>CAKJTW010000154.1:0-1394479 GCA_917880005.1 Nanger dama
AGCAACACCCTCTCCAACAACACAAGAGAAGACTCTGTGCATGGACATCACCAGATGATCAACACCAAAGTCAGACTGATTATATTTTGCAGCCAAAGGTGGAGAAGTTCTTACAGTCAGCAAGAAGAAGGCTGGGAGCTGACCGTGCCTGGATCATGAACTCTATTGCCAAGTTCAGACCTAAATTGAAGCAAGCAGGGAAAACCACTTGTCATCAGCATGACCTAAATCAATCCCTTCTGATTAGACAGTGGAGGTGAGAAAACAGATTTGAAGGACAAGATATGATCGAGTGCCTAATGAACTGGACAGAGGCTCGTGACACTGTATAAGAGACAGGGATCAAGACCATCCCCAAGAAAAACAAATGCAAACCAGAATGCCTGTCTGAGAAGGCATTACAAATTGCTATGAAAAGAAGAGAAGTAAAACAAAGGGAAAAGGAAAGATATTCCCATTTCAATGTAGACTGCCAAGGAGAGATAAGAAAGCCTTCTTCAGTGATTAGTAAAGAAATAGAGGAAACAATGGAATGAGAAAGACTAGAGATCTCTTCAAGAAAATTAGGGTACTAAGGGAATATTTTATGCAAAGACGGGCTCAATAAAGGCCAGAGATTATACGACCTCACAGAGCAGAAGCTAGAAGAAGAGGTGGCAATAATACACAGAAGAAACTATCCAAAAGAGAGTTTCACGATCCAGATAACCACAATGGTGTGATCACTCACCTAGAGCCAGATATCCTGGAATGTGAAGTCAAGTGGTTTTATGGAAGCATCACTATAAACAAAGCTGGTGGAGGTGATGGAATCTCAGGGAGCTCTTCCCAATCCTAAAAGTTATGTTGTGGAAATGCTGCACCCAATATTCCAGCATTTTGGAAAACTCCGTAGTGGCCACAGTGACTGGAAGTGTTCAGTATTCATTCCAATATCAAAGAAAGGTAATGCCAAAGAATTCTCAAACTACTGCACAATTGCACTCATCTCACATGCTAGTCAAGAAAGGCTCAAAATTCTCCTAGCCAGGCTGCAACAGTACATGATCTGTGAACTCCCAGATGTTCAAGCTGGTTTTTGAAAAGGCAGAGGAACCAGAGATCAAATTACAACATCCGTTGGATCAGCGAAAAAGCATGAGAGGTCAAGAAAAATATCTACTTATGGTTTATTGACTATGTTACAGTCTTTGATTGTGTGCATCACCACAAACTTTTGAACGAGATGGGAATAGGTTGGACCACCTGACCAGCTTCTTGTGAAATATGCAGGTTAGGAAGTAATAGTTAGAACTAGACATGGAATGACTGGTTCCAAATAGGAAAAGGAGTATGTCAAGGCTGTATATCGTCACCCTGCTTCTTTCTTATGTGCTTAGTACATCATGAGAAACGCTGGGCTGGATGAAGCACAAGCTGGAAAAACACTGCCATGGAGAAATATCAATAACCTCAGATATGCACATGACACCGCCCTTATGGCAGAAAGTGAAGAAGAATTGCTGTGCCGCTGATGATAGTGAAAGACGAGAATGAGAAAGCTGGCTAAAGGTCAACATTCAAAACTAACACCATGGAATCTGGTCCCATCACTTCATGGCAATAAATTGGGAGACAGTGGAACCAGTGGCAGACATCTGGGGGCTCCAAAATCACTGCAGATGGTGACGGCAGCCATGAAATTAAAAGACACTGACTCCTTGAAGAAAATTTTGACCAAACGAGGCAGCATATTGAAAAGAGAGACACTGCCTGCCAACAAAGTTCCACGTAGTAGTCAAGGCTATGGTTTTTCCAGTAGTCAGTATGGATGTGAGAGTTGGACTATAAAGAGAGCTGAGTGCAGAAGAACTGATGCTTTGAACTGTGGTGTTGGAAGATTCTTGAGAGTCCCTTGGTCTGCAAAGAGATCGAATCAATCCATCCCCAAAGAAACCAGTCCTGAATAGTCATTGGAAGGACTGATGCTGAAGCTGAAACTCCCAATACTTTGGCCACCTGATGCGAAGAGCTGACTCATTTGAAAAGACCCTGGCGTTGTCAAAGACTGAAGGAGGGAGGAGAAAGGAACGACAGAGGATGAGATGGTTGGATGGCATCACCAACTCAATGGAAATGCGGTTGAGTAAACCCGGGAGTAGGTGATGGATGGACAGGAGGCCTGGCGTGCTGCAGTCCATGGGGGACATAGAGTCGGACATGACTGAAGGACTGAACTAAACTGAGAGTTCATTGTTACCTGGGGTGAGTTTTTCTTCTGCCTGTTCCTTGTCTTCATCTTCGTAAATTTCTGCAAACAAAATCAGAAATGTCCAGTCAGCTTCTAGTCACTTCACCCACTACAAACACAGGGAGTCATATGTTCACAGAGTCATAAATATCTAAGTATGAGTTAGTCCTGTAGGGAAGTTTTAATGCATTGTCTTTAAACAACTGCCCAAGCATGGATTTCTGATCCAGCAGGCAGTCTGTTTCCTAAACAGGTAGCTCATCCTCAGGACACCTTCTGCTGACATTGGGCAAACGTTTAAATTTGGTCTTTCTTCTTTATATCACCTCACATTGTCCACCTTCCATCTCCACTTCTACAAATGTATCATCCATCTTGCCACAAATTCTGCCAAAGACACAGGCTCTATAAACCTTCTCAGCCCCCTCACAAGATGCCTCCTTTCTCTACGGGAGAACAACCACGTCCCACATCCCTCCATCTGGGAACATCCTGGCTCTTCAAGGGGCCTTTTGCATGTTATCTGGGAAAGTCTCTCTATGGAATGTGAGTGCTCCAGTTTACACCATTTTCCCAATGCCAAGTCCAACTCTGCCGAGTACCTTATCCAATACCACAAACTGAAGGGCTTTCTTTCTCTGCAGTGTATTTGCAAATATTCCAAAATTTCATCTCAACAAATTTTATTTCACCATCAACATATTATTTCATCCATTTTACAGATGAGAACAGTCACTAACATAAGGAAAAGCAACCATCACACATAGTTATCAACGCAAAACTCAGCCTGGAACCTGAAACTTCCAAGCTTTGTCTAGGGCTCTGTTCCCTAAAGAAGCTGCTCCTGTCACCTCCTCCTTTCTGGGCCTTAATGCTGGCTGGATGGTGCCTCCGCCCCAGTGGCCATGGTGCATCAGGGAGGAAGCAGACCGTTGGGATACGATGACCTCCACCTGTGCATTTCTCCTCTGTCCTCTTAGACAGTCCTGCTCCTACATAGCCCTACATAGGACACGGAACAGGAAAGCTGATAAACATTCTTGGTGGAAGTGTTCATCTTCTCAACTGGGGACCTAGGAGAGGATCCGTGCTATCAGGGCCTGTGGCCCTCCTCACCTGGGCTGAGCTTGCAGGCAAGGCGCTTGGCCACTCGGGTATACCCTCAGACAGCCTCTCTCAAGCCCTGCCCCTGGTGGCTGTCCTTGTCATTGTGGGTGAAAGAGGTCCTTGAGGTGTTGCCTGAGCAGAACAGAGTCATCTTTCCCATCCTGCAATGTCTGCCGTAACTGGGTCAGCTCTCTTGCCTGACTTCGAATTAAGGGTGTCACACGTCCTAGGTGGAACAGAAGATGCAATTGTAAAGGCAAAGAGTTAGATGAAAGATGGTTAGGGCTATCTGTGAGAATATCCTAAGGAGATGTCAAAACAGAATTCTAGCACATGTCTGATGACTGGCTCAGTACTCAGTCGTGTCCGACTCTTGCGACCCCATGGACTGCAGCGCACCAGTCTCCCTCTGCCAATCGGGTTATCCTGGCAAGAATACTGGAGTACGGTGCCATTTCCTACGCCGTGTCTGATGACTGGCCTATGTCAAAGAGAAAGAAGGTAAACCAAGGTTTCCTCTTGGGAAAGTACTCCTATAAGATTTCTTGACATTTCATTCATCTTGTGCTTCTGTAAAGATAACCTAATGTCTATCCTGGTGGCTCAGCTGGTAAAGAATCTGACTGACAATTCAGGAAACACAAGAGATGCAGATTTGATCCCTAAGTCAGGAACATTCCGTAGAGAAGGAAATGGCAACCAATTCCAGTATTCTTGCCTGGAAACTTCATGGACAGGAGAGCCTAGTGGGCTAAGTCCATGGGGTCCTAAAGAGTCAGACATGACTGAGTGCACAGCAGGATTGCATGGATCAATGTCTTGCCTAAATCTGCACCATGAAGATGTCTGGTTTCTCACTTGGCCATGCCCATTTTCATTAAAAACTCCACAAAGCATTTTCTATATTTTTAATGTGGCAGCACAAAGTACTGTCCAGTGAATGACACGCAGCCAGATATATAGAGTGTGGACAAGTACAGCTGGTGTGAATTGGAAAGAACCTAAGAATGACAGGGTCAAGAAAGGATTCCAGGATGTGGTCAGTCAGGGAGGAGGGGCTGTGGTTTAAGGGAAATAAGGTATTGATGACACAACAGTGTGAATGAGCCAAGTGCCACTGGTTCACTTGAATGTAGTGAATTTCATGATGAGATTCAAGTCAGTAGTTTATTTAAAAGCAAAGTAAATTTCTTCCTGAATAACAACTGGAATCCATAATTCACCAACTGGTGTTCTCCACCTCTTTGATAATATTGTGCCCCGTGCTCGCCATGATCATCCCTGCCCTCCTTACCTCAGCCTTTCATCAAGCGTTGGCTTCTCTGCGGCTTCTCTCTGCTGGCCTCCGCCCCTCAAACTGCAGCTTCTCCCCCAGCACGGATTCAACAATGCCCTTATGTGATTCACACTCTGAGGAAAGAGAGACACGGCCTCAGGGAAGGCTGGCCTTGCTGCTGTGGTCACTGGCTTCAGGGGGCGGGACGGGCCACCTCAGTGGTGGATGTAACTCCTTCTTCAGTCTCCATGAAAGAGATTTCCACATCTGATTCCTCAGTGTCTGAACCGAGGTTACTCGCCATTTTGTAAAGGGTGAGGAAAAAGAAGATCCTAGGCACAGACGGTAAACAGACAGGATGAACTGCCATTTGACAAGGTCAGAATTCACATGCCCTGAGACTGACCCTGAATCCTGGGCCACTGAACCAAGACCTGCAGCCTCGTAGGTGAGACCCCTGGGTGGGGTGGCGAATCCTGTGTGGTCGGGAAGGCCCTAGGACTGCGGGACTGCTGGCCTCCCCTCCTGCCGGGATTTCAGTAACGAACACGGGTCTCAAGGGATAAAACTCGCCTGAACACTCTGTGTGAAATGGAATACATGAACCCTTAAGGACCTGAAAGAGACATGCCAAACCCTGAGAAAGTGTGTTATTAGGAACAGTAGAACTATAGACTTAGTGTATTTACACTGGGCCGGGCACTCCGGTCAGGGCTTTGTCAGATTTACTCAGCATTCACTACAACCCAAACGATAGTTACTATTACAGCACCACGCAGACACAGGAGGAAACAGACACACAGGACGGCTTCCCAACAGGGCTGTGAGCCCAGGGGAAGCCCTGGCGTGGAGTCCACGTCTTTCCACTGTGCTGTGGTGGCCTCCACACCAGGCTCCTGGTGAGACATTTTCTTCTTCACCAGCCTCACAATTTCTTTACTAGAATTGTGTTACTATCATAAGGAGTGTGTAAATAAAACTTAGTTTGTCTTTCCCCAAAGCTCATCATTTCCTTTTCTTAAGTAGGAGGCTTGACCTCTTGCTTGTCTCTGTGTCCGTCATTTTCCCTTGACTCCCTCATTGCTTCACTGAAAATGACTGCAGGAAAGTGACACAGACACAAGTGGTGAAGATTCCTCGTCCCTTGTTGTGCATGTGCCCTGCTCCTGACTTCTTTCCTTACTCAGGCCCCTCTTACTGAACAGGCACAAATGATTCCAATCGCCAGGCTGACTGTGGGTGCAAAGGGCTCCCTCACACTCTGCCTGAGTTTTTACTGGGGCTGGTGATCGCCCCCACTCACCATCAATCTCATGTTGGTCACCCATCTTGTAGCACAGACTCAGGTTTCCCAGGACTCCTGGTCAACCTGTATCACCAAAGTTTCACCAGCTCCAAGTGGGGAGGGGGGGAAAGTGCAGATTGTCTGATTTCACCAGAAACACCTTCAATCTTGCCTCACAGTCACATGGCTTTCTTGGACTCAGGAAGGAGAACCTGCACACTCACAAAGCACAGCTCCTTCTCACCAAGGAGTCTCTGTCCAGATGGCATCACAGAAACCCATGGCTTCAATGAGAAGCAGACTCATGCTTAAGCGCCTTTAAATCATATCCCCCTCCTTCTTACAGTGCCTAACCACATGTTACCCCCAGTGAACTAGCACAGGGCTTTGCCAGTGGAACCTCAGGGAACCTCGAACTGATGGAATTCATTAGTCCCAGGTGTTTAGCCAAGAGGCATGCAGGATCAGATAGAGGAACAGAAAAGATTCCAGTCAACACAGCTTAGTCTGCTCCTGAGAGACACAGGCACTCCTGTGCCTGCACCTGGGAATCACTATCCGGAATGTTAACTCTAATCTCACCCTACACATCACTGCAAACTTGGAAAAGCCTCTACTACTTGTGTCCCTCAGTTTTCCCAGCCTCAGGAAACTGAAGGCAAAGAGCCAATACTACCTTTCCTGGATTGTAGTCAGGATGGGAATTCAAAATGACGAAGGGAAAATGAGACCAATCCTGGAGACTTACAGTTTCTTAGAGGGAAGACAGTGATCTTTCATTGCTTTGGTGACCATGACCTGAACACTTACTGTATTTCTGTAGCTGGTTGGACAGGGAGTAAACAGTAGCTTCGGATATGAGGAATTTCTCTCTGAGGTCTCTGAAGTCCTGCTTGTGCTTTGCCAGCTCCAACCGAAGCTCCTGGTTGATTTCCGGTGAGGGTACGTTCTGCCCCTTAGATCCGGTAAAGAGGCAAGGCATACTGCCATGGTGACATGGGGGAGAAGGGGTAGAAGCCAGGGGTGGGGAGGAGACACCCAATGGAGGGGGGATTAAAGACAAGCAAAATCACATTAGTTCAATCGGGCACTGAGGGATGACAAAAGCTGGAATTCCTGACTCACTGTTGCGAACAACTAGAGGGTTCTCAACCACAAAAAGAAGTTGAAGATGACAGAGCTCAGAGCCAAAGGTGCTGTGTGGGGCTCAGACTCAGAGAGAAGTGAAGGAGGGGGACCCAGCGTGCTAGGTAACCATCTGGAGTTGCCATAACAGAACTGGTAGGGGGGAGGGGTTCATGGAATCTTGGGGGTCCCTGCCTTCCAGGTGCCTACACCATGACCATTTGTGAACATTACCATTGATAGCACCCAATCCCTCAGCAGCCACTCTGATGCTGACTACACATGTCCTGAGACCACTGATCTATCTCCTTCCTAAAACTATCTAGCTGAGTTCTCATTGTTCATTCTTCTGTGTATAACGATATTCATGGGAGATATACTTTGCCAGCAGGTGTTAATTTATGTCGGGCTATCATAAAGTCACCTCCAGTTCAGCTGAGTCACTCAGTCATGTCCCACTCCTTGCAGCTCCATGGACTGCAGCACACCAGGCCTCCCCGTCCATCACCAACTCCTGGAGTTCAATGAAATTCCACATCCATTGAGTCAGTGATGCCTTTCACCATCTCATCCTCTGATGTCCCCTTCTCCTCCCACCTTCCAATCTTTCCCTGCATCAGGGTCTTTTCCAATGAGTCAGTTCCTTGCATCAGGTGGCCAAAGTATTGGAGTTTCAGCCTCAGCATCAGTCCTCCCAATGAATATTCAGGATTGATTTCCTTTAGGATGGATTGTTGGATCTCCTTGTAGTCAAGGGACTCTCAAGAGTCTTCACCAACACCACAGTTCAAAAGTAACAATTCTTTGACACTCGCTTTCTTTATAGTCCAACTCTCACATGCATACATGACTACGGGAAAAACCGTATCCCCTCATCTTCTCTATAAACAGACCTTAAGGCTTTTCAACAAGTGAAGGACATCACACTTGTAGACTGTCATGAACGTCTTCTCTGGGTCTTCTCCAGTTTATTCTGTGTCCTAAATCTGTAGGGTAAAAATCAGAGTACAATTCTAAGTGATTAAATAATTTTTAAACTATTTTCTGTCCCATCTCACTATTCTTTGGCTGCATCCTGTTGTTATGTCAATTTCTTCTCTTTACTGGGCAGCATGTTGGCTTCAGAATGAACCTAAAGTTGACATCCCTACTTTCTAAATTCTTCCTCTGGGTCTGGGTTGTTCTATTTGCGCTTTTTAAAAATATTTCTAAACACGACATTTCATATTTTCATTTCTGTATTTCATTATAGCCTCACAAGAGCTCTTTCCAAGCTGTCACAGTGACTAAAAGAATTCATGTGTACATCCTTGAAAACACGGTGTGTTTGAGCTCAGCCACTTCATTCTTGTCTGACTCTTTGCGATCCCAGGACTGTAGCCCATCAGGATGCTCTCTCTGTGGGGATTCTCCAGGCAAGAATACTGGAGTGGGTTGGCTATGCCCGCTCCAGGGGATCTTCCTGACCAGGGACTAAACTTGCACCTCCTGTGTCTCCTGCATTACAAGCTGATTCTTTACCACTGAGCCACTGAGTCCATGGGGTGCCTGTCTGTTGAGGAAAGATGTGACAGCCTCGTGCTATCGTTCTGCGTTCATTCAGGTCACCCACCTATTGAACAGACCAGGGTTCCAGAGCAGTGTTGTGGCACACAGTTTGATCCATCTCTTTGAGTTCTCCTCATGCCATTGACCTGTGGTTTTATTCCAAAAACAAAGCATGGTTAAGTTCCAGGTCATAGGTCAGGGATCATGATGATCCAAAGTGAACATAAGCATTGTGTTCAGTGATACAGCAGCTGAGTTTGAGGCAAGAGAGACAGGCAAGCCCTCAGATAGTGATGGTCTGAACCAACTCCTCACTTCCTCAGCATCTCTTCCTACCTACGTCTTGAGAGTCTGAGACCTAGGGAAGCCCTATAGCATCCGTCTCTTGAGTTTACCTGTTGCTCTAACCTGGATGGAGGGTGAAATGGGGTGTGACAACAGGTCGCTGAGCAACTGGAACAACTACTTATGAAAGCTTGTCTTCCCCACATCCCAACACAGTCCTCAGCTACAATGCTTAATGATAGTTGCTGTTTGAGATTCAGCAAAGGCTTTAAGGAAATCTGTTTTCTGGTTGCTGTGGGGCCTGGCATTCTGTGGCAGAAAGAAAAATGTGTCAAATGTCTTCAGTTTAAATATGATGAAACCAAAAAGCTCACAAAGGTATCTGACTTGAGGTCAAACAAGGATGAATTTTGCCATGCTGAGCACTGAAGAAGTGAAGCTTTTGAACTGTGGTGTTGGAGAAGACTCTTGAGAGTCCCTTGAACAGCAAGGAGATCCAACCAGTCCATTCTAAAGGAGATCAGCCCTGGGTGTTCTTTGGAAGGATTGATGCTGAAACTGAAACTCCAGTGTTGGCCACCTCATGCAGAGAGTTGACTCATTGGAAAAGACTCTGATGCTGGGAGGGGTTGGGGGCAGGTGGAGAAGGGGATGACAGAGGATAAGATGGCAGAATGACATCATAACTTGATGGAGGTGAGTTTGAGTAAACTCCGGGGGATGGTTACACACACGGAGGCCTGGCGTGCTGTGATTCATGGGGGTCGCAAAGAGTCAGAAATGACTGAGCAACTGAACTGAACTGAACAGAAGTATATAACAGGTATAGTTCATTGACTGATACCATGCTAGACATTTCACAAATATTATGATACTTTCTTTCATCATAATCATTCAAAGGTAACATCATTGCAGAAGAGGTACATTAAAAACTATCTGACCTAAGTTAAAATCTAAAAAAAAAAAAAATTATCAAGGCAAATAAGCTGTTGCCTTGCATTTTGTGGGTGGGAGAAACCTATTGTTTTTATCCTGCCTTTGTCCCATCTCATATTCCTCTTTTCTCTGTGACCTGACTATATCCCTAGAGCCCTACCTTTTTCAACTAAACCATTTCCATGCACTGAACAATAGCAGAAGTGAGGGCTGGGCCCTTCTAAGGCTTCCTGAGTGCTTATGTGTTCAGGACCCTAGATGCCATCTGGAGGCAGAGCAGCCCATCTGTTAGAATGCGTGCTGTGCTAAGTTGCTTCCAGTCTTGTCCCAGTCTTGGTGATCTTATGGGCTGTAGCCCTCCAGCCTCCTCTGTTCATGGAATTTCCCAGGCAAGAAGACTGGAGTGGGTTGCCATTACTTCCTCCAGGAATCTTCCTGACCCAGGAATCAAAACCCTGTTTCTTGCATGTCCTACATTAGCAGGTGGGTTCTTTACCATTAGCGCCCCCTGAGAATCCCATCTGTTAGAATGGGCGGCTGCTTGCCCTGCCCACTGAAGTTAGCAGGACGTCCCAGGACAGAAAGGATCACTTCCCTTCAACTCAAGGATCTTATCTCTCAGTGACTGTGCCCTATTGGGCCCAGACTCTCCTGAAATTGAATGCTTACTTGCTAACGTTTTGCTTTCTTGTTAGGTGGCTTGACTGTTTATAAAATTTTCTAACAAACATCTTTGCAGAAGTTTGCATTTATAGCAATACGATTTATTTTTTGAAAGTGGCAGCTTGGAGAAGATTGGTCCCATCAATGAGCAAAGAAGGGTGAATTTAGCTTTCACTCACACCAGACTGAATTTAAAATTAGGGGTCTCAGTTTCCTTGAGGTGGATAGTCAGGTGCCACAGGCATGTGTCCCCAAGGACTTGTGTCTCTGCTGTACACTGGACAAGAGTAAAATGGGGTCAGATGGGCCTAGTCCTTCCATGCTAGAGTCTTCCAATGGTTCTCTGCTTTAGTCCCTGGATTGGAAACACCCTGTTCTTCTGCTCTGTCCTCCTTCTGTGTTTGGGATAAAAGGTATACAGCTCAGTGTGTTCTGTCCCCAAGCTGATCACTGTATAAATCACCTGGAGAGTTAGTACCCAAACAAGTGCACAGTCCTCTCTGTAGCAACTGTGACTCAGCGAGTTGGGTTGGGACCTGCAATCTATTTGTTAAAGGTACTCAGGTGTGCACTTAGTCTTACCCACTGATTTCATTGTCCTCCCTCATGATTCAAAGGGATGATTATTTCATGTATGGTACTTCTAATGTTCAAAACTGACTGGTGCCAAAACGTAACTCTCTGCTACTTTGCAGATGATGAAACTGGAGGCACACAGAGGGTCTCTAATGGGCCAAGACCCCCGTGCTGTAAGGGCTGGAGCCACACCCGGGTAGCGTCCCTTCTATTCCGAAACCCCATCCCACAGTTTCCACTTCACTCTTGAGTCAGATTCTTCCAAGTAGCTGTGTCCTTCACCTATACTGCGTTTCTACCAAAAACTTCTCAAACGTATTAATAACGTCTAACTTGATACTGTTTTCACAACAGATACTTTGCAGAAAAGTCTATCATTACCCCGTGATGCATATTGGTGACTTTATTACAAAACTGAATATGGCTCCTACGTATCTTTCCACACACAAAACTCTTTGGTTGGAGTTTACTCTTTCCTCTTTCATTCATCAATTTCTGTTCTGTTTACTTAAACCAGTATAGTGTCTTAATTACTGTTTTAACCTGAGGTTTGAAATCTAGTAGGGTAAATCCTCCAACTTAATTCTCCTTCAGTGTGTCTTGACTAATTGAGATACTTTGATTGCCATTTACATGTTATAATTAGCCTGCAAAATATACCTCCCCCAAGGCCAGGTATAATATTATTGAGAATAACATGGATTTGACATTCTAAAAATTCTGTCTTCTAATCTATGAATATAACATATATTTCTCTTTATTTAGGTCTTCTTTAATTCTCTCAGCAGTAGTTTTCAGGAGTCATCAGTTTGTATTCTTAAGCATTAAATGATCATGGATGTTTATCTCTATTATGTTTTCTTGAATCTCATTTCCTAAAACTGCTGGTATGGAGAAATGTGGTAGCATTTTATATGAATCCTCTTGACTGCAGCATTTAAAATATACAACTAAATGTGTTTTCAAAGATGTATACACTATGGAAACCACAGCTACAATCAAGATGCAGGGTGTTTCTAACGGTCACAACTTTCCTTGTTCCCCTTGGCAGTGCATCACTCCCTCAATGCTTAGCCCCAAGCAACTAGTTTAGATGAATTTGCCTTTTTAACAAATTTATAAAATGGAACCGTATACATACTCTTCCCTTGTCTGCAAATTAAGCACTCCAACACATAGTTAAGAGAGGATGTGTGTAAAGCTTCAAAATTATAAATGCACGAGGATATTCTTAACATCTCTGCTTCAGAAAGGAGTCCCACTATCCTGGCCCCCGATAAGAATGAGGATCTCTAATTTTTCTCCAAACACCATTTAGCTACCTTATTGCACCCTTACTTGGAGGACATCCCGTGTGGGCACTTCCAAGTTTCAGGCTGGGGTTCCAGTGCAGAGCCCTCAAGGCCCCATCATCTCACTCCCGGAACTGGTGCTCCCACAGTATAAACCTCCCCCTCCCCTGGGGTTGGTGCTCCCAGCTGTATAAACCAATCAGATCCATCGTGTGGATCTCTCGGCAGGTGCACAGGTTCGCTGTGGATTAAGTTATTCTCCCTGTTCCTTCCTGTTCAGCTCAGGTTGCTCCTTGAGAACTTAGATGATGCTGTCCATTCCTCAATTCCTCTTGAACTTCCCAAGCTCAACTTGTGCTTGTCCTCACCTCCCCTGGCAAACAGCTCCTGACCATTACCTTTTCTTTGGGTTTCTCATCCTCCAAACCTGCTGATTTCCTTTCTTCCATCCCCTCTCTCCTTTCTGTGTTTCCAGTGTGTGGGCCCCAGTTGAGGCTCCTATAGGAGACACACAGACAAGGAACCAAGGTCAGGTCTTGGCTCTGCATCCCAGTGCACATTTAACATGCATCTCAGCTCTCATGCACTCAGGAAAGAACTCAGCAGGAAAGGAATTTGGAGAATTTCTATAACTTATCTTACAGGATGAGAAAACTGAGGCCCAGAGAGATACAGAGGATTTCAGCTGAAATTCCCACACCCTTATGCCGCAGAGCTGCCACACAAACCTTGACTACAAGCCTTTGCATCCAAACGCACCAGGAACCCCACGCACCAGGCCAAATTTCAGGGACATTTGATCAAACGTGTTTCTTATCTCCCTTCCTAAAATAAAAACACCTGATGGACATTTTCCCCAAAAATTTCACCTCTGTCAATAGTCCTATATTTAGACTCGGCATTCCCCTACTCTGGGGCATCTTCCTGACCCAGGGACTGAACTCAGGTTTCCTGCATTGCAGGAGGATTCTTTACCATCTGAGTCACCAGGGAAGCCCAATCTCTTTCCAGTAGTCCTATATTTATACTGTTTTCCACCTTGGTAGACACAATGGGACCAAGAGATGCGTGAATATTAACTACATCACAGTCTTTATTGAAAACTTAGATGTGATTCTCTGTAAAAACATCTGGCTCCTGTGCTAGAGGCCATATTCCTGAGCGCCAGGTGCCCTCTGTGCCTTAGTCAACCCCTCCTCCCCAGAGCCTCTTCAAAGCCTGCCACACAGAACATTCACTAAATACTTGTCAAGCAGATCAATACTGGTTACCAGGAATCACTAACTTTACTGAGGTCTTCTACTCCCTACCCTATTTCCGTCGATCCTACCCCTGTGTCTAGGTGGAAACAATGAAAGCACAGCCCTGGAGACAGAAGTCCAAGATGCAAATTCCAACTCCACCAAATACCAAGTCTGCTTTACGTGGTGATTTCATTGCCCTCTCTGAGCACATGGGTCTCATGTATAGTGGAGAAGAATGCAGCATGAAATAGAGAAAGTAGTATTAACCTTGGATGATTGACTGTGATCTCATACAGGGAGACAGGCCCCAATCCCTGGGGGCTGGCTGTACAGTATAGAAAATCTACACCAGAGACACTGCAGGGCTTGTTATAAACTTGGGGATAAGGCTCGAGAAACTGCATTTCAGACAAAAATTCCAGGGAGATGCTCATGAAAGAAAAAGCTCCAACAGTAAACAAATGGCCTAGAATGAAGACCTTGAAATCCAGGCAGCAACAAGCATGACTCAGCTTAAGTAAAAGCAAGTCCCTTGTCAAGGTGGCTTCTCAGGGGAAATGTCTCCTTAGCAGGACGGTGCCCAACCCTCCCCAGCCCCACTCTTCCAACACAGAACTGGGCAGCAGTGGCCAGGGGTAGGGATGAGACCTCAGAAGTGAAAAATAACTGGGGACCTATCCTCAGGCTCCTCCATGGGGCAGCTTCACTCCAAACCCACAGGTGAACACAAAGCTGAGTAGGTCAGCCTGTGAAATGAAGTCTCATTTAGACCCACCTCTTTTCTACCAGGGCATCCTCTTCCCTTTCTCCTCTAGTCCCTGCTCACAGAGTGACTAAAGCAAAAGACCTAGCAGTGCCAAGTCCTTCCAAGTGCACCCCTCATCCTCCCCTCCCTGGGCCTAGGGGCGGATCTGGGGTGTGAAGGAGTCAGTGACTACCTCTGTGCTCTCTCAGTCACATCCTTCTCAGTCCCTGTACCCTGGTCCCCTCGCAGCCCCCTCTCGGACCCTTCCAGAATGCCAGGTGCCAACATTTGCAGAACATCCTTCCATCATCAAGAGTAATTACAGATAGTGGGGTTGTTGCTACACAGATCCTCACCCCGTAAATGTGTTCTGTGTACAAACCCAATTCACACTCTTCTAACTCCTAGCTCCCTGGTCTCCACTTGGTGGAGGTGTGCAGCCACACAGGTAAATGCTGGGCTGCAGCCCAGTTCCAGCAGGAGAGAACTGGGATTCTCAGAAAAGGCTGTGTCCAGGCAAAATGAGGCATTTGATGGAGTCAGTCATTAGTACCCCCACCCACTGCTTTTTCATGCATCTATTTTCTTGTCTTTGCGGTGTTTTTTCCAACTCTCCTATCAGCTGTCGGATTCCTACTTCAGTGCCATACAGACAAAGATAATGTCATCCTAGAAATGTTTTTATGCAAACTCAGGTGCAGCCATTTATGGAGTTGTAGATAATTTGAGACTGAGACTGGAATTGGCATTTCCAAATCAGGGTTAGTTACTATGGTGGTGAAAGAACAGTGAAGAATAGGCATTTTAACGTGTTTGCAAATAACAGGACATAGAATAGGCCAATCTCCTTTGGAAAAGCAAATCCATCTGGATTACCTGCTGGAAAGACTGGAGATGGCAAATATTCAAAACTTTCGCAACCAAAGGCAACGGCCTTGATGAGGCAAGGGCTGGTTAGTTGAAACATTAAACAGCAGACATCAGTACAATCATATTTGGGCCTATCACACAAAGAAAATTTCACAGATCTCCTTGGAAAAGTTGAGTGAGCTTTCTTCCTTCTATAATAAAAAGTGATTTGAGGGAATTGTTCAGTACCAATTATTAAGCAGACAGGATAAGTTGACATGAGGCGCTAACTTTTAAATTGTATGTCTTTATTTATTATTTTTCGCCCTGCTGGTCTGCACTGCTACGCAGGAACTTTCTCTCGTTGCAGCAAGTGGAGGTTCCTATCCAGTTACCGTGTGCAGGCTTCTCACTGTGGTGCCCTCTTTTGTTCGGGAGCCAGGACCCTAGAGCTCATGAGCTTCACTAGCTGTGGTGAACGCATGGGCTCTGTTGCCCTGCAGCATGTGGAATCTTCCTGGTCTAGGGATCAAACTCATGTCCCCTGCATCGTCAGGCATATTCTTTATCACTGGGCCACCAGGGAAGTCCATGAGATCCCACACTTACTTTAGGCCGTCTCTCTAAGGGTGGAGGAAGGGCATTGTTCCTTGCTAAGGAATGTTCAGTCAAGGGTCAGTGCAAGGAGAGGTATTAAGGTTAATTGAGCTCCTCCCTAGTGCCCTCCAGTCAACTCAGGCAAAGGTCACACCAGTCTAGGGTCTAGACCGAGTTCCGGACGCTTCAGCTGTCTTTTAGACAATGGGAAGCCCCTTGTACCTACCACTTGCCCAGGTAACTGTACATGTATTACAACTCCTTACACATACCCCTGTATGGGAGGAGGCCACTGGGGCTTGCTTAGCATCCCCTGTCCTGTGTTTGAAGCCAGTATGCTCTTCAAGCAAGCTCACGTAGACTTCTGGATATCTGTGTGAGAGAGGATGGTGATAGTTAGGGATTTTGCTGGCCGAGCCCCCACCACCAATCCGGGCTCCACTAGTGACCAGGGTGCTCCATCCCCACCTCCTCCTGTCCTGCTACATGGCTGCAGGGGCTGACCTGCTAGAGAAGCATCTTGGTGAAATCTGGAACCTGCGCCAGCACCTGGAGGAAGCCATCTGCATTAACGACCGCCTGCATGAGCACCTGCAACACACGCTCAGGTCCACTGAAGCAGGAGGAGAGGCCCAGAGCCTCCTATTTCTGGCCTATTTAGGGAGAATCTGAAGGTTGCCCTTGGAAGAACTTTGTAGATTTTAAAACACTGTGGTAAGCTTTCCGCTACTGGCTTTTTACAGTCAGCAACGCAGTGGGCAAGGACCATTCCCCTCCCTTTGTTGCTGTATCTGAACTCAGAGAGTAACTCTCCTCACTGCAGATCTAATCAGGTCTGGTCCCCAGAATCCTGACTTCTTATCCATCCTAAACCTGCTCTCTGGCTGCCTGCTGACTTCTGTGCCCTGGTCCTGTGATTGGCAAGTGGGGGAGCTAGGTCTGTAGGGCCACTCCCAGCCACTCACTGTGGTAGCCTTTCTGCCCACACTCTCCCCCAGGCTGCTGACACTGGGGGTCGGCCTTCCCCACGCCCTTGTCCTACCCACACCACAGCAGCAGGAGCTATGTAGGGGAAAAGACCCTCCTGAACAGCTCACCCAGGGCATGCGAAATGCACACAAAAAAATACCCACACGGAGAAGATACAGGGCCCACAAGGCTTTACATTCAGGAGTTCAGGGCCTCATGGGCTTCTGCTGGGTTGGGCAAGATGTTTGGAGATAAAGAATGAGCAGAGAGCCTCTGTTACTCAAATCTGTGACTTGCCCGCCTGCATTTCCCAGGACAGGCGCCACCTTTTACTTCTACAGTCCGGGTCTGGAGTCCACACCTCAGCTCTGCCATGAGAACCGAGTTCTTAGAGAAGAACACCAGAGGCTTCAGGCTCAGTTCAGTCACAGTTTCAGGGGTGGGAGGGCACTCCCAGGCCCCTTTCCTCCCCTGACCGCACCATTCACCAATTAGAGAAGCAAACAGAGAAGGTGGAGAGAACACAGTTAATCAGACCCACCAACCCAAACTTCTATAGCTATTCTCAGTCTAGAAAACACCCTCTGCTTCCTACGGAAGATCATGTCTGTATGCATATGTTGCATACTAAGCCCTTTCCCCCTAGGGAATGACAACAGCCATCCTCTTCCTCTCAACTGAACTGGAGAGTGAGCTGCCCCTGAAGAGGGAGCCCTAGGGTCTGGCCACCTGGTGTGCAGCGGCTGTGAGCAGAGATCTGACCAGGTGCTGTGGGAAGGTTTCACTCTAACCTGCTGGCACCTGCTGCTCCTCCAGACCTCAGTGCCTCCCTTCAGCTCATCCTCTTGACAGGCTCTCACCATGATCCTGGCTTCTCTCACCACTCAGCCCTCTCCAGCCTCAGTTAGCCACCAGCAGGACCTGATAAGGGACTCTGTGTCACTTAGGTCTCCAGGTGAAATCCCTAAGGGCCCTGCCATGCACTCCAGTCCTGTGCCCCTTGCCTTCCAGGAGACAGAATGGCAAGAAGAAGCAAGAAGCGAAGCCACCAGAGGTCCTTAAAACAGCAGGAAGGATGGGCCTGTGCCCCTTCTGCACAGCTCCCTGTCTGCTGAGGAGGATCTGGGCCCTCCTCCACACCTATAGGAGGGTCTGGAAGGAGTCAGAGATATATGGCCTCATGGGCAGGGTGAAAGGCAGAGGGCCTTTCCTGCAGTTGAGGAATAACAAGGCAGGGTGCCCGTGGCTCAGCTCTAAGGAAAACATGCCTAGTTACTAGGGGACCTTGTGTCACTGCTTCTGAACACGCCTGGGGCATGGGAGGCAGCAAGACACACTTCTTGCCTCATCACCTGTCCTCAGAGGGTCAGCTCAGGGAAGCCCACAATATAGCATGTGGTTCCCACATTCAGCTCCTCGGCAGATCTGAAAGCACAAGACTGAGCAGCGGTGCCCTGCAGGACAGTGTGGGCAGGGGGGCCTGACCGCCTGACTTGGGGTCGGCAGAGCTGGGTCACCGTCAGGCTGGACATCAGTCTACACTGCAGCACCTGAGTACTTTGAATCCACATGGTGGGAGTGGTGACTCCCAGATGTCATCTCATGCTTTGCCTAGACCTCCTGTTGCTATTGTTGTTCAGTCGCTCAGTCATATTCGACTCCTTGTGACCCCATGGACTGCAGCACCCCAGGCTTCCCTGTCTTTCACCATCTCCTGGAGCTTGCTCAAACTCATGTCCATTGAGTCAGTGATGCTATCCAATCATTTCGTCCTCTGTTGTCCCCTTCTCCTATTTATATTAAGATCTCCAAAAAGTGTACTGACATCACTCTTAAATATGCTTTCCTATTTGGTCATCCTAACTTCACTTTGAGATTTGGGAACTAAAGGCCACAGCAAGCCTACTGAAAGGCCTGTGTAAAGCAAACCAGTCATCATTTTAAAGTGATATGTAAGCAGCCCCCAGCCATGTTAAAGCCCTGTCTGTGTCTTCATAGTGCTTTAGAAAGCGGATATATATGAACAGATGTAGAATATTTACTCATACACATTGCTCTAAGGATATGTTGAAGACTAACATAACTGGTGGACAGGGTTGGTTAAAGGAAATGAAATAGTCTTTTTGATGGCCATTAAAGCAAAAATATATACATATAAAGAAATAAGTTTTTCTTCCCCTACTTCATTTCTAATTTCAGCACCAGTGCCAGGGCTGAGTGGGGAAGAATAGGGAAGACAAACTGTCACCAAGAGCCCACCTCACTAACACTTAAAGTCTAAGTTTAAAAGAATGATTTACTGTCTTGCCTTTTTATCTCCTATTTAAAACTATTAAAAAGTGGTTCTTAAATTTAGAGAATCTTAGAATGAGCTGTTGTGATTTAAAAGCTACTTCCTGGCTTCCATTTCCCAGAGATTTAGTTGGTGTGGAGTCCTCGAGTCTGAATTTTTCACAGAAGCACAACCATATGTTTCTGATGTGGGTTAGCTGTAGATCACAGTTTAAGACCTATTGTTCTATCACACTGATTTAAGCCTATATATATATGTTTGTTCTCTTTTAATTAAAAATCATTAATTAAAAAAGTAGATTAGTTGAACCACAAATTAACATGAAGATCTTCAAACATTCCTTGGATAATGTCCTTAGTTACATTCTTTTGCCTTCGAGAATTAAAATATTACAGGCACTCATTCCACAATTATTTCCTAGTAACAGTTGAGAAATAAAACAAGCAACAACATGAACAAAAATACTCACCACCACTACCACCAATTACAAAACGATCCTTCAAAAGACTCAGCCCTGAGGTAGAGAGACATGCCCCCCTTTTGAAGTAGATGGAATGACCTCATCTTCTGCTTTTACACTTGGCTAATTACATATTTTCCATCAGCACCTCTGGCTGTCACTATCGAGGAACTCATTGGCAGAATCAGCAGAATGGGTGAAAAGTCAGCCAAACTATGAACTATTACTTTAAGATAAAGTAGTAAAATTTGAGTCTCTTTTGCTGTGTGGTGATTCAAGCATCCCAGAAATTTTTCCTTCATCCCAGTGTTGCTGTGGCTTCTAGGAATTGATCATATAATCAGTAATTAATGGAGGACTCAAGTAATGCTTTTGAAAAACTTCGTTTTGTGGACAAAGCTTTTATGAAAACAACAGCATATGAATCATGTAAATTTCAGACCTGGTCAGGATCAAATCACAAATTACTTTTGGGGAAAATTCCTAAAAGCTATTTTGTGTTTCACCCTTTGAAAGGTAGTTCTTCACCCTAAGTAAAAAAAAAGAAGAAGTTGCAAAAAAGTGTATCTTGAAGATGGAGTATTCTACAATATTTAACTTTTCATAAGTTATATTATTTCCCTCACATGTTAGAACTCATTCTAAAACAAATGAAATCAACCTGTTTCATCAACAGTGTATTCCAGTTTGCTGTAAATGAGAACCATGTTGGGTACAACTGTACAGGAAATACGGTGAGAGTCCTTGAGGGGGAAAAAATGGAAAAGAAAAAAGACACCTAATGAAATGCTTCAAACATGTACCAGTATTGCTTGACCTATCAGCAGACAACCTGCAGATCCATACAGGATTCATTATGTCCCCCATCTTATAACTTCTAAAGTGAATGTAACAGACACATTGATGTTCTATATCTGTTGTAATAAGTGACCATGAGTTTAGCCTCTTAAAAGACCACACTTTGATTATCTTAAAGAACACACTTTGATTATCTCCAACTTTGTTGGAGGCCAACAAAGTTCTCATTAGAGTACAATCAAAATGTCAACAGGACTGCCTTACCTTCTGAAGGCTCTAAGAGATAATATGTTTCCTTGTCAATTCTAAAGTAGGAGGAGGGGAAAACAGAGGCAGAGTAAGGAGGAGGATGACTAGAGCCTGAATGGCAAAGAAGGTTCTAGTCTCTGGTCCCAGAATGGCAGCTGCTCTCTCTTGAACTTCTCCTGACCTCATGGTGGAGAGTCACACATGGCCAACCGCCTCTTTCATCCTCCAACCCCCTTGATTCCCATAAGAGCAGCCTCTTATCACATGCCCCTCCAACCCCCTTACATGCTCTGATTCTAGGGAATTTTTTCTTTTTGTCTATGTCTCTCTAGAGCTAACCACAGATTCCTCACTAGCACCCAAACCCTACTCTGAGGCTCTAGAGAGTCCAAACCACAGAAATCTGCCAGGAGAAGAGGAAATGCAGGCCACACGGGCTCATGGGGTCACTCTGCAAAAATCTCAATCTGGCTGCTCAAGACATGCCAGGTTATTTGGGAAGATGTAAAAACTGTTTACCAACAACAACAACAACACCAACTCCTTTTATTGTTACATGGACTAACTTACTCTATAAAATCCTAAACCAGGTGATCAATTCTCAATCTAAAGTCATATATAAGCCTTAACAATGGAAAGCAGGCTGTGAGTACTAATTACAGGAAATGAACAAACCTGGAGCAGATCCCACAAAGGCCCAGGTAGGAAAAGATGCTTAGGCCAATGGCTAAGTAACCTTCTTTAGTACTCAGCTCAGGCAAGCCATACAAAATTACCATAGATTGGGTGGCTTAACCATCAGTCTGTTTTCACACATTCTGGAGGCTGGTTGTCCAAGATAAAGATTCATGTCATGTCATGTCAATTCAGTGTATGATGCGAACACTCTTCCTGGCTTGCAAATGTGATAGATTTCTCACTGGGTCCTCTCCAGCCTTTTTTTTCTGTGGTTGAGCTGGGGTGGGGTAGGGTAGGAGCCCAAGCTCTCTGGTTTCTTTTCTCACAAGGACACTAATCCTATCAGATCAGGACCCCAAGGCTATGGCCTCATTTAATCTTAATTACTTCCTTAAAGATAGAAGGCAGGAGGAGAAAGGGACAACAGAGGACAAGATGGTTGGATGGCATCACCGACTCAGTGAACATGAATTTGACCAAACTCCAGGAGATGTGAAGCACAGGGAAGCCTGGCGTGCTGAAGACCATGGGGGTTGCAAAGAGTTGGACTTGACTGAACAACATCTTCCTTAACATGCTTTCTCCAAATACAGCCCCACAGGGATTAGGGTTCAACATATGAATTAGGTGGGGGTGGCTGGTGGGGGTGGTGACATACATTCAGTTCCTAACACCCTCCCCAGCCTTCACCTCCCCTGAAGGCCTTTGCAGCTCTCAGCTCTAGTCCCTAGGAACTTCCCAGGCACTGGCTACTCAGATTCCTCTCCCCATAGACTTTCTCCTTCTCTCTCTGTCTCTCTCTGACTCTAGTGCCTGAGCTCAGGGCACAGCTGTTGACTGGCTGACACTAGGAAGCAGTGGACTGACTTGCTTTCACCCGGATGACTTTCACAAGGGAACAGAAATGTGATCACTGAGGAGGCTGGCTGTGGTGGCAGGCTAATGCTTCCCCAAAAGATGTCACATCTGGGTCCCTGGAATCTGTGATTATGTTACTTGACATGGCACAAGAGACTTTGTGCTGTGATTAAATTAAAGATCTTGAGATGGGCGCCCCATGGAATCACAAAGGTCCATATAGAAAGAAGAGAGTTGGTGTCAGAATAACGTGTTGTGAGAATAACTCGATCAGTTGTAACTAGCTTTGAAGATGAAAGTGCCCTAAGAGTGTAGAAAGTGGGCATCTTCTAGAGGCTGGACAAGGCAAACAGATTCACCCCTAGCATCTCCAGGAAGAACCACCACCCAACTGTCACACTGATTTTAGCCCAGGGAGATGCATCTTGAACTTTTGATCTCTAGAATCATAAGATAAGAAATGTGTGTTGTTTTCAGCCACTACATATGTAGTAACACATAACAGTAGCAAGAGGAAACTCCTACAGTGGACCTCGGTGAATAAAGAATATTTAAAACCAGTTATGGTGGGAATTTGTTACCATAGCTTTAGACCAATTACTCTATCCCCAGAAATGCAAACTTTCCAACTGTTTAATTCTCAGTTTAGAAAATGTAAATAATACTGGATGAGGTACCAACCATCCCCACATAAGAGGCTGAAATCTCGCTTGCACTCTCAGGGATAAACATCGAGCATGCTCCAAGACAGGATTGTGCATGCCTGGTCTATTTGACACAGGGTTGCAGGGGCTGGGGCACTGAATTTATAATGTTCTTCACTGGGCTAGCTACAGGGCGGTCCTTTGTTATATCTCAATCAACTACTTACTATCTGAACCCCCTTTCCCTTCATGAGGAATGTTCCATATTCTGCAACTTCTGGAGGATCACATACTTACTTAGTTTTCCGAGGGGCTAAGATGTGGATCTATTACCAGGAACTGGCCACTCCCTATAGGTTACTACTCCAGCATTTAATAGGTGCGAGACACAAGGAGTAGGCCCTGGGAAAATTCTTTCTGGCCACGGCAACAGAAGAGTTCCCCCACAAGATCTTCAGTTTAACACCAACCAGGTGCAGTGAAGGCATGGAGCCACGGCTGGTGTCTAGTGCCCAGGCCCAGTAGGGTCTGCGCTGCAAAGCTATAGGTTTTGTCACTCAGCAGAATGCACCAAGTCCTTTCCATTTGGTTTGTGGGCTCGCTTTCATCAGCCTTTTTCCTTCCTCCCAGTTTGTATAAATTCATTCTCCAGGGTTCTGGAGATTCTCTAAGGTATTACTAGCCCTGGATTCAAGTTTACATCAGATGAAAAGAGCCAGAGTCTACTTCTGATGGTTGCACAGAGAGAAATGAGGGGGTGGGGGTTGGGGGGGTGGGGCTGGGGAAGGGAGGAGGAAAGCAAGATTCTTCCTGGATGTTAACTGCCTGCTGAGTTCCTTTGCTGTTCGCCCCCAAGATTTTCCAGAAGTCACCTTCCCCCTTAAGCCAAAGGCACCTCAAGGATCAAGTTACTCCATTTCCCCTTGCTCTCTGGTCAGTAAACACAAGTTGGCTGTCTTCTCCAGCCTCCCACTTCTCTGCCCTCAGTTCTAATCCAGTCTTATGCAATAAGAGAAAATAAACAAACCTTACTCTTCAAGCAAAGACGTCATCTTTCTTGCCCTTATTTTAGTCATCAGTTTCTAGTTCAGAATCCTCATTTCTTGTATTCTATGGAAAGCAAAGGGAAAGAATGTTCCTTGGGATATCGTGAGAATGAAACAGAAAGACTCTGCCCAGAAAATAAGTCTACTGAGTAGCACTGAGATGTAGCCCTAAATCCGTATGTTTATACACATGAACTATACATGTGCTTTTATTTTGTCTCTATACTATTTCTATTCACTGTTTTACAACTTATTTATTACTTAAAAGCTTTTGCACCAGCGTTAACACATGATCCCTAAATTTCTCTCCCTCGGCGTGCAATCCAGCACGAAAAGTCAGACTCCAGGAGGCTGGCAAAATCCGTCTGTATCTCCAGGTATATGTATGGCTGAGTCCCTTGGCTGTTCACCTGGAACTACCACAACATTGTTAACTGGCTATACCCAAATAAAAATAAAAAGTTTAAAGTGAAAAGAAATAAAACCCGTCTATGTCTCACTTAAAGGGTGAAAGTTATATCGCTCCGTCGTGCCTGACTTGTGCAACCCTTGGGCTGTAGCCTACCAGGATCCTCCGTCTATAGGATTTTCCAAACAAGCGTACTGGAGGGGGTTACTATTTCCTTCTCCACGGGCTCCTCCAGACCTAGGAATCTAACCCGCGTTTCCCGTACTGTGGGCAGACGTTTTACCCTCTGAGGCACCAAGGAAATCCGAGGTCTCTTCGGCGGTGGTAAGAAGGTCGATTGCTAAGGTGGAGTAAATCATGACGTCACTTTCTCGTCACAGGGGGCTCGCCATTGGTCATCTCAACAGGGGTGGGGCGGGGCTCGAGTTGAAGGGGAGGTGCCGCCTTAGAGGTCCTGAATGGGGTTGGCTTATGTAAATATTGCAGCGAAGCCGTTGTGTTCCTGGCGAGGCACTTCCGCGGTTACGGAAAATTTCCTGAGATTTGTTGGATTTCTTTTAGAAGAGTTATTTGGAGGGCCTGAGAGGCGTGGAAAGGAGAGGGTGCCTAGGATAGTGGAAGAGTTGCGGGGAAACGTCAAAGTCAGCGTGTGCACAGTGAACCCGTCTAAAGCTGTAGGGTGGGGTGGGGGTAGGGGGCAGGTTAACTCATACTTACCTGGCAGAGGAGCTAGCATGATCCGGAAGGTGGTTCTCTCAGAGTGAGACCCATTGCACTCTGGCTGTGTTGACCTCTGTGATTTCCTCAGATAGGGGAAACTTAACTGCATAATTTGTGATAGTGGGGGATTGCTTGCGGGCTTTCCTCTGATTATTATTATTATTTTTTTTTTGGACAAACAAGAACAAACTTTTAATTAAAATAGAAGGGATGAAGACATTCGAACACACTGTAAATAATTCAGTTGTTTTCTCTACAAAGAATTCAGTTTTTAAATATAAATACAATTGCCTCATACTCTTCAATAATATTGCAAAGAGAGAGCCTATAAATCACTCTGAAAACAGAAAAATCAAGGCTGAAAAATTCTAACACTTTCATAATAAAATGAAGACTAACAGAATCATAAAACTGTCTTTTTTTTTTTTTTTTTTTTGGTCACACCCCACAGCTTCCAGGATCTTAGTTCCCCTATCAGGTATTGAGTCCCAGTTTCTCCTAACCAGTGGACCACCAGAGAATTACCAAGATCATCATTTCTAAATGCAGTATTTTCCTGAACATCTCAAGCAACATTTCCACATGAGTTTTGGTTTTTTTAAGGGAAACATCTTTAGTATCTCTGGAATTTTCCTTGTTGGTATTTTGTTGTACTTTTAATTGAATAGATAATATTTTAGGAAATATTTTATTATAAATAGATTGGTGAGCTTACTGAGGGCAAAGTACTATATTTGCTCATGCACTTCTAGTATCTTATATAGTTTCTGGTCTACAATGACAGCAAAAACAATATTAATTGACTAAATAAAATTCTAAAATTTTAATAATTAATAACAATATTTTACAAACAAGTTTATTTAGCCATTATTTCTTTTAACTGGAGCAAGGCTCACAAAACAAGAATTAATATGTTTTCTTTCTTTAATCTTAATGTGTGACTCAAATTGTCCTTACCATATTATAATTTTTAAAAATTAAATGCTACATCTAAACCTAGAAAATAGTTATTAGAAGATCATTCCTTTCCTGTTTTGTACTTTGAGGTGGAGGAAAAAATGGCTCATAAAAAGCAAATTACATATATGCAATTCTGAATCCAATTCTAGATATTCAAATTTAAATTTTAATAGTTTTAAGGAGTATATTTTAGTAATTCTGTGAAAATAAAACCATTTAAAATGCTTTTTACTATTTGTAAATATCATTCAATGCCATCAACAGGATAATCTCTCTTCTTTCCAGATCTCATTTTCTCCACAACAGCTTTCCATGACAACTTATATTTAAATTTTTATGTTTCTAATATATTTTTAAGGTTACAATTCATAAATGTAAAATATAAACTTATTTACCAAGTTAACCTGAACAATTTAGACTGCTCAAATATGTATTGACATCATAAATTAAAAGCAACAGAGGAGGGGGAAATGCCAACCAAGAGGCAAAAATACAATGCTGTAAAATTAAATTAATTATCTAGTTCCTATCACTGTTGTTTCAGTCTGCCACTTTAGACTATAAAAGTTAGAAGTAAAACACATCTACTATAAAATCAAGTCACTCTCCTCAATTCTGGGAAAGGATAAGGACAACGATGAAACAAGTATAACAAATTGAAAACAGAATTTGCACAGTTAAAATTGTTCATCTCAAGTACATCAATAAAAGATGAACTAATGTAAAATGAAAAGTAAGAGGGTTTATAAAAGCTAAATACTTCTATTAAGAATGACATCAGTAAGACCACAGCTGAAACAAACTACTTGATAATTGATTTTATGTCTCCTAGAATCGTGTCCATGAAAAATATAATTTCATCCAGTGACTTCCCAATGTAATTCTATTTACCAAAGTAGTCAGATAATATTGTCAGTCAATCATCTGAACTAAAAGTGTACATAAAAAAATATTAAATCACATGTAAATTGAATGGTGACTTCTGAGTACTCTTTTTAAAATCAACCCCTAATAATTTGAAAAGCGATTTTTCTGAAGACAAGTCTCACAAATATTAGCCAATCCGGGCGGCTCTGGACGAGTAGGGGTCCTCGAAGAGAGCCCACATGCGGGGCTGCAGCCTCCTCCAGCGGCCGGACTTGCCGTCTGGGCCGCCCAGGCCCGCGGCGTCCTCGATGCCCAGCCTCTTGGCCGCCAGGTCCTCGTCGTCGCCGGGGTCGCCGCCGAGGAGGTCGGGGGCCTCGAAGATGTCGAGCGCCTCCTCGGCGTCGCGGTGCCGCCGGTAGGTCATCCAGCAGCAGGGCTCCACGTCGGTCTCGTCGATGCCCCGGAAGGCCAGCTCCTCCTCGAAGAGCGGTCCGCACACGTCGGCCGGGCAGTGCAGCTTGCCGGTGCGGTAGTAGTTGAGCACGTAGGCGAAGACGCCCGGGCGCCGGTCGAAGAAGAACTCGCGGCCGCCGCTGGCGGGGTGGTCGCCGCCGCGGGCGCTGCAGTTGCGCGCGCCGCCCCTCCAGGCAGCCGCCGGGCGGGGGACCGCGGGGGCGGCCGCGGCGTTTTCTTGTTGGCGTTTTCCCGGTGCAGGTGGTTGGGCCGCTGCCCCGGGTGCCGGGCTCGCAGAGACAGCGCCCGCCGGCCGCGCGCCGCGCCGCCCGCCCTCATTCCGCGAGCGGCGGGCGCGCCCCGCGCAGACCTCGGCGCCGAGAGGCAGCATCGCGCGGGGCTGGGCGGACCCTGGAGCGCGGGGCGGGCCCCGCCGGCAGCGGCCGCCGCGCCGCCCACCCGAGTCCTTTCCTCTGATTATCAAGAAACAACTGCAGACTTAACTATGTTTTGGTTGGTGGTGGTTTAGTTATTATAGTAGCTCACTTTAGCTGCTCAGTTGTGTCTGACTTTTTGCGACTCCATGAATCCCAGCACGCCAGGCCTCCATCTCTGTTCATTACCATCTTTTGGAGTTCACTCAGACTCAAGTCCATCGAGTCCTTGATGCCATCCAGCCATGTCATTCTCTGTCATCCCTTTCTCCTCCTGCCCCCAATTCCTCCCAGCATCAGAGTCTTTTCTAGTGAGGCAACTCTTTTAGCTCCTCTTCACTTTCTGCCATAAGGGTGGTGTCATCTGCATATCTGAGGTTATTGATATTTCTCTCGGCAATCTCGATTCCAGCTTGTGATTCTTCCAGTCCAGCGTTTCTCATGATGTACTCTGCACAGAAGTTAAATAAGCAGGGTGACAATGTACAGCCTTGATGTACTCCTTTTCCTATTTGGAACCAGTCTTTTGTTCCATGTCCAGTTCCAACTGTTGCTTCCTGACCTGCATACAGATTTCTCAAGAGGCAGGTTAGGTGGTCTGGTATTCCCATCTCTTTCAGAATTTTCCACAGTTTTTTTGTGATCCACACAGTGTATATAAATAGCAAATAATGTTAAGTTTAAACATTTAATATTTCATGAAATTCAGTTTAATTTTTTTCAATCTATGGAAGTGCCTCGGCATTATGTATAAGTAACTTTTGTTTTTGCCTTAGTCAAGAAAGGGATTCCCTGATAGCTCAGCTGGTAAAGAATCTGCCTGCAATGCAGGAGACCTGGGTTTAATCCCTGGGTCAGGAAGTGCGGCAGACCTGGGTTCAATTCCTGGGTCAGGAAGACCCCTGGAGAAGGGAAAGGCTACCCACTCCAGTATTCTGTGTAGTCCATGGGGTCACAAAGAGTTGGACACGACTGAGCAACTTTCACTTTCACGCTAGTCAAGAAAACATTTCTATTATCCTTTGAAAAGCACTGTAATGTAAAAATAATGTTTCTAATTAACTTTATGGAGGGAGGTGGTTTTAATATTAGATTATTTATAAATGAACAGTCATTTGTTGTAGCATATTTTGCAGAAAAATAATTAATTATCCCACTACACATATTGGTGACTTTATTTTAAAAATCAAATAATTGGATATGTGTAAACATTTTACTGTGTACTCTTTCACATTCATATATTTGTGTTTATTTACGCTAGTATTATAGTGTTTTAATTGTTGTTCAGTCACTAAGTCGTCAGACTCTTTGCAACCTCACATGCTACAATGTGCCAGGCTTCCCTGTCCCTCACTATCTTCTGGAGTTTGCTTATGTCCATTGAGTTGGCGATGTTATCCAACCATGTTATCCTCTGTTGCCCCCTTCTCCTCCTGCCCTCAGTCTTTCCCAGAATCAGGATCTTTTCCAGTGAGTCAGCTCTTTGAATCAGTATCAGCAAAGTATTGGAGTTTCACTTTTGCATCAATCCTTCCAATAAATATTCAAGGTTGATTTCCTTTAGGATTGACTGGTTTGATCTCCTTGCAGTCCAAGAGACTCTCAAGAGTCTTCTCCAGCACCACAATTCAAAAGCATCAATTCTTTGGCACTCAACCTTCTTTATGGACCAACTCTCACATTCGTACATAAATGCTGGAAAAACACAGCTTTGACTCTACAGACCTTTGTCAGAAAAGTGGTGTCTCCACTTTTTAATACACTGTCAGGTTTGTCAAAGCTTTTCTTCCAAGGAGTAAGTGTCTTTCAATTTCATGGATACAGTCACCAGAGTCACTGTGAAGGAAACGGCAACCCACTCCAGTATTCTTGCCTGGAGAACCCCACTGACAGTATGAAAAGAGCATCCTGTTGTCTCAATGTAAACTAGGAATTTGCTTTCCCCCGTTTTTACTTTAGTTACTTGCTCCAAAATTAGGAATAAAACACCAAGTTCTATAATTCTGGGAATAAGATCGATATATAAATTATTTTTTATATGGAGAAAGTCTGGAAAGTAGCTTATAAGAGAGGAAACCATTAATCGTGGATCATTAAGACAAGCATGAACCTATAAGACAAATGCAACTTGCCTCCTTATCTGTCCAGCTGGCCAAGACATCATCAGTAGCTACCGATACTAGCAGTTTTCTCTAGAGACTGTGGCGGAGCTGACTGCTTTGAGCCAGAACGGAGCCCAGGTGCTAGCTGTGTCCTGAAAGGCTCAAATCTGGCTGAGAACCAGGATTTGGGGGCCAGGAGAGACATACAATCGTTGGGAAAATGAGAAGGGGGACCAGACCACCCATGAGGTCATGGTAGCCAGCACTGACCATCTCTTCCAATGAACCCACCATCCACTACACCTCTCATGATTTTGTTGTTATTAGATGGAGAACTCCATGAAATTTGGAGATAATATTTCATCCATCACTGTGTGCATGACTCCTGGCATTGATTCAAACACTGACGAGGCTCTCAGAAACATTTGTTCACTGACTGGATAAACATGGTTACAAGTCTTCACTCATCTCAGTTATGTTCCTGTACAACGGTGCAGTCAGGGATGCTCTGCTTTCTCCCAGGATGTAGCAATCCCCTTCCTTAGAGAGAAGCCTGACTATGCTGTCCTTGCCCTAGAACCCTCACCTGAGCTGACTCTGAAAACACGACTGTCCTCAGGGATTCCTCTCAACGGTTCACACTGTCATTAGGAAGAGATGTCCCTAGCGTATCCTCCCATCCTCTGGTGGCCATGAGATCCCACCTGAGGAGAGCCACCACATTTGGTTGACACTATGTGCTTGTATTCATCCTCTCATTGTTTAAATTCCTCATGGATATAACTGATATCTGAACTCCAAGTTGTTAACACAGCGTAAGGCAAATTAAACAGTCAACATATAGTGAACAGATGCTGTGTGTAAAGCCCCCAAACTATAATCCAGAAGAATATTATTACCATTTCTGCTTCAGAAACAGGATCCCATTAATCTGGCCCCTGGTATGAATACGTATCTCTAATTCTTCTCCAAACATCATTTACCCACCTTATTGCACACTTACTTGGACGACATCCCCTGTGTGGCCACTTCCAAGTTTGAGGCTGGGAGTCTAGGGCAGAGCCTCAAGGTGCCATTGTCTTCCTCCTGGAACTGGTGCCCCCAGCAGTATAAACCAACACTGATCCAGCGTGTGGACCTCCTTGGCAGGTGCACAAGTTCACAGTCGACTAAGTTACTCTCCAGGTCCTTCCTGCTCAGCTCAGGTTGCTCCTTGAGTGCTTGGATGATACTGTGCATTCCTCACTTCTTGAATTTTCAAAACTCAACTTGTCTTTATCCTCACTTCCCTTGGCAAACAGCTCCTTAACCATTACCTTGCTTTTCTTTGGGGTTTCTCATCCTCCAAAACCGTTGATTTCCTTTCTTCCATCTCCTGAGTTCTGTGTTTTCAGTGTGTGGGCTCAGCTGAGGCTCCTGCAAGAGACACACAGAGAAGGGACCAAGGTCAGGTCTTGGCTGCAGGTTCCAACACGCACTTCACATGCATCTCGGTCTCTCATGCACTCAGAAAAAAAATCTCAGAAAGAAGGGAATTTGGAGAATTTGAATGACCTCATCTTACTGATAAAGAAACTGAGGCCCAGAGATTGGAGATTTCCCCTAAATTCCACCACCACTTGCCACTGTAGAGCCACCACAGAAACCCTGGGCACAAGTTTTTCTGTCCAAAAGCACTAGGAATCCAAGGTTGAATTTCAGGCGCATTAGATAAATCATAGTTACTTCCACTCTTAAAAACAGCTGAAGGATATTTCCCCCAAAAATGTTGATCTGTGTTCAGTAGTCCTATATTTATACTGTTTTCCATCTTGGCTGACACAATAGGACCAAGGAATATATGATCATTAACATCACTGTCATTTGGGCTTCCCTGGGAGCTCAGCTGGTAAAGAATCTGCCTGCAATGCAGGAGACCTCAGTTCCATTCCTGGGTCAGCAAGATCCTGTGGAGAAGGGACAGGCTACCCGCTCCAGCATTCATGGACTTCCTCAGATTCATGGGCAACTCAGATGGTAAAGATCCGCCTGCCATGGGGGAGACCTGGTTTTGATCCCTGGACGGGGATCATATATTTAATAATATATGATTATTAAATACATCACAGTCATTATTAAAAATACATATGTGGAGAGTCCCTGGTGGCTGAGTGGTAAAGAATTCGCCTGCCAATGCAGGAGACATGGGTTCCACCCCTGATCCGAGAAGATCCCACCTGCCACAGAGCAACTAAGCCCGTGTCACACAACTATTGAGCCTGTGCTCTAGGGCCTGGGAGCCATGACTACTGAGCCCACGTGCTGAGCCCGGGACCTGCAACAAGAGAAGCCACGGCAATAAGAAGCCCCCATACCACAACTAGAGAGTAGCCCCAGGGCTCCACAACTAGAGAAAAGCCCACAGAGCAACAGTGACCCAGCACAGCCAAAAGTAAAACAAAATTAAAATAATAATAATATATATGTGATTCACTGTGAAACAACTGACTCTTGTGCTCAAGGTCATCTTCCTGAGAGCAAGTGCTCTGTGTACCTTGTTCACCCAGGGCCTCCTCACGAGCCTGCCTGATACAAGATTCAGCAAATACTTGTCAAGCAGATCAGTACAAATGATCAGGAATCACTAACTCTTACTGATGTCTTCTCTTCCCTACCCTCTTTCCATCAGATGCAAATACCAATTCCATCGTGTACCAAGTTTGCTTTACATGGTGATTTCATTACCCTCTTTGAGCATATGGATCTCGTATAGGATAGAAAAGAATGTATCATGTAAAATAAAGTAAGCGGTACTAACCTTGGATGATTAACTATGATCTCATACAGGAGACAGGCCCTAATCCTCAGGCACTGGCTGCACAGTATAGAAAATCTACACCAGAGACACTACAGGGCCTGTTATAAACTTGGGGGTGAGGCTCAAGAAACTGCATTTCAGACAAAAATTCCAGGGAGATTCTCATGCAAGGAAAAAGCCCCAACATTAAACAAGTGGCCTAGAATTGAGACACCCTCAAAACCTAGTGGCAACAAGAATGACTCAGCTTAAGTACAGCAAGTCCCTTATCAAGAGGGACTCTCAAGGGGAAATGTCTCCTTGTCCAGGATGTGTGCATAACCCTGCCCAGCCCCGCTCTCCTCTAGGACAGAATGAGCAGCAGTGGCCAGGGGTATGTGACGAGACTCAGGAAGGGAGCATAACTGGAGACCTATCCTCAGGCTCCTCCATGTGCCAGCTTCACCCCAAGCCCTCAGGTAAACACAGACCCAAGTAGGTCAGCCTGTGAGATGAAGTCTCATTTAGGATCCACCCCTTTCCTACCAGGGCAGCATTGTCCATGTCTCCTCTCGTCCCTGCCCACAGAGTAGGAATAAAGGCAACGGCCCTGGCAGTGCTGAGTCCTTCCAAGCACATCCTTCACTCTCCCCACCCTGGGCCTCGGGGCGGAGCAGGGGTGTGGGAGTCAGTGACCTCTGTGCTCTCACACTCCTGTCCTCAGTCCCTGCTCCCTGGTCCCGTCCCAGCCCATTCTCAGACCCTTCCAGAATGCCCGGCGCCAACATTCACAGAACAGTCTTCCATCATCAGGAGTTATTCCAGAAAGAGGGCTTGTTTCTATACTGATCCTCACCCCATAAACGTATCCTGTGTACAAACCCAATTCAAACTCTCCTCTGACTCCTAGCTCCTTGGTCTCCACCTGGTGGAGAGGTGCAGCCACACAGGTGAATGCTGGGATGCAGCCCAGTTCCAACAGAAGAGAACTGGGATTCTCAGAAAAAGGCTGCATTCAAGGCAAAATGAGGGTTTTCATGGGGTTGGTCATCAGCACCCATCCCACTGCTCTTTTGTCCACCTTTTTTCTTTCTTGGAGGTGTTTTTTCCAACTCTCTAATCAGCTATCAGACCCTACTTAGTGCCATACTGACAAGGATCAAGTCATACAGAAGATATTATGCAAACACAGATGCAGCCATTCATGTAGTAGATAATAATGCTGAGATTTAAGTGGCATTTCCAAATCAGGATTAGCTGCCATGCTGGAGGAAGAAGAGCTGGAGAAAACGCATAAATGCTGCTCGCAAATTAGCAGGAAACAGAACAACCCATGACACCCTTTGAGATGGGATCTTCACTTGGGTTACCAGCTTGAAGGGTCAAACCCGGCAAGTATTCAAAACTTTAGCAACCAAAGGCAATGGCCCTCATGAGATAATGGAATAGGTAGTTGAACCTTTAACAAGCAGACAGTAACACCATCACTTCTCCTCTGAAAGAAGACCATATCCCAGATCCCTCTGAAAACAGGGGAGCTTTCTTCCTTTCCTAGTAAAAGTAATTTAAAGGAAGCACCAAATGCCAGTCATTAACCACTTAGGATGAATTGACCTGATGTACGCACTTTTACCTCAGGCCTTCGCACCAAGTGTGGAGGAAGGGCTTTGTCCCTTGCTAAGGAAAGTCCAGTCAAGCCTTAATAAGAGGAAAAGTATTAGGTAAGAGTGTGATCTTCCCTGTGATACTCAAAGTCAATGCAGGAAATAGCCACACCTGTCTAGGTGTTAGGCCAAAGACCACAGACTTCAGTTATTTTTCTAAGCCATGTGAAATCTTTCACACTTACTAGTTACCATGGTAACTGTGTATATATATATATATATATATATATGTACAATTATATATATATTTACAACTATATCTATATTTACAACTCCCTTACACACACCCCAGTATGGCAGGAGGCACTGGGGCTTGCTTAGCATCACGTGTCCTGTGTTTGAAGCAAATTCACTCTTTAAACAAGTTCACCTAAACTCCTGATGTCTGTGTGAGAGATGACAGTGATATTTAGGGATCTTGCTGGCCAAGCCACCCCCAACCCACGTGGGCCCCACTAGTGCCAAGATGTTCCATCTCTACCTCCTCCTCTCCTGCTTGGTGGCTGCAGGAGCTGACCTGCTAGAGGAGCATTTTGGTGAAATCTAGAACCTGCGCCATTGCCTAGAGGAGTCAGTCTGCATTAACAACTGCCTACGGGAGCAGCTGGAACACAGGCTCAGCTCCACTGCCCTAAGAAGCAGTAGGGAGAGGCCCAGGGCCTCCCACTTTTGGTCCATTTAGGGAGAATCTGAAGGTTGCCCTTGAGAAGAGCTTCACAGATTTCAAAGCACTGTGGTCTGCTTTCCTCCACTTGCTCCTTACAGTCAGCAAGGCTGCAGGGGGTGGAGGTGGGGGGGGGGGAGCGTGGGCAAGTCCCATGCCCCGCTCTTTGTTGCTGTATCTGAGCTCAGAGAGTAACTTTCCTCACGCAGATATAACCAGGTCTGGTCCCCAGAATCCTGATTTCTCATCCATCTTAATCTGTTCATTTGCTGCCTGCTGACTTCTGTGCCCTGGTCCTGTGATTGGCAAGTGGTGGAGCCAGGTCTGCAGGGCCTCCCCCAGCCCTCACAAAGGTTTACCACACTCTCCTCCAGGCTGCTGACACTGAGAAGCTGGCCCTTCCACATGTCCTTGTCCTACCCACACAGTAGCAGCAGCAGCTGTTTAGGAGAAAGAGCCTCCTGAATAGCTCACCCAGGGCATATGAAATGCACACAAAGAACCCACACAGAGGAGCCACAGGAAAGCCAGGCATTCTACCTACCAGGCCTTATGCTCAGGACATGAGTCCTCAGGGTTTTCTGCTGGCTTGGGACAGTGTCTTTGGAGACAGAGAAAGAGTAACACAGAGAGCCTCTGTCACTCAAAGGTGTAACTTACCTGTTTGCACTTCCCAGGACAGGCTTCACCTCTAACTTCTATAGTCCAGGCCCGGAGTCCACACCTCAGCTCTGCAATGAGAACAGAGTCCTTAGGGAAGAAAACCAGAGGCTTCAGCCTAAGCTCAGTTACACTTCCAGGGGTGATAGGTCACTCTCAGGCCCCTTTTCTCCCTAGTCACACCAATCTCCAATTTTAGAAGCAAAGAGAGAAGGTGGAGAGAACAGATCTATACAGACCCACAGACCCAAACTTCTATAGCTATTCTCAGTCTGGAAAACATCCTCTCCTTCCTACAGAAGACCATGTCTGTATGCACATGTTTCATACCAAGCACTTCTTTGCCTAGGAAATCACAAAAGCCATCCTTTTGCTCCCAAGTGAATTGGAGAGTGAACCGACCCTTGAAGAGGAAGTGGCAGGTCTGGCTACCTGGTGTGCAGTGGCTAAAAACTGTGGTTCTTAAACTGAGAGTGACTTTGAATCAGCTGTGGAGATTATAGAAGCTGCTTTCTGGATTTCAATTCTCAGAGATTTAGTTGGTATGGAGTCCTAGAGTCTGAATTTGTCACATAAGCATAACCATATGTTTCTGATGCAGATGAGCTGCATATCACAGTTTAAAACCTATTGTTCTGTAACACTAATTCAACCCTATAAATAAGTTTGTTTTCCTTTGAGAATCTTTAATTGAAAAGTGGATAAGTCACACCACAAATTAACATAAAGATCTTAAATCATTCCCTAGAAAAAGTTCCTAGTTACATTCTCATACCTTCCAGAATTAAAATCAAGCACTCAATCCACAATTACTTCCTAGTAACAGCTGAAAAGTAAAATAAACAACAAACAAACATTCTACCACCACCATCAATAACAATAAGTTCCATCAAAAGACTCATGCCTGAGACTTCCCTCGTGGTCCAGTGGCTCAGACTCTGCGCTCCCAATGCAGGGGACTTGGGTTCGATCCCTGGTCAGGAAACTAGATCCCACACGTCATAACTAAGATCCAACACAGCCAAATAAATAAATAAATATTTTCAAAAAAGACTTATGCGTGAGGTAGACCATGCCCCAGTTTTATAGTAGATGAAGTGATATCAACTTCTGTTACACTTGTTTAAGTATTTTCCATAAGTGCTTTTGGCCATCACCACTGAGGAACTCATTGGCAGAAGCAGCAAAATGGGTGAGCAGTCAGCAAAACTATGCAGTAGTTAGTTAAAGACAAACTAGGAAAATTCGAGGACATCTATCCCTGTGGTGATTCAAGCATCCCAGCAATTCTTCCTTCATCCCTATGCTGCCATGGCTGCTAGGAATTGATAATATAATCAGTAATCAATGGAAAACTCAAATTAACACTTTTAACAACTTCAGTTTATGGACAGAACATTTGTGAAAACAACAGCATATGAATCAAGTAAATCTCAGACCGGTCAGAATCCAGTCACAAGTTAGTTTGGGGGAAAATTCCTAAAAGCCTTTCTTGTGTTTCACACTTTGAAAAGTAGTTTTTGCTGTACAAAATGCAAAAACAAACAAACAGACAAACAAGTATCTTTGAAATGGAGAATTCTCCAGAATTTAACTTTTCATGAAGTCTAGTCTTTCCTTCCACATGTTGGAATCCATTCTCAAAGGCAAATGAGGTCAATCTGTGTCACCACCACTGTCTTCCAGTTTGCTGTAATTCAAATGAGAAACATGCTGAGTACACCTGCATAGGACATAGGGTGAGAGTCCTTGGGGAAAAAAAAAAGAAAAGTAAAAAGACACCTAATGTAATGCTTCAGACATGTAACAATATCTCTTGACCTTCAACCTAAAACAGACAGATAACCTAAAGATTCATACAGGGTTCATTATATCCCCCATCTTATTTCTGCTAAAGCGAATATGCTAGACACACTGAATTGGGGTTCTATGTCTGTTGTAACAAGTGACCATGAGTTTAGCATCTTAAAAGAACACACTCTTATTATCTTACAATTCTGTAGGTTAGGGGTCCAATAAAGATCTCATTGGACTAAAATCAAAATGTTGACAGGACTGCCTTATCTTCTGGAGGCTCTAAGAGATAATCTGTTAACTTGCCTTGTCTCAAAAGATTTTAGAGCCCTCCCACATTCCTTGGCTTCTGCCCTCTTCAGCCATCTTCTAAACTAGAAACTCAAAGTGAGGTAGAGTCCTCACTTTGCATCATTCTGACCTGAAGGCCCAGGGTATCCATCTGAATAGTCCAAGGTCATCTCCTCTTCTCAAAGTCTGTGTCCTAACCACAACTGCAAAGTTTCTTTTTCTAATACATTCACAGGTTTTGGGAATTACGGCAGGGACAACCTAGAGGGGCAGTATTCTGCCACTAACAATGGTATTAACTAAGGTGCTAATTAATATTGAAACTAAGAATAAAAATTGTTTACTTTCAACAAAGTTTAGTAAAATTAAGACTATATATGAAGGTGCAATGCAGAACAGCAAAGCAAGACAAAGTCAAATCAGAACCCTAGAAGTGCTCCATTGATGACCCTTATATTACACAAGGGCTAGTCAGCTTAGGTTCCTTTTCTCAGATGTTGATTACCCCGCCTCCCAGGTTGAGTTTGAGGATAGAAATTTCATCTGAGCCTAAGAGCCTGTGATGGAGAAAGTGAAGGTGGTGATGGAGAAAGTGAAGGTGGTGATGGAGTCGCTAAACCTAGAACGCTACTCTCCTTTGACTATGAAATTCCAGTTGGTCTCCGTGGAGCAGGTGGGACGATTTTCTCAGACTTACCCTTGCATGAACACAGGGGTCCTTGCGCACCTTCACCAGGAGGGGGCGCCATGGACCTCCCCTTAGAACTTGGCCTCACGAGGAAGCAGGCACCAAGAAGCTAACCTACCTGGGACTTTATGAACAAGATGGTCCCAGGGGCGAGGTTCCTGACTCTTAGTCACGCACCTCGGGGGTGGGCCTAAGGCCCGTGCTTCCTCGATTGACTGGAGAGGGGGAGCTCCTCAGGCTGAGCCGTCTTGTGCTGTCTCCTCCAAACCAGTTTCTGACGAGAGACAAATGTATTCATGCTTCTTGGGCTGGTGGAAAACACTCCCTCGTTTTCCTCTCAGACTCGGGCAGCGCCTTCATATGTTGGCCTGCTTTGTGGGGTGGGGGAGGGGGTGGGGAGGTGGGAGCAGGAGGAGCAGGGACAGGAGGAGGAGTGGGAACAAAAAAGCCTGGGGAGATGCAGGGCAGGAGGAGAAGGAAGGAGAGACAGAAGCGGAGGAAGAGGCAGGAGGAGGATGACCAGAGCCTGAATGGCAGAAGGTCCTAGTCTCTGGTCCCAGAATGGCAGCCGCCTTCTCTTGAACTTCCCCTGACCTCATAGTGGACACACACACTAGCCTCCTCTCTCATCCACCAACTTCCTTCAGTCCCACAAGAGCAGACTCCCGTTGCCCCCACCCCCAAACCCCTTACATGCCTCGATTCTGGGGATTTTTTTTTCCTTTTCCCTTAGGTCTCTCCAGAGCTAGCACAGTTTCCTCCTCACCAGCAAACAAACCCTTGTCTCTGGTTCTGAAGAGTCCAAACCACAGAACTCTCCCAGGGAATGCAAGTCACATGAGCTCATGGGTTCACCCTGAAGAATCTCAATTCAGCCATCCAAGACATGCTAGGTTGATATTTGGGAAGATGCCAGACTTTTCTTGGCTTCCTCGATGGTTCAGAGGTAAAGAATCCAACAACAATGCAGGAGACTCTGGTGATCCCTGGGTTAGCATGATCCCTAGAGGAGGAAATGGCAACTCTTTCCAGTACTCTTGCCTGAAAAATCCCATGGACAGAGGAGCCTGGCGAGTTGCAGTCCAAAGGGTCACAAAGAGTTGGACATGACAGAGCACACACCCACAAACTCGTTTTATAAAAAGAAGACAAACTCTAAGAAGACCCTTGGCGCAAGTCACTGTTGCATGGAACAACTTACACTATGAAATCCTAAACCAGGTGATCAAACGTCATTCTAAAGTCACAGATCATCCTTAGCAAGAGAAAGTGGGCCGTAAGTACTACGTACAGGAACAAAACTGGGACGGATCCCACCAAGGCCCAGGTAGGAGAACATGCTTAGGCCAATGGTTAAGTAACCTCCTGTATTAGTCAGCTTGGGCTGCCATACAAAATTACTGTCGATTGGCTGGCTTAACCATCAACATGTTTTCACACATTCTGGAGGCTGGATGTCCAAATCAAGATTGATGTTTGTGCCAATTCAGTTTCTTGTGCAAGCACTCTTCCTGGCTTGCAGATAGCAGATGCCTCGATGGCTCCTCACTAGGCCTTTTCTGATTGCTTGAGCTGGGGTAGGGTACCTCTTAATAAAGGTGAAAGAGGAGAATGTAAAAGCAAGCTTAAAACTCAACATTCAGAAAACTAAGATCATGGTCCCATCACTTCATGGTAAATAGATGGGGAAACTGGAAACTGTGACAGACTTTATTTTCTTGGTTTCCAAAATCACTGCAGATGGTGACTGCAGCCATGAATTTCAAAGATGCTTGCTCCTTGGAAGAAAAGCAAAGGACAAACCTAGACAGCGTATTGAAAAGCAGAGACATTACTTTGCTGACGAAGGTCTGTCTAGTCAAAGCTATGGTTTTTCAAGTAGTCATGTATGGATATGAGAGCTGGACAATAAAAAGGCTGAGTGTCGAAGGACTGATGCCTTCAAACTGTGGTGCTGGAGAGACTCTTGAGAGTCTCTTGGACTGCAAGGAGATCAAACCAGTCAATCTTAAAGGAAATTAGTCCTGAGTATTCATGGGAAGGACTGATGCTGAAGCTCCAATACTTTGGCCACCTGATATGAAGAGCTGACTCATTGGAAAAGACCCTGATGCTGGGGAAGATTGAAGGCGGAAGGAAAAAGGGATGACAGAGGATGAGATGGTTGGATAGGTCACCAACTCTATGGAGATGAGTTTGAGTAAACTCTGGGAGATGGTAATGGACAGGGAAGCCTGGCATGCTGCCGCAATCCATGGGGTCGCAGAGTTAGATGGGACTGAGTGACTGAACAACAACAAGGGCAGGAGCCTAAGCTCTCTGGTATCTTTTCTCATAAGGACACTAATCTTATCAGATCAGGGCCCCAAGACTATGGTCTCATTTAATCTTAATTACTTCCTTAAAATGCCTTCTCCAAATACAGCCCCACAGGGATTAGGGTTCAAGATATAAATTAGGTGTGTGTGTGGGGGGGAGGGGCATGCATTCAGTTCCTAACACCCTCTCCAGCCTCCTCCCCGCATGAAGGCATTTGCAGCTCTCAGCTCTGGTCCCTGGGAACTGCCCAAGCACTGGGTCCTCATATTCCTCTCCCCACAGACTTTCTCCCCTCTCTGTGACTCCAATGTCTCAACACAGGGCTCAGCTGTTGACTGGCTGACACTCAGAAGCAGTGGACTGACTTGCTTTCATCTGGATCACGTTCAGAAGAGAGCTTGTGCTTGCTTAAATGTGTTCACTGAGGAGACTGGCTGTGGTGGCAGAATAATGCTTCCCCAAAGATTTTCACATCCTGATCCCTGGAATTTGTGATTATGTTACTTGACATAGCAGAAGAAACTTTGCTGGGTGATTAAATTAAGGACCTTGAGATGGGGGCTCATGAAATCACAAAGGTCCATATAGAGGAAGGATGGAGAGTTGGTATCAGAATAATGTGTTGTGAGAATAATTTGATCAGCTGTGACTGGTCTGAAGATGGAAGGGAGCTATGAGAGTGAAATGTGTGCCTCTTCTAGAGGCTGGACAAAGCAAAGAAAGAGATTCTCCCTAGAGCTTCCAGGAAGAAACTCAACCCAATTGTCACATTGATTTTAGCCCAGGGAGATGCATCTTGGATTTCTGATCTCCAGAACCATAAAATAATAAACGTGTGATAAGTCACTAAGTGTGTGGTAATGTGTTACAGTAGCAATAGGAAACCCCTATAGTGGACATTGGTGGATAAAGAATATTCAAAACCAGTTCTGGTGGGAATTTGTCACCATGTCTTTAGACCAATTACTCTATCCCCAGAAATGCAAACTTTCAAACTGTTCAGTTCTCAGTGTAGATAAAGTAAATAATACTGGATGAAGTACCAGCCATCCCCATATAAAAGGTTGAAGCCCTCACTTGCACTCAGGGACATCTAATATGCTCCAAGACAGAGTTGTGCATGCCTGGTCTATTTGAGATAGAGTTACAGGGACTGGGGCACTGGATTTATAACGTTCTCCACTGGGCCAGCTGCAGGGGCCTGGGCACAGGGGATTCGTCTGTCACATCCAGGTAGTCTAGTATCTGAATGCCCTTCCCTTCAATGATGAACTTCCCACATCTACAACTTTTAAGGATCACGTACTTGCTTTCTTAGTTTCCCAGGGGCTAAGTTGTGGGTCTGTTATCAACAACTGTCCAGTCTTGATCAGTAAAAACTACTCCAGAATTTGACAGGAGTTGAGAGACACAAGAATGCTTCCATGGTGAGTCAGTAATAAAGAATCTGCCTGCAATGCAGGAGACATGAGTTAGAGAATCAGTTTCAACCTCTGGGTTGGGAAGATCCCCTGGAGGAGGGAATGGTCACCTACTCCATGGATTTCCCTACTCTTGCCTGGAAAAACCATGGACAGAGGAGCCTGGTGGGTACAGTCCATGGGGTTGCAAAAGAACTGGACTCAACTGAGTGGCTGAGCACACATGCAAGAGACACAGGAGTAGGCTCTGGGGAATTTCTTTTTGTCCCTGCAGTGGAAGAACCCCTCATCTCAAGATCCCTAGTTTAATACAGACAGGTGCAGCAGAAGTCATGGAGCCACGTGTGGTGTCCAGGGCCAGTAGTGTCACTTGTGGAAAGCTACCGGGTTTGCCGCTCATCAAGGGACACCAGTGCCCTTCCCATCTGGCCTGTGTGCTCTTTTCCACTGGCCTTTCTTATTCCTCCCAGTTTGTAAAGCCTGGTTCTCCAGTTTGCAGGAGATTCTCTGAGCTATTAGCTTGGGGTTGGCCTAAGATTTCCTTCAATTTTTAAGTAAAAATAAAAGATTCCTTTTCACGGAGAACTTTATTAAACAACATAGTCACCATTTCGTTTTACAACCTTTTGTCATTCTTCAGGCAACCTCACAATTCCATCTTTCCCAAATATTTTTATCTTTTTGACAAAGAACTGTTTCAGGTGCCTTTTATAGCCTCCCAAGAAATTGAAAGTTTTTCCATTAAGAGAATTTCGTAAAGACCAAAATAAATAAAAATCCAAAGTCTGATGAGTAAGGCAATGAATCAGAACTCCCAGCCACAAACTGTAACAGTTTTTGCCTGGTCATCAAAGAAACATGTACTCTTGTGTTATCCTGATGGAACAGTATGCACTTTCTGTTGACTAATTCTGGACACTTTTTGTTGAGACTGACTTTCAGTTGGTCTAATTGGAAGCAGTGAAGTGAAGTGAAAGTCACTCAGTCGTGTCCAACTCTTTGAGATTCCATGAGTCCATGGAATTCTCTAGGCCACGATACTGGAGTGGGTAGCCTTTCCTTTCTCCAGGGGATCTTTCCAACCCACAGATTGAACCCAGGTCTTCCACATTGCAGGCAGATTCTTTACCAGCTGAGCCACAAGGGAAGCCCAATGGGAAGCAGTACCTTTGGGAATTAATCATTTGATTTTCCAGAGGGGCTCATAATAGAGGACTCCATTCTAATCCCACCCCATATACACAACAGCACCTTTGTGGATTAAGACAGGCCTTTGCTGTGGTTGCTAGTGGTTTGTTTTGCTTGCCCCACCATCCCTTCGATTCCACATTATTGTCCAGTATACACTTTTCATCGCCCATCACCATTTGTTTTAAAAACAAAAAGTTTCTGTTACATTTAAGTAGAGAATCATATGCGAAAATATGGTCAGAAAAGTTTTTTTCCACTTATGTGGAGGGGCTTCCCTGGTGGCTCAGACAGTAAAGAATCTGCCCACAGTGCAGGAGACCCAGGTTCGATCCCTGAATCAGAAAGATCCCCTGAAGAAGGAAATGACAACACACTGCAGTATTCTTGTCTGGAAAACCCCATGCACAGATCAGCCTGTTGGGCTACAGTCCGGGGTGTCACAAAGAGTCGGATACACCTGAGTGACTAATACTTTCCATTCCTTTTAAGTGGCTGCCTGACTGGGGAGCATCCTCCAGTGAGAAATCTCTGGCACAAAATTTTGCAGACCACTTTGGATGTGTTCTATGAGTCACAACACCTTCTCCATACAATGCACAAATCTTTGTGTGTGTGTGTGTGTGTGTGTGTGTGTGTGTTTCAGTTGCATTTTGACCTTCCTTAACATAATAAAGCATACTATGCTGAAAATGTTGCTTTTTCCCCTTCCATCTTCAATATTAAAATGGCTACACAAAAATTATCAATTTTGATCGCCTTTTTAACTGCATGCTGATATGACAGTGTGTTCTCAGCTGCCACATAATAATCTAACAAACTAGTTTTGAACGATGTGAAAGACACTAAGCGCTACTAGAGCCACCTTATGGCAAAGACCAAATGAACCATTTGGCCAACCCAGTATCTCTTGAATGAAGTGTATTTCAGATAAAATTAGCCACAATCTATTTCTGATGGCTGCAGAGGAAATAAAGCAAAAGGGGAAAGAAGGGAGGAAGGAAGGAAGGAACGTTCTTTCTAGAAGTTAGCTAGGTGCTGAGTTTCTTTGTGTTTAACTCCAGGATTCTCTTCCTCCAAGCTAGTCCCCTTACCCCTTAAGCCAATGTCACCCTCAAGGATCAAGTTACTCCATTCCTTGCTCTCTATTCTGAAACCACAAGTTGGCTGTTTTCTCCCTCCTCCCCCTCTCTGGGCCTTGGAGTCTAACCCAATCATATCCAGTGAGAAAACATACCAACCAACAAATTAACCATACTCTTCAAGCAAGCACATCATTTTTCTAGCCCTTATTTTAGTCATCAACTTCTTTTTCAGAGTCTTCATTTCTTGTATTCTAAGTGGTGAGTGAAGGAAAAGCTTGCCCCCTGGGATATCATGAGAATGAAGTAGGAAGGACGTGAGCAGTGAATACGCACACTGAGTATCACTGTGAGATGTACCTCTGAATCTATTTGGCTGGAGAAGACTCTTGAGAGCCCCTTGGACAGCAAGGAGATCAAGTCAGTCAATCCTAAAGGAAATCAACCCTGACTATTCATTGGAAGGACTGATGCTGAAACTCCAACACTTTGGCCACCTGATGTGAAGAGCTGATTCCCTGGAAAAGGCCATGATGCTGGGAAAGACTGGGGGCAGGAGGAGAAGGAGACCCCAGAAGTTGTCATGGTTGGATGGCATCAATGGACATGAGTTTGAGAAAACTCTGGGAGATAGTGAAGGGCAGGGAAGTCTGGCCTGTTGCAGTCTATGAGGTCACAAAGCTTTGGACATGACTGAGCAACTGAACAACAAATACACATGACACATACATATGCTTTTATTTTATACATGGTGGTGATTTGGTCGCTAAGTCGTCTCTGACTCTTGCGAGTCCATGGACTGCTTGGCTCCTCTGACCATGGAATTCTCCAGGCAAGAATACTGGAGTGGGTTGCCATTTCCTTCTCCAGGGGATCTTCTGACCCAGGAATGGAACCCAGGTCTCCTGCATTGAAGGCAGATTTTTACCGACTGAGCTACGAGGGAAGTTTTTTTTTTTTTAATAGTTGTATAAATATATATATAGGTGCATACACTGTTTTACAGCCTCTTTATTACTTAAAGTCTTTTTGCATCAGCGTAACACACAATCTCAGAATTCCTGTTCTCTGCGTGTGAACCAGGACAAAGAGTAAGAATTTGAAGAGACTGGCAAAACTCGCTGTATCTCACCTGTGACAAGATGTTTCTTAGCACAGTATTGGTAGGGTCCACAAGGCGGGAATCATGACGTCACGTCCCCTTCAGTAGCCAACCTGCCATTGGCATCTTGGCAGTGGTGGGAAGGGAGATGAGGGCCGGGCGTGGGTTGGAGGAGAGGAGCGGCCTTAGAGGTCGTGAATGGGGTTGGCTTATGTAAATCTTGCAGCAAAGTCGTACAGTGCCCTGCGAGCCACTTCCCTAGTTATGGAAGTTTTCCTGTGATTTTGTTGGATTTTTTAGAAGAGCTGTTTGGAGAGCCTCAGAGACATGGAAAGGAGAGGGTGAGGAGGGTAGCGGACAGGATGTGGGGAAATGGCAAAATAAACGTGTGCATACAGTGAACGTGTCTAATGCTGTGCGGGGGCGGGGCGGGGGTGGGTAGGCAAGCGAAAGATCCACTCATACATATCTGGCAGAGGGGATACCATGATTCTGAAAGTGGGTTTCCCAGAGCAAGGCTTGTTCTTTGCACTTTGGATTTGTTGATCTCTGTGATTTTCTCGAGTGTGGGAAACCACATTATAGTAACTTGTGGTGGTTGGGGGCAGTGTGTGCGTTCCGCTTCCATTACTAGCGATAAAAATGCAGTTCAGTTAAGTTGCTCACTTGTGTCTGAATCTTTGTGACCCGGTGGACTGCAGCACGAACTCGCCCATCAAGTTGGTGATGCCATCCAACCATCTCATCTTCTGTCCTCCCATTCTCTTCCTGCTTTGAGCCACCAGGGAAGATCCAAAATCTAGGCCTTTAAAAGGGCACCTGGACTTGAACCAGGGACCACTTGATCTGCAGTCAAATGCTCTACCACTGAACTATACCCCCATGCAGTAGAAGAGACTCTCAAAAGTCTTCTCCAACACCAGAGTTCACAAGCATCAATTATTTGGCGCTCAGCTCTCTTTATAGTTCTAATTTCACATCTATACCTGACTACTGGAAAAACCATAGAGGGACTTTTGACTAGATGGAACTTTGTTGGCAAAGTAATGTCTCTGCCTTTTATATGCTGTCTAGATTTGTCATAGTTTTTCTTCCAAGGAGCGTGCATCTTTGAATTTCATGGCTGCAGTCACCATCTGAAGTGATGTGGAGACCAAAAAATAAAGTCTGTCAGTATTTCCACTGTTTCCCCATCTATTTGCCATGAAGTGATGGGACCAAGTGCCATGAGCTTCGTTTTCTCAATGTTGAGTTTTAAGCCAAATTTTTCACTTTCATCAAGGGGCTCTTTAGTTTCTCTTTGCTGTCTGCCATAAGGGTGGTGTCATCTGCCTGTCTGAAGTTACTGATATTTCTCCCAGCAATCTTGATTCCAGATTGTGCTTCATCCAGCCTGTCATTTAGCATGATGTACTCTGCATATAAGTTAAATAAGCAGGGTGACAATCAGGCTTAATATACTCCTTTCACACTTTGGAACAAGTCTGTTGTTTCAGGTCCAGTTCTAACTGTTGCTTCCTGACCTGCATACAGATTTCTCAGGAGGGAGGTCAGGTTGTCTGGTATTCCCATCTCCTGAAGAATTTTCCACAGTTTGTTGTGATCCACACAAAGACTTTGGTGTAGTCAATAAAGCAGAAGTAGATGTTTTTCTGGAACTCTACTGCTTTTTTGATGATCCAATAGATGTTGGCAATTTGATCTCTGGTTCCTCCACTTTTCTAAATCCAGCTTGAACATCTAGAATTTCACGGTTCACATTATGTTGAAGCCTGGCTTGGAGAATTTTGAGCATTACTTTATTATCATGTGAGATAAGGGCAACTGTGCAACAGATCAACCTAGACAGCATATTAAAAACAGAGATATCACTTTGCCAGCAAAGATCTGTCTGGTGAAAGCTATGGCTTTTTCCAGTAGTCATGTATGGATGTGAGTATTGGACCATAAAGAAAGCTGAGTGCCAAAGAATTGATGCTTTTGAAATGTGGTGTTGGAGAAGACTCTTGAGAGTCCCCTGGACTGCAAAGAGATCAAGCCAGTCAATCCTAAAGGAAATCAGTCCTGAATATTCATAGGAAGGACTGATGGTGAGGTCGATGCTCCAATATTTTGGCCACCTGGTGCGAAGAACTGACTCATTTGAAAAGACCCTGATGCTGGGAAAGATTGAAGGTGGAACAAGGGGATGGCAGGATGAGATGGTTGGATGGCATCACCAGCAACACGTGAACTGTGAACTCCCAGATGTTCAAGCTGGTTTTAGAAAATGCAGAGGAACCAAAGATCAAATTGCCAACATCCGCTGGATCAAGGAAAAAGCAAGAGAGTTCCAGAAAAACATCTATTTCTGCTTTATTGACTATGTCAAAGCCTTTAACTGTGTGGATCACAATCAACTGTGGAAAATTCTGAAAGAGATGGGAATACCAGACCACCTGACCTGCCTCTTGAGAAATCTGTATGCAGGTCAGGAAGCAACAGTTAGAACTGGACATGGAACAACAGACTGGTTCCAAATAGGAAAAGGAGTACGTCAAGGCTGTATATTGTCACCCTGCTTATTTCACTTCTGTGCAGAGTACATCATGAGAAACGCTGGACTGGAAGAAACACAAGCTGGAATCAAGATTGCCGAGAGAAATATCAATAACCTCAGATATGCAGATAACACCACCCTTATGGCAGAAAGTGAAGAGGAACTAAAGAGCCTCTTGATGAAAGTGAACGAGGAGTGTGAAAACCTGGCTTAAAGCTCAACATTCAGAAAACTAAGATCATGGCATCCGGTCCCATCACTTCATGGGAAATAGATGGGGAAACAGTGGAAACAGTGTCAGACTTTATTTCTGGGGGCTCCAAAATCACTGCAGGTGGTGACTGCAGCCATGAAATTAAAAGACGCTTACTCCTTGGAAGAAAAGTTATGACCAACCTAGACAGTATATTGAAAAGCAGAGACATTACTTTGCTGACTAAGGTCCGTCTAGTGTAGGGTATGGTTTTTCCTGTGGTCATGTATGGATGTGAGAGTTGGACTGTGAAGAAGGCTGAGCGCCAAAGAACTGATGCTTTTGAGCTGTGCTGTTGGAGAAGACTCTTGAGAGTCCCTTGGACTGCAAGGAGACCCAACCAGTCCATTCTGAAGGAGATCAACCCTGGGATTTCTTTGGAAGGAATGATGCTAAAGCTGAAACTCCAATACTTTGGCCGCCTCATGAGAAGAGTTGACTCATTGGAAAAGACTCTGATGCTGGGAGGGATTGGGGGCAGGAGGAGAAGGGGTCAACAGAGGATGAGATGGCTGGATGGCATCATGGACTCGATGGATGTGAGTCTGAGTGAACTCTGGCAAATGGTGATGAACAGGGAGGCCTGGTGTGCTGCGATTCATGGGGTCGCATAGAGTTAGACACGACTGAGTGACTGAACTGAACTGAACTGAACTTGTGCAATCTCAGGGAGTTGGTGATGGACAGGGAAGCCTTGCATGCTACTGTCCATGGGATCGAAAAGAGTTGGACTCGAATTGATTGTACCCTGCCATTATACAGAATTCAGTTGTTGACTCTGGTAGTTATTGGAAATTTTTCTATATATGGGAACGCAAAGAGAGTGGGAAGTGGAGAACTTGAGTTCAAGAGAAGCTGGAGTTGTCTCATGTAGAAGATCAGGAGCAGGCTTGATCGGGCCGTGAGCTCCGCATAGTGTCATCGAGCCTCAGCTCACTAGGGCTCGGTGTCCACAGCCTGGCGTGCTCGACACCGAGACTCAGTGTCTCTGGTGCCGGCGAGGCTGGACCAAGATAAAGATATTTGAATCACTTTTCCACAGTATTTGGAAGGGACGAGGAAAACCTTGCAGCAGCTGGTCTCTATGGCCTAATTGGTTAGTGCGTTTGGTTGTTAACTGAAACGTTGGTGGTTCCAGGCCACCCAGGGAGGCATTGGGTTTAACTATTGTTTTTATGCATCTGCAGTGCCTGAAATCTCCACCTACTTCACCTCAGCATGTTCTTTACTCCCTTCTGGTTTTTATCTGGTGCCCCTGGTCTCTCTGACGCCTGCCCTCACTAAGTCATCTGCCTCCTCCATTCCAGGGCAGCTGCCAGAGGATGAAGGCACACGCACACAGGTGGGAATTGGGGGAATCCCTTACTCAAGATGGGGCATCGCAAATTAGGCTCTAGGACACCACCTGAGCTGGCACTCCACTGCCACAGGATCTCACTGACGCCCGGGCCCTTTCATTTGGGACTGTCACTTTCTTTTTCTCTTTCTTTTTGTTTTCTTTTCTTCCTCACCACAAGTACCATCATTCAGTTTCAGAACACTCCTTTCATCTTCATTTCCCTTCAGTTCAGCTGTACATAATCCCTTTTCTTTCCTCTAGCCCCAATTAATGTTAATCTGCCTTCTGCCTCCATGAATGTCTTTTCAATACCTCAGATAAATCGAATAAATCAATATGTAGTGCTTTCTGACAGGTTTCTTTCACTTAGTGCAATGTTTTTGAGATTTATCCAGGCTCTGGCTTAAGTTTGCTTCTTATTACTGAGAATTTCACTGTGTAAATATACCACATTTCATGTACCAGCTGATGGGCATTTGAGCTGTTTCCACTTTTTTTTTTTTTGCTATTATGAATAATGCTGCTACAAATATTTGAATAATCTCATCTGCACCTATTTCATTTTTTTTCATTTCTCTTGAATAGATTTATAGAAGTGAAATTGCTGAGTTTATAGTAAGCTTGTTTGTAGTAATACTTCCTAAGGCCAACTTGACTTCACACTCCAGGATGTCCGGCTGTAGGTGAGTGATCACACTATTGTGGTTATCTGGGTCATTAAGACATTTTTCATAAAGTTCTTCTGTGATTTCTTGTCACCTTTTCTTAATCTCTTCTGCTTCTGTTAGGTTCAGGCTGTCTCTGTCCTTTATTGTGCCCATCTTTACATGAAATATTCGCTTGGTAGCTCTAATTTTCTTGAGGAGATCTCTAGTCATTCTGATTCTATCGTTTTCCTCTATTTCTTTGCATTGTTCATTAATCATAATATTGCATGAATTGCCTGGCCCCGTATCAGTCAATGAGATGTAACTGTTATTATGACTTTTTAAATGAAGGGATGTGATACATATTTCTTTCCCCCATGAAATGTCAGGGCACACAGACACCAAAACTCAAATTTCTTAAGTATCTTTGTTGGATCTCACATACCAATATCATTAAGAGGAGGAGGAGGAAGACAGTGTGGGGTAAGGGGGAAGATTAACTTTTAAAAATGTTTATCTCCATTTCAAGTGGATATGCTCTTATGCCATTCTCTGACCTTTTTAAATATCAGTTTTAACTTCTTCAAAAGTCACTGTTAGGCAAAGTCAAACCAGGCTAAATAGTGTACAAATTGATTGGCAGAACATGGATTTAATATTCAATAGCCTTTATAACCACATATATGCTAACGTGTCTTCCAAAGTCACTGTTGCAGGTATCATTATCAACTCCAAAAGCCCAGAGCCATATTTCCCTGATACCTTGTAGTCACTGTCATCACCTTCAATTACTTTATCCTATAAATTGAAGGTCTCTCTATTATTACATGATCTTAGAGGCAGAGATGTATGTCCAATTGGTTTCAGTGCAGGAAGAGACCCTGTTTCTCTGTGAACCAATGGAGCTGAAGAGCACTCTATGTTCCCAATAAGCCATATCAGATTTTTTTTTCCCCAGGAATTGCTGATGATTCTATTGTAGTAGGACATGGAACAACAGATTGGTTCCAAATAGGAAAAGGAGTACGTCAAGTCTGTATATTGTCACCCTGCTTATTTAACTTCTATGCAGAGTACATGATGAGAAACGCTGGACTGGAAGAAACACAAGCTGGAATCAAGACTGCCAGGAGAAATATGAATAACCTCAGATATGCAGATGATACCACCCTTATGGCAGAAAGTGAAGAGGAACTAAAAAGCCTCTTGATGAAAGTAAAAGAGGAAAGTGACAAAGTTGGCTTAAAGCTCAACATTCAGAAAATGAAGACCATGGCATCTGGTCCCACCACTCCATGGGAAATAGATGGAGAAACAGTGGAAACAGTGTCAGACTTTATTTTGGGGGCTCCAAAATCACTGCAGGTGGTGACTGCAGCCATGAAATTAAAAGACGCTTACTCCTTGGAAGAAAAGTTATGACCCACCTAGATAGCATATTCAAAAGCAGAGACGTTACTTTGCTGACTAAGGTCCGTCTAGTCAAGGCTACGGTTTTTCCTGTGGTCATGTATGGATGTGAGAGTTGGACTGTGAAGAAGGCTGAGCACCAAAGAATTGATGCTTTTGAACTGTGGTGTTGGAGCAGACTCTTGAGAGTCCCTTGGACTGCAAGCAGATCCAACCAGTCCATTCTGAAGGAGATCAACCCTGGGATTTCTTTGGAAGGAATGATGCTGAAGCTGAAACTCCAATACTTTGGCCACCTCATGCAAAGAGTTGACTCACTGGAAAAGACTTTGATGCTGGGAGGGACTGGGGGCAGGAGAAGAAGGGAACAACAGAGGATGAGATGGCTGGATGGCATCATGGACTTGATGGACGGGAGTCTGAGTGAACTCAGGGTGTTGGTGATGGACAGGGAGGCCTGGCGTGCTGCAATTCATGGGGTCGCAGAGTTGGACACGACTGAGCGCCTGAACTGAACTGAACTGAACATCTTTATACAGACTATATACTACTTTGTGTGCATGGTAAGTCGCTTCAGTCATGTCCAATTCTTTGTGATGTTATGGGTTGTAGCCCTCCAGGCTCCTCTGTCCATAGGATTCTCCAGTCAAGAATACTGGAATGGGTTGCCATTTCCTTCTCCAGGGGATCTTCCTGATTCCAGGGATTGAACCCATGTCTCCTGCACTGGCAGGTGGTGTCTTTACCACTAGGGCCACCTGGGACTACATACTACTTTGAATCCTATTAAGAAAATGGTTTCCATGATACAAGAAACTAGAAGCTAAAACATCACTCTGAAAACTAGCTTTTCCCCACTGAGCAAGTTCTCCCTAGAACTCCAGAAGTTTTTAATAAGCTTGGTGCTTAGTTGCTTACTGTATGGTATATGGGATTAAGGCTATTTTTTCACAGCCCTTCAGATAAATTATTGCAGTATGACTTTAAGTCACATAAACCTAACTTTTATTAGGCTTCAATTTTCGAAGTTTAGGAAGAAGCTGGACGACAGTTGCTTTTCTGTTGTACTCTCGAGTTTCCTCACATAGCAGTGTCATCCCTCAGTTTGTATGGGGGGTTGTGATGGAGGAGGAGCCCCAGTGTTGAAAAGCAACCTGCACACTCCTTCCTTCACTTAGTCATGAATGCTTAGTGGAGCACTTGGTCATTGTAGCCATTTTCAACCTTGTGAAACCACCAGCCTAGCCAATCCCAGCAGAGTTATAGTGAAACACATATCAGGAGAATTTCCTATGGTTTGGATTTACAAACTGATAAGATAGGATGTAGGTTAGAAGAAGACTCTCCTTCCCAGGGTAATCCATAAGCTCATTCACCTGTTACTTGAATGGTTGGTGGTCCCAGCCCCAAAAGGATACTATCCTTGTGGGAGTTTTTTGTGATTTTTTGGGGACAGATCTCAGGTATTCTCATGTTATGTTTGTGATGCACAGTATCTGTTAACTACTTCTCTGATCCTTAACCTCAACCTCTCTCTTTCAATCAGATATGGAAAAATCTTGCTTATACTCCTAAAGGCTCACATTAATTACTAAAGGGTTTGGTGGAAAGAATTATTTTTTAGAAGGGTAAAAATAAGTTCTGGAGTTCCAAGCTCACTGACAATATAACCTTTGTGCCTGAGGCTGAGATTCTGCAGCTGCTCATTCCTGGAAAGCTGGTGTCAATTCCCTGAAGACAAATACCAGGAACACATCTCTCATTGAACAGCTTAGGTGTTTTTTGTTTTTTTTTTTTTTTAAATTCTTTGAAGCCAGAAGAACACACTTCATGATCTAAGTAAGACAGTGGTAACAAGTCTCTATTATAAGATTTGGGCTTTGGCTGGGTGATAGGGGGAGGAGAGGAGGAAGCAGGGTGTGTTCCATATTGAGGACTGTTAGCTCCAGCAACTCTATGATTGAAGTAAAGAAGTAACATCATTTTGTTATGAAGAGGATGTTTGGGATTTTGTAGTGCAAACATATCACAGTTGCTTGATGGATGCTGTTCCCTGCTGGGTTCATACGTTGTTCAGGATTTTGAGAGTGAGGGATTGATTCACAGAAGAGATTTGATGTTGGGTTAATTTGACTTCCCTTGGCAAGAAAGCCAGGCTGCTGCCAACTGGGAACTCACTCATCCTGAAGAGTGAGTCTCCATGATTGAGCTTGAACAAAATAAAAATTGGAAAACTGATACTTAAGTTTAAATGTTCATTCAGTTCAGTTCAGTCACTCAGTCATGTCCGACCTTTTGCAACCCTATGGAGTGCAACATGCCATTCTTCCCTGTCTATCAACAACTCCCAGAGTTTGCTCAAACTCATGTTCATTGAGTCGGTGATGCTACCCAACCATCTAATTCTCTGTCATCCCTTCTCCTCCTGCCTTCAGTCTTTCCCAGCATCAGAGTCTTTTCCTGTGAGTCAGTTCTTCACATCAGGTGGCCAAAGTATTGGAGCTTCAGCTTCAGCATCAGTCCTTCCAATGAATATTCAGAGGTGATTTCCTTTAGGATGGACTGGTTGGATCCCCTTGCTGTCCAAGGGACTCTCAAGGGTCTTCTCCAACACCACAGTTCAAAAGCAGCAATTCTTCAGCACTCAGCTTTCTTTATGGTCCAACATTCACATCCATACATGACTACTGGAAAAGCCATAGCTTTGACTAGACAGACCTTTGTTGGCAAAGTAATCTCTCTGCTTTTAATATGCTGTCTAGGTTTGTCATAGCTTTTCCTCCAAGGAGCAAGTGTCCTTTAATTTCATGGCTGCAGTCACCATCTGCAGTGATTTTGGAACCCCCAAAATAAAGTCTGTCACTGTTTCCATTGTTTCCCCATCTATTTGCCATGAAGTGATGGGACTAGATGCCATGATCTTTGTTTTCTGAATGTTGAGTTTTAAGCCAGCTTTTTCACTCTTCTCTTTCACTTTCATCATGAAGCTCTTTAGTTCCTCTTCACTTTCTGCCATAAGAGTGGTGTCATCTGCATATCTGAGGTTATTAATATTTTTCCTAGAAATCTTGATTCCAGCTTGTGATTCATCCAGCCCAGCATTTCTCATGATGTACTCTGCAAGTAAGTTAGATAAGCAGGGTGACAATATACAGCTTTGACATACTCCTTTCTCAATTTGGAACCAGTCCTTTGTTCCATGTCCAGTTCTAACTGTTGCTTGTTGACCTGCACACAGATTTCTCTAGAGACAGGTCAGGTGGTCTGGTATTCCCATCTCTTTCAAAATTTTCCACAGTTTGTTGTGATCCACACAAAGGCTTTAGCATAGTCCATGAAGCAGAAGTAGATAATTTTCTGGAATCTTTTGCTTTTTCTATGATCCAGCAGATTTTGGCTAATTGATCTCTGGTTCCTCTGCCTTTTCTAAATCCAGCTTGAACAAATGGAAGTTCTCAGTTCATGTACTGTTGAAGCCTAGCTGGGAAAATTTTGAGCATTACTTTGCTAGTATGTGAGACGAGTGCAATTGTGCAGTAGTTTGAACATTCTTTGGCATTGCCTTTCTTTGGGATTGGAATGAAAACTGACCTTTTCCAGTCCTGTGGCCACTGCTGAGCTTTCCAAATTTGCTGACATACTGAGTGCCACACTTTCACAGCATCAACTTTTTGGATTTGAAATAGCTCAGCTGGAATTCCATCACTTCTACTAGCTTTGTTTATAATGATGCTTCCCAAGGCCCACTTGACTTTGCACTCCAGGCTGTCTGGCTCTAGGTGAGTGATCACACTATCATGGTTATCTAGGTCATTAAGATTTTTTTGTATAGTTCTTTTGTGTATTCTTAGGATAGGACTTTAAATATTAGATTTTTTCTTCATTTGTAGTCAAAATAAAAGAAGAGGCTGTATTCAAAGGACTTAGTGACTTAGTTTGAGGAACTTAATAACACTAGCTGATCTACTGATCTCCTCAAATTCCTTCACCTATGCCAGTAGAGGTTGTTTGGTAATATTAAAGACACATTCCTCCACACCAGAAATGCCCTTCAGAGTATCCTTCATGTTGTGTGTGTTAGTGGCTCAGTCATGTCTGACTGTTTGCAATTCCATGGACTGTAACCTGCCAGGCTCCTCTGTCCATGGGATTCTCCAGGCAAGAATACTGGAGTCAGTTGCCATTCCCTTCTCCAGAGGATCTTCCTTATCCAGGAATCAAACCTGGGTGTCCCACACTGCAGGCAGATTCTTTACTGACTAAGCTACCAGAGAAGTCCTCACCTGGTACTTTGCATAAACCTTGTCTGGAGAGCCCAGGAGAACAAGGATTTAAAAACAGATCTGCCACAGGAAACAGATATATGATAAACTCATGGATAAAATTATGTGCAGTTAAGTATTGTTCCCTTTTTATTCTTTTAGAGGTTGTTTGGTAACAAAGACATACCTCCACAGAGAATGCTCTTCATAGTGTCCTTCATGTTATAAGAGCTTAGAAACAGTAACATGAAGGTGAGCCCAAAATTGTTACTGTGATTCTTTTATTTTTTGCACACAACATTAGTGTATATTTTTCTGAAAAGTCAGAAAATCAGGTGAGTAGAAATAAGCATCTGAATTAGTTCCCTATTACTTCCTATTAACAGGTTATAAAAACAATATTTTAAAACCACCAGGCTCCTCTGTCCATGAAATTCTCCAGGCAAGGATACTGGAGTGGATAGCCACTCCCTTCTCTTGGGGAACTTCCTGACCCAGGGATCAAACCCTGGTCTCCTGCATTGCAGGTAGATCCTTTACCATGTGAGCTACCAGGGAAGCCCAATATACTCATTATCAGTTCTGCTGATCAGAAGATGTGACTGGCTTCTCTGCTCACAAAAGCGATCAACATGTCCTCCCCACCTGAACAGGGTGATATTGACCACGTCATGGTTCTGACCATCTCTGTTGAGGGGCTGCCCTCATGGTCTCATGCTCCTCTGGGATCACATTTATTGACCTGAATTCTATAACCTGATTTCTTTCAGCCCACCTGAAAGAAAGTAGCTTAGAATATAAGTCTAGAACTGTGGAGCCCTTGAACTGATCCCTGCCATATCTTTCTCCAAGAGGAGAATAAAATAGCAGAGGTCTTCATAAAGATATGACCCACATAAGGGCTGAGATGCTCCAGTGACTGGAGAAGAGGAGAAAACTTAAAGGACAATGGAGGCACTACAAGCCCAGACTGAGGAAGCAAGGTTCTCTTTGTGTCCCACCTTAGGTGGGTACTCTTCTGGAAAAGAGGCATTTCCCCTGGCACAGCACCTTGGACAACAAACTTGATCTAAACCCATTGAGTTGTTCTTGTTGCTGCTAGGCTTTTGGGGTCTCCATTCTAGGGTGTTTGTTTAAAGGTAGGGCTTTTTCCTTGCATGAGAATCTTCTTGGAAATTTTGTATGAAATGCAGTTTCCTGGGCCTTCTCTCCAGATGTTTTTAACAGGCAGCACAATGACTGTGATGTAGGCATTCTTTAGCTGTGCAGCTAGTGCCCAGGGAATGGAACCTTATCTGCTGCATAGTAGCCATCACACTTATTCATCCAGGTTTAATGCTGCCATATCTGTTTTACATGATACATTCTTCTCTATTATACATAAGATCCATATGCTCAAAGACGGTAATGAAATCACCATGTAAAGCCAACTTGGTACGTAGTGGAATAGGTATTTGCATCTTTGACAGCTGTTCCTAGGGCTGTGCTTTCATTGCTCTAGCACAGCCCTAGGGTAAGATCTGATGGGGACAACGCAGGGAGTAGAGGATATCGGCAAGAGTTAGTGATTCCTGGTAACTAGTGTTGATCTGCTTGACAAGTATTTACTGAATGTTGCATCTGTCAGGCTCTTGAGGAGGCACTGGGTGAACAAGGCACACAGAGCACCTGCTCTCAGGAAGCCGACCTCTAGCACAAGAGCCAAGTGTCTTACAGAAAATCACACATATTTTTTAATGATGACTGTGATGTATTTAATATATCTATGTTCCTTGCTCCCATTTTTTCAGTAGGGATTGAAAACTGAGTGTATATAAATAATCATACTCTGGAACTCTGATAAAAGAATTGTCACAGAAAAGCTCTTCTAGATATTTTTGTTTTCATAGTAGAAATACTGATGTTGGATATAATATCCTCTGAAATTCAGCTGTAGTTGAAACTCGACTAGACAGTGTGTTTCATGCTTTGAACAGAGCAGCTTGTGTTGAAAACATGTGTGGTAGCTCCACAGTCCTGTTCTCTTTGGGAGTCAGTTTCCTCATCAGTAAGGAATTGTTGTTATTCAAATTCTCCAAAGTCCCTTCCTGTTGAGATTTCTCTGAATGCATGAGAGACTGAGATGCATATTAAATATGACCTGAGAACTACAGCCAAGACCAGATCTTGTATCTTTTCTGTGTGTCTCCTGTAGGAGCCTAAGTTGAGCCCAAACACTGAAAACACATAAATGAGGAGGGAGATGGAAGAAAGGAAACCAACAGGTTGGAAGAATGAGAATAACACAAAGAAGGGTATGGAAATGGTGGAGCAGTTGGTGGCCAGGAGAGATGAAAAGAAGTACAAGTTGAGTTCAGAAAAATCAAGGGAAAGTGAATAATGTACGCAGCATTATCCAAGTCCTCAAGGAGAAGCCTGAGCTGAGCAGGGAGGACTGGGAGAGTAACTTACTCCACAGTGAACTTGTGCACCTGCCGAGATCCACAGGATGGATCAGGATTCGCTTACGCTACTAGGAAGCACCAATTCCAAGAGGAGGCACAGACCTTGAGGCTCTGTCCTGAACCCTGCTGCTTACACCCGTAACTGCCCCCACACTGGATGCTCCAAGTAAGTGTGAGCTTAAAGGGATAACAAATATTTGGAAAAGGGCTGGAGATGCCCATTCTTTCCTTAACCATTCCCTGAGGTGTGGAAGGGCCAGGATAAGGAGACCCTTCCATCTGAAGCATAGATACTAGTAATATTCTGCATGCATACTTTGAAAGGTTTTACACAGAATATTTCTTAAATATTTGTGAGAGCCTATTTTTCCTTATGCTTTGTTAACAACTTGGAGTTCAGATATCAATAAAGTTTATCTGAAGATATCAAAGTAGTGGGAAGAAGAATACAAGTGGAGCATTTCTACATAATGTGGGGCTCTTCTCAATTATGGTGTTGAGGCAGCCCACAGGGTAGGAGGGTAGGCTAAGGACATCTCTTCCTAATGACCTACTTATGACCTTCCTAATGAACCACTGAGAGGAATCACTGAGGAAAGCAGGGTCTTCACCAGAGTTATCAAAGTTCAGTGTCAAAGGGAGAAGATAATGTAGGATAGGCACCTCTTTAAGGAAGAAAATTTGCTATATCCTGGGAGAAAGCAGAGCATCGCTGATAGGATATTTGGATAAGTATGTAGTTGAAATGACTACAGAGTCTAAAAACCTATATATATAAATACAACCACTTTTATTCAATCAGTGAACAACCACCACTGAGACCCCCTCAGTGCTTGATTCAGTGCCTGGAGTCATGAATACAGAGATGATTAATAATAGTATTTCAACTTTCCTGGAGCTCTCAGTCCAGTAACCAAGAAGTCGTGAGAAGTGTAATGGTGGTGGATTCACTGGGGGAAGTGGTCAGGGCTGCCTAGGGATGACATCGGCGTTTGTCCAGTTCACCCTTCTTTCTTTTCCAACAACTAGTGACCTCCCATGGCTCAACAACCCTGGTTCTCACCCAGGTTGCAGCCTCAGGATAACTGACACCTGGGATCCATGTTGGTTCAAAGCAGTCAATCTTGCCAAGGTCTCCGGAGTAAATGCTGATACCCATCTCTACTGTCTATGTCTTGGTCAGCAGGAGAAATTAAGAGGCCAGTTTAATAAGTCTTATAGATTTATCATTGTCATAACAATCAGGAACAATTTGTCTTCTCTCTGAAAAGGTAATGCCTTTTGGACTTCAAATTCTCACCCCGTTTCAAAGACAATGTAAATATCAGCCATAGTCCTAGAATTGTAGGACTTGGTAATTTACCCTTAAATTTTAGATCAAATAAGTAAAGTCAAAAAGAGTAAAGCAATTTCACGTTTTGCAGTAAGAATATATGGGGGTCTGGCACTAAAATCCTGGCTTTCACCTGGTTGATATGTCTTTAGTGTTGTTAGAAACAGAATAGTCTAATGCTCCTTGATTCACTCCTCTATCCCATCATGTTCTATAAAATATAATATCTCTGCTCATCTAGATAATATGGATCCTAAATTAGCTGAGTTCCATGAATGCATTTATGGAGCCCTGTGGGTAAAGCGTTGTGCTGTTTTCACCAGGGGGTACAGAATGAGGATACACATTCCTTACTGGAGGCAGTTCAAAGAGGACTGTTCCCAGTTCAGCCTGGATATGTCTGTAGATAGAAAACAACAGCAGACACCAATAGGTTCAACCTGCTGAAAGGGAAGATGAGGATGGGGAACAATAACAATAACTCAGCTCAGGGTCCTCAACTCATCAAAGCCCACTGGGCTTCTTTTCAGTTGCCTCTCCCCAGCCACGTTTAGAAACTCTCTCCAAGTGGTGAACTGGAGCAACCCTAGGGCTTATCTGTTTATTTTTCATTTCTCAGGTCTCACTCACTGACCTTTACTGCCTGATGCCCAGTCTCTTGAAAATCTTTGTCTCATCTATTTTGTTCAGTTTGTTGTTGTTGTTTTTTGTTTGTTTTGCTGTTTCAGGGGGAGAGTAAATACAGTTTCTGTTAGTTTGTGTTTGTGTGGCATCCCTTTTATAAAATTAGTTGGAAAATATCTATCAAGATCCTGAAAAGACACTTTCACAAAATAAAGAACACAGTCACAAACATGGTGAAACTGTGAACTAAGGAAAACTCTTAACACTTGACCAATAAGGTGTTAATATACAAATATATAAGCAGTTCGTACAACTCAACATCAAAAACCCCCAAGCAACCCAATTAAAAAATGGGCAAAAGAACTGAGCAGACATTTTCCTAAAGAGGACATGCAGATGGCCAGTGGAAAAGAAGCTCAACATCATCTATCATCAGGGAAATGCTAATCAAAACCACAATGAGATATCACCTCATGCTATAGAATGGCTATCATCAAAAAGGACGCAAATAACAAATGCTGGTGAGGATGTGGAGAAAAGGGAACCATGGTCACTGTTAGTGGGAACTACCATATAACACAACAATCCCACTTCTGGGTATATATTTGGAAAAAAAAAATTAAAAACCAAACAGAAACATTAATTTGAAAAGATACATGCAACCCAATGTTCATAGCAACATTATTTACAATTGTCAAGATATGGAGGCAATCTATATGTCCATCAACAGAGGAACTGATAAAGAAGATGAGGTATATATAATAAATGGAATAGTTCTCAGCCATAAAAACAATGAAGTTTTGACGTGTCCAACAACATGGATGGACTTGGAGAGTATTATGCTAAGTGAAGTAAGTCAGACATCACTTATATGAGGAAGCTACAAAAATATAACACACCAGTGAATGAAACTAAAAAGAAACAGACTCACAGATATGGAGGACAAACTAGTGCTTCCCAGTGAGGAGAGGGAAGCGGGGGGACAAAATAAGGGTAGAGATTAAGAGATATAAACTATTATGTATAAAATAAGCTACAAGGATATATAAAACAACACTGAAATACACTCAATATTTTATAACAAGTATAAGTGGAATATACCCTTTAAATTCTGAATCACTATATTGTACATGTGTAAATTACATAATAATTTAAGTCAACTATACTTTAAAAAATACTTTTATTTTAAAAATACCATACCAGTCCTAAGGACAATGTTTGCTTAACTATATGTTGGGGAATGCAGTCCTCACAGCCCCTTGCCCAAAGGCTGAGGGGATGTTCCTCTGAGGTTTGTTGTGAAAACTATTCCTTTGTGAGTCAACATGCCTCTTTATTTTTTTAATTAATTTTTATTGTTGTACAGTTGCTTTAAGGTTGTGATTTCTGCTGTACAGGAAAGTCAATCAGTTATATGTATACATATAGTAATAGTAATAAGTCGCTCAGTCGTGTCCGACTCTTTGCGACCCCATGGACTGTAGCCCACCAGGCTCCTCCATCCATGGGATTCTCCAGGCAAGAATATCGGAGTGGGTTGCCATTTCCTTCTCCAGGGGATCTTCCTGACCCAGGGATTGAACCCAGGTCTCCCATATTAGAGGCAGATGCTTTAACCTCTAAGCCATCAGGGAAGCATATATCCCCTCTCTTTTTGCATTTCCTTCCTGTTTAGGTCGCCATAGAGCACTGAGTAGAGTTCTCTGTGCTACATAGTAGGTTCTCTTAGTTATCATTAGTCATGAATTCTCATTAATTCTCAGTTATTTTATATGTAGTAGTTATATAGGACATGCCTCTTTAAAAGCATGTCACCCTTGATTATTTCTAATTTCCAAAAGGTCCTCCAAAGGAAAGGGTGAACATGACTACAAAGTAGCCCAATGGAAAGTTCCAGCTTTGAAGCTTTTGTGGAGAGTCTCTCAGGAAACACTGCTCCCAGGCTGACTTATGTGCCCTGGAGAGCCAGGGAGAGAAGCCAGACATTTCAAATCCTTAGGTTACAAACAAGGCACTGGAGGAGGAACAGAGATTCCCAAACCCTCTCTCAGGAACCTCATCTGTTGCTCCAAAAGAGATCCCAGAAATTCCTCCTCTCGGTGGTCTAAAATGATCCTGTGCCTTAGTTACTAAGAAGGCACACAGCACTAGATACCACCGTTTGTTAGTTGGGAGTATGGCCATGCCAGTTATAGAAGAGAAAAGAAAGTAGGGAAAGTCAGGTGAGGTATTAGAAATATCTGTCCTCCCCAGGTTGGAAGAGGCACAGGTCACACAGGTCTCCCTGACTTCAAGATCTCTAGTGTTTCTGCAGTAAAGGAATAACCTGGTCCACTCCCTTTCCAGGGGGAAAATGGGAAATGCAACTGCTCTGAAATAAAGTATTCTGGTTGGCTGATTAGGGCCTTAATCCTCATAAACTATGATGGCTGTCAGTTCACAGGCTGGCACTGGAAAGGAATACAGCATTTTTATTCCCCAAAGCAACTTAGAAGCGGAGCAGGAACATTTATCTTCCAGGAAAATGCATCTAGGAAATGCCCCCAAAGTACACACAAACTACCGGATATATATTTAAATCGTCTGTTATTAACCATTAGGGCTTCCCAGGTGGCTTAGTCGATAGAGAATCTGCCTGTAATGCAGGAGACCCAGGTTCAACCCCTGGATCCAGAAAATCACCTGGAGAAAGAAAAGGCAACGCACTCCAGTATTCTTGGCTGGGAAATCCCACGGACAGAGGAGGCTGACGGGCTATATAGAGTCCACGGGGCTGCAAGAGAGGGACACAACTTAGCAGAACTAAACTACCACAGTTAACCATTAACTATCAGGGGAGAGTACAAACTCAGTCCCCCATTACCACAAATTGTGCATTGGAGTTTCCCAAATTCTGGGAAATCAAAGTGTTCGGCACATCTGGAGTGCAATAGATAAAATTTCATTTTTGGAAAACCATTTTCCTAATCATGAGATCTTTGACCGCCTCCAACTACCCGCCAGCTACTCCCCTACCCGCCATGACACTAACGCAAGATAGCAATAATAGAAGAAATTGGGTGAGGGACAACAGAGTATGTGTGAAAACTCTCTACTATGTGCTCAATTTACCTATAAACCTAAAGCTGTCCTAAAAAGTAATGTCATTAATTTTTTAAAATGTAAGGATGCAACACCTCAAATCAAAGTGTTGGTGGCATCCTGTAAGGGCATACTTAATACTAGCTGTTGATGTGCACCAACCTGGAGACTGATCATGGTGACTCCCATGCCTGTGCCTTCAGCCTCTGCAGCCTCATAGTTCTCCTGGAATCGGTGTGGAATCATGCAGGTCAGGCTAGTTGCAGGGCTGCAGATAGTGCAGGGACCAGTTGCACCTGATGAGGGCGGGGAAAACCATCCTGGGGCCGAACAGTGAAGATCCAGGAACTGCTGAGTTTCAGCAGCTGCCCCGCCTGTGTCTACAGAGCAAACGACGGGAGCTGAGAGCTACCGCTTGAGGTTGCTGCCTGGAGGATACAGGCGGCAGGGGAGGCTTTGGTCAAGTTTGAGACTTGGAAGCAGGAAAATAAGTTGAAGCAACACTAGAACGTTTCGTGGTGGCTTCAACCACCAGTTTCCTATTAACAGTCGTGCGTACGGTACTCACAGAGCAGGATTATAAAATCTTATGCTGTTAACATGGAGTGAGAACGAGCTCCCCAGGCCCTCTCTCCTGTGCTGAAAATGCAACACAGCGCTGAGTCCTAACAAGCAGACGTCTGGGCGCTGACACCGGCGAGCGGCCCTCGACATCCCGAAGCCGGCCGCACGGCCCTGGCTGCCTGCTCCTCGCCATCTCGGGAGCCCCCGCCAAGGTGGCAGGCGACGACACAGCCTCTCTGGCTGCAGTCAGCTACGTGCCCCTTACTCGTGCAGAATGGGAGAGTGTGAAAGGCTTTCAAGCGTGGCCGATGTTCAAAACTTTAAAACTGGCCGCTGAATCATATAACTATCGGGGGAAACGTCTAGAGGGCAGCCCGCGGGCGCTGAGCTCCCCTCTCAAAACCGAGAGGGCGCCGCCGTCTTGGGGACGCGGGCGGGCGGGGGAGGGGTGAACCCAGAAAGCTGAGGAGAAGGAAGGGTAGGAAGGAAACAGCCCGGAAGAAACACTGTCAGCTGCTCACATCCGACCACACCCCACGGGGCGCCAGCGGCGTGGGTGCTCGCGGTGCGACGTGCGGGGCCGCTGTCGCTTTGGTTTCAGTCGGGTTCCCAACACAGAGAGGACGTTTTGTCCCCCAACGAAGCTGGCAGTGCCCCGCGATTCGACTACCCTTGGACCTGGGGTCCCAGGAAGGGGACATCCCACGAAGTCCGAAGGGCTCTTCTGGGGATGTTCAGCGCTCCCAGGGCAGTGGGAAGAGAACAACTGCAAAAAGAAAAGGGACTTCTTTTTCTGGCGAGAATTTTACTTCTGGGTAGAAAACTCTAGAAATGCTGGCAGAACAGGTGAACTTGGAGGAGGCCCAAAAAGCCCTTCCTTGTTCACCCCGAATGGGTTTCGTCTCATTCCACGAAGGCCAAAGCCGAAGAGACGGCTGCGGGCCGGCGAGTCAGGCGCCCCCTGGCATTGTGGAGGAAGCTGCTCGGAGCGGGGTGACGAGAGAGCCGGGCAGGAGGCGGGTCCTGGGCCGGCGCGGCTGCGCCAGGCCTGGCTCAGCGGCGGGACGACGGGGCCAGTGACGGTTCCATGGTGTAATGGTGAGCACTCTGGACTCTGAATCCAGCGATCCGAGTTCGAGTCTCGGTGGGACCTTTCTCTTTAGGCTGAGCTAAGGAAAATCCCATGGATGGAGGAACCTGGTGGGCTGCAGTCTACGGGATCCCGAAGAGTCGGATACGACTGAGCGACTTCACTTTCACTTTTCACTTTCATGTATTGGAGAAGGAAATGGCAACCCACTCCAGTGTTCTTGCTTGGAGAATCCCAGGGACGGGGGACCCTGATGGGCTGCCGTCTCTGGGGTCGCACAGACTCGGACTCGACTGAAGCGACTTAGCAGCAGCAGCAGCAGCAGCAGCAGCAGCAGCAGCAGCAGCAGCAGCAGCAGCAGCAGCAGCAGCAGCAGCGTCTTTTCCGCGCTTAGCCCGAACTCAGTTTCCTCCTGAAAGCGAACTCGCGCCTCAGATGAACGCCTAGTGGACCTGCTTTCCCGCCCCAGCGTCCCCCTCCCTCCTGCTCTCGGGACCAGAACTTCTAGGTCCGGCGAAAGAGGCCACGTTCCCCCGTGCTCTGCAGCCTCCCCCTCAGCAGCCGAGGTCCCGGAAACCTATTATCCGAGCTGTGTAGGTCCGTGATCCACGGGGAAGTGGCGGGCAGGTGGGGGTCGAGCCCGGGGCGTCCCCGCTGGACCTAAACGCTCTGCTCATCGCTGGCCATCGGAGGCCCGGCCCCGCCAAGGGGCGCAACGACCGAGCCATTGCCCCCTCTACCCCATCGGGTCACCCTGGGTCTCCGGGGTGAAAGGCAGAAGCTGAGCCCACTGAGGGGGCTTCTCACCGCATGTCTTGTCCCCGTGAATAAATGGTCGCCGGGAGCTGTAATGTCTTTGATCAGCCAGGTTGACAGCTTTCCGGTAAGAAGAATTGTGTTTTAACTCATGTGCCCAATTCTATTTCGCGTTTTAACTGATCCTTTTCAATTTACTTCGATTTATTCGATTTTTGTGTGTGTGTGTGTGTGTTTTCAGAATTTCTCGCCCCTAAGTCTCCGCTGGACACGAAAAGCCGCTACCAGGCTAAGATTTGACCTTGACTCCAGGAAATCTAGTCCTTTCCTCCCAAGTTCAGGCAGAAAGAAGAGCCAGGGCCGCGGATCCAGCGTCTCTGGAGACCAAGGGTCCCTTATCCAACTTCATCCTGGCTTTTGAGACATCTGTGGATTTATAGTCAAGGCTAGATTATAGTGAATATACCTTAGTTAGATTTAAGTTGGAAGCTACGTTCAATTATAAAATTAAAATAAAGCAACAATCTATGTATACCTCAGGACAACAAACTCCAAAATTGCTTTCGCCAATATCGTTATTGAGGACGACAGAGGATGAGATGGTTGGATGGCATCACCGACTCGGTGGACATGAGTTTGAGCAAGCTCCGGGAGTTGGTGATGGACAGGGAAGCCTGGCGTGCTGCAGTCCATGGGGTCGCAGAGTCAGATAGGACTGAGTGACCGACAGGACTGTGCGGTATTCAGCGACTGAATACCGTTGATAGCGGTATTTTTGCTATTATGTATTGTTTTGTCTATGCAGTGTGAAAAAGTGAAGGACTTTCTGGAACATCTTATTTCTATTACTCCCAGTAGTACCCTTAAAAACAAAAATGCTTGATGTTAGAGAAAGAGATTCACTTAAAAGATAGATATTCAATAAAAATCCTGTAGTTCCGAATTGAAATCGGGTGTTTGCGAATCTTTGTGAATTCATAAACACATACAAATACATTCAATACATTAAAATACATTCCTTGGGGCTAGAGGAAAGAGTGGGAATTGTCTGCAGCCGGGCTCGAGGGAATGGAAGAAGACAGTAGTGTTCTGAAACTGGATTATTGTACCTGCGCTGGGGCAAGAAAAGAAAGAGAAGAAAGGAAGGAAGGAAGGAAGGGATAGTTCCACAAGAAAGGGTGGAGGCATCGTGAGACCTGGCATTGCCATGCTCCTGCAGGTGGTGACATAGCGCCTAATCTGCGGTGCGTGTGTCTTCATCCACTGCCAACTGTTCTGGCAGGTTCAAGGCAGATGGCTTAGTAGGGGCAGGCCTCAGGGTGGTGCAGAGAGATGAACGGCACCAGGTAAAAACCAGGATGAAGAAGCATGCGAAAATCAACAGCCTGGGGATTGTGGGTGCTGGGGAGGAAGTGAAAGGGCAGATGTACAAAACTAACGGCTGAGACATCGCTAGATTCAAAGCCGAGTTCGTCCCTGGGTGGGCTCGAACCACCAACCTTTCGGTTAACAGCCGAACGCGCTAACCGATTGCGCCACAGAGACCAACTGCTACAAGCTGCTCCTGTAACATCCTGCAATGAGAATGGATTTCCCCGGTCCCTTCCAACCGCCGCGTCTGTATCCATTCCTCTGTCAGTGGATATTTCGGTGGCTTCCGTGTCTTACTGTAAACAGAGCTGCAGTGGTGCGCGTATCCTTCCGGATCACGTTTTTCTCCAGATAATATGCCCATGAGTGGGACTGCAGGGTCATATGGAGAAGGCAGTGGCACCCCACTCCAGTACTCCTGCCTGGAAAATCCCATGGACGGAGGAACCTGGTAGGCTGCAGTCCATCGGGTCGCTAAGAGTCGGACACGACTGAATGACTTAACTTTTCCAACCGCCGCGAAAAAAAAAGATTCAAATGTCTCTATTTTGCCCCAACCTCGCCAGCACCAGAGACACTGCGTCTGGGCGCCGAGCAAGCCAGGTGGCGGACCCGGAACCCGAGTGAGCTGGGACTCGGACAAAACGACGCAGAGCCCACAACTGTCCTCGCCACCTCCTGGCAGCCTCAAAAGCTGCCCCGCTACCCGAAACAACGGCAGCTTCTCTCGGGCTCAAGTCCTCCACTTTCCACTTGTGATCGGCCTCACCGGTTGCGCTCACAGCACACGGGGCAAGAACAGCAGCTGGCTGTGTCCCCACTGCAGTGCCACTTCTTGGCGCCTCCAGAGAATAACTCCACGGGGCCCGACCTGGAGTTGGCTCACCATGCCCGGAACGGGGCCTGGCACCCAGCAGTCGCCCAAGAAATGCTGGGTGGTGGATGCATTCCGTCTCAGTGGCTGGGAGTGGTCGGTAGACCGAGAATTCTTAAGACTCCTGCAAGTTTTCAGTCCTAGAGAAACCTAGATTTTTCAGGTCAGTCGTTTTCAAAACCTTTTTTTCAAGCAGGTGATTTTAGGAACAGATAAAAGTTCTAGAAAGGCCAAGATGGCACCACCTGGACCGGCTCTGAGCTCCCCACCCAAGACGGTTCCGCGCCTAGTTGCTTGGGTCTGAATTGGTATCCTAACAAAGAACGGGCTTCTCGTGCCTGATCACCGCCAGCAACATAGTGTGGTTCTACCCTTTGGACTTGGTGGCTTGTCCCGCACTGCCCACCGAGCAGGTGAGTGGGATGGCGAGGCGGACACCGGGCCAGAGAACTCAAGCTCTGAAGCAGCCCAGACCCCTCCCGAAGCCCCCAAGGCCTGGAGTCAGCTTGCCCTTCAGCTTTGGCCTCGCTAGGGCTCCAGGTGTCCCCCGGAGGAGGATGCCTGCCACACCGTAAATAACCTCCGCTGTCTAATCGGGGGCATTTGGCTGAGCTGATAGGAATCCGCCCTTTTGAGGCCTCCGGGGTCCTCGAGTGGTCGCCCTCATCCTGCTGATTGAATTTGCCTGCAAAGAGAGAGGCTCCCCGCCTATCTCCATTTCTCTGGCCTAGGCTGTGCATGCTGGTCCAAGACTCAGGGGTTACTGGTAACCCCAAATAGGTAACCTCCTGTCTGTCTTTCTCTTTGTAGATGGGTGCTACTATACATATAAAAGTCCCCAATAACCCTGCACACAAGGAAACTACCAGAGTCAACAACTGAATTCTGTATAATGGGTACACTACAGGCAAAAATCAGTTGTGTTTCTATGCAATAGGAGTGAACAATCTGGAAAGGAAATTAAGAAAACAATTCCACTTACAATATCACTTAATTAATTATTAAGGGAGGTGAAAGACTTGAACACTGAAAACTGTGAAACATAGCTGCCAAGAGATTAAAGAACCCCTAAGGAACTGGAGAAGAAAATGGCAACCCACTCCAGTACTCTTGCCTGGAAGAATCCCATGGAGGGAGGAGCCTGGGGGTAGGCTACAGTCCATGGGGTCGAAAGGAGTCAGACACGACTGAGCGCCTTCACTACACTACTACTACTAAGGAAATGGAAAGACAGCCTCCGTGGATTGGAAGATTCAGTGTAGCTGAGATGCCAGTACTACTCGAAGTGATCCACAGAGTCAGTACAATTCCTATAAAAAATAATCTTCTGCATTCTCTAAATGGTCCTTGTTAATAGATTTAAGGGACTAGATCTGATAGACAGAGTGCCTGATGAACTATGGACGGAGGTTCGTGACATTGTACAGGAGACAGGGATCAAGACTATCCCCATGGAAAAGAAAAGCAGAAAAGCAAAATAGCTGTCTGGGGAGGACTTACAAAGAGCTGTGAAAAGAAGAGAGGCGAAAAGCAGGAGAAAAGGAAAGATATTCCCATTTGAATGCAGAGTTCCAAAGAATGGCAAGAAGAGATAAGAAAGCCTTCCTCGGGGATTAATACAAAGAAACAGAGGAAAACAACAGAATGGGAAAGACTAGAGATCTCTTCAAGAAAATCAGAGATACCAAGGAACATCTCATGCAAAGATGGGCTCAATAAAGGACAGAAATGGTATGGACCTAACAGAAGCAGAAGATATTAAGAAGAGGTGGCAAGAATACACAGAAGAACTGTACAAAAAAGATCTTCACGACCCAGATAATCACAATGGTGTGATCACTCACCTAGAGCCAGACATCCGGGAATGTGAAGTCAAGTGGGCCTTAGAAAGCATCACTACGAACAAAGCTAGTGGAGGTGATGAAATTCCAGTTGAGCTATCTCAGATCCCGAAAGATGATGCTGTGAAAGTGCTGCACTCAATATGCCAGCAAATTGGGAAAACTCAGCAGTGGCCACAGGACTGGAAAAGGTCAGTTTTCATTCCAATCCCAAAGAAAGGCAATGCCAAAGAATGCTCAAACTATCCCACAATTGTACTCATCTCAAACGCTAGTAAAGTAATGCTTAAAATTCTCCAAGCCAGGCTTCAGCAATACATGAACCTTGAACTTCCATTTGTTGAAGCTGGTTTTAGAAAAGGTAGAGGAACCAGAGATCAAATTGCTAACATCCACTGGATCATGGAAAAAGGAAGAGTGTTCCAGAAAAACACCTATTTCTGCTTTATTGACTATGCCAAAGCCTTTGACTCTGTGGATCATGATAAACTGTGGAAAATTGTTCAAGAGATGGGAATACCAGACCACCTGACCTGCCTCTTGACAAACCTATATGCAGGTCAGGAAGCAATAGTTAGAACTGGACATGGAACAACAGACTGGTTCCAAATACGAAGAGGAGTATGTCAAGGCTGTATATTGTCACCCTGCTTATTTAACTTATATGCAGAGTACATCATGAGAAACACTGGACTGGAAGAAACACAAGCTGGAATCAAGATTGCCAGGAGAAATATCAATAACCTCAGGTATGCAGATGACACCACCCTTATGGCAGAAAGTGAAGAGGAACTGAAAAGCCTCTTGATGAAAGTGAAAGAGGAGAGTGAAAAAGTTGGCTTAAAGCTCAACATTTAGAAAACGAAGATCATGGCATTTGGTCCCATCACTTTATGGGAAATAGATGGGGAAACAGTGGAAACAGTGTCAGACTTTATTTTGGAGGGCTCCAAAATCACTGCAGATCACCATCTGCAGCCATGAAATTAAAAGATGCTTACTCCTTGGAAGAAAAGTTATGACCAACCTAGATAGCATATTCAAAAGCAGAGACATTACTTTGCCAACAAAGGTCCGTCTAGCCAAGGCTATGGTTTTTCCAGTGGTCATGTAGGTATCTGAGAGTTGGACTGTGAAGAAAGCTGAGCCCTGAAGATTTGATGCTTTTGAGCTGTGGTGTTGGAGAAGACTCTTGAGAGTCCCTTGGACTGCAAGAAGATTCAACCAGTCCACGCTAAAGGAGATCAGCGCTGGGTGTTCTTTGGAAGGAATGATGCTGACGCTGAAACTCCAACAGTTTAGCCACCTCATGCGAAGAGTTGCCTCACTAGAAAAGACTCTGATGCTGGGAAGGATTTAGGAGGCAGGAGGAGAAAGGGATGACAGAGAATGAGGGGGCTGGAGAGCATCACGGACTTGATGGACGAGAGTCTGAGTGAACTCCGAAAGACAGTAATGAACAGGGAGGGAGACCTGGAGTGCTGTGATTCATGGAGTCGCAAAAAGTCAGACACAACCGAACGACTAAACTACTATAATAACTAAGCCACCACCAAAAAGAACATAGTTAAGTCTACAGTTGTTTCATAATAATCAGGGGAAAGCGGGCACGCAGTCCCCCACTACCACAAATTACGCAGTCGAGTTTCCTCTATTTGAGAAAATCGCAGAGGTCAACACACCCGGGGTGCAATGGGAGAGTCTCACTCTGGGAGAACCACCTTCTTGATCGTTATATCTCCTCTACCAGGTAAGTATGAGTTAACCTGCCCCCTGCCCCCTCTACAACTTTAGACCGGTTCACTGTAAACACACGCTGACTTTGACGTTTCCCCGCAACTCTTCCACTATCCTAGGCACCCTCTCCTTTTCCACGCCTCTCAGGCCCTCCAAATAACTCTTCTAAAAAAAAAAACCAACAAATCTCAGGAAATTTTCCGTAACCGCGGAAGTGCCTCGCCGGGAACACAACCGCTTCGCTGTAAAATTTACATAAGCCAACCCCATTCAGGACCTCTAAGGCGGCGCCTCTCCTTCAACTCGAGCCCCGCCCCACCTCTGTCGAGATGACCAATGGCGAGCCCCCTGTGACGAGAAAGTGACGTCATGATTTACTCCACCTTAGCAATCGACCTCCTTACCACGGCAGAAGAGACCTCGGAATTCCTTGGTGCCTCAGAAGGTAAATCGTCTGCCCACAGTACGGGAAACGCGGGTTCGAGTCCTAGGTCGGGAGGAGCCCGTGGAGAAGGAAATAGTAACCCCCTGCAGTACGCTTGTTTGGAAAATCCTATAGACGGAGGATCCTGGTAGGCTACAGCCCAAGGGTTGCACAAGTCAGGCACGACGGAGCGATATAACTTTCACCCTTTAAGTGAGACATAGACGGGTTTTATTTCTTTTCACTTTAAACTTTCTATTTTTTATTTGGGTATAGCCAGTTAACAATGTTGTGGTAGTTCCAGGTGAACAGCCAAGGGACTCAGCCATACATATACATGGAGATACAGACGGATTTTGCCAGCCTCCTGGAGTCTGACTTTTCGTGCTGGATTGCACGCTGAGGAGAGAAATTTAGGGATCGTGTTTTACGCTGATGCAAAAGCTTTTTAAGTAATAAATAAGTTGTAAAACAGTGAATAGAAATAGTATAGAGACAAAATAAAAGCACATGTATAGTTCATGTGTATAAACACACGGATTTAGGGCTACATCTCAGTGCTACTCGGTAGACTTATTTTCTGGGCAGATTCTTCTTGTTTCATTCTCACGATATCCCAAGGAGCATTCTTTCCCTTTGCTTACCATACAGAATACAAGAAATGAGGATTGTGAAATCGAAACTGATGACTAAAATAAGGGCAAGAAAGATGACGTGTTTTCTTGAAGAGTAAGGTTTGTTTATTTGTTTTCTCCTATTGCATAAGACTGGGTTAGACCTGAGGGCAGAGAAGTGGGAGGCTGGAGAAGACAGCCAACTTGTGTTTTCTGACCAGAGAGCAAGGGGAAATGGAATAACTTGATCCTCGAGGTGCCTTTGGCTTAAGGGGGAAGGTGACTTCTGGAAAATCTTGGGGCGAACAGCAAAGGAACTCAGCACGCAGTTAACGTCCAGGAAGAATCTTGCTTTCCTCCTCCCTTCCCCAGCCCCAGCCCCACCCCCACCCCCTCATTTCTCTCTGTGCAACCATCAGAAGTAGACTCTGGCTCTTTTCATCTGATGTAAACTTGAATCCAGGGCCAGTAATACCTTAGAGAATCTCCAGAACACTGGAGAATGAATTTATACAAACTGGGAGGAAGAAAAAAGGCTGATGAAAGCGAGCCCACAAACCAAATGGAAAGGATACTGGTGCGTTCTGCTGAGTGGCAAACCCTATAGCTTCGCAGCGTAGACCCTACTGGGCCTGGGCACTAGACACCAGCCATGGCTCCATGCCTTTGCTGCACCTGGTTGGTGTTAAACTGAAGATCTTGTGGGGGAATTCTTCTGTTGCCGTGGCCAGAAAGAATTTTCCCAGGGCCTACTCCTTGTGTCTCGCACCTATTAAATGCTGGAGTAGTTGTTACCTATAGGGAATGGCCAGTTCCTGGTAATAGATCCCTTGGAAAACTAAGTAAGTATGTGATCCTCAGAAGTTGCAGAATATGGAACATTCCTCATGAAGGGAAAGAGGGGTTGAGATAGTAGTTGATCGAGATATAACAAAGGACCACCCTGTAGGTAGCCCAGTGAAGAACATTATAAATTCAGTGCCCCAGCCCCTGCAACACTGTGTCAAATAGACCAGGCATGCACAATCCTGTCTTGGAGCATGCTCGATGTTTATCCCTGAGTGCAAGCGAGATTTCAGCCTCTTATGTGAGGATGGTTGGTACCTCATCCAGTATTATTTACATTTTCTATACTGAGAATTAAACAGTTGGAAAGTTTACATTTCTGGGGATAGAGTAATTGGTCTAAAGCTATGGTAACAAATTCCCACCATAACTGGTTTTAAATATTCTTTGTTCACTGAGGTCCACTGTAGGAGTTTCCTATTGCTACTGTTACATGTTACTCATGTTACTACACATGTAGTGGCTGAAAACAACACACATTTCTTATCTTATGATTCTGGAGATCAGAAGTTCAAGATGCATCTCCCTGGGCTAAAATCAATGCGGCAGTTGAGTTGTGGTGGTTCTAGGGGAGAATCTGTTTGCCTTGTCCAGCCTCTAGAAGATGCCCACTTTCTACTCTCTTAGGGCACTTTCATCTTCAAAGCTAGTTACAACTGATCGAGTTATTCTCACAACACATTATTCTGACACCAACTCTCTTCTTTCTCTATGGACCTTTGTGATTCCATGGGGCGCCCATCTCAAGATCTTTAATTTAATCACAGCACAAAGTCTCTTGTGCCATGTCAAGTAACATAATCACAGGTTCCAGGGACCCAGATGTGACATCTTTTGGGAAGCATTAGCCTGCCACCACAGCCAGCCTCCTCAGTGATCACATTTCTGCTCCCTTGTGAAAGTCATCCGGGTGAAAGCAAGTCAGTCCACTGCTTCCTAGTGTCAGCCAGTCAACAGCTGTGCCCTGAGCTCAGGCACTAGAGTCAGAGAGAGACAGAGAGAGAAGGAGAAAGTCTATGGGGAGAGAAATCTGAGTAGCCAGTGCCTGGGAAGTTCCTAGGGACTAGAGCTGAGAGCTGCAAAGGCCTTCAGGGGAGGTGAAGGCTGGGGAGGGTGTTAGGAACTGAATGTATGTCACCACCCCCACCACCCACCCCCACCTAATTCATATGTTGAACCCTAATCCCTGTGGGGCTGTATTTGGAGAAAGCATGTTAAGGAAGATGTTGTTCAGTCAAGTCCAACTCTTTGCAACCCCCATGGTCTTCAGCACGCCAGGCTTCCCTGTGCTTCACATCTCCTGGAGTTTGGTCAAATTCATGTTCACTGAGTCGGTGATGCCATCCAACCATCTTGTCCTCTGTTGTCCCTTTCTCCTCCTGCCTTCTATCTTTAAGGAAGTAATTAAGATTAAATGAGGCCATAGCCTTGGGGTCCTGATCTGATAGGATTAGTGTCCTTGTGAGAAAAGAAACCAGAGAGCTTGGGCTCCTACCCTACCCCAGCTCAACCACAGAGAAGAAGGCTGGAGAGGACCCAGTGAGAAATCTTCTATAACATTTGCAAGCCAGGAAGAGTGTTCGCATCATAAATTGAATTGACATGACATGACATGAATCTTTATCTTGGACAACCAGCCTCCAGAATGTGTGAAAACAGACTGATGGTTAAGCCACCCAATCTATGGTAATTTTGTATGGCTTGCCTGAGCTAACTAATAAAGAAGGTTACTTAGCCATTGGCCTAAGCATCATTTCCTACCTGGGCCTTTGTGGGATCTGCTCCAGTTTTGTTCATTTCCTGTAATTAGTACTCACAGCCTGCTTTCCCTTGTTAAGGCTTATATATGACTTTAGATTGAGAATTGATCACCTGGTTTAGGATTTTATAGTGTAAGTTAGTCCATGTAACAATAACCTGCACAAAGGAGTTGGTGGTGGTGTTGTTGTTGTTGTTGTTTTTAGTAAACAGTTTTTACATGTTCCCAAATAACCTGGCATGTCTTGAGCAGCCAGATTGAGATTTTTGCAGAGTGACCCCATGAGCCCATGTGGCCTGCATTTCCTCTTCTCCTGGGAGATTTCTGTGGTCTGGACTCTCCAGAGCCTCAGACTAGGGTTTGGGTGCTGGTGAGGAATCTGTGGTTAGCTCTAGAGAGACATAGACAAAAAGAAAAAATTCCCTAGAATCAGAGCATGTAAGGGAGTTGGAGGGGCATGTGATAAGAGGCTGCTCTTATGGGAATCATGGGGGTTGGAGGATGAAAGAGGCGGTTGGCCATGTGTAACTCTCCACCATGAGGTCAGGAGAAGTTCAAGAGAGAGCAGCTGCCATTCTAGGACCAGAGACTAGAACCTTCTTTGACATTCAGGCTCTAGTCATCCTCCTCCTTACTCTGCCTCTGTTTTCCCCTCCTCCTACTTTAGAATTGACAAGTAAACATATTATCTTCTTAGAGCCTTCAGAAGGTAAGGCAGTCCTGTTGACATTTTGATTGTAGTCTAATGAGAACTTTGTTGGCCTCCAACAAAGTTGGAGATAATCAAAGTGTGTTCTTTTAAGATAATCAAAGTGTGGTCTTTTAAGAGGCTGAACTCACGATCACTTATTACAACAGACATAGAACATCAATTCAATGTGTCTGTTACATTCACTTTAAAAGTTATAAGATGGGGGACATAATGAATCCTGTATGGCTCTGCAGGTTGTCTGCTGATAGGTCAAGCAATACTGGTACATGTTTGAAGCATTTCATTAGGTGTCTTTTTTCTTTTCCATTTTTTTCCCCCTCAAGGACTCTCACCATATTTCCTGCACAGTTGTACCCAACATGGTTCTCATTTCCAGCAAACTGGAATACATTGTTGATGAAACAGGTTGATTTCATTTGTTTTAGAATGGGTTCTAACATGTAGAGGGAAATAATATAATTTATGAAAAGTTAAATATTGTAGAATACTCCATCTTCAAGATACACTTTTTGCAACTTCTTTTTCTCTTTTACTTAGGGTGAAGAACTACCTTTCAAAGGGTGAAACACAAAATAGCTTTTAGGAATTTTCCCCAAAAGTAATTTGTGATTTGATCCTGACCAGGTCTCAAATTTACATGAATCATATGCTGTTGTTTTCATAAAAGCTTTGTCCACAAAACAAAGTTTTTTAAAAGGGTTACTTGAGTCCTCCATTAATTACTGATTATATGATCATTTCCTAGAAGTCACAGCAACAGTGGGATGAAGGAAAAATTTCTGGGATGCTTGAATCACCACACAGCAAAAGAGACTCAAATTTTACTACTTTATCTTAAAGTAATAGTTTATAGTTTGGCTTACTTTTCACCCATTCTGCTGATTCTGCCAGTGAGTTCCTCTATAGTGACAGCCAGAGGTGCTGATGGAAAATATGTAATTAGCCAAGTGTAAAAAGCAGAAGTTGAGGTCATTCCATCTACTTCAAAAGGGGGCATGTCTCTCTACCTCAGGGCTGAGTCTTTTGAAGGATCGTTTTGTAATTGGTGGTAGTGGTGGTGAGTATTTTTGTTCATGTTGTTGCTTGTTTTATTTCTCAACTGTTACTAGGAAATAATTGTGGAATGAGTGCCTGTAATATTTTAATTCTCGAAGGCAAAAGAATGTAACTAAGGACGTTATCCAAGGAATGTTTGAAGATCTTCATGTTAATTTGTGGTTCAACTAATCTACTTTTTAATTAATGATTTTTAATTAAAAGAGAACAAACATATATATATATAGGTTTAAATCAGTGTGATAGAACAATAGGTCTTAAACTGTGATCTACAGCTAACCCACATCAGAAACATGGTTGTGCTTCTGTGAAAAATTCAGACTTGAGGACTCCACACCAACTAAATCTCTGGGAAATGGAAGCCAGGAAGTAGCTTTTTAAATCACAACAGCTCATTCTAAGATATTCTAAATTTAAGAACCACTTTTTAATAGTTTTAAATAGGAGATAAAAGGCAAGACAGTAAATCATTCTTTTAAACTTAGACTTTAAGTGTTAGTGAGGTGGGCTCTTGGTGACAGTTTGTCTTCCCTGTTCTTCCCCACTCAGCCCTGGCACTGGTGCTGAAATTAGAAATGAAGTAGGGGAGAAAAACTTATTTCTTTATATGTATATATTTTGCTTTAATGGCCATCAAAAAGACGATTTCATTTCCTCTCACCAACCCTGTCCACCAGTTATGTTAGTCTTCAACATATCCTTAGAGCAATGTGTCTGAGTAAATATTCTACATCTGTTCATATATATCCACTTTCTAAAGCACTATGAAGACACAGACAAGGCTTTAACACGGCTGGGGGCTGCTTACATATCACTTTAAAATGATGACTGGTTTGCTTTACACAGGCCTTTCAGTAGGCTTGCTGTGGCCTTTAGTTCCCAAATCTCAAAGTGAAGTTAGGATGACCAAATAGGAAAGCATGTTTAAGAGTGATGTCAGTACACTTTTGGAGATCTTAATATAAATAGGAGGAGAAGGGGACGACAGAGGACGAAATGGTTGGATAGCATCACCGACTCAATGGACATGAGTTTGAGTAAGCTCCAGGAGATGGTGAAGGACAGGGAAGCCTGGGGTGCTGCAGTCCATGGGGTCACAAGGAGTCAAATATGACTGAGCGACTGAACAACAATAGCAACAGGAGGTCTAGGCAAAGCATGAGATGACATCTGGGAGTCACCACTCCCACCATATGGATTCAAAGTACTCAGGTGCTGCAGTGTAGACTGATGTCCAGCCTGACAGTGACCCAGCTCTGCCGACCCCAAGTCAGGCGGTCAGGCCCCCTGCCCACACTGTCCTGCAGGGCACCGCTGCTCAGCCTTGTGCTTTCAGATCTGCCGAAGAGCTCCAGTGTGGGGACCACATGCTGCATTGTGGGGAGCAGACCCTCTGAGGACAGGTGATGAGGCAAGAAGTGTGTCTTGCTTGCCTCCCATGCCCCCAGCGTGTTCAGAAGCAGTGACACAAGGTCCTCTAGTAACTAGGCATGTTTTCCTTAGAGCTGAGCCACGGGCACCCTGCCTTGTTATTCCTCAACAGCAAGAAAGGCCCTCTGCCTTTCCCCCTGCCCATGAGGCCATATATCTCTGACTCCTTCCAGACCCTCCTATAGGTGTGGAGGAGGGCCCAGATCCTCCTCAGCAGACAGGGAGCTGTGCAGAAGGGGCACAGGCCCATCCTTCCTGCTGTTTTAAGGACCTCTGGTGGCTTCGCTTCTTGCCTCTTCTTGCCATTCTGTCTCCTGGAAGGCAAGAGGCACAGGACTGGAGTTCATGGCAGGGCCCTTAGGGATTTCACCTGGAGACCTAAGTGACACAGGGTCCCTTATCAGGTCCTGCTGGTGGCTAACTGAGGCTGGAGAGGGCTGAGTGGTGAGAGAAGCCAGGATCATGGTGAGAGCCTGTCAAGAGGATGAGCTGAAGGGAGGCACTGAGGTCTGGAGGAGCAGCAGGTGCCAGCAGGTTAGAGTGAAACCTTCCCACAGCACCTGGTCAGATCTCGGCTCACAGCCGCTGCACACCAGGTGGCCAGACCCTACGGCTCCCTCTTCAGGGGCAGCTCACTCTCCAGTTCACTTGAGAGGAAGAGGGTGGCTGTTGTCACTCCCTAGGGGGAAAAGGGCTTAGGATGCAACATATATATACAGACATGATCTTCCGTAGGAAGCAGAGGGTGTTTTCTAGACTGAAAATAGCTATAGAAGTTTGGGTTGGTGGGTCTGATTAACTGTGTTCTCTCCACCTTCTCTGTTTGCTTCTCTAATTGGTGAATGGTGCGGTCAGGGAGGAAAGGGGCCTGGGAGTGCCCTCCCACCCCTGAAACTGTGACTGAACTGAGCCTGAAGCCTCTGGTGTTCTTCTCTAAGAACTCGGTTCTCATGGCAGAGCTGAGGTGTGGACTCCAGACCCGGACTGTAGAAGTAAAAGGTGGCGCCTGTCCTGGGAAATGCAGGCGGGCAAGTCACAGATTTGAGTAACAGAGGCTCTCTGCTCATTCTTTATCTCCAAACATCTTGCCCAACCCAGCAGAAGCCCATGAGGCCCTGAACTCCTGAATGTAAAGCCCTGTGGGCCCTGTATCTTCTCCGTGTGGGTATTTTTTGTGTGCATTTCGCATGCCCTGGGTGAGCTGTTCAGGAGGGTCTTTTCCCTACATAGCTCCTGCTGCTGTGGTGTGGGTAGGACAAGGGCGTGGGGAAGGCCGACCCCCAGTGTCAGCAGCCTGGGGGAGAGTGTGGGCAGAAAGGCTACCACAGTGAGTGGCTGGGAGTGGCCCTACAGACCTAGCTCCCCCACTTGCCAATCACAGGACCAGGGCACAGAAGTCAGCAGGCAGCCAGAGAGCAGGTTTAGGATGGATGAGAAGTCAGGATTCTGGGGACCAGACCTGATTAGATCTGCAGTGAGGAGAGTTACTCTCTGAGTTCAGATACAGCAACAAAGGGAGGGGAATGGTCCTTGCCCACTGCGTTGCTGACTGTAAAAAGCCAGTAGCGGAAAGCTTACCACAGTGTTTTAAAATCTGCAAAGTTCTTCCAAGGGCAACCTTCAGATTCTCGCTAAATAGGCCAGAAATAGGAGGCTCTGGGCCTCTCCTCCTGCTTCAGTGGAGCTGAGCGTGTGTTGCAGGTGCTCATGCAGGCAGTCGTTAATGCAGATGGCTTCCTCCAGGTGCTGGCGCAGGTTCCAGATTTCACCAAGATGCTCCTCTAGCAGGTCAGCCCCTGCAGCCACGTAGCAGGACAGGAGGAGGTGGGGATGGAGCACCCTGGTCACTAGTGGAGCCCGGATTGGGGGTGGGGCTCGGCCAGCAAAATCCCTAACTATCACCATCCTCTCTCACACAGATATCCAGAAGTCTACGTGAGCTTGCATGAAGAGCATACTGGCTTCAAACACAGGACAGGGGATGCTAAGCAAGCCCCAGTGGCCTCCTCCCATACAGGGGTATGTGTAAGGGAGGTGTAATACATGTGCAGTTACCTGGGCACGTGGTAGGTACAAGGGGCTTCCCATTGTCTAAAAAAACAGCTGAAGCATCCGGAACTCGGTCTAGACCCTAGGCTGGTGTGACCTTTGCCTGAGTTGACTGGAGGGTACTAGGGAGGAGCTCAATTAACCTTAATACCTCTCCTTGCACTGACCCTTGACTGAACATCCCTTAGCAAGGAACAATGCCCTTCCTCCACCCTTAGAGAGAAGGCCTAAAGTAAGTGTGGGTATCTCATGGACTTCCCTGGTGGCCCAGTGATAAAGAATATGCCTGCCGATGCAGGGGACATGAGTTTGATACCTGACCAGGAAGATTCCACATGCTGCAGGGCAACAGAGCCCATGCGTTCACCACAGCTAGTGAAGCTCATGAGCTCTAGGGTCCTGGCTCCCGAACAAAAGAGGGCACCGCAGTGAGAAGCCTGCACACGGTAACTGGATAGTAACCTCCACTTGCTGCAACTAGAGAAAGTTCCTGCGTAGCAATGCAGACCAGCAGGGTGAAAAATAATAAATAAATAAATAAATAAAATTTAAAATGTTAGTGCCTCATGTCAACTCATCCTGTGTGCTTAATAATTGGTACTCAACAAGTCCCTCAAATCACTTTTATTATGGAAGGAAGAAAGCTCACTCCACTTTTCCAAGGAGATCTGTGATATTTTCTTTGTTTGAGAGGCCCAAATATGATTGTACTGATGTCTGCTGTTTAATGTTTCAACTAACCAGCCCTTGCCTCATCAAGGCCATTGCCTTTGGTTGCTAAAGTTTTGAATATTTGCCATCTCCAGTCTTACCAGCAGGTAATCCAAATGAATTTGCTTTTCCAAAGGAGATCGGCCTATTCTATGTCCTGTTATTTGCAAACAGACATTAAAATGCCTTTTCTTAGCTGTTCTTTCTCCAACATAGTAACTAACCCTGATTTGGAAATGCTAATTCAGTCTCAGTCACAATTATCTACTACTCCATAAATGGCTGCACCTGGGTTTGCATAAAAACATCTCTAGTATGACATTATCTTTGTCTGTATGGCACTGAATAGGAATCCGACAGCTGATAGGAGAGTTGGAAAAAACACCGCAAAGAAAAGAAAAAATGATGCATGAAGAGCAGTGGGTGGGGTACTGATGACCGACTTCATCAAATGCCTCATTTTGCCTGGACACAGCCTTTTTCTGAGAATCCCATTTCTCTCCTGCTGGAACTGGGCTGCAGCCCAGCATTCACCTGTGTGGCTGCACCTCTCCACCAGGTGGAGACCAGGGAGCTAGGAATTAGAAGAGTGTGAATTGGGTTTGTACACAGAACACATTTACGGGGTGAGGATCTGTGTAGCAACAACCCCACTATCTGTAATTACTCTTGATGATGGAAGGATGTTCTGCAAATGTTGGCACCTGGCATTCTGGAAGGGTCTGAGAGGGGGCTGCGAGGGGACCAGGGTACAGGGACTGAGAAGGATGTGACTGAGAGAGCACAGAGGTAGTCACTGACTCCTTCACACCCCAGATCCGCCCCTAGGCCCAGGGAGGGAGGATGAGGGGTGCACTTGGAAGGACTTGGCACTGCTAGGTCTTTTGCTTTACCTCACTCTGTGAGCAGGGACTAGAGGAGAAAGGGAAGAGGATGCCCTGGTAGAAAAGAGGTGGGTCCTAAATGAGACTTCACTTCACAGGCTGACCTACTCAGCTTTGTGTTCACCTGTGGGTTTGGAGTGAAGCTGCCCCATGGAGGAGCCTGAGGATAGGTCTCCAGTTATGCTCACTTCCTGAGGTCTCATCCCCTACCCCTGGCCACTGCTGCCCAGTTCTGTCCTAGAAGAGAGTGGGGCTGGGCAGGGTTGGGCACTGTCCTGCTAAGGAGACATTTCCCCTTGAGAAGCCACCTTGACAAGGGACTTGCTTTACTTAAGCTGAGTCATGCTTGTTGCTGCCTGGATTTCAAGGTCTTCATTCTAGGCCATTTGTTTAATGTTGGAGCTTTTCTTTCACGAGCATCTCCCTGGAATTTTTGTCTGAAATGCAGTTTCTCGAGCCTTATCCCCAAGTTTATAACAGGCCCTGTAGTGTCTCTGGTGTAGATTTTCAATACTGTGCAGCCAGCACCCAGGGGTTGGTTCCTGCCTCCTGTATGAGATCACAGTCAATCATCCAAGGTTAGTACTACTTTCTCTATTTCACATGCTGCATTCTTCTCCACTATACATGAGACCCATGTGCTCAGAGAGGGCAAAGAAATCACCACGTAAAGCAGACTTGGTATTTGGTGGAGTTGGAATTTGCATCTTGGACTTCTGTCTCCAGGGCTGTGCTTTCATTGTTTCCACCTAGACACAGGGTAGGATCGACGGAAATAGGGTAGGGAGTAGAAGACCTCAGTAAGAGTTAGTGATTCCTGGAACTAGTATTGATCTGCTTGACAAGTATTTAGTGAATGTTCTGTGTGGCAGGCTTTGAAGAGGCTCTGGGGAGGAGGGTTGACTAAGGCACAGAGGGCACCTGGCGCTCAGGAATATGGCCTCTAGCACAGGAGCCAGATGTTTTACAGAGAATCACATCTAAGTTTTCAATAAAGACTGTGATGTAGTTAATATTCATGCATCTCTTGGTCCCATTGTGTCTACCAAGGTAAAAACAGTATAAATATAGGACTACTGGAAAGAGATTGGGCTTCCCTGGTGACTCAGATGGTAAAGAATCCACCTGCAATGCAGGAGTCCTGAGTTCAGTCCCTGGGTCAGGAAGATACCCCAGAGAAGGGAATGCCGAGTCTAAATACAGGACTATTTACAGAGATGAAATTTTGGGGGAAATGTCCGTCAGTTATTTTTATTTTAGGAATGGAAATAAGAAGTAATTTTGATCAAATGTACCCTGAAGTTTAGCCCTGGGTTCCTGGTGCTTTGGATACAAACACTTGTAGTCAAGGTTTGTGTGGCAGCTCTGCGGCATAAGGGTGTGGGAATTTCAGCGAAATCTCCACCTCTCTCTGGGCCTCAGCTTCCTCATCTGTAAGATAAGGTTATAGAAATTCTCCAAATTCCTTTCCTGCTGAGTTCTTTTTGAGTGCATGAGAGACTGAGATGCATGTTAAATGTGCACTGGGATGTGCAGCCAAGACCTGACCTTGGTTCCTTGTCTGTGTGTCTCCTATAGGAGCCTCAACTGGACCCACACACTGGAAACACAGAAAGGAGAGAGGGGATGGAAGAAAGGAAATCAACAGGTTTGGAGGATGAGAAAACCCAAAGGAAAGGTAATGGTCGAGGAGCTGTTTGCCAAGGGAGGTGAGGACAAGTTGAGCTTGGGAAGTTCAAGAGGAATTGAGGAATGGACAGCATCATCTAAGTTCTCAAGGAGCAACCTGAGCTGAACAGGAAGGAACAGGAGAATAACTTAATCCACAGCGAACCTGTGCACCTGCCGAGGAGATCCACACGATGGATCTGATTGGTTTATACAGCTGGGAGCACCAACCCCAGGGGGAGGGGGAGGTTTATACTGTGGGAGCACCAGTTCCGGGAGGGAGATGATGGGGCCTTGAGGCTCTGCACTGGAACCCCAGCCTGAAACTTGGAAGTGCCCACACGGGGATGTCCTCCAAGTAAGGGTGCAGTAAGGTAGATAAATGGTGTTTGGAGAAAAATTAGAGATCTTCATTCTTATCGGGGCCAGGATAGTGGGACTCATTTCTGAGGCAGAGATGTTAAGAATATTCTTATGCATTTATAATTTTGAAGCTTTACACACATCCTCTCTTAACTATGTGTTGAGTGCTTGATTTGCAGACAAGGAAGAGTATGTATACTGTTCCATTTTATAAATTTGTTAAAAAGGCAAATTCATCTAAACTGGTTGCTTGAGGCTAAGCATTGAGGGAGTGATGCACTGCCAAGGGGAACAAGGAAAGTTGTGACCGTCGGAAACACCCTGCATCTTGATTGTCGCTGTGGTTTCCATAGTGTATACGTCTTTGAAAACACATTTAGTTGTATATTTTTAAATGCTGCAGTCAAGAGGATTCATGTAAAATGCTACCACATTTCTCCATACCAGCAGTATAAGGAAATGAAATTCAATAAAGCATAATAGAGATAAACATCCATGATCATTTAATGCTTAAGAATACAAACTGATGACTCCTGAAAACTACTGCTGAGAGACTTAAAGAAGACCTAAATAAAGATATCTTGTACACCTGTGGCTGATTCATGTCAATGTATGGCAAAACCAATACAGTATTGTAACATAGAATAAAATATTAAAAAAAGAATAAAATGATGGTAGCAAAAAAATAAAAATAAAAAAGAGAAATATATGTTATATTCATAGATTAGAAGACAGTAGTTTTAGAATATCAAATCCATGTTATTCTCAATAATATTATACCTGACCTTTGGGGGAGGTATATTTTGCAGGCTAATTATAACATGTAAATGGAAATCAAAGTACCTCAATTAGTCAAGACACACTGAAGGAGAATTAAGTTGGAAGATTTACTCTACTAGATTTGAAAACTCAGGTTAAAACAGTAATTAAGACACTATACTGGTTTAAGTAAACAGAACAGAAATTGATGAATGAAAGAGGAAAGAGTAAACTCCAACCAAAGAGTTTTGTGTGTGGAAAGTTACGCAGAGCCATATTCAGTTTTGTAATAAAGTCACCAGTATGCATCACGGGGTAATGATAGACTTTTCTGCAAAGTATCTATTGTGAAAAGAGTATCAAGTTAGGCGTTATTAATACATTTGGGAAGTTTTTGGTAGAAACGCAGTATAGGTGAAGGACACAGCTACTTGGAAGAATCTGACACAAGAGTGAACTGGAAAATGTGGGATGGGGTTTCGGAGTAGAGGGGACGCTAGAGTAGAGGGGACGCTACCCGGGTGTGGCTCCAGCCCTTACAGCACGGGGTGTCTTGGCCCGTTAGAGACCCTGTCTGTGCCTCAGTTTCTTCATCTGCAAAGCAGCAGAGAGTTACGTTTTTGGCACCAGTCAATTTTGAACACTAGAAGTACCATACCTTCCTTTACTTGCACCCCACCCACCCCTGCTCCCTAACAAACTCTTTCTCCCAGGATCATGTTTTAATGAATTACTTCCATGTGGGCTGACTTTTGGAGAATCTAACCTAGGAAAATCCTTAACCCTCAACTTCTCCACCTGAATAAGAAGTGTTGAAACTGAGGAAAAAGAGGCCTGATTACAAAAACTAAATGAGAACCTGGGTCATAGGTAGAAGTGCTGGACTGACCTGAGTCTTGTTTCCCCTCAGGCCTTGGTGGGCAGAACTCTGCTGATGTGTAGGGGGCTTCCAGGAACTCACTGGAACTGGCATTAGGTAGAGGACAGTATCCTTAAAGGGTAAGGAGAGATCCTTAAAGGGACATTGGCCAAATGGAAATACAGAGGCCAGGTTTTCAATATTCATAGAGCATGAGATGCACAGGCATTCAGACCTCTTCCCTTCTTTTTTGAAATTACTCCTTCTACATGTTCAGTAAAAATCCCCCAAAATGAACTGAGTTGGAATCTGAGGGCAGGGAATGTAGGACAGCATTGTAGTGAATTAACTTTGGGCCACATTTATGAAGACCCAGGGAAATATACAAGATAATCATTGCTTCAGTCAAATCTAGTTGAGAAGACAAGTTATTTATATGAGAGGGTCTGAGAAAGACAAAAAAATCTTTAGGGTCAGGGGGAAATAAGTGCATGGTAGACTCGATGAAGAGAGAAAAAAGAGTGATATGAAATGTATAGATCTAGTGAGTAGTTCTAAATCATGCTATTATAAAATAAAAACTGGGTGAGTTTTGATCTAATATGAATACCTTTACCCAAACCATTGAAATTATGATTTTAATGTTCTGGGGTGAGGTTTGGGTGTCAATATCTTTCAAAACTCTGCTAATATGCATCAGGGATTAGAAGGTCTGTGGATCTGATAGGATATCAGTAACGTTTATGGCAGTGGCCAGTATATGACTGCTTCATAAAAAGTTGAATATCAGCCATTAAGGAATTAGCATTTTTCTCTCAACTGTATAACCTAGAGAAGAGAAATGAGAGAAAAAAATATAGATGAGTTAGATATATAATCTCTCTGTTTGAATCCAAGTTTCTCAAAATTTCCGTAGTACAGGATAAATTTTAAAATAAACATTACATAGAAACATTACCCAGAGTATAAAATATTACCTTCCCTTCCAAAAAAAAAAAAAACTACTTCCTCTTACCATAAGAATGAAATTCAGTGTTTTCATTTCTACTGTTAAAGCAACTGCAACTTGTAGTTCACCATTCACTAAATGGGCTTCACAGCCTACTAATTGGCTTAGAACTGTAGAGTCAACAAATTGTTTTTTCTTTAAATATTTTATGGATGCCAAACTCCATAATGAATCTTAGGCCTCATTCTTAAATGTTTATTCTTTTTCATACTCTTCTATGTGCTAGCATAAAATACTAGGAGAAATTCTGGGAAAGGTTTGATTTAAAAAGTCATGAGAATCTAGTATATCTGAAATGAGTGCTTTTTCACTTCAAAGTTTTGTCTAGATATTGAGACTATTCCTAGAAATGACTCGGGTGGATCCAGCGTGCAATCACCTTCATAGTATTCTGGTGTCCATGGGATGCAAATAGGTTGAGCCACAGTTACTCTCTGCTCTCTTTTTGCTTATTTTATTTCAAGTTTCCTGTTTTTTCATTCGTTCCTCAGCCTCTTTGGAACAGGATTTTTCTGTAAAGTCTTTTTCCTGTCCAGGAGGGTGACCAAACACCCTCTATTAACTATGGACTTCTCCAGATTGGAGCCTTTCCTTTCCCTTCCCCCAAATGTATAGAAAGGGCCTGTGGCCTGGGTTGTCAGTAACAAGCCATGTGGTTCTGGATAGTCCTTAGCCCCAGGAAAGCATATCTCCTCATCTGTAAATTTTGGAATCGGACTTGGATACATTCTGAGGTCCCTGTTGGTGCTCATATTCCAGGATTCTCCCCTGTAGCCTACTTCTCCTCCTCAGAAGGCAGGGACATAGAGGTAGAAGAGGGTGTCTTTTTCTATTGAGGATCCTCTGCTCCCATAGCAGTATGTTTCTGTATGAGGAGTGTGCAGCACATTCATCCCTGGTATGTGTGGAAAGCTAGCATTTGGTCCAGATGAAGGGGATTCGAGAGTGAAATGACTGTTGAGGACTAAGTGATGGGGATCCAGGTAAGGCTTGGAAGCAGCATTGAGCTGAGCTATCACCAAGCACAAGTGGGGTGAGGACAGGGGTCCCTAAATGCTGCCCCACAGGCTGGGTGAGAGTTTAGGGAGGTATTTCTTATAACTCATGGGTCTCACTTTTTCAATTCAGCTCTTACTGTCAGCAGCAGCTCTGTCTGTCCCTCGCCTCAGTTACCATGTGGCCATCCCTCCAGGCTCAGCTATCACAAGAACCTAACAAAGACTCACATTTCCTTTCTTTCCCTTCCTCTCCTCTCTCTCTCTCTCGGTCTTTTGCAGATACCAGTTACTTAAGAACTAAGAAAAGATATTGCCAATTTCTAAGAAGCCACACCATTTGATGAAAAAGACCTACACAGAAAGTTAAAGCCCAAACAGAACACTGGAGGGATCCTTACCTGAAAATAGGCATCCCAGCCAACAACCACTCTCCATGAAACAGAATTGATGGGAGAAATCTCACTCATCAGCCTCCAAGTGTCCCATTGAGAAGGAGACCAATGCTTTGATGGCTACACAGTTTGGAGAGACCTTAACTCTTGTTCCCCTCAATGTTCATTCTCTAGACACTAGCATAGGAGCAACGGGAAGAATGCACCATATCAACCCTGTCCTTTGCCACTAGATGGACCGTGCTAGGAGCAGACAGCATTTACTATACGGTGTGCTTGCTGAAAGTGTCTATCCTGAATTTAATCCTGAGGTAGTTATCAGATAACTGCAGAATTTAGATCATTGAACAAGACAACTGGCCTGTCTTTCTTCAAACAGTTAATTAAAAAAAAAATTTTTAAGTCAATATCTCCCCAAGCAAGAGACAAAGAAAAGGAGAAGAGATGTTTCAGCTTCCAAAGGACTAAAGAAGTATATGTTACTATAGTGTGTTACTACTATATTTCTTTAGTCCTTTGGAACCACAAACATCTCCTCTCCTTTTCATAGATGTCTTTGATGGCAGACATTGACCTGTTTGCAGAGGACAGGCCAGTTGTCTGCTCAGTGGTCTATATTTTGCAATTGTCTGATTATTTCCTCACAATTAAATTCAGGTGAACCCTTTTGCCAAGAACAGCAGCTAGTGTATACTATGTGCTTCTTAGTGCAGCCCCTTTGGAGTCTAAGAGTGTCCACTTTTCCTGTCCCCACTATTGTCATTTTTGCATGGGACACTTTGTTATGCAGGGGTTCATAAGGCCCATTCATTGGAATGACATATTTTTCTGTCTGTAATCAATAATTTGATTAGTGGTAATCTGAGGGTGTATGAACATCATATTGTATGATGCTCTTTCTCTGAAAATTTTACCATCCCTGATATGTGTCAATGATTATATTTGTGTTTGTGCACTGGAAATTTTCTAATTCTATCATTCTAGAAACTTGTATTGCAAGCCTTGTGCTGTGGGAAGGACAATTTCTATCCCCTTCTATATCACTGAAGGTTTTATTTTGAATTTCACTATGGACTAATGCATTTTTAAAATTCAGTGTTATAATCCATTATTATCATGATTGATTTTAGTAGATATGGATATAAATTAATATAAATATTCTTGCTTTTCCTATTCATCTTTATATCTTAAACTCTCCCACATCTTTTAAGCTATATTTACCATTTGTAGTAGATTGTATTTATTGTGCTTATCCTCTGTGTTATTTTATTTTATTTGTGTATGCCATGTTTGTGTGAGTGTGTCTGGTATTTAGGAAGGACTGGATAGCTAATGCACTAGAATTTTTTACCTCTTAATCCCTTAGTATGTTGTACATTTCTAATATTTGAAGTATAATTTTTTAAATGATATCTGTCGACTTCAACTTTTTATCACTGTGATGATCAAGGACATTATTATACTTTTTTCTTCTGTCTTTACTTATCACTTCTTATAGTATTATTTCAACACAATCAAATGTATACCCTTTATATACTACATTTTTCCCATCTATTTTTAGTGCAATAATTGGTAGGGTAGATGTCTTAGTTTTCTGAATGCTGTTTTAAGTCAGCTTTTTCACTCTCCTCTTTCAACAAGAGGCTCTTTAGTTTCTCTTTGCTTTCTGCCATAAGGGTGGTGTTATCTACATATATGAGGTTATTGACATTTCTCCCAGCAATCTTGATTCCAGCTTGTGCTTCATCCAGCCTGGCATTTCATATGATGTACTCTGCATATAAGTTAAATAAGCAGAGTGACGATATACAGCCTTGAAGTACTCCTTTCCCAATTTGGAACCAGTCAGTTATTCTATGTCCGGTTCTAACAGTTGCTACAGGTCGGCTCAGGAGGCAGACCAGGTGGTCTGGTATTCCCACCTCTTTCAAAATTTTCCACAGTCAGTGTGATCCACATAGTCAAAGGCTTTGACATTGTCAATAACGCAGAAGTAGATGTTTTTCTGGTACTCTCTTGATTTTTCTATGATCCAGCGGATGTGGGCAATTTGATCTCTGGTTCCTCTGCCTTTTCTAAAACTAGCTTGAACATCTGGAAACTCTCAATTCACATACTGTTGAAGGCTGGCTTGGAGAACATTGAGCATTACTTTGCTAGTGTGTGAGATGAGTACAGTTGTGTGGTAATTTGAACATTCTTTGGCATTACCTTTCTTTGGGACTGGAATGAAAACTGACCTTTTCCAGTCCTGTGGCCACTGCTGAGTTTTCCAAATGTGCTGGCATATTGAGTGCAGCACTTTCACAGTATCAGCTTTTAGGATTTGAAATAGCTCAGCTGGAATTCCATCACCTCCACTAGCTTTCTTCATTTTGATGCTTCCTAAGGCCCACTTGACTTTGTGCTCCAGGATGTCTGGCTCTAGTGATCACACCATTGTTGTTATTTGGCTCATGAAGATCTTTTTTGTATAGTTCTTCTGTGTATTCTTCTCACCTCTTCTTAACATCTTCTACATCTGTTAGGTCCATACGGCTTTTGTCCTTTTTTTGTGCCCATCTTTGCATGAAATGTTCCCTTGGTATCTCTAATTTTCTTGAAGAGATCTCTAGTCATTCACATTCTATTGTTTTCCTCTATTTCTTTGCATTGATCACTTAGGAAGGCTTTCTTATCTCTCTGCATTCAAATGGGTATGTCTTTCCTTTTCTCCTTTGCCTTCAGCTTCTCTTCTCAGCTATTTATAAGTCATCTTCAGACAACCATTTTGCCTTTTTGCATTTCTTTTTTTGGATGATCTTGATCACTGCTTCCTGTACAATATCACAAACCTCTGCCTATAGTTTTTCAGGCACTCTATCTGATTTAATCCCTTGAATCTATTTGTCAGTTCCACTGTATAATCATAAGGGGTTTGATTTAGGTTATACCTGAATGGTCTAGTGGTTTTCCCTACTTTCTTCAATTTAAGTCTGAATGAACAGCTTAGGAGAACATAAATTACTTTTCCACAATGAATTTATTGTTTTTTTTTTTTTAAATCATCTTGCTTTGTATGTTGTGTTGAGATGTAGAATGTAAATTGAATTTCTTTCCACTGAGGGCAAAGGGAGACCTGGGGTTTCACAGGAAAGAAAATTTTTTTTTAATCTAGTAGCTTCTACTGGGACAGGTCTTAAAGCTGACTGTTCCAGTTCTGTTTTTCCCAGGTCTTTATGACTTTCTCTCTGATCCTTTCTCATTATCTTTTATTCATTTCTATTCTGTTTGATTTTTCACTATTTTTAGTTCATTGTCCCTTATAATTTTATACAAATATGATCCCTTAGGTACCTTGTCATTTAGCCTCTTTTTCAGAGAATTTTATTTTCTTCAATTTTTTTCTAATTTCTTGCAATTCTCATTTCTTGTTTCTTGTCTACTTCTATCTTGTGTATTTCTCATTTGAAGTTTTGGGGCTTTTCCCCATGTGTGTGTTTGTGTGCTTCTACAAATGTTTTGTTCAGAAACAATTCAGATACAGATGCTATTTTACATTTATCCTATGTTTTGTGGGTGATTTTGAAGGGATTTTTTTAAGAACTAACATTTTGACTCTTTGCATATATTTTTTTGTCACCTTGGAATAAGTGTCTGCTACATGATTAGTTCTAGGTAGGAACAAACTAGTGCTTTGATTGGCATAGTTGATTTCTTAGTTCTTGGTCTGTCTTGTGCGATTACTCTAGCAGAGATAAGGTTTTGGGAAAGATATCATATGTCTCCTGATTCTGGGATTCTGTTTCCTTCAGTGGGAACTTTACTTTCTGCCAGTTGCACCATTTTTTTTTCACTACAAGCATCCAAATGATGCTCGCTTCTGCTAGGTCTCACACTTGATTCCAGTAATTGAGCCTCTTCAAGATTGCCACCCTCCGCTCCTCTGCACTGAGAAACCCGTTCCTGTCAATTCCCTAATCACCAGAGCTATAGCCAACCAGGTCTCAGACATCTTATGAGTTTATCCACATGCTCTTTCTGTGAGTAATTTTACCTGAGTTCCCTCCCGAGTACTCCCTCCCTGCTGTCCTCTCCTCTATGTGCAGAGTCTTTGCTGGTCCTGCTACTGCTGTGTGGCTCCCACACCTAGCTGAATATAAACCAGTTGGAATCTGTAGTGTTCTCTGGGCCCTGGTTGTTTGGGGCAGGGTTTTGAGCAGTGTCCTTGACTCTCTATGTTAGTCCCTAGCCCTCTGAATTTCATGTTGAGAGATTCAGCTGCCATTATTTCAGGTAGACCTGTGCTCTCTTATCATTCTTTTTCAAATGCAGAATTTCAATAGTACATAAAAGTAGATAGAACAATTATCAACTTATGGTTGAACTTGTTTTACTATAGTCCACCCACTTACCTATTCCTATATCATTTAAAGCAAATCTCAGACATCATATTTCATCTGTGATTATGCCAGTGTGTGCTCAGTCATGTCCAATTGCTTGCAACGCCATGGACTATAGCCCACCAGGCTCCTCTGTCCATGGAATTTTCCAGGCAAGAATACTGGAGTGGGTTGTCATTTCCTTCTCCGGGGATCTTCCCATCCCAGAGATAAAACTGCAACTCTTGTGTCTCCTACATTGACAAGCAGATTCTTTACCGCTGCGCCACCTAGGAAGCCCCAGTTACATCAGTGAAAGAAAGTGAAGTTGCTCAGTCGTGCCTGACTCTTTGCGACCCCATGGATATGTTTCTCTAAATGAGAACTATTTTTGAAAGTATTATCCTCATAGCATTACATTTATTCATCATTAAACATCTTTAGTATCATAAAATGTTGTTCGAAGTTGTTCCAATTATTGTTTTTAAGTTAGTATCCTTTCTTGGTATCCAAATAAAATCCACAAACTGTAATCAGTAGGATATGTGTTTAAGTCTTTACATATATGTTTACCCTTGGTTTCTTCCTTCCTTCCTTCCTTCCTTCCTCTTTCTTGCTCTTACTCTCTTGCTCTAGCTCTCTCTTGGTCTCTTACATGCCTTTTTTTTTTTTTTTTAAATCATTTGTTGAAGAAACTGAGTTGTCTGTTCTGTAGCATTACGGCAATCTAAATTGTATACCTGAGTGTAATTTAAGAAATTCTTCTGTCCTCTATGTTTCCTTTTGGTGGTAAAATCTAGAGCCATGCTATTTTTAAAAAAAAAAGAAAGAAAGAAAGAAAAGAAAATGCAAGCCATGTACGTAATGTAAATTTTTCTAGTAGCCCCACTGAAAACTGAAAAAGTATAAGCAGCATAAGCAAGTGCCTGTATGCTAAATCACTTCAGCTGCGTCTGACTCTTTGCCACACTATGGACTGCAGGCACTGCTGTGCATGGGATTCTCCAGGCAAGAATACTGGAGCAGGTTGCCATGCCCTCCTCCAGGGGATCTCCCCAACCCAGGGATCAAACCCACAGCTCCAGCACTCCAGGAGGATGCTTTACTGCTGAGCCACTGGGGAAGCCCCTTTATAAGCACACAATAATACAAATATAAGCTTCTACATGCTAACTAATACTACACAGGAAAGGAAATGTAATTCTACCAGAGTTTTAAAGCTATGTTATAGAAAAATATTGTGCATGTCTTCATGTGCATGTCTTCACATGAATTATAGATTAAATATAATTAAAATCCAGTTCCTCAGTTCTACTTGTTCAGTCACTAAGTCTAGTCCACCTCTTTGTGACCCCATAGACTGCAGCATGCCAGGCTTCCTTGTCCTTTAACATCAGCTTCATTTGCTGAAACTCATGTCCATTGAATCAATGATGGCATCCAACCACCTCATCCTCTGTTGTCCCCTTTTCCTCCTGCCTTCGATCTTTCCCAGCATCAGAGTCTTTTCCAACTAGTCGGTTCTTTGCATCAGGTGGCCAAAGTATTGGTGCTTCAGCTTCAGCGTCAGTCCTTCCAATGGATATTCAGGGTTGATTTCCTTTAGGATTGACTGATTTGATCTCCTTGCTGTCCGAGGGACTCTCAAGAGTCTTCTCCAGCACCCCAGTTAGAAAGCATCAGCCTTCTTTATGACTAACTCTCATATCCATACATGACTACTGGAAAAACCATAGCTTTGACTTTATGGACCTTCGTTGGCAAAGTAATGTCTCTGCTTTTTAATAAACTGTCTAGTTTATCACAGCTTTCCTTCTAAGGAGCAAGTGTCTTTTAATTTCATGGCTGCGGTCACCTTACACAGTGATTTTGGGGCCCAAGAAAATCAAATCTGTTATTGCTTCCATGTTTCTCCCTATTTGTCATAGAGACTGAGGAGATTCATGTTTAATATCTTGGCAAGACTGCCTCGGAAGTGGTACGTGCTCTCTGATCAGGAGACACATCAAGTCCCGGGTGTATCTTCAAATAATATTAGCAGTTCTTTGAGTTCAAGCTCTATATCCATTAATTGATTAGTGGAGCAAAATGGTGATATTCCATCATTATGTGTTTTTACTGGACCAATTGTATAAAAAGAAATTTCCCCTAAATACTGTTTACTTACTTAGTGGTACCCTCTGTAAAGAAAACTGCAACTTAATGAGCAATTTCCCAAGCATCCTCTGTGGTCACCAATAAGCTTATTTCTCCCCCATGCCACCCCCCTCCCCGTGCTAACATGAATTTGAAGTTTAAAGCACAATAAAGTAATTCAATTCACTGCAATATAGCCCTTACTGATGCTCCAATTACCTTCTCTTTCAGTAGTGAAAGTGACTTTAAGTTGGCTCTTTCATCCTTTTGATAAGATTCTAATTCTCTTTGAGACCTTTCTTGATATCAGTATGACAAGGTGCTTCTGTCTCATCTTGACTGTTTTCCGACTTGGAGTCAGTCATTTCTCTAAGAATTTCTGGTTGCTCTTGGTGCAAAACATTATTTCAAAATCAAATTGTTTAACCTAAAGATATCCATTAGAACTGTTTTATTTCTACATCTTTCCAGTGGACAGAGGTAGAAAATATATGTTCATACTTGTACATATTCATATATATTCATAATTCAAATTCAGAAATACAGGCTTTTTTAATTGAATGTCTATCTTTCAGCTGAATCTCTTTCCACTAATATCAGTAGTTTTGTTTTTAATGAAACTGGAAGTAATAGAAATATGGTATCTCATACGGTCCCCTTTACTTTTCTGTGCATTTTAGACAAAAGAATAAAGAAATACCAACAATGCCAGTAACAATATAATTGAGGAAAGCAGTTTTATTTTGTCACTGTCCTGGGGGTACATATAAATTATTGTGTTTTATAGTCTTTTGGGATAGTTCTTATCCATATGCTTGTTCCACAAAAGGCTTAAACAGATTAATTTTACACTGTGTTCTCAATGTCCAGAGGTGACACCTTAGAAATTCATTTTATAATGATAACAAAATGAATGTGGTTTCCAACTCACATGTAACCAAACAAGGTATATTCCTTATAGTCTAGCCTTGACTATAAGATTAGCGGGTGTCTCGGAGGCCTGGGTAGAGGTGGGTCAGGGACCCCTGGTCTCCCCAGATGCTGGATCCTTGAACTTTCTCCTCTTTCTGGCTGAACTTGAGAAGAAAGGACGAAATTTCCTGGCGTCAAGCTTCAGATCTTAGCCTAACAGTGGCTTTCCACATCCAATGGAGACCTAGGAACAAGAAATTCTAAATGAAATCGAACTAAACTGGAACAGCATCAATTAAAATTCAGAATAATGGGGCACCTGAATGAAATACAGTTCTTCCCATTCAGGTCTAGAACCCTCGATCCGAAACCTGCCATCCTGGCTGATCAGCGACATCGCAGCGCCCTCCATCCCCCGCCACCATTTACTCACAAGGACAGCCGTGCACTTACAAGACGTGCGGTGAGAAGCCCCCGGGGAGGCAGGACTCTGCGGTCTCTGCCTCTGCCTTTTACCCGCGAGACCCAAGGGACCCGACAGGGCGATGGCAATGGCTCGGTCGCTGCGCCCCCTGGCGGCAGGGCCGGGCCTCGGACGGCCAGTGACCCGCAGAGGCGCCCGGGTCCAGCGGAGACGGGGACGCCCGGGATGATCTCACACCTGCCTGCCAAATTCTTGCGCACCGCGCTGCTCGCGGATGCGGGAGCCGGAAAACAGGTTCTATTAGGGGAGTAAAAAGCCTTCTAGTTAAACAGGAATGTTCCACCGAGATCTGAACCTGGATCGCTGGACTCAGAGTCCAGAGCGCTCACCACTACACCATGGAACCGCGGGGACGTACGCTCTCGCACAGCTGATCCAGGCCGTACGCAGCTGGGAGGGCCCAGGACTCGCCTCCCGCCCCGCCTCTCGTCACCCGGACCCGAGGCGCTTCCTCCGTGACGCCAGGGGGCGCCGGCCCGCGGCCTTCTCCAGGTTTGGACGTCGTGGAGAGAGTTGAAATCCATTCGGGGTGAGCGACAGAGAGGGACTTTTAGGCTTCCCCTAAATGCACCCGCTCTCCCTGCATTTCTAGAGTTCTCTGCCTGAGGTAAAATTCCCGCCAGGGAAAAAAAGTCTCTTTCCTCTTTGCAGTCGTCCTCTTCCTGCTGCCCTGGGAACTCTGAACGTCCCCAGCAGAGCCCTTGGGACTTCGTGGGATGTCCCCTCCCAGGGAGCCCAGGGTAGAATGGGGGAGAGGCGCTGCCGGCTTCGTTGGGGGCTGGAAACCGAAGCGACCACCGTGCCCCACTTCACACTATGTGCACCCATGCCCTTCATGCTCTGCTGGATTGTGTATCAGGAGTTTGTATGCTGGAGGCACAGTAAGGCCAAGCAAAAGGAAATGCAGGGGTCTGAAGCAGAGAAAGGCTTATTGCAGGGCCGGGCAAGGAGAAAGGGGTCTCCTGCCTGTTCAAAAGATTCAGACTGCCTGATAAGTTTTGGGGAAGAGTTTTTATAGGCAGTATTTAGGGGAAGAGCTGCAGGATATGTGATCTTCCTGGACTGGTTGGTGATGAGGTAACAGGGTCCTGTTCCAGGAATCTCAGTCAGTCTTCCGGTTCTAACTAACCTTGGGTTCCGGTGCCTCTCCTCTGCCTGAATTTACCATCCTCCCCACGTGGCTGAGGCCCTAGTTCCTGGAGAAATTAAGAGATATGTATCAGATAGTTATGTACGATCCTTGAGTTGGAACCTGGACCCTACCCCATGGCTGCATTATTGTTTCTTTCTTTCCAACTGGGGGAAGTGAAAGCTCAGGAGGGAAGTTGTTGAGTAGCTCAGTCGTGTCCACTCAGAACAGAAGCTGGAAGAGTCAACAAACCTTTCAGTACAACAGTGCGAGCGCTTCCAGCTGCCAGTGGAGCTTCAGGAGGTCTGGGGAAAGGTGTGTCACACTAGCTGTCACCTCTTGGCGCCTGCTGCTAAGTGTCTGTAGGGCTTGGGACTGTTTTGATCTGGTATCTGCTCGATACTGTGAACGACCTTCAGAGAACAACAGCTGCTTCACCTCCATGTCTAAATGTTGCCCATATTCCCCTTTTGGCTAACTTTAACTCAGAGCATGTATTATTATTTCTTGACCATCTTTGTCTCTGCATTCCCTCACTCTAATTAGTTTGAATCTGCCCTTTGAAATCCAGTGACGGTCTAGGAAGCTGAAACTTTTCCCCAACAAATATGAAATGAGGGACATGGAAAGGCTTTTGTAAATAGGAGAGCCCCACAGGGTCCTGTTCCATTTCAGTGGCCCGCTTTTCTTTGATACTCAGTCTTGAGAGGATCAGGTGTTGGACAAGAAAAGGAATAATATTTTTTGATAGGTAATTTTAAAATAAACTCCCAGAGGAACTTGGCCTTCAGGATACTTGGTTTCAAAGTGTGGTTGGGTGTAATCCTATTATAGGATTTGGGCTTGGTTGGGTGATTTGTGATTTGGGGAAAGATTAGAAAAAACAGGGTTTGCTCCATGCAGAATACTGTTAGTGTGGGCAATTCTATGATTGGAGTAAGGAAGTAGCAGTTATTTCCTTATGAAAAGAGGAAGATGTTTGAGATTTTTAGGTTGCCCAGTGACCTTATTTTTCTCTGGGCAAAATTATGAGGGTGCCTCCTTTTATTGATTTTATCAAGGTCTCAATAAAACCTTGTCTTAAGTTGATATTCTGTATCTGAGATTGTTTATTTCCAGCAAGAGAAGAAATCAGTCATACTGTAAGTGTCAGGCCATCTCAGGGCATCAGAGGCTGGTATTTTTCTTTCTCATTGGAAATCTCTATAACGAGAAATCAGAGCACTCTGGTATCTCAAGCTGTAGGATCAAACTTGACTGAGTTACAGTGTGACTTTGACTAAGTTTCTGGAATATTCTGTGGCTCAATTTGTCATTAAAAATGGGACAAATAGGAGTTCTTCCTACATGGGTTGCCCAGATTTTAAATAAGTTGTGCAGGTAAAGCATTTAGTCCAGTGCCTAGCATGTAGTAAACAGTTGATACATGGGAGCTTGTATCAGTCCTTCACTGTCAGCATTTTTATCATCTGTTTTGTTCTTTTAAACAACTGCAGACCCTTTAGAATATGAATGGATTATTATAAATAAATGGTCTCCAATTAATAGATATGAAATTGGCTCTAGTGTTTATTTATATAGGTAATACTTCAGAGGATATCTATATCTAATCCAGTCATATCTCAGTATACTCCTGGGATTGGTTTCAGCACCCCTCACTAATAGTAAAATCTGCAGATGCTCAAGTTCACTATATAAAGTGGTATAACATTTACATATAACCTATCCTCCTGTACACTTTATTATCTCAGGTTACTTAAACACCTAATACAATGTAAATTATATGCAAATATGCCAAACAGATTTAAGTTTTGCTTTTGGAACTTTCTGAGACACTCTTTTTGAATATTTCAATCTGTAGTTGAATTTTGGATGCCTAACCCATGGATATGTTGCAGGAAGGGAGACCTCTTCCAGGGTCCAAGAGTGGGTTCTTGTCTAACACTTAGAAATGAATTGTCTGAGGAGACACAGAAAGCAAGAGACTTTACTAGGAAGTGGCCCCTGGGCAGAGAGCAGCAGGGTCTGGGAACCCAGGAAAATTGTTATGCCATGTGACTCGCAGTCTGGGATTTTATGGTGATGGGGTTAGTTTCCAGGTTGTCTCTAGCCAGTAACTCTTAGGGTCCTTACTGGTGGCATGCACATCACTCCAACCAAGATGGATACAGCCAGAAGGATTCTTGGAGGTGGATAGGGCATATGGCCGGAAGTCTCTTTTCTCCTGTTGACCTTTCCCAAATTCTGGCTGGTGATACCGTTACTGAAATGTATGCGTGAGCGGTCCAGCTGTTCACTGCTCAAAAGCCAATAAGCAGGCCAGGTTGGTGGAAAGGAAAGTTTGTTTTACTTCAGATGCCAGCAAATGGGGGAGAGGGTGGCAGACATCTGTCCAAAGGTCATCCCCCACACACAAGTAGTGGGTGAGAGCTTTTATAGACGGGGATGGGGGGAGGTAACATGCAGAAACAGCACAGTCATGTCACAGTCGACTTCAGCTGGTCATCAGTGGCATGACCAGTATCATCTTGGTTGTTTTAGGTACAGTTAATCTTCAGTTCCCCTCTTACACTGTTGGGGGAAATGCAAACTAGTACAGCCACTATGGAGAATAGTGTGGAGATTCCTTAAAAACTGGAAACAGAACTGCCTTATGACCCAGGAATCCCACAGCTGGGCATAACACCAAAGAAACCAGAATTGAAAGAGACACATGTACCCCAATGTTCATCGCAGCACTGTTTATAATAGCCAGGACATGGAAGCAACCTAGATGTCCATCAGCAGATGAATGGATAAGAAAGCTGTGGTACATATACACAATGGAGTATATGTTCAGTTCAGTCCAGTCCAGTCGCTCAGATGTGTCCAACTCTTTGTGACCCCATGAATTGAAGCACACCAGGCCTCCCTGTCCATCACCAACTCCCAGAGTTCACTCAAACTCACGTCCATTGAGTCAGTGATGCCATCCAGCCATCTCATCCTCTGTCATCCCCTTTTCCTCCTGCCCCCAATCCCTCCCAGCATCAGAGTCTTTTCTAATGAGTCAACTTTTCACATGAGGTGGCCAAAGTACTGGAGTATTACTCAGCTGTTAAAAAGAATACATTTGAGTCAGTTCTAATAAGGTGAATGAAACTGGAGCCTATTATACAGAGTGAAGTAAGCCAGAAAGAAAAACACCAATACAGTATGCTGCTGCTAAGTCGCTTCAGTCGTGTCCGACTCTGAACGACCCCATAGACGGCAGCCCACCAGGCTCCCCAATCCCTGGGATTCTCCAGGCAAGAACACTGGACTGGGTTGCCATTTCCTTCTCCAGTGCATGAAAGTGAAAAGTGAAAGTGAGGTCGCTCAGTCGTGTCCAACTCTTAGCGACTCCATGGTCTGCAGCCTACCAGGCTCCTCCATCCATGGGATTTTCCAGGCAAGAGTACTGTAGTGGGTTGCCATTGCCTTCTCCGCCAATACAGTGTACTAACGCATATATATGGAATTTAGAAAGATGGTAACGATAACTCTGTATTGCGAGGCAGCAAAAGAGACACAGATGTATAGAACAGTCTGTTGGACTCTGTGGGAGAGGGAGAGGGTGGGATGATTTGGGAGAATGACATTGAAATATGTATAATAGGAAATGAATTGCCAGTCCAGGTTCTGTGCATGATACAGGATGCTTGAGGCTCGTGCACTTTGATGACCCAGAGGGATGGTACAGGGAGGGAGGTGGGGGGGGGGTTCAGGATGGGGAACACGTGTACACCTGTGGCAGATTCATGTTGATGTATGGAAAAACCAATACAATATCTTAAAGTAATTAATCTCCAATTAAAATAAATTTATATTTTTAAAAATTTTCAGTTCCATGATACACTTGTTCCCATTTCTTTGCAGTTGATTCTTGAAATTATGGCATAAGCAGTCCTGGATATAGTCTGGTCATCAATACAGTTAACTTCTCCACCTGTTGTTTTGTTATCTAAAAGACAGCTCCCTGGATATGGCTCAGAATATCATCTATTGAGATAGTATTATCTATTGAGCACATGAGAAAGAACTAAAGCTCCTATTATTATTTAGTCTCCTTAGACTGTTCTCCTTTGTTTCAGCATGCCTCTGATTAAATTTATTCTTTGACTGAAGTTTTCCACAGGCAAAAGGCAGGCAGAGGACATGGTTGGAGGGCAAGGACTATATGGTCCTGCTTTGTTTCAGTCCCCTCTTTTCTTTGATATTCCTCAGTCTTGAGGAGGGACAGGCACAGAGCAAGAAAGGCAATAAACTTTCATAGTTCCTGGACAAACATTTGAAAATTACTGGACATACTACAATGAGGATAATAATCAAAATATAACTTTGTACTATTTTTTATCTTAATGATTAAAGCAGATGTACAGTATATGTTTAATAGGCCACAAACAGGCTGTTTTGATTAGCCTAAAGTTCAAATTAAATCATGTATAGTCCAGAATGACTTCCCCATACCTCAATATGTGAATATTTTTTCCATCATTTTTCACTTTTAAGTTCCAACTTTTTATATATTTGCCTAGTTGTCCACATTGGGGTAAAACTAATCCAAAATCATGAACAGGCTCAGACGGTAATAGGGAAATGCTCTATAGGCCGTACATTTTATCATTCATACCCAACTGTCACACCAACATTGTACGTGTGCTTTAAGTAGTACACTTAAAATCAGCAGTGCTACACATCACGAGAAGCTATACTCAGTGTCAACTTTATTGAACAGTTTTTCCATCCTGAACATTGGGGTCAAAAGTATGAGTATAAAACAAAAAATTACTTTCCATTAGAAGTCTCTGTTACCAAAATCAGTTCAGTATTCCAAGAGACCTTTGCTTTCTTAACAGAGAGAAAACCTAACTTCAGGTTTGCATCAGTTTACTGTTAGTAACAAAATTCATTTACCTAATTAAAGTCAGTCTAATCTTAATCCTTACAACATATGAATTTTTTTCAAAATTCTTTTTCACAGACCTTTTGTCACTTTTTAGATCCAAACAAATTTGTCCTGTATTTCTTCATCCAGAAACAAACAAACATAGGGCAAAATTATCACCATCATTTTTCCTCAACAAAAATATCTCCATTCTGTATACGTGTTGTCGACAACATATATCCTTCTTGCTTTACATACCTAAATGCTTCACTTATCATTTTTACATATTTTTTACTTATCATATTTACATATTTTACAGTTTTTAACCATTGAAAGTTTTTACAAAACCAAGAAACAAGTCATTGAAATGTTACACCAGCATTTTCTGACTGGCAAACTTAAGAACATATTTTATAACCTCAAAAAACATACAATTTTTACAGCATAAGTTTTCTTCAGTGGTACAACATATATGTTTAATAAACCCAAACATCTTTAATTTCCCTCTTGATCTTACAAGGAGACAAAAGTAGGTAAATTTAGATTTGTTTGATTTGTAAGTACTTATATTTTTTAAGGTCAGTTAGAGTTCTCTTACAAATTAACCTCAGAGATATTATCCAAAGACAAAAAGACATACTGAGACATAGAAACATCCAGGCAGAGACCTAATTCTTTCATCTTTGCAATGCTCATCATGAATTGAGCATTGCAATTAAATTATCAGTTTATGGATAATAATCAGAATAGCCAAACTACACATTCAATTTTAAAAGGCTTTCCTTTTTTTCCCCCTTAGCTTGAAGTTTTACAGTTAACCAAAGACTGGAGTTCCAGGCACTGTGGACTGTTTATTTCGAGGACATGATAAGTGTTAACTTTAAGTTTTCTCCTAGGCATGTTTTTGGTTTCTCAGGGTCTGAAAAAAATGTTTTATCAAGTTAGCTTTCCCTAACTGCAAATGCAAAAATAACCAGTTTTCTGAATTTCAAGACTTTCATCTTAACCAATCTTCTCTGGAGTCTGAAGAATTCTGTAGCCATACATTGTCCAAAAAAATTCTTTTTAGTCTTAAATTCACGGCTAGATTTTTTCTTAATGAACTGAACCTGAATTTCCAATTTTAATGGCACCTCACTCCAGTACTTTTGCCTGGAAAATCCCATAGACAGAGAAGCCTGGTGGGCTGTGGTCCATGGAGTTGCTAGAGTTGGACACGACTGAGCAACTTCACTTTCACTTTTCACTTTCATGCATTGGAGAAGGAAATGGCAACCCAGTCCAGTGTTCTTGCCTGGAGAATCCCAGGGACGGGGGAGCCTGGTGGGCTGCCGTCTATGGGGTCACACAGAGTCGGACACGACTGAAGCGACTTAGCAGAAGCAGCAGTAGCAGTAGCAGCAGCAGTAGCAGCAACAAGAGTACCAGTTATACAAATGGAACATAAGGTCACATACCACACGACAGATCTATCATAAACCCTCTCCAAGGGTGACCAGCACAGAGTCCCAAACAAACTTCCCCAACACAAATGGTCCACTGCTGCTGCTAAGTCGCTTCAGTTGTGTCCGACTCTGTGTGGCCCCATAGACAGCAGCCCACCAGGCTCCTTTGTCCCTGGGATTCTCCAGGCAAGAACACTGGAGTGGGTACAAATGGTCCATGGTGGTAGTCAAATGTCAGAACCAATTGGCAAAATATCCAAATGACACTGTTGCTCACAAATGGTCCTCAACAGTGGTGAGATGTCAGAATCAATTTTGCAAGAATGCCCCAAAGCACTTCATGTTCACAAATGGTCCTCAACAGCAGACTGACATCAGAACCAATTAGCAAAAATGCCCAAATAGCAATCAGTGCTCATAAATGATCCTCAGCATCATTCATGTCAGAACCAATTGGCAAAAAGCCCAAATAGCACCTCATGTGCCAAACAGTTCTCAACATGACACACATCAGAACCAACTGGCAAGAATACCCAAATAGCAGTGAAAGCAAAAGTGAAGTCGCTCAGTCGTGTTCAACTCTTTGTGACCCCGTGGACTGTAGCCCATGAGGCTCCTCCGTCCATGGATTCTCCAGGCAAGAATACTGGGATGAGTTGCCATTTCCTTCAGTAGTACTCACAAATGGGAAGGTTGCCTGTGTGCACATTGTTGGACTTAGCTGGTCTTGGAGCTTGTCAGCTCATCCCAAATGCAAGTTTCCATTCCACCAAGAAAAGTGTAAGTTGGCAGCCAGTGCCTAGCAGGGGGAAAACGGAGGATCCTCAACACAAATGATTCGGCAGCTGCTAGTAATGTCCTCCAAGTCCCCTATCTGGGGCTAGCTAGCTACAAGCAGCAGGTTAATACACTGTCATAGCCGCTGAGTCCCCTGGAAGGCCCAGGAAAGTCAGGTGTCATGAACACACAGGTGCCAGCAGTAGCCAGCCATAGCCAGTTTTAGCCAGCAGTGGCCAGCCCCACATAGGGCGCCAAAATCTGTCACCTAAAAGGTATGCATGGGGGTGTCCAGCTGCTTGCCACTCAAAAGCTAATAAGCAGGCCAGGTTGAGGGGAAGTAAAGTTTCTTTTACTTCAGATGCCAGCAACTGGGTTGGGGTGCGGGTGGAGGACATCTGTACAAAGGCTGACTGCCCCCTCACCAACGAGCAGCGGGTGAGAGATTTTATAGACAGTGGCGGGGGAGGTAACATGCAGAAACAGCACAGTCATCTCTAACAGTCATCAGTGGTCTGACCAGCATCACCTTGGTTTTTTAGGTAAATTAATCTTTAGTTCCAGGGTACATTTGTTCCCATTTCTTTTCAGTCAGTTCTCAAAATTGTGGCAGCTCAAGTTCTGGGTATAGTCTGGTCATCATGCAGTTAACTTCTCCACCTGGTGTCTTGGTATCTATAAGACAGCTCACAGGATATGGCTCAGAATATCATCTATTGAGATAATATTATCTATTGAGCACTTGAGAAAGAGCTAAAGGTCATTGCCTGGGTTTAATGACTACATTATTATCATTTAACCTCTTCAGACTGTTTTCCTTTGTTTCAGCATTTCTCATTTCTCTGATTAAACTTATTCTTTGACTGAAGTTTTCTACAGGCAAAAGGCAGGCAGAGGACATGGTTGGGGGCAAGGACCATATGGTCCTGCTCCATTTCAGTATCTTGCTATAAATAGTCCACATTGCTTACCAGGACCTCCTGTTTAAGAGAACTCATGCAAGTGGCTGCTATGGTGCCTGGGGAAGGTGGGTAGTTCCAGTCAATAGTTCCCCTAACAGATATAGAAGGCCGAATATTTCTCCATCTTTGTTTGCGTAAGTATTTCTCTAGTATATATTCCTGTAAAGGGAATTGCTCAGTTTAGAAGTATATTTGTAGATGCATATCTAATTTTGCTAATGCCTGCCCTATTTCCTTGAAAAGATGCTTTACCAGCTCATATTTCCAATCATTTATAAGAATACTCTTTTTCTCCACACTCTTGCCACACTGAATAGCTTCTGAATCCGCCATTTATCTTTGCCAACAGCTAACCTCTTACTGCGGAGAAGGCAATGGCATCCCATTCCAGTACTCTTGCCTGGAAAATCCCATGGATGGAGGAGCCTGGTAGGCTGCAGACCATGAGGTCGCTAAGAGTCGGACACGGCTGAGCGACTTCACGTTCACTTTTCACTTTCATGCACTGGAGAAGGAAATGGCAACCCAGTCCAGTGCTCTTACCTGGAGAATCCCAGAGACAGTGGAACCTGGTGGGCTGCCGTCTATGGGGTCGCACAGCGTTGGACATGACTGAAGCGACTTAGCAGCAGCAACCCCTTACTGAGAGATTTCTTCGAGTTCACTCTCATTGACTAAAGTGATGTCCTGGCAAAGCTTAAATCACATTTTTCTCTGTTCTCTTCTATCTTTTGATTACTCTGTTTTCTCATGGAATCTCAGCCAGGTGCAGTTGCAGATATATCACTTGCATGGTGGGTGCCGCTGCCTGTTTGGTTCGCTCCTTGCTCTGAATTTCGAGGGTAAGGAGCTGATTCACAGAAGAGATTTGAGGTTGGATTGACTTGACTTCCTTTGACAAAGAGCCCAGACTGTACCAAATTGGGAACTCAGTTACCCTGGTCTCCATGACCAGGCTTGAGCAGAATAAAAATTGGAGAACAGAGGCATTTAATTTTAATTTTCATTCTAAAAATAGATCTTTTATTTATTTCAGTCAAAATAAGGGAAAGATTGCATTCAGAGTACTTTGGGAGAACTTAGTAACAATTGCTGTTCCTTTGCTCTCTTTGTTCACCCTGGGCTAATAACTGGTTCTTGATATTAAAAATTAAAACCTTGCCTGTTGGGCTCAGAACAAGAAGCTAAAAAAAAATCTGCCTTTGGAAATAGAAATAGATGATGAATTCTTGGATAATGTTATGTGGAATTAAATACTGTACTCTCTGTATTCTTTAGAGGTTTGGTTCATAACATTAAAGACACATTCCTTCAACATGCCCTTCCTGGTGTCCTTGACATTACAAGGGCTTGAAAACAGTCACATCAAGGTGAGCGCAAGGTTTTTACTGTGATTCTTTGATCATTTGGGGGTTCTCTGCTTACATAGTTGTTCAGCATGTCCTCCCCACCTTAATAGGGCTGATATTGACCATGTCATGGTTCTGACCAACTCTAATGAGGGGCTGCCTTCATGGTCTCATGCTCCTCTGGGGCACTCTATTGACCCGAATTCTGTCAGTCACGATTTCTTTCAAGTCATCTGAAGAAAGGTCACTTAAGAGAAAGCCTAGAATTGTGGAGCCCCAGAACTGACCTCTGCCATCTCTTTCTCCAGGAGGAGAATAAAATAACTGAGGTCTTTTCTTCCTTGTGTTTCTTTATTTTGTTTATGTATTTTGAGATTTTATTTACTTTTGGCTGCACTGGGCCTTTGTTCTGTGCCGGTCTCTCTCTAGTTGTAGAGATTAGGGGCTACTCTCTAGTTGCAGCGCATGGGCTCCTCATTGTGGTGACTTCTCTTGATGCGGAGTATGGCCTCTAGGCATGGGAGCTTCCGTAGTCGTGGTATATGGGCTTAGTTGCTCAGAGGCATGTGGAATCTTCCTGGACCAGGGATCAAACTGTGTTCCCCTGCATTGGCAGGTGGATTCTTAACCACTAGACCACCAGGGAAGTCCTCTTACGTCTCTTCAGAGCAGTCGCCTTCCTGTTCTTCCTCCCCACAGCTTGCAGCCATAGGCACTGCAGACCACTTAACCCACCTGTTTCCATTTGCTTTCCTGCTGGTCTTGGAGAGTCTCCTGGAGTGGCAGAGGTTCTGCAGCTCACCCTAGGAACACAGACAGTAGCTGCAGCCATATTTGGGAGCCACAGAGATCTTCATAAAGATTTCTGACCCATATATGGGCTGAGACAACCCACCAATTAGAGCAGAGTAGAAAACCTAAAAGACAATGGAGGCACTAAAAGCTCAGACTGGGGAAGCAGGATCCTCTTTGTGTCCCACCTGAGGCAGGTACCCTTCCTGGAAAAGGAGACATTTTCCCTTGAGAGGCCACCTTGACAAAGGTCTTGCTTTGCTTAATCTGAGTCATTCTTGTTGCCACTAAGGCTTTGGGGATTTCCATTCTAGACTGTTTAGTGGTCAAACCTTTTCCTTACGTGACAGTCTCCTTGGAAATTTTGTCTGAAATACAGTTTCTTGAACCTTATCTCCAGAGAATTTTAAGAAGCACCACAGTGACTATGACATAGATAGTTTTTAGCTGTGTAGCTAATGCTCAGTAATTGGAGCCTGTCTGCTGCATGATTACATTTATTCATGCAAAGTTCATGCTGTCTTCTCTATTACATTACGTGTTCTTCTCTGTTGTATATAAGATAATCTGCTCAAAGAGGGTAATGAAAGCACCATGTAAAGCAGACTTGGTACATGGTGTGTTGGTATTTGCCTCTTGTACTACTTTACTTATGGTTCTGCTTTTATTGCTTCTGCACAGACCTGGGACAGGATCTGACTGGGAATATGATAGGGACTAGAACACTAGTAAAAATTTGTTACTCCTGGTAATTGTTACTTATCCACTTGGTATTTACTGAATATTCCATCTGGCAGGATTTTTTTTTTTTTTTTTTTTTTTGGCAGGCTCTTGAGGGGGATTGGGTGAATAAGGCAGGCAGAGCTCCTGCTCTCAGGAAGATGATCTTTTAACACAGGAGCCAGATATTTTTACAGAGACACACATAAATATTATTTAATTATGGCTTTGATAAATTTTATTTGTATTCATGTGCTCCTTTTTCCCATTGCTGGCCAGGACTGAAAATTGACTGAGTATAAATAATAGGACTAAGGGACTATAGTAAAAGAATTGTCTCAGAAAAGGTCTTTCAGATATTTTTAACAGTGGAAATACTGATGTTTGATACAATGTCCATTGAAATTCAGCTGTGCATTCCTAAAGGGTGTTATCATGTGCTTTGGACAGAGAAGCTTGTGTCCACGGCTTTGTTGTGGCTTTCTTGCCACCAAGGGGTTGGAGATTTGCATGCTTGGACCTTGGGAAAATCCCCTAATCTATCTGGACCTCAGTTTCATCAGTAAAATAAACTTGTTATTCAAATTCTCTGAATTCCATCCTGTTCAGTTTTCTTAGAGTTGCATGAGGGGCTGAGATGCATGTTAAATGTGCCCTGGGAACTGCAGCCAAGATCTGGCCTTGGTCCTTTCTGTGTTTCCTGCAGGAGCCTCAGCTGAGCCCACACACTAAAATTAAAGAAAATCAGCAAGTTTGGAAGATAAGAATAACCCAAATAAGGCTAAGGAAATGGTGCTTACCAAAGGAAGTGACAAGTTGAGTTCAGAAAATCAAGGGAAACAGAGGACTACATACAGCATCATCCAGTGCTTCATGGAGCAGTCTGAGCTGAGCAGGAAGAACTGCGAGAGTAACTTAATCCACAGGGAACTTGTGCACCTGCCAAGGTGATCCACATGCTGGGTCAGGGTTGGTTTATACTGCTGGGAGCACCAGTTCCAGAAGGAGGAGAATGGGACCTTGAGGCTCTGCCCTAGACCTGCCCTGTCTAGACCTTGGAGCTGCCCTCGCAGTGGAAGCCTTCCAAGTAAGTGTGGGCCAAGATGGATAAATGATATTTAGAGAAGAATTGGAGATGTCCATTTTTACTTTAAATAGTTCTGCCCTATTGCCAGAATGGGCCAAGGTAAGGAGGGAAGATTTATATCTGAAGCAGAGATATTAATAATATTCTTTTGCATTTAGAGTTTGAAAGGCTTTACACACAATATCTCTTAAATATCTGTTGAGTGGTTTGTTTTTTTTTTTTTAATGCTGTATTACCCTGAGAAAATCAAAGCCATGAGAGAAAGAGTACAGGTAGATATTTTCAACAAAATGTGCTTGCTCTCCTCAGGTGGGGTGTTGTAGCAGCCAAGAGGTTGGGAGGGTAGATCAAGAACATCTCTTCCTAATGACAGTGTGAACCACTGAGGAATCCTTAGAACAATTGTATCTTCCTCAGAGTTGCACTGGTGAGTGTTATATGGCAAGGACAGTGTAGGGCAGACTCCTCTCTAAGGAAGGGGCTTTGTTACATAGTGGGAGAAAGCAGAGCATCCCTGACAGTACAATTGGAATGTAGTTGAGATGGTTGGAGATTTGCAAACAGTTTTATTCAAACTGTGACTGATAATTGCTGAGAACCTCCTCAGTACTTGACTCAGCACCAGGAATCATGAACACAGAGATCAATAAAGTATTGTCTCAACTTCTTCCCTAATAGCTCAGTTGGTAAGGAATCTGCCCACAATGCAGGAGACCTGGGTTGAAAAGATCCCTTTGAGAGGGAAAGGCTACACACTCCAGTATTCTGGCCTGGAGAATTCCATGGACTGTATAGTCCATGGGGTTGCAAAGTATTGGACACGACTGAGCAAATTTCACTTCAGTCCAGTAACAGGGAGTCATGAAAAATGTAGTGGTGATAGGTTCATTGGAAGAAGTGACAATGATGCCTAGGGATTATTACATAAGGGTCCTGGTTTTCCCTTTTTTTCCCCCAAACCTGTATGGTCTTTCCTGGCTCAGTAACCCTGGCTCTCAGCCAGATTTCAACCTCTGGTGGTGCATTACAAAAAATAAAGAGGGAAAGCCAGGTGACATATCAGAAACATTTGTTCTTCCTCAGCTGGGAGAGGTAATCACTTGGCCACACAGGTCTTGCTGAGTTCAAAATCTCTGGTATTTCTGCAGTGAAGGAGTAACCTGATCCATTCTAGTCCCAGTGGAATGAGATCCAAAAGGAAGTATACCCAGTTGGTTGATGAGGGCCTTAATTCTCATTAAATCTTGCTGGTCCTCAATTCACAGACTGGTGTTTGAAAGGAATGCAGCAGTCTTTTCTCCCTAATGATTTAGAAGGGGAGCCGGAAGGTTTATCTTCCAGAGAAACACATCCCAGAAATGCCCGCCAAGAAATTACTGAAACTCCTGAATATACTGAATTGTCCTGTTATTAACCATTAATTGTCAGGGGAGAGTGAGAATGCAGTTCCCTACTACCACAGATTATGCAGTCATGTTTCCCACATTGTGGAAATCAGGTCAGCACTACAGAGTGCAATGGCTAAGCCTCACACTGGGAATACCACCTGCCTGCTCATGCTACTTCCACTGTCCTGTATTTACTAATACAAAATACTAATAAAAGGGGAAATTGTGTGAGGGAGAATAGACCATAAGTGAGAGAACTCTGTACTAGCTGCTCAATGTATATGTAAACCTAAAGCTGTTTTAAGAAGTGACGTGTATTAATGTTTTTAAAGGATGTAACACCTTCAAATCATAGTTTTGGTGGCATTCTGTAACTGCTAATTATTACTGAGTGTTGAGGGGCACCAATCTGGAGTCTGACCAGTTGGTGATTTCCATGCCTGGGCCTTCAACCTTTGACAGCCTAGCAGTTTCTCTGGAATCTGGATGTGAAATCACGTAGATCAGGGTGGCCCCAGTGCTCCGGAGGGTGCAGAGAGAGGACTAGCATGTGATGAAGGCTGGTAGTATCAGATCATACCAAGACCATAATATGTTATTAAAAGGAGGAATGAGATTCTGCACCTGTGCGCACAGAGCAAAAGAGAGTATGGACACGATATGACAGCTACAGAAGAGTGTAGCTGCCTCCTGTGCTGGAAACACAAACAACAGCGCGCTGAGTGTTAACATCCGGACGTCTGGGCACTGACACCAGCGAGTGGCCCTCCACACCCGAGCGTAGGGCGCACGGCCCTGGCCGCCTGCTCCTCGCCGCCTCGGGAGCCCCCCGCCTGGGTGACAGGTGACGACACAGCCTCTTGGGCTGGAGTTGGACACGTGCCCTTCTTTCTTGCGCGTTCTCTTCTGCGGAATGGGAGGGTGTGAAAGGCGTTCCAAAGCGGCCGGTTTTCAAATCTTTAAAACTGGCCCTTGAACCATATGAAAGCCTGGAGAGTGAAAACGTCTAGAGAGCAGCCCATGGGCTGCGCTGAGCTTCCCTCTGAGGTCCGAGCGACCGCCGCCGTCTTGGGGACGCGGATGGGTGGGGAGTGGATGAACCTGGAAGGAAGAAGAGAGAAGGAAGGTGAGGGAGGAAACAGCCCAGAAGAAGCACCGTCAGCGGCTCACACCCAACCACACCCCGCGGGGCGCCGGCAGCGTGGAGGTCGCGGTCGCTTTGGTTCCGATCGCGTTCCCAACGCAGAGAACGCTCTGCCCCCCCCCTCCAGTGAAGCCGGCAGAGCTGCACGATTAAACCCTTGGACCTGAGGTCCCAGGGACATTCCACGAAGTCCTAAGGGCTCTTCTGAGGATGTTCAGAGAGAGCTCCCAGGGCAGCGGGAAGAGGACAACTGCAAACAGGAAAGGAACTTTTTTCCCTGGGGGAATTTTACCTCAGGGCAGAAAACTCTAGAAATGCCGGTAGAACAGGTGCATTTGGGGAAGCCTAGTAACCTTTTCCTAATAACGTTCCTAGTAACAGGAAAAGTTACTAATCAACCCCACATGGATTTCAACTCTTTCCACAACGTCCAAACCTGAAGAGACGGCCGCGGGCCGGCGAGTCAGGCGCCCCCTGGCGTCCGGGGAAGCGACTCGAGGCGGGGTGACTAGAGCGCCCGGCGGGAGGCGAGTCCTGGGCCCGCGGCGCTGCGCGCCACCTGGCTCAGCAGTGGAAGAGTGAGCCAACAAATTGGTCATGGTTCCGTGGTGTAATGGTGAGCACTCTGGACTTTGAATCCAGCGATCCGAGTTCGAGTCTCGGTGGGACCTTTCTCTTTAGAAAGCCTCTTTTACTAGTGACCCTTAGCCTGGTAGGGAAGAGTCCTCACCACTGGAAGGCCAGAGAATTCCCTAAGCTAGGGCAGTTCGCTGGGATACAGAAAGAAGGGATATCTTCTTCATGAGGCAGAGGAAAAAAATCCAGGCAAAAGGTAGGGAGACCACCAGGAGACCCCCCACAGAGACTGAATCAGCCTGCCTTTGAGTGTCTCCTGCGGAGGTCCCAGTCAGCAGTGGCCTGCCGCAGGGGCAGGGACTCTGGGTGCAGCAGACCTAGGTGTGGCATAAGCCCTTTTGAGGAGGTCACCATTAACTCCACCATAGAGCCTCCAGAACTTACACAGGACTAGGGAAACACACTCTTGGAGGGCACAGACGAAACCTTGGGACCCAAAAGAAAGGAGCAGTGACCCCACAAGACATTGACCCAGACTTGTCTGTGAGTGTCCAGGAGTCTCCAGTGGAGGCGTGGGTTGGCGATGGCCTGCTGCAGGGTTGGGGCAATGAGTGTGGCAGTGCGTGCATGGGACCTTTTGAAGGAGGTCTCCATTATCTTCATTACCTCCACCATAGTTTGGTCTCAGGTCAAACAACAGAGGGGGAACACAGCCCCACCAATTAACAGAAAATTGAATTAAAGACTTACTGAGCATGGACCCACCAATCCGAACAAGACCCAGTTTTCCCCACAGTCAGTCTGTCCCACGAGGAAACTTCCATAAGCCTCTTATCCCTATCCCTCAGAGGGCAGACAGAATGAAAACCACAAACACAGAAAACTAATCAGACATCACATGGACCACAGTTCAGTTCAGTCGCTCAGTTGTGTCCAACTCTTTGTGACCCCATGAATCACAGCATGCCAAGCCTCCCTGTCCATCAGCATCTCCCGGAGTTCACTCAGACTCATGTCCATCAAGTCAGTGATGCCATCCAGACATCTCATCCTCTGTTGTCCCCTTCTCCTCCTGTCTCCAATCCCTCCCAGCATCAGAGTCTTTTCCAAAGAGTCAACTCTTCGCATGAAGTGGCCAAAGTATTGGAGTCTCAGCTTTAGCATCATTCCTTCCAAAGAAATCCCACGGCTGATCTCCTTCAGACTGGACTGCTTGGATCTCCTTGCAGTCCAAGGGACTCTCAAAAGTCTTCTCCAACACCACAGTTCAAAAGCATCAATTCTTCGGCGCTCAGCCGTCTTCACAGTCCAACTCTCACATCCATACATGACCATGGGAAAAACTATAGCCTTGACTAGACGGACCTTAGTCGGCAAAGTAATGTCTCTGCTTTTCAGTATGCTTTCTAGGTTGGTCATAACTTTTCTTCCAAGGAGTAAGTGTCTTTTAATTTCATGGCTGCAGTCACCATCTGCAGTGATTTTGGAGCCCCCCAAAATAAAGTCTGACACTGTTTTCACTGTTTCCCCATCTATTTTCCATGAAGTGATGGGACTGGATGCCATGATCTTCATTTTCTGAATGCTGAGCTTTAAGCCAACTTTTTCATTCTCCACTTACACTTCCATCAAGAGACTTTTAGTTCCTCTTCACTTTCTGCCATAAGGGTGGTGTCATCTGCATATCTGAGGTTATTGATATTTCTCCCAGCAATCTTGATTCCAGCTTGTGTTTCTTCCAGTCCAGCGTTTCTCATGATGTACTCTGCATAGAAGTTAAATAAGCAGGGTGACAATATACAGCCTTGACGTACTCCTCTTCCTATTTGGAACCAGTCTGTTGTTCCATGTCCAGTTCTAACTGTGGCTTCCTGACCTGCATATAGGTTTCTCAAGAGGCAGGTCAGGTGGTCTGGTATTCGCATCTCTTTCAGAATTTTCCACAGTTTAGTGTGATACACACAGTCAAAGGCTTTGGCATACTCAATGAAGCAGAAACAGATGTTTTTCTGGAACTCTCTTACTTTTTCAATGATCCAGCGGATGTTGGCAATTTGATCTCTGGTTCCTCTGCCTTTTCTAAAACCAGCTTGAACATCAGGAAGTTCACAGTTCACGTATTGCTGAAGCCTGTCTTGGAGAATTTTGAGCATTACTTTACTAGCATGTGAGATGAGTGCAATTGTGTGGTAGTTTGAGCATTCTTTGGCGTTGCTTTTCTTTGGGATTGGAATGAAAACTGAACTTTTCCAGTCCTGTGGCCACTGCTGAGTTTCCCCAATTTGCTGACATATTGAGTGCAGCACTTTCACAGCATCATCTTTCAGGATTTGAAACAGCTCCACTGGAATTCCATCACCTCCACTAGCTTTGTTCACAGTGATGCTTTCTAAGGCCCACTTGACTTCATATTCCAAGATGTCTGGCTCTAGATCAGCCTTGTATAACTCAATGAAATTATGGTAGGGCCACCCAAGGCAGATGGGTCATGGTGGAGAGTGCTGACAAAACATCATCCACTGGAGAAGGGAATGGCAACTCAGCACTCTTGCCTTGAGAACACCATGAACAGTATGAAAAGCCAAAAGGATATGACACTGAAACATGAACTCCCCAGGTCGGTAGGTGCCCAATATGCTACTGGAGAAGAATGGAGAATAAACTCCAGAAAGAATGAAGAGATAGAGCCAAAGCAAAAACAAGCCTAGCTGTGGATGTAACTGGTAATGTAAGTAAAGTCCGATGCTGTAGAGGACAATATTGCATAGGAACCTGGAATGTTAGGTCCACGAATCAAGGTAAATTGGAAGTAGTCAAACAGGAGATGGCAAAAGTGAACATCAACATTTTAGCAGTCAGTGAACTAAAACGGACAGGAATGAGTGAATTTAACTCAGATGACCATTATATCTACTACTGTGGGCAAGAATCCCTTAGACAAAATAGAGTAGCCTTCATAGTCAACAAAAGAGTCTGAAATTCAGTACTTGGGTGCAATCTCAAAACGACAGAATGATCTCTGTTCATTTCCAAGGCAAACCATTCAATATCACAGTATCCAAATCTATGACCCAACCAGTAATGCTGAAGAAGCCAAAGGTAGGAAGTCAAGAAATGCCTGAAGTAACAGGCAATTTGGTCTTGGAATACAAAATGAAGCAGGGCAAAGGCTAACCGAGTTTTGCCAAGACAACACACTGGTCATAACAAACACCCTCTTCCAACAACTCACAAGAAGACTTTACACATGGACATCACCAAATGGTCAATACCAAAATCATATTGATTATATTATTTGCGGCCAAAGATAGAGAAGTTCTATACAGTCAGCAAAAACAAGACCAGGAGCTGACTGTGGCTCAGATCGTGAACTTCAAATTGCCAAATTCAAACTTAAATTGTAGAAAGTAGGGAAAACCACTAGACCATTCAGGTATGACCTAATCAAACCCCTTATGATTATACAGTGGAAGTGACAAATAGATTCAAGAGATTAGATCTGATAGAGTGCCAGAAGAACAATGGATGGAGGTTCATGACATTGTACAGGAGGCAGTGATCAAGACCATCCCAAGAGAAAGAAATGCAAAAAGGCAAAATGGTTGTGTGAGGAGGGCTTACAAATAGCTGAGAAAAGAAGAGAAGCTAACGAAAGGCAAAGGAGAAAAGGAAAGACATACCCATAACTTGCAGAGTTCCAAAGAATAGCAAGGAGAGATAAGAAAGCCTTCCCCAGTGATTAGTGCAAAGAAATAGAGGAAAACAATAGAATGAGAAAGACTAGAGCTCTCTTCAAGAAAATTAGAGACAGCAAGAAAACATTTCATGCAAGTTCAATTCAGTTCAGCCACTCAGTCATATTTGACTCTTCACAACCCCATGGACTGTAGCACACCAGGCCTCCCTGTCCATCACCAACTCCTGGAGTTTATTCAAATTCATGTTCTTTGAGTCGGTGATGCCATCCAACCATCTCATTGCCTGTTGTCCCCTTCTCCTTCCACCTTCAATCTTTCACAGCATCAGAGTCTTTTCTAAAAAGTCAGTTCTTCACATCAGGTGGCCAAAGTATTGAAGTTTCAGCTTCAGCATCAGTTCTGCCAATGAATATTCAGGACTGATTTCCTTTAGGATGGACTGGTTTGATCTCCTTGCAGTCCAAGGGACTCTCAAGAGTCTTCTCCAACACCACAGTTCAAGCATAAATTCTTTGGTACTCAGCTTTCTTTATCGTCCATCTCACACATCCATACATGACTACTGGAAAAAATCATAGCCTTGACGAGACAGACCTTTGTTGGCAAAGTAGTGTCTCTGCTTTTTAATGTGCTTTCTAGGCTGGTCACAACTTTTCTTCCAAGGAGTAAGTGTCTTTTAATTTCATGGCTGCAGTCACCATCTGCTGTGATTTTGAAGCCCCCAAAATAAAGTCTGTCACTGTTTCCATTGTTTCCCTATCTATTTGCCATGAAGTGATGGGACCAGATGCCATGACCTCAGTTTTGAATGTTGAGCTTCAAGCCAACTTTTTCACTCTCCTCTTTCACTTTCATCAAAAGGCTCTTTAGTTTTTCTTTGCTTTCTTCCATAAGGGTGGTGTTATCTGCATAACTAAGGTTATTGATATTTCTCCCACCAATCTTGATTCCAGCTTGTGCTTCACCCAGCCCAGCATTTCTCATGATGGAATTCTCTTGCTTTTTCAACGATCCAAAAGATGTTGGCAATTTGATCTCTGGTTCCTCTGCCTTTTCTAAAACGAGCTTGAACATCTGGAATTTCACGGTTCACGTACTTCATGCAAAGATGGGCACAATAAAGAACAGAAATGGTATGGAAGCAGACAATATTAAGAAGCAGGTGGCAAGAATACACAGAAGAACTGTACAAAAAAATCTTCATGACCCAGACAACCACAATGGTGTGATCACTCACCTAGAGCCAGACATCCTGGAGTGCAAAGTCAAATGGGCCTTAGGAAGCATCACTATGAACAAAGCTAGTGGAGGTGATGGAATTCCAGTTGAGCTACTTCAAATCCTGGAAGATGATGCTGTGAAAGTGCTGCATTCAATATGCCAGCAAATTTGGAAAACTCAGTAATGGCCACAGGACTGGAAAAGGTCAGTTTTCATTCCAATCCCAAAGAAAGGCAATGCCAAAGAATGTTCAAACTACCACACAATCGCACTATCTCACACGCTAGCAAAGTAATGCTCAAAATTATCCAAGCCAGGCTTCATCAGTATGTGAACTGAGAACTTCCAGATGTTCAAGATGGATTTAGAAAAGGCAGAGGAACCAGAGATCAAATTGCCAATATCCGCTGGATTATTGAAAAAGCAAGAGAGTTCCAGAAAAACATCTATTTCTGCTTTATTGATTATGCCAAAGCCTTTGACTATGTGGATCACAAGAGACCGTAGAATATTCTTAAAGAGATGGGAATATCAGACCATGGGAATACCTTACCTGCCCTCCTGAGAAATCTGTATGCAGATCAAGAAGCAACAATTAGAACTGGACATGGAACAACAGACTGGTTCCAAATTGGGAAAGGAATATGTCAATGCTGTACACCGTCACCCTGCTTATTTAACTTCTATGTAGAGTACACCATGAGAGACACTGGGCTGGAAGAAGCACAAGCTGGAATCAAGATTGCCGGGAGAAATATCAATAACGTCAGATACGCAAATGACACCACCCTTAAGGCAAAAAGTGAAGAACTAAAGAGCCTCTTGATGAAGGTGAAAGAGGAGAGTGAAAATGCTGGCTTAAAACTCAACATGCAAAAAACTAGGATCATGGTATCCAGTCCCATCACTTCATGTCAAATAGATGGGAGAAAAATGGAAACAGTGGCAGACTTTATTTTCTTGGGCTCAAAAATCACTGCAGATGGTAACTTCAGCCATGAAATTAAGAAACGCTTACTTCTTGGAAGCAAAGCTGTGACAAACCTAGACAGCATATTACAAAGCAGAGACATTACTTTGCCAACAAATATCCATCTAGTCAAAGCTATGGTTTTTCCAGTAATCATGTATGGATGTTCAAGCTGGACTTAGAAGGGGCAGAGGAACCAGAGATCAAATTGCCAACATCCATTGGATCGTTGAAAAAGCAAGAGAGTTCCAGAGAAACATCTACTTCTCCTTTATTGACTAGGCCAAAGCCTTTGACTATATGGATCACAACAGACTGTGGAAAATTCTTTTTTTTTTTTTTTGATTATTGATTTTTTTTATTAACTTTATTTATTTTTTTAATTACAATACTGTATTTGTTTTGCCATACATTGACACGAATCAGCCATAGGTGAACACAATCTCCCAATGCCGAAGCCCCATCCCACCTCCCACCCCACATCCTCTACTTGAATCATCCTGTGCATCAGCCCCATGCATCCTGCATCCTACATTGAACATAGATTGGCGCTTCGTTTCTTACAGGAAAATATACATGTTTCATTGCCATTCTCCCAAACCATCCCACCCTTTCCCTCTCCCTCAGAGTCCAAAAGTCCACTCTATACCTCTGTGTCTCTTGGTTGTCTCACATATAGGGTCATCATTACTGTCTTCTAAATTCCATATATATGTGTCAGTATACTGTATTGGTGTTTTTCTTTCTGGCTTACTTCACTCTGTATAATTGGTTCCAATTTCATCCATCTCATTAGAACTGAGTCAAATTTTTCTTTTTAAGGGCTGAGTAGTGTTCCATTGTGTATATGTACTACAGCTTTCTTATCCAGTCATCTGCTGATGGACATCTAGGTTGCTTCCATGTCCTGGCTATCATAAACAGCGCTGCAACGAACATTGGGGTACATGTGTCTCTTTCAATTCTGGTTTCCTCGGTGTGTATGCCCAGCAGTGGGATTGCTGGGTCATAAGGCAGTTCTATTTGCAATTTTTTAAGGAATCTCCACACTGTTTTCCATAATGGCTGTACTAGTTTGCATTCCCTGACTGTAGAAAATTCTTAAAGAGATGGGAATACCAGACCACCTTACCTGCCCTCCTGAGAAATCTATATGCAGGTCAAGAAGCAATAGTTAGAACTGGACACGGAACAACAGACTGGTTCCAAATTGGGAAAAGGAATATGTTAAAGCTGAGTGCCAAAGAATTGATGCTTTTGAACTGTGGTGTTTGGAGAAGACTCTTGAGAGTCCCTTGGACTGCAAGGAGATCAAACCAGTCAATCCTAAAGGAAATCAGTCCTGAATATTCATTGGAAGGACTGATGCTGAAGCTGAGACTCCAATACTTGGCCACCTAATGGGAAGAACTGACTCCTTGGAAAAGACCCTGATGTTGGGAAAGATTGAAGGCAGGAGAAGAAGGGGACAAGAGAGGATGAGATAGCTGTATGGCATCACTGACTCAATGGACGTAAGTTTGAGCAAGCTCTCGGAGTTGGTGATAGACAGGGAATCCTGTTGTGCTGCAGTCCATGGGGTCACAAAGGCTCAGACAGGACTAAGCGACTGAATTGAACTAAACTAGACTGATCAGGTAAGGATGTGATAGCGATGCAGGATGCCTACTGTATTGACAGCTGGAAATGGTTGACAGATATAGATGGGAGAATAGGGCCTATTTAGAACTTGACATTGCATGTAAAAAAGAAATTATTAAATAAAGATTAAATGTTCCTCAAGTAGAGGAGGGAGGGCCTGAATGAAGAGTTAGGTAGAAATGTGTATATTGCTGAGGAGAAACCTGCTGATCACCTCCATGAAATTTTCCTTTACACAGTCTACTTAATAGACCTCAAACCCCTGGATGTGCACACGGAATCTCCAGCCTGTAGTCCTTTACTTGTGGTCTCAGGTGTCCTGAACCTCCTCAGGTCCTGCAAGAGAAGAGAAGGGAAAGTGGGGAGGAGAGAGTACCTGCCAGTCGACTTTAAGAAGCCAACAGGATGCCTAAATTAGCAACCATATACATTACAAAGCATTTACCTAATCTACAGTGTCCCCACAAAAAGCAAAAGGAAATACAGCAAAAAAAACCAAACAAACAAACAAAAAAAAACCACGGAGCAAATTTCAGGCTTTCTGGGCAGAAACCATTCTTGAGTAGGTCAATGTTCTTGGTGGTAGAAGACAGTTTAACTCGGTGAGAGAGTCCTTCGAAAGTCTCAAAGTAAATTCTTCTGTGAATAAAAGGGAAAGGTCACGGCCTTCTTTGTCAGTGGTGTCTTATTGGAGCAGAGTCCAGCAGGTTGAAGTGGGAGCCTAAGGGGGTCCAGGACTCGGCCCTCAGAGCTTCGGGCTGCACGAGAAAAAGACACCTTGGGTGCAGCCTAAAGGTAAAAGGCCCGCTGAAACTCGAACTCGGATCACTAGATTCAGCGTGCTCCCCATTACCCATGGCCGCCTCGTTCTCCCGCGGCCGAGCCAGGCCACACGCAACCGTGCGGGCCCAAGACCCGCCTCCCTCCCGGGGCTCTTCAGCCCGTCCCGAGCCGCTTCCTCCGCGACGCGCGGGGCGCCCGCGGCAGTCTCGTCAGCTTGGGACGTCGTCGAATGGAGACCAAATCCATTCTGGGTGAGTGACAGGGAAAGGCTTCTGGAGGCCTCCTCCAAATGCACCTGCTCTGCCGGCATTTCTAGAGTTTTCTGCCCCGAGGTAAAATTCCCGTGAGGGGGAAAAAAAAAGTCCCTTTCCCTTTGAAGTTGTCCTCTTCCCGCTGCCCTGGGAGCTCTGAACCCCTCCACCTACCATTGTGTTCTCTACTCCCCCTCTCTCCTCCGCGTGCCTTGCTGTCTCCCCCTTGTCTTCCCCCCCTCATTCCGCCCGCTTCCTTCATCTGCTTCGTTGCCTATCACTCGTCCTCAGTTTTCTTGCTCCGGCCCCAGTACAAAGCACAGGCTGTCAGAACATGGGGAAGAGCGGCTACAGTCTGACAGGAAGGTGAAGAACAGTTTCCTCATGGGAGAAGCCCCATTGCTTCTCGGGTCAGGATCCTTTGGGGGTCTTTGCTGGAGAGAGTGGCTAGCGTCCTTAGCCAGTGCTCGAGGCCTGGGCAGCGCTGGCCTTTAGCCCGCCTGGGACCATCCTGGAACTAGAGTGTCTTCAAAATTAAGAACCTTGGGTTCGGCGCAGCTCCTAGCTGATTTGTCAAATTCCATTAAAGTGAACCGCCAGCACTCTTGTCATTCATTTAGGGCTTACATTGAGAAAAATCAGGGGCTCCTCGTTTCTCCCCCTCGTGGCTATGTTTGGTAGAGCGCACAGTGATGGAGTGCTGTAGATGCCGGAAAATGCAAAGAACTGGGTGATTTTCAGGACCTTGGAATTGAAAGTCCAACAAACTACCGACTAAAATAGATGCACGGAGGGGGGAAAAGTATGCTCCTCCCTTTTGACTACAAGCGGGGGTTGAAAAAGCAACTTTCTAGCTTTAGAATTCAGGCAGAAGAAGGATGAATGAACTTCCAACCTTCCGCAGCCAACCTTCTCATTTTAAAATTTCTGATGGCCCAGAGACTCTGTCAGAGATCTACTGCCACCATCTTTGCACAACCCAACATCTGAGCATCTAGACACTCATAAGTCTTGAGTAGATGTGGGGATCTTACACTTTGTGTGGGAAGGGAGGGAAGAGAAAGGAGGTTTTGCCCCTTCAGTTCAGTTGCTCAGTCCTGACCCACTCTTTGTGACTCCGTGGACTGCAGCCCGCCAGGCTTCCCTGTCCATCACACCGACTCCCAGGGCTTGCTCAAACTCATGTCCATGGAGTCGGTGATGCCATTCAACCATCTCATCCTCTTTGGTCCCCTTCTCCTCCCACCTTCAATCTTTCCCAGCATCAGGGTCATTTCCAATGAGTCAGTTCTTCGCATCAGGTAGCCAAACTATTGGAGCCCCTTAGACTGAAATACATTAGTCAGATTCAACAGGGAGTTATAAATAAGCCAGAGCTGTGGTTTATGTCCTGTTAACAGTGGTTACTCTTAGGAAAGTTAGAGTGGAGAAGAGCTGACTTTTTTCCTGATACATTCTATTATCATGTAACTTACAAAGAGAATATATACACGTGTTGCTTTTGTCTAAAAAAGAAAAAAATTAAAAACTGAAAGATGCTTCAGATGCCAGTGCAGAGGCAATTTAATTGGGGATGAAAGGAGAGCCTCTTTGGGGAGAGAACTTGGAGAAGGTACCAGAATTCTTAGAGGATCCCTGGGGATGAAACTGGAGCTTCACTAGGACCAAGTGGGGCAGAGGAAGGTTTGGTTAGTGGGCTAGCAGCAATCTCCTACAGGTGCGTTCTTCTGGAATCTATCCTCGTCCTCATACTATCCTCTACATGGCTCTCAAAACTACCTTCCCCCTACTAACACTATCTGTGCTTGTCAAATGAGTGTGATCATAAAGGTTGATAATTTCATAATGACTGGTCCCCACTTCCCATATTTAAGAATGACCAATTAATGCATACACACCTGGAGTACTTTGAAGCCATAAATGTGAGGAATATCTCTATGAATCAGTACAGAGTTATTTCCAGAATGTGTTTTTATGAGGGAAAAAAGGCAAGGTACAAAAGAGCAGGTACACAGTGTTACTGATCCCAGTCCTTGGACTCTTCAGTCAATAGAAATTGATAAGCGGTCAGATGAGAACTTCAGATAAAGCTTTATGGGTGCTGGTGCTACAGTACAAGGGAGTGAAAGCGAGAAATAGGCGCCCTGTCTTGCTCCCAAAGAGAAGCTGCTTGGGTTGTTAAAAGGACTAACAACATGGGTGGTCCATGAGTTGGTCTGGGGATCTAGCTTAGAGGTGGTCTTTCCACCCCTTTGGTGGTGTCATGTGTAGGGGACAGGTACAGTACCCTGCTTTTTTCCAGGCACCTCAGAAATGGCAGTTGGTTTGTGGCCTTTTTGTATCTTATTGTTTACAATTGCCCCAACTGTGAAGGTGTGCAGTTATGTTTAGTATGTTATAGTTTCTTTGTATTCTATTGCTCTAGGAGATATTTGTCCAGGTGAAAGCACTCCAGTAAAGGGTCCCAGGTCCCAACCTGTCGAAACAGGATGCTATTTTTTTGTGTAAGGAAAAGGGAAAACGGGCTTTCCAGGTAGCTCAGCTGGTAAACAATCCACCTACAATGCAGGAGACTCCAATTCAATTTCTGGGCCAGAAAGTTTCCCTGGAGAAGGGATAGGCTACCCACTACAGTATTCTTGGGCTTTCTTCGTGGCTCAGATGGTAAAGAATCCTCCTACAATGTGGAAGACCTCAGTTTGATCCCTGGGTTGGGAAGATCCTCTGGAGGAGGGCATGGCAACCCACTACATTGTTCTTTGTTCTCACTTCAGCAGCACATATATAGGTCAGAAAATAGGGGAAATGTTTTTATCTAGGGTTCCATGGAAATGGAGTCTGAGATATGGAGATGGGTGAGGCTTTTTTCTAAGTATAATCTTAATACAGTTTTCATTTTTTAACCATGTCACTGTTTTACATATTCTGAAAGAGGATAAAAAAGCTAATCTTAAACTAAAACATAAAAGCAGAATAAATGAATTTAATTATGCATAAATGATAATATAACCACATAGAATATAATTAATTCAAGTAAAATTTAAAAGCATGCTTGTCTATAAACTCATAGTGGAGTATATCCTAAGGACATTGTGAACTTTATATGTTTAAGGTTGGTCATCGTTGTGGTTGTTCAGTTGCTAAGTTATGTCCAGCTCTTTGCTACCCTGAGAAGTGAAGCACAACAAGCTTCCTTGTCCTTCACTATCTCCCAGAGATTGCTGCAGCTCATGTCCATTGAGTCAGTGATGCCATCCAACCATCTCATCCTCTGTCACCCCCTTCTCCTGCCCTCAATCTTTCCCAGCATCAGGCTCTTTTCCAATGAGTCAGCTCTTTGCATCAGGGGTACAAAGTATTGGAGCTTCAGCATCAGTTCTTCCAATGACTATTCAGAGTTGACTTACTTCAGAGTTGACTGCTCTGATCTCCTTACAGTCCAAGGGACTCTTAAGAGGTTGGTTGCAGAACTGGTATAATAATTCTGAAGGTGTCTTGTGTTTTGAGAGAGAAAATTAGTAAAAATGTTGATATTGTCAGGAATGAAGGTTATCAACTTGGAAGAAGAAGGACAAAAATATGAAATGGGAAGAGTTGAGGAAGAACCTTATGGCTTTGATTGAAATTGGAGATAGTCATATCAAGTAATTGCCAACCAGTCCAAGCTCTGCTACTGCATGCTGCACCATTCAGTTCAGATCAGTTGCTCATGTTCAACTCTTTGTGACCCCTTGGATTGCAGCACGCCAAGCTTCCCTGTCCACCACCAACTCTTGGAACTTGCTCAGATTCATGTCCATTGAGTCAGTGATGCCATCCAACATCTCATCCTCTGTCATCCCCTTCTCCTCCTGCCTTCAATCTTTCCCAGCATCAGGATCTTTTCTAATGAGTCAGTACTTCCCATCAGGTGGCCAAAGTATTGGAGTTTCAGCTTCAGCATCAGTCCTTCCAATGAACACCCAGGACTGATGTCTTTAGAATGGACTGGTTGGATCTCCTTGCAGTCCAAGGGACTTAAAAGCATCACTTCTTCAGTGTTCATCTTTCTTGATAGTCCAACTCTAAAATCCATACATGACTACTGGAAAACCATAGCTTTGACTAGATGGACCTTTGTTGGCAAAGTAATGTCTCTGCTTTGTAATATGCGGTCTAGGTTGGACATAGCTTTTCTTCCAAGGAGTAAGCATGTTTTTAATTTCATGGCTAAAGTCACCATCTGCAGTGGAACCCAAGAAAATAAAGTCTGTCACTGTTTCCATTGTTTCCCCATCTATTTGCCATGAAGTGATGTGACCGGACACCATGATCTTAGTTTTCTGAATGTTGATTTTTAAGCCAACTTTTTCACTCTCCTCTTTCACTTTCATCAAGAGGCTCTTTAGTTCCCCTTTACTTGCTGCCATAAGGGTGGTGTCATCTGTGTATCTGAGGTTATTGATATTTCTCCTGGCAATCTTGATTCCAGCTTGTGCTTCATCCAGCCTGGCATTTCGAACGATGTCTATATTTCTGCATATAAGTTAAACAAGCAGGATGGCAATATACAGCTTGACATACTCATTTCTCAATTTGGAACCAGTCTGTTCCATGTCCAGTTTTAACTGTTGCTTCTTGACCTGCATATAGATTTCTCAGGAGGCAGGTAAGGTATTCTGGTATTCCCATCTTTTGAAGAATTTTCCACAGTCTACTGTGATCCACACAGTCAGAGGCTTTAGTGTAGTCAATGAAGCAGAAGTAGATTTTTTTGGAATTCTCTTGCTTTTTCTATGATCCAGTGGATATTGGCAATTTGATCTCTGGTTCCTCTGCCTTTTCTAAATCCACTTGTACACCTGGAAGTTCTCAATTCATGTACTGTTGAAGCCTAGCTTGAAGGATTTTGAGCATCTTGCCAGCATGTGAAATGAGTGCAATTGTGCAGCAGTTTAAACATTCTCTAGTATCGTCCTTCTTTGGGATTGGAATGAAAACTGACCTTTTCCAGTCCTGTGGCCACTGCTGAGTTTCCCAAATTTGCTGGTATATTGAGTGCAGCACTTTCACAGCATCATCTTTCAGGATTTGAAATAGCTTGGCTGAGATTCTATCACCTCAACTAACTTTGTTCTTAATAGTGCTTCCTAAGGCCCACTTGACTTCACCCTCTGGGATGACTGGCTCTAGGAGAGTGACCACATCATCATGGTTATCTGGGTCATTAAGACCTTTTTGTACAGTTCTTCTGTGTATTCTTACCACCTCTTCTTAATATCTTCTGCTTCTATTAGGTCCATACCATTTCTGTCCTTTATTGTGCCCATCTTTGCATGAAATATTCCTTTGATAGCTCTAATTTTCTTGAAGAGATCGCTAGTCTTTCCCATTCTATTGTTTTCCTCTATTTCTTGACTTAAGAAGGCTTTCTTATCTCTCCTTGCTATTCTTTGGAATTCTGCATACAGATGGGTATATCTTTTCCTTTTCTCCTTTGCCTTTTGCTTCTCTTTTCTCAGCTATTTGTAAGTCCTCTTCAGACAACCATTTTGCCTTTTGCATCTACTTTGCCCAAAACTCTGTCTCTGAGATTTGATTTGGTACTGATGTATAGAGAAGTTGAGCTTTCAGCTTCAGAGCCAATTATGACTCCATGTTGGGTGTGTTTCTTTAGCTTTTGCTTCCCATTGCTTTTGTTCACTTAAAGGATACTCTTTATCCATAATGGACTGCCTCAGCTGCTTGAATATTAAGCCAATGTGCCTTTGATCAGGACCCTTTCCACCTTTGGGTGGCTACAGGATGGAAAAAGTTAACACACCCCCTCCCTGAGTCTTGCCATTCTAAAAGATATTTGCAAGATTAGTACTGTTTTTACTTTATTTCCTCACCTCTCCCAACTCTGTGCTCTGTAAAAGAACCTGGCATCCAGACCCCAATAAGATGGTTGTTTTGAGACAATCTGGTATCTTCTCAGTCTGCCAGCTTTCCAAATGAAATTGTATTTCTTGCCTGAATATCATGTCTCTTGGGTTTATTGCTCTGTCATGCGGTGAACAGAGTGAGCTTGGACTCAGTAACACGCACATCCATACACACACACACACACACACATTGAAAATCATCTAAAAGATCTATATGTAATCTTATATTCTGTATTTTGTAAAATGGGATAATGAGGCTCAAAAAGATTGCATATTTAAAGCGGTGGATCTGGTATTCAAATCCAATAAAATCTTTTTCAAATCCATGGTTTTATTTCTTCAATCTAGGCATAGTAAAGGATTTTGTGAGGAATATACTTGGGCTTCCTAGGTTGTGCTAGTCATAAAGAACCAGCCTGCCAATGCAGGAGACATAAGAGACCTGGGTTTGATCCCTGGGTCAGTAAGATCCCCTGGAGGAGGAAATGGCAATCCACTCCAGTACTTTTGCCTGGAGAATCCTATGGATAGACGAGCCTGGTGGGCTAGTCCATAGGGTTGCAACAAGTTGAACACAACTGAAGCAACTTAGCATACACACTTGGAACTAAGGAATATTGGTTGTTTATAATGTAATGTAAAAATTACCTGTTTATAATGATTTTTATTCATCTATTCAACAAGTATTTATTGAGTATTCTATGTTGCAAGGACCTGTATAGTAAGGAGGCAAAAACAAGGTAGGTCTTACTCTCACAAAGATTATCCTCTAATAGTCAAACATTATATAGATAATTACTAAATATATTGCAATTGTGATGAGTGTTAATTATTATTTATGTGTTCCTTTGTCTGATTTCATCAGCTAGGGATTGAAAGGTGACTGAGCATGAAAAATACACCCATGAAATCTATGAGGATATATTTTTCCTGGACGGGAATCTTTTGATTTTTTTCATCTTAAACGTGAGAAGTCAGTTCAGTTCAGTTCAGTCCAGTCGCTCAGTTGTGTCTGACTCTGCGACCCCATGGGCTGCAGCACGCCAGGCCTCCCTGTCCATCACCAACTCCTGGAGTTTACCCAAACTCATGTCCATTGAGTCAGTGATGCCATCCAACCATCTCATCCTCTGTCATGAAGATCATGGTTTATTCCACTCTGATATTCCAATATGAGGCTGTGTGGCTAGAGTGCATAAAGCACTGGCCTGGAAGTCTTAAGGCTCCCAGATTTATAAAGATAGCAATGCCACCAACAAGCTGTGGGAGCTCTAGTATGTTTCTTAAACTTTGCAAGCCTCAGTTTCTTCATCTTTGCAAGCCTCAGTTTCTTCATATATAAAATTAGGTTGTTATTCTTAATTTTTCCAGTTTTCCAAGTTCCTGCAGAGGAACACCTTTGCCCTGGAGACTGTCTTTGTATTCACATAGGTCATGCAGGCTTAAATTGCAGCTAATCTGAGCTTTGGCAGAATGCCTTTTCATCCTCTGAAACACAAAAGGACAGGAGGCTTGAAGATCCCACTTGGCTTGAAGATCCTGGAGTTGCCTTGAACATCCCATTTGCCTCTGTGTTTCCCTTGATAGTCTCTCATGAGATAGGTTATCAATGCCTACCAAGTTTTGATGATAAATGATGCTTTCTGCCTGCTTTTCTCAGGGCATAGCTGAGACAATAAAACCATTTAGTTCCAGCCTAGAATTGGCTCCTCAGCAGTGGGTATCCTACAACTCACATGGCAGTCATAGTCCCCTTTGTTTTGGTGGTGACTTTTTGTGTACAGGACAGTGGCCCAGGGAGCTGGTACATTTGACTACTCTTTTTCACTGCTTATGTAAGTAATAAACTGCATGTAAAAGTGGCTCATTGTATTTTTGCCAGCTGAGTCAGTCAGGCCTTGGTCTTATCTTGTGTGCTTGACAGTTTCTTTCTGCTCTAGTGTTCTCTTTGAACTGTGATGAACTTTGTGTGTGTTAAACAGCCACTAGGCACTTCAGCCAAAGCCAGGGCATAGTCCTCAGTGTATGTATTTGTTGAATAAACATTATACTTAGCCTATGCCCTGATGACATGTAACTAAGGAACTAGTTGGAAGAAAGTATTTGCAGGGCTAGAGAATTATCAAAGCATGTGTTATGGAAGGATGAGCTGATGGCAGTCTCTTGGTAGCCACAGAGGATGAGAATAAGGACAGTCTTCAGGCTAGGTTAGGAAAGCTTGAGGGGAAAACAAAAATTGCCTACAACAATATCCAACTCCTTAAGTGGCAGACCGTGCTGAGCAGTGTAGTCTAAGAGAGTACTTATCCCATAGTGAGTTGTGCACCTGGCCAAGGAGGTCCACAGGATGGACCCAAGGCTTATCTATGTTGCTAGGAAGCATCACCTCCAAGAGGAGGAGTGTATAATCATGAGACTCTGCTGCACACTCCAGAATTCAACCTTGGGGATGTCCTCATAGAAAATGCCTACCAAATAACTTTTAGATTATCAGGAATGAAAGATGCTTGAATAAGGGTAACAAATTTTACCTTAATGGTTCTTCTTCCTAGGATCAGGAGGGGCTAAGGGAAAAAGGATCATTATGTGTAAAGAAATAGTAATAATTATTTTCTTCTGTACTTTTAGTTTACAAAGGATTTTATACACATTATTTCATGAATACTCATTGAGTAATTCATTTTCCTGACACCATGCTAGGCACTGGAGTCACAGAGTCAGTCAAGTTCTCCTTGAAAACCTCAAATTTGTAAGACATAAATGCTCAAAGCAGGTACTTTTATCAGAATGTGGCAACTGTACTAACCTTTGGATATTCTAACAGCATAGAGGAGGGTCATATAGTACAGGACAAAAACATGTCTTGCCACTGGGAAGGTGAAACAGTGAGAATTTTCAAGAATAATCCCATACTCATTAGAGCTCACCACAGGAGAATGTCACTGGGAATGGATGGTATAAGGCCGAGTCTTCCTAAGAAGGGTCTTTCCTACATCTTTGAAGACTGTAGAGAATCTCTCAGAAGATTCTTGGGATAAGAAGGTAGGGAGCTAAAAGCCATCTAATTTGGAAAAGAAGTAAATTATCTCTGTTCACATATGACATGATGTCATATAAGAAACTAAAGATTCCACACACACAAGTTAGAAATAATAAATGAATTCAGCAAAATAGCAGGATACAAAATCAATACACAAAAATCAGTTGTGATTCTGTATCCTAACAAGAACAACTGGAAAAGGAAATTAATAAAACAATTCTATTTGTCTCAAAAAATAATAGCATATTTGGGAATCAATGAAGGGGATGAAAGACTTATACAATGAAACTACAAAACACTGCTGAAAGAAATTAAAGAAGACAAAAATAAATGGAAAAATGGCCAATGTTCATGAATTAGAAGACAATATTGCTACGATGTCTATACTGCCCCAAATGATCTACAGATCCAATGCATTCCATATCAAAATTCTAACTTTTTTTGCAAAAATAGAAAATTCCCTTTAAAATTCTTAAATGGAATTTCAAGGACTCCTGAATAGCCAAAACAATTTTGAAAATTAAGAACAAAGTTGGAAAACACATTTCCTGATTTTAAAACCTACTGCAAAGCAACAGTAATTAAAACAATGTGGTACTGGCATAATGACAGACATAGACCAGTGGAATAGTATAGAGTCCAGAAATAAACTCTTACTTATATGGTCAAGTGATTTTCAACAAGAGGTGCCAAGACCATTCAGTGAATGAAAGGACAGCCTTTTCAACAAAGAGTTCTGAGGGAAATGGATAACTACCTGCACTAGAATAAAGTTGAACTCTTATTTAACACCATACACATTTGTTGTTGTTCAGTCATTCAGTCATTCATTCATGTCTGACTCTTTGCAATGCTATGGACTGTAGCATGCCAGGCTTCCCTGTCCTTCACTATCTCCTGGAGCATGCTCAAACTCATGTCCATTGAGTTAGTCCATCTCATCCTCTGTCATCCCCTTCTCCACCTGCCTTTAATCTTTCCCAGGATCAGGATCTTTTCTAATGAGTCGGCTCTTCCCATCAGGTGGCCAAAGTATTGGGGCTTCCACTTCAGCATCAATCCTTCCAATGAATATTCAGTGTTGATTTCCTTTAGGATTGACTGGTTTGATCTCCTTGCAGTCCAAGGGCCTCTCAAGAGTGTTCGCCAACACCACAGTTCAAAAGCATCAATTCTTTGGCACTCAGCCTTCTTTATGGTTCCACAGTCACATCCATATGTGACTACCGGAAAATTGATCAAAGACCTAAACGTAAGAGCTAAAATTATAAAACTCTTAGAACAAAACATAGGGGGAAAGCTTCGTGACATTGAATTTGGCAATGCTTTCTTGTATATAACATCAAAGGCACAGGCAACAAAAGAAACAAATAGATGAGTTGGGCTTTATCAAAATGAAAATTTTTGTACATCAAAGGGCTTCTATCATCAGAGTAAAAAGAGCCCACAGAAAAGGAGAAAATATTTGCAAATCAAGTATCTGACATGGGATTGATATCCAAAAAGCATAAAAACTCTTTCAACAACAAAAAAGGAAACGGTTTAGAAATGGGCAAAGGACTTAAATTAACATTTCTTCAAAAAAGATACACAAATGGCCAATAAGCATATGAAAAGATGTCAATGTGAATGATTATTAGTGCAGTGCAAATTACAAGCTCAGGTTTCACTTCACACTCATTAGGATGGCTGTTATTAATATAACAATTAGAAAATCTCCAAACAAGAAAGCAAAACAATTTCTAATACCAAGGTTGAGAGTGTTTCCAGGAAAATCATGTACTCTATAATATCCCCTCTGTCTTCCTGAGCATGTATATGAAGTTACTTTCTTACCTTCAAATTAAAAATCTTTACATTCTCAAGGACAGGACTTTTTTCTTACCTAGTTTGGCAATCTTAATCTTTTAGTTCATTGAAATTTAATATAATTACTATTATAGCTGGGTATATGTCTACCACTTTATTACTTGGTTTTTACATTTACCATATTTTTTTAATGGCCTGAAGCCATGATTTGCACACAAGTTGCTGTAACACAATCAAGGTTTAAAAAGGAACCACCAAACCATATGTTTTATGTTCTACTTTACCCTTCTTCTTTGCTTTTTTTTTGATTAGACAAATATTTTATGTTATTACATTTTCTCTTATTAACTTGCTTTACCATTCTTTGAGATTTTACCTTAGAAATACCAACATGCAACATTTATGATTTAGTATATTTTTATATAAATAATTACTTTCACAGTACTTCTAGGATTCTTGGAAAACTATAACTCCCTTTACCAAATTTTACTTTTGCTTTACTCTTGACAAACTATTGTAAATTCCTGAAGTCATTAAATATATTTTGCTCACACATCTACCATTTTCATTATTCTTTATCCCATTCTTAATTGCCATGTTTCTAACTAGGATTACTTTCATTCTTTCATAAAAAGTACTTTTAGTATATTTGTAATATCCTTTGCTGATGTTGAGTTTCCTCAGCTTTTGTTTTCTAAAACATATGTATTTCACCATTTTTTACTTCTTTTTTATTTACTAGGGTATAGTTAACATATAATAACTAAACATATTTAAAGTGTACACTTGATCTTTCCATATATATATACACACATATGTTTGTGTGTATATGTATGGTCGTTCAATCGCTTTTGACTGTTTGCGACCCTATAGACTGTACCTCGCCAGACTTCTCTGTCCATGGGGTTCTTCTGACAAGAGTACTGGAGTGGGTTGCCATTTCTTCCTCCAGTGGATCTTCCCAATCTGGGGATATATACCTGTGATATATATATACCTGTGAAGCCTCACTAATGAACATAACCAGCATCCCCCATGGTTTCCTCCTACTCTTTTGTAATCTCTTCCTCTCTCCTATCCCTACCATTGATAACTCTATCCTTAGATAATCACTGATCTGATTTCTGGATCATATGGTATATACTCTTTTCTGTTGGTTTCTCTTGCTCAGCTTAGTGTTTTTGAGATTTAACCACATTATTCTGTTGTGAAGGTTTATGTATCAACTTGACTTGCCCAAACAGGATGCTCAAATAAGTAGAAAACATTATTTCTATGTGTCTATGAGAGTGTTTCTGGAAGAAATTAGCCTGTGATCTATTAAACTCTATCTCTGTGCCACTTTATCCCCTGTGGTATTCTACCCTGTGCATTCTGTGTTGTTGGTCTTTGCAGAGTTACCAAATTGGAAATTCTCAAAGTATCCAGCCTGGGAAATTCTTAAAGTATTCAGCCTAAATTCATTTCCTGTATTTCAGGGATTAAAGTCTTTTATTGCTTGGTTTTAATATCTAAAAGTCATTATTTAATATATTTTGTCTGGGTCTTTGGTTGTTTTTGATGGGAGGATAAATCTAGTCCCTGTTATCCTATTTTGACCAGAAATAAAAGTCTGGTAATTTTTGATTGGATGCCAAAATTGTGACTATGTGCTGGGTATTTTTGTATTGATAGGTTTTTTTAAAAAAAGATGTATTTGTTTATCTCTGACTGGGTTTTCATTGCTGCACACAGGCTTTCTCTAGTTGGGATGAGAGGGGGTACTCTTTGTTGCATCGCACAGGCTTCTGATTGCAGTGACATCTCTTGTTGCAGAGCACAGGCTCTAGGTGTGTGGGCTTCAGTAGTTGTGGCACATGGGCTGAGTAGTTGTGGTTCAGAGGCTTAGTTGTTCCACAGCATGTGGAATCTTCCTGGATGCCTGTGTCCCCTACACTGGAAGGCAGAGGCTTAGACTCCAGAACACCAGGGTAGCCCTCCTATAGGTATTCTTGAGTTTTGTTTTGGAATTCAGTTATTTGGAAACCACTTGGCCTTTTAAGAATTTTTAGGATAGTTCTTTTATGTCCTATCCCACATTAGTCCAATACTTGACAAATGTCTTGGGACCATGTACTTCAAACAAGTTCCTTTTCTCTAGCTGGTTTTATTACCACAGAACCAGGGGGTTTGGGAGATTTTGCTCTGCCTTTATGAGCTCTTATGGTAGCTTTTAAGCCTCATATGCAGTCCAGACTTCAATAAGTGTCCTTTAGAGAAAAATAGCTGTGCATTGATGCCCTTCAAGTTTTCAACTCATCCCTCCATCGGCACATACCACTAATGGCTTTGTTGGTTTCACTTTACCCCCATCAGATACCTTCTGCCTGGAGAAAAGCTCAGTCTTCAGCCCATGCTCAGAATCAGCAAACAGCTGCAGGGAGTAAGATGGCTAGTGATCTCAGTTTGCCTTGGATGGTTCTACTTTCCCTCTTGGATGTTAGTTCATTCAGTCCTGGTTGCAGCCACAGTTCCCTGTTAATCTAAAAACAAGATGCCACTCTCAGAATCCATTCTGTGCTCAGACTGGCTGTTTATCAGGTAGATCCCTGGATTCCTTTACTCTCCCAGATTTCCTAACTCTAGGTCACTCTCCCAGACTACCTCCAGGAGCCAGCTTTGCCTACTGTGGGAGAAAGAGAAACACCATCTTCATGTTTCCATTTGTGGATACAACAAAAGATGCCAGACATTCAAAATATCCCCAGTCTGTTCCTTGATCCCCTAGAAATAGTTCCTGAGATCCTATTGAATGCAACACCCATTCCACTACCTAATCCTAACACCTAACGTGTAATTGTGACCCAGAACTTGTAATCAATGACAAATATCCCTGAAAACAAGAACTATGTTGGGTCTGTAGTCAGAGTTTTGAGGATCAGTCGGCTGGGAATTAAGATTTTTACCCCTAAGATCCAGGTATACCGGTCTGCAGTAATCTTTGTGGCTCTTTCAGGTGTTCAGATGGAGAAGGCGATGGCACCCCACTCCAGTACTCTTGCCTGGAAAATCCCATGGACGGAGGAGCCTGGTGGGCTGCAGACCATGGGGTTGCGAAGAGTTGGACACAACCGGGCAACTTCATTTTCACTTTTCACTTTCATGCATTGGAGAAGGAAATGGCAACCCAGTCCAGTGTTCTTGCCTGGAGAATCCCAGGGACGGGGGAGCATGGTGGGCTACCATCTATGGGGTTGCAGAGTCGGACATGACTGAAGCGATGTAGCAGCAGCAGCAGCAGCAGCAGGTATTCAGAATTCTCACCTGATGTTCTCATCACAAGCTATCACTAGCAGGAGGGCTTTGGAAGTTGTAGTCAAGGGAAATTAATTCTAGAGTAGCTCAGAATTTGGCAAAACTCATTTTTGTTTTTAAATATCTTATTGCATGTGGGCCTTCTGACAGAGAACCTTGCCCTCCTCCCTAGAAAGTCAGTGAAGAGAATACTCTTAAGACAGGATTCTTCAGAGTATGACTGAGTGCCTGAAGAATTCTAACAGAGAAGTTCATCTCCAGTGTAAGTGCCCTGGAGCCAGGGGATGGATTAGAGAAAGGGAGGTAGTACTTGAGATCTCCATATATACTACTGAATGGTGATCAAATAGGGCCGCAGAGAGACTCACAAGGTCTCCAAACCACCTGTGTCATGGGTAATTGTTGATATGGAAGAGGAGAGGAGTTTGGAAGGGATACAAGACTCCAGATCGACTGGGCCAGAAGGAAGTGCTTTAGAAAACACATGTCAATGGAAGTTTGAGCCTTGATAGAATTCTGGTGCCATTTTCTTGTTTCGGTGACCAAGGTACATGTTTAGGAGACAATTCTGCTAGAGGCTGAGTCCCCATCACACCCACCACTCTACCTCTAGCCTGCATGCAGTGTCCTGACTTATTGATGGGGTTTGGTGGTAACTGTTTTGGTCCATTTCTGCTATTGCGGTTCTTCATTACCTGTCCTTATACATCTCCACTTCTCCAACCCTCTGTTCTCACCCTCTAGTCACTCCCACCAAGTCATTCCCCTCTTTCCTTTAAGGAAATTTAACTCAGGTGACTTTAGAGAAGCAAATAGAGTAGCCTGATTGTGTTCTTTGAAGAAAAGTCCAGATGCTAGCTACATAAAAATGCCATGAAATAAAGGGATGGAAAATAAAAAGGATATTATAATCATGGCCCTGGGCAAAGCCATCTGAGGGAAGTGATTGCTGTCAGAATGAAGTATATAACCCGCTTTCACATATAAGTACATATCTGACAGAGAAAGAATAAGTAGGGAAGTTCCAGGATAATGGTCCTCATTTCTGAATATATGTTAGAATCATCTGGAGAGCTTAAAAAATAATAAATACTTGGACCCCATTGAAGAGATTTTCATTTAATTGGAGTTTAGGGGCCTCCTTCGTGGCTCAGACAGTAAAGAATCTGCCTGCAATGCAGGGGACCTGGGTTCCGATCCCTGGGTTGGGAAGATCCCCTGGAGAAGGGACTGGCTTCCCACTCCAGTATTCTTGGCTGGAGAATTCCATGAATAGATGAACCTGGTGGTCTGTGTCCAAGGGGTCACAAAGAGTCGGACACAACTGAGTGACTAACATTTTCACTTTTTCCAGTGCCTCAGTGGTAAAGAACCTGCCTGCCAATGCAGGAGACACAAGTTTGGTCCCTGAGTTGGGAAGATCCCCTTGGAGACGGAAATGGCAACCCACTCCATTTTCTTGCCTAGGAAATACCATGAACAGAGGAGCCTAGTGGGCTGCAGTCCATGGGGCCACAAAAGAGTCAGACCCGACACAGCGACTAAACAACAAAGTAGCAGGCTGGGCATCAGTATTCTTATAGCATCTGAACAGGTAATATTAATGTGTAGCCAGGGATGAAAACCATTAGGCTAATCCAGGACAGGATGATAGCTAAGTGTGTAGTTTACACTAAAAATCAAATCAGAGTTTGTGCTAAAAATCAAATCAGAGTTTGCGTTCCTCTAGTTAATGTTGGCAGAGCCTGGGTCAAAAAGAAGAGGAATGATATCATGTGTCTCATATACCTATTACATTTCTATTTTAAAATATCCATGTGGCAACTTACATTCTTATATTCCAAAAATATCCATGAGGCTACCTGGATGGATACATCTTGATGGTATAATCAGTAATTGATGAAGAACTCAAATATTATTGCTGTATAATACTTTTATTCAACAGCTTTATGGGAAAAAAACTCACATTTCAGTATGTGTTACATCACAGAATTTTCAAACACATGTCAGAATCCAGTGACAAATTACACTTGGAGAAAAGCTTTAAAATCCATTCGTGTAAGCCACTCCTTTGTGAAATACTGAAAAGCAGCTTTGTCCCTCAGCACTAAAGATTACAAAAAGCACCATTTAAAGGAGGACTGACATATTTAATTCCCTTCAAATTATAGTCTTATTCCCCCTTTATAACAGAGCTGTATTCATTCAAAATGCTTTGGTGAAGTAACAACCAACATTCTAAAATTTACCAAAATTTAAGCAGGTTTCACATATGAGGCCAGTATGGAGATTAGAACGAATCAACATTAGTGAGCTTTGGCTGCTCTAAAACCACAACCTGGGTAGGTGTTCTGTAGATGGGAACAGAAAAGAAGTTAGATGATCAGTACATAATACTTAGGGTAGGTACTCCTCAGTCATTTAACCTGACTACAAAATCCACAAAGTATTCAGTATTTCACACCAATCATACTGCAAAAGCACTGTGCTACATAAAATTCAACTCCACTCACGATGAAACTAATACAAAATTTAGCTTTTAAATAATTTATTCAATTCAAAGCACAACTGAGTAAAGCAAATCAAGACAAAGCCCAAATTTGAATCCTGGAGGGATTCCATTGCTAAGAACTGGATTTCTTACGTAACAGACTCTTAGAGCCTTTTCTTTCTTCTGCTTCTTTTTTCTTATAATTTTTAAAGATTTGGCCTTTTTATTATGAAAGTTCCAGTTCATTGCAGAAATGACAGCCCTTCAACCTCCAATTGTGATTGGTGCTTAAGGAGAGACAAGTGCTAGATCCAGAGTTTTAAAAGACCCTAACTCCTATTCCTCCCAGGTCCTCCATCCCATGGGTAACTAGAGTCAGCAGTTCCTAATAAAAGACAGCAAGGACTCAGCTTTAACAATGAGTCAGAATAACGCAGGAACCAATGGTGTATCTGCTCTTAAGTCTATGCCCCAAATCTCTACAACGTGAAGATTTAGAGATCTCTGAGAACAGAACATATTGCAAACACACACACACAGACTATTGCATATAATTTCTAGTTGAGGTCAAAAATTGAAAAGCCCTATTTCCCCAATTAAAAGCAGGGGAGTCTATTGTTAATATGTCTCCTTCATTTATACCCAGATTAATATAAGCCCAGTCTAGAAGTAACTTCTTTCTTAACTTCATTTTAGCAGCATACATGGAGTACCAACACCTTTAAAAATTTTTTAATCTCAGATCCATTAGGTACAAGAGACTAAAATTATCAGAGTGAAGTGACTGGGCCTGGGTTTATAGGATCCTGTCAGAAACTTCTCTTGAATTCTTTTATAGGGTTTCTCTACCATACATAAGCATTGTTGGTTTTTTTTTAAGAGCCAATACTCTTGAGGCCAGATACCCTTCAGGGGTTTTACCTAGTGATTAAATCCCATTCAACTCTTATCTTAGAGCAAGCTAATAATCCTGACACAGATGCTCTTCCTTCCATGACACATCTTCCTTAACAGCACGATGACTAATATTTGCTTTATGTAACATTTGACTTTAGACCCTTGTAAAGTTTGCCTGACACGTGAAGTTAAAGCATAATATATAAGAAAGTGTAGAAAATATAAACAGACAAAGGGAAGATTTTTTTATATGGTAAATTCTATACAATGGGATCCAAAGACACCAGGATGTGTCCAATTTTATTTTTAAAAGGGTTTTTCTAGTTCTGGGTTATTTAAGCCTTAATTTTCCTAGTATCACTCCTCAGCTCAGTTACTCTGCTTCCCACAATTCCTATTCCAGGATACAGTTCTTTAATAGTCAGCCCCTCAAAGAGTTACATTCTTACTTTTTGACTCTGTGAAACTCTTATAGGCAAAAGCTAAGCAACCAACCAACCAAAAAAAAAAAAAAAAAAACCACCAATTTTTACTCTTTATTCATTTTCAAACTCTGTCAAATTCTTCTGCAGAAAATAAACTATCCCTTTAACCAATATAAAAGAATGAGTCTGTACTTTGGGGTACTGTCCTCCTTCCCTTTCAGCCTAACAGTTTCTTGGAGGTAGACTGAGGAGAGTATGATAGGAATTATCAAGGCCATGGGATGTTATCAGCAGCACAGAGAAGGGACAGGGCCACATAAGTCATCATCCAATTCCTCTTATTTGTCCCTTTCCAAAACTGCTGGTAGGCTCCAATTTCTTATCTGGCTGAAAGACTGATTACCTCAGAATTTGGAAAACTGACACCTTCTGCACATTTCCAGATTAGAAAGATTGGAAGGTCACCAACACCAAAACCTGCTGATGCTGAAGACAGACCCATTCATTTCATAGAAGCCTCTGGCCTGAGAAAAATGGGAGGAATCTCTTTTCCTACCGCACGCTAATGATATATCTGTGCAGAATACAAATTTTAATACATGAACACATGGATGATTACATGATAATACCACTGACAAAACATATAAGTACAACAAAATCTTCCATGAAGCAAGCAAGATTTTAAATCCTAAGTGACTCACTTATGTACTGGCTATAAGAAAAATACAAAATTCTAGTATAACTGGAGACAGTGTAGATCCTAACAGTTGGTTCTAACAGAATTTTAGAATGGCGCACCATTCTAAATGTGACTAGAACCATAAAACGTTTTCCACAAAAGCATTTTGCTGTAGAGAGTGGCCTCGAGTGGCTAGAGCAGTATTTACTCTCAGCAATTAACCACCAAAGCACTTAGCAATTTGCATTCTCAGCAAGACAGCAATCCCATACCATACTGCTCACACAGATGATCTAAGAATTCTACATACCCAAAGACAACTATGTCATCAGCTTTACATGGGAAAGAGAGGAGGTAGCTAATTGACATGTGGGTGCCCTTTCGGTGGGACTGGGCTCATCTCAAGGAGCCTCTCAAGCATCAAATCTGGCCTCCTTCAGTACTAAATGTTTGGCTTGCATTTATTTGTAATGCAAGAGCCACAGAAACTTAGGGAAAAATATCTTATCTCCGAATCTCAAGAGTGGATTGAATAGAAACTTTTACTCCACAAATGGAAATCACTGACCCCTCTTCATCATCAAACACTTTTTGGGAAAAGATACAGAAGAGCAAGATGACTGTTAGCGTTTAGCACATGAAAGCAATACTTTTCATTGCTGAGACTACCAAGGGTAATTTCTTGCTTCTTGGCGTAATGAATCTTTAAGTTGAAGGAAACTTTTAGTGCACAAAATGAGCCTGAATGGGCCTGTATCTAGAACAACGTTTACTTTAATGATGTACACAGAGTCAGCCTCTTTAATGTATGATTGTAGAGGGCTAGAGTAGAGAAGAAAATACAGTGAGCTATTTATCAAAAGCTTGAAGTTCTCTAAAAGCAGTCTCTTTAGACCAATGAAAAGGCGTTTTTGGAGAAAAGAAAAATGTAGGCACATAAAAATCTTCCAAGGACAAAACACATGAAAGTTTTTACTAGTTTTACTCTTACCTTCAAAGCTGTCTGTGAAAGAAAACATGGAAGCAGGGCCAAACCAGGTGGGAAGTATGGGAATGTGCCCATACAGCCTTAACTGTGGCACCAAACCAAAACAAAAAGTAGACCTTCTGCATTCTGCCTTTCATATCATACTAAGCCAGAGTTTCTTCAGTAGAAGTTAAGGTAGGTGGTAACAAAGTGTCATGGGCCTGTGCTGGCTTAAAAGAGACATTCTGGCAGCCCTAGTCTGTGAGGTGGGTCAGGTCTCACAAAGCCTTTGAAAGGGGTCACTTACCTACTAAGTTCTGTGCTAGGGAAGGGTCAGGTATAGGATTTGAAGGAGGCTAACAAAGCAAGAATGTGAAATGAAAGGGAAAAGGGTTCTTATGGGGCATCTGGTATCATTTAAAAAGCACAGATTGTGCCACATTCTCTGGGACTACAGAGAACCCATGCAAGAAAAGCTGCTCCTGCAAGGAGGCAGCTATGAGTAGGGCAGCAGTCTGGCATAAGTCCATTCCTTGGAGAGCCAAGGTAGTAGCAGTGATAGAATCTCCACCCAACAAGGATCCTGAGAGTTTGTTCTTCATTCACTTTAGGAAAAAAGATTCCTGTAATGGCTCTTCCTGAAGCTCTCCCAAATAGTCTTGGTGAGTTCCCATAGGCAGGGAGAATACATCTAGGTAGGAGGCTTCCATTAACTTTCCTTCATATGTATATATATATATGTGTGTATATATATATATATAGTGTTAAAATAAATTCCATAAACTCATAAAGCTCTCACCTGCAATCAAATGCAAAAGCAGAGCATCCTACTCAGGCACTGAAACACACATATTAGCCTCAAAGCAAATCAGCCTTCCAGTCCCAGCTAAGACTGGTCCAGTCCAGAAAGGCAAGGGAGATGCTTCTCCTGAATCCTCGGAGGCAGGAAGGGATCCCTCAGATGGGCTTGTACAGAAGAGTAGTGACATACTTCTTCTTGTAGCGATGGGGTCGCACTAAGGACCATCACACTGTCCTGCAAGGGAAATAAACACATGCAGTTATTTCACTAGTTCAGGATGGAAACAGCCGTTCCCAGCCATTAATCCCTCACAGTTGCTCACTTTAAACAGTTACTTAGATATTATTAAAAAAAGGTGGTCTGAGAGTCAAATCGATTTTTTTTGATCCTGACACCTTCTGTTATACTCTGTGACCCTGAATAATTACTTTGTTGTTGTTCAGTTGCTAAGCTGTGTCCACTTCTATCTCCAAGTCTTTTTTCCTCATTACAAAGATTAATACCCACCATTAAGATGGCTCCAATGATTACATGAAAATATCTGACACAGAATCTGACAGAAAATAGGTGCTAAAGAAATATTAGTGTTCTACCTCACTTCCTTTTCCACCTCAAATTCAAAATACTGGGCTTAAAACTATACGGAAAAAAAAGAAATATTGTGACATCTGTTTCTAGAAGGAAGTCTTAAAAGCAATGAGAAGAAACGGCAGTGATCCTTTTGAAAAACCATTTCCAAGCCCCCAAACAGGTCTAATTTCCATTGAGTATCTGGGGCTGGACTTAAAAACATTCTCTCTGATCAAGAGGGACTCAAGAATCATCTTCTATCCTTGAACAAAGTAGACCCTAAAATCCTTCTTGGAAAGACACTCCATCCAATGAAGCAATTCCAAACAGCTTAAACCATCTTGAGAGAACCAGGGATAGGTATCATCCACAATGAATACTTACCAGATTGACATTCTGTGACCACGGTATACAGATCACAGCCTAAACATGACAGAAGCAAGGTAGGTAAAATATTTAACTCCAGAAAGAATTTGGTAGAAATGAGGAGCAGGTGACAAAAAGACCTACTTGGAAAAACCAGCACCATAATCTCTAGGAGAGGACATAGAATGAGGATAGGAGGACAGGACCTCAGTCCTCTCTCTGGTCCTTACTGGCAATATGACCTTCTCTGAGCCTTAGTTTCTTTATCTCTAAAACAGGAGTTAAAAATAATACTTACCTTACAAGCTTATTAGGAAAATTACATTCAATAATATATGTTTATAAGTACCTTGTAATCTGTTACAGACAGCTGTATCAGTGATTTCCCTAATCTGGCTGCATATCTAAGAAACATAAGCAACTTAAAAAAATTACTGAGGCCCATCCTAGATGCACTTATTCAGAATCCCTGGGGATAGAGCTTCTGAATCTGTATTTTCACAAACTTCCCCAAGTAATTCTGTTGATGCTCAGCTTAGTTTGGTAACTACAGAACTATAAAAAATATCCCAATAGCCAGACCACAAAGACATTACAGGACTGAACAGTATTTTCAATCCAGAATCTAAAGCAGCAGAGAAATCAAGAAGCATTCTAAGAAACCAAGAAGCATTCTAAGAGCTGAGGAGCGGCGGGGTAGGGGTCGGGGTGGGGTTGGCGGTGCACAGGGCAAGTCTGGTCACATTTCTCCTTTAAGTAGTGTATAGGAAAGATGCAAGCACTGGGGTATATACGGCTCAGGCACCTTAAAGCAGCTCATGCCCACCTTTAAACACTAGAGGCCTTAATATCAGATTTAAACATTCTTTGAACTGGAAAGTAAACTTGTTTTTTCTGCAAATGAAATCCTAGTACTTACTATGAACTCACACTTAATTAAGTATGTGGTGCAAAGGTTATAGCTACCCAAAAAGAAACCAAGAAACAAAAAGTCCATTTAATCACAGGGCAATTCAGCTAGCCAGAACTCAGATATCAAAACTAAGATTTAGAATAAACAAACTCACCCTTTGATTAAAAAAAAGAAAGTTCTTCTCCTATAATTGGACCATTACTGCCAGCTTCAGCAAACCACTAGAAAACATGTGTTCAACTCTTGCCCTCCTGTTTTTGGGAGCTATGTAAAGAAGCAGGCCCACCATTTACCTTAATGGACAATGCATAGAGATGGTTCAGCATAACATGATTGGGCTCGGGGAGCAAGGCTGGGTCACACTGTTTAAAAAAAAAAAAGACTACATGGGGTTAAATGTACAATCTTAAACCAAACAGTTTATTCTTCCTCAAAGATCTTTGGAACTGTTGAAAACTCAAAACTAGAAGGATTATTTCTTTTAAATAATTCACTTATTCTAGTATACGTCAATAATATATTCTCATCACAGAAAATCACAAAAATTCTGAGTCCAGGGCAGAAACTCTAAGCTTCAGTATCTATTCATCCTCTTTTTAACAGACCTTACCTACAACACATATGGAAGGTTTGTGTTAAGAGGCAAAAATAATCTTAGTGGGAATCAAGTGAATTGACTAGAAATATAAATTATATGAAAAATATGCTTCTTTTGGATATTGCCAAATGATAAATACTTCTTATCTTATGTTGGAATAAGTCTTAGAAACTGTTTCTAGCAATCCACAGCTCTGAGCTGATACATTAGGACTGGAAAAAAAACATGAATTTTTATATCAGTACTTGGAAAAGTCACAACACAGCCCTGGAAAAAGGAACCTATAATGCTACTGATACATACATGATTCATATTCAACAGACCTTTGTAATAATCCCAAACTCTAAGATTACTACACTTCGGCTCAAATGATCCTAATAACCCTCAGATGCCCCAGCAATATTTTTAGAATACTCACAGATATGTTAGTGTCCTTGTTAAGAATAACTTGGAGAAGGTGAGGAGGCAGGATGGGTGGGGATTTAAATCTCTCCTCAGATCGAAACACATACATTTCTTGACCATAAGGCCCTGGGGGTGAGCTGGAAAGGTCTGGAAGATATTTATTCAAATATAAAGGAAAGTTGGACAGCTAGTAAAGATGCATGAAAAAACTGTCAATACATGGCAGGCAATATTAAATACGGTAGAAGTCAAGAATCATAAACTTGTGACTTGTTGGGTCTACAGCTATAAGGTAAAAGAAAAAGTCTAGGTCATCCTGAACATAAACCATGAGGTTCTTCATGGCAACACGATGTGGAGGATAGGGGAAGAGATAAGGATGTAGGTTCAGGGGAGAGCTACTCCATTTATCAACTGTATGACTTCAGACAAATCTCTCTACTATAGTCAGTTTCTTCATTCATAAAATGAAAACAACAATTTCTGCCCTATTTCACAGTGTTTTTATAGGAATCAAATGAGACAACAGATGTGACAATGCCTTAAAAACTATTAAACAACATGAAAATATTAGATTTTTCTTTTTCCCACCCAAGCAACAATAAAGGTTATAAACTCTAGGACTATTGATACTGCAATGACCGTAACAATGAGGAAAAATGACTAACAATGTAGTAGTCATTAGGGAAATACAAGTTAAAACCATGATAAGATACCACATCACACTCATTAATTTGGCTATAATAAAAAAGACAGACAATAATAATTATTGGCGATGATGTGGAGAAACGAGAACCTTTGTACTATTCCCATTGCTGGTTGGAATGCAAAATGGTGCAGTCACTCTGGAAAACAGTTTAGCAGTTGCTCCAGAAGTTAAGTACCAAGTTACCATATGACAGGCAATTATATTCCTGGGCACATACCCAAGAGAAATGAAAACAGATGTCCACAAAAGAACTTAAACATACATGTTTATAACATCATTTGTAACATACAAAAAGTGGAAACAGTCCACGTTTCATCAGCTAAATGAATGGATCAACAAAATGATATACCCATACAAAGGTATTTAATTCAGTTGTAAGGAATGAAGTACTTAAACATATTAAAACATGGATGAGCCCTCAAAACATTATGCTAAGTTAAAGAAGCCACACACAAAAGACCACAAAGTGTATAATCCCATTTATACGAAATGTCCAAAATAGGAAAATCCATAGAGACACAAAATAATTTAGGGATGCCAAAGGTGGAGAGAAGCCAGGAATGGAAAATAACTGCTAATGGGAATGGAGTTTCTTTTGGGGGTGATTAAAATGGTCTGGAATTAGATAGTGATAATGGTTGTACAACTCGGTGAATACACGAAAAATTATCTAATTGTACAACTTAAAAGTGAATTTTATGGCATGTGAAATTAAATCTTTAAAAAATGGGAAAAGTATACACAGATAAGATCAGAAATGCACAAAAGGGAGGAGAACTATAATTTTTTGCTTAATATTTTTTACAGTTCCTAGTAAGAAGGATTTTTAAACCAATTCAACATAAAAACTCAGAATTCAATTATATGTGGGGCAAAAGAAGAGTAGCAAAAATACTGTTAAATTAAACAATATCTTAAAAACATATAGAACTTGACACTTTTCAAAGTACTGTTATTTTGTCATGTGAACTACAAAATTACTCTTGGAAAGTACACAGAACAGTTTTTTCTCTTCTCATTAAAAAAAAATGGTAAAGTCATTTAGCTTAAGTCACATACATTGCAAAATGGTCACTGAATGCAGATTAAAACTCAAGATTCCTAATAAAATGTACTCTAAACCTTACCTCGGAGGATCAGGAAACTGGGTGAAAGAAGGAAAGGAAGAATATCAACAGTATGCTAGTCTTCTCTCTATATAATTATATGTCTATTATTCACTGGTTGCTTTGTTAGAATCATATAATGCAAAAATTTAGTCATAGTGGCCTCGACATTTAATTTGGTATTTTTAATCTCTTTTTACTCTCTACCCCACCAGTTAATAACAATGTCCAGCCTTACTTTCTGACCTTATATAATGAAAACAATATCTGTAATTTTTCTAAGCAGACAATATTATACTACTGATTATTCTCTTAGAAATTATTCTGCATAAGCTACCCTTGTGTCCTGAGATTCTAATATGTCTCACTTCAGGCACTGTGTCTCCTCAGCTGAGAATCACTGAGAGTTTAAAAGCCTTTGATTTTACTAAGAAACTTTGAAAACTAAAGATACTGAAGGACTTACACATAATGGGAAAGCTAGTTAGTAGCAGAGGCAGGTTTTGAACTCAAAAGGGAGAAGTTGCTTACTGGGAACACAGTTCTTTAGACACTCACAGTCTTTACTGTAAAGTAACAAAACTGGCAACTGTGAATGTGGACAGCAAATCACTTTTCTGGTGTTATAGCCAATGTAAGTAGAGATAAAGGCCTTGGAAAAAATGCTGGGAGAAACAAAAGGATATATGTCTATTCTTCTATTGAGGATTTTTTTTTCAACCCAAAACTTTAAAAATTTCAGTTAACATATATACAAAAGAAATTTGAAGTTTTTATAACTATTTTTTCCCCAAAGACTGCCATATGTGTAGGGCCTATTAAATATACAACTACCAGCTAAGCTATCAATCTGGCAGGATTAAGTTGAGGCAGCTAAACAAGGCATAGGAGACATAAGTAGCTCCTGCTAGTTGATACTGTCAAAGGTCAATGAAAAACTGAAATGTTATTAGAAATAGCTTTTTAAACTATAGATCACAGCACATTAGGCATTTATAAAAAGAAGCATAAAGTAGCAAATAAAGTGCTTTACATGTAATAAAGGCAAACATTATAGTGCAAGACATGTTACTGGTTTGTGTGATGTGTGTGTTGAGTTACAATGTAAATTTAATGTAGATCAAATATATTTACATTCACTTACTGTGAAATCAAATATATTACACAGATTTCATTCTCAGAGAATATGACCTAAATGTTTATAGGAGAAACATACATACAATTGGAAGATTCCTAAGTCGAAAATGAAAAAAACAAAAACCACTCTTGAGAAGAAACATGCATTTTAAGAAAGGAAAGATCAAGAAAGAGCAAATACTACAAAATTACCTCGACAAGATGTCTCTGAGCTTTCCATTGAATCTAGCTTTAAAGCATCAAACACCTCAAAATCAGATTTCTTGACATGGATCAAATTGTTAATTGTGCCAAGCTGACTGGTAACCACAGGCTGAAACAGTGAATGGAAAAAAAAAAAAATCATGAATCCTCATTTCAAATACATCTCATCCATTCAACTCTCCTCTTTTTAGAAGGGATTATACTTGGCACCACCATCTTTTATCAACAGGGAAATCCAACAGCAATGATATTTGACACCCAGCAGAATAATAGCTAAAGGAGACTGTTAAGCCAGTGGTTACCCTCGGAGGTCAAGGTCTTACCTCTGATGGATCATGAACCCACTGTCCATCCACAAAAACTTGTACTGGTGCTCCCCCTCAGGGAGGTCCAGGATGGCAACAAAGTCATTATGGCTACAGAAGAAAACAAAGTTAAACAGGCTAAATTCTTATTAGAAGAGAGAAGACAAATGTAAAAGCCATGAGGCAATCACAGTATCACACCAGTGATCTCCCACATTCCTCAGTGATTGAACCCCATGGAGTGAAAAATAATTTATAAACCCATTCTCCTTATCTATATCCCCTTGAGCATGTATTTGCTATCCCTCCTAATAACTTTAATTTTTAACTAATATCTGAAAAAGAACAATAAAGATATTAATCCCTCAGAATGTTTCACCTTAGTACAACTATTTTGCTTCAGCAGAACAGATCCCTCAGGATGTAAAAAGATAGCAAGTAGGTTCAGGATAAGAAGTGCCTCAAGGTACTCTCCACATTTTGGTGAGCATTTTCTAGAAAATTACCTATATACAAAGGGCCATAGTCAGTTACATAACTCATTGCTGCTCTGCAAGCAACAAATAACATTACTACCTAGAACTTTACAATGTGTTTTGTTTTAGTGCAGAAGTCAGGGCAACTGGACTTAGGCAGTTACGGGAGACTTCCCACAAGCATAGAAAGGACTTCTATTAACACAATCCTAAAGAACATACCTCCATAACTGTTATAAGTCCCTCTGAGGCAATGACATTCTAAGTGGTAAAACATCTCTGACTCATTATAAGATTTAAAAGAACGTCACAGATATAGTTACTGGTCACAAAAAAATGTTCTAGATAAAGTTCCTAGCAGGTGGAGAGGAGTAGTCCAGCCAAGTCTCTCTCCTGAGAAAGGAAATTGGGTCTCTACTCCTGGACCCAGCGGACTCAACCAAGACACTTGTCTTCACCTCTTAATCAGTGGAATCTTGGTGCTCCAATTGTTGAAGGACCCAGAGATGAAGACCTCCTTGCCTCCTTCAGACCAGCGGATAACAGTGGGCCGGGCCTGCTGTGTGGGCTTTACGGAGTCCTCCAAATCCTGCTGCCATGATACAAACTCTTTGTCCCCAGGGAGCTGTAAGAAGGATTAGGTCATCCCTAAATTGTGTCCCTGGAATTCTGAAAAGGTCACTCTCCTCCTTAGGGCAGAGAGGGGTGCTACATTTCTGACAAGGATTAATAAGTCTTGAAATGAGCAACTACATCAAATTTTGAACAAAACTATAGAAAAGAAACTTATCTAGGACCCAAATGGTCAAATGGCTTATGCTCAAAGTCTGCCCAAATCACAGCTTAATTTGAGTCTGCATGAATCACTTATCCTTTCAGAGTCTTGGGATTTCCCTTAAAATACAAACAAACAAAAATCTTACTTCCTGTTACCAGATTAACTCATAGGCAGACAATCATGATATGCTTATCTCTTAAGAGAAAAATATGAAAATAAAGCACAGTTCTACAAAAAATAATTAAGTTAGTCATCTATTTTTTTTTCTTTTGCTGTGCCATGCAGCATGCAGGATCTTAGATCCCCAACCAAGGATTCAAACCCTTACCCCTGCAGCGGAAGCACAGAGTTTTAATCACTGGACCACTAAGGAAGTCCTGAGCCATGTATTTTTCATATGTAAATATAAGCATCTCAATTATCAGTTGTAATAGAAATTAGAAATACTAAAATTCTTAAATAATTTATAATTTCCTCTTTAGTTAATAGGTTATAAAAGGACATTAAATATATAAAAATCAGATCATTGGTTTCCTAAATTTTGAGAAATAGTTATGAAATCTTACTTATTCATCTATGCCAGGCTTATACTAGTAATTTTCAGGAACAGGAATGAAAATTGTGGAGCTACAAGAAGCATCAGATCAAAAACAGTTTCCTTTAAAAAAGTGGTTCCAATATCAAATGAGGTATGTAGGGTTGCAGAAGAAAACTGACTCCTTAGTCAAGTTTATTTTCATTACCATCCTTTAGAACAGAAACTGGCAAACTATGGCCAGTGAGCCAGATGCTTTTATAAATAAAGTTTTATTGGAAAATAGCCACACTCATTCACTTACTCATCTTCTATAGCTGCTTTCATGCTGCAATGGCAGAACTGAATATCACTGACACAGACTGTATGGTCTACCACAAAATCTAAAATATTTACTATCTGGCCCTTTACAGAAAACGTTTGTTGACCCACACTTTAGAGTGGCTTAAATGACTTTGGTAAATAAGTCTTTATGGTATCAAGCCAAAATATTATTAATACCAAATAAAATAATGTGGGATTTAAAAAAAAGACTAGTTTATTCACTTGCGCTTTACTTTCAAAATGGCTGAGGCAGTCTACCTTCCATACTATCTGAATATTCCTCAAAACTACCATATGAGACGTTAGTGACAACATAATCCTTAGTAAACAAAGAGAACTGAAGGAACTTTCACATTATATAAGGAAGTGACTTAAGAGAAAAACCTGATCTCCATTTTCTCAAAGCAATGAAATCGTTTGACAGTCTGGATTAGAATTATAGAAATTGTTACATTCCTAACAATTATATATGCCTCAGATTCTGATTCAGATATAGGACCTGGGAATCTATTTTTAAGAAGCTTCCCAGACAATAATCCTAAAATTTAATGTTGAAAATAAAGAAATCTCATCATTAGAGATGCATCCTAAAATACTTATAGGTAAAGTAATATTTGATATGATGGTCTGGGATTTGCATAAAAATAATTGGTGGGGGTAGAGTGGATTGGGGTATAGATGAAATGAATTCATTCATGATTTGATGATCATGATGTTGATGTTTAAACTGGATGACAGTTATATAGGATTCATTACACTGCTCTCCTGACTTTGAAACATGGAAATTGTTTCAGATTTTCCATGAAATGTTTAAATAAATCCCAGGTAAGTCTAATGTGCAAATAGGACTGAAAACCATTGAACTAGTCCACTGAAGAAGGGTGGCATTTGAAGCAATATAGGCCCTTCTGCCACTGTTTCTATCATTTACTTGTATGCTTTATTATTTTAGAATTTGAAAGCTACAAACTATTAATATGCCTAGCTTTGGAAGAAAGCCCTTCCACGTATGATATGACATTTCTGTGGTAGGCATCAGTGCAGCTGACAAGCAGAAAGATTGTTTACTCCAAGTTAAACAGTCAGCAAAATCATCAGGAAAAGAGGCAAAACAACTAGAATTACAATGAAAACTGTTTAACTGAAACACTGAGGAAAGAAATAGAATAGACTGAGCAACTGTAAAATCTTAGATTTGGAAATGACCTTGGGAATTATTTGAACCAATCTTAGTTCACCAATGGCAAGACTGAGGTAAGGGAAAGAATGATCCAAAATAGGCTCCATTTCAGATAGAGCAACCTGGCTTTTATTCAGGACACTGATTACTGCAGTCACAGTTTGACAAGTACACAGTACTTAAATCCTGAGTCATCAGTGTAGGAAACGGATAAAAATACAATCACCTTGAGAAAGCTTTGAAGAAGTAAATTCAGGTGGCTGGGGAGACAGCCCAAGCGTTGAGGAAGAAGTCCTGAAGTAGAAGAAGCAAGAAAGGAACAGAGAAGAAACCCCAAGAAATCACCTTCACTTCTCTTTGTGATTATGTTTTCAATTGGGATCCAAGAAAATAAACAGAATCCACATTTCATGTGCTACCAACCCAGCAAAATTACTCTGTATTTACCCTGGTGGCTCAGACAGTAAGACATCTGCCTGCAATTCAGGAGACCCAGGTTCAATCCCTGGATCGGGAAAATCCCCTGGAAAGGGAATGGCAACCCACTTCAGTATTCTTGCCTGGAGAATCCCATGGACATGGGGTTGCAAAGAGTCGGAGACGACTGAATGACTAACACACACACATTTACAAGAGTAAATAAAATAAAACCTCAGATGTGTGGCAAGGGATGAGTGATAACATCAAACACACCCCAATCTCCTCAATCCCTCCATTTTTCTACTTCATCCCAGTCAGACTACCAGGTGGAATTACTGTATTTAATGCAGACAGCTGTAAAAGTGATTAGAAACATTCAGATGTAATTTTATTGCTGTCAGCTCCATCTATCCTTTCTGTAGGGTGAACACAAGTTGCCACTTTCCTGAAAGTCCTAGACTGACAGCCAGGTCTTCAGGGAAACTGGGTTGACCCTTTTCAGCTTGGTAATATTATGAAGTACTACCGGAAAGTGAAGAAATCCTAAATTTATTTGCTCTCCCACTTAAGAAGTAGCTGGATGTGAAAAAGAGCACCTCAGCCATAACTATAAAGTATGAGATGAAAACTAAGCAGTCAACCAAATAATGTCCTTTATTGATCCCCAAGACTAGGAAAAAGTATTCATATAAGCAAGGGGTTGCTGCTCACAGTCATGCCAAAGGGGAAGAGGATCTGAAGTGCTGATCTCTTATAAGGGCAAAAATGAGACTAACACAAAGAAGCAGAAGTGTTCAGGGAAAAGTAAGTCACTTACCTATCTTAGGGCAAATGTGAGAAACTGCCGCCTATGGTCAGCAACTCAGGTAACCTACAGTCTGAAGTTTTTCACAACCTACAAATTTATCAATACTCCAGAAGAGGCACCCAGGAGAACCAAGGGTGGAGGGGAGCGGGGGTGTTGGCCTCATCCTAAAAATGTGGCAGAGGAGTCCAGTAACAAGAACTCCGCCTCTATCCTATTTTGAGGCAGCACCGCAAAAAGAATTACCACCCAGTATCTCCGTCCCCAGGAGAAAACCCTTTAATTCTAAAAGCCTTAATTCGGGTCAGTGTGGTAAGGAAAAACAAAAGAGGGAGGAGGAGCCCTGACACCCAGCCTGCTGCAGGACCGCCACCAGCTGGGGGCGTGGAGACGCTCACCTTGGAGTCCGGCAGGCTGAAGACGCTGGGGTCGTCGGTGCTCCCCACCATGATCTTATGTTCCTTACCCGGAGCATGGCCGCCGGAGCCCTCGGCGCGCGCAGCCTTGGCGCCGTGGCGCTCCCCGGCCACTCGATCGCTGGTGGTGTTTCCCATGGCTCTGCAGCTCGAGTCGGGGGCCACCTGCCGTAGGGAACAGCATGGGGCAAGGGACACCCCGGCAGTCTTGTCAGGGGAGCCCCCGGCCCCGCCCCCTGCGTCTGGGGACCCGGGCGAGGGAATCCCCGCCCCAGGGAAGCCGTGCTTGGGGGACCTCTTTCTCCCTGGCCTCCAAGAATACCCGGAACCCCAAAACCCTCTAGAGGCCGGCTGCTCAAGAAACCCCCTTTCGGGAACTCCTCCGCATCCCCGCGCTCACGGTCCAGGGGCGCCCCCACCCCAATCACCTCCCGCGATGCTCTCCCTCCTCCCGGGACCAATGGTGCGATGGCTGCTCTGCGGATAAAGCCACCAATAAAGTTATCGAAATTGAAGCCTCGCCGGAGCTAGCGAGCCGGGTTTCCTCCTAAAATGGCTACAAGATCAGTGGCGTGGGGCCCGCCCCGCGCGCGTTCCCTGCGGCCGCGCCGCGACGGCGCCCGGGGCCAGCCGGCCTCTCTAGCCGCCGCCGGCTCGGTGGTGGGCCGCCGCGCGCAGCCTCCAGCGCCAGGCGGGGGCGCCCGTACCGCAGTCCGCAGAGTGCGGGGCCAGGACGGCTTCCCTGGCAAGCCTGCGCCGGAATCTCAGGTTTAGTTCGTTCAGTTCAGTTCAGTCGCTCAGTCGTGTCCGACTCTTTGCAACCCCATGGACTGAAGCACGCCAGGCCTCCCTGTCCATCACCAACTCCTGGAGTTTACTCAAACTCATGTCCATTGAGTCGGTGATGCCATCCAACCATCTCATCCTCTGTCGTCCCCTTCTCCTCTCGCCTTCAATCTTTCCAAGCATCAGGCTCTTTTCAAATGAGTCAGCTCTTTTCCCATCAGGTGGCCAAAGTACTGGAGTTTCAGCTTCAACGTCAGTCCTTCCAATGAACACCCAGGACTGATCTCCTTTAGAGTGGACTGGTTGGACCTCCTTGCAGTCCAAAGGACTTTCAAGAGTCTTCTCCAACGCCACAGCTCAAAAGCATCAATTCTTCTGCACTCAGCTCTCTTTATAGTCCAACTCTCACATCCATATATGACTACTAGAAAAACCATAGCCTTGACTAGACGGACCTTTGTTGGCAAAGTAATGTCTCTGCTTTTAATATGCTGTCTAGGTTGGTCATAACTTTTCTTCCAAGGAGTAAGTGTCTTTTAATTTCATGGTTGCAGTAACCATGCAGTGATTTTGGAGCCCCAAAAAATAGTCTGCCACTGTTTCCACTGTTTCTCCATCTATTTGCCATGAACTGATGGGACCGGATGCCATGCTCTTTTTTTTTTTTTCTGAATGTTGAGCTTTAAGTCAACTTTTTCACTCTCCTCTTTCACTTTCATCAAGAGGTTGGTTGAGCCCAAAGACCTGCCATGGGGAAGGGATGGTTCCCAAAAGATACTTGGGGTCCTTTCCTGGGCTCTGGTGCGCCGTACCCGGAGAAGCTGCGTTGGTTTCTTCTCGGCCTCCTCACCTGGTCTCAGGTTTGCCAAATGTCTCCATTTTGTAGCATCTTTTCGACAAGCATCCCAGAAAGGTGAGTTCCTGTAAGGAATAAGAAATAAGAATAAGGACTTGCAATTGAAAGCTAAGGAAATAATGGTAATTGCTGGGGGTTAAAACTAAGTGTTATGAGGAGTTCTTAGCAGTCAGAGTGGGGACCCAGGGAAGAGGGAATATTTAGATAAATCTTGACAGATTGTCAAAATTAGGAGAAAGCTATTCTAGGCTAAGAAATGGTATTTGCAGTGAGCAGCCTCGGAAGAAATAAAATTCAAGTAAGAAAGCAACAGAAACATCAGAAGGAACACTTACGGCAGAAAAGGGCAACAACAGCCCTTAGGTTGGGATAAATTCAGCTTTCTACTGATAATTAATGAGATATCTGTGGTATTTACTAATTCTTACTCTGTATTATGATTATATACATGTCTAATGACCTACTAGAAACCCTCCCTTGCTGCTCAGTGTGTGTTAGTGACCAGCAGCATTGCCATCATCTGGGAGCTTGTTACAAATGCTGAATCAGAGGCCCCATCCTCTGTTCTCTCTCTGTGCATGCATGCTTAGCCCTGTCCGACTCTTTGGGACCCCATAGACAGTAGTCTGCCAGGCTCCTCTGTCCAGGGGATTTTCCAGGCAAGAATACTGGAATGGGTGGCCATTTCCTTCTCCAGGGGATCTTCCTGACCCAGGAATCGAACCGGCCTCTGCCGTCTCAAAAGCAGATTCTGCATTTTAACAAGATCCCCCAAGGGAATGTAAATACACCTGAAAGTATAAGAACCACTGCAGTAACAATAGGCAGAGAGAAAAAGTAGGTTTGATTCTTTTTCATAGTTTTGCATGCCCCTGTACAGAGTAAACTTTTAATAAAAATTTGCAGACTGAAGGGTACATGAATTCTGCTTACTACATTTATAACAGGATAATTCCACTTGGTTGCTCAGTGGTAAAGAATCCACCTGCCAGTGCGGGAAAAGCAGGAGACTCAGGTTGGACCCCTGGGCTCAGAAGATCCCCTTGGAGGAAGAAATGGCAGCCTGCTCCAATATTCTTGTCTGGAAAATCTCATGGATAGAGGAGCCTGCTGGGCTATATGGTTCATAGGGTTGCAAAGAGTCAGACATAACTCAGCAACCATGCAGAAATTCCACTTAGTCTTAAATACAGTCATGGGGGAACCCAAGTCACACAAGGCCACCCTTTTTAGTTGAAAAGTTCATTTTTATATTAAGTTGAATACCCATCCACTTAAGTCCAACAAATCCACTGCTTCCACTTATGTTTTTACTCTGCTCCTAAGAAACTCAGTTATTCTGTGGCTCCTCACCAAAAACAGTTTGCAAGAAGAAAAAATTACATATTTTACTTCAACCTTTTGCTTACCTCTCCAAAATCTTTGCTGTCTAGTTACCTGCTACTTGGATAACCTTATACCACCCCCACTTCCGCCTCCCCCACCTCCCTTTTATTCTGAGTTCCTTTTAATTTTTCTATAGGACTCTGAAGTAAGGGCCTTGAAGGACTAATATATTAAATCTTAATTTATTTACTATTCAGCTTTCTAACCCAGGGTGGTTTCTGCACACCAAATAATTTGTCCCTTTGTGACCCTGTGGACTGTGTAGCCTACCAAGCTCCTCTATCCATGGGATTCTCCAGGCAAAAGGGGATCATCCTGATCCAGGGATCAAACCCAGGTTTCCCGCATTGGAGGCAGACGCTTTAACCTCTGAGCCACCAGGGAAGCCCACTAACTGATACTAGTATAATTTTATCTCTTTAGACTTAATACTGTTGCCCCAGTGTCCTGTCTTTCCTTCTAGAGGGAAGGAAAAGAAGGTGGTAATAGGCAAAATAATTAGTGGAGGTTCTCTTGATATTGCTGTATCTCAGATGTTATTGCCACTGTTCTCCTCAGATAAGCCATTCTGCCTAATAAACTGAGGAGAATAAAGGAGAGCTTGGGAGACTTCATAGCTTTTATGTGTGTTGCTAAAGGTATCCTGCTTCCTCTGAGAAGTGAGGATGGGGAAAAAATCTGTTGATTTTATGGAGCTGGATGACAGGTTAGATTCTGCATCTGGAGCTTTACTGTCTCCACTCCCCAGGCTGCATGCCCATTTATGATCAGGAACGAGTATGACATCTCATCTTGGTCATTTCCATTTCCAAAACAATTTGATCTTTTTCTATAAAGTTAAACATACACCTAACATGTAATTTAGTAATACCACTCTTAGGTATTTATTCAAATGAAATAAAGATAGGTTCACACAAAACCTTGTATATAAATATTTATTTGTACAATATGTGGCTTTATTCACATTCACCCCAAAATGGAAACAACACAAGTGTCTTTCAGTTGGTAAATACATAAGCAAAATGTGGTATAGCCATAAATGGAATGTGCTCAGTCATGTCGGACTCTTTGCAACTCCATGGACTGTAGCCCACCATGGAATTTTCCAGGCAAGAATACTGGAGTGGGTTGCCATTTTCTTCTCCAGGGGATCTTCCTGACCCAGGGATCAAACTCGGCAGTGAAAGAGATTAAATTCTTGACACACACGTCATGGACAAACTTCAAATGCATCATGGGAAGTGAAAGAAGCCAGAGTCTATTTACATGACATTCTGGAAAAAGCAAGACTTAGGGTTGGAAAACAGATCAGTACTTTCTAGGAGCTGAAGGTGGGAAGAGGGGTTTACAAACACAACTGAGAAACTTAGAGTTATAGAATAAGTTAGAATAATAAGTTATAGAATACTACTATATCTTGAATGTAATGTATCTGTTGAAATTTACAGAACTATACTAAAAAGGGTGATTTATTGTATGAACATTATACCACAATAAAAATAAAAACAATTTAATTCTATTTAAAATCAGCTTTAGGAAGGGGAAAGATACAAATTTATACATAAAAGAGACTACTCAACCATTGTGGAAACTATTTTTAGAAATATACAGAACTATACTAAAAAGGGTGATTTATTGTATGAACATTATACCACAATAAAAATAAAAACAATTTAATTCTATTTAAAATCAGCTTTAGGAAGAGGAAAGATACAAATTTATACATAAAAGAGACTATTCAACCATTGTGGAAACTATTTTTAGAAATAAATAACATGAATATTAATGGTTTCCAATTTTATTGAGGTATAACTATATTATATATACTTAAAGTATGCAGTGTCATGATTTGATCTATGTATGCACTGTGAAATGATTCCCACAATAAAGGTAATTCATACCTATCACTTCACATTTTGTGTGTTTGTGTGGGAAAATGCTTAAGATTTACTCTCTTAACAAATTTCAAGTATACAACAGTGTTATTAACTTTAGTCATCATGCTGTTTTCATTCATCTTATAACTGAAAGCTTATACCTTTTGACCAACATCTTCCCATTTCCTTTACCTCCCAACCCCTGGCAACCATCATTCTGCCCTCTATTTCTCTGAGTTTAACTTTTTTTTTAGATTCCAGGTATAAGTGATTCAATACAGTATTTGTGGTTCTCTGACTGATTTATTTCACTTTGTATAATGCCCTCAATGTCTGTCTATGCTGCTGGACATGGCAGGATTTTCTTCTTTCTCATAGCTAAGTTGTATTCCATTGTGTGTATGCTACATCTTTATCCATTCATCCTTAGACAGACACTTAGGTTGTTTCCATGCCTTGGCTCTTGGGAATAATAATGCAGTGAACATGGGAGTGCAGATATATTTTCAAGATCCTGATTTCATTTCCTTCGGATATATACATGTAAGTAGGATTACTGGATCATATGGTAGTTCTGTTTTTAAATTTTTGAGGAATCGCCATACTGTTTTCCATAGCAGCTGTACCAATTTACATTCCCATCAACAGCAAACAAGTATTCCCTTTCCTCTTGTCCTTGCCAACACTTAGTCTCTTATCTTTTGATAATAGCCATTCTAACAGATGAGGTGATAATATCTCACTGTAGTTTTGATTTACATTTCCCTGATGATTAGCAGTGTTGAGTGCTTTTCATGTATCTGTTGGCCTTTTGTATACTTTCTTTGGAGAAATGTCTATTCAGGTCTGTGATGTCATGATTTATAATAGGAAACATGTATTTGGTCTTTGTCTCTATTTCTGGCACAGAGCTCTCAAAATCCTTGGCATTTTCTAAGTGATGAGAACATTAAAGGTGTCTCTTGTTAGGTTAATGATGTGACTTTTGGACTGAACCTAAGGATGGGGCTGGTTGCCAGGAAAACCAAATTCTATTTAGAGGGTTGAACTTTCAGTCCCATACCCCTGACCTCTGGGAAAGGGTGAGGAGCTGGAGGTTGAGACAGTGGCCAATGGCCAGTGCTTTAGTCAGTCATAATTATGTACTGAGGCTTTCATAAAAACCCCAAAAGGCCCGGGATTTGGAGAGCTTCCAGACTAGTGAATACATGGACATTCACAGAGAGTGGCTTACTTGGAGAGGGCCTGGAAACTCTGAGTCCTTTCATCATACCTTGCCTTATGCATCTCTTCCTTCTGGTTCCTAAGCAATATACTTTTATAATAAAACAATAATCTAGATAGTAAATGGGTTTCTAGAGTTCTGTGAGGTACTCTAGCAAATTAATAAAACCTGAGGAGGAGGTCTGGGAAACTGATCTATAGCTCATCTCTCAGAAGCTCAGATGACAAGCTGGACTTGTGGTTGGTGTCTGAAGTGCATGTTTTTATAGTGGAGGTAGAACAGTCTTGTAGGACTGAGCCCTTAACTTGTGAGATCTGACACCATCTTCACATAGATAAGACAGGAATTCGGTTTCATTCTTTTGCACGTGGATACTCAGTTTTCCCAATCTCTTACTAAAGAGACTCTACCCATTTTGTATTCTTGGTGCCTTTGTCAAAGATTTGTTGACTGTACATATGCATGTTTATTTCTGTGCTATCTATCCTCTTCCATTAGTCTATGTGTCTTTTTTTTTTAATGCCAGTACCATTCCATTTTGACTATTATTATTTAAAATCAGAAAGTATAATACCTCCAGTTTTGTTCCTCTTTCTCAAGATTTCTTTGGCTATTGAGTCTTTGTGGCTTCTTATTTTTATTTTATTCATTTTGGCCACACCGCACAGTTTGTTGGATCTTAGTTCCCCAAACAGAGATTGAACCTGGGCCCACAGCAGTGAGAGCACTGAGTCTAACCACTGGACCACCAGGGGATTCATTCCTTTTTATTTTATTTGTAATAATTTTATACAGGCTGAGAATCAGTAGTGAAGTTCATATATTCTGTCTACCAGCAGGAATAAGGACCAAATTCAAGGGTCCAGAATTTTCCTCACATATTATCATAATTCTTTCAGGCTTCAAAGGATTTCCATATGAATTGTGTCGTGTGATCCTTGAAGCCACTTGTGAAGGTAGGTGGAACATCTAGATGATCATTGTATAAAAGAGGTTCAGGTTAACTGCTTGGCCAGTTATTTCCTGAAATGATACGTATAGTCTGTTATTTTAATAAACCTTTATAAGAGGCCTAGCACTTGCTGATCTTAGCTAAAGGCCCTTGCTCTGGACCTACTCACAATCTTGAAATCTCCATGACCCCAAATAGATATGATTCCTAATCTGACACTTACAAACCCATAAATGTCTCTAATGACACATATGACTGAAATGTTCACTGAAAATGTCCTCCAAATATAATATAGACTTATATTATTGGAAGAATTAGTATCTTAATTAGCATCTTAATTAAAATGCATTGATTTAGCACCTAGCATATACACAGCATTCAGAGAAGGCAATGGCACCCTACTCCAGTACTCTTGTCTGGAAGATCCCATGGACAGAGGAGCCTGGTAGGCTGCAGTCCATGGGATTGCAAAGAGTCAGACATGACTGAGTGACTTCACTTTCACTTTTCATTTTCATGCATTGGAGAAGGAAATGGCAATCCACTCCAGTGTTCTTGCCTGGAGAATGCCAGGGACGGGGGAAGCCGGTGGGCTGTCGTCTGTGGGTCTCACAGAGTCGGACACGACTGAAGCGACTTAGCAGCAGCAGCATATACACAGCATCACCACGTAAGTATTGATTTGGTGCAAGTAGACTGCTAACTGCAAGTTGTTTGACTAGGGGAAGTATCTTTATCTTTCTAGTTGTAAATTTTCTCCTATATAAAGTAAGAGGATTAGGCATGGGATCACTAAATCTTAGATTAGACTTGAAGACATTAGTGATAGCTTAGCTGGTTGGAGAAGGAAATGGCAACCCTCTCCAGTACTCTTGCCTGGAAAATCCCATGGACGGAGGAGTGTGGTAGGCTACAGTCCATGGGGTCACAAAGAGTCAGACACTACTGAGTGACTTCACTTTCACTTTCACTTATGGTGGTTGGTGTCAGGTTTGTAGCCTCCGAAGGAGAAGATTTCACTCTGGGACCAAAGACACAGTCTCAGTCACTCAGCTTTGTGCAGCAGAGATTTTGTTAAAGTGAAAGGATAGGGAAGGCTTCCTTTCATAAGGAACTGGAAGGGAGGTAGAAGAGTATTCACTTTGCTAGTATGAGCTGAGCATTATATACTTTTCAGTTGGCTGCTGAGAATAGATAAAAAGAATACTTCAAGTCTGTAAAAGTTTTACTGGACCCTTCTCCCACAACATACATCTTGAGATATCAGCAAAGATTAGCCAGGAGGAACATGTTCCAGGCAACGTGTCTCTGGGCTTCAGTAGTGCCAGTCTTGAGAAAGAACAAAATCCCAGTCAAGATATATTGTTATAATTACAGTCATTAACTCAGAGCCTGAGAAAAGCATTCCCATGAGTAAGATATATCATCGCAATATTTATATAGGGCTTAAGAGAAACATGTCCTACATGACTAAGGCAAAAGAATATCTGAAAGAATGCTTGCCTTCTCCTCAAGGGGCCTTGGACTCCCTATCAATCTGCATAAGCTTTAACTCTCTCATTAGTATGAAGTCATATTTAGCTTACTGTAGAAATAGATGGATAAGTATAGAACTAGTTGTGTATTCATGAGTTAGTATACACATATTTCCAAGCTCTGTCCACTGAAGGGCCTGGAAGTAATGATACCCCAGTTGCAATGAGCACACTTAGCACAAAGTTTTTGATTTCTAATACCATTCTCTAGTGAGAGTAACCAGGACTCCTGAGAGAAATGGCTGTTCCTAAAACTGGGACAGGGAATGTACAAGATGAGTGTGGAGCATCTTGTAGTGCCAGAAAGTGAAGAAGTACTTTTAAAAACTAATGAGGGTATGTCAGAGGCAGCAGTGCAACAGCTCTAAATGGCTAAAGCTGGAATAATTTGAGAAATGGAATAAATAATGTAGTGTTGGATTATAACCCATGTTATGAAATAAATATCCATGAATCCATATTGATATAAATAATTGAATAAATAAATACATGGGAGAGGATTCTTCCCATATAGAAGAATTATAAAAAATTTATGTAGATACTCTGCCCTCAAGGACATGGATCATGACTCTTCAACCCTTAAGTATGGGCAGAGCCTAGTAACTTCCTTCCAAAGAATACAATTTGGAAAACAAGGAAAAAGAATAACTTTACAGTGGAGAAACTTAACACAAGCTCAGCAGGTTAACATCATTAGAGGTAAGTGATTAATAGTACCCTTGGTATGATGTGATGAGAATAGCACTTCACCTCTGTAGTTTTCCTACTGACAATGCAAAACCCTAGCCTAATCATGAGGGGAAAATATCAATCACAAATTAAGGGATAGTCTACAAAATACTCGAAGAAGGCAATGGCACCCCACTCCAGTACTCTTGCCTGGAAACCCCCATGGATGGAGGAGCCTGGTGGGCGGCAGTCCATGGGGTCGCGAAGAGTTGGACACAACTGAGCGACTTCACTTTCACTTTTCACTTTCATGCACTGGAGAAGGAAATGGCAACCCACTCCAGTGTTCTTGCCTGGAGAATCCCAGGGACGGGGGAGCCTGGTAGGCTGCCGTCTATGGGGTCGCACAGAGACCCAACTGAAGCGACTTAGCAGCAGCAGCAGCAGCTATAAAATACTTAACTAGTACTCCTCAAAACTGTCAAGATCATCGAAAACAAGGAAAGTGTAAGAGACTGTCACAGTCTAAAGCAGCCTAATAATAAAGGGCATGTGATATTCTAAGTGGGATCCTGCAGTCGACAAACAACATTAGGTATAAAGTAAATAAATCATAAATAAAGTATGGAACTTAGGTCTTTCAAATTGTCAAGGTCCTGAAAGACAACAAAACATTGAAGAATTGACACAGATTAGAGGAGATTAAGGATACATAACTACTAAATGTAATATAGGATCCTGGAACAAAAAAGGAAATTGGTGGGAAAAGTGGTGACCGTTGAATAAGTGGTTTAGTTAACAATGTTATATGAATGTTAATTTCCTTGTTCCTTTGTTGGTATGTAAAGTCTTGCCTTTAGGGAATTTGGGCAAAAGTTATGTAAGAAAACTTTGTTTTAGTTTTTCAACTTTTATGAAAGAATGAAATCTGTTTCCCCCAAAAAAAACTTAAAAATTACCAAAGCAATCCAAATAGTAAAACACAGACGTCCAGTACTATGATCTTTCATAAGAAGACTCTTCAAATGAGAGATTTGCCACCAAAGAAACAGAGAAAAAGAATGATTTGAAGAGAGCTTTAAAATAAGTTTATTTACAATCCACAAGGAAGGGAAGATGCTAGTTTGAAATACCCTGACTCCACACCACTCCCATCCTAACCCACTTTCATCTATTGGTTCTGGCAGATAGTGGAGACCTCAGGATCAGTTTGAAGCCCGACAGAAAGAGTAGATACAGGTCTTCCTCACTATTTGGCTAAACCAGTGGTTCTTAAACTTTACCATACATCAGGAGGGCTTACTAAAATTTCTGATTCAGTAAGTCTGGGGTGGGATTTGAGAATTTCTGTCACATTCCAGATGATGCTGATGTTTCTGGCTCAAGAGCCAAATTTTGAGAAACACTGAGCAGGCAAGAGTCTGGAGACCAGTATTGGAGACTCCTAATAAAAGGCAATATGCAGGAAAGGGTTAGCTGACTCTTGTAACCATGATAGTGCTTCCCATATCCCTCAAAATAAAGAATTAAAACCAACCAGAATATGGGGAACAAATCTTCTGTACAGAAAAATTCCAAATAACTTATATATGTATTGCCCTCTTAATTAAGGAGGGCATGACTCCAGGCCTGAGACTGTTTATCCTCAGGAAGGCCAGCTTGCATCCTTAACCCATCTCTGGTGCCTGAGAATTTGGATTTTGGGAGCGTTCTTACCACCCTGATAAGAGTGGCTCCCCGAGACTAAACTGTATAACCATGTGGTTTTTTTTTTTTAATTATGCTTGTAAAGGAATTTGTCCATTTCCTGTAAATTATGGACTCTATTACATTTATTTATTTTTGTTTTTGACTGTGCTGGGTCTTCACTGCTATGTCCAGGCTTTCTTTAGTTATGGTGGGTGGGGACTACTCTCAAGTTGCAGGGCATGGGCTTCTCATTATGGTGGCTTCTCTTACTGCAGAGCATGGGCTCTTGAGTGCAGGCTCAGTAGTCGTGGTGCATGGGTTTAGTTGCCCCGTGGCATGTGGAATCTTCCCAGATCAGGAATTGAACCTATGTCCCCTTCATTATCAAGTGGATTGTTAACCACTGAAGTCTAACCATGTGTTTTATATTGAACACCTGCTTTCCTTTTGGGAGCCTGGAGTTTTGAAATATGCTAGGCAGAGGGTGCCTATATAACTAGCCCTCATTACAAACCTCAGGCACTGAGTGGAAAGATGTGAAAATCTTCTGATTGCTTCTATCTTAGGGAAAAAAGAAGCAAGGTTTAGTAGTCATGAATTTAAGATGTCAGGTGGTATTTTTCTCTCACCATATTTGAATGTTTTAGTGAAGACTCATAACAAAGGTAATACTTAAGCAAGTATGGGGGAAAGGGCAAAGGAATTGAGAGTGCGTGGTAAGGTATGGACTTAATGTTGGACCATGGGTTTTAGACCAGGTGGGTTAAGAAGTGAGGATAGAACAGGTTGATGGAGTTTCCCTGCTGGTCCAGTGGTTAAGAATCTGCCTGCTAATGCAGGGGACATGGTTTCAGCCCCTGGTATGGGAATATCCCACATGTCGCAGAGCAGCTGAGCCCATGTGCCACACCTGCTGAAACCTGCATGCCTAGAGCCTGTGCTCTACAAAAAGAAGCCATTGCAGTGAGAGGCTTGCACACTGAAACCAAGAGTAGCCCAGCCCTGCCCTGAAGCAACTAGAGACAAAAAAGCCCACAGGAAGCAACAAAGACCCAGCAAACGCACCCACTCCCCCTACCAAAAAAAGAGGAGGTTGATGGAGGGCACACAGGGGAGTCAAAAAACTGTTGGAGTTAGAGTACTGGAGTAAGTGTCTTGAAAAGATGAGATGTTTTTGGAGAGTAAGATGCTTGAAATCAAGGTTTTGATGATAATGACATAGGTAGATTATAAGATCATTGGGGTGAGAAGGTCATTGAACTGAGAGGCCAGGTGGTAAAGGTCTACCTCAACACTTATACTCATTCTCCCTTCTTAATATCAGAATCTTGATTTTTACCTGGGTACATTGCCTCTCTGTATAAGGACACATTTCCTAGCCTTTCTGGTAGCTAGATATATGTGACTAAATACTCCCAATGAGATCCAAGTGGCAATGTTCTGTGGAAGGCAATGTTCTCCTAGGAAGTTGCCTTAAGAGAAAAGGAAGCTATATTTTTCTTTCCTTTTGTGTAGAATGTTCATATAATGGCTGGAGCTCCAGCAGCCATCTTAGACCATTAGACAGAGCCATATGCTGATAGTGGAGCAGAAAGAGATGGTGTGGAGCTGCTATACCATTTCAGGACTATCTTCCTCCGGACTTTTTAACATGAGAGGGAAATAAACTTTAACCTTGTTTAACCCACTGTTAATTTGGGTTACTGTTACTAATCCTAACTAATACACTGGATGGGTGAAAGTGTTACATAATTGTGGGAATCAACTACAGAATAAGGTTACACATCCATGTTCATAGCAGCATTATTTACAATAGCCAAAACATAGAAACAACCAAACTGTCCATTCATGGCGAAATAAAGAATATGTGGTATATATACACAATGGTATATTACTTAGCAATAAAAATAAAGGAAATCCTGCCTCTGTGACAACATGGATGGACCTTGAAGGCATTATGCTAAATGAAATAAGTAAGACACAGAGAGAAATAGCATATGATCTCAGTTATATGTAGAATCTAGAAAATAAAACACTTAAACTCACAGTTGCACAGAGAAGATTGGTGGTTGGCAGAGGCAGGACATGGGAAAAATGGGTGAAGGAGGTCTAAAGGTAAGTGTGCCATGCTTAGTGGCTCAGGCATGTCTGACTCTTTGCAACCTCATGGACTGTATAGCCTGCCAGCCTCCTCTGTCCATGGGGATTCTCCAGGCATGGGAATCATGGTGGATTCTTTACCACCTGAGCCATCAGGGAAGCCCCTAAAGGTAAATACTTTCAGTTGTAAAATAAGTCCTGGGGGTATAATGTACACCATGGTGACTATAATTAACAATATTCTGTTGTACGTTTGAAAGTTGCTAACAGAGTAGATCCTCAAAGTTCTCATCACACACAAAAATTTTATTAACTATTTGTGGTGATAGATCTTAACTATACTAACTGTGGTGATCACTTAATAATATATGCATAAATCATTATATTGTACATTTGAAACTAACAATTCATGTCAATTATATATCAATAAAAAATTGAGGTTAAAAAAACTGCTGAAAAAATCAACTACAGGAGTAATTATATAGAGAGAAAGGTGGAAAGCTTGGTGCCCAAATCTTTCCTGAATGAAGAGTAGACAGGAGGTCTCTAAATAACTTCAAACAGAAGAGATAGTGGGTACTTTAAAGAAGGTGGGGAATGTGAAGAAAACATGAAGAAACAGAAGTGAGGACCAGGACAGCAAGCAGGATCAAGGAAGACATGTCCCCCATCTTCTTTCCTGTGCTGAGACTGACTTTTTAAACCCTGTGTTTGATCAAGGAAATAAGTTATAGATAAGACATATCACTTGTGTTTCAAACCAAACGGAATATTAGAGATGACCTGCTGACTCAGATCAAAGATTTATCCAAGAATATTTTCTGGAAGAACGTGCTTGGCCCACAAACATTTCAAAGTGTTAAGAACCCCTTAATCTCCTGATCACTTTTTAATAAAATGGTAAAGTATTATTCACTATGTTATTTACTTTAAAAAAAACTCATACTGTTATCTCTCATGTTGAATTTATTTAATTAACTGATCACTAATTTACTGAGGCCTTACCATGTTTCAGACACTATATTGGGCATTGCTAAGCTATGTCACTTCAGTCGTGTCCGACTCTGTGCGACCCCAGAGACGGTAGCCCACCAGGCTCCCCCGTCCCTGGGATTCTCCAGGCAAGAACACTGGAGTGGGTGTCCATTTCCTTCTCCAATGCATGAAAGTGAAAAGTGAAAGTGAAGTCGCTCAGTTGTGTCCGACTCCTAGTGACCCCATGGACTGTAGCCCACCAGGCCCCTCCGTCCATGGGGTTTTCCAGGCAAGAGTACTGGAGTGGGTTGCTATAGGAACGTACAAATTAATTATAAAGTATCTTCCTTGAAGGAATTTACTAGTTCAAAGAAGAACTTGGTGAGAGAAACAATTGATATTATGTAGTGTGACTGTGATATTCATCATGTATAATTGAGCAATATACCAAGTGTGGTGCAGTCACCAGTTTCATCCTGGAAATCAAGAGGAGATTTCTGGAAGAGATAACAGATAAAGTGAACCTTGAAGGTGAACTATGAAGTAGGCTGGAACATGTAACAGGAGGAGGGTACAGCATGAGAATGTATATAGAAGCATGGTAAAAACACAGCACTTTGGTAAATTCTAATAGGCAGTCTGGAGGATGTTTATATAGTATATTTTATATTACTATTGATAAAATTAACAATGTAGAGATCCAATGTTGAGTAAAATTATCTCATTCATGAATGTACTTGTCATTAATATATCATACAATTTGCTAGTGGAGATGACTGTCTTAATATACTCAGCTACAAGAAAGAAATTAACTATTTTAAGAAAATGTGTCTTTTGACCTTATATTACCATTTTCTCCTCTCTAAACTGTAGCCTATACTTACTCAGCAAAGGAAAAAAAATTGCTACAGTAAGTTATAGTGTGCTTTATTAAAACAGCTTAATTTGTAGACTAATCAAGGGAAAAGATATTAATTTAAATGAATGGTACTGTCCAATATAACTTCTCCCCTGAGAAAATTTCACTAGATTATGGCTCTGGGTCAATCCTGAACCAAAGGAATATGTTTCTTTTTTATTTAATAATTTAAAATTTTTAGAATAGTTTTAAGAAAAACTTGGGAAGATAGTATAGGGTCCCTGTATATCCCACATCCAATTTATTTTACTGTTAACATTTTACATTACTGTGGTACATTTGTCACAACCAATAAACCAATCAGTACACTGTTATTAACCAAAATCCATAGTTTATTAACACTTCTTCAGTTTTCTGTTACTTGTCCTTTTTATTTTCCAAGAGCCATCCAAGATACATTACATTTAGACATCAGATCTCCTTAGGCTCCTCTCTATACTACAGCAGTTTCAGACCTTCCTTTTTCTTTTATGAGCTTGACAGTTTTGAGATGGTCAGGTATTTTGTAAGATATTCTTGAACTTGGGTTTGTCTGATGTTTTTCTCATGGGTAGACTGGGTTACGGTTTTAGGGAGGAAGACCATAGATGTAAAGTACCTTTCTCATCACATCATATCAAGAGTACATACTGTCAGTATGACTTCACTGTTGATGTTAATCTTGATCACCCAGTTGAGGAAGTGTTTGTCTGATTTCTCCACTGCAAAGTTAATTCTCCCCATTTTCATATTGTTCTCTTTGGAAGGAAGGGCCTATACTTAAGGAGTGGGGAATTATGATTCAACTCCTTGAGGGTAGTGTAGTTATGTAAATGTTTGAAATTCTTCCTATGGGAGTCTTGTCTATTCTGCCCTGTTTATTACTCAATCACTTATTTATATCAGTATGGATTCATGGGTATTTTTTTATACTTTATGTTATAATCCAGTACTATTGAGGCAGAAGGTAGATTACCACACCCACGCCCCACCCAGTGAAGTGATTGGAGATTTATTCCCTGTGGACTGAAAACAAGAATATCTTGTCAAGGGAGGAGGCTGAGCCATGCCCAGGCCATGTATTTCTCATTCTTGAAGTCAGGAGACCTTCCTGACCACATATTCACAGAAAGTCCCCTTGAAGGGGAGTGCTAAGGGATGCTTTACCCATAGGCCTTTTCCATAGAATCCATCTTGGCACACACGGAAGGATCTGAGATATACCAAATATTGACACCGAACCAGGCAAATAAAAATAAATGGCCAAAAGAAACTGGAAGAAATGCTCCATAAAAATAATTCAAGTTGCCACGAAGGCACAACTTAGGGACTGTCTCTCTGAGTGTGTCCATGTATTTATCCACACATATGGTACTCTTTTTCTTCCTAATAAATACTTTACTGGTTTCACTACTTTCTCTCTTTGTGGGAATTCTTTACTGCAAAGCTGAAGAGCCAGGGCCTTGTCACTGACAACTGGCCTAGTGGCTAGGATTTGGTGCTTTCAACATCATGATCCAGCTTCAATCTCTGGCTGGGAACCAAAACCCCATTTCAAGCTGCTGCAGACCTAGGCCACTCGAGATCGCTAAATTATTTATACTGTTATTCAGCTTTGGCCACTGGGACCATTTTCAGTTGGTTCCTGTATCCCTATGACATACCCCCACCAGTTTGCTTTTTGAGCACTTCCTTACTTTCTGGTACTACAAAAAGCTTTCTCTCTCTCTCTCTCTTTTTTTTTTTTTTGGTTTTTTTTTTTTTTGTATAATATAATTAGGAAAATGATATTACTTTTTAATATAATTACAAAAGAAAGATGTGGTAAATTGCAGATGGTGACTGCAATCATGAAATTAAAAGATACTTACTCCTTGGAAGAAAAGTTATGACCAACCTAGATAGCATATTGAAAAGCAGAGACATTACTTAGCCAACAAAGGTCCGTCTAGTCAAGGCTATGGTTTTTCCAGTGGTTATGAATGGATGTGAGAGTTGGACTGTGAAGAAAGCTGAGCACCAAAGAACTGATGCTTTTGAACTGTGGTGTTGGAGAAGACTCTTGAGAGTCGCTTGGACTGCAAGGAAATCTAACCAGTCCATTCTAAAGGAGATCAGCCCTGGGTGTTCTTTGAAAGGAATGATGCTGAAGCTGAAACTCCAGTCATGGGAAGAGTTGACTCATTGGAAAAGACTCTGATGCTGGGAGGGATTGGGGGCAGGAGGAGAAGGGGACAACAGAGGATGAGATGGCTGGATGGTATCACTGACTCAATGGACATGAGTTTGGGTGAACTCTGGGAGATGGTGATGGACAGGGGAGGCATGGCGTGCTGTTAACTCATGCGGTTGCAAAGAGTCAGACACGACTGAGTGACTGAACTGAACTGAATCAGTAACTGGGGCTTCCCAGATGACTCAGCAGTAAAGAATTCACCTGCAATCCAGGAGACACTGGAGATGTGGATTTGATCCCTGGTTGGGAAGATCCCCTGGAGAAGGAAATGGCAACCCACTCCAGTATCCTTGCCTGGGAAATCCCATGGACAGAGAAGCCTGGTGGGTTACAGTCCATAGGGTCAAAAGAGTCGGACATGACTTAGTGACTAAACGATGACAACAAAATCAGTAACTAGGACTTTGTATCTTGAGTTCGTTTTGAGTTCGATTTCCTATTCACATCTGATGTTTAGCTTGGTTTACGATGATGGGTTTTTTTTTTTTTTTGGGTAAACTTTCATATTATATATAAAGTAAGAGAGTCAATGAACTTAGAATTACATGCTTTTTATTTAAAGAGGAAAGTGGAGTATTTATTACTGATAACTAGGAATTATGTTGTCAAAGGACTATTAATTCTACAAACTTACATGCTAAAAGAGGAAAATGTATATGTTAAAAGAAGGAAATGAAAAGAAGTGGCTTTTCATTTACTCTTGCACTAGAATAGTCTACAGATTAGAAAATGCTAGGTCCATTTTAGAGAACTTACTGTATAGCAAAAGGAACTCTATTCAATGCTCTATGGTGACCTAAATGGGAAGAAAATCCAAAAACAGAGGAGATATACGTATACATATAGCTGATTCACTTTGCTGTACAGTAGAAACCAACAAAACATTATAAACCAACTACTCCAATTTAAAAAAGGATACTAGGTCCATTTTAATAGAGGATAAATCCCAAGTATCACAAGAATTATGGAAGGCACAAGGCCTTCTCATTCTCAAAAAGTTTTTCCACAGGCAAAATAGCAGGGAATTGTACAAATATTAATAGTTATACAATTAAGAAGAAGTTGTAGTTCTCACATTTCTGGTTCTCTTATTTGTATTGGGGAAGAAAATAATTTCTAATGTTGTTTCTTCAGTTGTTCAAACTTATTCTTTTGTTAAGTAATAGACAACAATCCCAAAATGTATTACACAACAGCATCTTTATGAACACACATCTGATTGGTACATCCAGTACCTTTCTTCATGAAATTCAGTGTGCTCAACAATTAACACTTAGTTAACTTCTCTGAGGCACAAAAACAGAGCAACTCTTCTATGGATGAAAAAACAGAATCAACAGCAGTTCTTGGACATAAACTGGAGTCCTTGGTTTTCATTTCATTTGCTTTGTTTTTCACAACTTGCAATTTCTGACATAACTGTTAAAAGGAGAATACCCCTATATTTAGTTATCATCAATTTTAATGTATTACATAACTGACCTCCTTGAATTGCCTTGACTTTCTGTGTGTGGGAGGGTATGGAGGGGAGAAAGTGGGATTTGGGGGATGGGGGAGAAAATCCAGTCACATTTGTACGTCATACTATAGCAGTTGATGGCTACTTATCACAGTTCCTAAGACAAAGTCTTGTATCCTAATATGAGAACTGAGAGATCAAAAAGGACTGGACTGCTAATTTAAAATCCCAGTTTTTCCAGTCAGGTTGAGCCTGTTGGCAGCTGCTAGATTGTTAGAACGATCCATGAGCTTAGATAGTTGAAAGTAGTTCTCATTGAGAAAATAGAGATTTGTTACTTAGGGAAAAGAATAAAAACGACCAGGTATCAGATATACTAGTGAATAGATAGTGAAACAAAATGTTTAAGTGTCTATATATCTTATCTTAGGTGTGCACAACAATTATAAGACAATTTTTTTCTCTTATCTCTCAGGAAAAATGCATTTAGTTATATATTAAAAACAACAAAAGATTCAGCTTCTAGTAGAAAATATTGTCAGAAGCACAGTTACATGGAGTCCCCATTTTTTATGTAGATATTGGCTTATATTCCCCACCATAATATTTGATAAATGACGGCACACATTTATTGAGCACCTGCCACATTCCAGGAATTCTGCTAAGGAGAAACAAAGATGACTAAAAGAGTATCTAAGCTCATGGTCCAGGAATTACTGGAAGGAAAAAGTAATGAGTCATAATAAGGGAAGTAAGTCAATACAAATGAAATGCTGAGATTTCACTGTAGGGAAAAGAGGAAAAAGAATGAATGCTTTGGAAAGAGACAGAAAAGTAGATTTCTGGGCAATATGAAATATCTCTTTTGGGCAATGAACATTGTTCAATCTTGTCAGGCTCCAAAGGCATCTGTAGATTCAGCTTTCAAAGAAAACTGGGACCATGACAATGGAACAGCTACAGATAGGTCATAACCATGGCAAAGAAAACAACAGCCAACATAAACTTGGCCATTGTTATTGTCGAAGTGTTAGAATTATCGGTTTCAACCATTCTTGTCATTAGTGGCTTCTTGATACGATCTTGTGTCGTGAGGATCACTTTTCGAGCTCCATCCCACTTTCCCGGACCCTGTAGACGATACTGGATTGGAGTACAGGGTCCCCAAAATAACTGGAATGCCAGTTTGGGGTCAGTGAAGGCCAGGGACAGAAGATTGGGCTTGACGCCCACCAGATCAGCAAGCTCATCCATGGTACCTATATAGTCTCCCTGAATGGTATGGCGTTGGCTTTCCACATACCTGAAGCAGAGAAGACAGAAACCATGGCCTATTAACAATTCAATCAACCAGTGCTTTCTGAGTATCTGCTATTGGCTCAATACTGGGATAGGAACTATAGAAAACAGAGAAGAAAGAAAAGACACTGTCTCTATCCTTAAGGACCTTATAATCTACTGGAGTAGATAGGTACACATGAAACAGAGAAGAATTTAAGACTTTGTTAAGGCATGTGGTTTTAGGCTGATAAATATAGAAATGTAGAGGAGGGTAGTTGAAACAGAGCGATGATAAGTTCTTGAAGGATGTGGAAGAAGTAGATAAAGTGAGAACAAAGAGGAGAGCATTACAAGTCAAGGGAATGGCGCAGTAAAGGAAGAAAGCAAGAATGAGTATAGAATGTGAGCACAGAATATTCGTGGGCACTACCTACAGCAGAGGAATAATGTTGCAGAAAATAAGGGTGGATATATGGACGCAAACATAGCAGATCGAGATACAGAGGACTCTGATGGTGTCAGAAAGAACCCACCACAAAAATTCTCAAGTTTGGGATCCTCAGTTGTTTCATGAGGGAGGTGGTAGTAGAGTCCAAAGGGCAGGACTTCCCAGAACCAACATTAATTTGGAATCCTGAAAGGAGGGGGAGGATGACTTATCCTACAAGGTTCCTCCAAATGGAACCAGATGGAATGATTACACCAAGTGCAGATTTGAAGAGCAAAATGGGGTTTTGGGAGAGAAAATGTGGTAACAGTACAATACCTATGTGAAAAGTGCATGCTAAGTCGCTTCAGTCGTGTCCGACTCTTTGTGACCCTAGGGACTGTAGCCCACCAGGCTCCTCTGTCCATGGGGTTCTCCAGGCAAGAATACTGGAGTGGGTTGTCATGCCCTCCTCCAGGGGATCTTCTCAACCCAGGGATTGAACCCATGTCTCTTACATCTCCTGCATTGGCAAGTGGGTTCTTTACCACTAGTGCCATTGGGGAAGCCAGTGGGATTTAAAGAGCTAATTGATGACTTTCTCTTTTTACTTTCTATAAAAGAAAGAAAGAACAGTGGGGCAGAAAAGAAATAAGAGAAAAGTCAAGTCAGGTTAACTGCGATTAGATGGGTTTACTAGAAATCCAAAAAGGACAGGAAAAGGGACTTCCCTGGCAGCCCAGTGGTTAAAACTCTGTACTTCCAATGCAGGGGAAAGAGAGTATGGGTTCAATCCCTGGTCAGGGAACTAAGATCCCACATGCTGTACTGCCAAAAAATTTTTTAAAAATAAAAATAGAAACGCCAAAAGAAACTATAAAAAACAGGGCAGGAAAAATGATAGAAAATAAATTTGAAATAGAACTGGTAAGATAGAATTCCTGAGGAACTGATAGATAGGCAAAGGAATTTATGAAATGGGACTAAAGTTTAGAAGAGAAGAAGATAAGACAGAAAATAATTTGAGAGCTTTCCCTTATGGGTGTTATGTTAGCTCATGGGTTTACAGGCATGTAGTGGGTCCACAGCCGTAGTATTCAGGAAGATGTCACAGAGATTACACTAGTACCTGCTTTGCAGGATTGTTTCGAGACTCATACATGTAAAACACTTAGTATTTGCACAAAGTTGACCCTCAATAAAAGTTAAATATTATCCTTAGGAGCTGCTCACAGTTGGAAGGTAAGTCAAAGGAAAGAAAGGAGGAAAATTGAAATGGGGTAATAATATATTTAAATAATATAATAAATATCATATGTGATATAAATATAATAATTGATAATACATACATACTAAATAATAAATATAATAAATTACTTAAATAATATAATATTGTGACCCCATGGACTGTAGCCCACCAGGCTCCTCTGTCTATGGAATTCTCCAGGCAAAAATACTGGAGTGGGTGGCCATTCCCTTCTCCAGGGGATCTTTCCAACCAGGGATGGAACTCAAGTCTCCTGCACTGCAGGCAGATTCTTCACCATCTGAGCCACCTAGGAAGCCCCCAAAATAATAAATCGTGCCAGGGAAAGAGAGCACTCCAAGAAGGAAGAGGTGTTAGAAAGCACCGAACTCAGTAGTGAAAGAAAAATTAAGTTGTTCATGGATGACTCTTAAGAGAGCAATTGCAGGAATAAGGATGGAAGTTACAATGGAGGGAGAAAAGGGTGTCAGTTTAGAGCACGTAACACAGAATGTTTATACTGTTGGCGTTTGGCAGTGAAAGGAAGCAGGAAAACAGGAGGGCACCTAGAAAGTGTATCAGGGTTAAATAAAAACTTTCTCTTCCTCCCAGAAGGGAGAGTTACACTGGTATAATCATATAACCATATCTTTGGGCGTGGGGTGATTGTGCCTCTGACTTTGGGACTTGATCAACATCAAGTCTGTTCAAATAAACATCCCCCAGTGAATAAGTTTGAGTTCTGAAATTCAGATTGCTAAATAAGCACTAAGCAGCTAGCTGATGGTACCACCTTCCCAGATCATATAGACTGTTCATACCAAGAGCTACTGTGGCTGTCACAGGCCAGCCAGCAAATGACCTCTGCAGAACTGTAAGTCTGCCTACAGATTTGTAATTTGACCATATCTACCCCTCATTAATTCATCGCTGCCCCTCCTTTCTCTGGCAGCTCTAACAGCCCTTCAAGTAATTCTTGCCAAAATAACATACCTGGTTTTCCCTCCATGTGCTTTTTCTTCCTTGACTTTTCTTTTAGACCCTACACATAGGATTTTCTTAAGCTCTTCTCTTTTCCCATCCATACTCAAATCATTTGGTGGTATTTCTATTCTGTTGTCACAAACTATTATTTCCTTTCCTTCAAAATATCTAAATCCTTAAATGAACACAAGGAAAATAAATAGAGTACAACATTGCTCTTATTAAGAATTGAGTGGGAAAAATTGGGAGGATTCTTACTGTTTTGCCATATCCTCTTGAACCTTAGCTATTTCTGCCATCATTTCACTTTGTGGGGGCAATGTCTTTAAGCCTAAAGAAAAAAAAAAAATTTAAGTGTAAAATTACCTCCGTGTGAATAATAATCCTATTAACAATTACCATGCTATGGAGAATTCAAAGGAATACAGGCTAGTTTTCTGTACCAAGGAAGTTATACATGCAGTTGATCACCTTACCCTTCCACCACCAGAATATAATCATATTAACTTCAGTAGCTTAATCTTTCCCACTTTGTCTTTGGAGGAAATTTCTCCTAATCTGCTTCCCAACCAATATCTTCCTCCTCCCTAAAATAGTCTTTCAACTGGGAAATGAGATATGGACATGAGAAAATGATAAAAGGTATATGAAAAATTAGGTTCAAAGTAAAAGAGTGAGAGGATGATGGGAAACACATCTGTACTTGTACTCGATCACAAAGAGGTTTTATACCACAGAAAAAGGAAGTAAAAATAAACTGTCAATCTATTTTATGCCTTAAGTCCTTTGGGAAATAAACCTTACCTTATAAACTTTTTTATTTGGTGAGAGTGAGGGGCAATGTCAAAGGCAACTCATAATACCCAGTCTTAACAAATAAATTTATGCACCAATGCACAAAGAGTTCCAGTAGCAGGAATTTAACACCAACACCAAGGACATGGCTAGACAAAGGTAGGATAGTACTTAACATGGAAACTCTCAATTTCAATGATTAGCTTTATGCCAGGAATTTATAGGCACTATGCCATATGGAAAATTTGAGCCAACTCTAAAGGTACTCATACCTTGTGCCTTTGCTTCTGCTGTTTTCTCTGCCTTGTGTGCCTTCCCTTTACTCCTTGTTTGTGTAGAAAAAGCCTGTTCATTTCCTCCCTTGGTTGTATGCAACTCTAAACCCAACTCTAAAGTGGAGCCCAGTGTGCTACAGTCCATGGGGTTGCAAAGAGTCAGACATGACTTAGGGACAGAACAACTGTAGAGTTTAGAAAACCGTCAAAGCTGAACTTGCATTCACTGAATAGAGATTTATTAGCTGCCTCTCATGTGCTAGGCATTGGTCTAGTCTTGGAAGACAAAGGCAAATAAACTTGATTCTTTTATTTAAAGAACTTTCAGGGGACTTCCTTGGTGGTTTAGTGGTTCAGAATCTGTCTTCCAATGCAGAGGATGTGGGTTCAATCCCTGGTTAGGGAACTCAGAACCCACATGCAGCAGAGCAGCTGAGCCCTCACACCACAACTAGAGAAGCTTGTGCCCTGAAAGGAGGACCCAGCTTGCAGCCAGGAAAACAAAGAGCTTTCAACATATTACCTGCTGTGTTTGCTGCTTAGTGGGTAAGTCAGCTAGAAGATCTAGAAGATGATAGGATCTAGAAGATGATAGGATTTATGGTAAAAGTAGCGAAAGATAGGCATGAAAAAGCAGCCTGTATCCAATTTGTGAAGGAACTTGAATGCCATGCTATGACATAATGCCTCCTTGTGATCCAGAGAATTGTATCATTTCATATGGTTTGCAAGGGAAGAAAGTTACTAAATGAAAGTAGAATCCTTGCAAGGGCTCTTGAGAGGTTACAAAAGAGACAAAGATAAAACTAGATTTTGGTCAAGGCAAGCAAGTAGACTCAGTGTTCTACAAAAGGGTGTAATATTTCCTTAACAAGAGAACAGTAATTCTAGAGAACAAAAGAAGAAGGGAAATGGGACTTGGTAGGAAAGAACACATCAGGCAAGAAGACAGGCTGAGCTGGGCATGTGTGAAATTAGCTGATTCTAAAGGCTTAAAATCAGCACAGTGAGGGTAGAATTCAGAGATGAGAAAGGCAATAATTTCGTAGGTAGAGTCTAGGGGTATGAGTATTAGAAAAAACTCAGGGTTCTTTTTGGAAGTTTGATAAACATATAGGGATTCTCTGATGATTCCTTCCTTCCGAGTGTTAAAAGAAAGCTGGAGGAATTAGCATTAAGCTCTGCTAGCATAGAAAACCAGGCTTTTACACAATTCCCCCAAATCCCCTAATCCCATAGCCATAATGCAGAATCTTCCAAATGCTTTCCCCCTAATCCTCTCAATAGTTCACTTGTTCTGGAAGAGTCTCAGTTGTTTGTTCAAAGTATATTAAGGTGCTGTGGCCTATTTTAATGCAACTTTTTCCTCTTACTTAATTGACCACTTAAAAGATCCACTTAATATGACTGGAATTAGCCAACTTAATGGGTTACTTGCATTGGATTGATGGTCCAGTGCTGAAGGAGTACACAATCTACTGGATAGAATTAAAGAATTAAGAAATAAAAGAACTCTGGGATGTCCCTGGTAGTCCCTGTGGCTAGGACTCCATGCTTCCAATGCAGGGGCACAGGTTTGATCCCTGGCTGGGAACTATGATCCTATGTGCCCCATGGTATGGCCAAAAATTAAAAGAAAAAGAAAAGAAATGAAAGAACTTTGGGGAAATCTGGAAAAGCTTTTTTTTGGTTAATCTTTTTAAAATTTTTATTTATATTAATTGGAGGCTAATTACTTCACAATATTGTGGTGGGTTTTGCCATACATTGTCATGGGTATACACGTGTCCCACCGTCCTGAATCCCGCTCCCACCTCCCTCCCACCCATCCCTCTGGGTTGTCCCAGAGCACCAGCTTTGAGTGCCCTGCTTCATGCATTGAACTTAAGTCATCTATTTTACATATGGTAATATACATTTTTCAATGCTATTCTCTCATATCATCCCACCCTTTCCTTCTCCCACTTAGTCCAAAAGTCTGATCTTTACATCGATGTCTCATTTACTGTCTTGCATATAGGGTCATCTTTACTGTCTTTCTAAACTCCATATATATGCATTAATTTATAGTATTGGTGTTTCTCTTTCTGGCCTACTTCACTCTGTATAATAGGGTCCAGTTTCATCCACCTCATCAGAACTGACTCAAATGCATTCTTTTTATAGCTGACTAATATTTCATTGTGTATATGTACCACAGCTTCCTTATCCATTCTACCGATGGACATCTAGGTTGCTTCCATGTCCTAGCTATTGTAAACAGTGCTGCAGTGAACATTGGGGTACATGTGTCTCTTTCAATTCTGGCTTCCTCAGTGTGTATGCCCAGCAGTGGGATTGCTAGGTCATATGGCAGTTCTGTTTCCAGTTTTTAAGGAACCTCTACACTGTTCTCCATAGTGGCTGTACTAGCTTTCACTGCCATTTATCACCATTGTTTCTTTTTCTCTACTACCATGCAGTCTTGACTAGGGAAGAAGCTGAAATTTTTTATAAGAACTCTGAATCCATTCAGTTCAGTCACTCAGTCATGTCCGATCTTTGTGACTCCATGAACTGCAGCATGCCAGGCTCCCCTGTCCATCACCAACTCCCGGAGCTTACTCAAACTCATGTCCGCTGAGTCAGTGATGCCATCCAGCCATCTTATCCTCTGTTATCCCCTTCTCCTCCTGTCTTCAATCTGTCTTCAATGCAGTATCAAGCTCCTTTCCAGTGAGTCACTTCTTCACATCAGGTGGCCAAAGTATTGGAACTTCAGCTTCAGCATCAGTCCTTCCAACAAATATTCTGGACTGATTTCCCCTAGGATGGACTGGTTGGAACTCCTTGTAGTCCAAGGGACTCTCAACAGTCTTCTCCAACACCACAGTTAAAAAGTAACTATTTTTTGGCACTCAGCCTTCTTTATGGTCTCTCACAACCATATATGACTACTGGAAAAACCATAGCTTCGACTAGATGGACCTTTGTCAGCAAAGTAATGTCTCTGCTTTTTAATATGCTGTCTAGGTTTACCATACCTTTTCTTCCATGGAGCAAGCGTCTTTTAATTTCATTGCTGCAGTTACCATCTGCAGTGATTTTGGAGCCCAAGAAAATAAAGTTTGTCACTGTTTCCACTGTTTCCCTATCTATTTGCCATGGAGTGATGGGATGCCATGATCTTAGTTTTTGAATATTGAGTTTTAAGCCAACTTTCTCACTCTCCTCTTTCACTTTCATCAAGAGGCTCTTTAGTTCTTCACTTTCTGCCATTGGGGCAGTGTCATCTGCATATCTGAAGTTACTGATATTTCTCCCAGCAATCTTGATTCTTGAAGCTTGTGCTTCATCCAGCCCGGCATTTTGCATGATGTACTCTGCATATAAGTTAAACAAGCAGAATGACAATATACAGCCTTGAAATATTCCTTTCCCAATGTGGAACCAGTCCGTTGTTCCATGTCTGGTCCTCATAGTTGCTTCTTGACCTGCCTACAGATTTCTCAGAAGGAAGGTGAGGTGGTCTGGTATTCCCATCTCTTTAAGAATTTTTCACAGTTTGTTGTGAACCATACAGTCAAAGGGGCTTCCCTGGTGGCTCAGCTGGTAAAGAATCCGCCTGCAATGAGGGAGAGCTAGCTTCAATCCCTGGGTTAGGAAGATCCCCTGGAGAAGGAAAAGGCTACCCACTCCAGTATTCTGGCCTGGAGAATTCCATAGGGTCACAAAGAGTCGGACACAACTGAGCAACTTTCACTTTTCACACAGTCAAAGGCTTTTGCATAGTCAATAAAGCAGAAGTATGTTTTTCTGGAATTCTTTTGCTCTTTCTGTGACTCAACAGATGTTGGCAATTTGATCTCTGGTTTCTCTGCCTTTGCTAAATCCAGCTCGTACATCTGGAAGTTCTTGGTTCACACACTGTTGAAGCCTAGCTTGAAGGATTTTGAGCATTGCCTAGCTAGCATGTGAAATGAGTGCAATTGTGTGGTAGTTTGAACATTCTTTGGCATTTCTATTCTTTGGAACTGGAATGAAAACTGAACTTTTTCAGTCCTGTGGCCATTGCTGAGTTTTCCAAATTTGCTGGCATTTTGAGTGCAGCACTTTCACAGCACCATCTTTTAGGCTTTGAAATAGCTCAGCTGGAATTCCATCATCTCCATTACCCTTATTTGTAGTGATGCTTCTTAAGGCCCACTTGACTTCACACTCCAGGATATCTGGCTCTTGGTGGGTGATAACACCATCGTGGTTGTCTGGTCATTAAGATCCTTTTTGTATAGTTTTCCTGTGTATTCTTGCCACCTCTTCTTAATATCTTCTGCTTCTGTTAGGTCCATAAGGTTTCTGTCCTTTATTATGCCCATCTTTACATGAAATGTGCTTTTGGTATCTCTCATCTTCTTGAAGTGATCTCTAGTCTCCCATTCTGTTATTTTCCTCTATTTCTTTGCATTGTTCACTTAGGATGGTTTTCTTATCTCTCCTTGCTATTCTTTGGAACTCTGCATACAGATGGGTATATCTTTCCTTTTCTCCTTTGCCTTTCACTTCTCTTCTGTTCTCAGCTATTTTTAGGGCCTCCTGAGACAACCATTTTGCCTTTTGCATTTCTTTTTCTTAGGGATGGTTTTGATCACTGTTTCCTATACAATGTTATGAACCTTCATCCATAGTTCTTCAGGTACTCTATCAGATCTGATCCTTGAATCTATATGTCAACTCCTTTTTAGTACTTCAAATGGCACATTTTCAAATCCCTTAACCATTTTTATCTCTCTCCTTTTAATGTACTTCAGTTTCACTTTTAAAATATCTTTAGGTGTGGTCTGACCACAGTGTGGTCTGACTTAGAGAAGAATGTTGTAAATTCCAGGATATTATAGTTTTTTAATAATGTCAGGTATAATTAAGTCTTTTAGAAGCCACATTATTCTGCTAATTCATACTGAACCTACTATCCCAAACCTTAAAGTTTTTTCTCATGTTCTCATAGCCAAAATTTTCTGAAAAAGGGACTATAAAGGGGGAAAATTGAGAATATGAGTGGCTGAATATTCTATATTCTGGACTAGTCTTTACCAGGTCTTAATTTTTTGCTGAAATCAAGTCACAGCACTTCTATATTTGACTTTCTTTAACTATAATAAAACAAGACTGCTTCACAAATATATATCCATTTTCTAAAATCTAAAAGGGTGGATTTTAATCTGGAGTGAACATTATAATCACCTGGGGAACATTTTCTCAATGATTTTATATAAGCTCCATCTCAGACTTATTAACTAAATACCACCAGCAAAACATGCCTATTTTGGGAAAATTTCCTAGGAGATTTTGCTATAGGTCCATGGTTATAAATTACTACTTTATATTCCCTCAACAATTAATTTTTGAGCACTAACTTTGTGCCAGGCACTGTTATAATCATACATACTATCTGGCTATTTATAAGCAAGAACATAAACATAATTAAACATACTGCTAAGTAATTAGGTAATCATCTTACATGGTCACTTACCTTTAAATACTTGAGTGGCCCAGCGTCCTTGGAGCTCTGAAATGGGCATAATGGCACCCAAGGGCTGGATCAAGCCTATGATTGCAAGAGTTGGCTTTTCAAGGTTAGGAGGGAAGACCTTTTTATACAGGGATATCTTGTTTTTGACTACTTTGACAGAATCTTCAAGAAAAGGAAATGCAAAGCTATAGCCTGTAGCAAAGATAACAGCATCAATGTCATCCTCCCTGGAGCCGTCCTCAAATATGGCTGCTGTCTCTGTGAACTCCTTCACATTTGTTTTTACCTTCACAAAGCCAGAAATTATACGATTTGGCAGGTCATCATTTACTGTTGGATGCTGACTGAAAACTCTGTGAATGATGATAAAGAAGGAGAAATGAGAGAGATCATGAGAGAGAGATCATTACCATGTAAGTAAAATTCTGCTTTGATTGAGGTGGTTAATCAATATGCCAGTAGTCTCCCTTTATTCACGAAATGTGGGAAGGGTCTAATGTATACGAGCTTGATAAGGATGATCTCAGAGTAGATGTTGGACTGTGGAAGGCATTGAAGGGGAAGATGTTGGAGAAGTAAGGGAAGAAGGGTCTTATTTGAAAAGTACATGTATGGTTTCTCAAGGAATAATAATGCTCTTGGTGACATAATAAGGCCACAGTCTAGTGGTTTCAATCCATATGTCAGAAAGTCTGCAGAACTGTATTATCAGCATCCTATTGAGCCTCATTTTAGCTTCAAAGGCCCAGGAGGTAGACTTGAACCATCATTTTCCTGTATAATGAACTACATGTGTATAGTAATTTCCGTTAATGTATAATTTCCTATAATTTCCTGTACAATGAACTACATGTGTATAGTAATTTACATTTATAAATTGATTTTACATACATTAACATAAACCTAATGAAGAAGGCAGGACAGTTACCATTATCCAGGTTTTATAGATGAGGAAACTGAAGACTAAAGAAGTTAAGTGGTTTGCCTAAGGTCCTGCAGCCTAGGAATTTAGGATTTATATCAAAATGTTTTTATGAACTCCCTTGAGATCCTCCGGGCATGGTAAGTAGTGTTTCCTAGAAATAGCATAGGATAAGGTGACAAAAAAATGACAGGTTTGCAGAATTTGGACCTTTCTAAAAACAGTCTGAATCCTTGGATACTGTGTTAACAGGCTCTGAGAATCCTCAGCCTGTCATGTTCAGACAGAACTGGCTTCTTCTCAGGAACTGGTCTGTTTAAACAGTATTACCGGCTTGTTGCATTTAGTAATTCTTTGACTCAAATCTTTAGGTTTGTGATTCTGTTCTCATTCCAACCTCATCATTTCATCTTTCTCTCCAAACTTACTCCTTTTCACTAATAGTACCACAATTCCATACTGTTGCCCAAATCACAGAACTATGAGTCTTACATCTGGTTACCAAGGCCACCCTTTCTCCTTTAAACAGCTTCAGAATTGTTTTACTCATTCTGTTTCACCTGGACTGTTATAGTTGTCTTTAGGGTCTCCTGCTCCATCCCCCTTCAGTCTATGTTCTACATTATTCTGGGAGTGATTGTTCAAAAATGCATTTATTATTATTATGTCACTCACTTGCTTAAAACCTTTTGATGATGGCTCTGGACTGTCTTCATTCTAAACTTTTAATTTTATTTATCTCCAGCAAACCTAGAGATGTATTCATGCACTCTTCTATCTCTGCCTAATAGTCCAGCCCAATAGTCCAGCCCAACGAAACTATGTGCAGGTCTTACAGCATAATGTATTTTTTTGCTATTCTGAATGACTTAGCAGCAGCAATGGCAAGACCTTGTATTTATAATTAGAATGCTACTTCCTTACCCTATTTGTTTGACTATCTCCTATTATTTCATAAAGACTCAGTTTATTTTTGTGATTCCCAAAGTTTTGGATGCTACAGTTTCCATAACTGGGTCAAATAAATGGCTGAAAGTTTGTTGGGAAACACACTCTCCAAGTATCACCCCCACTGATTAATTTCAAAGGAAAAAAATATCTTTACAGAAGAGAAACCTGTTAGCTACTACCACCAAATCCACGTGATCAAATTTAACATCATTAATATGCAATAAACTGCTGTCATTTGGTTCCTGATGTGACCCACAAAGAAGGCACAACATAACCTATGAGTATTTGCACCAGAACCATTTAATCTAAATATAATAGAGGAAGAACAACTATGAAAGTCCAAATTTAGAGACTTCCTACAAAACAAATGGCTTCAATTCTTAAAAAAAAAAATCCATTAAAAAAATAGAGAATTATTTCAGATTAAGAGAGATAAAAGAGAGATGACAACTGAACGCAATGGTGTAATATCTGACAGGATCCTAGATTTTAAAAATAAAAAAGCTACAAAGAATTCCCTGGTGGTCTAGTGGTTAGAACTCTGCACTTTAAGCCACACAGTGTGGTCCCAAAATAAAAAGCTACAAATATTATTGAAACAATTTGGGAAATTTGAATATGCAATACATTATCTATAGATAATGGTACTTTATCAATGTTCAGTTTGCTAAGTGTGGTAATTATATTATGTTTATGTAGAAGAATGCCTTTTTTCTTAGGCAATGTATGCTAACGAATGTAGGGTAAAACGTCTTATTGACTACAAGTAGTTACTTTCAAATAGTTCAGGGAAAAAATGTATGAATGCATGCATGGATATATATATATATACTATATATGTATGGACCTATATACCTCCAGAAAGAGATAGGAAGGAAATATAGTGAACTGTTAATAATAGGTCAGTCTAAATGAAGGGTATATGGGTGTTCATTGCACTTACTATTTTATAGCAAGTAAATCTAAACATTAAAAAAATTAAAAGTTGGAGGGAGTACAAAGCATTTAAAATCACCCTCTGGTAATGCTATCACAGTCCACTTCTGTGTGAAGACTTCTGTCCTTCATAATCTCCATGCATTTCTCTTATAACATCATATTCTACCACCTGCCTTCTTGTTAGAGTATTTAAAGAACTAGCCATTTCTCATTTATTGCTTACATGATCTTGGGCAAGTTAGTTTCTCTAACTGTCAATTTTTATATTTGCAAATTGGAGATCAAAATAGTACCAACCTATAGGGCTACTGTGAGGACTAAATGAGATCATGCAGTAACATGTTTAGCATCATGTCTGTCTTATATTAAGTCTTCAAAAAGGTAAGATGTTAGTATTACTATTAGGTCTTGAGTCTCAGTATTCTCAAGCCAGTTTAATGCTTGGCTCAGACGCTCAGTTGTTTGTTAGATGAATGAAGGATGCACTGCCCTCTACTACTGTTTTATTGTTGCTGTTGGGCATCATGTAAAAGAACTCGTACCTTGGAGAATGATAAAATGATTAACGCCAAGGAGAACTTTAGATGGAAAATTACAGACCAGTAGATCTTGGACTTCTGCGGGGGCAAGGGGGAAATCTGATTTCTGATTCTGTGCATCTGTTTCATGTACAGGTAGAGGTAAGCTCTGCTGTTAGCCTGTGGGCACAGCCCTTATCCTTTGCCTTGGCCATCACTGCCAACTCCAAGCCTTGGAACATACCTGTGTTTAGGCTGCAGGCCAAACATTTCATGATTAAACCTTTGGTTAATCTTTTTCCAAATATCTATTTGCTGCTGATTCACCAATAATCTTCTTCAGAAAATGATTAAATCGAGATGCAAAAACTGTATCAAAAGGATATCCATAGTCTCCTACACGATTGAGGATCCAAGCCCCTCTTCTGGTGCTGAGGAAAACCTGAGGGATGGGGAAAAAATAATTTTTGCTTTTGCCATTCTCTGAAGAAATGGGAGCCCATTTTTTTCAAGATGAAGTTCAAACTCATTAATCTGGCTTTTTATCCCCTGCCTATCTCTTTATTTATTTAAATTTCCTGCCATTTTCTTCTCAAACACTAAGCCTACAATTAAATTGGTATATTCACTGAACAAGAATATATCTTGCTGTAAGCCACCACTGCTTTTCTGTTTAATGTCATTATGCCTCCTGAGGCCCCCTATTCCCTAAATTCTCCAAAGCTTATTCCTTTTTAAGATCCAGAATCAAGTCTCCCTCCTCCATAAGATACCACTGATCATTCTGGCTGATAATTTTTTCTCCATTTTCTGAACTTCTCTAGCACTTACCACCTGTCCAACTCATTTAAAATCAGAGAACAGTAAAGCTGACAGCAAGTGGACATCATTTAATTTAAAACTTTCAATCTATTCTTGGCCTTTGACATTGTTTGCATTATTAAAAAAAAAAAACACCACATCAATTATACTATATTTAACATTGTATATTCTGATTTTTGTCTTTCAGAATGTATTTTCTCCAAGGTGGAAGGTATATCAGATACATCTTTTAGTTCCCAACATACCATCATCACCATTTCCATTTACTGAGAATTATAACCCGTAAGTCACTGTATTAGGTCCTTTATCTGTATTTTTATTTGATCAATAAATAAATACCTCTTGAGGTAGGTAATGTTATGTCCATTTGATGGATGACAAACATGCGGAAGATGAATAATTTGCCTGAACTCATAGCTACTAAGTGGTAAAGCTGAATTTCTAACCTAAGTCTTACCTACGCCAAGGTAAGGTGAGGTGAGGTGATGTCGCTCGGTCGTGTCCAACTCTTTGCGACCCGGTGGACTGTAACCTACTAGGCTTCTCCGTCCATGGGATTTTCCAGGCAAGAATACTGGAGTGGATTGCCATTTCCTTCTCCAGGGGATCTTCCCAACCCAGGTATTGAACCTGGGTCTCCCGCACTGGAGGCAGACGCTTTAACCTCTGAGCCACCAGGGAAGCCCTATGCCAAAGCCTGTGCTTAAGAAATGTTTCAGTTATTTCAGGGAAAAACTGAAAATTGCAAGTAGAACAACAGGGGAGCTGGTCAATCTTTCTGTGTCATCTGCTGGCTCAAGTCCACATTCAGAGCTAATAAAAGTTTGGTATTCAGCTACTTGGCAAAAGCATCACTTTGTCTATGTTATAACACTCTCTAGAGATAGTTTCCAGGGTTGTAAGCTATTTAAGCAGAGAAGGCACTAGCACCCCACTCCAGTACTCTTACCTAGAAAATCCCATGAATAGAGGAGCCTGGTGGGCTACAGTCCATGGGGTCGCTAAGAGTTGGACATGACTGAGTAACTTCACTTTCACTTTTCACTTTCATGCATTGGAGAAGGAAATGGCAACCCACTCCAGTGTTCTTGCGTGGAGAATCCCAGAGACGGGGAGCCTGGTGGGCTGCCGTCTATGGGGTCACACAGAGTCGGACATGACTGAAGTGACGTAGCAGCAGCAAGCTATTTAAGTACATTGTTTCGTGGATTTTCTTTCTTTCTTTTTTTTTTTGTCCATGCCATGCAGCAAGTGGGATCTTAGTTCCCCAACCAGGGATTGAACACACACCCTCTGCAGTGGAGTCTTAACAACTGTACTGCCAGGGAAGTCCTTGTTTTATGGTTTTTTGTTTCAGTCCTCCTGTTAAAAGGTGACCTGTCTACAGAGGGATGATCATATACTTCATACATGGATTCTCACCATTGGTGACCTTAAGCACTATCATAAATAAGCACTTTTATGTGTCACAGTTGAAAGAGCATGCATGGTCTTAAGAATCAAATGATTTTGTGTACAGTCTATGTAACTTTTAAAATATAGTTTATAAGTAATGTAAATGCTCAGAGCTTCAGTTTAAAAGTTCTCAACCAATATATTATAAAGCAATTATCCTCCATTTAAAAAATAGTAAAAAGTTCTCTATGAATAAAATAGTGACAGTAATACATATGTCACAAACCTTTATCAGAAACAGATCCACCTTACCTCCTCCCACTCTTGCTGCCCTGTTCTTTGGCAATTTATGGTTCCTCAGTGCTTGTAAAGAAATAGAGGAAAACAACAGAATGGGAAAGACTAGAAATCTCTTCAAGAAAATTAGAGGTACCAAGGGAACATTTCATGCAAAGATGGGCTCAGTAAAGAACAGAAATGGTATGGACCTAACAGAAGCAGAAGATATTAAGAAGAGGTGGCAAGAATACACAGAAGAACTGTACAGAAAAAGATTTTCATGACCAAGATAACCACAATGGTATGATCACTCACCTAGAGCCAGACATCTTGGAATGTGAAGTCAAGTGGGCCTTAGAAAGCATCACTATGAACAATGCTAGTGGAAGTGATGTAATTCCAGTTGAGCTGTTTCAAATCCTGAAAGATGATGCTGTGAAAGTGCTGCACTCAATATGCCAGCACATTGGGAAAACTCAGCTGTGGCCATGGGACTGGAAAAAGTCAGTTTTCATTCCAATATCAAAGAAAGGCAATGCCAAAGAATGCTCAAACTACTGCACAACTGCACTCATCTCACATGCTAGTAAAGTAATGCTCAAAATTCTCCAAGCCAGGCCTCAGCAATACGTGAACCGTGAACTTCCAGATGTTCAAGCTGGTTTTAGAAAAGGCGGAGGAACCAGAGATCAAATTGCCAACATCCACTGGATCATGGAAAAAGCAAGACAGTTCCAGAAAAACATCTATTTCTGCTTTATTGACTATGCCAAAGCCTTTGACTGTGTGGATCACAATCAACTGTGGAAAATTCTGAAAGAGATGGGAATACCAGACCACCTGACCTGCCTCTTGAGAAACCTATATGCAGGTCAGGAAGCAATAGTTAACTGGACATGTAACAATAGACTGGTTCCAAATAGGAAAAAGAGTACGTCAAGGCTGTATATTGTCACCTTGCTTATTTAACTTATATGCAGAGTACATCATGAGAAATTCTGGGCTGGAAGAAGCACAAGCTGGAATCAAGATTGCTGGGAGAAATATCAATAACCTCAGATCATGACACCACCCTTATGGCAGACAATGAAGAGGAACTGAAAAACCTCTTGATGAAAGTGAAAGTGGAGAGTGAAAAAGTTGGCTTAAAGCTCAACATTCAGAAAATGAAGATCATGGCATCTGGTCCCATCACTTCATGGGAAATAGATGGAGAAACAATGGAAACAGTGTCAGACTTTATTTTGGGGGCTCCAAAATCACTGCAGATGGTGACTGCAGCCATGAAATTAAAAGATGCTTACTCCTTGAAAGGAAAGTTATGACCAACCTAGATAGTATATTAAAAAGCAGAGACATTACTTTGCCAACAAAGGTCCATCTAGTCAAGGCTATGGTTTTTCCAGTGGTCATGTATGGATGTGAGAGTTGGACTGTGAAGAAAGCTGAGCGCCGAAGAATTGATGCTTTTGTGGTATTGGAGTAGACTCTTGAGAGTCCCTTGGACTGCAAGGAAACCCAACCAGTCCATTCTAAAGGAGATCAGTCCTGGGTGTTCATTGGAAGGACTGATGCTAAAGCTGAACCTCCAATACTTTGGCCACCTCATGCAAAGAGTTGAGTCATTGGAAAAGACTGATGCTGGGAGGGATTGGGGGCAGGAGGAGAAGGGGGAGACAGAGAATGAGATGGCATCACTGATTCAATGGACATGAGCCTGAGTGAACTCCGGGAGTTGGTGATGGACAGGGAGGCCTGGCATACTGTGATTCATGGGGTCACAAATAGTCAGACACAACTGAGCGACTCAGCTGAACTGAACTGAGTGCTTGTAAGGCCAAGCTTCTCTATAGCTGACAATTTAACAAGCCAATGGTATTAAAGAAAGCCCATGCCTTGGGTCCCTACCACATACTTTGAACATTCTTTTATCACATCACCCACATACATTTTTACCCTTTATTATTTACATAACTTTTTCCTAATAAATGCTTATTGAATTAATTCATGGAGTAACATATGAAATCAGTTTTGTGGTAATAGATGGGGATAAACCTGAGAAGAAGTGTTACTGAATGAAGTTTCTGGGTAAAGGTTAACAAAGTTGTGTCATTAAACTTCCTTTTTAAAGGTAATTTAAAATGTATGTTTAATTAAAGTTACTGAAGAACAACCAGGCATTTAACTATGCCAAAAAGTTATGATTCCAGAAAGACATGAATCTTTATGATTCCAGAAAGATAATGATGTCTTTTTCTAGGAATTTATAATAAAGATACTTTCTTCCCAGTTCAAAATCTATGATGCAAAAACAACAACAACACAAAACAACCAAAAAACCCTCAAGGACATAGAAATGGCTTTACTGTGGATGTTATTCTATGTTAACTAATTGTACGCAGAAGCTGGGGAGAGCTGCTTGCATGTGCTACAATGTGGATGCTTTTATACTGATGTCCATGTTGTCTTCAAAGGATTAGACTGCTTTTTTTTTTTTTTTCATTTGGGGAGTGAAGAAGAGTGAAGGGGAAAGTCCCCTACCAGCTTATAAGTGAAAAGCTTTCAATGACCCAGTACACTTTCCTTCAAAATAAGAGAATGGCACTTCTGCTGGCCAACAAGTGGTCCACCCTGTGGATGCTGCATTCTAACAAGCTCTCCCAGAAATCACTTGGTCTTCTTCAAAGCCAGAGGCACCCTCCAAAGAGGCAGCTGAGAGAGATTACGGGCACAGTCCTTGGTCATAACTAAATTCCTTAGCGTGAGGCCAGATAAATGATGGAATCTTAACTTGTAACCTGGCTCAGTTGCATCATCAATCATGATGTTGCCAACTGAGGCAACAAAACCAGTCCCTACATTTGCCATTGGCACTGATGGGCTGTGTGCAGGTATATATACTCCGTTGGGTCCTGCAGCTTCCTTGGTGAAGCAAAGTAAATAATTTTACTAATTCAAACCTGTTTGGCCCTGTGGCTAATTTCCACTGCCAGGTCTCCTCCAGAATTCCCAATGCCAATTATAATGACTCTCTTTCCAGTGAAACTGTCTGGATTCTTATAATCTCGACTATGGAAGTATTGTCCTTTGAACTTCTCAATTCCTACAACAGAAGGAAAAATAATTACTGGGTAATGGTCATTCAATTTTTTTGCAGTGTGCAGAGTTTATGCATACATTCTCCATGTGTTCTCCTTTTATTCAAGTGCACTGTCACCTTTTTAATATTTTTGCCTGGTTTCTTTTCCCATAGCCCCAGAGTGAAACCTTGTGATTTCCTTATCATAAGTAGTCTGCTTAACTTAGGATCTGTTTGTATTTTGGACTTGTAGACTCACAAATCCAAACTATTTCAGAAAACATTCTCTTGTCTTTTCATCTTTTTTTTTTTTTTTTTTGTAGTTGACTTACATCAGTTTCAGATGTATAACACAGTAACGATATTTTATAGATTATGCAACATTCAAACTTATTACAATATTATAGTGGTTTAGATGCTCAGTTGTGTCAGACTCCTTATGACCCTCCAGACTGCAGCCTACCAGGCTCCTCTGTCCATTGGATTCTCGGGGCAACAACCCTGGAGTGGGTTATAATTTCCTTCTCTAATAATATTATAGTATTTTGACTACATTCTTCATGCTGTATACTATATTACTTGTGACTTATTTTATAATTAGTAGTTTCTATTTCTTAATCCCCTTTACCCATTTTGCCTACCCCACCCTCTCTCCATCTTCTCTGAATACCTACTTCCATTTCAATTGTAGTATACATGTTTTTATAAACGCTAGAGTATACAGCAAATCCATGTGCAATGCAGGAAGACATGGGTTCAGTCCCTAGGTTGGGAAGATCCCCTGGAGGAAGAAATGGCAACCCACTCCAGTGGTAACACAAAGAGTTGAAAACAGAGCAACTGAGCACATACATAGTATTTTTTTTCCCCTCAAAATGAAAATCCAGGCCAAAGACTGTTATTTAACTCTTTCTTTAAGCTTTATTTTCTGGCTTAGAAACTCAATATTTCTGTTTGTTTCCTCCATTGCTTAAAAAAAAAAGCTTTCATTCAGGATAAAGAGATGTGGTATATTTACACAATGAAATATTACTCAGTCATGAAAAAGAACAAAATCATGTCATTTGCAGCAACAGGGATGCCCCTGAAGTTTGTCAAATTGAGTGAATTAAGTCAGAGAAAGACAAATATCATATGGTATCTCTTATATGTGGAGTCTAAAAAAATTGCACAGATGAACTTATTTACAAAACAGAAAGAGTTATAGAAAACAAACTTTTCTATAGGGAGGAGAAGTAGGGGAGGGATAAACTGGGACACGGGATTGGCATATACACACTACTCTAAACAGACAACTAATAAGGGGTCTCTGGTGGCTCAGTGGTAAAGAATTCACCTGCCAGTGCAGGAAACATGGGTTCAGTTCCTTGGTTGAGAGGATGCCCTGGAGAAGGAAATGGCAACTGATTTCAGTATTCTTGCCTGGGAAATCCCATGGATAAAGGATCCTGGTGGGCTACAGTCTATGGGGTCGAAAAAGAGTCTGACATAACTTGACAACTAAACAGCAATAATAAGGACCTGCTGTATAGCAAGGGAACTCTTTTCAATACTCTGTAATGACCTGTGTGGCAAAAGAATCTTAAAAAGAGTGGATATATGATTCACTTTGCTATATAGCAGAAATTTTTCAAAACACATTATTTAAATCAACTATACTCCAATAAATATTTTTTAAAGCCCTCGTTCAGTCTAGTGCAGATCAACTCTTTTTATCCTTAGAAAAACTATAATCATTGTGAAACTAAATATAAAGCCTTCTAATTTTTTTCTAGTCCCCCATGTTATTGTTATTTCTACCTCCCAAATATTATTAATACAAGTTACCACAACATTTTTAGTAGAATAAGCAGAATTGGGATAAGCCTTATTTCATCCCAAAGTAGGAATCAGACCATTCTTTAGGGACCAGGTCACAGGCATGGTTCAAAGGTCTTCTTGCTTAGGAGGCTACTTACCAGGGAAGCTTTCAAGGGTAAGTGAGCATAGGTGTGATGGCCAGTGCAAACCATAACTCCATCGAAGACATACACCTCCTTTTTCCCTTCAGATTCCGTGACCACCTCCCATTGGCCTGAAGTGGGGAAATCAGGCTGCTTCTTCACACTGCACACAGTGGTCTAAGAAAAAAGGGATCACCACAGGGGACTGTAGCCACAGCTAGGCCGTGGTCATCTTCCCTGACAGGTCTGTCTTTGCAGGGGGTTACACAAAGGGCTGATACCACATAAGAGGGCTAAGGCAGGCATATTTGATTTTCATACTCTACAAATAAAAACTTTTTTGTTTGGGGCTATGGTCAGAGTGAGAAAACTTTCACGAGGGAAGCTAAATAAAACAGAGTTGGCAGACTAACGTTGCATTATCCTCTCCTAGAAAAGTACAAATGACTACTTTTCTTGGGCCATGCCTCAGTTGGTAAAGATTCTGCCTGCAATGCAGGAGACCAGAGTTTGATCCCTGGGTCAGAAAGAATACCCTGGAGAAGGAAATAGCAACCAACTGCAGTATTCTTTCCTGGGGAAAATCCCATGGACAAAGGAGCCTGGCGGGCTAGTCCATGGGATCACAAGAGTAGGAGAGTAGGACACAACTTGGCAACTAAACCATCACAACCACCACCACCTTGGTCAGAGTGAGAAAACTTTCATGAGGCAACCTAATTCAAACGAGTTGTGAAATTAATGTTGCACTGTCCTCTCCTAGAAAAGTGAAAATTACTAGTTTTATTAGGCCATGCGTGTGTGTATGCTCAGTCACTCAATCATGTCTGACTCTTTGCAATCCCCTGGACTGTAGCCCACCAGGCTCCTCTGTCCATGGGATTTTCCAGGCAAGAATACTGGAGCAGGTTACCATTTCCTCCTCCAGGGGATATTCCTGACACAGGGATTGAAGTCTGCTGTGTCTCCTGCATTGGCAGGTGGATTCTTCACCACTGCGCCACCTGGGAAGCCCTCCTTGGACCATATGCCCTGGACCACACCCTAAGGCAATGATACTTAGATAAAATGTGGGCTTCTTTTGTGTTTCTAAGACACTTGATGCTCCAAATGCCTGTTCCTCCCCATACTCCCAGACATCCTGAGATCTTCTGATGCCTTCTTATCTCAAGTTCCATTCTCACTGTCTAGTCTTAAATATGTGACTGAGCTAATAAGGCTCCCTTTCCTAATACAGTAGAAAAACATCTCAGTGGCTCATGTTTTGTATAAATGAACTTCTTTGACTCCCATAAATGCCCATTTTACAAATAACTAGAAAGAAAGAAGATACAAGATGGGATAGTCAGTGGTATAGTTTTTAGCTTTAAAAACAAATACGGGTTACTCTACCTAGTCTAAGGAAACATTAAGAGTATGTCCTATGTGCTTCTAGGATTTATGACCATAATGTCTTGGTGAACTAATAACACTCTTATATACCCAAGTGATCCTATATTATTTATAGTTCCTCTCTATCATGTTCTTACTTTTATACAGGCCATTGCTTCTGCCTGGACCATCCTTTTACGCTTTCCTCATTTGGAGATACTCACCCTTCAACATTTAGTTTGGTATTATCTCCTCTAAGAAAACGTCCTTAGTACCTGATAATTCAAGCTCTAATGGATTAAGTGTCCCACCTCTGAGCTGCAGTGTATAGATCTCAGGGCATTTATCACCCTGTAACTCTGCATTTTTATTAATTATGCTTACAATGAAATTTTCATTTTTCTGGCTCCTAACTAGACTGTTAAATCACTGGTTTTTTTTTGTTTGTTTTGGTTTTTTTGGGTATTTGTTTCTTCACTGCTTAGTGTGGTAACAAACCTAAATGTTTTTAACAAGTGAAGAGAAGCATCACTAAACTATAAATGACTGACTTTGGAAGTCGTCACTGGATATTGCCATTTTAATTTTGTTGTTAAATAGAAAAAGGCATGATTTAGTAGAATGATCAGAAAGTAGAAGATTTGGGCTTTTGCCAGCTGTCAGAAATATTGGTTCTTTTATGGTCATGGCTTAAAATAATAGAAATATCATGGAAGATTTTACAGCAGGAAGGAACCAAGGAGGTGATATACTATAATCATCTTGTTTTACAAATAAAACTAAGACACATCAAGGTTGAGGAACTTACCTGCCTGAAGTCACAAGTAGATTAGCAGCAGAACAAAGACTAGAATTTAAGATTTTTTTCCCAATTCAGTGTTCTTTCCTCTATAGCAGAGTTGACTTATTTGCTTTCTCATAACTGTTCAATAACTAATTCATGGGGTTGTTGTCATCACATAAAAATGCATTGGAAAGCCCTTCAGAAAGCATAAAAGGCTAAGTGGCAAGCTGTGGGACAAGTTGTGGCACCACAAGTTTTCAAAGTACCTATACCTGTCAGTTCTCATTTGTTTATTGTAATCAAATGATACAGAATGAAGGCAATGAAATGAAGGTTGCTTCCTGGATCTGTAGTCAAGATACATAGAAGAGGGACTTTCCCATTGATACTTTTCAGTCAGAGAGAAGACACAGTGTGGCATCTATTGGATAGATACATGAGCATATCAAACCAAGCTACACATAAGCACCGCTAAATGAAACGACATTATTCATTTACTTTGCAAACAACTTCAAACACAGAGATGCCCACAAAATTCCCTACCTTAAATCGAATGTACTTGAGAAGGTCAAATTCTTTAGCATACATTCTGAAATACTCCAGGACCTGGGAGTTGTGCATGAAGTTAGGGTAATGATCTGGGATGGGATAGTCGCTGAAGCACATCATCTCCTTAGAAGTGTTGATGATCACTGACTTGTAAATACTTGCCCTTCCTTCTTCAGGTTCTTCCTGCAGTAAATAAAAAGCATTCATAGCAGCCTGACAATTAAGGTCATGGTTTATAAACAGCCAATTAATATTTGAAAGTTATCTGAAATACCAATTTTTTAAAAAGTTATACACACACATCCCTTTATATCTCCCAAGATTTGCACCCTCATGCTGTCTCTTCCCCTTGAATCTGAGTTGTCTTTATAACTTGTTTTTGACCAACAGCATGCAGTTAGAATGATCCTGGATGGCTTCCAAGACTAAGTGGTAAGTAGTCTGGCTGCTTCCACCTGGGTTTCTTAGAAAACTTCCTCTCATAGAAGTCAGCAGCTGTGTAACAAGTCCAGCTACCCTGAGACCATCATCCTCTGAGGAAGCCCATGCTATCCACATGAAGAGCATATTTGTGACAGAGAGATGTGCAGCCAGCCCCCAGAAGTCCTAGTTATCCCAGCTGATGTTCTAAACATGGAAGCAAAGAGGTCATAGTATGTGTCCAGTCTTAGATTAAAATGACAAGAGACTCCAAGTGAGAACTGCCCATCTGAGTACTAGTTTCAAGGTTTTTCATGTACTCACAACACTGTTCTCCAGGAAACACTGTACTAATTTATAGTTCTGTCTACTGTGTGTTCCTGTTTTACCTTATTTACACTAATTTAAAAGACAATTATTCAGTGTTAGCAAAAATGAAATCTCAGTACAATGTTTTCTGGAGAGTAATGTGGCAAGAACATGAAAACCCTTGACACTTAGCCATTTAAAGAAAGATTCAGTATTCAGGCAAAAATTTATGTTAATGTATGTTGATAGCATTATTTGTAATATAAAAATGAAATAAGTTAAATGTCTGTGATATTGTGATTTATAAGAAATATATATTTGGTCATCCAGATGGTCAAAATATATTTCTCATACATATTTGGTCTTTCTACCACAGTTCCTGGCTCAGAGCTCCCAAAACTCTTGTCATTTCCCAAGTGTTGAGAGTGATTAAAGTCTTTTGTTGTGTTAGTATGGTGACTCTTAGAAAGCAAATAATGGTGGGCCTGGTTACCAATGGAGCAAACCCTGTGGGTTGTAACTTTCAGTTGCCCCCTTCTGACTTCTGGGGAGGGGAGAGGGACTGGAAGTTGAATCAGTAGCCAATGCCCAGTGATTTAATTAATCATTCCTATGTCATGAAGCCGCCATAAAAACCCAAAAGAGTAGGATTTAGGAGCTTCCAGGTTGGCGAACCTGAAAAGATCAGGAGAGCAGCGTGCCTAGAGAGGGCATGGAAGTTCAGTGTCCTTTCCCTGTGCATCTCTCTCTCTGGCTGTTCCCAAGCTACATACTTTTATAAGAAACTGGTAATCTAGTGAGTAAATGGGTTTTCTGTGTTCTGTGAGCTGCTCTAGCAAATTAAGCAAACCCAAGGAAAGGGTCATGGAAATTTCTGATTTATAGCCAATTGGTCAGAAGTATAGATAACAACCTGGTAACGACTGGCATCTGAAGTCCAAAGTCCAAGGAGGGGTCACTGGAATCTCCAAACTGTAGCCAGTTGGACAGAAGCACTGGTAATAACCTGAGTTTATGACTCGGTCTCTACAGTAGGGCTGAGGGGCAGTCTTGTAGGACTGAGCTCTCAATTTGTGGAATCTGAAACTATCTCTGGGTAAATAGATGTCTTAGACATCTTGCTAGTATCTGAATGTTGTCTGTTGGTGTCTGGGGACCACCCCCCACCCATGCACATACACACCCACACATACTTGCTTTGGTCTCAGAACCATTTAATGCCCAACAAATACACTGTATCTGAGAATCACTCCTCTAGATCCTTGCTACCTGAAGTATGATCTGTGAACTAGCAGGCAGAGATATCTCTTGGGAGACTGTTAGAAATGCAGAATCTCAGGCCCCACCCTAACCTACTGAATTGGAACCTGCCTTTCTAGCAAAATCCTCAAGATTTTCCCAGGTAGCTCAGTGGTAAAGAATCTGCCTGCCAGTGCAGAAAACACAAGTTCAAATCCTGGGTTGGAAGATCCCTGGAGAAGGAAATGGCAATCTGCCCTAGCAGTCTTGCCTGGGAAATCACACAGACAGAGGAGCCTGCCAGACCACAGTTCATGGGGTTGCAAAAGAGTCCACATGACTTAGAGACTAAACAGAGGGTTGTTTAGCATGCAGAGAGAGTCTTCCCTTTTTCCATAAACAAACAAATATTTGGATGTTGGGTATTACTGAGCATTCAATGGCCATAAAGGAGAGTGTTCATTGGCTTTTCCCACAGTAGAGATGATTTTCCCCTGGTTTTTAGAGAAGAATTTTTGAATTTCAGAATCCTGAATTGATCATTCCCATTTCTTTGCCCTGTACTTCAGGATCTCATTCTTGTTGGCTGCTAATAATGTTTTCACAAGTCTCTTTTCAAGTCTCTTCTATCCTACAAATTTCAACCAAAGTGTTCTTTCTAGGGTATGGTTGTATCTCTTCTCTAATTAAACTTTGGGATGCTTCTCCATTTTCTATAGTTTGTTTTTCAGTTTAGGATTCAGAGACCTCCATAATGTCTTATAGTTTATATATTCTTTATCTCCCCAATCCTATTGTAAACTCCTTGACTTATATTTATGGTCTTTCCAACAGTATATAAAATTATAAATAGCACTTAGTACATATTTAATAGATGTATGCTGAATTACATTGAGAAAGGTACCTATAGAAAAAGAAGTAAATTGTACATAATGCATAACAAACTAATGAAATACATCGAATTCATTTCAAAAAGAGTTGAATAAGATATTTTTATCTTTTAAAAATTTGTTGTAAGGAAAATTGCAAAGTAATATAAAATCAAATGCATGAAGATATTCAATTTATATTATTTAAAATAGCTATTAATTAGAAATCACTTAAAATGGCCCCTTCCCCAATAGGCAAATGGTTTAATAAATTATGATCTCAGTATGATGTAGAATTTATCTTCCACACCACTTCTTAAGTATCCTGCTAAATTCAAAGCAGATCCTGTCAGCCCACTGCTTACTGGCTTCTACTGATTCCATGTGGGAAACCAGATTTCTTATTCTAAAACTCAGCATGTTGCACAATCCTAATCTACTTTATTATCTTCATTTATTGTTCTCCTCAATTAACTTCAAGCTTCTGAGTCGTTAAATTGTTTTTGAAACATTCTAGACTCTTTTACAACTTTAAACTTTTGTAATACTACTGCTTCTCCATTTGGAAAATTCTTGTCAGTCATTCAAGAGTCTCATCAAATGTGACTTCTTTGGAGAAGTATTTCTTGTTCTCTCCACTGAGTCAAATGCCCCCATTCAACCTCCAAGCTGCCAAAACTCTCTGCTCATATTGCATCAAGGCGACTTAGAATACACAGTAGTCTGCATTTGTTACCTTGACTGTGAGGTACCCAAAAGTAGAGTTTGTGTCTTATTTTTTGTATTTATGATGTGTGTGTGTGTGTGTGTGTGTGTGTGTGTGTGTGTGAACTCAGTCGTGTCTGACTCTTTGCAACCCCATGGACTGTAGCCCGCCAGGCTCCTCTGACAATGGAATTTTTCCAAAATACTGAAGTAGGTTGTCCTTTCCTACTCCAGAAAGTATATATCTTCCCAACCTGATATATAGTGGATGCTTAATAAATGATTTGAAATGAATTAATGAGTGAATTATGGAGACTGAATTTGGAGACACTTAAAAATGTGATTTTGAAATCTGTAAAGGAACACTGAAAATAGCCTATGCTATAACTTTAAGTGGAAAAAGTAATAAACAAAATTAAATTTACATTGTAATCACCAAATATAATTTGATGTATGCCTGGGGCAACTGTATGCCTGTGTCTACCCATGTTTACACAATTCACACTGTATAATCTCTCCCCTGTTATATGAGTATATTTTATTTATTATAAATCAATAAAACGAAGTAGGAAAAACAAATTGATTTATTAAGGAGATAGGATTTTTCTTTTATTTTTATAGAAATATTTATACCAAAAAAAAAAATATTTATACCACATCTTCATGATAAAAACCTTCAGAAAACCAGGAATAGGGGAAACACCCTCAATTTGATAAAGAACATCTACAAAATACTTACAGGTAACATTATACTTTGAAGAAGGAAATAGCAACCCACTCCAGTATTCTTGCCTGGAGAATCCCATGAACTGAGGAGCCTGGTGGGCTACCATCCATGGGGTTGCAAAGAGTTGAACACAACTAAGTGACTAACACAACAACATTATACTTAATACTGAGAAAATGGACAGTTTACCCATAAAATTGAGAACAAGGCAAGGACAGCTTCTCTTAGCATTTCTATTAAACACTGTATTAGAAATCCTAACTAATGTAATAAGGTAAGAAATGGCAATAAAGTTATATATATTGGGTAAGAATAAGTAAAATGATTTATATTTGAAGATGATATGACTGTCTGTCTATGTAGAAAATTCCAAAGAATTTTTTTAAATTCCTGGAACTAATAAGCAATTATAGCAGAGCTGCAGGCTACAGAGGTAATATACAATAGCCAACTGCTTTCCTATATACCAGAGATGAAAGATTGGACTTTGAAATTAAAAACCATACCATTTATAATAATACTCCCCAAATTAAATGCTTAGGTAAAAATCTAACAAAATATGTATGAGACTTATATCCAGGTAATATAAAACACAGAAGAAGAAAATCAAAGATATAAATAAATGAAAACATATTCTATACTCATAGATTGGAAGACTCACTATTGTTTACATGTCAGTTTTCCCAACTTGATCTATAGATTCAATGCAGTCCCAGTCAATCTCCCAGCTAGCTATTTTGTAGATGTTGACAAACTGATTCTAAAATTTACGTGGAAAGACAAAAAGCCTAGAATAGCCAACTTTGCCCTTAAGTGTGGACTGTGCATAGTGACTTTCTTCCAAAGAGTACAGTATGACATGGGAGGAAAAAAGAGAAATTTCACGGTGACAAACCCTGATAAACACCATTTCAAGCCAGGTCATCAAGATTAACATCAATCAGTGTGATAAGTGTGACAGAGTGTAACACTGATAATGATGTGATGAGAATGGCACTCTACCTCTAAGGTCTTCCTCCCCAAAATTCATAACCCCAGTCTAACCATGATGAAAACATCAGACAAATCCAAACTGAGGGATTTTCTATAAAACATCTAACCAGTGATTCTCAAAACTGTCAAGGTTATCAAAAACAAGGAAAGGCTAAGAAACTGACACAGCCATGAGGAGCCTAAGGAGACATGACAGCTGGAACAGGAAAAGATCATTAGGAAAAATAAACCTAAATAAATCTGAATAAAGCATGGGCTTCAGTTAATAATAATGTATCAATATTAGTTCATTAATTATGGCAGATGTTATCACACTAATGTAAGATGTTAATAATATCTGGGCATGAGGTATATGGGAACTCTGTACTATTTTCCTAATAATTCTGTAAACCTAACACAGCTCTAAAATTAAAGTTTATTTAAACATATTGTTTGTAATAGCACATTAAAAAATTAATTAGTGGTTAGGTCCTTTTGAAAACAAGGTGTTTGTGAGGGCAGGGGTAGAAATATTCCTATTAAATTTGACTTCATTCATTCAGCAGATATTCCTAAAGTAATAAAAACACTATATTAAGGACTTCCCTTGGAGAAGGCAATGGCACCCCACTCCAGTACTCTTGCCTGGAAAGTCCCATGGACGGAGGAGCCTGGTAGGCTGCAGTCCATGGGGTCGCTAAGAGTCCGACACGACTGTGTGACTTCACTTTCACTTTTCACTTTCATGCATTGGAGAAGGAAATGGCAACCCACTCCAGTGTTCTTGTCTGGAGAATCCCAAGGTTGGGGGAGCCTGGTGGGCTGCCGTCTATGGGGTCGCACAGAGTCGGACACGACTGAAGTGACTTAGCAGCAGCAGCAGCAGCCACAGGGACTTCCCTGGTGGTCCAGTGGCTAAAACTCCACACTGTATCAAAGTAGAGGGCGTGGGTTCAATCCCTGGTTAGGAAACTAGATCCCACATGCCACATCTAATAGTTCTCATGCTGCAACTAAAGATCCTACACGATACAACCAAGACCCAGTGCTGCCAAAATAAACAAAACAAAGCAAAACAAAAAACCTCACGATCTTAATGCTAAAAATACACGTCTGTCCTTGTTCTCCAAAGGTTCAAAGTTTCCAAATAGAAGGAGTAGACCGATGCTTTCCACAGCAGGTCTGTTGGGGGTCACTGAGCTAACTGAATCACAGATCTTACCCTTTATATGTGACAATAATCAAATATTTGTATTAATTTTCAAATAATTAAGACAGTGAAATACTGTATGTCCACAAAAACCTTCAAGCCCTTCTAAACACCCCATTAGATTCTTGGTAGTGCTTATTACTGTCAGCTCACTACTTTATAAGTGAGGGCAGAGCAGTCTCAGGTCAGTGAGTAGAAAAAGAAGCTTCCACTCCTGCATTTTAGTATTTTCTACCATCAGTGAATAATCTTCCCTATACAGACATACCTTGATCATATTTCCTGCCTAAGCGCATGACTTGCATTGAATAAGAAATTCATATGAAAAAAAGATAATGGGGACATAGGGTAGTGTAATTTAAACTGAAGGGTTCGGAGGCAATAGTAAGGGCGGAAGAACAGAGAAAAATGACTCGCCTTCAGTGGGAGGAATGTTCGAGAACAGTGTGGACCTTCTGTTCCTTTGACAGACTCTCAGAATCCCATTAGACCCCAACTGTCTTAGGACAGTTCTCAATGTTGTCTTCACACAGGGATCACATGAGGAACTCTGAAATACTAATGCCTGGTCCCTTCTCCCAGAGACCCTGTTTTAATTACTCCCTGTCTAATGTGTAGATAAGGCTGAAATCTACTGATAAGAGGTCATGTGCTGGCCCTAGAAAGCTCAGGGAACCAGAGTTTATCCCACCCACCTCAGAAGTTCTTTCTCCACACATTCTTAGCTAAATTGCAAAATACCTAAGAGCAGAGGCAGGAGGTTATATAACTGTTTCCCATCATCTAATATAGTCTGAGGTCCAGAAATGTTTATTCAATAAACCATTATTGACTTTGTTTTAAAGATGCAATGTCATCCTCATTTATCACGTGGGAAAGCAGGGGTAAAGGCTGAAGGACAAAGGTTTCCATGTTGGTTGTGCATTAGAAATAACTAGTGGAGAGTTTTATTGGCACTCCAGGCCAATAAAGCCAGAATCTGGATGGGCTGATAGCAGTATTTGTTAAAGTTTATTAAAGTTCCCAGGTGATTGTTCAGTGTGCAGCCCAAGTTAACAGCCACTGCTCTATAGTTAACCTTCTAAGTATTTTTGTATCCATTCAGTTGTCTTTTTTGGAGGGAGATATATTTAAGAATTTAAAAGACCTATCCATCTAAGAATGATTATTACTTAATTTTATATTTTAAATCAAAATGTATTAAATACACCTTACTTTACATTGTATCAGTATGGTACCTTTGTATAACATATACACTTTAGAACTTTACTACTCAAAATGTAATTATCAGCAGGATCAACATTACTTGGGGGCTTATTTGAAATATAGCATCGTAGCACCACCCCCAGATTAATGAATCAGAATGTACATTTTAGCAAAATCTCCAGTGATTCATTTTCATTTTCAAGTTTGAGAAGCACTGCTATGGTATGCATTGAGATTTTTAAAAATTTAACTAAAATAAAACTAAATTTAACTAAAATTAAAAATTATTCTACAGCATTGCATACTTATTAAAACCTCAACATTTCCCAAGCGATTTATCATTTTAAGCCACTTTGTTTATAAAGTAATACTGTAGTAATGAACATTAAGGTGATATGTCTCACATCACTACCTATCTTTCACCCTCATTCTGATCAAACATTAATGAAGAGGTCAAGAAGAAAGGCATGCATACTGAATCCCTGAGACCTATTACAAGAAAGAAAATGGAAGCCTTGAGTCCCCAGTGACTTACTGGACACCTCGTAGCAACAGTGGAATTCCAATGTGCTTGGGATGATCTTATATATGAAACCTTCAATGAAATTATAAAAATGTGAGAGGGGTAGGGTGGGGGAGAAGGCTCCAAATAACAAGCAAGGAGGTGAAAGAAAAGCAGATCTCAAAGGAATGTTTGAGGAAACCAGCATCAACATGTGAAACATGCTTAATCTACAATTAACTAATGTTTATAATACCTCAGGCTTCACAACTGTGTAACTGGAATATGTGAAAATGAAGGTCTATTTCCACAAGAACTCTAAGCAGCCACCCAAGAAATTTTCCATCTCAAGGATTCATTTATAAAATGCAAATATGTTTGGTGCTTAATACATGCCAGGCATGGCCTTTGGCTCTAGAATTACAGTGGTGTGTATGTGTGTGCATATAATATATTGTGTCACTGTTATTAGTGATGACATAATTATTCACTTAACCTCCACAATAACTCTCTGAAGGGGGTATCTCCTTCTTAAAGATGATAACATAGAGGTACAGAGAGGGTTAATGATTTTCCCCAAAGTCACAGTAATGCTAGTAGGTGCAGACACAGGATTTGAACCTAGACTATGCTTTTAAACTCTACACTGTGTTGTGGCTGGGTTTCTAAAGTAAAATTTTCTATTGATTACAAAATATTAATTAACAGTCTTTTCAGCCCATGTGCGAGACTGATTATGACTGAGGCATGGGTGGTGTGCTAAGGGGTATTCACCCTAGATCTGAATAAGAACTAATTGTCAGAGTTACTCGCCAAGACAGAGCCAAGATACAAAACAGCAGCACTGTTGTTCAACTAAGGAATGCTGTGAAACCACTTTTAAGTAACTGGCAAACACTATGTTTGTCTTTATGAAATATGAAACAAATCTGGACACCTTAATACCATTCACTGGCTCTAAAAAGTGAGTTTAAAAGCAAACCCAATGTATGTTGCTTTGGAGGTAGTTAAGGAGGTTAATCGGAGAAGGCAATGGCATGCCACTCCAGTACTCTTGCCTAGAAAATCCCATAGACAGAGGAGCCTGGTAATATTCTTTAACATATAATAAGCTTAACTATCATTTAAGTTAGATGATATCTTAATATGTTAGTTTCAAGGCTGGGTGTGCATATTAAAGCAACAAATTTATCTGTGCAAGGACAAGAAAATCTAGTTGCATGTACCCTCTGGCCTCCTCTGAAGATATGACTACTGATTTGACTTTTCAAGCAAAGAAAAAGTTCGAAGAATTTTTTGATTCTTTTAAGCCAGATTTTATATCCTATTCAGGGACTGGAATTATTAGAGAATTGTTTAAAGTTACTAGAATTTTTTAAAAGAAAGGAAGGAAGGAATAAACAAACAAACAAAAAACAGTAAGATTAGAAGAGACTGAAAAGAGGAATTCCTGGAAGGAGCTGTAACCTATATTCTAGGTCAATTACTGATTAATGCAGACCAAGAGTAACCACTCTAAATTTTCTAGCCATTTCACATATTGTCATTTTGTTACACTCTACCACTACAAAGATTGTTGCCCTCTTCCAGATAGCAGCAAAACTTATTACAGACACTCCCCAGCTTACTTACCATGATTCAACTTGTGATTTTTTTGACTTTACAATAGTTTAAAATCAATATTCATTCAATAGACACCATATTTCAAATTTTGAATTTTAATGTTTTCCTGGGTTAGCAATATTTTGTACCATACTCTGGTGCTGCTGGGCAGTGGCAGCTTCCACCCAGTCACAGATCAGGAGGGTAAACAACTGATCAGTTTACAACCATTCTGGTTTTCATGTTCAGTACAGTATTCAATAAATTATAAAATATTCAACACTTTATTATAAAATAGGCTTTGTGTGAGATGATTTTGCCTGTGTAGGCTAAGGTGAGTGCTTTGAGCACATTTAAGGTAGGTTAGATGCAGCTATGGTGATAGGGAGTGGTTTAGTCACTAAGTTGTGTTCAACTCTTGCAACCCCACGGTCTGTAGCCCACCAGTATCCTCTGTCCATGGGATTTCCCAGGCAGGAGTACTGGAGTGGATTGCCATTTCTTTCTCCAGGAGATCTTCCCAACCCAAGGATCAATCCTGCCTCTCCTGCATTGCAGGTGGGCTCTTGCATTATAGGCAGTCTCCTGCATAGCAGGCAGGTTCTTTACCAACTTGCTGCTGCTGCTAAGTCACATCAGTCGTGTCCGACTCTGTGCGACCCCAGAGACGGCAGCCCACCAGGCTCCCCCATCCCTGGGATTCTCCAGGCAAGAACACTGGAGTGGGTTGCCATTTCCTTCTCCAGGGGTGAAAAGTGAAAGTGAAGTTGCTCAGTCGTGTCTGACTCTTCGCAACCCCATGGACTGCAGCCTACCAGGCTCCTCCATCCATGGGATTTCCCAGGCAAGAGCACTGGAGTGGGGTGCCATTGCCTTCTCCGTTTACCAAGTTAGGCGTATTAAATGTATTTTAAGCTTAGGATATTTTCAATTTATGATGGGCTTATCAAGATGTAATTTCATTGTCAATCAAAGAAGATCTGTAAGTGAAAATGATCTCTGTGCCATTTTCATAGTCATCAGTAAAGGGAAAAAAAAGTGATATCTCTGTCCCATTTTTGCTGCCAGCCTTGGGAAAGAGGAACTTGCACAGAATCTGAGGTGATGGCTGCTGAGAAGGGATCAGCAAACTGCAGTCTAGCAGGTTGAATCACTATGAAGCCCATCACATTTCCTGACACAAACAAGATAAAATATCTTTTGCACCTAGTTACAGCCAGAGTTCCAAGTATGAAGGAACCAGGAGATTTACCTGGAACCGCCACAGCCCTCCGATGTCGTGAGACCTTTCAAAGCAGAGGGGCTCCAAGCCTTCTTCCAGGCAGCACTTGATAGACGTGAGCCCACTCACACCTGCCCCAATCACAGCAATTCTTTTCTTGGCCATGGTCTCCAGAGATCTTCACAGGGTTGGGTCAGTGGAACCTGTCCGAAAGAAAGGATGACAAAAGATAGAAAACACACATCAATTAACATCTTTCAGTAAGACTTGGCCGTGGCATCAACAAATAAAGGCTGAAACAGCAGATTCCTTTGAGGAAACCGGATACCAGTGTCCTCCTAGCCACAGGGAAATACTACACCTTGGATGGGAGAGCCCTGCAGCTGCCAGACCCAAATCAGAGACCCAGAGCTGAGAGGTCGGCTGTGGTACCCGAACTCAATGCCTTTGCCTCAGCACTAGCAGATCCTACAGCTGCGATCTGGAAGCACACTGCAATTTTGGCTCTTTTCAAAGATATATAAAGCTACAAAATAGCAACATCAGCAATAGCCAATGGGGAAAGGTTGTTCGACTCCACACTTCTCAGCCAACACCCCGCCCACTCAGCCGCAACCTTTTCCCCAGCTGACGAATAAAAAGTGGGCCAACCCGCTTTAAGCAGAAAGGATTAACCCTACAACCTCTCGGTTTTTCAGCTACAGATGCCCGAACTCTCAAATACTCTCAGGGGGAGATCCAAGCAGCCGGAATTTCCGTCGTTCGCCTCTCCCATCCACTTTTAACTTCCTGGTGTTTATCTTAAAGTGACAGACTCCTCCTGGTGAAGGGAAATTGTCAACAATACCACAAAGCAAATCTTGCTCCAGAAGCTTAAGTGGAGAACATCTGCCTTTTGGGAGATCTGATAAACCACTTCGGGGCCCCCTTGTCCGCCTTTTGGCCTCAACACCCAAAATTGGATCTTTGGTTCTGTGCTTGTTATTCAGTCATCCAGTCGTATCTGACTCTCTGCTACCCCATGGACTGCAGCACCCCAGGCTTCCCTGTCTTTCAGTATCTCCCAGAGCTTGCTTAAACTCATGTCCATTGAGTCGGTGATGCCATCCAACCATCTCACCCTCTGTCGTCTCCTCCTCTTTCCTTCGATCTTTCCCAGCATCAGGGTCTCTTCTGATGAGTTGGCTCTTTGCATCAGGTGACCAAAGTGTTGGAGCTTCAGCTTCAGCCATCAGTACTTCCAAATTAATAATCAGGTTGATTTCGTTTAGGGCTAACTGGTTTGATCTTCTTGCAGTCCAAGGGACTCTCAAGAGTCTTCTCTAGCACCACAGTTCAAAAGCATCAATTCTTCATGCCCACCTAGGGATGCCCCCTCTGCTATTTGGGCTTCCCTGGTGGCTCAGTGGCTAAAGAATCTGCCTGCAATGCAGGAGACCTGGCTTCAATCCCTGGGTTGGGAAGATCCCCTGGAGAAGGAAATGGCAACCCACTCCAGCATCCGCCCCTTTATTTCCCCCACTCCAGTATTCTTGCCTGGAGAATATCTTGGGCAGAGGAGCTTGGCAGGCTACAGTCCACCGAATTGCAAAGAGCCTGACACAACTGAGCAACTTTCACTTCACTTCAAATGGTTCTATGCTACTGATAGAAATTTTCTTTAAAATATCCATGTACTGACCTGGGTGCTGGGGTACAGTGAGGAGTGAGTGGATTGTTTTCTACTTAGAGGAGCTTAGCGTTTAGTAGCAGAGAAGGCAATGGCACCCCACTCCAGTACTCTTGCCTGGAAAATCCCATGGACAGAGGAGCCTGATAGGCTGCAGTCCATGGGATTGCAAAAGAGTCAGACACGACTCTTTCACTTTCACTTTTCACTTTCACGCATTGGAGAAGGACATGGCAACCCACTCCAGTGTTCTTGCCTGGAGAATCCCAGGGATGGGGGAGCCTGGTGGGCTGCCGTCTATGGGGTCATACAGAGTTGGACACAACTGAAGTGACTTAGCAGCAGCAGCAGCAGAGTTTAGTAGGGAGGACAATACACAAACATAATTTCAAAAAGTAAAAATACTTTTAAAAGAATCTTTTCTCACACAGTTACCTGTGCCATTAAAAACACAAAATATCCACTTTTAAAAAGTAACAGATTTTTTTCAAATCATACAGAAAAGACCAATGTAATGATATAGGACTTCACACAATGGGTCAGAATCAGGGTCCATTCAACCCAAGAGTCTGTTTTGACAGGTGTAAGAGGTTCTGGAGAGGTAGGTTGTGGCTGATACCATGCATCTTTGTGCACCTTGTACTACTCCCTGAGTAAACTTTACTGAAGATGATTTGACGCCAATAATGCCAACACTGGGTTTTGACTTACCTCACCCCAAAAGTATCCTTCCCAGACCAATGGTTATTTTCCAAAGTTTTACCTTGTATGGTGCAACAGATGTAATTGGGAATGGACGCATGTAATCCTCTGAGCAACTTCATAATGTGTGTGTTTTGGAAGTGAAAATGCTGGGGGATACACTGGCAGTCTGGCTTTGGGCCTGGGTGTCAATCACCGTATATAATTCTCCTTTATGAGGATTTTTTTACATCTAATTTAGTCACAAGTCCTTCCATCTTTCATCTCTCTTTTCTTTGCCTAAATCCTGCCTTTACAGTTTATACTTTCATTGAACTGCTTTTAGCTGATCATAGCTTGTCTTATTTCGACTACTTTAAAATATGTTTGAAAATAGATCTTTGGTTTGGGAAATCATTTGGCTTTGTCAGAAAGACTTCTGCCCACAATATGGTCTGAATTATATGAACACACAGACACATACATGCACAGTGGGAAACACATGACATCAACATAGCCTAATGGGAGAATAAAGGGAAAGAAGCTTAAGGATAGAGTTTAAATTCTCAGTAATTTTAAAAAGTGGGTGTTTTTATGTGGTTCTGTCTTTTTGATATGGTCCTTATTTATCAAAATACCATTTATCTCTCAAGAGTGATATTAAGATGAGCTAGTCAAAAATTTCTCATTTTTCTAAAAAGCCACTATTAACTATTGGTCTGGATTCTTTTCTCACTTTGCTTCAGAAATCTTTTTTTTTATCATTTGTAGATTTTTTTTTACTTTACAATATTGTATTTAACTAGTGTTCTCACCATCAAATACCACAAACTAGAATGCCTTTTGTCACCAAATATCTTTTCTTCTGTCTAATGCTACTTTCTCCTAGAAAGGAAAAGCAGGGTCTTTTCTTTTTCAGTTACCTAAATGCATCTTCATTGAGATTTCAAAATATTAACCTCTCATCTTATCACTGCCCAAGATTTATGGCGGTGGAAGGGCCACTGAATACTAAAGAACAAGAAGTTCTCATACAATCATCCTGTCTCTTTTACTAGACCATGATTTATTAGGTATTGGAGAAGCAAGTGACTTCCTTTGCATTAGTGAGGTACTCAGCCACAAAAACCAACCCATGTCTGAGGGAGGTGATTACAAGTTGCCCAGAGATCCCTGAATTTGAGATGGATTTGGCACCTGGATGGAATTTGGAGTTGTCTCCCTTGGGGTGGGGATGAGCAGAACAGAAGGAAGAACACGGAATTTTAGTGACGAGGGGTTTCAGACTGCTAACTTTTCATTGAAATCTGTTTTCCTCGTGTTATAGCATTATAGGACTGTAGGTGGAATGGGGCTACCCAAATAACAACTGTATTTCCCGGCTTCCCTTGTAGCTACTTGTCTAAGTATGACTAAGTCCTCACTTAGGAATGTAATTCAGACCATATTGTGGGCAGAAGTCTTTCTGACAAAGCCGAATGATTTCCCAAACCAAAGATCTATTTTCAAACATATTTTAAAGTAGTCAAAATAAGGCAAGCTATGATCAGCTAAAAGCAGTTCAACAGAAGTGTAAACTGTAAAGGCAGGACTAGGCAAGTTCTGCCCAGCCTATTTAAAAGGCAGTAGTTTGCCCTGGTTTGCCCTGAACTTCTGAGCTATTTTCTTACCTGTGGCCTAGAATATTGATAACTAGAGAGACCTTTGGAAACTATGTATTGAAGTAGGTCCACTATCAAATTGACGCTCTAAATGACTAGATCTTCTAACCTGATCTATTAATCTTGGTCAGTTGTATGAGAGATAAATAAATTGCTATTTTGTTTGTGCTATTGAATTTTCAATTTTGCTTTTTACAAGTGCTTTTACAACTTTTTACAACAGTTAATTTTTACAGTTAATCTTAGCATCAATATTTTTTAGACCTGTAGCTTTTTAAAGACTGATATCTTTCATAAAAGTTTTCAGTTATAAATGTAAACTTATAATAGGTACTTTTAAACATAAAATTCTAAAAAGTGTTTTAATGCAACCATTTTATATACTGGAAGTGTAACCTAAAATCAAATTATTTATAAATTGGATAATTTTGAATTTACTAGAGATTCCTAGTTATAGGAAAACTGATGAATATGTTTATAAACTGAATAATAGTCTCTCCCTACTGAATCTGTTTTACCATTTCAGAATAATACAAGAATTACCTTTAAAAGTTAGTATTTTAAAATGTAAGTTTATTTTAATGCTCTGCTACTTTCACTGTCTTGTAATTAATTACTTTCAAACTTGGCATGGATGTCATTTTTAAATTCTTGTGAAATGTTTTAAACCTTAACTCAAATTTTCTCTCTATTTAGGCTAACTGCAAATTTGCAAGTGAGTATATACAAACTCAGGTTTCCCTGGTAGCTCGGCTGGTAAAGAATCTGCCTGCAATGCAGGAGACCCCGGTTTGATCCCTGGGTTGGGAAGATCTCCTGGAGGAGGTCATGGTAAACCACTCCAGTTTCTTGCCTGGAGAATCCCCATGGACAGAGGAGCCTGGCAGGCTGCAGTCCATGGCGTCGCAAAGAGTCCAACACGACTAAGTGGCTAAGCACAGCGCATATATATGCTCACCTTTGACTAAAGTCTTTCTAAGGTGAAGGGCAGGCAGAGGACATGCTGGCGGTGTCCTGTTTCAGCTGTGCTTCCTGTGCATGCAGTGTGGCATGCCATGCTCTTGTGCACAAAAACAAGCAACGGAAGACCCTTCCCTTTGTGATTTTCAGAGACGATTGGAAACACAGAATATAAACCCATCAAAAAGATTTAAAGATACTTAAAAATACCATTAACAAAAAAGCAGGTGGAACGTCGCCAATGAAGAAATGGCTGGGTTCTGTAAAGTTAAACAGTTTTAATAAATTGTTGAAAATCAGAATACATTTCCCCATAGAAACAATATCTTTCCCCATGGTTAAGGCACTGGAAATGTTGTGAAAACCAACTGAGGCACAAAAGAAAGTTAAAATTCTGGATCAGTAGGGAATGGAAATTTTGTGGTAATGGCTCATTCACATAGAGAAGAACAACAGTCATATCAGATGAGCCTCTGGGGCTCTTGTCTTTCCGTTCATTCTTCAGACACAGGGTCCTGCTGACCTGCACATCAGAGACTGTTGGGATGTGGTCTAGGGTAGGGACAGTGCAGATCATGAGAAGTAGATGATTCTAGGAACGGTTCGGAGGTAGAATGACTGTAATGATGGATGTGGAGCAGAGGAGTCATACAGAGTTTTCTTGTGCACTTTCCCAGCCAATACCCACCTCTAGAAGCAGGTATTGTTTTCTTTTATCACCATAGATTCCTTTCATTTTTGTTTGTTTGTTTATTACTGAGGTGTAATTGACATATATTTAGTTTCTGGTGTACAGAATTTATACATCTGAATATATTTGTATATGGTGAAATGGTGAAATGATCACCACAGTAAGTCTGGAGAACATCTGATACCTTAATTTGTTCTTGAATGTAATGTAAATTGTACAATATATACTTTCTGTGCTTGGAATCATTACGCAATGTAGTGTTTTTAAGTTTTATCCATTCTCTTATTGATGAATATTTGGATTATTTCCACTTTTTGGTGTAATGAAGAAGGTATTTTATTCTTGAACAAGTCTTTTTTTTTTTTTTTTTTTTTTGATTTCTGGTCTCAGTTTTCTTGTGTGCCCAAGTGGAATTGCTGAGTCATAGATAGGAATAATGTTTAACTTTATAGGTAGTAGGTAGGTATAATGTTTAACTTTAGTTGACACTGCCAAAAAGTTTTCCAAACAGGTTGTGCCATTTACACACTCACTGGCAATATATAAAAATTCTAGTAGCTCCATAGCCTCTGAACACTTTGTACTGTTACCCATACTTGTGGGCATGTGGTATTATCTCATGGTGTTTTTAATTGGAATTTCCCCGATGACCGATGATATTGAACCTCTTTCCAGTTAATTTCTTGGCCATTTATATTTCTTCTTTGCAAAGTGTTTGTGAAAATGTTTTGCCCATTTTTAAAAAGCTCAGTGGATTTAGAATTGACTTGTAAGAATTCCTTGTGCAATCTGGTTACAAATCCTTGCAGATATATGTATTTCAAATTTTTTCTTCCAATCTGTGACTTAACTTTTCACTTTCTTTTTAAAAATAATTATTTATTTTTGGCTGTGCTGAGTCTTCATTTCTGCACATGGGCTTTCTCTTGTTTCCATGAGTAGAGGTTACTCTCTAGTTGTGGTGCACAGGCTTCTTGTAGCGGTGGCTTTTCTTGTTGTGGGCAACACTCTAGGACATGCAGGCTTCAGTAGCTGTGATGCCCAGGCTCAGCAGTTGTGGTACATGGGCTTAGTTGCTCTGCAACATGTGGGCAGAGATGGAACTGACCAGGTTCCATTCCTGATAGGGATGGAACTAATATCCCAATGTAAATGGTATTATTTTTACATTTTCATATTTCAGTTGTTTTTTAAAAGTATGCTGCTGCTAAGTCACTCCAGTCGTGTCCAACTCTGTGCCACCCCATAGACAGCAGCCCACAAGGCTCCACCGTCCCTGGGATTCTCCAGACAAGAACACTGGAATGGGTTGCCATTTCCTTCTCCAATGCATGACAGTGAAAAGTGAAAGTGAAGTCACTGAGTCGTGTCTGACCCTCAACGACCCCATAGACGGCAGCCCATCAGGCTCCTCTGTCCACGGGATTCTCCAGGCAAGAATACTGGAGTGGGTTGCCAGTGCCTTTCTCCAGGGGATCTTCCTGACTGAGGGATCTAACCCGCATCTCTGATGTCTTCTGCATTGTAAGGCGGATTTTTAACTATTGAACCACCAGGAAGTCTCCAGGGATATTAGTCTGTAATTTTTTTCTTGTAATGTCTTTGGTAGGTCTTTGGTATTAAGGTTTGTTGGCTTCTCTGAAAGATTTTTCTAGAATTGTTCATCACTTTCCTTAAAGTTTGGTAGCATTTACCAGTGTAACCATTTGGATCTAACATTTTCGTTAATGGAATGTTACAAATTATGGACTTAATTCATTAAAAGATATGGGATTATTCAAAATTTTTGTAAGTTGTATTTTTCTAGAATGTTTCCCATTTCATCTAGGTTGTCAAATTTATTAACATAAAGTTATTCATGAATCCTCATATAATTTTTTTAATGTATGCAGCATCTATAGTGATGTTGCCTCTGTCATTCCTTTAAAAATTAATTAATTTACTTTAACTGGAGGCTAATTACTTTACAGTATTGTGGTGGTTTTTGCCATACATTGACATGAATCAACCACAGGTGTACATGTGTCCCCCCTTCCTAGCCCCCTCCCACCTGTCTTCCCACTCCATCCTTCTGGTTGTCCCAAAGCACTGGCTTTGCGTCCCTACTTCATGCATCGAACTTGTACTGGTCATCTATTTTACATATGGTAATATACATGTTTCAGTGCTATTCTCTCAAGTCATCCCACCCTTGCCTTCTCCCACAGAGTCCAAAAGTTTGTCCTTTACATCTGTGTCTCTTTTGCTGTCTTGCATATAGGGTCATCATTACCATATTTTTAAATTCCATATATATGCATTAATATACTGTATTGATGTTTCTCTTTCTGACTTACTTCACTCTATATAATAGGCTCCAATTTCATACACCTCATCAGAACTGACTCAAATGAGTTCTTTTTATAGCTGAGTAAACCAGTCCATTCTGAAGGAGATCAACCCTAGGATTTCTTCGGAAGGAATGATGCTAAAACTGAAAATCCAGTACTTTGGCCACCTCATGAGAAGAGCTGACTCATTGGAAAAGACTTTGATGCTGGGAGGGATTGGGGGCAGGAGGAGAAGGGGACAACAGAAGATGAGATGGCTGGATGGCATCACTGACTCAATGGACATGAGTCTGAGTAAACTCCAGGAGTGGGTGATGGACAGGGAGGCCTGGCGTGCTGCAATTCATGGGGTCGCAAAGAGTTGGACATGACTGAGTGACTGAATTGAACTGAACTGAACTGAATATTTCATTGTGTATATGTACCACAACTTCCTCATTCATTCTTCTGCCGATGGACATCTAGATTGCTTCCATGTTCTAGCTATTGTAAACAGTGCTGCAGTGAACATTGGGGTACATGTGTCTCTTTCAATTTTGGTTTCCTTGGGGTATATGCCCAGTAGTGGGATTGCTGGGTTGTATGGCAGTTCTATTTCCAGTTTTTAAAGGAATCTCCACACTGTTCTCCGTAGTGGTTGTACTAGTTTGCGTTCCACCAACAGTGTAAGAGGGTTGCCTTTTCTCCACACCCTCTCCAGCATTTATTGTTTGTAGGCTTTTTAATGGCAGCCATCCTGACCTGCGTGAGATGGTACCTCATTGTGGTTTTGATCTGCATTTCTCTGATAATGAGTGATGTTGAGCATCTTTTCATGTGTTTATTAGCCACCTATATGTCTTTTTTGGAGAAATGTCTGTTTAGTTCTTTGGCCCACTCTTTGATTGGGTAGTTCCTTTTCTGTTATTGAGCTGCATGAGCTGCTTGTATATTTTGGAGATTAATTCTTTGACAGTTGTTTCCTTTGCTATTTTCTCCCATTCTCACAGCAGCCTTTTCACCTTGCTTCATAGTTTCCTTCATTGTGCAAAAGCTTTTAAGTTTAATTAGGTTCCAATTGTTTATTTTTGTTTTTATTTCCATTACTCTAGGAGGTGGGTCATGGCCTTGTCATTTTTAATATTAGGTATATCTGTTTTCCCTCTCACTCTTTTCTTTATTAATTCGGTCAGTTTTATTAATGTTTTTAAAGAACCATCTTTTGCCTTCATTGATTTTCTCTATTTTATATCTGTTTTCTGTTTCATTAATTTCTGGTTTTCTTTCTAACCTCTTTTTGCTTGTTGAGATCATTAATTCATCAAGTTTCCACTGAAGAACTACTGCAGCTGATTTCACAGATTTTGATATGTTGTATTTTCATTACTGTTACTTTCAAAATATTCTGTAATTTCTATTGTAATTTCATCTTTGATGGATGAGTTATTTAGAGGTAAATTACTTAATTTCCAGATGATGTGGGATTTTCTAGATATGTAACCAAGCAGGACCCTATGGGTCATTCCCTGACAAACCCCTTCCCCATATCCTCTGTTTTAGCTCCTCTGAAGTATTTAGATAATTATATCTGACACATGTTTCCCAAGTTGCTTTTCAGATGCTAAAACTCCCACCAAATGGAAGAAATTAACTTGATGACCATAAGCCTGTAACCTGTAGACCTACTGGGGCCTAAGGATTGATAATGTTAACCCCTGTGACACCACCCTGTTACCTCACCATCAGCCAATCAGAGAATTCTGCAGGGGCTGGTTATTTATGCTGGGTTGCCACTCCCTCACCTTATCTTTAAAATTACATTGTGGAAACCCATCAGGGAGGTCAGGCTTTTTGAGCACTATTCCTGGGTTCCTTATATGCATGCATGCTAATTAGATTGCTTCAGTCATGTACAACTTTGTGACCCCATGGACTGTAGCCTGCCAGGCTCCTCTGTCCATGGGGATTCTCCAGGCAAGAATACTGGAGTGAGTTGCCATTTCCTCCTCCAGGGTTCCTTACATGGCACCTTACAATACATGCTGCACTTTGCTTCATCACAAGCTGGTGTCAGCAGATTGGCTTTCCTGTGTAGGCAAGTGGACCCAAATTTTGGTTCGTGACTGCAGCCATGAAATTAAAAGACGCTTACTTCTTGGAAGAAAAGTTATGACCAACCTAGATAGCATATTCAAAAGCAGAGACATTACTTTGCCGTCTGGTCAAGGCTATGGTTTTTCCTGTGGTCACATATGGTTGGGAGAGTTGGACTGTGAAGGAGGCTGAGCGCTGAAGAATTGATGCGGTTGAACTGTGGTGTTGGAGAAGACTCTTGAGAGTCCCTTGGACTGCAAGGAGATCCAACCAGTCCATTCTGAAGGAGATCAACCCTGGGATTTCTTTGGAAGGAATGATGCTGAAGCTGAAACTTCAGTACTTTGGCCACCTCATGCGAAGAGTTGACTCATTGGAAAAGATTCTGATGCTGGGAGGGATTGGGGGCAGGAGGAGAAGGGGACGACAGAGGATGAGATGGCTGGATGGCATCACGGACTCGATGGACATGAGTCTGAGTGAACTCCGAGAGATGGTGATAAACAGGGAGGCCTGGCATGCTGCGATTCATGGGGTCGCAAAGAGTCTGACACGACTGAGCGACTGAACTGAACTGAACAGAACTGAATAGATATCTTATTGTTGTTGATTTCCATTTTAACTTTTCTGTGGTTAAAGAACACATTTCATGTGATTCTAATTGACTTTGAAATTGAAATTAACTTTGAAAATTGACTACTAGTTTTATAGCTCAGTATATGATATATTTTGTTCACTGTTCCATATGCACTTGGAAAGATGATGCACTCTACAGCTGTTGAGTGTAGTTTCCTACAAGTATCAGTTAAGTTGCTTAGTATTGTTACTCAAATGTTCTATATCCTTACTAATATTTTGTCTGTTTGTTCTATTGATTACTGGGGAAGTATGTTAAAATCTCCAACTCTAATTCTAGGTTTGCCTTTCCCATACAATTCTGTCAATTGTTTGCTTAATAAATTTTGAAGTTATATTATTAGGTGCATACACATTTAGGATTATGTATTTCTTCTATGGAATTTATCTTCTAATTATTATGAATTTCTTTTTTTTCCCTCTGTTACTTCTTCCTTAACATCTTCTTTGACCATTAATAATATAACTGCAGTAGTTTACACATGGTTGCTCTTTTCACAGAGTATCTTTTCCCGTGTTTTATTTCCAGTTACTTACATTTAAGTCAATTATATTTAAAGTCTCTTGTACTCAGGATATTTTGGGTCCTTTAAAAAAATAGTCTGAAATCTTTTTTTTTAAAGAGCTGTTATTGTTGTTTAGTCACTAAGTCATGTCTGCTTCTTTTGTGACTCTATGGACTGTATTCCGCCAGACTTCTCTGTCCATAGGATTTCCTAGGCAAGAATACTGGAGTGGGTTGGCATTTCCTTCTCCAGGAAGTCTCCCTGAGCCAGGGATGAAACCCGTGTCTCCTGCACTGGCAGGCAGATTCTTTACCACTGAGCCACTGGGGATGTCCTAAAGAGCTGCTGCTGCTAAGTCACTTCAGTCGTGTCTGACTCTGTGCAACCCCATAGACGGCAGCCCACTAGGCTCCTCTGTCCCTGGGATTCTCCAGGCAAGAATACTGGAGTGGGTTGCCATTCCCTTCTCCAATACATGAAAGTGAAAAGTGAAAGTAAAGTCGCTCAGTCGTGCCCAACTCTTAGTGACCCCATGGACTGCAGCCCACCAGGCTCTTCCGTCCATGGGATTTTCCAGGCAAGAGCACTGGAGTGGGGTCCCATTGCCCTCTCCATCCTAAAGAGCAATTAGTCTATTTAAATTCACAATTACTGATATGGTTGGCTTAAAGTATACCATATTTGCCTTTTAATTTTTTCCATCTGTTACTTGTTTTTGTTGTTGTTTCTCCTTTTCAGCTTGGTTTCAGTTTGTCAAGTATGTTTTAGTTCTCCATTTTCCCTGTTATTGTCTTTTTACATATAATATATACTTGCTGCTGCTAAGTCGCTTCAGTTGTGTCTGACTCTGTGCATCCCCATAGACGGCAGCCCACCAGGCTCCCCCATCCCTGGGATTCTCCAGGCAAGAACACTGGAGTGGGTGTCCATTTCCTTCTCCAATGCATGAAAGTGAAAAGTGAAAGTGAAGTCGCTCAGTTGTGTCCAACTCCTAGCAATCCCATGGACTGCAGCCTACCAAGGTCCTCCATCCATGGGATTTTCTAGGCAAGAGTACTGGAGTGGGTTGCCATTGCCTTCTCCAATATATACTTAGTATTACTCTAATGATTACAACACGCATCCTTTATTTATTACTTTCTATCTTGAAATGGTACGTAATAATTTGACAGTGTACTAAAGCCTTACAATAGTATAATCATAATTTTATTGATCTTTCCTGAATATTGTGTTATCAATGTCATATATGTTATGTCAACATGTTATGAACCTCATAATATATTGAATGTATTGTTTTAAGCAGCAAATAGTCTTTTAAAAAGAGTATGAAGTGAAAATTTTGAAATGTTACCATTTATACCATATGAAAATATCAAATTCCTGGGAATAAACCTAACAAAAGACATACAAATCATCTATGCAGAAAGTGGAAAAAATATTGGAAGAAATTACAGAGATCTAAATTAGTGGCATGAGATACCATGTTACAAGTCAATATTGCAAGGATGTCAGGTCACTGCAATTCAGTCTTCAGATTCAATGTAGTTCCAATCAAAATCTCAAGGTGTAGAAATGTGTGTGTATGTCTGTAGCTGACTTTAAAAACTTAGCCTCAGTTCAGTTCAGTTCAGTTTAGTCACTCAGTCGTGCCCGACTCTTTGTGACCCCATGAATCACAGCACGCCAGGCCTCCCTGTCCATCACCAACTCCCGGAGTTCATTCAGACTCATGTCCATCGAGTCAGTGATGCCATCCAGCCTTCTCATCCTCGGTCGTCCCCTTCTCCTCCTGCCCCCAATCGCTCCCAGCATCACAGTCTTTTGAATGAGTCAACCCTTCTCATGAGGTGGCCAAAGTACTGGAGTTTCAGCTTTAGCATCATTCCTTCCAGAGAAATCGCAGGGCTGATCTCCTTCAGAATGGACTGGTTGGGTCTCCTTGCAGTCCAAGGGACTCTCAAGAGTCTTCTCCAACACCACAGTTCAAAAGTACCAATTCTTCAGTGCTCAGCCTTCTTCACAGTCCAACTCTCCCATCCATACATGACCACAGGAAAAACCATAGCCTTGGCTAGACGGACCTTTGTTGGCAAAGCAATGTCTCTGCTTTTCAATATGCTATCTAGGTTGGTCATAACTTTTCTTCCAAGGAGTAAGCGTCTTCTAGTTTCATGGCTGCAGTCACCATCTGCAGTGATTTTGGAGCCCCCAAAAATGAAGTCTTACACTGTTTCCACTGTTTCCCCATCTATTTCCCATGAAGAGATGGAACCAGATGCCATGATCTTCATTTTCTGAATGTTGAGCTTTAAGCCAACTTTGTCACTCTCCACTTTCACTTTCACCAAGAGGCTTTTAGTTCCTCTTCACTTTCTGCCATAAGGGTGGTGTCATCTGCATATCTGAGGTTATTGCCATTTCTCCCAGCAATCTTGATTCCAGCTTGTGCTTCTTCCAGCCCAGTGTTTCTCATGGAGTACTCTGCATATAAGTTAAATAAGCAGGGTAACAGTATACAGCCTTGACGTACTCCTTTTCCTATTTGGAACCAGTCTGTTGTTCCATGTCTAGTTCTAACCGTTGCTTCCTGACCTGCATACGGGCTTCTCAAGAGGTAGGTCAGGTGGTCTGGTATTCCCATCTCTTGAAGAATTAATTTTCCACAGTTGATTGTGATCCACACAGTCAAAGGCTTTGGCATAGTCAATAAAGCAGAAATAGATGTTTTTCTGGAACTGTCTTGCTTTTTCCATGATCCAGCGGATGTTGGCAATTTGATCTCTGGTTCCTCTGCCTTTTCTGAAACCAGCTTGAACATCAGGAAGTTCATGGTTCACGTATTGCTGAAGCCTGGCTTGGAGAATTTTGAGCATTACTTTACTAGCGTGTGAGATGAGTGCAGTTGTGCAGTAGTTTGAGCATTCTTTGGCGTTGCCTTTCTTTGAGATTGGAATGAAAACTGACCTTTTCCAGTCCTGTGGCCACTGCTGAGTTTTCCCAATGTGCTGGCATATTGAGTGCAGCACTTTCACAGGATCATCTTTCAGGATATGAAATAGCTCAACTGGAATTACATATGTCATCAGGCAAATGCATATTAAAATCATGATAAGATAATACTACATATCTATGAGAATGGCCAAAAACCAAGAACATTGATGACAACAAATGCTGGCAAGGCTACAGTACTACGGATACTCTTTCATTGCTGATGGGAATGTAATATGGTAAAACCAAACTGCAGGTTTCCTACAAACTATGCATATTCTTACCATGTGTCTGGCAATTATGAGTATCAGTATTTACTTGAAGGAGGTGGAAACTTTCATCCATATGTAAACTTGCACTCAGATTTCCATGCTGTGGCCCCAGCCTAATTGAGGTATGTGTGTGTGCTCAGGTGCTCAGTCATTTTGGACTCTTTGCCACCCAATGGACTGTAGCCCACCAGGCTCCTCTGTCCCTGGGGATTCTCCAGGCAAGACTGCTGGAGTGGGTTGCCATGCCCTCCTCCAGGGGATCTTCCCAACCCTGGAATTGTACCCAGGTCTCCTGTATTGTGGGTGGGTTCTTTACTGTCTGAGTCACCAAGCAATTGAGGCATAATTGACAAATATAAAATTATATATATTTAAAGTATATTCCATAATGATTTGCTGTATTTATACATTGTGAGATGATTACCACAATCAAGTTAATTAACACTTCCATCACCTGACATAGTTACTTTGTATGTTTGTGTGTGTGGTGAAGAATGCTTTACATTTACTTCCTTAGAAAATTTCAAGTATCCAGTACAGAATTTTTAATGATTACATTTTATATATATATACCATGCTGTAAGTTAGGTCCTCAGGATGTATTCATCTTATAACTGAATGTTTATACCCTTTGACCAACATCTTCTCATTTCCTCTATGTTCTAGCCCCTGGTAACCACCATTCTATTCTATTTGTATGAGCTCAACTTTTTTTTAGATGCCACATATAATAATTCATTGTATGTGATAGCATACAATATTTATCTTTCCCTTCTGGTGTATTTCACCGAGCATAATGCCTTCTAGGTTCATCTATGTTGTCACAAATGACAGGATTCCCTTTTATGGTTAAATAATGCCCTATTGTTATGTGTATATAACATAGTTTCTCCATTTATATGTTGACGGACACTTAGGTTGTTTTCATACCCAGCCTATGGTGAATAATGCTATGATGAATATGAGCGTGCAAGTTTCTTCCAGATACTGGTTTTACTTCCTTGGGATACACATGTAGAAGTGGAATTTCTGGATCTTATCATAGTTCTATTTTTAATTTCTTGAGAAGCTTCCATACTGTTTTCCATAATAGCAGTATGAATTTACATTCCCACCAACAACAATGTGCAAGAATTCCCTTTTCCCACAACTTTGCCAACATTTGTTATTTCTTACATATATTTCTTTTGATAATAGCCATTATAACAGGTATGAGGTGATATCTCATTATGGTTTTGATTTGCATTTCCCTGATTGTCATTGGTTCAGTTCAGTTCAGTCACTTAGTCATGTCTGACTCATTGCAACCCCATGAATTGCAGCATGCCAGGCCTCCCTGTCCATCACAAACTCCTGGTGTACACTCAGATTCATGTCCATCTAGTCAGTGATGCTATCCAGCCATCTCATCCTCTGTCCTCCCCTTCTCCTCCTGCCCCTGATCCCTGCCAGCATCAGAGTCTTTTCCAGTGAGTCAACTCTTCACATGAGGTGGCCAAAGTACTGGAATTTCAGCTTTAGCATCATTCCTTCCAAAGAAATCCCAGGGCTGATCTCCTTCAGAATGGATAGGTTGGATCTCCTTTGCAGTCCAAGGGACTCTCAAGAGTCTCTCCAACACCACAGTTCAAAAGCATCAATTCTTTGGCGGTCAGCGTTCTTCACAGTCCAACTCTCACATCCATACATGACTACTGGAAAAACCATAGCCTTGACTAGATGGACCTTTGTTGGCAAAGTAATGTCTCTGCTTTTGAATATGCTATCTAGGTTGGTCATAACTTTTCTTCCAAAGAGTAAGCGTCTTTTAATTTCTTTGGTAATTAACACCTTTTATGTATCTGTGTGGTGTTGGAGAAGACTCTTGAGAGTCCCTTGGACTGCAAGGAGATCCAACCAGTCCGTTCTGAAGGAGATCAGCCCTGGAATTTCTTTGGAGGGAATGATGCTAAAGTTGAAACTCTAGTACTTTGGCCACCTCATGCGAAGAATTGACTCACTGGAAAAGACTCTGATGCTGGGAGGGATTGGGGGCAGGAGGAAAAGAGGACGACAGAAGATAAGATGGCTGGATGGCATCACTGACTCGATGGACGTGAGTCTGAGGGAACTCCAGGAGTTGGTGATGGGCAGGGGAGGCCTGGCGTGCTTCGATTCATGGGGTCGCAAAGAGTCGGACACGACTAAGAGAGTGAACCAAACTGAACTGACCATTTGTATATTTTCTTTGGAAAAATGTCTACTCAGGCTCTTTGCCTAATTTAAAAATCAGATTGTTTGTTTCCTTGCTATTGAGTTGCATGAGTTTCTTATATATTTTAGATATCAACCCCTTATCAGATACATGGTTTGCAAATGTTTTCACCCATTCTGTAGGTTGTCTTATTTCTTGGGTATTTCTTTACTGTAAAGCTTTTTGGTGTGATGTCATCTGCCGGGAGCCAGCGTGAGGAACTCCGCCCATGGCGAAGGTCATGAGGAAGGAGGCTTGGCATACCCAAAGGTGGGATCGAGCTTCAGGAGACCCCCTGTTCCCAAGCATCTACCCTCCAAACCAGAGTCTGCCTACTATACTGCTTTATGCTCTCACCTACACCTCTGACTTTACAGAGGGCTATCCCCCACCACCTCTCTCTGTAAAGGAGTTAACTTAGGGCTCCAGATAATAAATCCCCTGGGCTTGACAAGGGTGTCTCAGGTCAAACCTCTGCTGGCAGACTAGCTTGTGTGACAGGATTATTCACACTTGCTACTACTTACATGATTGTTTACAACCTCTCAACCATAAGCAGTACAGAGAGTTTGGAGTATTCTGAAAGTCTTAGTTAGCATTGGGTTTTTCTAAAGATAAAAATCATGTTGGTGCAGGGTTTCTTTGCTGAGTTAATGATTGCCGCTAGGCCTCCATATCCTTAGGCACCTGGGAGTATGTTAATCAATGTAATTGGAATGTAGAAAAGGAAATATAGTAGTTTTGATGTTAGCAATACTAGACTTTTTGAGTTAATGAATTTTCTCTTTTGTTATAGATCACTGTACTCCTCTTTGTTATAAATCACTGTGTCCTTGCTATATAAAAATGTGACTTTATCACTATCTTAAGACTAAATAGGTCTTAAGGGGAACAAGTTTTCTGATCAATTAACCTTTATCAGTAGAAAGAAAAGTGAGGCCATAAAAATGTTAATCGGTCTCCAGACCAGAAGATATTGTAAAACAAATGTAAGACCCTTGTAAGAACAAAGATATGCTGAGAACACATTTATCTCTGTGTATAACTAAAAGTAGATTTGGAAAATAAAGAAACAGACCAGTTCCTGGAAAGATTGGCTTCCCCCGTGTGGTCTTTTCTCGGTCTCTTCTTTACTGGCTGAATTCCCATCTGGAACATGGAGGCTCACCATGTCTACTTACTTGCCCTGGCTTCTAAGACCCATGCAAGAGGGAGCCCAAGGTGGGGCACCTTCCGCTATTCAAGCAGGCGCTGGTGGCCTACGTAGATGGTGCAAACTCCTTGTCTTGGAGTTTTATTGGTTTTTCACGTAAACCAAGTTATTTAGCATCTTTTCTCCACTTATTTTCCAACTACACTATTTCTTTCTAATCTCCCGTCTGTCTTTAATTAAGCAATTAATTCCTCAGACGCTGACTCTGTCCCCACTTCACATCCCCTGGATCCATCGGAGCTAGCCTCTGGCAATCATCCCAGTTGTTTATTTTTGCTTTTGTTGCTTGCACTTTTGGATTATCTAAAATATTATTGCCAAGACCAATGTCAAGGAGATTCTCCCGATATATTTTTCTAAGAGTTTTATGATTTCAGGTCTTACATTTCAGTCTTGAATCCATTTCAGGTTAGTTTTGTGAGTGATATAAGAGGAGTCCAATTTCATTCTTTTGCAATGTGGATATCTAGCTTTTCCAGCACTATTTATTGAAGAGAGTAACCATTTCCCATTTTATGTACTGGGCACCCATGTCAAAGATTAGTTAACTGTGTATATATGAGTTTATTTCTCAGCTTTCTATGCTCTTCCACTGGTCTATGTGTCTGTTTTTATGCCACTACCATTATGTTTTGATTACTGTAGGTTTTTTAATATAGTTTGAAATCAGGACGTGTAATTCCTCCAGCTTTGTTCTTTCCCCTTAAAGTTGTTTTGGCTGTTTGGAGTCTTTTGTGAATACAAGTGTTTATAGCAGCTTTATTTGTAGTTGCTGAAACTTGGAAGCAACTTGGATGTCTTTCAGTAGGCAAATGGATAAATTGTAGTGCATCTGGACAGAAGAATATTGTTTAATATTAAGAGGAAATTAAATACCAAGCCATAAAAAGACATGGAAGAAACTGAAATGCATCTTACTAAGTGAAACTAAAATGAAAAGACTACTGTGATGGTTAACTTTATGTCAACTTGACTGGGCTAAATAAGGTATACCCAGATAGCTGGTAAAACATTATTCCTAAGTGTGTCTGTGAGGGTGTTTCTAGATGGGATTAGCATTTGAATTGGCAGATTGAGTAAAGAAGATCACCCTTACCCATGTGGGTGGGCATTATCCAGTTCATTGAGGTCCTGAATAAAACATAAAGGTGAAGGAAGGGCAAATATGCTCTCTTCTTGAGCTGGAATATCCATCTTTTCTTGCCCTCACATATGGGTGCTTCTTGTTCTTGGGCTCTTGGACTTCACTATGACTTAAATCACTGGGGCTTCCCTGGTTCTCAGGCTTTCAAATTTAGATCTACACCACTGGCTTTCCTATGCTCCAACTTGCATATGGCAGACATTGGGATTTCTCAGACTCCATAGTCAGTGAACCAATCCCTCATTATAAGTCTCTTACTATCTCTCTCTCTCTCTTTATATGTATGTATGTATGTGTGCATATATATATATATGCACACATACATACATATATATACACACAATTAGTTCTGTTTCTCTGGAGAACCCTGGCTAAAACAGCTACATACTATATGATTCTAACTATACAACATTCTGGGAAATGCAAAAGTATGAAGATACTTAAATGACCTGTGGTTGTCAGGGGTTTGAGGGAGAGAGGGATGAATGAGTGAAGCACAGAGGAGTTTTAGGGCAGTGAAAATATTCTGTGTGATACTGTAATGGTGTATCCATGTCATTATATATTTCTTCAAACATATAGAATATACAACACCAAGAGTGAGCCCTAATGTAAACTATGGACTTTGGGTGATAATGATATGTCAATGTAGATTCTTTGATTGTAACAAATGTACCACTCTGGGAATAGTGATGATGAAGTAGGCTATGCTTGTGTGGGAGCTGGGAGTATAAAGGAAATCTCTATACCTCTTATCAACTTAGCTATGAAGCTAAAACTGCTCTAAAAAGCAAAGTCTGAAAAAATGGAATCTTAAAAATTTTTTTCAGTAGTTCTCTTTGTTTAAAAAAAGAAGACATGCTGTACTAAACTACAATTGTGTTGGTGTAAGAATAGTCAAATAGTTGAATAGGACACCATAGAGAATCCAGAAACTGGTTCATGCACATAAAGACATTTGATTTATGATGAAGTTATCACTAGAAAGCAATTGGAAAAGTAGCTGTCAATAAATGGTGCTGTGTGGAAAATACCCGCAAAACTTGATTCTTATTTCATATTCTACAAAATATTGATTCCAATTTTTAGACATAAATGTATTAGAAATCCTAGAAGGTATAACAAAATAAGAAAAAGAAATGAGAGTTATTTAAACTGGAAGGAGGAAATGTCCCTGCTTACAGAGAATACATTTGTCCATGTAGAAGATTCCAAAGAATCTACACAAAAGCTACTAGAATCTACAAGTGATTAGCAAGGTCACAGTATTAAAAAGGTCAACATAAAAATATGTAGAAATGCAGGTTGTTTTTTGTTTATAAATGATTGGAATCCCAAAGTAAAGTATAGTTAAATATAGTTAAGATGTCAATTCTCCCTAAGTTGATATAATGATTTAATGCAATCCCAATTAAAATCCCAGCAGAAATCTTTGCAAATCTTTACAAAAAATAATTCTAAAGTTCATATGGAAATGTGAAGAAATTAAAGTAGTCAAAACAATTTTGAAAAGCAAGAACACAGTTGGAAGACTCACATTAAGATAGATCATGAATCTAAATAGAGAAGACAGTGGTATTGGTAAAAAGATAGACACATAGATGAGTGGAACAGAATAGATTCCAGAATTTGACCTTTTGTAGTGAGAATTTCTAATAATGTACTTTCATAGGCTTGAGAAATTTCATAGAAATAGCACCTGGAAAAACAGCATATATGAGGAAACTGTATCGATGATTATTTTTCATGTTTTTCTTAGGATAATAACCATGTTACAAAACCCAAGACCAGACCCAGAGGGAGTATGACGAGCATCATGAAAGCATGGAACTTGGAACACTGGGTCGGCGTTAGGTACGAACACTGCCTACACAATTCCTGACTGTTTCTGAGACTATCCCAAAAGAAAACAGCCTGGGGTAAAAACAAGGAGATCTGGACTATGTCGATGTAGCATCTTGGGAAAGATGGATCAAAGAAAGTTTTGTAGTCTGCCATTAGGAATAAAAGCTGGACTCAGAGTGGACTCTGAACCTCAGTCCAATAGAGGCTGCAGGTCCCCTGACCCATTGCACCAGATTTCGTGTTCTGTTTTCATTCTCATTGCTCACTCCTGGACCTTTAGGGCAATAACCTTTGTAAATTCAGTCTATTGATTTTTAGTGACGGCATAGAGGCAATTCAATGGAGAAAAGACAGTCTTTTGCACAAATGATCCTGGAAAAATGAGGTATCCATATGCAAAAAAAAAAAGTGACCCTTGACCTATGTCTCATAACTTATATAGCAAATTAATTCAAAATGGATAGTAGACCAGATATAAAACTCTTAGGAGAAAATATTGAAGAAAATCTTCATGAACTTGGATAGGGCAAACATTTCTTGGATAGGGCAAACATTTCTTCGATATGGCAAACATTTCTTGGATACAAAACCAAAAGCATGATCCACAGAAGAACAAATTGAAAAATTAGACTTTGTTAAAACTTTTTCTCCTCAAAAGACATTAAGTGAATGAAAAGCCATGGACTGGGAGAAAATGTACTGATCATCCATTTGACAAAGAACTTTTACATGGAATATATAAAGAACTCTTAAAACTTGAAAAAAAATACAATTAAAAAAGAGGGCAAAAGATTTGAACAGACACTTCCCAAGAGGGCTTCCCTGATAGCTCAATTGGTTAAAAATCTGCCTGCAATGCAGGAGACTCTGTTTTGATTCCCGGGTCGGGAAGATGTGCTGGAGAAAGGATAGGCTACCCACTCCAGTATTCTTGGGCTTCCCTTGTGGCTCAGCTGGTAAAGAATCCGCCTGCAATGGAGGAGACCTGGGTTCAATTCTGGGTTGGGAAGATCCCCTGCAAAAGGGAAAGGTTACCCACTTCAGTATTCTGGCCCAGAGAATTCCATAGACTGTATAGTCCATGGGGTTGCAAAGAGTTGGACATGACTGAGTGACTTTAACTCATTCACTTTAACCAGAGAAGATACACGGATCACAAAAACACATGATGCACCCATTAGTCATTACATAAATGAAAATTGAAACCAAATGGGAAACTCCTGCACACCTATTATAATGGCTAAATTTTTTTTTTTAATGACAATACCCAGTGCTGGTGAGAATCTATAGCAACTTGAACTCTTCTCCCTAGCTTGTGAGAATGCAAAATAAAATAATGATTCTGGAAAATAGAATCTGTTTGATAGTTTCTAAAAATTAAACAAATACATGCAATGGTACCCAGCAATCCTACTTCTATTAATAAGTATTTATTCTAGAGAAATGAAAACACATATCCACACAAAAATTTGTACACAGGTTCATAGCAGTACTATTCATAACTGCCAAAAACGGAAGACAACTCAAAATGTCCCTCAACAGATGAAAAGATAAACTGTAGAATTGTCATACAGTGGAGTGATACTCATCAGTAAAAAGAAATAAGCTATTAATACACAAACACCATGGATGAATCTGAAATGCATTATGCTAAATGAAAGAAGCCAGTCTCTAAAAGTAACTTAATGTATATTTCCATTTGCATGATATTTTGGAAAAGAAACTATAGTAGTGACAAACAGATCAATAGTTTCTAGGGATTAGGGTTAGGTTAAGAAACTGATTAAGGAGTATTAGAATTGTTCTTTATCCTGCTTGTGGTGGTGGTAGTTATAAGAATCTATGTATTATTAAAACTCAAAAACGGTAAACAAAACAAAAATCTTTATCCATTCATCTGTTGGTGGATGTAAGTGGTAATTTAAAAAATCTAGAAGAACCAACCAAATAACTATTTGTACTAAAATGAATTCAATAAAAGGGGCAAAATATAAGATAAACATATACAAACAAAAAGAATGAATTTGCTACATGTAAACTTTAAAACAATTAATAGATAAATAAGTTGAAATATCCTAGAGGTTGGACTCATCTTGGGTCAAACTGAAAGTCTACATAACCTACAGTTTAATGGGTGGTAGTGCAATAAAATAGAATAGTTGCTATTTATCCATATATTGTGCCCATATCTTTTATTTGTTATCTACAGTTCTGTTAGTCATAGCTGATGCATTCTCACTCTGAAAACAAACTTATTTTACCTTTTAAACCATATACTAAAGGTCATACTAACATGTCATAATATTTTTATAAGTGGAATTTTTAAAAATTCATTTTTAATTGAAGGATAATTGCTTTTCAATATTGTGTTGGTTTTGCCATACATCAACATGAATCAGCCTTAGGTATACATTGGTCCCCCTCTCTCAAACCTTCCTCACACCTCCTACCCCATCCCACCCCTCTAGTTTGTCACAGAGCCCTGGTGTGAGTTCCTTGGGTTGTACAGTAAATTCCCATTGGCTGTCTGTTTTACATATGGGAGTGTATATGTTTCCATGATACTCTCAATTTGTCCCAACTTCTTCCTCTACTGTGTCCACAAGTCTGTTCTCCACATCTGTGTATCCATTCAAGAAGTGAAGTTGCTCAGTCATGTGCAACTCTTTGCAATCCAATGGACTGTAGCCTACCTGGCTCCTCTGTCCTGCCCTGCAAATAGGTTCATCAGTACCATCTTCTAGGTTCCTTATATATGCATTAATATATGATATTTGTTTTCCTCTTTCTGACTTACTTCACTCTGTATAACAGGCTCTAGGTTCATCCACCTCATTAGGACTGACTCAAATGTATTCTTTTTATGGCTGAGTAATATTCCATTGTAGATTCTTACCATAGCACAGCTTCTTTAGCCATTCATCTGTTGATGGACGTAAGTGGTAATTTTAAAAATCTAGAAGAACCAACTGAATAACTATTTGTACTAAAAAGAGTTCAATAAAGGGGCAAAATATAAGATAACATATACAAATTGGTATTTTTTCTATACATCAATTAGGAAAAGTAAGAAAATAAAAGATCCCATTAACAATAGCAAGAAAAACTAAACATCTCCTAAGAATAAACCAAAAAGTAATATGCAAGATCTACTTGAAGAAAACAGTAAACCTGACTAAAAGACATAAAATATGACTTGAGTAAATATCTTGTTCTCAGAGAGGGAGTCTTAGTATTATAAAATTATTGTTTGCCTGTCAGCATTAATTGGTAATGTCAAGGCAATCCAGTCAAAATTTCAGTGGAAATTTTCATGGGCCATGATGAGTTGATTCTCAAATTTATATTGAATACTGGAAAAGAAAATATTTGAAAAAATTAAAAGAAAGACAAAAACTGAAAAAAAATATTTAAAACCAAACTAACATTATAGTGATTGAAGCAGTGTGGTATTAGTTGTATAAAAGATAGCCTCATATATAAAAAGGAATTTATTTTCAATAAAAATGCTATTTATAATCAATGTAAGAAAAAATAAATTACCAATAAATAATGTTTATTATCTATTTGGGGAAAAAGTTAAAGTTAGGTCCTGATTTTGCACTGTATCAAATTCCAGAGATAGACATAAAACACAAAACTCTAGAAAAATAGAATAAAATATAGGAAAATATTTGTATAACCTGGGAGAAAAGAAAGACATTCATAAATAAGACACAAAAATCTAAGAACAGTGAAGGAAAAGTCTTACACGTGCAAATTCAAAACTTCAATATATAAATAATACTAAATAAGGAATTCAGGGATTTCCTAGTGGCCCAGTGGCTAAGACTCTGCATTCCCGATGCAAGGAGCCCAGTTTGATCCCTGGTTGGGGAACTAGATTTCACCTGTCATAACTAAGAGTTCATATGCAGTTTTGAGGGGTGGGAGAGCTCCCTTGCATCAAGGTTACAACAGTGTCTCAGAATACAGATAGGTGTGCAACAGGTGTGCTTATTTTTCAAACCCAAGACCCAGCTTGGGCATGAGATGGCTTTGGATTCTTGTTAACCACAGCAGAAGGTGGTTCTCAGGACTGTAGCTTCAGGTACCAAGTCCACTTTGTCTAAAGTTACTCAATGTAGGCTAAGTCAAGAGAAACACTTGACATTATGACTTTATTACTGAGATTTCTTGACCCTTCTGTGGAAATGTGGCAGAAGCTAAATTCTGGGGTTGGCAAACTTGAAAGACTTTGGGGACTAGCCATACATAAACATCACACTGCTGGGTGACGAACAGGACGTGTGAAATCACATGTGACTAATTGGATGACAAGGTATGACAGTCAAAAGACATTTATCAATGACTAAAAAGAAAATAAACCAGTCCTGTCAACAAAAGCTCTGTGGGCAAATTTTAGTGCATGGCTCAAGTTCACAACCTTTAGATTTTGTTCTCAAAGATTTCCTTAATAACATTTCAGTGTTACTATGCCCTTACCCTTGATAGTAAAGGCTACCAACAATTTTCTGAAGTGACTGGGCAAGTCTTGTAAAGTAGACTTACTTTGTTGATATGCTAAAATGTGAAGTGTCTTAGTTTATTTCTCCCCCTGGAATTCTGGATTTCATTTTTTTAAATTTAATTTATTTACTTTTCTAACTTTCTGTTTTGTATTGAGGTGTAGCCAGTTAACAATGTTGTGATGTTTCAGGTGAACAGGGAAGGGACTCATACAGATATCCGCTCTCCCATCCAGGCTGCCACAGAATAGTGAGCAGAGTTCTGTGTGCTATACAGTAGGTCCTTGTTTGTTATCCACTTTAAGTACAGCAGTGCATACATATCCATCACAAACTCTCTCACTATCCCTTCCCTCCATCCTCCTCGCGGTAACCATAAGTTCATTCTGTAAGTCTGTCAGTCTCTTTCTGTTTTGTAAGTTCATTTGTATCGTTTCTTTTTAGATTCCACATAAAAGGGATGTCATAGGCTGTTTCTCCTTTTCTGTCTGACTTACCTCACTTAGTATGACACTCCTTAGGTCCATCCATGTTGCTGCAAATGGCATTACTTCATTCTTTTAATGGCTGAGTGATATTCTGGATTTTTTGTTTACTATGTGTTATTTGCGTCCCTAGTACCTCAGATGGTAAAGAATCTGCCTACAATGCGAGAGACCTGGGTTCAATCCCTGGGTTGGGAAGATCCCCCTGGGGAAGGAATTGGCAACCTGTTCCAGGATTCTTGCCTGGAGAATTTCATGGACAGAGGAGCCTGGTGGGCACAGTCTGTGGAATTGCAGAGTCAGACATGACTGAGCCACTAACACACACACATTTGATCCCAAAGTTGTATAATTACATTGAAAGGCAAAATACAGTATTTCCTTTCAAGGAAGAAAGGAAACCCAGTCTCTTTCATCCTAGTGCAGTGATTTTTATTTATTTTTTAGTTACTCACTGACCTAATCCTAATCTGAAACCAAAGGTCTAATTCCATGTGCTCAGAAAGAGATCTATCCAGATATTGACCCAGGATCACAACTTTTATTCAAGCTCCATATCTGACTCATTAGAAGCTGCTAGCTGATGTACTACTGTGATCTAACAGAGGAGGGACATATCAGATAGCAGACACAACTTTTTCATAACCTGTATTTGATCAAATATGTTTTGGTAGGGTTGGCATATGCCAAAATCCATCACTGGCATAGTTTGAATATCATTAATCTTTATTGGTTAGCTGTTACCAGAGGTTGTGCCTCCAAGGTTTAAACAAACAAAGCATTACTAAGAATACCATGTTTATAGAACCTGAACTTACATAATTTGAATGAAACAGAAACTGGGGTTACACTTTATTCTGGAAGTCAACACTGACTCGCTGGGAAACATTGCACAAGTTGCCCAAACTCTGTGTGCCTTAGTTTGCCCATTGTGAAAGATCCTCTTTATACCTCAAAGTTGTAAAAATCCTATGGACTGTAGCCCACCAGGCTCATGCCAGGGATTCTCCAGGCATGAATACTTGAGTGGGTTGCTATGCTCTTTTCCAGGGGATAACAATCCTAGGTCCTGGCTTTTAGAACAGGCACTTCATTCAAACATTCAATAATACTTCTTATGTAATAGACACTCTTCTAGGTACAATCGAATCTTTAACATATCAAAAAGTGATATCATTTTCTTCTCTTTCTCAAACTAGCTTTTATCTCATCTATTTTCTGTCTCAGTGGTGGCACTGACATCCATCTAGTTGCCTGAGACAGAAATACCTGGGAGTCAGTCTCAGTGTTTCTCTTTCCCTCTGTCCTCTATCCAGTCAATGACAGTCCTCTCAAATGCACCCTTACCAATTAAAAAAATCTTTTACTCCCTTGCCAACCCCACCTCAATGTCTTAGCCCTTGTGGTCTCTCTGCCTTGAACATGGCCCTTCCTGATTTCACAGAGCTGGCTTCTCATCATTCAGATCTTAGCCCAAATGTCATCTTGTTAGTGACATGTTCTTCAACTCTTTCTATACAGAGCTGCGCCTCAGCCCTGCCCTTAATTTCATTACCTGTTTTCTTAACCATCTTATTAGCACTAATGCTACCTGATAACACATTTGCAGCCCCCATTTTGTATGTCTCCATCACAAAATCTAAGCTCTCTAAGTGCAGATACATTTTCTGCCTTTGCTGTTGTCATTCAGTCACTCAGTCGTGTCCAACTCTTTGTGACCCCATGGACTGCAGCATGCTAGTATTACCTATCCTCCACTATTTCCCAGAGTTTGCTCAAACTCATGTCCATTGAGTCAATGATGCCATCCAACCATCTTGTCTTCTCGTCCTCTTCTCCTGCCATCAGTCTTTCCCAGCATCATGGTCGTTTCCAGTGAGTTGGCTCTTCCCATCAGGGGGCCAAAGTATTGAAACTACAGCTTCAGCATAAGTCATTCCAATGAATATTCAGGTTTGATTCGGTTTAGGATCAACTAGTTTGATCTCCTTGCTGTCCAAGGAACTCTCAAGAGTCTTCTCCAACACCACAGTTCAAAAACATCAATTCTCTTTTGCTCAGCCATCTTTACGGTCCAACTCGCACCTACGTACTTGACTACTGGAAAAATCATAGGTTTGACTATATGGATCTTTGTTGGCAAAGTAATGTCTCTGCTTTTAATATGCTGTCTAGTTTGTCATACCTTTTCTTCCAAGGAGCAATCATTTTTCAATTTCATGGCAACAGTCACCATATGCAGTGATTTTGGAGCCCAAGAAAACTAAGATGCCATGAGCTTAGTTTTTTGAATGTTGAGTTTTAAGCCAGCTTTTTCACACTCCTCTTTCACCTTCATCAAGCAGCTGTTTATTTCTTCTTCACCTTCTGCCAAAAGGTGGTATTATCTGCATGTCTGAGGTTACTGATATTTCTCCCTCAGTTAAGTTCAGTCACTCAGTCGTGTCCGACACTTTGTGACCCCATGAATCTCAGCATGCCCAGGCCTCCCTGTCCATCACCAACTCCCGGAGTTACTCAGACTCACGTCCATCAAGTCAGTGATGCCATCCAACCATCTCATCCTCTGTTGTCCTCTTCTCCTTCTGCCCCCAATCCCTCCCAGCATCAGAGTCTTTTCCAATGAGTCGATTCTTCGCATGAAGTGGCCAAAGTACTGGAGTTTCAGCTTTAGATCATTCCTTCCAAACAAATCCCAGGGCTGATCTCCTTCAGAATGGACTGATTGGATCTCCTTGCAGTCCAAGGGACTCTCAAGAGTCTTCTCCAACACTACAGTTCAAAAGTACCAATTCTTCGGTGCTCAGCCTTCTTCACAGTCCAACTCTCACATCCATACATGACTACAGGAAAAACCATAGCCTTGACTAGACGGACCTTTGTTGGCAAAGTAATGTCTCTGCTTTTGAATATGCTATCCAGGTTGGTCATAACTTTTCTTGCAAGGAGTAAGCATCTTCTAATTTCATGGCTGCAGTCACCATCTGCAGTGATTTTGGAGCCCAAAAATGAAGTCTGACACTGTTTCCCCATCTACTTCCCATGAAGTGATGGGACCAGATGCCATGATCTTCATTTTCTGGATGTTGAGCTTTAAGCCAACTTTGTCACTCTCCACTTTCACTTTAATCAAGAGGCTTTTTAGTTCCTCTTCACATTCTGCCATGAGGGTGGTGTCATCTGCATATCTGAGGTTATTGCCATTTCTCCCGGCAATCTTGATTCCAGCTTGTGCTTCTTCCAGCCCAGTGTTCCTCATGGAGTACTCTGCATATAAGTTAAATAAGCAGGGTAACAGTATACAGACTTGACGTACTCCTTTTCCTATTTGAAACCAGTCTGTTGGTTTTAAACTGTTGCTTCCTGACCTGCATATAGATTTCTCAAGAGGCAGGTCAGGTGGTCTGGTATTCCCATCTCTTGAAGAATTTTCCACAGTTGATTGTGATCCACACAGTCAAAGGCTTTGGCATAGTCAATAAAGAAGAAACAGATGTTTTTCTGGAACTCTCTTGCTTTTTCCATGATCCAGAAGATGTTGGCAATTTGATCTCTGGTTCCTCTGCCTTTTCTGAAACCAGCTTGAACATCATGGTTCACTTATTGCTGAAGCCTGGCTTGGAGAATTTTGAGCATTACTTTACTAGCGTGTGAGATGAGCGCAATTGTGCAGTAGGTTGAGCATTCTTTGGCGTTGCCTTTCTTTGGGATTGGAATGAAAACTGACCTTTTCCAGTCCTGTGGCCACTGCTGAGTTTTCCCAATGTGCTGGCATATTGAGTGCAGAACTTCACAGCATCATCTTTCAGGATTTGAAACAGCTCTACTGGAATTCCATCACCTCCACTAGCTTCGTTCATAGTGATGCTTTCTAGGGTTCACTTGACTTCACATTCCAAGATGTCTGACTCTATATAAAGTGATCACACCATCGTGATTATCTGGGTCTTGAAGATCTTTTTTGTACAGTTCTTTTGTGTATTCTTGCCACCTCTTCTTAATATCTTCTGCTTCTGTTAGGTCCATACCATTTCTGTCCTTTATCGAGCCCATCTTTGCAAGAAATGTTCCCTTAGTATCTCTCATTTTCTTGAAGAGATTGCTAGTCTTTCCCATTCTGTTGTTTTCCGCTATTTCTTTGCATTGATTGCTGAAGAAGGCTTTCTTATCTCTTCTTGCTATTCTTCGGAGCTCTGCATTCAGATGCTTATATCTTTCCTTTTTCCTTTGCTTTTCGCCTCTCTTCTTTTCACAGCTATTTGTAAGGCCTCCGCAGACAGCCATTTTGCTTTTTGCATTTCTTTTCCATGGGTATGGTCTTGATATCTATCTCCTGTACAATGTCATGAACCTCTTTCCATAGTTCATCAGGCACTCTATCGGATCTAGGCTTTTAAATCTATTTCTCACTTCCACTGTATGATCATAAGGGATTTGATTTAGGTCATAATCTCAATTCCAGCTTGAGCTTCATCCAGCCCAGCATTTCACAAGATGTACTCTGCATATAAGTTAAATAAACAGGATGACAATATGCAGCTTGGCATACTCCTTTCCAAATTTTGAACCGTCCTTTGTTCCATGTCCAGTTCTAACTGTTGCTTCTTGACCTGCATACAGGTTTCTCAGGAGACAGGTCAGGTGTTCTGGTATTTCCATATCTTGAAGAATTTTCCATTGTTTGTTGTGATCCACATAGTCAAAGGCTTTTACATAGTCAATGAAGCAGAAGTAGATGTTTTCTTGGAATTCTCTTACTTTTTCTATGATCCAAAAGATGTTGGCAATTTGATCTCTGCTTCCTCTCCCTCTTCTAGATATAGCTTGTATATGGACACCGTCCATCTTTTCAGGTTGAATCCCTGGCTGCTGGAGCTGGACTCCGGCAAGTGACGCCTAAACAGGGAGTACATTATTTGTTCAATCCTAATATTTATATATAAATATCCATATTTATATTATATATTCAGTTCGAATCTCTCCCTTGAATTCCAGACTAATCCAATTATCTAGTCAAAACCTACACTTGAATATCTAATAACCATTTCATGCTACTATGTCCAAAAATGAATTCCTCATGTTCCTCAAATCTCCTCATTATCAGTCTTCTTTCCTCCATAAATGGAAAATCCATTCTACCATTTTCTTTGACCAATTCCCTGAAATTGCCCTTTATTCATCTTCTTCTCTTAGATACTCAACATATTTTTAGGCTCTACCTTTTCAATATATCTAGGATGTCACCACTCCTCATTACTCCACTGCCATCACCACCCTGACCCAACAACTATCATCTCTTGCCCAGCCTCCTGCAATAGTTTCCTAACTAGTCTCTCTGCATCCACTCTGCCCTCTTCTATAGACTTTGCATACAGCATTCACAGTAGAACTTAACAGGTGTCATATCACTAGATGACCTAGAGTCTCTCAGCTGCCTTTATACAGTTACCTAGCTGTATTTTAGATGCCAGACTCAGTATACCAACAGAACACTCAGCTTATAGCTAGTATCCTATCTCTGGTATTATAAGAAAACAAATATACTTTAAGTTAAAAATAACAAACACCCTTTTGTTTGAGCTGCAGGTGGTTCCTATTGCAGCTTTAGTGGATAAGTCTATCCACAGAACCTGGAGGGGAAAAAGTAAGTCAAACACAGAGACCAGTTTGCAAAAACCACTCAGGAGTAACCATATAGGACAGAAGTTCCTCCAGGTAAGCTGGCAAAGGAGACAAGTCTGTGTTAAGATTTTGAGAAAACACCCAAGTAGGAAATCAATGTAGCCCCATCAAGTGACTCGTGTAAGGTATAGTTCGGGCCAAGGCAGAAAAGAAGGAGAGATGACCTCAACGGAGGCAGGTTACCTTTATTCAGGCAAGGAGGGGTGACAGTCGGCCTAATGACCAGGCTGAGCACAAGAGGGATCAGGGAGGCTTCATATTTAAAGAGAGGTTTGTGGAACCAATAAGGGAAACGTTAGTCAGGCGGTTTGGGTAAGATGGCATTTGTAATTGAATAGGGGGTGGGAGGTTTTGGGAAGGGGGTGGTAAGTCTCAGGTAGATGCAACAGGTCCGAAGCATCAGGGTGGGACTTAAAGTTCGATTTTGTTTTCTCCGAAGTTAGATGATTCAGCAAGGGCCTTTGAGACCGCTGTTTTCTTTTCTAGGCCCAAAGACTCCTTCATTCCAGACCCTGAAATCACAAAAAAAAGGGAAAAGTGTGCCATATCTCTCTGGCTACTTCCTGCTAGATAGGGGTGATGGTTTTGGGTCTGGAATGGAGGATCGTCCTAGGGCTCAGGGTCTCCTTTTCCTGAGGTTGGGGGTGAGGTTCTCAAGAAGAATGGTCTTGACCTGGTCTCCAGAGATGGCCTGAATCCATTCTTGGAGAAAACTTTGAAAGAGATTGAAGAGAGAGGGTGCAAATAAGAGGAATAAAATGATAAGTACCAATGGTCCCAAGAAAGGGAGCAACCAAGGGAGGGCCTGTTGGAACAGGTTTGGGGGAGTGTAAAGGTTTTGTAACTCTTTCCTGTGGCATTCAATCTGTCTCTAAGTCCTTTGACTCTGCCCTGGACTATGCCCATTTCATTAACAAAATAGCAGCAGTCCTCTCCTAGGAAAAGGCAGGCCCCTCCTTTTTCCATGGTGAGATGGCCCAGGGCTTGCCTATTTTGTAGAGCCACAGAAGCTAATAAGCTAATTTGTCTTTGGACCGAAATGAAGGACTCCACTATCTGCTCCATATCCTCATTAAGTTTTGGGGACAGCTTGTAGTAGAAATGGGCCAAGGTTGAGATGCCCCCAATCCCGGTGCCTAGGGCTGCTGCTATGCTGGTCCCAATCAGGAGAGGGGGCTATGACAGCTTGTTTTTCTTCTGTGAGAAAGTTCCCCTTGGGGGTAGACTATTTGTTCTATCTCTTCTTCTTTGAGGAATGTTAGACCCAGAGTCAGGAAGACCAAAATGCAAGGTCCAGGAGGGTCAAGGGTGAGACATGATTATGCATAGGTCCCGCAGAGAATGAAGATTCCCAGGTTGGTGCAATTATTTGTGTTGTTCCAGAGAACTCAAGTGGAACAGAAGGAAGGGGCAGAGTTTGTAAGACCAGTGTAGTTGGGACTAGAATAGTTGATACAGGTTAGGTCTGAGGAGGCTGAGAATAGGACATTGTCAGAGACTGGCCCAATGAATTGTGTAGTTTTTTGTTGGGAAGGGAGGTATAGTTGCCCTGTGACAGCCAGGTTGAGGGTAAGGGAATTGCCATGTGTGGTGAGGGAGACTGACATGCATATCCAACACTGGGATGTATGTTGTGTGTACTGAACTGGAAAAAATTGAAGAGAAGAGTTGAGAAGGCAGGTAAGGTGTTGGTTGCCAGAGGAAGGTTTTAGGAGAGGCAGTAATTGGGAAAGGAGGTCTAGGCATTTATAAGGCTCAGGGCTTGCCTGTAACTGGGAAATTATGTTCTTTATGACTTGTTTCTTTTCCTGATTTTGATCTAGTACCCCACCCCAATCTGAGTACCCTCAGTGGGTAATGGGATAGAAACATATGTTTCTTCCATTTGGCTTGTGGCAGGCTCACAAAATTCCCTCTCTTTTGCACTTTAACAGTGAGCAGGGATTTGGACTCCCCTCACCCCCTCCCACCCCAAGATTCATGATGCATGGTCTTGGAGCCGTATTATAACATGAGGAATGAACACAGGAATAAATGTCTGAGCAGGGGCAGGGACTAGCCAGAAGGCAGGGGAGTGCAACAAGGATAAGGAACAGGGGCGTCATGAGTCTGTTAGTTAGGAAGTGCTGAAGAAATAGCACCCTAGGAGTAGAACACAGCTAACAATGTAGGTGATACCGACAAAGAGATGAAGGATAGGTGATCAGTCCTGAGGGACGACAGTTACTAGGCCTATAGCAAGGACTAAGATTAAGAGTGTAGTTATAGTTAGAGAGATGGGGAGAGCCCAGTCAGGGCAAGGGGCAGAAGGCCCCAAGTTGGTGGTTGCTTGAATATGAGGAGGAAGAGTGTTCATTAGGATGAAGAATGACATAGAGAATGAAAATAAAGAAATCAGTTTCATCTGGAGTCAGGTTGTAGAAGGTTCCCTGAAGCCATAGTTGAGACACCAGCGTGGTCAGTTCTTTGAAGGAGGTTCCTGTTAGGGCACTGGTCCAGAGGTCTTGTAGTAGTTGGGTCAGGAGCAGTTGTAGGTTGAAGAGCGTCCAAGTCATTCAGTGTCCTCTTGGATGGTTGACAGGGGTTGTCGCTGGGTGACTTTTAAGGAGGTAGGTCCTGTGAGGGAGACCTGATAGGTGTCAGTTAAGGAGAGCAGTGCAGGATCAGAGGTGACCCGTTTTAGGCGAGAGAGGTGCACCCAGGAGGTGACCTTCTCAGGTTTAGCTGTAGTCGGGGTAAGGAGGATGATTTTGAATGGTCCCTGCCACTTTGGGGTTAGGTCAGCCTGGGGATTATCAGACAGATAGAGCATGTCCCCAATTTGTAAAGGAGCCAAGGGGTTTGGGGGTCAAAGGCAAGCAAGTTGTGGCTGACGTATTTCCAGAGGGCATTGCGGAGTTCCACCAGCAGAGGGGAGTGTAGGAAGCTTGGTATGAAAGGAGGTTCAGGGGGGAATCCAGGAGGGAGCACGGGCCTTCCATACATTACCTCAAGGGGGCTCAGCTCCAGGGGCTTTCTGGGCAAAGTCTGTACTCTGAGGAGAACAATCGGCAAAAGTTTAGTCCAATCCAGATGTACCTCGAGGGATAGTTTGGTAGGAGTTTCTTTGATTGTTCTATTCATCCTTTCTACCTTTCCTGAGGACTGGGGATGATATAGAATATGAAATTTCCAGGGTATCTGTAAGAATTGGACAAGTTGTTGGGTGACCTTGGAAGTAAATTCCAGGCCATTATCAGACTGTAGGGATGAAGGTAGGCCAAACCTGGAGATAATTTCTGTGAGGAGGATTTGGGCCGCCGTGTGGACTCTTGTTTGTAGTGGGAAATGCTTCTACCTATCCCGAAAAAGTGTCCACAAGGACCAGGAGGTATCTGACCTAGTCTATCTGCCAATCCTGTGCTGGGAGGCTGCCTCGCATTTGATGGGTTGGAAAGGATGTAGGTTTAAGGTTGGAATTGGGATTAGTACATTGACATGTCTGACAGGAGCGGGTAAATTTATCTAAATATTGTTGGTCAGCAGTGGATATGGGGGAAGTGGTTACCAAGGAACTGTTGGAGTGTCTTGGATGAGGGATGAAAGAGTGAGTGCAGATACGAGTGGATTTCTCTGGTGGTGGGAGGGTCGGATGGAGTCAGGGCTAAGATGACAGGAGACTGGAGGGAAGGATGGGACAGGGCTATCTCCTTTGCTTCTGGTCTGCAGCATTGTTGTAGGCTGATATGAGACTTCCCTTTTGATGTCCCCTACAGTGGAGGATGGAGGCTTTGTTTGGTAAGAGTGCTGCCTCTAGAAGTTTGTGGATCAGGTCTGAACTAATAATGGGGGATCCCTTTTGGGTTAGGAAACTTCTTTCTCTCCATATTAGGATATTTGAGTGAAGATGTTATAGGCATACTTGGAGTCTGTGTGGATGTTAACCCTTAGATTTTTAGCCAGAGTCAAAGCTCTGGTGAGAGCTATCAGTTCTGCCTGTTGGGAGGTGGTGTAAGGTAGCAGAGGTGAAGCTTCAATTGTCTGGGTCCTGTGATTGTGACAAAGGTCCCCTGGATGATGGCATTTCCTGCCCCGAAGGGTGGGGATGTTTGAGAGCTGCCGTCAATGAACCAGTGTAGGGTGTCTGGGTCTAGGATGGGCTAATCTGTTAAATGTTGGAAGGGGTTTTGGGTAAGATCTACTGTTAGACTGTGGCTATCTAGGAGAGGGTCTGTTGTATGGGATGTGGGTAATAAGCTGGAGGGGTTAAGGGGAGAGCAGGGGGAGAATGAGAGCTGAGGGCCGAGGAGAAAGGCATGTAGGACCTGTACCCTGGAAGGGGGGAAGGGAGAGGAAAGCCTGATGTGATATAAGTCTCGGTAGGTGTGTGGAGAACAGACTGTTAAAGGTGCATGTCTAGAGAGTTGATTTGCTTCGGGTACGAGCGCTGCGATAGCAGCCGTGTGGCCTGTATGCAGGGAGGCCACCCCTTGGTCACCATGTCAAGCTGTTTTGACAGATACGCTATGGGAGCCCAGGTCTCTCCAGCCTGCTGACATAGAAGTCCCAGGGCTTGTCCTTGGTTGGAATGGGCAAAGAGAAAGAATGGTCTGGTGTGATCTAGCAGGTGAAGAGTTGGCACTTAGAGGAGGCTCTGGGTGAGCTGGTGAATAGGATTGGCCAGCGAGAATGGGTTAAAGAGGGGCTCATCCAGACATCCTTTAGTTGCCTCATAGAGCAGTTTTGCAATGAGGGAGAAGTTAAGGATCCAGATATGGGAAAAGTTTAGGAGGCCGAGGATAGACAGGAGTTCCCTTTTCATTTTTGGAACTAGACAGTTAATTAAGGCCTGGATTCTATTTGGGGAAATAGTTCTCTGTTGGTGGGATATGGAGAGCCCCAGGTAGGTGACATTTGTCCATACTTCTTGGGCCTTGGATCAGGACACCTGATAACCCCAGGATCCCAGGGCCCAAGGAGTTTGGCAGTATGTTGGAGACAAAGTTTTCAGGCTGGGCTACAAAGGAGGAGGTCATCTACGTATTGGAGGAGATGACTCAGACCTAGGTCAAGTGTCTGTAGGTCTTTTTGTAAAGCCTTTCCAAAGAAGTGGGGGCTGTCTCTGAACCCCTGGGGGACAACTGTCCATGTTAGTTGTTGGGAAACGTGAGTCTCAGGGTCTTGCCAGGTGAAAGCAAAAAGGGGTTGTTGGAGAGGGTGGAGGGGGATGGTGAAAAAGGCATTTCTGAGATCTAATACCATGAAGTGGGTTGCAGTCAGGGGTATGGCAGACAAGGATGTAAGGGTTAGGGACTACTGGAAATGTTGATGTGATGACCTCATTGCTTTTTCGAAGATCCTGGTCCAGTCTCCAAGAGTTTGGTCCTTTCCTTACTGCCAGAATAGGGGTGTTGTGGGTGAATGGGTAAGAATTAAGATGGAGTCTTGAAGAAGACGGTCTATGATAGGCTTAAGTCCCTTGTGGGCCTCTGGGGTGAGAGAGTACTGATGCTGGGTGATTATAATTGAGGGGTCTTTTAGGGTAATGTGGATTGGGGGATGATGTTTGCCTATGGATGAGTGATCAGTGTCCCAGACTTGGAGGTCTAAGGCGAGTAGATCCAAGGGAAGGTCAGAGGTGAGGGATAGGGACAGTCTAGGTGCCATCTGCATGCAAAATATAGAGACTATATCGAGGAGGGATATGGTAATAAAGACCCCCAGTTTGGATAACAAATCTCACCCTAGGAGTGCCATCGGGCACTGAGGCATTATGAGGAGTGAGTGTATGAGAGTTGATTTTCCAAATTGACAGAGTAATGGAGGGCTGATTTTTGGCCTTAGGGGAACTCCAGAGACCCCCTTGATTGTGAGTTCTGAGTCTTGAGTTGGGCCAGAGTAGGAAGTTAAGAGACAGAAAGCGGCTCCAGTGTCTACTATAAAGGAGGTCTTTTTCCCAGCCACTATCCTGTCCACCCTAAGTTCTGAGCTCGTGTCTGGGACACGGGCTGGGTGGCTGGAACTTGGGTCCCATCATTAGAAAAACTTTTGTAGGGCTGGACTGGGGTTCTGGGGAGAAGTGGAGATCTCCCCTGGCATGCCAGGGTGTCCCTGTGGACACTCCACTCTCCAGGTCAGGGAGGTGGGGACCTCCCCAGGGGTGCCAGGGCATCCTTGGAGACAGTCCATCTTGCAGTGTCCCCTCTGGCCACAGGTCAGGCATGCTTTTGTGGGGGTCAGTGTGTGGGTTTGGGCATGTTTTGCCCAGCATCCTGACTGGTTGCATCGGAAGCAGGGTCTGGCGGGGGAGGGTCTTAAGCCCCTGTCTGGGACTTGGGCCGGGGCTGATCTCTTCCCTTAATTGCTGCCCCCAAAAGGCATATTTAGCTTTTCTCTCATGGTCTTTTTCTCTGTTAGCCTCCTCCTCTCTATTACTGAACACCTTGAAGGCCACTTCTAGAAGGTCTCTTTTGGGGGTCTCAGGGCCCTTCTCTAGTTGTCAAAGCTTGCATCTAATGTCAGGGGGCAGACTGGCTGATGAATTGAACACGAAGGTAGAGTAACCCAGCAGGGGTGGTGATATCTAGGCTGGTATACTTTTGGACTGCCTCTGTGAGGCGTGCCAAGAATAAGGCTGGATTTTTGTCTGCCCCTTGGGTGATTTCCCTGACTTTATCATAAATGACATGAATATGAGTATTTTTCTGCATTCCTTCTAGAAGGCAGGTAATCATGTGATTGAGTCTTCTGATACTTGGGTCACCGGGCTGTAAGTCCAGTGGGGATCTAATTGAGGCACTGCCTCATCAGCAGCCGGGCTATCCCGGTCTTGGTTATGCAAGTGATGGGCAAGGGCTTTTGTCACTTGCCAGATATGGTCTTTTTCATCTGGGGTGAGAGTGGCATTTAGGATATAATATATGTCACTCCCTGTGAGGTTATAGGCCTGGGAGAGTCTCAGGAATTCTTTTCTGTATCTGGTAGGATTTTCAGAAAGTGATCCTAACTTTTCTTCTATCTGGCTCAGGTCTGACAGTAAAAATGGCACATGGACTTGGGTGGGGTCCTCTGGTCCTGCCACCTCTCTCAGGGGAAACATGTGTTGGGTACGTGACCGTGACCGTGTGGCAGGGGAGAAGGAAGGGAGGAGGGGGAGTCGGGGGAGATGGGGTGGCGGGGTTGAGCGGGGAGTCAGGAGAGGTTTTGGAGTCAGTAGGTGAGTTGCATGAGCGGGGAGGAGAGGGATGGCAGGGTGGCAGGTAGGGAGTGGAACTCCAGGGATGTGGAAGGCTGAGATGGGCGGTTAGTTGAAGAAGAGCCCTTTTGCTTGGGAGGCAAGGTGCACAGAAGGACCTCATGGGTGGAACAGGCCTTGCATAGGGAGGGCCCTCTCCGAAGGGCCCAAAAGGCTTGGGCATATGGGACCTCCAACCACTTGCCATTCTGTTTAAGGAAGTCAGTGAGATTTTGAAGAATGTTAAAGTCAAATGCCCCAAATTCAGGCAAGTGGTCTTGATTGTCTAATTGGTATTGAGGCCAGATCTGTATACAGAGTTGTTTTAAGCGGTTAGCTTTGAGTTCAGTGAGTAAAAGCGATTTGAAAATTTCAAAAACACAGGCCAGAGGGGAATCTTTTAGGACAGATTGGCCAGACCCCATAACTGAAAGGCAAGCAGAGGCTCCTACTGAGAGTTTGAGTCGTCACTCGTAGTCGCAATAGGAGTTATGAGAAGAGAGCTCTGTGTTGAGGTGGAGCGTTCCCCTCCCCTCGCCTACAGAGTGGCCTTAGGCTGGGGGTCTGAGGGCACTGGGTTCTAGAGCACCTCTAGAACACTGTCCAGATCTTACCTTAATCTAGGGGTTGGCTTGAGTGGAGTGTTGCACGTAGAGCAGTCGAACGGCAAGACTTCCCTATTCCAGAGGTCATCAGAGAGACAGAGAGAGAGAAAGGGGACAGTGCCAGAGGCCTGGGGATACGCAAAGCACCAATAAAACCTTAGCACAAGGCTTGCACCACTCACAGGGCACTAGGTGTCCTCGAGGGGAATTTATGAGCCCTGGCAGAAAGTGAGCTCAGTGTGTGTTCCTGTTCCCAGACTCCAGGAAAAGGGAAAACAATGAGAGGGAGGAGGGAGAGAGAGAGAGACAGTGAGAGAAAGTGCCTCGCCCTCTCTGGGTTTCAGCAGCAAGAATGTAAGGTATAGTTCCGGCCGAGGCAGAAAAGGAGAGATGACCTCAACGGAGACAGGTTACCTTTATTCAGGCAAGGAGGGGTGACAGTCAGCCAAACGACCAGGCTGAGCACGAGAGGGATCAGGGAGGCGTCATATTTATAGAGAGGTTTGAGGAAGCGATAAGGGAAACTTTAGTCAGGCTGGACGTTTTGGGTAAACTTTGGTTGAGATGGCATTTGTAATTGAACAGGGGTGGAAGGTTTTGGGCAGGGGGTGATAAGTCCCAGGTAGATGCAACAGGCCCAGAGCATCAGGGTGGGACTTAGTTCGGTTTTGTTTCCTCCGAAGTTAGATGATTCAGCAAGGGCCTTTGAGACGGTTGTTGTTTTTTTTTTTTCCCTAGGCCCAAAGACTCCTTCAACTCTGTTTCTCTTTCAACTTAACATTCATTACTACCTGATTTTATTTGCTTATCACCAATCTCTTCCTTTTAAAACATAACCCCCAGTCATGTCCAACTCTTTGCGACCCCGTGGACTGTAGCCCACCAGGCTCCTCTGTTCATGGGATTCTCCAGGCAAGAATACTGGAGTGGGTTGCCCTTTCCTTCTCCAGGGGATCTTCCCGATCCAGGGATTGAACCCAGGTCTCCTTCATTGCAGGCAGACACTTTAGCCACCAGGGAAGCCCATTCACTTTCTCCTCCTTTTAAAAACATAACCCTAATTTAAAATATAAACAATATAATTTACTTAATTGTTCTATAGACGGAATTAATGGCCTTTGTCTCCAGGGCCAAAAGAGTTCTTGGCACAAAGATGTTCTTTGAGACAGAATGACTCAAGACTCAACATTAGCTTTGCAATGCTTTGAGTATTTTTATGAATAAATCAACTGGAAGACATGTCTTTTGTAGTAATTTTCACCCTTTATTTATAGGGGGTGGAGATGTGGGGAGTGCAACTTTAATGTGTGTTTACTGAAGGTGGAAGCACCGAGATTAACCTAAACGCGAATTTAGTATTTTTATGTTACCCAGAGAATACTATGTGGGTCCAGCTCTGTTGCTGCTGCTAAGTCACTTCAGTCGTGTCCGACTCTGTGTGAACCCAAAGATGGAAGCCCACCAGGCTCCCCCAACCCTGGGCAAGAACAAGGGACTGGATTGCCATTGCCTTCTCCTATGGCTTCTGCTCAGCTTTATTCAATTACCATTCCAAGTCAGTTTCCTCAGCTGTCATGTAGGGACAATTATGGTACCTATTTATAGGATTATTGGGTGGGTTACATGAGAAAATCACAGAAAGCGCTTAGGGAGTAACTCTAACTGCAACAATAAATGCAGCAATTTGTACACTACTAATCATTATGGGAAATAGATGGAGAAACAGTGTCAGACTTTATCTGGGGGGCTCCAAAATCACTGCAGATGGTGACTGCAGCCATGAAATTAAAAGACGCTTACTTCTTGGAAGGAAAGTTATGACCAACCTGGATAGCATATTCAAAAGCAGAGACATTACTTTGCCAACAAAGGTCCATCTAGTCAAGGCTATGGTTTTTCCAGTAGTCATGTATGGATGTGAGAGGTGGACTGTGAAAAAAGCTGAGTGCTGAAGAATTGATGCTTTTGAACTGTGGTGTTGGAGAAGACTCTTGAGCGTCCCTTGGACTGCAAGATCATTCTAAAGGAAATCAGCCCTGGGATTTCTCTGGAAGGAATGATGCTAAAGCTGAAACTCCAGTACTTTGGCCGCCTCATGTGAAGAGTTGACTCATTGGAAAAGACTCTGATGCTGGGAGGGATTGGGGGCAGGAGGAAAAGGGGACGACAGAGGATGAGATGGCTGGATGGCATCACCGACTTGATGGACCTGAGTTTGAGTGAACTCCGGAGTTGGTGATGGACAGGGAGGCTTGGCATGTTGCGATTCATGGAGTCGCAAAGAGTCGGACATGACTGAGCAACTGAATGGAATTGAAGTGAATCATAAATTACTACACCTTGCTGCTGCTGCTAAGTCGCGTCAGTCGTTTCCGGCTCCGTGCGACCCCATAGACAGCAGCCCACCAGGCTCCTCCGTCCTGGGATTCTCCAGGCAAGAATACTGGAATGGGTTGCCATTTCCTTAACCAGTGCATTCAATCAAAGCTGATGCTGAGTCATGGTGACTCGCTGTCTAACACATCGCTTCAATTTGCTCTCTGTAATTCACTTGAGAAATCCATTGTGGCTATGACATTCTTCCTAAGTTTAATTTACTACCATTCAGAGGTTCTGGCCTACAGACTACAGGGAGTAAGTAAGGATTTCAGGGCCCAAACCAATTTATTAATACTGTAAACTGAACTCTACATAATGTTGCCGAAAATCGCTGAAGGGCAGAGCTGACCCCCAGAAGCCAACAGAGCACATTTAATGTTGTTTAAATAACAAGTGAATGACGAGCGTTTCTGGTGATCAGTCGCCTAGAGCGGACATAAGCTCAGCCAGAGTCACACGTGTGAGCGGCCCGACGTGCACCCGGCTACACGCATTCAACAGCGGGGAGGGGGCCTTCGAGCACTCTCGGCACCCAGCACTCAGAGCAGGCGCGCCCTCTGGCGGCGGCGGCGTCCGGGGGTTCTGGCCGAGAGCGTCGGGAAGGAAGCTCGAGGGGCGGGGCGGCGGCGCGGGGCGGTGCTTCGCCCGGCTGGATGGAGCGTGCGGGCGCTGCGGCCCCGGGGGCGACATGCCCGGCTTTCTTCTGGCTCTTCAGAGCGAGAACCGAGCCGAGGCGCAGCGGGAGCGGGTGCAGGAGCAGGACTTGCGGCAGTGGGGCCTCACAGGTCAGTGGCTTCAGGCGCACTTCCGCCCACACCGGCCGACTCGTTGGGGCTCTCCTCGCCCGGGCCCCTGTAGCCGGTGCCGGGAACGGTCCGGCGGCGCCGCGGGGGACCTTCCCGTCGGTTTCGAACCTACGGACAGCAGGTCCTTCCCTTCCCGCCCTTGCGGCGGGGCTGGGCGGAGAGGAACCCCGCCCGGTGCCGGGTGGCCATTGCCCCGCCTGCGCTGCGCGCGCGGCCGGCGGACGCGGGAGAAACGGAATTCCCCGCCCGCTGCTCCCGCTACCCGGCGCGCCGGCCCTGGGCAGGGGGGAACTTGTGGAGGCCGCTGTCCCAGAGATAAGACGTTCCTCTCTCTCAAGAAGCGGAGACCGTGCTGGCGCCCCAAGGGTGTGGGTTTCAAGTTTGTGTTCCGGTGGGTTTGGAGGCCTAGCTTGGGGCGTTTAATTGTTGCTTCTGTAAAATGATCAGAACTCGTCTCCGAGCTTCAGTTCTCTTTTTCGTTTACCCGGCTCGCACAGTTCTTTGATAGTTCTCCACTGGTTAATTCTCCTCCAACGTTATAACTTGAAATATGCAACTAAGCAAAGTTCATCAGCGCTTTTCTGCGTGTAACTATTTTATTTGTTCTAGCCCTTTCCTAGAATCTTAGAAGCGCAAAGCTTGCAATCCCCTTGAGGTCTTCAGGCAGGGAGGCGGAGCGCGTTTCTGGATGGAGACCACTGGATGGAGAGTTGTTTGTTGTTTAGTCGCTAAGTCTTGTCTATTCTGCCAGGCTCCTCTGTCCGAGGGATTTCCCAGGCAAGAACACTAGAGTGGGTTGCCATTTTCTCTAGGGGACCTTCCCAACCCAGATATCGAACCCATGTCTCTTGCGACTCCTTCTTTGGCATCCGGTTGCTTTACTATTGAGCCACCCGGGAAGCTCGTAAGGAGTGTTAGCCATTTAAATGTGAATTTATGGTCTGATGCTTATGTGTTTGGTGTAAAGTTTATCTGTTTATAAAGCCAAAGTTTATACGTGCTTGTGTGTTTGCCTGTCCTTGCATGTGTTTTGGGGTATGATACGATGTGTGAGAGAAGGCTAGATGAAATGTGCACATTGATACTGGACTGTTGATAATTCACCTGGAGAAATATACACATGGACCAGTGCTGTTATAGTGAAATTGAGAAGACAGGTACGAGGTTGCAGGTTTGCCTGGAAGAATTAGAGTGAATGAATGAAGAGGTAAATAGACCAATACGGAAGTTTGGTGGTGGGCATGGATAAGTGCGTAGTGTGGAGAAAGGAAAAAGTAGAAAATAAGTGTACTCAGAGGAATAACCATTTAATATTGTAACTTGAAATTCCTATTTCTATTTGAATAAATTAATGTTCTGAGAAACTATTCTTTGGTTAAAAATTCTTAGTGAATTTTCATTTTTATTTTTGTATTTTTAAAAATTCTTTTTTTTTCCTTCTGATTTTTCCTTTTTAACAGAAGTAGTACATATTTTCTGTAAAACATTTAGGGTAATATTCTATGCATAAAGAAAAACAGTAATATACATAATTCTATGACATACTATCATGTTTCCTGCCAGTCCTTGGCCTTTGCATGCATGCATGTGTTTGTATATATAATTTATTTTTCTCTCTCTTTTCCAGGGTGGGGCCAGGACTGAGGGAGAAGTGCAAAAGTGGGCTTTCATTTTTATGAAACCATAAATTTTTTCCTTGTCATTTAGTCTTCTTCAATATATTTAGTGCGTACATGGTGCTGTTACTTCAGTCATAGCCAACTCTTTGTGACCCTGTGGATTGTAGCCTGCCAGGCTCCTCTTTCTATAGGATTCTCCAGGCAAGAACACTGGAGTGGGTTGCATATTTATTAGGAACAGGCTGATTTTTTTCATTTTTATTTTTATTGGAGATTAATCTCGTCATTTATTTCGTTTGCAAATATTTTCTTCCATTTTGAGGATTGTCGTTTCATCTCATTTATGGTTTTCTTTGCTGTACAAAAGCTTTTAAGTTTAATTAGGCCCCATTTGTTTATTTTTGTCCTTATTTTCATTACTGTAGAAAGTAGGTCAAAAAAGATCTTCTGGTGATTTATGTCAGTGCTCTTCCTGTGGTTTCCTCTAAGAGTTTTACAGTATCTGGTCTTTAATCCATTTTAAGTTTATTTTTGTGTATGGTGTTAGGGAGTGTTCTAATTCATTCTTTTACATGTAGCTGTCCAGTTTTCGCAACATCACTTATTGAAGAGACTGTCTTTTCTCCATTGTATTTACATGCTTCCTTTGTCATAGGTTAGGAGACCATAGGAATGTGGGTTTATCTCTGGGCTTTCTATCCTGTTGCATTGATCTAATATTTCTGTTCTCGTGTCAGTACCATACTGTCTTGATTACTGTTGTTTTGTATTGTAGTATAATCTGAAGCCAGAGAGTCTGATTCCTCCTGCTCCATTTTGTTTTCTCAAGATTGCTTTGGCTATTTGGGGTCTTTTGTGTTTCCATACAAACTGTAAAATTTTTTTCTTTTAATTCTGTGGAAAATGCCATTGGTAATTTGATAGGGATTGCATTGAAGCTGTAGGTTGCTTTGGGTAGTATTGATTCTTCCAAGAACATGGTATATCTCTCACCTGTTTGTGTCATCTTCGATTTCTTTCATCAGTTTCTTAATAGTTTTCTGAGTACTGGTCTTTTACCTCCTTAGGTCGGTTTATTCTTAGGTATTTTATTTGTTTTGTTGCAGTAGTAAATGGGATCTTTTTTTTTTCTCTTTCCTATTTTTTATCGTTAGTGTGTAGGAGTAACAGAAATTTCTGTGCATTAATTTTGTATACTGCAGCTTTACCAGATTCATTGATTGGCTCTAGTGGTTTTCTGCTGGCATCTTTAGGATTTTCTGTGTATAGTTTCATGTCATCTGCAGGCGGTGACACTTTTGCTTTGTTTTCTCCAGTTTGGATTCCTTTTCTTTTCCTTATCAGATTGCAATGGCTAGGACTTCCAAAACTATGCTGAATAATAGTGGTGAGAGTGGACATCCTTGTCTTATTCCTCATCTTAGAGGAAATGCTTTTAGTTTTTCACCATTGAGAATGATGTTTGTGGTGGGTTTTTCATATATGACCTTTATGTTGAGGTAGATTCCTTCTGTGCCTACTTTCTGGAGGATTTTTATCATAAATAGTTGTTGAATTTTGTCAAAAGCTTTTTCTGCATCTATTGAGGTGACCATATGGTTTTTATTCTTTAATTTGTTAACAGGGTATATTGATTTGCATTTGTTGAAGAATGCCCCCTGCATCCCCAGGATAAAGCTGACTTGATCATGATGTATGATTCTTTTAATATGTTGTTGTATTTTTGTTAGTATTTTGTTGAGGATTTTTGTGTCTGTGTTTATCAGTGATATGGTCTGTAATTTTCTTTTTGTGATATTTTTGTCTGATTTGGGTATTAGAGTGATGGTGGCCTTGTAGACTGAGCTTGGGAGTGTTCCTTCCTCTGCAATTTTTGGAAGAGTTTGATAAGGATGAGTGGTTAGCTTGTCTCTAAATGTTTGATAGAATTCGCCTGTGAAGCCATTCTGGTCCTGGACTTTTGTTTGTTGTAAGATTTTTAATTACAGTTTCAATTTCATTACTGGTGATTGGTCTGTTTATATTTTCTATTGGTTTAGTCTTGTTTCAGTCTTGGAAGATGGTACCTTTCTAAGAATTTGTCCATTTCGTCCATGTTGTCCATTTTATTGGCAAATAGTTGCTTTAAGTAGTCTCTCTTGATCCTTGGTATTTTTGTGGTGTCAGTTGTAATTTTTCCATTTTTCATTTCTAATTTTATTGATTTGAATCTTGTCCCTTTTTGCCTTGATGAGTCTGGCTAAAGGTTTATCAGTAACCAGCTGTAGTTTCATTAATTTTTGCTATTGTTTTATTTCTGCTGGGTTGGCCAAAGGTTAATTCAAGTCTTTCCATAGTATCTTATGGACAGACTCAAAGGAATTCATTGGCCAGCTCAGTATTTCACATATTTCTGCTCTGATTGTTACGATTGCTTTAGGTATAAGGTTAGGTTGTTTGAGTTTTTCTTAGTTTCTTGAGGTAAGATTGAATTGGTATAAACTTCCTTCTTAGAACTTCTTTTGCTTCATACGTAGATTTTAAAGTTAAGTCGCTCAGTTGTGTCCGACTCTTTGCAACCCCGTGGACGTAGCCTACCAGGCTTCTACGTCCATGGGATTCTCCAGGCAAGAATACTGGAGTGGGTTACCATTTCCTTCTCCAGGGGATCTTACCGACCCAGGGATCGAACCCTGGTCTCCTGCATTGGAGACGTAGATTTTGGGTCATTGTATTTTCATTTGTTTCTATGTTTTTTTTTTTTTGAGACCAGAAGTCAATAACGGGGGTGGGGGGTGGGGGTATAAAAACACACACACAACACAAGGAGGCTAAACAATATGATGCAAAATAACCAAGACATCAAAAGAGCAAATTTAAAAATACAATGACCTTGTATTTTCATTTGTTTCTATGTATTTTTAAATTTGCTCTTTGATTTCTTCAGTGATGTCTTAGTTATTTTGCATCATATTGTTTAGCCTCCTTGTGTTTGCGTGTGTGTGTGTGTGTGTGTTTTACATTTTTTCCCCCGTTATTGACTTCTGGTCTCATAATGTTGTGGTCAGAAAAGATACTTGTCAGTTTTCAAAAATTTACTGAGGCTTAATTTGTGACCCATGATGTTGTCTATCCTAGAGACTGTTCCATGTGCACTTGAGAAGAAAGTGTAATATGCTGCTTTCAAGTAGAATGTCCTATAAATAGCAATTAAATCTGCCTGGTCTATATTGGCATTTAAAGCTGTGCTTCCTTATTTTCTGTCTAGGCGATGTTTCCCTTTGTGTAAGGTGGGTGTTAACGTCCCCCATTATTGTGTTCCTGTCAGTTGTCCTTTTTATGGCTGTTAGCATTTTCATTATGTATTGAGGTGCATAAATATTTCCATGTTATATCTTCTTGGATTTATCCCTTGATCATTATGTAGTGACCTTCCTTGTCTCTTGTAAGTCTTTTTATTTTTAAGTCTGTTTTATCTAAGTATTGCTATTCCAGCTTTCTTTTGATTTCCGTTTGCATGGCGTGTCTTTTTCCATCCCCTCACTTTCAGCCTGTATGTGTCTTTAGGTCTGAAGTAAGTCTCTAGTGTGCTGTGTGCTTAGTTGAGCCGTCCGTGACCACGTGGATTGTAGCCTGCCAGGCTCCTCTGTCCATGGAATTCTCCAGGCAGGAGTACTGGAATGGGTTGCCATTTCCTTCTCCAGGGGATCTTCCCAACCCAGGGATTGAACCCAGGTCTCCAGCATTGCAGGCAGATTGTTTACCATCTGAGCCACCAGGGATGAACCATACATTCAGATCTTGTTTCTGTATCCATTCAGCCAGTCTATTTCTTTTGGTTGGAGCATTTAATCCATTTACATTTAAGGTAATTATCAATATACATGTTCCTGTTACTGTTTTCTTTATTATTCTGGGTGTGTTTTTGTAGGTCTTTTTGTTCTCTTGTGTTTCCTGCCTAGAGAAGTTCCTTTAGCATTTGTTGTAAATCTGATTTGGTAGTGCTGAATTCTCTTAGATTTTGCTTGTCTGTAAAGCTTTTGATTTCTCCTTTGAATCTGAATGAGATCTTTGCTATGCAGAGTAAAGTAGGTTTTTCCCTTCCGTTATTTTCAATATATCCTGCCAGTCTCTTCTGGCCTGCAGAATTTCTTCTGAAAAATCAGCTGATAACTTTGTGGAGATTCCCTTGTATGTTATTATTATTTTGCATTTCCCTTGCATTAGTATTTTTTCTTTGAATTTAGTATTTGTTTGTTTGATTAATATGTGTCTTGCCATGTTTCTCCTTGGGTTTATCCTATATGGGACTCTGCTTCTTGAACTTGGATGGCTATTTCTTTTCCCATGTTAGAGCATTTTTCGGCTATAATCTCTTCAAATATTTTCTCAGAACCTTTCTCTTTCTCTTTTTTTCTTCTGAGATCACTGTCATTCAAACGTCGGTGAGTTTAATGTCTCTGAGACTCTCCTCATTTCTTTCCATTCTTTTTCTTTATTCTACTCCTTGGCAGTTATTTCTGCTATTCTACCTTTTAGCTCACTTATTCATTCTTCTGTCTCAGTTATCCTGCTGTTGATTCCTTCTAGTGTACTTTTTATTTCATTTTTATTTATTTTAATTGGAGGATAATTACAATTTTGTGATGGTTTCTGCCGTACATCAACATGAATTGGCCATAGGTACACTACACACATGTCCCCCATCCCCGAACCCCTCCCACCCCTTCCCCACTCCACCCCTTGAGGCTGTCCCAGAGCACTGGCTTTGGGCCCCCTGCTTCATGCGTCAGACTTGCACTGGTCATCTGTTTCACTGCCATTCTCTCAAATCATCCTTCACTCTCTGAAATTCTGAGTCCAAAATTCTGTTCTTTACGTCTCTGTCTCCTTTGCTACCCTGTATGTAGGATCGATCGTCGGTGCCATCTTTTAAAATTCCGTGTGTATATGTATATGTGTATATATATATATGTATATATATAATATGTATATATGCATTAGTATACAGTATTTGTCTTTCTCTTTCTGGCTTATTTCACTTTATAATAGGCTCTAGGTTCATCCATCTCATTAGAACTGACTCAAATGCATTCTTTTTATAGCTCAGTAATATTCCACTGTGTATGTGTACCACAACTTTCTTATCCATTCATCTGCTGATCGATACCTAGATTGCTTCCATGTCCTAGCTATTGTAAATAGTGCTGCAGTGAACATTGGGGTACATGTGTCTCTTTCAGTTCTGGTTTCCTCAAGGTATATGCCCAGCAGTGGGATTGCTGGGTTGTATGATGGCACCTGACTCCAGTACTCTTGCCTGGAAAATCCTGTGGACAGAGGAGCCTGGAAGGCTGCAGTCCATGGGGTCGCTGAGGGTCGGACACGACTGAGCAACTTCACTTTCCTTTCCACTTTCATGCATTAGAGAAGGAGTGGCAACCCAGTCCAGTGTTCTTGCCTGGAGAATCCCAGGGATGGGAGAGCCTGGTGGGCTGCTGTCTATGGAGTCGCACAGTCGGACACGACTGAAGCGACTTAGCAGCAGCAGCAGCAGCATGGCTGTTGTATTCTGAGTTTTTTTAAGGAATCTCCACACTGTTTTCTATAGTGGCTGTACTAGTTTGCATTCCCATCAACAATGTAAGAGGATTCCCTTTTTGCTACACCCTCTCCAGCATTTATTGTTTGTAGACTTTTTGATGATGGCCATTCTGACCAGCTTGAGACGACACCTCATTGTGGTTTTGATTTGCAGTTCTCTAATAATGAGTGACATTGAGCATCTTTTCGTATGTTTATTAGCCATCTATATGACTTCTTTGGAGAGATGTCTGTTAGGTCTTTTGTCCACCTTTTGACTGGGTTGTTAGTTTTTCAGGTATTGAGCTGCGTGAGCTGCTTGTGTATTTTGGAGATTGTCACTTGTTTAGTTTGCTATTATTTTCTCCCACACTGAGGGCTGTCTTTTCACCTTACTTGTAGTTTCCTTCATTGTGCAAAAGCTTTTAAGTTTAATTAGGTCTGATTTGTTTATTTTTGTTTTTATATCCATTACTCTGGGAGGTGGATCATAGAGGATCTTGCTGTGATTTATGGTGGAGAGTGTTCTGCCTGTGTTTCCCTCCAAGAGTTTTATAGTTTCTGGTCTTACATTTAGGTCTTTAATCCATTTTGCATTTTATTTTTGTGTATAGTGTTAAAAAATGTTCTAGTTTCATTCGTTTACATGTAGTTAACCAGTTTTCCCCGGACTATTTGTTGAAGAGGCTATCTTTTCTCCATTATATATATTTTGCCTCCTTTGTCAAAGGTAAGCTCTGGATAGGTGAGTGGATTTAGCTCTGGACTTTCTAGTTTGTTCCATTGATCTATATTTCTGTCTTTGTGCTAGTACCATACTGTTTTGATAGCTGTAGCTTTGTAGTATAGTCTTAAGTTGGGAAGGTTGATTCTTCCAGTTCCATTCTTTCTCAAGATTGCTTTAGCTGTTCAGGGTCTTTTGTGTTTCAATACAAATTGTGAAGTTATTTGTTCTAGTTCTGTGAAAAATACCATTGGTAGTTTTGATAGGGATTGCACTGAATCTATAGATTGCTTTGAGTAGTAAATTCATTTTCATTATATTGATTCTGCTAATCCAAGAACATAGTATATTTCTCTGTTTGTATCATCTTTGATTTCTTTCTTCACTGTTTTAGTTTTCTGTTTAGTCTTTTGTCTCTTTCAGTTCGGTTCAGTTCAGTTCAGTCGCTTAGTCATGTCCAACTCTTTGCCACCCCATGAATTGCAGCACGCGAGGCCTCCCTGTCCATCACCAACTCCCCGGAGTTCACTCAAACTCAGGTCCATCAAGTCGGTGATGCCATCCAGTCATCTCATCCTCTGTCGTCCCCTTTTCCTCCTGCCCCCAATCCCTCCCAGCATCAGAGTCTTTTCCAATGAGTCAACTCTTCACATGAGGTGGCCAAAGTACTGGAGTTTCAGCTTTAGCATCATTCCTTCCAAAGAACACTCAGGGCTGATCTCCTTCAGAATGGACTGGTTGGATCTCTTTGCAGTCCAAGGGACGCTCAAGAGTCTTCTCCAACACCACAGTTCAAAAGCATCAATTCTTCGGTGCTCAGCTTTCTTCACAGTCCAACTCTCACATCCATACATGACCACTGGAAAAACCATAGCCTTGACTAGACGGACCTTTGTTGGCAAAGTAATGTCTCTGCTTTTGAATATGCTATCTAGGTTCGTCATAACTTTCCTTCCAAGGAGTAAGCATCCTTTAATTTCATGGCTGCAGTCACCATCTGCAGTAATTTTGGAGCCCCCAAAATAAAGTCTGACACTGTTTCCACTGTTTCCCCATCTATCTCCCATGAAGTGATGGGACCAGATGCCATGATCTTTGTTTTCTGAATGTTGAGCTTTAAGCCAACTTTTTCACTCTCCACTTGCACTTTCATCAAGAGGCTTTTTAGTTCCTCTTCACGTTCTGCCATAAGGGTGGTGTCATCTGCATATCTGAGGTTATTGATATTTCTCCTGGCAATCTTGATTCCAGCTTGTGCTTCTTCCAGCACAAACGCTGGTTTCTCATGATGTACTCTGCATATAAGTTAAATAAGCAGGGTGACAATATACAGCCTTGACTTACTCCTTTTCCTATTTGTAACAAGTCTGTTGTTCCATGTCCAGTTCTAACTGTTGCTTCCTGACCTGCATATAGGTTTCTCAAGAGGCAGGTCAGGTGGTCTGGTATTCCCATCTCTTTCAGAATTTTCCACAGTTGATTGTGATCCACACAGTCAAAGGCTTTGGCATAGTCAATAAAGCAGAAATAGATGTTTTTCTGGAACTCTCTTGCTTTTTCCATGAGACAGTGGATGTTGGCAATTTGATCTCTGGTTCCTCTGCCTTTTCTAAAACCAGCTTGAACATCAGGAAGTTCACGGTTCATGTATTGCTGAAGCCTGGCTTGGAGAATTTTGAGCATTACTTTACTAGCGTGTGAGATGAGTGCAGTTGTGAAGTAGTTTGAGCATTCTTTGGCATTGCCTTTCTTTGGTATTGGAATGAAAACTGACCTTTTCCAGTCCTGTGGCCACTGCTGAGTTTTCCCAATGTGCTGGCATATTGAGTGCAGCACTTTCACAGCATCATCTTTCAGGATTTGAAATAGCTCAACTGGAATTCCATCACCTCCACTAGCTTTGTTCGTAGTGATGCTTTCTAAGGCCTACTTGACTTCATATTCCAGGATGTCTGGCTCTAGGTGAATGATCACACCATCGTGATTATCTGGGTCTTGAAGATCTTTTTGTCCAATTCTTCTGTATATTCGTGCCACCTCTTCTTAATATCTTCTGCTTCTGTTAGGTCCATACCATTTCTGTCCTTTATCGAGCCCATCTTTGCATGAAATGTTCCCTTGGTATCTCTAATTTTCTTAAAAAGGTCTCTAGTCTTCCCCATTCTGTTGTTTTCCTCTATTTCTTTGCATTTGTCTCTTTAGGTAAATTTATTCTTAAGTATTTTATTCATTTCAGTGCAGTGGTGAATAGGATTGTTTTCTTAATTTCTCTTTATGATTTTTCAATGTTAGAGTATTGGGATGCAATCGATTTCTGTGTATTAACTTTATATCTTGTGACTTTACTATATTCATTTATAAGTTTTAGTAATTTTCCAGTGGCATCTTTAGGGTTTTCTAGGTAGAGGATCATGTCATCCACAATGAGAGTCAATCCTTTTCCAGTGTGGATTCCTTTTATTTTTCTTCTCTGTTAGCTGTGGCCAGGACTTCCAAAACTATGTTGAATAGTAGTAGTGAGAGTGGACACCCTTGTCTTGTTCCTGCTTTTAGAGGAAATGTTTTCAATTTTTGCCGTTGAGGATAATGTTTGCTGTGTGTTTATCATATATGACTTCTATTATGTTGAGGTTTGTTCCTTCCAGGGCTTACTTTCTGGAGAATTTTTATCATAAATGGGTGTTGAATTATGTCAAAGGCTTTCTCTGCCTCTGCTGAAATAATCATATGGTTTTTATTTTTAAGTTTGTTGAGATGGTGTATCACATTTGCAAATATTGAAGAATCCTTGCACTAGAATAAAGCCCACTTGATCATACTATATGATCTTTTTAATATGTTGTTGGATTCTGTTTGCTAGAAGTTTTTTTTTGAGGATTTTTGCATCTATGTTCATCAGTGATATTGGCCTGTAGTTTTCTTTTTTGTGGCATCTTTGTCTGGTTTTGGTATTAGGGTGATGCTGGCCTCATAGAATGAGTTTGGGAGTTCTCCTTCCTCTGCAATTTTCTGGAAGAGTTTGAGTAGAATAGATGTTAGCTCTTCTCTAAATTTTTGGTAGAATTCACCTGTGAAGCCATGTGGTCCTGGGCTTTTGTTTGTTGGAAGATTTTTTTATTACAGTTTCGATTTTCATGCTTGTGATTGGTCTGTTCACATTTTCTGTTTCTTCCTGGTTCAGTTTTGGAAGGTTATACTCTTCTAAGAATTTGTCCATTTCTTCCAAGTTGTCCATTTTATTGGCATACAGTTGCGGATAATAGTCTCATGATCTTTTGTATATCTGTGTTGTCTGTCTTAATTTCTCTGTTTTCATTTCTAATTTCATTGATTTGAGTCTTTTTTTTCCTTGACAAGTCTGGCTAACAGTTTGTGTATTTTTATCTTCTCAAAGAACCAGCTTTTAGTTTATTTATCTTTGCTATAGTCTCCTTCATTTCCTTTTCATTATTTCTATTCTGATTTTTATGGTTTATTTCCTTCTACTAACTTTGGGTTTTTTGTTGTTGTTCTTCTTTTTCTAGTTGTTTTAGGTTTAAGGTTAGGTTGTTTGTTTGATGTTTCTCTTGTTTCTTGAGGTAGGCTTGTATTACTATGAAGTCCCTCTTAGGACTGCTTTTACTAAATCCCATAGATTTTGCATTGTTATATTTTCTTTATCATTTGTTTCTATGCATATTTTTATTTCCATTTTGATTTCTTCAGTGATCTGTAGGTTGTTCAGAAGCATTTTGTTTAGCCTCCATACGTCTGTGTTTTTTATTCTTTTAGTTTTTCCTGTAGTTGATATCTTAACTGTGATCAGAAAAGATGCTTGAAATGATCTCATTTTAAAAAAAATTTACCAAGGCTTAATTTGTGGCCCAGGATGTAACCTATCCTGGAGAATGTTCCACATGCACTTGAGAAAAAGATGAAATCCATTGTTTTTGGGTGAAATGCCCTGTAGATATCAATTAGGACCAACTGGTCCAATGTATCATTTAAAGCTTGTGTTTCCACGTTAATTTTCTGCCTGGATGATCTGTCCCTCCGTGTGAAGGGGGGTATTAAAGCCCCCACTATTATTGTGCTATTGTTGATTTCCCTTTAATAGTTGTTAGCATTTGCCTTATGTATTGAGGTGTTCCTATGCTGGGTGCATATACATGCTTACAATTTTTATGTTCTTTTCTTGGATTGATCCCTTGATCATTCTGTGCTTCTTTGTCAAAGTGTCCTTTGTCTCTTATAACTCTTTATTTTAAAGTCTATTTTACCTGATGTGTGTATTGCTACTTCTGCTTTCTTTTGGTCTCTATTTGCATGAAATATTTTTCCTAGCCCCTGACTGAGTCTGTATGTGCCCCTAGGTTTGAGGTGGATCTTTTGTAGGCAGCGTATAAAGGGGTCTTGCTTTTGTATCCATTTGGCTAGTCTCTGTCTTTTGGTTGGAGCATTTAACCCATTTATGTTTAAGGTAATATTGATAAGTATTAACCTGTTACCATTTTGTTTGGGGTTTGTTTCTATAAACCTTTTTCTGTGTTTCCTGTATAAATAAAAATCCTTTAGCATTTGTTGAAGAGGTGGTTTGGTGGTGCTGAATTCTCTTAGCTTTTGCTTGTCTGAAAGGCTTTTGATTTCTCCTTTGAATCTGAATGAGATCCTTGCTAGGTAGAGTAATCCTGGTTGTAGGTTTTCCCTTTCATCACTTTAAGTATATCCTGCCATTCCCTTCTGGCCTGCAGAGTTTTTGTTGAAACATTGACTGTTATCCTTATGGGGAGTCTCCTTGCAAGTTGTTTGCTGCTTTTTCCTTGCTGATTTTATTATTTTTTCTTTGTATTTAATTTTTGTTAGTTTGATTAATATGTATCATGGCATGTTCTCCTTGGGTTTATACTGTATGGAATTCTCTGGGCTTCTTGGACTGTGGTGATATTTCCATCCCCATTTTAGGGAAGTTTTCAATTATTACCTCCTCAAATATTTTCTCATGCTCTTTCCTTTTGTCTTCTTCTCCTGGGATGCTTATGATTCAAATATTGGGGTGCTTAACATTGTCCCAGAGGTCTCTGTGACTGTCCTCATTTGTTTCTATTCTTTTATCCTTTTTCCACTCTGCTTCATTTATTTCCACCATTCTGTCTTCCAGTTCACTTACCCTTTCTTCTGCCTCAGGTACTCTACTGTTGGTTCACTCCAGAGTGTTTTTAATCTCAGTTACTGTATTGCTCATTGCTGATTGACTATTCTTTATTTCTCCTAGATCCTTGCTAAACATTTCTTCCATCTTCTCAATCCATGTGTCTAGTGTGCTTATCTGTATCTCCATTTTGTTTTCAAGATTTGGATCATCTTTACTATCATTATTCTGAATTCTTTTTCAGATAGACTCTATCTCCTCTTTGGTTTGGTTTGGTGGGTTTTACATGTTCCTTCACCTGCTGGGTATTTCTCTGGCTTTTCATTTTGTTTGCTGTGATTGTGGTCTCCTTTTTCTGGCTGGAGGGTTGTAGTTCCTCTTAGTTGTGGAGTCTGCTCCCTGTGGGTAGGGTTGGACCAGTGGCTTGTGAAGATTTCTTGATGGGGTGAACTTGTGTGTGTGTTCTGGTCAATGGAGCTGGATCTCATCTCTCTGGAGGGCAGTGCAGTGTCCAATAGAGAGTTTGGGGTTGTCTGTGGATGTGCTGTGGCTTTGGGAAGCCTGTCTGTTACTGTTCAAGATTGTGTTCTGTTTTGCTGGAGGATTAGCTTGGGATGTCTTGCACTGGAGCTTGCTGGCTCTTGGGTGGAGCTTAGACTCAGTATAGGTATGGACGGTTTTGGGTGGACTCTCATGTATTAATGTTCTCTGTTGTCAGGAGTTTTATGATGGTCAGAAGTTCTGGAGTTGAGCCTCCTGCCTCTGGGTTTCAGTCCTGACATCTTACAGTAGCATCAAGACTTCTCCATCCACTTAGCACAAAAGACAAAACCCGTAGGTTAATGATGAAACAACTCTCCACAGCCAGGAATACCCAAAGGGAGTCACAGAGTTTATATAGAGAAGAGAATAGGGAGGAAGGAGAAAGAGGTGACCAGGAGCAGAAAAAAGGAGTCAAAGGGAAGAGCAATCAAGCCAATAATCAAATCCCCAAGTGAAAATGGGTACTAAAAATTAGGCTCTTAAAGATACAAAATTAATAACAAAAGATAGAAAAGCAAAAATTAAGAACCGGGAATAAAAATTAGACTCTCAAAAGCACAGTGTAAAAATACAGAATTTATTTCAAAATTAAGAATTTTTTTTTTTTTTAGAAAGGTGAAAGTAGGCTATAAAAAAAACTAAAGGAGTAATAAAGAACTGTATTAGGATAGTATGAAGGGGAAAAAGAAAAATAAGAGAGGAAGAAAGGAAAAAAATAGGAATTGAAATATAAGAAATTAAAAAATAATAAAATTTTTAAAAATTGAAAAATAATAATGAAGAAAAAGTTTCTTTTACGTATTTCAATAAGAAGCAGAGGGATATATATGGTGGTAGTTAGAGGAATGTTTGTGTGATTCCTCTGTGTTCCTGATAGTCGAGTTGCCTACTCAAAGTCCTCCAGTATATCTAGGAATGTCTCTGGAGCTGTTGTGGGCAGTGTGGAGTCAGTTCAGTGTCAGATATTTCCTTGTTTCAGCTGTAGTTGTTCCCAGCGTGTACAGTTGCCCCTCAAATGCACAGTCTCAGTTTGACAGCAGGGTTTTAATCTTGCACCTGCTACTTCTGGGGCAGTTCCCCCTTCTTTTCTTTGCTTAGCAAGTTTCTCTTCAGTGTCTGATCTCCACCCTGACATGAAGGGGTGAAACTGGCCCCTTATTCAGGCTCACCTGAGCTGTGGAGACGGAAGGTGAAAGCGTCGGTCACTGAGTTGTGTCCCACTCTTTGCAACCCCATGGACTGTACTTCAGGCTCCACTGTCCATGGGATTCTCCAGGCAAGAATACTGAAGTGGGTTGCCATTCCCTTCTCCAGGGGATCTTCCCACCCAACCCAGGGATTGAACCCAGGTCTCCTGCATTGCAGGCAGTTTCTTTACTGATTGAGCCACGAGGGAAGATGTGGAAATGCAGAGACACTGCAAACAAGCACCGCTGGCATGTGTGGGGGGCCCTTGAAATGGATGGGTCAGCCAGGGATTGCCACAGTTGAAGGCAGTGTGCACCTGCCGGGTCCAAGTGCTAGGGCTCCCGGAGTGCAGGGTGCACCGTGTGTCTCCTCAGGGGAGTTGGTCTCAGGCTGTGATACCCTCTATAGCTCTGTGGTGTCCAGGATCCTGGGGACACGTGGGTAGCAACTGGTGGCTTGCTCACAGCTTGGGGGAGATGCGGGGTTTGGGGCCGAGATTGCAGCGGCTCCTTGCTTTCTGCCGCTGGCTACTGCTCACCTGCCTCTCTGCCTCTGAGTAGAGTCCTCATTTATTGTGTTGTTCATCACTGTCTATTTGTTCCTTAATTCTTTAGGTCCTTGTTAAACATTTCTTGCATTTTCTCTATCCGTGCCAAGAAATGGGTCCAGCTCTGGAGTTTGCAGGCGGTTGGGTGGAGATGGGCCTTGGTGCTAGGATGAGGACCTCTGGGAGAGTTCACACTGGTTAATATTCCCTAGATCTGAAGTTCTCTATTAGGCCAGTGGCTTGGCATCAGTGCCCCCCACCACAGGGTCTCAGATCCAAGCCCTTGCCTGGGAACCAAGACCCTGAAAGTCATGTGGCACAGCTAAAAAAAAAAAAAAAAAGGCAATAAACATAAAAAGAGCAGAACACCACCAAAGGACAAAAAATAAGATAAAATTAGAAAAATTTAAAACATATAGAACAACAGAACAATAAAAATAAAAGTGGAACAAGACAGAACCACAACAGCAAAAAAATAAAAAAATATATAAAAATAAAAGATAAAAAGAAAGAGAAGTCCCTGGTGCTTTCTCTAGCCATGTTCTTGCCCCCAGTGGTGAGCGGTAGCCTACCCCTGCCCCCCAGTAGGCCTCAACACCTCTCTGCTTAGGTCTCTGGACTGTCTGTCAGCCCCACCTTTGCGTGTGTTCCTCTCAACCAGCGTCTGTTCCTGAAGCTGGCCTGGAGCACATGTGCCCGCACAGGCCTCCATGTGCATGCTCAAAGGGCTGTTGACCATTTTTTATTGAGATTTGTTTTTGCTTTGTAGGCTCTTGCTTGCATTGAAAAATTAAATATTTGTCATGTATAATGGGAATGTTTTCTAACGTGTTATTTGTCTTTTGATTTTGTTGCATGTGTGTATGTATATCAATGATGATGTTTAATAATTCTTTGTAGTCAGATCTTCTAGCCTTGTAGCATGTGAGTTTTGCCATTAGCATTCTGCTTAGAAAGGACTGCTGTTCTGAATTTGTATTTAATGGCCTAAATGCTTTTCTTCTAGTATAATTATGGTTTTTCATTTTACATTAAAATTTTCATTTCCCCAGAAATGTATTAGGAGAGAACTTGACTCTATTCCTTTCCTTCAAATATGGAACAAAGTGCCTGTTTTTTGGAAATTGCTGACTTAAATAAGTATTTTGTTTTGCAGTAAGCGGTCTTCTTAATAGTGTCAGAGATAAATCCCATTCGTTTGGTGAACTTTAGAAACACAGAATACGGTGGATCATAAAGGTGTGTCTGGATTGCATTTTCCTTTCTTTTTTTTTTGAACATGCAGAAAGCTGACAGTTGGCCTCTTGGTTTTTCCTTCTGGTAATTTATGTCATTTTCCTCTGACTGCTTTTAAGATACTTTTAAGTTTTTAGAAACCTAATTATGATGTGTCTTGGTATATATTTCTTTGGGTTTATTTTTTTATTCTCTTTGAAGTTCATTCAGCTTTTTGAATCTGTAGATCTTTTGCCAAATTGTGGAAATTTTTCAGCCGTTCTTTCTTTGAGTCCTTTTTAGCCCTGTCCTGTTTCTCATCTCTTTCTGGGATGCCAATGAATGAATGTAGATGTTTTGTTAGAGACTTGCAATTCCTTGAAGCTCTGTTTTCAGTCTGTTTTCTCCCTGTTCAGATTGAGTAATTTTTGTGGTTCTGCCTTCCAGTTCACTGATTCTTTTCTCTTTTCTATTGTGCTATCAAGTATATCTTCTGAGTTTTTACTTCAGCTATTGTATTTGTTAGTATATTATTTTTCTTTGTACTTTCTATTTCTCTACTGATGCTTTCTATTTTTTTTCAGTTAATTTAATAAGCCTGTTCATAGTTGCTTGTTTGAGGCACTTTCATCATTGCTGGTTTAGAATAAGTGTAACACCTGTGTCATCTCGATGTTGGCACCTCTGGATTGTCATTTTTCATTCAGTTTGAAATCCTTCTGGTTCTTGGTATAATGGGTGTTTATTAGAACTGGGCTTTTTAAAAATTTATCTTAGCTGCACAGGGTCTTCACTGTGGCTCGTGCGCTTCCCTAGTTGCGGGGTGCAGAGTAAGTTTCCATATGTGCAACCTTAGTTTCCTCACCAGGGATTGAACCTAGGCTCCCTGCATTGGGAGGGTAAAGTCTTATCCCCTGGACCACCAGGGAAGTTCTTACTTTACATACTGAGACTCAAGGTCTCATTTAAACCTTTTGTTCAGTTGTCTGTGCTGCTCTGGCAGGGAAAGGTGGTTGCTGCCTTGTTACTATCAGGTAGAAATAGAAATCAGACTTCCCCTCTGAGCTTTTCTTAATACCTGGGAATAGGGAGGGGTTTGTCCTTACTTCTGGATGAGAATAAGAGTACTAGCTCCTAATCTTGTCCCCATGGGCACTGTGCTAGGGGTGGTCTCATTAACCCTAGGCAGTGATAAAAATCCTGAGTCTCCACTGCTGCTGCTGCTAAGTCGCTTCAGTCATGTCCAACTCTGTGCGACCCCAGAGACGGCAGCCCACCAGGCTCCCCGTTCCCTGGACTCTCCAGGCAGGAACACTGGAGTGGGCTGCTATTGCCTTCTCCAGTGCATGAGAGTGAAACGTGAAAGTGGAGTCGCTCAGTCGTGCGCGAGTCTCCCCTAGGCCTCCTTTAACACTGTAGGGCTGGTTGGGGAAGGGGCTCATATGATCTAGTAGGAGTGTAAGTTCAGGCTTCCTCTGTGGTCTCTACTGACACTGTAGGGGAGGGAAAAGTGAAGTGGGATGTTTTCATTATTGATGAATGGGATGAAGATCCCGACTGCCTGCTTAGCCATCTCTGGTACCTTCCTGCTAGGGGTGATGGGAACTTCACTGAATCTCTTGAGGATGGAGGTCTAGGCTCCCATTTGGCCTTTGCTGTTGTGGGTGGGGCCACAGATTTTTCCCTTTAGTGTTTGGATTAACTAGAGTGGTTATTGTCCAAACGTTATAAGTTCTGTCTTTCTAGGCTGTCTTTTTCCTTTGGCTATGGAAACAGGTGTTTGTTAAACTTTTTCTTTACTGTGTACATTAGCATTTCTGGGTGGTTAATTTCTTCACCTCTAAGTCTGGGCTATATGAAGCAAAAAGAAACCCAGGGAACTCATAACTGTTGTTTGCTGGCTCCCAAGGTTACTAACCAGTCTGCCTTCTTTGGCCCTACCTTTTCAGAGTCATCTTATTATGTTCATTTTCTTTGTAATATTCAGAATTTTTAGTTGCATTATCAAGAGGAGTGATGAAAAGAACATCTCTATCTCCCCAAAAGCAGAAGTCTCCAAGGTTCATATTTTAATCTTTAAATTTTCTGGATTTTCTCACATACAGTATGGGGATGATACCTAGCCTGGGATTGTTACTAGCTTTAAATTGGGTAAATTAATGTACATTGTTTACTGTTCTCTCTGGTATTTAGTAAGTGCTTAATTTCAAAAATAGTAATCCTTTATCTGCCTTACTTGCCATCAGTGTCTTTTTTTCTCTTGTCATTTGCCTTTTTAAAAATGTTTTGTTTTTTTTGCGCTGGGTCTTTGTTGCTGCGTGCAGGTTTTCTCTAGTTGCAGTGCAGTCGCTAGTCGTGCACAGCTTCTTACTGCAGTGCCTTCTCTTTTGCAGATCACGGGCTCTAGGGTCTGTGGGCTTCAGTAGTTGGCAGCACCAGAGTGCTCTCTAGGGTGCAGGCTCAGTAGTTGTGGCACAGGAGTTTAGTTGCTCTGCACCATGTAGAATCTCCCCAGACCAGGGATTGAACTCATGTCCCTGGTATTGGCAGGTGGATTCTTAACCACTGGACCACCAGGGAGGTCTGCCTTTTATTTTTATGGAGGTTTTTTTTTTTTAATGTACTAAATTATTGTTTCTTTTCTAAATAATAATTGTGTATATAAAGTAAATATCTTTAGATAAAAATTATATACCTCCATAAAAAATAACTTGTTAATCTTTTAAATGTTTTACAATTGTATGTTGCCCAGTTTCTTTTTAAAAGTGATAAATTCAAATCAGAGTTTTACTTTTGTTAATAGTTTTTCTATAAAGTATGTTTGGGGTTTTCCCCCTTGGGAAAATATGGCTAGTCTCTGAAACTGGGTTTCCTCCCACCCCCCACCCCAGAGAAAGAGAGGCAGCAGGAGCTCTGTGGATTTCAGACATCTATTTTCTGCTGTCCTTGTACATTGATAAACACCTCCTGTGCAACACTGTTTCCATTCTTAACAGCACTGCTTCTGGATTCAAACTTGATTTAATCTAGTCCTGTCTTGATTTTTTTTTTCCCTTCAGCATCTGATAGCAGATTTAAATGGTTGCAGTTAAGCAAGCAGACACGGGTATCACCCATGTGTTGTTGTTTGCTGTTACGTTGCATTAGTGAAACCTCATTTCCTAGAATGGATACTGGCATGAGACTCAGGCAGTCTGGAGGCCAGATCCCAGATTGATTTTCTCATCTGTTAAGTGGATCCTGTAACACTGACAGGCTGTTTTAGGGTTTTGACTATAGTGGTGGCAAAGTTTGTTCAAAAACTAGTGTGGAAGTCAGCAAATATTTGCATATCTGTAACTTCTCAGCAAAAGATATGGCCAGTAAGGCTTGGGGTATGGGTAATTAGGCTGGGTTCTTTGGTTGAAGGTCTGGGACATAGCCTGTGTGTGTGCTGAAATGTCTGCTCTTCCAACTTGCTGTTTTGTGTTTTGGTTTTTTTTTTTTCATTTCTAGGGATCCATCTACGCCCTTATCAGCTGCAGGGTGTCAACTGGCTAGCCCATTGCTTCCACTGTCAGAATGGCTGCATCCTGGGGGATGAGATGGGCTTGGGTAAGACCTGCCAGGTATGTTACTGTGGAGTGAGTACTGTTTACCTCTACTGAAATACCTCCTTACAACTCATTCCTGTTTTTAGCTCCTAACTATTGGGATGTCTTTTTACACTAGGAGGTATACAGGTATTTTTATTCCTGAGCCTTTGTTAACGAGATCATGACCTTGGACTTGGCTTTTCTCATTATGGGGGTATTTTCAAACTGTCACTTCCTTTGTTTTAATCTAACCCTTGACATGTAGAATTACAATTAATGGGCAGGATTTTCTATATAAAGCAAGTATGCCTGTCCCAGGGATCAAATTGGCTCTTCCCTCTTTAGTAATACTTTACTAGTTAAATGGATCACTTTTAATATCAGTCTGCCTCAGTGGATGGTGGGGCTACTTCCCATTTCTCTGGCATGCTGGAGAATTACAGAGGAGGTACTCTGTTTTCTAAAATGACCTGGCCTTCCAGTGGTAGGAATCAGACCTACCTCTTTGGGTAGAATCAGACGTGACTTCCTTGGGCATGGATTACCAGGTTTTGTCTTGAGATTGATCTTGCCAGTAAGATAATCACCAGTACAGCTCATGTTGACAGAAGTCAGTGGTAGTCTTGGATTGATGGAAAGTCCAGACACAGATACCCCTTCGGTTCATCACACAAGGTTTATTCCTCTGTAGTGTACCAAAGAAAGTCAGTGCAGTCAGGGTATACAGCAGAGGCAATTGAGCAGAAACCATGGAAGTATAAGTTTCTTGATTCCAGAGGTTTCTTCATTGAACTCACAGAGTGAGTGAAGTTCCCATTAGTCCTTTTAGAAGGACTAATCTCTCCCCCTTAAGTCTGACCTCACATAATAAACATCAACCTGGAATAATTCTGCTCAGAGTCTAGTCTGACCATGTTGAAAGTGAAAGTGAATGTTGCTCAGTCATGTCCAACTCTTTGCGACCCCATGGACCATACAGTCCATGGAATTCTCTAAGCCAGAATACTGGAATGGGTAGCCTTTCCCTTCTCCAGGGGATCTTCCCAACTTAGGGATCAAACCCAGGTCTCCTGCATTGCAGGTGGATTCTTTTCCAGCTGAGCCACAAGGGAAGCCCAAAAATACTGGAGTGGGTAGCCTGTCTCTTCTTGAGCAGATCTTCCTGACCCAGGAATTGAACCAGGGTCTCCTGCATTGCTGGTGGATTCTTTACCAACTGAGCTATCAGGGAAGCCCCTGACCGTGTTGGTGATGCCTTAATCTAAATGTACCTCATCAATCTTGGGGTTATTCAGGTTCCCCAAGGTAGCTACTTATCACTCTCAGATGTCTCAGGTAGTAATCCTGGTTCTAGTATATTCCTGAACTGAGAGATATGGAACAAAGAGAAGTATCCCAGTGTTTCTGGGAGGCAGGCCAATGGACTCTCCACGTAGTATCCTGTGCAGTATCCATTTATCATGGCAAGCTTTTAAAGAAACTTCTCTAGTCAAAAATGTATACAGCCAGGTCCTAAAATAGGCTATTAGGCTTTACAGAGATTTCCAATTTAGACCCTGACGTGAGTTTATGAGGCATTATTTATTGTTTGTTTTCCTCACTGGAATGTGTGCCCCAGGAGAGCTAGGAGTTTTGCTTATTTTGTTAACTGTTCTACACCAGAGTTCAGAATAGAGCCTGGTGAACAGAGGGGACTCCGTTAGTGCATGGGCTTCCCAGGTAGTGCTAGTAGTAATGCAGTGCTTAGGCACTCAGTTGTGTTTGACTCTTTGCGAGCCCATGGACTGTGGCCCACCAGGCCTCCTCTGTCCATGGAATTCTCCAGGCAAGAAAACTGGAGTGGGCTGCCATGCCCTCCTCATGCTAGTGGTAAAGAACCTGCCTACCAGTGCAGGTAGACATAAAGAGATGCGGGCTTGATCCCTGGGTTGGGAAGATCCCCTGGAGGAGGGCGCAAAAGCTCACTCCAGTATTCCTGCCAGGAGAATCCCGTGGACAGAGGAGCCTGGCGGACTGCAGTCTGTGGGGTTGCTGAGTTGGATAGACCGAAGCAGCTCAGCGTGCAAGCAAGCACACGTAAATCCTTGTGGGGGATTTTAGGAAGGAAGGAAAACGTCCTCCTTTAGGAGACCTGGCCAACAGCAGAGGCCAGGGTGTGGCTGGTCGTCTTCACAGTCATTTCTTGATTCTTCCTAGCATGTGTTTCTAGAGCATTCCTGACTTTGTGCCTCATTTACATTGTTTTCATTGATTTCTATTGTCTGTTCTGATGCTTTCCTTTGTATGAAAGGTTCAGTTACATAAATTTTGAGCACTATTGCTTGTTGACTGTTGATAATTGAGTACCATAAATGTCTTCGGCAGTTGTATCAAAGCTTACCTGGTTTCACTCTAGGAATGGATGACTCTCCTAATGTGTGGAAGATTGTACATTACTTGTTTGTAAAGCCAGTCTTGTTTAATAGATTGTGTTTATTCTTTTGATGCAATTCTAGGCGTTCTCTGCAAGGTTGTGGGAACTTTATAATTATTTCTCATGTGGAAAGGTGATCAAAACTGCCTTCTTTTTCTGTGTTCCAGACTATTGCACTCTTCATTTATTTGGCAGGAAGATTAAATGACGAAGGACCATTTCTGATTCTTTGTCCCTTGTCTGTTTTGAGCAACTGGAAAGAAGAGATGGAGAGGTACAGAGTAGATGTAGTTGAAATTTTTTTTTTTACTTTTTTTTCTGGGTACTATGTGAAATATGATGAAACAACATATTGTCCTAAGCAGTGAGTTTATTTTTTTCCAGAAAACTCTGACCTGAGGCAATGTAGATAAAGAATGAGGATCAGTTGAGGGAGGGTCCAATGGATGTTTTTATTGTCTTTTGGCAATTTGAAGGTTGGTACTCATTTTTAGTAATTTTGTGGAACTGAGAAAGAAACCATCTTTTTCATAGTGATACAGTGACATTTCATAGGAAGTAATGAATGTGGAAAAATATTTTTCTTTTAAGAAATAACACAAGGTCCTTTTAGATGTTCATCTAACCCTTCTCCCTCTTCACATGGGGACTTAGTCACCCTTAGGTTTATCCATTACTCTAGTTGAGGTTTCAGGGTCTCAGGACTCGTTCTGGCTGCAGAGCATCCTGGGGTCTGTACATCTGCAATCCTTCCATGAAATGTCATTTTCCAGACATGCACCCCTTGTCCATGGCTCTGTGTTTGTGTTCATCTACTGGGGTCTGTACATCTGCAATCCTTCCATGAAATGTCATTTTCCAGACATGCACCCCTTGTCCATGGCTCTGTGTTTGTGTTCATCTACCTCTTTTCTTGGATTCAGATTTGCTCCAGGTCTTTCCTGTGTAACATACACAGGTGACAAGGACAAGAGAGCCTGCCTACAGCAAGACCTGAAGCAGGAGTCACGTTTTCATGTGCTGCTAACTACCTATGAGGTATCTGTTTTTCTACAGCCAGAACTCTTAACCTGGGACCTTAGAAGTTGTAGAATCCTCTGGGATTATATTTAGTTTTTTTGAGGGCTCATGTTATTCTAGGAGGAAAGTCTGTTTTCGTTTGATTCTCACAGAGATCCTGTGAGCAAAGGGAGTGAAAAACTATTGTTAGTTCGATATTTCTCCCTTTTTCTTGGTGGATCAAGGTGAGAGGGCTTCCCAGGGAGGCAGCACTTGAGCTGTCTCTTGGCCGATGAGTAGAAGAAGGGCGGATGGGCTGAGGCATCATCTGTTATTCGAGGATGGGAAAGGAAGATGAAGATACTTAGTTCCCGTCTCAGTTCTCCTTCTTTAAGTTAATAATGTCCAGACTCCTGTAAGCAAGCCCTTCCATGCGTTCATGCCTCCCTTTGTCTGTAATATGCCGCCACCCAGAGGTTATGCTCGGAACTCTTTTACATAGTCAATGAATGAGACAGCTAAATCCGATAGTTTAGGAGAGTTAAAAGACTAGCTTATTAATGTCAGAAGTATATCAATATCAGCCTTTACAATGTGTCTTCCTTAATTTTTCAGATTTGCTTGAAAGATGCTTCTTTTCTAAAGTCGTGAGTATGTTGCACTACTTCAGAAATTGTCCTGAATGTGTCATGAGAGTTATGTCTTTTTCTTCACATTTTTGCCCTGGTTTGTCATCCGTGAGTCTTATCCGGTGTGTGGTATGGCAAGAGTCTTACAGTCCAAGCCCGTACTCCTTAGCTATGTATGTGTAGATTCCCTAACTTAACCTCTGTGAACCTCAGCTTCTTTATCTGTAAAATGAAGACAGCTGCTGTGAGGATTAAGTGAGATAAGCTGTATGTGGTCAGTGGTTAGTAGATACCAGATTCTTTACATCACAACTTGTATAGATGCCTGTCAGGACTGCTGTGTGGAAATTCTACTACAACATAGGGGAATTATTTGAGCTTTTTTCTGAAAATATCCTAAAATAGCTATCAGTGCTATAAAGTTAACTTTTTATTTTTTTAATAATTTCATTTATTTATTTTGGCTGTACTAGGTCTTCGTTGCTGCACAGGCTTTTTATTTCTCTAGTTGTGACAAGTAGAAGCTACTCTCGAGCTGTGGTGCACACGCTTCTCAAGTGGTGGCCTCTCTTGTTGTGGAGCACAGGCTCGAGAGCTGGGCCACACGGGCTTGGTTGCTCTGCAGCATGTGGGCCAGGGATCAGACCTGTGTCTCCTTCATTGCCAGGTGGATTCTTTACCACTGAGCCACCAGGGAAGCCCTAAAATTAGCTTTTTTAGAAAGGAATTTTAAAGTAAATTTCTTTCCAGTTGTTGGCTTACAGGTCTCAAATCAGCTCATAAAGTAAACTTAGGTGTAACTCCTGATACTACCTGGCACTTTATACAGTGGTCGCGATGCTGTGTTGCAGTATGTGGTTAAGCTAACCGTTACCTTATAAATAAGAGCTCAGTTCTGGGTGAATAAGAAGATACATTGACAGTTTCATTCTCATAGCATGTGTACTTCTGGTTAGGTGGGGTTTGTTTCTTTGATATTCAGAACCTTTACAGAGTGCTTTATCAATATTATAAATGTTATTTCATGCCCAGGCTCTTCTGAGTTGGATTTTTATTTTCATCTTATTTTGAAACACTAAAGACTCAGTCATCGATTTCATGACTTCCATGTAGTGTTTTGTTTCATTCGTGTTTCATTTAAGTACGCATATTTACTTTACTTTTCTTAAGGATATGCTTTCCCTCTCACTTCTTTTTTATTGTCAATAAGATCTCTCTTCTGGAAAGACATTGTTCTGGGAGTTACCAGCAATACCAGGAAAGTAAACCATACGGTGACCCTTAAGCGAACATAAACTCCAGTAGAGTTAATAAGTATACAGATATCCATAATATTAGGCAATATATGGAAAGTCTCAAAAGGCAAGAAGATTAGGACATAGATGTTACTGGGTACTTTCCATAAATTATCCTATTGAATCAGCATGAAAACTCTAACCAGCAGGTATCGTCATCCATTTTATAGATGAGAATGGTAAGAGATTAGCTGTGACCATCCCAGGGCACATTGCTAGTAAATGGCAAAGCAGACACCCAAACCCACTTTGTTGTAGAGCTTTTTAAAAGAGAACTTTCCAAAGTATCTAAGTGCACTGGAGTTTCACATTTTCAGTAGAAATGTAATCTTTCTATATTAGATTATTATCTTAAATCCATTCCAAGTGAATTTAAGAAACCAAGTAGTAAAGGGACATTTATAATATTTACTCAGTATGACCCCTGAGAACACAGTTGTGTTCTTTGGATGTATTTGGCAAGGTTGTACTATGTATGATGGTACTGCATACTGAGAACAGCCTGAAAGTGTAATGCAATCGCAGCCCTACAGAGGCCTATTAGGGAGGGTTGAGACTGTGCATGTAACAATATGAAAAATAGGAAATTTTTTTTACAATAAACTTATAAAATCTTTGGATCAAGAGGATTAGAAATTACTTTTCCCACTCCCCATTCAGTCCTGGAATTCCCTCCACCTCTTCCTCTCCAGGGAGCAACCCTTGGCATGTCCTTTAGAGAGTAATTGTCTGTTACTAAGCCCAAATCCACCTCCTTGTAATCTGATTCATTAAATATGCTTTTTATTTGTTGCTTTTGTATGTAAAAACCTGAATATTGAGACTTTCTTGGTGGTCCAGTGGCTAAGAACAACCCATGCCTCTGTTGCAGGGGCATGGGTTTGATCCCTGGTTGGGGAACTAAGATCCCACATGCCACACTGTGTGGCAAAATAAATTAAAATAATAGAAATTTAAAAAAAATCTGAATATATAACTCTTAATACCATAATAATACTGTAATGATCTTAACAGATTAATACCTAATCTATGTTGAATGGTAATTTAAACAGGAGCCAGGCACTGTCCTGTAGCCCCTTGAAAAGGGCTCACACCCTTGTCATGCCGTGACCAATGTCCAAGATCGGCTGGACTCTTACTCCTCATGATCCTTCAGTGCAACTCCTGCCACCCGGCAGGAGTGATCCTGATTTCTGTACCCTCTCTTGGACCCAGTTCTTCCCTCTACCTGCACCACTCAGTAGGTGAATGGGCTTAGCTGTCTTCTTCTGTACCCATTTTCTGGATTTTCTCTGTGGCCTCAGAGGAAGACGGCTTCCTCCTCTTTTAAAGCTAACCTCTGCTCAAGATCTTCCTCTAATATTTGAGGGATTTTAATTTCCATATATCTTTCCAGGGTTCTGCTTTACTTGTATGTACGTTTAGTTTTTAGTGTGTATGTATTTTTGGCTGTGTCAGGGTCTTGGTTGCAGCCTGCTGGATCTTTCGTTGTGGTGTGCTGGTGCATGGGCTTTTTGTTGCGATGCGCAGGCTTCTCTCTAGGTGTGGCTCACAGGCTTCAGAGTGTGTAGGCTCTGTAGTTTGCGGCCCTTGGGGTCTCTAGTTGAGCTGCACAGGCCCAGTAGTTGTGGACCATGGAGTTAGTTGTCCTGCAGCATGTGGGATCTTAGTTCCCCGCCCAGGGATTAAACATGCATTGGAAGGTGGATTCTTAACCACTGAACATCTAGGGAAGTCCCCTACATTTAGTGTTTTAAGTATAAGAATAATGTAATGGGATTACAGAATGTTTACAAATGAGATAAGAGCCTTATAACTTATACTTTATTATCTTTTGCATGGTTTTTATTATATATATTATATAAATGTATATAATATTTATATCTTTTTAGTTATATAAGCCTTTTAAATTATAATCATATTTATCATCACCCATTATTGGACCTATTATTCTTTTCATGTTTTTGCTGTTTTAAATAATGCAGCTTTGAACATATTAATACATACATACTTTATATTTTTTTGTGGGCAAAACAGCTTCCCAGGAGTATGTAAAGAGGATATCTTTTTGGGAATTTGTGGTCATAACTATTATGCTACCAAAGGGCACTGGCATAGCCACCAGTGACTTCCACATTAACAGAGCCAGTGATGTATCTTCCTGTTGTAACATTTGATCTGTTCACCATATCCCCGTTTTTATAATTTATCCATTTATTGGTTGCACTGGGTATTCCTTGCTGCTCGTTGGCTTTCTCTAGTAGCGGCGAGCAGGAGCTACTCTTCATTGCAGGGCACAGGCTCCTCACTGCAATGGCTTCTCTTGTTGCGGAGCACAGGCTCTAGGCACGTGGACTTCAGAAACTGTGACTTGCGCGCTCTAGAGTGTGGGCTCAGTAGTTGTGGTGCAGGAGCTTAGTTGTTCTGCAGCATATGGGATCTTCCCAGACCAGGGGTTGAACCTGTGTTCCCTGCATTGGCAGGCAGATTCTTTTCCACTGTACCACCTGGGAAGTCTACCATGTCCCCATTTTAAAGTCACACTTTTTTTTTTAGCTACTATGACATCATTGGGTCTTGACTTTTCTTGGAGGTCTGTATCTTAGTTCTGCCTCATACTAACTTTATGACCTTGACTGAGTTATCTGCCTTTCTGAGGTTTAGTATCCATGTTAGTAAAAAGGGCACAGTAGTGTCTATTCATTTTTTTTTTCGGGTTAAATAACATACCTAAAGTGCTTTAGGTATGTTAAAGTGGCATATAGTAAGTGGTCGTAAGTGTTTCCTTTTGCTTTCTGTCTCCAGCGCCTTCTTTTCTACCTTCAATGCATAGAACTTTCCCATCTCAGAAGATCAGTTCCCTTAATTTTACTACATTATCCAGGTATTGCCTGATGTACTTGGTTGGCTCTTGGAGAAGGCAGTTTGGGTGTGTTTCTAACAGAATGGGCTTGATATTAGCCTTCCCAGAAAGAGTCTTAGTTTTGTAGTAAGACTTTTGGGTGTGAGATATGTGTTTGAGTTATATAAAACTGAAAACATGGATTTTTCCCTCACAGCTTCCCTTGGAGTGTTCTTGTTGTGGATGAAGCTCACAGGTTGAAAAACCAAAGCTCCTTGCTGCATAAGACTCTTTCAGAGGTAAGCTCATAGGATACTTTTAGTTAGTATATCACTGCCTTTTAAAAATGTTAATATTAGTTTGGTTCTGTATACAGCCAATTAAATTGACACATTTTTTTCAGTGAGATTTCTGCAGGGTGCAATGAACATTTCATGGTGACAGAAGTAATACTTAGCATGGCCTAATTTCTCTTGTCTTTCACATAGGAGAGAATGTTTATTAAGAATCTGGTTGTCAAATGAATAGGACTCTACCCCAGGATAATACATTGTATTTTTAGAGATGTTTCAACTGTCTTTTTGACAGTGTCTTTAAAAATAATCTTAATGTAGTTTTTCTGTCTGCAATAACAAACATATCTGACATATTTATTGTACAACTCCCCCATTTACCTGTTTAAGAAATCTGACAATTCAGAGTCAATGAAGAGACTAATTTCATGCCATTGAATATTCCCTTCAGTCTCACCTGTCTTTGTCATACTTCTTTGAGTATGAAACCCTTCATCTTACTCCGTTCACTTCTCTGGCATCATTCTGGCAAAGCAGATGAGAAATGTCATTGTAGCCCTAGATTTGCCCTCTATTCTGAGGAGCCAGTGGAAGAGCTTATGAGTATGAAGTGCCCTTCTTGTTGTTGACCTAGTAAAGGCTTGTTCATTCCTGTGACCTGGTGTGCAAATTTCTGGGATCATCATTGATTTGGGTCTCTTTCCTATAACAGATCAGTTAATGAATTTAGAGGTCATTTGGAGGAAAGTCTTAGGTCTAATTCTTTATTTAGTGGTTAAAAGTTACGGTTTTTAGTGTTTAAATGCAAATATGGCCACTATTATTATTATTACCCCAAACTCAAAGATTGCTGTCCCCTAGTAGGACCCCCTCTGCTCTGTGGTGTCCTTTGCCTTCTTTTAATGACTCTTTACCACTGTCTCTTTCCCAAGAGACTGTCATATCCGGCACCCAAGAGACTCTCAGAAGCTGCTTCATCAGCTGCTGTGCCAGCTGACTGATTTTTAGTGGGAGGAGAGAAGCAGGTGGAATAAAGGAAGCCTGTGCTTGGAGTGGGGAAGCCAAAGTCTGCAGCTGGTTCCAGAGCCTGTTCTTCTTGGCAAGGAAACGGGCTCAGAGGAGATGGTTGTGTTTCCTGAGTATTCCTTTTTAGGGGAGGTTTGAACTGCAGACAGCTAGTTGGTCAGGAAAAAAAACCACATTTATTGATTGGGCTGAGAGGTTGGGAGAAGGGTACTGCCTTTTATTTTCTCCTCTTCCAAATACTGTTTTCAGCTTGTTTGTAAAATTTGGAAGAAGCCTAAATGTCAATATAGGAATTGATGATACTGTACAATTTGTGGTATACCCAAACAGTATATTTACAGAGTAAGGCTGCCATGAAAGATTATGTAGAAGAATATTTAATAATGTAGAAAATATTTGCAAAATATTTTATACAAAAAAGCTTCCAAAATTTTACATATAAGCATATTGTCTCTAGGCTTCTTTTTCTCGATTATAACTTTTGATGCTGAAATGAATACTGCTTGAATTAAAATGTTAATCCATGTGATAGTGTAATTTCATTTTAGTGATTGACAACCTTGGTTATCCTTGTTGACTTCATATTTTTTGGCCATTTTAATTCTTTGAGCATATTGTAACAATGTGACTTAGTTATTGGAAACATTCGTTAACGTTGCACTACAAGGCATGAGTGGATGGGCACTGATTAGACAATTTAAAAGAAACAAACTAAGTGAAAGTGCTCCCCCAAAGATTTTGAAAACAGTTTTCACTGATTGTATCATTTCATTTATCGCCTTTGATATCTTCTTATGACCCCCTCTAAAATCAAATTATAGAAACACAAGAGGAAAAGTAAAAGCCACTAATAATCCTATTCCACTGTGTATGTTAACATTTGGTATATATGCTGCCACGTTCTTTGCAGCACATGTGTACACCCAAACCTAAATGTATATATGTGTGCATGCTAAGTTGTTTCAGTCATGTCTGACTCATTGCGACCCCATGGACTGTAGCCCTCCAGACTCCTCTGCCCATGAGATTCTCCAGACAAGAATACTGGAATGGGTTGCCATTTCCTTCTCTAATATTGTTAAAAAATAAAAATACATTCAGTTCAGTTCAGTTGCTCAGTCGTGTCCGACTCTGCCACCCCATGAATCGCAGCATGCCAGGCCTCCCTGTCCATCACCAACTCCTGGAGTTCATTCAAACTCATGTCCATCGAGTTGGTGATGCCTTCCAGCCATCTCATCCTCTGTCGTCCCCTTCTCCTTCTGCCCCCAATCCCTCCCAGCATCAGAGTCTTTTTCCAATGAGTCAACTCTTCGCATGAGGTGGCCAAAGTACTGGAGTTTCAGCTTTAGCATCATTCCTACCAAAGAACACCCAGGGCTGATCTACTTTAGAATGGACTGTTTGGATCTCCTTGCAGTCCAAGGGACTCTCAAGAGTCTTCTCCAACACCACAGTTCAAAAGCATCAATTCTTCGGTGCTCAGCTTTCTTCACAGTCCGGCTCTCACATCCATACATGACTACTGGAAAAACCATAGCCTTGACTAGATGGACCTTTGTTGGCAAAGTAATGTCTCTGCTTTTGAATATGCTATCCAGGTTGGTCATAACCTTCCTTCCAAGGAGTAAGCGTCTTTTAATTTCATGGCTGCAGTCACCATCTGCAGTGATTTTGGAGCCCAAAAAGAATAATATTAGAATTTACTATATATATGCATATATGTGTATATATATGCATATATACACACACAATGTATTTCCGTGTTTTATATAGATATATACACACACACACACACACACACACACACACAGAGGATATAGCTTTCTCTTTGTGCTGTATTATTTAACTCAAGTAGCATAAGGTCTGGTTATGTTAGCTAAGAGATTGTCCTTTGCTTGACCTAACAACTGTTTACTATTTTTCCTAACCTTTACTTCATTAGTCTTTTATTCATGGTGTTCTTATTCCTCTGCTCAAAATTTAACAAGTGTCTTTCCATTTTGGGCGGTATATAGTCCAGAAATGTCCATAATTCTTGATGTCTTGCATTGGCTACACGTGTTAAGTTTTACAAAAGGATGTTTTTAAAAATGTATCTTCTTTCTTGTAGTGGTGGGTCCTGTTGCTGTAGTTTTGGGCTTCTCAAACTGCATGAGTATACGCTCTGTGCTTGAATTTCCACATAGGTTGCATAACAGTAACCATTTTGACTACTCATCAGTACTTTAGCGTTCACAAAGTGATTTTACTGTATAAATGGTATCTCCTCCACAGGATTATTATCCCCTTCTTATAGTTGAAACTGAAGAGGTATTGTTTCCTACATTAAACAGCTACATACATTTGGAACCTGAGTTTTCTGGTTTCATGTCCCTGAATTCATTTCATTCAGTCATGCCTCTCTCTGTAAAGGTTGTGATGGGTCACTCAGTCTTGCTTTCCAGCACTATAGATTTTCACTTTATTCATTTGTATATTTGAGTTCTCAGTTGTCTTCAGCCTCCTGTTGACTGGAACACCCATCCAGAACAGCCTCCAGGAGCTCTACTCACTCCTCAGTTTTGTGGAGCCTGATCTCTTTTCCAAGGAGCAGGTGGAAGATTTTGTTCAGCGTTACCAGGACATTGAGAAAGAGTCTGAGTCAGGCAAGTTCCCTCTTTACAAATCATGCCCAAGAGGTCTGGGCCTAGCAACTTCCCTAGGGCATAAGGGTTATAGATAGAAAAGAAGGAGAATCCATAACCAGAGAATCCCTTTTGAGGAAATAGCGAGCCACACAAAAATAAGGTGATGTCAGAGTCCTCTTGTTGTTCCCAGTGCCTGCTGTTCATGATTCTCTTATTTGTTTCTCTAGTGTCTGCTGGTTTGCAGACTTTTATTTTCCCAACATGTAATTTCTGTGAGGACTTGTATAACTTCCCATGGTACTTCTTGAGGCAGAGAAATATGTGGTTGCCGTAGTCTGAAACTATCATTCAGGGTTCCATAGCACTGGTGTTTCTTTTAACACTTTTATCAGTGCATAAGAACCAAAAGTCTGGGCTGGATGGTGGTTGGTGGAAGTAAAGGAGGAAGCCATTCTGGTTTGTACAATGATCATTCGTAGTTTTCCTCTCATACCTTTGCTCCTCTGCCTTGTAAAATTGTCTATCTATGTGATATTATGCCAGGATCGTTATTCAAAATAATTGATAGGCATTCCAACTAGTGGGTCTGTATGTACTAGCTGAGGATAAGTTGGAAAGGCTTCTCACAGCAGAAATCTCCATACCACAGATTGAATTTTACCCGGGAACCTGCTCTGATTGTTCCCATGTTGAATGTTGCTATATAAAATATTCCAAGTCAAATATTACACAGGCCATACTGATCTTTAAAAATTATTTATCAGATTCAAATTTAACTGGGCACTTGTATTTTTATTTTCTGTACCTGGCAATCCTGCGTGCAGTGTAATTCCAGTTTAGGCTAGTTTTCAAAGTTTCCGACAGCTCAGGAAGGAAAAAGGGTATGAAAGTCAAAGAACTAAGTGTGAGTACTAGCACCTTTAGCAGCCAGCTGTATGACTTTGGATAAGGGATTTAACTCCTCTGAACTTCACTTAGTTATACAAATAGGGACAGTGTTACCAACTTGCCTACATTTCTGAGCTGTTATTCTGATCAAATGCAAAAGTATCCTGGAAAAAGAATAGCTCTGTGCAAATGAGATTATTAGGAAGAAACAGAAGTTGGAAAGAAGAATCCAAGGAAGGACTAAACTGTGAAAAATTACCTTGCTGGCCTACAAGGCAGAATTGGTATGAAAATGAGAAACAAAAGTAAACTGTTTTATGTTCTCTAATGTTCATTGCGTTGTTTTTGCTTTTGTCCCACACTACTTGTGTGTGTTTTTTTCTTTCCTTGTACAGCAAGTGAACTATACAAACTCTTGCAGCCATTTCTGCTGAGGCGAGTAAAGGCTGAAGTAGCCACAGAGCTTCCCAGGAAGACGGAAGTAGTGATATACCATGGCATGTCAGCACTACAGAAAAAATACTACAAGGCCATTTTGATGAAAGACCTAGGTAATCAAAGGGTACTTGTCCATTTAGAAACTAATGAGGATGTGATTTTTATGCATTTTATAATCCCACTCAGTTTGTATAGCAAGAATATCGGATGGGATTTCTTATTCTGAATAGTAGTCGGGTCAACTAGAGTGAAACTGGCAGAGTACCTTTGCCAGTCAAAGTATAACTCTGACTTTGTTGTGTGTTGACTGTGTGAGATTTCCTCCCCATCTCCCCACTCCTGGTTTTCCTTAAGGGCTTCCCCTGGTGGCTCAGATGATACAGAGTCTGCCTGCAATGCAGGAAACCCAGGTTCGTTTCCAGGATTGGGAAGATCCCCTGGAGAAGGGAATGGCAATCCACTCCAGTATTCTTGCTAAGAGAGTTTCATGGTCAGAGGAGCTTGGCAGGCTATACAGTAGGGTCACAAAGAGTTGGACACGGCTGAGCAGCTAACACTTTTACTTTTCCGTCTTAAAACAAGGTGATGGTTAAGAAAACTTGTTATCAGTGTGCCGTTCTTAATACACTTGGTGAAATTTGGGAGATATAGATTTGAAAGATACATTATTGAAATGAGTAAGGTTATGTATGAAAACTTACAGGGTTTTTTGTTGTTGTTCAGTAATCCATCTCTCTCTCTTTTTAAAATTTCAGATGCATTTGAAAATGAGGTGGCGAAGAAAGTTAAACTTCAGAATGTCCTGTCCCAGCTTCGGAAGTGTGTGGATCACCCATATTTGTTTGACGGTGAGGCAGTGCCCTTTTTCTCAGCATTACTTTTTGTTGTCATTTATGGCCAACCTCATAGAAAGTTCTTCAAAAGATTTGCCTATATTTACTATCTATTTTTCCCCATTTTCTCTTGTTAATTTTTTATGTTGATTATCTAATATATTGTTCATATTCAGATTTCTTCAGTTTTAAATGTCCATTATGACTTTTTCTTTTATCTTTTTAAAGTAAATTTATTTTTATTTTAGATACAATGGGAAAACACAGGAGAATTTTAATCAGGGAGTGGTAGGATCTGATCTGCATTTTGTTATCATTTTGAGCTATGGACACTTAAAAAGAAACAATAGCAAAAACAAAAACAAACACTACAACCCCCAAAACCGCAGGTCCAGAAATGATAGCATATCCATTCCCCCATCCCCTCCCAGCATGAACATCTCCTCCCTCTGCTGGAAGGAGAGTGGCATGTTTATCCTCAAGGGCAGAAACTGGAGAATGAGAGAATTCTATGTAAGTAGACCTCAGTAAGAGTTGGATACGACTGAGCAGCCGAGCACATGAACAGACCTTGTTAAACATAATTTTCATTTTACTAAGCCTCCTCACATACTGTATTCAGTATAATTGTTGTTTGTTGTTCGTTCACTGAGTCCTATCCCATTCTTTGTGACCCCACGGACTGCTGCACTCCAGGCTTCCCTGTACTTCATTCACGGAGTGTGCTCAAACTCATGTCCATAGAGTCAGTGATGCCATCCAACCATCTCCTTCTCTCTTGCCCCCTTTTCTTCCTGCCCTCAATCTTCCCCAGCATCAGGGTCTTTTCCAGTGAGTCAGGTGACCAAAGTATTGGAGCTTCAGCATCAGTTGTTCCAATGAATATTCAGTGTTGATTTCCTTTAGGATTGACTGTTTTGATCTCTTTGCAGTCCAAGAGACTCTCAAGAGTCTTCTCCAACACCACAACTCAAAAGCATCAATTCTTTGGCTCTCAGCTTTCTTTATGGTCCAACTCTCACATCTGTATGTGACTATTGGAAAAACCATAGCTTTGACTATACAGACCTTTGTCGGCAAAGTGATGTCTCTACTTTTTATTATGCTGTCTAGCTTTGTCATAGCTTTTCTTCCAAGGAGCAAGTGTCTTTTAATTTTGTGGCTACAGGCACCATCCACAGTGATTTTGGAGCCCAAGAAAATAAAATCTGTCACTGTTTCCACTTTTTTCCCTTCTGTTTGCCATGAAGTGATAGGACCAGATGCGATGATCTTCATTTTTTTGAATGTTGAGTTTTAAGCCAGATTTTTCACTCTCCTCTTTCACCGTCATCCAGAGGCTCTTTAGTTCCTCTTTATTTTCTGCCATTGGAGTGGTATCATCTGCATATCTGAGGTTTTTGATATTTCTCCTGGCAATCTTGATTTCATTATGATAGACAAGCATTTAAATTTTGCCACTTTTCTGGGTCTTCATTTATTTTGGAGAGCTTCCTGTGTCACGTGAAACTTACGGGAAATCATGTGAACACTTCTCTTCTGTGAATCTGCCTGTGTCCATCTTTGTTCTTTTCAAATTCAGGATCCAGTTAGAGATCTTACAGTGCATTTGTCATGTCTCTTTATTCTCCTATAATCTAGAAATGCTCCTCAGCTTTTTTTTTTTTTTTTACTTTTTCATTAAATTGACAGTTTTGAAGAATCATGGCTCTGTGTTTTATGGGATATCTCATAATCTGAATTTTTTATGATTGGATGTCCCTTTGTCTTGAACCCACTCAGTGAACCTTTTTTGTCACCACCATTCCTAGTTCATCAGTGGTCTCTGTGTGTCTCAACTGACAGTTATCAGTTCACTTTTTAAAATTAATCTCTCAAAACCTTTGACATGGTTGATCACTTCTTGAAACACCTTTTTCCTTTGGCTTCTGGGACAGTGCTTTCTCTTGCTTTTCCATCTGCCTTATGTCTTCTCCTTCTCTGCCTCCTTTGCTGAGGGAATTTCATCTCATGGATGTCTGTACATTTCCCTCTAAGTAATAATTTAGCTGCATTCTACATATGATATGTAGTTATGTAGTGTTTTCCTTTTCTTTCAAGTTTTGGTTTTGTTTTTTTTTTAAATTCACTCTGATGGGTAGCCTGTGGGACAGTTCCAGGCATTTTATGCTGTGAGGGCTCTAGTATTGATATGATCAATGTAGAGGCTTTTCTGCAGTCATTTGAAGGAAGTCCTTGCCAAGTGGACATATGAGTTGCTTTTAAATGTCACAGAATCTTAATGAGGTGCCTGTCAGAGCTTTCTTTTATGTGAAGAGCTGTTGGGAACATGTAGATTTCGAAAAAGCCTTCCAGGTTGTTTTGCTGCCCTCAGCATGAGAATGACTAATTTATGTCTTACCCTATGTCTTGATTTGTTTTCTAGAGTGAGAACCTGAAGGTTTCAGTTTTGGGTCCATTTAGTCTTTAGCATCTCCCTGTGCTTCAGTTTCCCAACGAGTGCCTTGGGTAAACATTTCTTAGACATATTGGATGTGCCAGGCTCTGTGATTGATGTTGGGTAGTGCTGATATCATAATATAAACAATTATGAAATGCCTCAAAGAGATATGAGACTTGGGCCCATTATCAGTTAGAAGGATCTTGGCTTCTCTGTGGCCTCACCATCAGCTTCTCCATTCAGAGTCTGCCCCAACTGGGAACACATTTACTGGGAGTGGGTTCTTTCTTTTCCAGGTGTGGAACCAGAGCCTTTTGAAATTGGAGACCACTTGATTGAGGCTAGTGGGAAACTTCAGCTGCTGGATAAGCTGTTGGCATTCCTGTATTCCAAGTAGGTGATAGGTTCATATTTTCTACTCTGAGCTGGTGATTGTTAAAACCAGAATAATGAGCAACTTATTGATTTCTTGAGACAAATCCCAGTTCTCCTTTTTCCCAAGACCCTGATTCAGGTTCCACCTTTTCTGCAGCTACACCCTTAATCCCATGCCATCTACTCTATGATCTTCCTTTCCTTTCCTGAATTCCTACAGCACTTAGGATCCTAATCCAGCACTTGGCAACATCTGCCTTAATCTGCTGTCTGGTTAATTGCTATATTAACCATGTCACTCCAGCTGCATTCGTTTAGTTCTACAAAGACAAAGATACCATCAAACGTTTCTTTTCAAAAGGCCTGCTGGTGTACCTTGCTTTGAGTTGGCACATATTAAGTACTTAGCAAATATTTACTCTTGTTAACTTGTGAGGCTTGATTTGAACTCAGGGAGAACTTGGGGACTCTTTCCCTGAGATGCAAGTTGGGTATTGGAAGAATTAAGCCACTTTTGGGGCCTGTAAGGGTTTAGTTAAGTGTTCGGTGGCCTGGTGTCTGGCCTGTATCTGATCCTCTGGTCCTCGGAGGTACAGAGCAGTCTAAAAAAAATCCCAGTTTTTCAAGGATTTCTAAATTCTCCCTTAGGGACAACTGACTCAGGAAGGCCTGAACCAACCTAAAACCTCAGATTTGGCAAAAGTGTCCAACATTAAGAATGTGCAAGTCAAACAGCTGCATGCCTGATTGTATTTTGTAGGCTATGATGTAGCTCCTCTAAGTGTCCTAGTGTTGGAGAAGGACCCATAAATAGCAAATAGCTTCTTTTCGACCTTTTCATTTCACAGGTGATGAAACAGGCCCAGAGAGGCTGAGTGGCTTGTCTGAGGCCACCACAGCCAGCAAATGACAGAAATGGGATTAGATGAGGTTCTAATCTAATGGGATTAGACGAGGATTGGATTTTAAGTTCAATACCTTTTCTACCAATTTGAGGCTAGAGTCTTGAAGGAGTTTTTCATAATTGTTCATCTACACCTATCGAAAACTCAGATTAAATTAGTTTTCCTAATAGAATGTTGTTTAGACAGTGCCACACAGTACTTCTTTGTTTATGCAAACTTAATAGCCGATAACCATGGGGTTGTAGGTTTGAACTTTTTTTTTTTTTTTTGGCCATACCATGAAGCTTTTGGTTGAACCCAGCCCTTGGCAGTGAAAAGTGCAGAGCCCTAATAACTGGACTACCAGGGAATTCCCTTGAATTTGTCCTTGACCTAATCCATTTTGCCACCTCCTCTTCTTCTCTCCTCTCCCTATGTAAGTTTCTTAAGTATCATATGGGATATGAAATGCTACCTGCCTCTTGCTTCTCTAAAGTGATGCTTCTCAAAATTTTCAACCAATAAAGCTATAATTGAAGGGGTAGTGACTTTCACCCCAAAGTAGAGAAGAGCTATTGATTGCCAACCACAACCTCTTTAGGGTCATCAGTTTTTGTTTCATTTTTTTGTACATTTGCATTTTGCATTTTTCTCTTCATATATCTTTTATTTTGCTGTTAAAACTGTATATTTCTTTCCATTTAGTAATTGCCATCCTGGAAAGAAGCACCTTGGTTATCTAGGGCATCTTACACCCTCTGGTGCATTGACACAGACTCCTGGGAATATCCCAACGCTTACAGCACTAGTGAGAAGTACTGTAAGGACTCAGCTACTGGTGCAGTTACATCCTTGTATAAAACATTTCGCATTACTGAAGAAGGTTCTGTAAATGATTGACATTATGTTTCTACTTCAGGATTTCATTTCTTTGTAAACTTGCATTCTTCGCTAAGTTTCACCTGCAGGAAATCCACCCTAAATACTATTGGAATTGGCAGTTTTTCCTTTTCTTTTTCTTGCCAGAGGCCATCGAGTTTTACTTTTCTCTCAGATGACCCAGATGTTGGATATTCTCCAAGACTACCTGGATTATAGAGGTGACATCCCTTGGCCATTACGTTACTCAAGACTTTTAGACTTAACAGTCCAGATGGGCCTGTGAAGAATTATCTGGGGTGTGGGGATGTTACAGAGAAAAACAGTGTAAGAATATTATTCAGAATCATAGGAAGATGGCTTACAGTAGGGGCATGCCTGTATATGAGAAGAGACAAAATTGGTGTTTGGTTTTGAGCAGTGTGTTACTCCACAGTGAGTAATTGAAAATGGTTTCTATTTCTCTGTTTTCTCCCTCTGTGTGAAGGCTACAGCTATGAGCGTGTGGATGGTTCTGTGAGAGGAGAAGAGAGACACTTGGCCATTAAGAACTTTGGACAGCAACCCATCTTTACTTTTCTCTTGAGTACCAGGGCAGGTAGGCCACATCCCTGTTGATGAAAGCAGACAAATTAAAGGGTGAAACAGTGCATTTAAATCCTATCATATAAGAAAGGAAGCTCCAGTCTATGTTCAATGCAAGGTACAGGATGCTTGGGGCTGGTGCACGGGATGATCCAGGGAGATGATATGGGATGGGAGGTGGGAGGGGACTTCGGCATTGGGAGATCGTGTACACCTGTGGCTGATTCATGTCAATGTATGGCAAAACCAATACAGTATTGTAGGGTAGAATAAAGTATTAAAATAAATAAATCCTAATCATTAGATTATTTTTCCTTAATTCACTGAAAGGCGAGGTTTTTACTGAGGAGTGTAAAAAAAGGGGTGTGGGGAATTGAGGTTGGTTATATCAGTTTATCACTGTACTAGACATGGTACTTGTTTCTGTCAAACTTATTTAAGCTTTCATCTCATCAGAGAAGTAAGGCTAAAACCGGGGGTTGTTGGAAAGTAATTCTGATCTCTTTTGACCATTGACCTGTGAACATCCTGAAATACTTCTATACTTCTGTATAGAAATTTAGTTTTAGTCATGTTCAGTAGAGACAGCTCTCCTTCCTTCCCAACCATGAATTTGGGAAATGAGATAGCAGCCTGCCTACTAGTTGTTATTCTGACAGGTAGCTCTGAAAGGGTTGTGAAAGCTTCATAAAAAAATCTGCTTTTAAAAATGTGATTGTAATGAAATTTCTAGCTCTTTAGAATTAATTGTAACATTATCCGTATGTAACTTAAGTCATAAATATTTTATATGACATTTGTAGTGCCATACCACTTATGGAGTGCTTTAATTTACTTAAATAATGTCAGCTCTTGGAGATGAAATTATTCTCATGTCATGGAACAAGCAGACCTTAAATTACTTTTGAATTCACAGAATCTTAAGTTTCTTTTCTCTCTCTCTCTCTCTCTCTCTCCTCTCTCTTTTTTTTTTGGTAGACCTAAATCTTGATGGAATAGAATTAGGAGCTCTAAAGGGATGTATGTCCTCTATTTTAAAGAGAGATCAGTATATTTATGAAAAGAGTTTAGTCTTATTTAGTAAGCATTTATTAAGTGCCTGGTACTATAGGGTATTAAAAAGTAGTGTTGAATATAATCCTTGACCATAAGGAGATTGTTTTACCTGTGTATGTCTCATCTCTGTATTACAGGGATATAATGAAATTCATTTGGTCCCGCTTGCTTCTAAGATCATAGACTGCACCCTTGATCTCAGCCACTTATTCATGTCACAGTTGTCTTAGGGTAGTCTTAGGAGAGACTGATTAGGTAACCTGATAATAAGTGGCTGAGATTGAGGGTGCAGTCTGTGATCTTAGAAGAAGAGCCAACCGTCCATCCTAAAAGAAATCAGTCCTGAATATGCATTGGAAGGACTGATGCCGAAGCTGAAACTCCAATACTTTGGCCACCTGATGCAAAGAACTGACTCATTAGAAAAGACCCTGATCTTGGGAAAGATTGAAGGCAGGAGGAGAAGTGGATGACAGAAGGCAGGATGAGGTGGCTGACTGGACATGAGTTTGAGTAGACTCTGGGAGTTGGTGATGGACAGGGAGGCCTGGCGTGCTGCACTCCATGGGGTCGCAAAGAGTCGGACACGACTGAGTGACTGGACTGAACTGACGCCTTACTGATTTCAACACCGTCATACTTGGCAGCATTGTTTGAAACCTCTGAAATTATGAAGAAAGATCTCTGCTTTTCAACTAATCTCCCTGGAGTTCTTGGAATTAGAACAGAGGGATCTCATAGGAGCCAGAGCAGTCCCGAGCCTTTTCCAAACACCAGCTGTCCTGTTTGCTGTCACATTTTAGTTGTTGATTTGCATCATTATCATTTATTCAAGATTCTCTCCAACTTTCAAGTATTTCTGGTTGAGTCACATTGCCACCAGGTGGCAGTGAGAGCTCATGAATATGTCTCAGACAAGTCTGGCTGTAGCTTATTTATAAAATATCACCCTTTAATGAAGAAGAACTGAATTTAACAGTAACCCAAGAAGAAGAAGAAAAATTTTATGAAATAAAAATTTCATAAAAAAATTAAAAACACTTCAGTGAAATAAGTGTCTGGGAGTATTATGGAATAGTGGGTAAAAAACATAGGCTCTGAAGCCAGACCATGTGGTGCTGAATCTGGCTCTTTCTTTCCTGTCTCTGCAGCTTCCAGTCATCCCTTAAGCTCTCCGTGCTTCCACTTCAATATCTATAAAATGAATACCCATGATTGTTGCAAGGATTATAGGAGTCAATATATGTAAAGCACTTTAGAATGGTGCCTGCAGAAAGTAAGCACCTGGGTAGCTGCCATTGTTATTTAATATATTAGCCTCTCTCGGTAATCGGTCTTTATTATCTGTTTATTCCAACTTTAATTTTATATAAAGGCTTTAATTAGAATGTTCCTGCCTGACTTAAGATCTAGTTTAGAGGCAGTAGCCCATCTCAGAAGTTAGTCCTTAGTTCTGGCTCCTGGAACAAGCCATTTCAGGCTTGCTTGTTTCAGCAACGAGCTGTAATGACCCTGGCAAGAGGGAGTCCATTTTGTGCTTGTTTCCACATTAATCAAAGAGAAGGCTGTAATTTGCCTTCATAGTTCTTCTCATTAATTCCTGTAATCCAAGGAGCCTCCAAAGCCCTTTTCCTAAAGAAAGACTGGAAAGTTGTCCCAGGGAGTGTTTTTGTCCTTTGGTTGGTTTGGTTACCTTCTCTTTAATTAATGTGGAGACAAATAACAGAAGAGAATTACTGAAGTCTTCTCCAATCAGAGGGAGATAGCCCCCTTGCTCCGTTTGGGCGTGTAACACATGACATTTCCTCTTCTTATTAACTTGTGTCAGAGCCTGTGCTGCCTGGTTGTAACTTGCAGTGGACATTAAGAGGTCTTCTCTTGGTGCCCACAGCAGGCCTCGCTCATATTTAAAACTGTTTCTGAAAGAGCATGTGTCCTTTTCCACAGACTATTCTAAACAAACTTCAGTGAAAAATGTTAAACAGAAGAGATTTAAAATGGATTCAGGAGCTAACTTAAGTACCTACTTTTGCTCCTTACCCCACTCCACTCATTTCTGTTACTTGCAGTTTAGTTAAACTTTCCTGGTTCAGGTAATAAGAGCCCATGTAGGACTTTTAACCACCACAAAGCTCTGTCTAGAGTTGAGGATGGGGGTGTCAGTTTGAAGGATGAAGCCAGTCATTTTGGCTGCTTTCAGTTTATCAATCTGAACACTGTGGCCTTGTGTCATCCTGGTTTGGTCCTTAGCCCATGTACTTCTGCCGATGTTCTTTTTGTATTGTTTTCAGGTGGAGTTGGCATGAACTTAACAGCAGCAGATACTGTTATTTTTTTTGACAGTGATTTCAATCCTCAGAATGACTTACAAGCAGCGGCCCGGGCTCACCGAATTGGCCAGAACAAGTGAGAGATTTAAGCATAGCTCTGGTTCCACTTCCTTGGCTCTTCAGTAGTTCTGGGTTAGGGGGAAAGTTGAAGAATATGGCCTGGTGACAGTTCTAGACTGGGGGTGAGAGACCAGTAGGTTTTAGCCCATCTCTGTTGCTGACTCCAGAGTAGTACTGGGCTGGGACTTGCTTTGGTGAAAAGAGCAAAGTCAAATTGTGAAAGGACTAGGAGGAACTTTGAGAAATTTTTTAGCATCCTTCCTGAGTTAAGGTGTGATTCAGTTTAAAAATGAAGTTACGGGTTTATGGACCCAAGATAAAAAGATAAGTCTTACTCTCTGAACTGGTAATGATTTAGATCTAACAGAGGTTTTCCTCTACCACAGATAAGGAACCCCAGTCATGACCACCTCGTCATCCCTCCCTTGACTCTTTTGGAAAGATTCAGTGAGAATTAGAGGCCAAATTCTCTCTAACAAATAACTCAAGTTCACGTACAACAATCCCCCGTTAGTTGTACCCTGAACCTGGCATTTTAGATTTGTTTCCTTTTTTGTGTCTTGACCTGGCATGCTTGTGTACTTTTTTGCAGACCCTTCTATTTTAGCACATTAGTTTTCTGTGATTTCTCTACAGGTCTGTTAAAGTTATTCGGCTGATTGGCCGAGACACTGTGGAAGAGATTGTCTATAGGAAAGCGGCCTCCAAGCTGCAGCTCACCAACATAATCATAGAAGGGGGCCATTTCACTCTGGGAGCCCAGAAAACTGCTGCAGATGCTGACCTCCAGGTAAGACACACTGTTCTTCACTTTGGTTTTGGGGTTTTTTTTTTTTTTAACTTATTTATTTATTTGGCCATGCTTTGTCTTGTTTGCAGCGTGTGGAATTTTTAGTTGCAGTGTGTGGGACCTAGTTCCCTGACCAGGGATCAAACCTGGGGCCCCTGCATTGGAAACATGGAGTCTTAGCCCCTGGACCACCAGGGAAGTCCCTGTTCTTCATATTAGAAGATGTCATGGTTTTAGTCAGTGCTTCCATGGATGAGAAAGTAGATGAATTAGCCACCCACTCTCTCCTGCAACACATTTGTTCCCTAGCCAGATTCCTTCCTGCCATAGGAAGATCCCCTGGAGGAGGAAATGACAACCCTTTTTGGTTTTCTTGCTTGGGAAATTCCATGGACAGAGGAGCCTGGTGAGCTGTAGTCGATGGGGTCACAGAGTCAGACACAACTGAGCATGCATGCACATAGTATCTATACTACATGCAGGCTGCTGTGAGAGTGAAAATGAATATGATAAATAAAGGTAGCAGAATACAGAATAAGGATGGACTTTGGATCCCTTTTACTTGGATTCAGATCCAAGCCTTGTCTCTTACTGGCTGTGTTGCTTTGAGCAGATAGCTTACCCTTTGCTTTCTGAAAATGAGAATACCACAGGTTCCATCAGGGGGCCTTAAGAGAATTAGGTAAAATAAACAACTCAGCATAATAAATAATGATTTATCTTGTACCTCCATCTCAACCTCAGACCCTTTGATCAGTGCTTTGCATCACCTTCTTCACACTCAAGAGGGCAGACAAGATCAGGACTTCAGAATTATGCCGTAGGAAAAACAGATGAAAGAACTAGAGTTAATTGCTTAAAGGAGGAGACACCAGCTAGGAAGCAGATGCAGGCTTGGAAGATGTTAGAGAAAACTCTTCTGGGAGAGGACTTGGAGATATTCTGTAGCAGCTCTTGGGTTTAAATTAGAACCTGTATTATGATATAGCCCAGGTCCTCCCAGTTTGGCCCAGGGATGAGGGGCTGGAAGCAGAGAGACTGACTTCTAGGATACTGGAAAGATCCTGGCATGAAGTGAGTTATAAACCTCTGACGTAGGCAGTAGCAATGGGAGTGTCTGGTGTGAGCAACGTTACAGAGGAAATGCCCCGAGCTGCTGCTTAGAGCTGGGAAGCTAGGGAGAATGGGAAATTTGAAGATGTCTGTAAGGTCTTCAGCCTTGATAATGAGGAGGATAGAAATTAGGAAGCAAGAAGGTTAGGTGGAGATTTAGGAAGAGGAAGATAATCCAGGCTTTAGAGTTTGCAGTAAAACGTCTTAAAAAATGCTGTTAGAGGAAAAGCTCAGAGATAAAAATTTCATTTGCAAAAGTTTTTAAGAGAGTAGACTTTAAAGGGACTAGTGTATCAAACAGAAAATACAGCAAGTATTTAACAGGAAAAATTGCTATTAAAAGCAGAATTGCCAAGTGTTTGGTTAGTCTGGCTTTTCTCACATGGTTATCATATCCACAAAGACCAGTGCATATCTTTACATGTCTGCTTTGCGTAAGACAGGGCTCACATTGGTTTTGTTAGGAAGTCATTAACTTACGGGAAAGGCTCAAGGTTTCATTTATTTTGGAACTTAAGCTAGAAAGTAACCCTCGGTTTTGTATGTTTACTTGTTGAGTTCTTGTTTCTCTTAAGGTGCAAAGTGTGGTTTTTTCCCCTTGTGTTTTTTTCTTTGGTTCCCAATTGATGTGTGCATGCTTGTCCATGCTGGTGGCAAAGCAGATTGTACGTGTGTTCACGTTATCCAAGAGGCAGTTTAAATGTAAGATGACAGCTTGAGAGAAAGGTATGGGCAGACTGCAGAGACTCTTACAGTTCTCCAAGTATGAGTTCTCTGTAGAACCTTGTGAATGACAAGTTCAGTATTGGGTCTGGTGAGGGGAATGAATGGCTGAGCCTTGGGGTGCCCACATTCTGGGTGTGGGAGGAGGAGTTGTCAATAAGAAGCTTGAACTCTTTCCCAATTGGGGAGGGGCTGAGGGGATTCAGTGATGGTGTCCCTATGACGTAAGCTGCTGGGCATGTCCGTGTGATTGTGTAAACATGTCTCTGTGCCATGGGCTAGATCCTAATGGGAACATAGACCCCCCACCGCTGCCCCAGCTGTTTGAGAGGGGCTCTGTCAAAATCTCGCCCAGCTCGTGGTTAGTAGAAGGTTACTTCTGATTTTTCTCTTACCTACCAAGCCTCTGCAAGTTATCTCTGGTTGCCGGAAGCAAAGATAACACCCCAATGCCCTTATCTCCAGAGAAAGCAGGGTTTGTATAATAAAAAGAGTCCAATAGTCAAAGATGTGACTGTGGTTTTGTAAATCTAAGAAGTACTGGATCATGAAATCCTCAAAGAAGGAAGCAGATTCATTATCCTGCAGGAAGAACATAATAGGAAACAGAGAGAGGCAGAGGCAGATGGAGTGAACATTTATTGAATGCTCAGTGTGTGCTAAGTATCATCTGAAGAGGTTCTTTCCAGTTGTTTCTGTGATATGAATAACAGAAGAATGAGGTAGGCACTCTGCTTATTCCCATTTCAAATAATTTGCCCAAGAATGTTAGTTCATTAAGACTCAAATCAAGGACTGTCTAACCTCCAAACACATGCCCTTGCCTTTAATTACTGTAATATATTTCTTCTCATGGGCTTCCCAGGTGGTGCTGGTGGTAAAGAACCTGCCTGCCAATGCAGGAGACATAAGAGATGTGGGTTCGATCCCAGTCGGGAAGATCCCCTGGAGGAGGGCATGGCAACCCACTCCAGTATTCTTGCCTGGAGAATCCCATAGACAGGGAGCCTGACGGGCTATATAGTCCATAGTATTGTCATGAAAGGGTCAGACACGACTGAAGCAACTTAGCATGCATGCACATTTCTTCTCTAAAAATACATGTGGTCCCTTGATAACTGAGACACATCACAAGTGAAACGTAGACCAAAGGGAGTATCCCAGTATGGACCAGTCTTTTTCATAAATAGTGGCTTCTGTTTTTTGGTGCCAGTTGTTGAAGTGAAAGTTGCTCAGTCATGTCCAACTCTTTGCGACCCCATGGACTATACAGTCCATGGAATTCTCCAGACCAGAATACTGGAGTGGGTAGCCTATCCCTTCTCCAGGGGATCCTCCCAACCCAGGGATTGAACCAGGGTCTCCCAAATTGCAGGCCGATTCTTTACCAATTTCCCACGTAGCTCAGTCAGTAAAGCATCTGCCAGCAATGTAGGAGACCTGGGTTCAATTCCTGAGTTGGGAAGATCCCCTGGAGAAGGAAATGGCAACCCACTCCAGTATTCTTTCCTGGAGAATCCCAGAGGAGCCTGGCAGACTACAGTTCATGGGATGGCAAGAGTTGGATACAACTTAGCGCTACTTTTTTCTTTACCGACTGAGCTATCCGGGAAGCCAGTTGCCAAAGTCAGTGGTTTTTTGTATATATCAAGGTTAAAGGTAAGTGTATCTAGGTTTGTTCAATTCTTCCAGTGAGCTATCTAAATTTTTTTCCAGTTGTTACAGAGTATTGTAAGATTTCCAAGTTATTCACAAAATACACCAGGTAGAGATAGCTAACCCCAAAAGACAAGATGCAGAGAAGCCAAAGTGTGAAAGCAGCTTGGTTCAGAGCCTCAGAGTTAGCACTTAGGGAAGCACACAGTTGAAAGGAGGAAACTACAGCTAGGAAAGATGCTCTGAACTCTTTTAGGTGGTTCCTGCAAGCCTGGGGAGAGGCCAGAGTTCGTTAGCGAGCAGGTGAGAGAAGCAGGCCAGTGCACTGCCAGAGGCATGCCCAACAAGCAGCATTAGAACTGAGGAACAGCTCTCCCGTTTCCCAGCTGATCTCCAAAGATCAGTTGTCACTGGTCTTCTGTGAAGACGGTTTCCACTGAGCACTGTGGTAGGAACAAAACTGCCAAAGGAAGTCACTTAAGAAATATGCTGTGTAGCCTTCTCGTTCCAAGAAGTTTGGCAGTAGGAGGGGTAGGAGAGTAGCTAGCACGTCTCACGTGACCGCTGGGGGTGCCTGTGAAAGACTCTGTGAGAGTGCTAAGATAATGCTGGAAGTGACTGTTATTCTTCAGAACAAAGACTGGAGGGTCAAATTTTCTGTTTATTGAGAATTGTCAAAGTTAGTCTCTGTCATTTATCACCTCTCTGCTCATCCATCATCCAACTACAGAACAGCCCTGTTGCTGTCATCTGTCACAGGGAGGGGAGAAAGGCTGAGCATCAGGACAGGGATGCGCCTGGTGTCTAAGCCACTTCGCAAATCACTGGTGCCCAGTGTTTGTTTTCATGAAGGCCAACTGGACTTTCTTGTTTTCTTCATTCAAGTTGAGCGAGATACTCAAATTTGGTTTGGATAAACTGCTGTCCTCGGAGGGGAGCACCATGCATGAAATAGACCTGGAGTCTATCCTGGGAGAAACAGAAGATGGCCATTGGGTCTCTGATGCCGTGCCAACAGCAGAAGAAGAAAGCAGAGAGCCAGAGGAAGGAAGTAAGTGGCGGGTAAGAACAGAGCTAATGGCCTGGCCACCTAAAGCTAGAGCAGGAGATGGGTCTCCATTTCTGTTTCTGTAGTATTTGGATTTCTGATTTGAAATGTTTTTTTTCACATGGTAGCTTTGTAAGGATGTTCCTTGATGTCTTAGGGTTATTGTGTAATGAATTTGTTTGTCTGTACCGGTGGCAACACAAATTCAGTGTGGAATGGGGTGAGTGGTCTGCTAGTCTTACTAGGCTTCTTGATTCGAGAGTACTTTATTCCATTCATGCAGATAAGGGCAGTTTCTTTACCCAATGCTGCTTCCTTTTTTGGAGTGAAGAATAGGCCGGCATGACTTTTCGTTTTGTGATTCTTTCTCGTTTCCGTAGGACCCTGAATTTCCATCACCTGCTTCATTCTTTGCCTTTGCCACCAAACTGTCAAGGCACGATCTCCAGAAGCAATGCCTTCCCAAATTGCTACCTTCAAGTACTTTCTGGTTTCTTCCTGTCAGTTCCTTAGCAGTTGCTTCTCTGATCTTCCCGGTTGCAGACTTTCCTCATTATTTTCCCACTTGGAATGTGTCCTCCTCATGGGGGACAGATTTGATCTATCTCTGATGTTGTTAGAACTCTGCCACCTCTTTTCCATGCAGTCTCTGCCTGACTCCACTGTGGGCTTGGGAGCTAATTCAGCTCATTTGGGATGTTCATTTCTCTACCTTCCTGCAAATTGAAGTTTGTAGTACTCTCTGACTCCTAGCTTTTTAGAAGTTATGGGTTCAGGGTGGCTTTGTTGTCTTTGTTATTCCCTATGGTTTTTATAGGATGTTTGGGAAGATCAGAATGTAGACAGCTGGCATTATTCTCTAAGACACTGCTCTTTAACTTTTCTCATTGTTTAGCTTTTACATTTTTGAATATTAGCATCCCGTTTTTATTCTTCAAGAACCCATTCTGATTCTCTGCTTGTTTTAATTGTGTCCTGTTCTGTTTGCAGGGATAGAATATCCTCTCTGAAGACTTTTATTATAGTTTTTACAAAAATATTCCTCTACGCCCTGTGTTGTGTATTTGTCTTGTCCTTGTGGGTAGTTTCTCTGAAATATCTGGTGTGCCCTGGCTGTCTGTTCATGTACGCAGGTGAAATGCAGAGCTGATGGGCAGTTCTGGCCTGAGCAGGTATGCGGATTCCTGGGGCTTATTCCAGCATCACTGGTTGGTGAGCTGGCCTTCTCACTGAAGAGGCCCTCCCAGATGTCTGCATTTGGAGTCTTTTCTTTGGGCAACTCCATTTTTCCAAAGGCGAATCCTTTAATATCTTTCTGGAAGAGGTGAATAGGGTCTGGAGCAACCTGTTTGCTCAGATGGAGGAGACAGCATGAATGAAGGGGTTCAGGGTGCTCCTGTTACTTTTTTTTTTCTTTTTTTTAATTGGCGTATACTTGCTTTACAATGTTGTGTTAGTTTCTGCTGTAGGGTGAAGTGAATCAGCCACATGTATACATATATCCCTTCTTTTTAGATTTCCTTCCCATTTAGGTCACCATAGAGCACTGAGTTCCCTGTGTTACACAGTCAGTTTTCGTTAGTTATCTAAATATGTTATATGTAGTGGGGTATATATGTCAGTCCCAATCCATCCCACCACCACCTGCTTACCCTTTGGTGTCCAAATGTTTTTTTCTCTGTCTCTGTTTCTGCTTTGCAAATAAAGATTATCTATGGCTTTTGCTAGATTCCACATACATGTGTCGTGTGTGCTCAGTCACAGCCCCATGGATTATAGCCCGCCAGGCTCCTCTGTCCATGGAATTTCCCAGGCAAGAATACTGGAGTGGATTGCCATTTCCTTCTCCAGAGGATCTTCCTAACCCAGGGATCAAACCTGCGCCTTGTGCGTCTCCTGCCTTGTGAGACAGATTCTTTACCACTGTGCTTCCTAGAAGCATATATGCATTAATATACGATATTTTTTTTTAGCTCCTGTTACTTGGTGTGCAGACTTTCTCTCAGTTATCCCTCCCTGCGATTCCTTGTCCATGGAAGTTCGGAGCTTCTGGAGGACTGAAAGGGTCTGTTCTCATAATCATCCCTTGGCCAGGCACCTGTGTTTTACTTCCAGTGTTCTTTTAGCTCTGTTATCCCTTGAGCCACTTACAGTTTTCTAAAAAATTGTTGAACTTTTTGTCCACTGTCGTTTCATATATCTTCTTAAAATCCCTTTACTGCCATGTAGGTTTTAGATGGGAGGAGAAATAGATGTATGTGGTCCTATTTTTAAGTTGCATTTTGATTACATTAAGTACTGAAGCCTGCAATCATTTCTGCAGTCATTTAGATTAATTTCAGCTTATTTTGCTAATGTTTAGTAGAACAAAGTAAAATTTCACTGTTTTCCAGAAAGATAATTATATTTTTCAGTCAGTCCAACTGCCAAAAAATTATATATGTTTTTTCAGACAGTCCAGCTGCCGGGAAAGATTTCCCAGTTGTACTAAAATTTGGAGTTTTGTCTTTGATCAGTGAGTACAGGTCCAGTCTGTGGTAGGTAGTTCCATTGGCAGGATATAGATGAGTGTCCATGCCTATGGTCTCCAACCTTCTCTTGGCTGCAGAGTGAAGACAGAACATGGTTAAAAGAATGGAAATGAATATGAAAGACTCATAACTGCAGCATCCCGTATGAAAGTTAAAAAGCAGGATGGCATTTATCTTGAATGCCAGGGTCTTTTTTTAAAGCACGTTTGTAAGTTGAGAATCGCATGCAGCTACATATGTGATCATATTTGTCTCTTCTTGGCTCTTTTTTCCTCACTTGTTGATAGAGCACCTCATTGAAAGCCCCCTACTGATTTAATTAGCAAATGCCAATTCGAATTACAGCTGGTTGGATTTGGGTACAAGTGTGAAGCAGTTGATCTCTTGAGAATGAAAATGTTTTGCTTTCGTACTCTCTAGAGAAAACATACTTATATTCATAGCTGATTTTATAATGCTGTGAAAATACATTCTTTGATAACGTGTCCTATTAAATATGCTTCAGTTTAGAATGGTTGTCTTACCTCTATAGTTACTAGGCTTGGCTTGTTATGACTTCTTTCTGTCATGTGATTCATGGTCTTGGCAAATTACCCACCTCTTTGCGTCTCTGTGTCCTCATCTGTAAAGTGGTGCTAGTAGTGTATACTTTACCCTTTTACACAGTTGCAAAAATCAGATGTGATTATAAATGTGAAGCTGCTCTGACAGCATACACTGCAATTCAAGTTCACACTATCGCCATTCATGTTATTACTGTAGTTTCTCTTTGCTGGCCTGTTATCTTTCCATCCTTCGATAGACACAGTGGTATACTCAAAAGACCACATGGCAGCAGACTCAGAAAATCCTGCCTTCTTCACTTATTAGCAATTTGAACTGGGGAGGTGCTTAATAACTCAGAACAGTTCAGTCGCTCAGTCGTGTCCGACTCTGCGACCCCGTGAATCACAGCAAGCCAGGCCTCCGTGTCCATCACCAACTCCTAGAGTTCACTCAGACTCAAATCCATTGAGTCAGTGATGCCGTCCAGCCATCTCATCCTCTGTCGTCCCTTTCTCCTCCTGCCCCCAATCCCTCCCAGCATCAGAGTCTTTTCCAATGAGTCAGCTCTTCACGAGAGGTGGCGAAAGTACAGAAGTTTCAGCTTTAGCATCATTCCTTCCAAAGAAATCCCAGGGCTGATCTTCAGAATGGACTGGTTGGATCTCCCTGCAGTCCAAGGGCCTCTCTAGAGTCTCCTCCAAGACCACAGTTCAAAACCATCAATTCTTTGGCGCTCAGCCTTCTTCACACTCTCACATCCACATCTCACATCCACTCTGCATGACCACAGGAAAAACCATAGGTCTGACTAGACAGACGTTAGTCGGCAAAGTACTGTCATCAAGAGGCTTTTTAGCTCCTCTTCACGTTCTGCCATAAGGGTGGTTCAGTTCAATTCAGTCGCTCAGTCGTGTCCGACTCTTTGCGACCCCATGAATCGCAGCACGCCAGGCCTCCCGGTTCATTACCATCATTCGGAGTTCACTCAGACTCACGTCCATCGAGTCTGTGATGCCATCCAGCCATCTCATCCTGGGTGGTCCCCTTCTCCTCCTGCCCGCAATCCCTCCCAGCATCACAGTCTTTTCAAATGAGTCAACTCTTCGCATGAGGTGGCCAAAGTACTGGAGTTTCAGCTTTAGCATCATTCCTTCCAAAGAAATCCCAGGGCTGATCTCCTTCAGAATGGACTGGTTGGATCTCCTTGCAGTCCAAGGGACTCTCAAGAGTCTTCTCCAACACCACAGTTTGAGACTGTCAATTCCTCGGCGCTCAGCCTTCTTCACAGTCCAACTCTCACATCCATACATGACCACACGAAAAACCATAGCCTTGACTAGACGGACCTTTGTCGGCAAAGTAATGTCTCTGCTTTTCAATATGCTATCTAGGTTGATCATAACTTTTCTTCCAAGGAGTAAGCGTCTTCTAATTTCGTGGCTGCAGTCACCATCTGCAGTGATTTTGGAGCCCCAAAAACAAAGTCTGACACTGTTTCCACTGTTTCCCCATCTATTTGCCATGAAGTGATGGGACCAGATGCCATGATCTTCGTTTTCTGAATGTTGAGCTTTAAGCCAACTTTTTCACTCTCCTCTTTCACGTTCATCAAGAGGCTTTTTAGCTCCTCTTCACTTTCTGCCATAAGGGTGGTGTCATCTGCATATCTGAGGTTATTGATGTTTCTCCTGGCAATCTTGATTCCAGCTTGTGTTTCTTCCAGTCCAGCGTTTCTCATGATGTACTCTGCATGTAAGTTAAATAAGCAGGGTGACAGCATACAGCCTTGACTTACTCCTTTTCCTATTTGGAACCAGTCTGTTGTTCCATGTCCAGTTCTAACTGTTGCTTCCTGACCTGCATACAGATTTCTCAAGAGGCAGGTCAGGTGGTCTGGTATTCCCATCTCTTTCAGAATTTTCCACAGTTTACTGTGATCCACACAGTCAAAGGCTTTGATATAGTCAATAAAGCAGAAATAGATGTTTTTCTGGAACTCTCTTGCTCTTTCCATGATCCAGCAGATGTTGGCAATTTGATCTCTGGTTCCTCTGCCTTTTCTGAAACCAACTTGAACATCAGGGAGTTCACGGTTCATGTATTGCTGAAGCCTGGCTTGGAGAATTTTGAGCATTACTTTACTAGCACTTGAGATGAGTGCAATTGTGCAGTAGGTTGAGCATACTTTGGCATTGCCTTTCTTTGGAATTGGAATGAAAACTGACCTTTTCCAGTCCTGTGGCCACTGCTGAGTTTTCCCAATGTTCTGGCATATTGAGTGCAGCACTTTCACAGCATCATCTTCCAGGATTTGAAACAGCTCCACTGGAATTCCATCACCTCCACTAGTGTTGTGCGTAGGGATGCTTTCTAAGGCCCACTTGACTTCACATTCCAGGATGTCTGGCTCCAGATGAGTGATCACACCGTCGTGACTATCTGGGTCATGAAGATCTTTTTGTATCGTTCTTCTGTGTATTCTTACCACCTCTTCTTAATATCTTCTGCTTCTGTTAGGTCCATACCATTTCTGTCCTTTATCGAGCGCATCTTTGCATGAAATGTTCCCTTGGTATCTCTAATTTTCTTGAAGAGATTTCTAGTCTTTCCCATTCTATTGTTTTCCTCTATTTCTTTGCATTGATCGCTGAAGAAGGCTTTCTTATCTCTCCTTGCTATTCTTTGGAACTCTCCATTCAGATGCTTATATCTTTGTTTTTCTCCTTTGCTTTTCACTTCTCTTCTTTTCACAGCTATTTGTAAGGCCTCCCCAGACAGCCATTTTGCTTTTTGCATTTCTTTTCCATGGGGATGGTCTTGATCCCTGTCTCCTGTACAGTGTCACGAACCTCATTCCATAGTTCATCAGGCACTCTATCCATCAGATCTAGGCCCTTAAATCTATTTCTCTCTTCCTCTGTATAATCATAAGGGATTTGATTTAGGCCATACCTGAATGGTCTAGCAGTTTTCCCTACCTTCTTCAATTTAAGTCTGAATTTGGTAATAAGGAGTTCATGATCTGAGCCACAGTCAGCTCCTCGTCTTGTTTTTGTTGACTGTATAGAGCTTCATCTTTGGCTGCATAGAATATAATCAATCTGATTTTGATATTGACAGTCTGGTGACGTCCATGTGTAGAGTCTTCTCTCGTTTTTGGAAGAGGATGTTTGCTACAACCAGTGTATTTTCTTGGCAAAACTCTATTAGTCTTTGCCCTGCATCATTCTGCATTCCAAGGCCAATTTTGCCTGTTACACCAGGTAATTCTTGACTTCCTACTTTAGCATTCCAGTCCCCTATAATGAAAAGGACATCTTTTTTGGGTGTTAGTTCTAAAAGATCTTGTAGGTCTTTATAGAACTGTTCAACTTCACCTTCTTCAGCGTTACAGGTTGGGGCATAGACTTGGATTACTGTGATATTGAATGGTTTGCCTTGGAGAAGAACAGAGATCATTCTGTCATTTTTGAGACTGCATCCAAGTACTGCATTTTGGATTCTTTTGTTGACCATGATGGCTACTCCATTTCTTCTGAGGGATTCCTGCCCACAGTAGTAGATATAATGGTCATCTGAGTTAAATTCACCCATTCCAGTCCATTTTAGTTTGCTGATTCCTAGAATGTCGATGTTCACTCTTGCCATCTCCTGTTTGGCCACTTCCAATTTGCCTTGATTCATGGACCTGACATTCCAGGTTCCTATGCAATATTGCTCTTTACAGCATCGGACCTTGCTTCTATCACCAGTCACATCCACAGCTGGGTATTGTTTTTGCTTTGGCTCCATCCCTTAATCTTTCTGGAGTTATTTCTCCACTGATCTCCAGTCACTTGTTGGGTACCTACTGACCTGGGAAGTTCCTCTTTCAGTATCCTATCATTTTGCCTTTTCATACTGTTCATGGCATTCTCAAGGCAAGAATACCAAAGTGGTTTGCCATTCCCTTCTCCAGTGGACCACATTCTGTCAGATGTCTCCACCATGATTTGCCCATCTTGGGTTGTCCCCTGGGCATGGCTTAGTTTCATTGAGTTACACAAGGCTGTGGTCCTAGTGTGATTAGATTGACTAGTTTTCTGTGAGTATGGTTTCTGTGTGTCTGCCCTCTGATGCCCTCTTGCTTAATAACTCAGGAGTTTTATAATTTTATTTATTTATGGTTTTGCTTGGTCTTCGTTGCTGAACAGGCTTTTCTCCAGTTGTGGCAAGTGAGGGCTACTCTCTAATTCTGGACTAAGGATCAAAGCTGTGTCTCCTGCTTTGGCAGGTGGATTCTTTACCATCTGGGAGCCCCCAGGAAGCCCTCAATCTTCTCTTTTTCTTAAGTGGGGTTAATTATACCAAGACTGTGGTGAGGCTCATGAAGATGCTTCAGAGCTCTAGAGAGAAAGTTGTGAATCTAAGGGATTATTTTTGTGATTATTTCTACTTGATCCTTGTAATATTACAGAAAAGGGGGAAAAGCTGAGTGTTAAAAGTCTTTTTGTAATTTTAAAAAAATATGCTGTTGGTTACCTTTATTTCGGAGATCTTAATATCAGTGAGATTTGTGCTGGGGAATAGTTGGAATGAATGAGTGATGAGTGATCCAGGACTTGGCAGGCATCAAACTGAGACTTACAGACCACCTGAAGATAGACCATAAGGGCTTTAGCCATGCTCACTCCTTTAAAAAGTAAATATGTGAAATCCCCAGATGGATCCCAAAGCCATCAGCATTAGTGGGATGGGAATTCCAGTACCTTCATCACAAGCTATTCTTAGCCTATTTAGAATACAGGCCATTCTCTTGTTCGCTCTCCTTATTGCTTTGATAGAATCAATCTAATTTTCTTTAGTAGCTAACATTTCTCTATGTGTTTTATGTTTTTAGAAAACCACATGTACTTATTTGAAGGTAAAGATTATTCTAAGGAGCCTAGTAAAGAAGACAGAGAATCATTTGAGCAACTGGTGAATCTTCAGAAAACCCTTTTGGAGAAGACTAGTCAAGAGGGCCGGTTACTCCGAAATAAAGGCAGTGTAAGAACTGTTAATTTATGTGAGGATAAATTCTTCCAAAGTCTCAATAAAAATGAACAGAAAGCGATGCTGAGAATGATTTGTTAAGAAATAAGAATGTAACTATTTGTTGAAAAAAAGTATAAGAAGATGGCATAAAAATAATAACAAGGAGGTTATATTTTACCATTTAATGCAAGTGATAGTAAGCTACCCTTGAAGGGATCACTGTCTTACATCAAAATACCATACCCTCCTGCTGACAGTCATGACCTATGTATGTCATTAAGGATGGATGGCAATCATAAACGATGTCTGTAATGTCCATAGCATTTAGCAGTTAGTCTGTATACATTAAATGCTAGTTATTATTAAGGTGATCATGATGTTGGAATATTGTGTTTAAGACTGAATGATAAAATACATTAAGGATTATTTCCATTAAAATTAGTTAAACCTAAAATGCATCCTTTCAATTAAAAAACAAGTTATTTTCTGAAGTATCTTATTCCTAATGAAATTAATCAAAATGACATATTGCTATATTGATATGCCAGTGCTTTGGTTGAGTTTAGAGCATAGTATCCTGGTTACCATGCCTACCAGATGTGTAAACTGAAGTTTCTTGCCAGCACTTCCCACCACCCAAGATGAAATATTGAGCACATTGCTCAGTGTGATGAATGAGACTCAGTAAGGAACAGGTAGGCCCCAGTACCCCTGGTTATGGAGCTTGTTCTTCCTACAGGTTCCCATTGCAGGCCTTGTGGAGGGATCCACCAAAAGGAAGCGAATTTTGAGCCCAGAAGAACTGGAGGACAGAAGGAAGAGAAGAGAAGAAGCAGCGGCCAAGAGAAAGAGACTGTTAGAGGAGAAGAGGAAGAAGAAGGAAGAAGCAGAACATAAGAAAAAGTACGTGTGTGTTATTTGATAGTATTATTAATAAAGCTGAGGGTCACAGTTGGTAAAGGGATCAATACTACATAGTGAGGCCACAATCAAACATCACCTTAAAACTGCAGAAAGTGTCTGTAATGCTGGCAGTGCCCACTGGTAATAGAATACTTTTATAAAGATTAAACTTTCACCTTAGCAGTCCATCTACTTAAGAGAACAGTCCCAAGTGCCTCAGGCAGAGAAGATGCATTCAGCTGAAGCGAGAACATTTTAGGACTTGATTGCAGCTGTCTGACAAGAGTAGTTTACTTGAACAGTCCCTTTTGGTCACATGTTCTTAAAAACAGTGACATCTGGTTGCTGCTCATTTTTGAAGTGTAGTCAGGAGGCAGTTAGGCTAATCAGTAAGGCTTCTTGTTTATTTACAAACAGGCAGAAGGCCAGGGTGAGTTTCTAGTTGCATCTCCACTTGGCACTCACCGTTTGTGAATCACGGCCCAGGATGTGCTTTGAGGGAAATGGTGATAGGCCCAGTTAATTCCTCTCCCCTCTGGTTTCTCGAAGGATGGCCTGGTGGGAGTCCAACAATTACCAGTCCTTCTGCCTGCCTTCCGAGGAGAGCGAACCAGAGGACGGGGAAGATGAGAGCTCTGCCCAACTGGAGTATGAGGACCCAGACTCAACCTCCATCAGATATGTAAGCGGTGATGTCACTCACCCCCAGGCTGGGGCGGAGGATGCTGTCATTGTGCACTGCGTAGGTAGGTAGAAGTGGGGGCCTCAGTCCTTAAGGTGCGAAGAACTGGGGCAGACAAGGCAGAGCCCTGTCTTAGGGGTGATAACTGGGCTTAGGGCAGCTTTGTGTGGTCAAAAGAGTGTGAACTTTAGAACCAGGAGACTAGGGTTGCTCAGCCAGGTAAAGAGAAAAGGTAAGAGTCAAATCCAACTTCTCCAGGCCTCAATTTCCTTATCTCTGTAATGGGATAATATCTGCCTTGTTCCCTGCCCAAACTTTTTACGAGAGTACACAGAGGCTGCATCTATAAGCCAAATAAATCCTTTGAGAAAAGTGAAACTCCAAACATTCCCTCTTGAGCTTTGCCTCTTTTTTTTTTCCAGGCAAGTTCCTCTTCCTGGAATGCTCTTTACCCACTTAGCCATATCAAGCATTGTTCAGATGTCTACGTCTCAGTGAGAGGTCTCCCTGACTTTCCATACCCTGTACTCACCCCTGTTTTTCTCTATTTATTTTACCTTATTCTACTTGATGACACATCACCACATGACATGTATGTATTTGCTTGTTTCATTGAATGAACAAACAATGAAAGAAGCAGAATATACATGATATATCACGTGGTGTTTCATTGAACTGGGCTTCCCTGCTGGCCCAGACTGTAAAGAATCTCCCTGGAATGCAGGAGACTTGGGTTCAATCCCTGGGTCAGGAAGATCCCCTGGCATAGGAAATGGCAACCCATTCTAGTATTCTTGCCTGAAGAATTCCATGGACAAAGGATCCTGATGGGTTACAGTCCAAGAGACTGCAAAGAGTTGGACACGACTAAGTGACTAATACTTTCGTTTTCACGCTTTCACTAAACTAGAAAATAAACTTCATGGGAGCAGAGATTTTCCCCTCCCCTAGAGCATAAAAGAGTTCTTGACGTGTAATACTGACAAATATTTATAGTATGATCGAATGAGTGACAATACAAAGTATTAACCGGCTTTGTTAGTACAAGCTTGAATAAGTCATTTAACCTTTCCACTTTCTTACCAGTGAAATGGGAGTTGTAAGCAGTTGTATTATCAGTGGTTCAGCTCTTTCTGGTTTTACATCTACTGTACATCCTTCCTTAGCCATCTTCTAGGAATTACAGAAGGACTACAGAGCTGCTGCTCTTTTAGAACACTGATTATTTTGATGCTTTTCTGTTATGATGGCCAGGTATATTCCAGAAAACCTAAACATACTTGACAAGTACAGTGTGTATATGCTTGGAGATTAGTCGTTTCTGCCCTTTGAAAAATCAAGTATACTTGGCATACCTTTTTTTTTTTTTTTTTAAATTGTGGACTGGATGTTGCCTCCTATAGAAGAAAATCTTCTCTTTCTCCTATCAGATGACTCTGGCCGCTGGGGCAGAGGTGGTTTATTCACAGCTCTGGAAACAAGATCTGCTGAGCCAAGAAAAAGATATGAGTTGGCTGGGAAAATGAAAGGTAAGGAGCAAAGCAGAGAGAAGGGTTAAGGATGGAATAAGAGGGAGAGGACATTAGGTGCATTAAGAAGTGCTAGATGAGGAGTCAGAAGAGCTAGGTGGAGTCTGAATTCTGTCATTAGTTAAAACTAGTTGATACGTGACTTTGAGGCAGTCCCTTCCCCCTCCCTGTACCTGTCTTCTCATTTGTAATTTGAAAATAATACTTTTTCCATCCACCTCATGGGACTATAATGAGGATAATGAATGTGTAAGTATTTTGATAAATGTCAGTCCCTGCATGCATGTTGAAGTATTGGCTTGAAGTTCATTTCATTGTTTACCCAGTTCACTTTATCTTCTTGAGGGAATATCTCCTGGAAATGTCAGACACCTGTGGGAGAGAAATCAGACATACCATTGAAGGGATAACAGGAGCTGGGTGCTGAGAGGAAGAAGGTTGTATTATGAAGTTAGCACAGACTGGGGTGTAACACTCCCCGGAGACAGAAGCAGAGCTGTCTGGGGAAACTTGAAGGCTGAATGGTGTTCTCTCGTCAGAGAGAAGGGGCTGGCCACCTCCTTTTATGAGTAGAAATCACAAAGTGGCAAGAGGAGTAAAATGATTATTGTGATTATTTCCTGTGGAACTTGAGAAGTTAAAGGATCTTGTCCAGTAGAGAAGAGCTCTTCAGATTTCTTCGAGATTGGTTTTTCTGCTCACTTCTCTAATGTAGAAAGGGATGTAAGGACTTAGAGTGAATAGTCTTTCTACTAAAACACATTACAGGGTTTAATATGTATTGCCATGATTAACCCAATCTAGATACTGACTGGGAAGTTTGAAAAGGAGAGAATTCAGGGGGAGGCTGGAGCTAGAGATAGAGACTGAGGGGTCTCCATTTGGATCCTTGTTTAAAACCCTGAAGGAGAGAGGATGGAGAAATGGGAGGGCAGAGAACACACCTCCATTTAGGAGAAGGAAGAAGGAATTGGCAGAAAAATAAGAGAACTGTGACAGTGTAGTGTTTTGGGGTACAAGGGAGGAGAGGTGTCAAGAAGTGGTCTGTAGTGTCAGACACTGAAGTGAGGATGAGCACTGGGAAAAGGCCACTGGATTTGCCCCTAAGGGCAGTCACATCACCCTGGAGCATTTTGAAGAAAGTGTGAAAAGTAAAACCTGGTGGCACAGAGTTAAGGTGTAAATGGTCAGTAAGGAAACAGATGGGAGTGTGCACTCTTTTCTGAAGGAAAACTGGAATAGGGTAGAGCAGGGTAGATGAAATGTGGGCTTGAAGGAAGTCGTGAAAGTTATCTTGGGCCTGGAAGGATGGGTTATTAAATAGGTGGAGAGAAAGGATAGGAGAGTCCATAACCATATCTCATTCTTCTTTGTATCTCCTGTAACCCCACCAGTCCCAGTATGGGGTATTGAATGACCCAGGTAGTTACACAGTGAATGTTTTAGGGGAATGGTGTGTAGGCTAGACAGACTAGAGTAGAAAGTTTAGGCTGAGGAATAAAGTTAGGTTTTAAAGAAGAGAAGTTTGGGCCACGTTATAGAAGACTGCACATGACTTATGACTTGTCCAGGGAGATGGCATTCTAAGGCAGGACCTTATCCAGTGTCTAGACATGGGAGATTTGGGTAGAAGAATGACATAGCAGAGCAAATACTGGGTTGGCCAAAAAATTTGTTCAGGTTTGTCCATACCATCATATGGAAAAACCTGAACAAAGTTTTTGGCCAGCCCAGTATTTTAAAATGACTTAAAAAGATTGAGGTGTGCAGGATGGATTGAGAGGACAAAGGTTCAAACTGAAATATGCGAGGCCTATTTCGCATTAGAGAATTAACATATTTCTCTAGAGAATTTGATTTGGATGAGATAGGAAAATATACAAATACAAATATGCATAGTAGAATACAGTATTTGAATAATTTAAAACAAACATCAGACTCTTCTAAAGGAATTTTAAGTTCATAGTGACCCACCCCCTCCCAGCCCAGATACTTCTGGGTTTTGCATTCACTCTCCAGTGCCCACAGGAATACTCAGTAGACAGTGTTTAAGGAGCATTGAAGTAGAAAAGCATAAAAATTCAGGAATGAAGGGGGTGACATGGTAGTGAAAGACATTCCTCCTTTTAATCCCTCTTTTTACCCCACGAATTAGACATCCCCACCTGAACAAAAGTGCCTTGGTGGGTCTTTTAGAAGACCCAAGGGGAGTCTCACGCACCACTGTAACATAAGACACAGATAAATCTCCATACAGGCAAGAACCAGCAGAGTGTGAAACTGCCTAGACCCCTCTCACTGCAGTAGGGCAAAAAACAGGTGAGTGTTGCCCTTGCAGGTACTCACACATGGAACTTGCCGAAGTCCATCCTTCCTGAAGGGAGATCTGGCACATCATTGGAGAAAAGAGAAAAACATGAGTTTGTTTGCAGCATAGGTGGTAAGGGAAATTTTCCCAGCACCAACCCTGGCCCACCAAGGAAAACACTGCGAGGGGCTGATTTTTCTGGCAGCTACCATCACCAGGTGGAACACAGCTGGAAAAATCTGTTTCTCTCTGCCAGCATCTGGAGTACTAAGGTGGTAGCTCAATTTCAAATGGTGTCAAAGGCATGTGCTCCGTAGAAAGTTCATGCAAGAGTACCTGAAAGTTCCCCTGCAGGTGTGTGGCAATCCCAACACATTAAGTGTTAAACCCACCCCTTCCCTCAGCTCTGCTGCCAGCTCCCTGTGCAGGCTCCCTGGTGTATCCATGAAAGTGAACTCTGGTAGACCAGGATCCTATTCAAAACAGGTCATGTTCAGCAGGCAAGGAAGAAACCACAGACTTGAGCCATAGCTCCACCTTCTGGGAAAAAAAAGGTATCCAGCCAGCCTGGTAAATTGTAAAAATCAGAGAATACACAAAAGCTTAAAAATTTGGCCACACGACAGAGCAAGAAGAGTAGACCACAACCATACAGGAAAAACTGAGATAATACCAATACTATATAAAGTAATACCCTGTCTGCTGCTGAAGGTAATGAGCACTGAGTTAAGGAGATATCTGCTACTTCAAATGCAAAAGCACCAGGAATATGAAATCAGGAAATATGGCATCACAGAAAGAAGATGACAGTTCTCCAGCAGCCATGCTCAAAGGCACAGAATATTGTGATGTAACTGACAAAGAATTCAGAATAGCAGTTATGAAGAAACTCAGTGAATTACAAAAAGACTCAAAAAGGCAACTCAATAAAATCAGGAATAAAATATGTTAACATAGTGACTTCTTTTCAAAGAAATTGAAATTTTAAAAACCCAAACAAATTGTAGAACTGAAGAAGTCAGTGGATGAGATGAAGACTGCAGTAGAGGACAAGGTAGGCTTCTCAGGTAGTGCAGTGGTAAAGAATCCACCTGCTGGTGCAGAAGATGCAAGAGACGTGGAGTCAGTCCCTGGGCTGGGAAGATTCTCTGGAGTAGGAAATGGCAAGCCATTCTAGTAGTCTTGCCTGGACAATCCCATGGACTGAGGGGCCCGGTAGGCTAAAGTCCATGGGGTCACAAAGAGCCGGACATGACTGAGCATGCATGGATAGCAGGGGAAACCATATGGAAGAAAGAATAAGTGACTTGTGGGAGATAGGAATTTTGAAATAACAAATTTAAAGAGTGAAGTAAGCCTGCATAAGCTATGAGACTGAATCAAGAAGTCACAAATCAGAATAATTATACTTCTAGAAGGAGAAGGGGAAAAAGAGTTTAAGAAATAGTAGCTGAGAACCTTCCCAACCTGGGGAAAGACAAAACATACATGTCCATGAAGTTAATAGGTCACCCTGTTATCACAATGCTAAAAGACCTTCTCCAAGACTTTCAATGATAAAAAAAATCTTAAAGGAAGCTAGGGAAAAAAAGAATATAATGTGCAAAGGAACCTCTGTTTGATTATCAGCAGATTTCTTAGCAGAAACAGGTCCTGAGAGTAGAATAACATATTTGAAGTGTTGAAAGATCAAAATTGCCAACCAAGAATACTTTATACAGCAAAGTTATCTTTCAGCTATGAAGGAGAAATAAAGGCTTTCCCAGCAAGCAAAAGCTGAGGGAGTTCACCACCACTAGACTTGCAGGAAATGCTGAAAGGAGTTCTTCAAGCCAAAATGAAAAGGCATTAATCAGTGATATGAGCACATGTTAAAGTATACAACACGCTAGTAAAGGTAAAATATGTACAGTAAGGTTTAGCAAACCAACTTGGTGTTAAGATGGTGTGTAAACCACTCAACTATAATATAAAACTTAAAGGAAAATAGTGAAAGTAACTACAGCTACTATAAATTGCTAATGAATACACAACATATAAGGAGGTAAATTGTGACATGCATAATATAAAAGGGAGGAGTGAAAGGGTGGAGCTTTTACAGGCAATTGGATATAAGTTGCTGTCCTCCTAAAATACACTGTTCTATCTATAAAATGTTTCATGTAAAGCCCCATATTAACCACAAAGTAAAAACCTAGATCAGATCCACAAAAGACAAAAGGAACCAGAGCATACCACTGTAGAAAATAATCAGTTTACAGAGGGAAAAAGAAACTGTGAAATTACAAAACAACTGGAATGCACGCAGTGGCATTAGTAAGTCCTTATATATAATTACTTTAAATGTAAATTGATTGAATTCATCAGTCAAAAGGCACAGAGTGTCTAGATGGATAAAAACCAAGACCCAATTATATATCTCGAAGGGATGGAAAAACATATTCCATGCAAGTAGAAACCAAAAGAAATCAGAAGTAGTTATATTTGTATTGCACCGAAATAGAGTCAAAGCCAAAAATGGTAATGAGACAAAGAAGGTCACTATATAATGATAAAGGGATCAACTCATGAAGAAGTTGTAACAAGTGTAAATATATATGCACCCAGCACTGGTGCACCTAAATATATTAAGCAAATATTAATGCATATGAGGGGAGAAGTAGACAATACAGCAGTCATAGAGGACTTCAGTACCCGACTGTCAGCAATGCATAAATCACCCAGACAGAAAAGGAACAAGGAAATGATGGCTTGAACCAAACAGTAGACCAAATGGACCTAACAAGTATCTATAGAACAGTCTATCCAACAACAGCAGAATATAAATTCTTCTAAATACATGTGGAACATTTTCAAAAATAGATCATATGATAGGGCAAAAAACAGGTCTTAGCAAAAAAGATAATTGGAATCTTACCAAGTAATCTTTTCTGCCCACAATGGTATGAAACTAGAAATAAAGTGAGGAAAACTGGAAGATCTGTAAGATGTGTAAACTATAAACAGTATACTCCTGAACAAACCGAAAGGGAAAACAAAGAATATCTCAAAAAAAAATATGGAAACACAACATCCCAAAACCTATGGGGCCCTGCAAAAACACTTCTAAGAGGGAGGCTTACAGCAACAAATGCCAATATTAAGAAATTAGAATGATCACAAATAATCAACCTAACTTTAGCCCTCAAGGAAATAGAAAAGAGGGAAAAAATTAAGCCCAAAGCTAGAAGAAGGAAGGAAATCAAGTTCAGAGGAGAAATAAATGAAATAGAGACAGAAAAAACAATAGAAAAGATTAATGGAACTAAGAGGTTTTCAAAAGATAAAATTGATAAATCTTTAGTGAGAATCAAAAAGAAAAGACCCAAATAAAACCAGAAAAGAAATTATAACTGACCCTACAGAAATACATAGAATCATAAGAGACTATTATGGATAATTGTACACCAACAAGCTAGATAACCTGGAAGAAGTGGATAAGTTTATAGAATCTACAAACTGTCAAGACTGAGCCAGTAAAAACTAGAGAATCTGAACAGACCAGTGATGAGCAAAGAAATTGACTCAGTAATTAAAAACTTCCCAACACAGGAAACTTTAGGACCAGATGGCATCACCGGCAGATTCTACCAAACATTTCAAGAAGAATTAATGCCAGTCCTTCTCAAACTCTTCCAAAAAATTGAAGAGGAGGGAACTTTTCCAAACTCATTCTACAAGGCCAGTTCCACCCTGGTATCAAAACCAGATGACACTACAAGAAAACAAAACTATCGACCAATATCTTTGATAACTTCAATGTAAAAATTCTCAACAAAATATTAGCAGGAACTTATTAAATTCAGGAACTTAATAAAAGGATTACACAAATGGAATTATCCCTGGGATGTAGGGATGGTTCCACAAATCAATGTAGGGATGGTTCAACATGCACAAATCAATAAATGTTATATATCACATTAATAGAATGAAAGATAAAAGTGATCCTCTCAACAGATGTAGAGACAGCATCTGACAGAGTACAAATTCGTGATGACATACCCTCTGCAGACTGGTTATGGAAGGAACATACCTCAGTATGTTTTTTGTTTCATTGTTCAGTTGCCAAGTTGTGTCCTGGGGCACACCAGGCTCCTCTTCCATGAGATTCTCCAGGCAGGGATACTGGAGTGGGTTGTCATTTCCTTCTCTAGGGGATCTTCCTGACCCAGGAGCAAACCCCAGTCTCCTGTGCATCTTGTGCATTGCAGGCAGATTCTTTTACCACTGAGCCAAAAGCTATATACAGCAAGCCCACAGTATGCATTATATTCCACATAGCTGAAAACTTTTCCTCTAATATCAGGGACAAGACAGGGCACCACTGTTACCTATACCTGAGTAGCTTTGGAAAAGGCACAGCATAGGGACGATTCAGAGTAGCCCTTCCTCAGGGGTCTCATTCTGTAGTGAACTTTATGTTCTTTCCGTTGCTGCTTCTTCTTTTACCTCAGATTTGAGTTTGGGAGGTGTCCTTTTATTTCCTATTGACGATAAAGAGTCAAGAAACGAAGGGCAAGATTTGGTAAGTGAAAAAAACCACATCAATTTATTGGAGCTAAACTTTGACTCCCATCACCTCCTTGGGAAACTGCCCTGCTCCCACTCAGTAAATGATTGTTCCTCCTAGTTGGCCTTGATTGTGGCCCAGCACCGAGATCGCGCCAATGTCCTGTCTGGCATTAAGATGGCAGCCCTAGAAGAGGCCCTGAAGAAGATATTTTTAGCAGCAAAGAAAAGGAAAGGTAAGTCCTTCCACTTGTGCTCAGGAATAGATTAATTTGTTTCCAAACGTAGGATGTGATTTTTAAAGGGAGATGAGAAATGCCAAGATCCCATTCAGTATGTGTGGTGAAGGGAAGCCCCAGGATGAGAGGCCACACAAGTAACACTCTCTTCATCTTGTATTCTCAAAGCCCTTTTCCTTTCTTGATCACTTCTGTATCCTTTGTCTCTGGACCACCTGCATCCTCTGGGTATTTGTATCATGATTTTACAGACGATGAAGCAGAGGACCAGAGATGAGGTAAACTGGCCACATGCTGTTGGAAAACGCTTTTATTCTGTCCCCTCTTAGAGAGTCACAGTCTACATTAGCAGACAGTTCTCTGCCAGAAGACCTGAGTTTAATTTTATTTCCAAACCCAGCATGTCTTAGAGTTTGTCAAACTGATTGACTTTTAAAGAATCTTTGCTTTTTACATTACATCTCAGTCATCAATCATATTCAGTTTCCATTGTACCTACTTATTACCAGACCCTGTATGTAGGTCCTCATGTTCTATAGAATTAGTTTTCTCATGTTACAGTCACTCCTCATATTATAATCATATGCTTTGAGTGCCACTCACCAAGATTATATAAATTTTGTTCATTGGAAACAACAAAGTGACTCAGAATACATTATCATCTCCTATGTATATCTTATACACATTAGTCAATTTGATGAATGAAGATCTCATGAACTTTTTTTTTTTTAAACAGCAAGTGTCCATCTTCCACGCATTGGACATGCCACAAAAGGTTTTAACTGGTATGGTACTGAGCGACTTATTCGGAAACACTTGGCCTCAAGAGGCATCCCAACTTACATGTATCCTTTTATTATCCTAATGGTGTGCACTTTCAGCTCAGAAGGGGACAACGTCTTGTATTTTTCTGGTGTCATTTTTTAATCCAAGGCCAAGTCCTCTTCTGCCATGTTTTTCACTCTACCCCCACTTCAATGAGAAAAAACTAAGAAGCATTTTCTACCATGTATTTATCCAAGGAGATAAACACACCCCAGCATTTCTACGTGCCAACAGCTGAAAGATACATGAAGAAGGGAATTAATTGAACTATTGCCATTTGCTCTCATGTTGAATCTGTTTCACATCACTTCTCTGGAGATCCTTCAGGCCCACAGACCAAGGTGTAGTTCTAAGAACTTCACTCTGTTCACTAAAATAAGCAAGCAAACAAGTGACCTATTTCTGAACCAATTCAGTTAAGCAGTGTGAAATTCATTTTGACCATGAGGGTATAATCTAGTTTTACTAGACTAGTATTTTCTTCCAGTGATCTGCTTGCTGTAAGTTAGCATTGTTTGAACCACAATACTGAGTCCAGAATTATTAGAAGAAGCTGAATTTATCAAGTGCTCTAATTATACAGAAACTTCCTTTTACTTAATTACTGAAATTAATTCACTTGGTGGGGGTTTATTTAAATCACTATAAAAACTTAGCAGAGAAGTTAGGTTTTATACATTTGCACAATTCAGATAGTATCAGAAGTGTTTTAGTATATCATCATAATTCTACAGTAATAAGTACTAACAATGTTGAAAAGATTTATTATACGGTAAATGGAAATTTTATTCTTCCCTGCTGGCTCAGAGGTTAAAGCATCTGCCTGCAATGCGGGAGACCTGGGTTCAATCCCTGGATCAGGAAGATCGCCTGGAGAAGGAAATGGCAACCCACTCCAGTATTCTTGCCTGGAGAATCCCATGGATGGAGGAGCCTGTTGGCCTGCAGTCCATGGGGTCGCATAGAATCGGACACGACTGAGTGACTTCACTTCAAAAGGAAATTAAGGCGTATGCCTCTGGAGTGATTATTTCAGTATTTACTAAAGAACTAATAGTTTTAATAGAGTCAATTTTAAAATGATGAAAAATATTCCTTGACCGCCTTATTCAGCTACTACTTTCCAAGAAGCAAGGCTGCTATCCTTCATCTGCAGGCCTCATCTTCATCCTCAGGACAGCTAGTATCTTAACAATCAGCTCAGCATCAGATCTAGCCTTCAGCAACCAGCTGAAAAAGCTGGGGGAAAAAAAAAGCTAGTTGCTCAAAGCCACTGTAATAGAGTATTTCAACAAGGAATCAGGATCTGGTGGGCCTCTGAGAGACTCTGTTTTCTGAATTCTACTTTTGTGCTCCTGAATGTGTTACTGATGCGTAATACCTGTAATACAGCTATGCAAAAGTTATTGGGAAAATCTTTTGGCAGTTTGCCAGTGCCCCAGTATGCATAACTATTTGTATAATAATAAATACCCTTTCTCTCTCTAAAGGTTTCTTTGCTTGCTTTCCCCTCAGTCTGGTTTTCTTCCTCTCATACTGATTTCTTTATGGTGAGAAAGGTAAGTGCATTAAGGAGAAGGGAAATAGAACAGGTTGGCTCTGGGGGAAGGAAATGCCTTCAGTCAGTTCGTGTCTTGGAAAGAAAGGTCTCTAGGGGAAAGACTGAGAAGAGAGATTCCTGATACAGACAACCAGAGTCCCTCCTGCCTTCTCTTCATACAGTTTAGCATTCAGATCCAGAGGAACACGTGGCTTCAGAGAAACCAAGAATCACCTTTCCCCCTCCCATTAAATTCACTTCAGCTTCAAGAAATGAGGGGATTGTGAGGACTTCCATAGTGGTCCACTGGCTAAGACGCTGTGCTCCCAATGCAGAGGGCTTGGGTTCAATCCCTGTCAAAGAACCAGGTCCCACATGCTACAACTACGAGTTTATATGCCACAGGGAAGATGGAAGATCCCATGTGCCTCAACTAAGACTTGGCACAAACAAATTTTAAAAATAATAATAATAAGGGAATTGTAGAAGTGGTACAAAACTGACAGCAAATGTCAGACTGGGGAGGGCAGAGGGATGAGAACCACCAGAGAAGGAGTTGTAGGAGGAGATACCATAGAAACTGTGACTTTTCACATTTTTGTACATGAAGTCTCAGTCTTGGCCGGCTGTCCTCAACTGACCTGGTTTCTGCCGCTTTGAGGCCCTTAATACCTAGAGAAGCCTCAGGCCTGGGCCCTTCATTCAGGGAACCTTGGGAGGGGGCGGTGGAGTCTCAAAGGGGGGGCCATGACCTTCTAAGGAAAGCAGTGCTGATAGCATCTGGGTTGTACTGTTCTATTTGACTTCTTCCCTGCCTTCACCCATCAACAATTTAGAATCTGTATTGAAGACCAATTTAGTTGAAGACTAACTTCATGATTCCTGAACTTTTTCTTTTTATGTTAATTGGAGGCTAATTACTTTACAGTATTGTGGTGGGTTTTGCTATACATTCATGTGAATCAGCCATGGGTGTACATGTGTTCCGCATCCTGACTCTCCCTCCTACCTACATTCCCATCCCATCCCTCAGGGACATCCCAGTGCACCAGCAGTGAGCACTCTGTTTCATGCATCAAACCTAGACTGGCGATCTATTTCACATATGATAATATACATGTTTCAATGCTATTCTCTCAGATTATCCCACCCTCACCTTCTCCCACAGAGTCCAAAGTCTGTTCTTTACATCTGTATCTCTTTTGCTGTCTTGCATATAGGGTCATTGTTACCATCTTTCTAAAGTCTATATATATACATTAATATACTGTATTGGTGTTTTTCTTTCTGACTTACTTTGCTCTGTATAATAGGCTCCAGTTTCATCCACCTCATTAGAACTGATTCCAGTGCATTCTTTTTAATAGCTGAGTAATATTCCATTCTGTATGTGTACCACAGCTTTCTTATCCATTTGTCTGCCGATGGACATCAGTTTGCTTCCATGTCCTGGCTATTGTAAACAGTGATGCGATGAAGATTAGGGTACACGTGTTTCTTTCAATTCTGGTTTCCTCGGTGTGTATGCCCAGCAGTGGGATTGCTAGGTCATATGGCATGGCATGCTGCGATTCATGGGGTCACAAAGAGTCGGACATGACTGAGCAACTGAACTGAACTGATGGCAGTTCTAGTTCCAGTTTTTAAGGAATCTCCACACTGTTCTCCATAGTGGCTGTACTAGTTTGCATTCCCACCAACAGTGTAAGAGGGTTCCTTTTTCTCCACACCCTCTCCAGCATTGTTTGTAGACTTTTTGATAGCAGCCATTCTGACTGGCGTGAGATGGTACCTCACTGTGGTTTTGATTTGCATTTTTCTGATAATGAGTGATGTTGACCATCTTTTCATGTGTTTGTTGGCCATCTGTATTTCTTCTTTGGAGAACTGTCTGTTTAGTTCTTTGGCCCATTTTTTGATTGGCTTGCTTATTTTTCTGGAATTGAGCTGCAGGAGTTGCTTGTATATTTTTCAGATTAATTCTTCGTCAGTTTCTTCATTTGCTGTTATTTTCTCCCATCCTGAGGGCTGTCTTTTCACCTTGCTTATAGTTTCCTTCATTGTGAAAAAGCTTTTAATTTTTATTAGGTCCCATTTGTTTATTTTTGCTTTTATTTCCATTACTCTGGGAGGTGGGTCATAGAGGATCCTGCTGTGATTTATGTTGGAGAGTGTTGTGCATATGTTTTCCTCTAGGAGTTTTATACTCTCTGGTCTTACATTTAGTTCTTTAATCCATTTTGAGTTTATTTTTGTGTATGGTGTTAGAAAGTGTTCTACTTTCATTCTTTTACAAGTGGTTGACCAGTTTTCCCAGTACCACTTGTTAAAGAGATTGTCTTTTCTCCATTGTATATTCTTGCCTCCTTTGTCAAAGATAAGGTGTCCATAGGTGTATGGATTTATCTCTGGGCTTTCTATTTTGTTCCATTGATCTATATTTCTGTCTTTGTGCCAGTACCATACTGTCTTGATGACTGTGGCTTTGTAGTAGAGCCTGAAGTCAGGCAGGTTGATTCCTCCTGTTCAATTCTTCTTTCTCAAGATTGCTTTGGATATTTGAGGTTTTTTGCATTTCCATACAAATTGTGAAATTTGTTCTAGTTCTCTGAAAAATACCATTGGTAGCTTGATAGGGATTCCATTGAATCTATAGATTGCTTTGGGTAGTATACTCATTTTCACTATATTGATTCTTCCCGTCCATGAACATGGTATCTTTCTCCATCTATTTGTGTCCTCTTTGATTTCTTTCATCAGTGTTTTATAGTTTTCTATATGTAGGTCTTTTGTTTCTTTAAGTAGATATATTCCTAAGTATTTTATTCTTTTCATTGCAGTGGTGAATGGAATTGTTTCCTTAATTTCTCTTTCTGTTCTCTCATTGTTAGTGTATAGGAATGCAAGGGATTTCTTTGTGTTAATTTTATATCCTGCAACTTTACTATATTCATTGATTAGCTCTAGTTATTTTCTGGTGGAGTCTTTAGGGTTCTGTAGGTAGAGGATCATGTCATCTGCAAACAGTGAGAGTTTTACTTCTTTTCCAATCTGGATTTTTTTTTTCCTGCTCTGATTGCTGTGGCTAAATCTTCCAAAACTATGTTGAACATTAGTGGTGAATGTGGGCATCCTTGTCTTGTTCCTTACTTTAGGGGAAATGCTTTCAATTTTTCACCATTGAGGATAATGTTTGCTGTGGGTTTATCATATATGGGTTTTATTATGTTGAGATATGTTCCTTCTATGCCTGCTTTCTGGAGGGTTTTTTTTTTTAATCATAAATGGATGTTGAATTTTGTCAAAGGCTTTCTCTACATCTATTGAGATAATCCTATGATTTTTATCTTTCAATTTGTTAATGTGGTATGTCACATTGATTGATTTGTGAATATTAAAGAATCTTTGCATCCCTGGGATAAAGCCCACTTGATCATGATGTATGATCTTTTTAATATGTTGTTGGATTCTGTTTGCTTGAACTTTGTTAAAGATTTTTGCATCCATGGTCATCAGTGATACTGGCCTGTAGTTTTTCTTTTATTGTGGCATCTTTGTCTGGTTTTGGTATTACGGTGATGGTGGCCTCATAGAATGAGTAGGATAGGTGTTAGCTCTTCTCTAAATTTTTGGAGAATTCAGCTGTGAAGCCATCTGGTCCTGGGCTTTTGTTTGTTGGAAGATTTCTGATTACAGTTTTGATTTCTGTGCTTGTGATGGGTGTGTTAAGATTTGCTATTTCTTCCTAGTTCAGTTTTGGAAAGTGATACTTTTCTAAGAATTTATCCATTTCTTTCAAGTTGTCCATTTTATTGGCATATAGTTGCTGATAGTAGTCTCTTGTGATCTTTTGTATTTCTGTGTTGTCTGTTGTGATTCTCCATTTTCATTTCTAATTTTGTTGATATGATTCTTCTCCCTCTTTTTTTTTAATGAGTCTGGCTAATGGTTTGTCAATTTTATTTATCTTCTCAAAGAACCAGCTTTTAGCTTTGTTGATTTTGGCTATGGTCTCCTTTGTTTCTTTTGCATTTATTTCTGCCCTAATTTTTATAATCTCTTTCCTCCTACTAACCCTGAGGTGCTTCATTTCTTCTTTTTCTAGTTGCTTTAGGTGTAGAGTTAGGTTATTTGATTTCTCTCCTGTTTCTTGAGGTAGGCTTGTATTGCTATGAACCTTCCCCTTAGCACTGATTTTACTGAATCCCATAGGTTTGGGGTTGTGTTTTCATTTTCATTCATTTCTATGCATATTTTGATTTCTTCTGTGATTTGTTGGTTATTCAGAAGTGTGTTGTTTAGCCTCCATATGTTTGTATTTTTACTAGTTTTTTTCCTGTAGTTGACATCTAATCTTACCAGATTGTGATCAGAAAAGATGCTTGAAATGACTTCAGTTTTTTTGAATTTACCAAGGCTAGATTTATGGCCCAGGATGTGATCTATCCTGGAGAAGGTTCCGTGGGCACTTGAGAAAAAGGTGAAATTCATTGTTTTGGGGTGAAATGTCCTATAGATATCAATTAGGTCTAACTGGTCCATTGTATCATTTAAAGTTTGTGTTTGCTAATTTTCAGTTTAGTTCAGCTATCCATCAGTGTGAGTGGGGTATTAAAGTCTCCCACTATTATTGTGTTACTGTTAATTTACCCTTTTATACTTGTTAGCATTTGCCTTACATATTGCAGTGCTCCTATGTTGGGTGCATATATATTTATAATTGTTATATCTTCTTGGATTGATCCTTTGATCATTATGTAGTGTTCTTTGTGTCTTTTCACGGCCTTTACTTCAAAGTCTGTGTTATCTGAGTATTGCTACTCCTCCTTTCTTTTGGTCTCCATTTGCGTGAAATATTTTCCAGCCCTTCACCTTCAGTCTGTATGTGTCCCTAGGTTTGACGTGGGTCTCTTGTAGACAGCATATATAGGGGTCTTGTTTTTGTATCCATTCAGCCAGTCTTTGTCTTTTGGTTGGGGCATTCAACCCATTTACATTTATGGTAACTATTGATAAATATGATCCCATTGCCATTTACTTTGTTGTTTGGGTTCCCATTTACAAACCTTTGCTGTGTTTCTTGTCTAGAGAAGATCCTGTAGCATTTGTTGAAGAGCTAGTTTGATTGTGCTGAATTCTCTGAGCTTTTGTTGTCTGTAAAGCTTTTGATTTCTCCTTCATATCTGAATGAGATCTTTGCTGGGTACAGTAATCTGGGTTGTAGGTTTTTCCTCTTTCATCTCTTTAAGTATGTCCTGCCATTTCCTTCTTTCCTAAAGAGTTTCTATTGATCAGCTATTACCCTTATGAGGATCTGTTTGTGAGTTATTTGTTGTTTTTCCCTTGCTGCTTTTAATATTTGTTCTTTGTGTTTGATCTTTGTTAATTTGAGTAATATATGTCTTGGGTGTTTCGCCTTGTGTTTATCCTGTTTGGGATGCTCTAGGTTTCTTGGACTTAGGTGCTATTTCCTTCCCCATTTTAGGGAAGTTTTCAGCTATTATCTCAAGTATTTTCTCATGGCCTTTCTTTTGTTTTCTTCTGGGCCTCCTGTGATTTGAATGTTGGGGTGTTTCACCTGTCCCAGAGGTCTCTGAGGTTGTTCTCATTTCTTTTGATTCTTTCTTCTTTTTTCCTCCCTGCTTCATTTATTTCCACCATTCTATCTTCCACCTCATTTATCCTGTCTTCTGCCTCAGTTATTCTATTGGTTCCCTCCAGAGTGCTTTTGATCTCAATTAGTGCCTTATTCATTATTGACTCTTTTTTATTTCTTCTACGTCCTTGTTAAATTTTTCTTGCATCTTCTCAATCCTTGTCCTCAGACTATTTATCTCCATTTTGTTTTCAAGATTTTAGATCATTTTTACTATCATTATTCTGAATTCTTTTTCAGGTAGACTCCCTATCTCCTCCTCTTTGGTTTGGTTTAGCCAGCTTTTATCATGTTCCTTTACCTGCTGAATACTCTTTGCCATTTCATCTTGTTTAGGTTGCTGTGTTTGGGGTGGCCTTTCAGTATGCTGGTAGTTTGTGGCGCCTCTTTATTGTGGAGGTTCCTCCCTGTGGGTGGGGTTGGACGAGTGGCTTGTCAAGGTTTCCTGGTTAGGGAAGCTTGCATTGGTGTTCTGGTGGGTGGAGCTGCATCTGTTCTCTCTGGATTGCAATGAAGTGTCCAGTAGTGAGTTTTAAGGTGTCTATGGGTTTGGTGTACTGTTGGCCGCCTTTATTTTTGTGCTCAGGGTTATGTTCCTGCATTGTTGGAGAATTAGCTTGGTATGTCTTGCTCTGAAACTTGTTGGCTCTTGGGTGAAGCTTGTTTTCAGTGTAGGTATGGAGGCTTTTGGATGAGCTCTTGTTGGTTAATGTTCCCTGGAGTCAGGAGTTTTCTGGAGTTCTCAAGTTTTGGATTTAAGCCTCCTGGTTTTCAGTCTTATACTTACAGTAGCCTCAAGACTTCTCCATCCATATAGTACCAATGATAAAACATCTAGGTTAATGGTGAGAAGAGTCTCCACAGTGGGGGACAGCCAGAGAGGTTCACAGAGTTATATGGAGAAGAGAAGAGGGATGAAGGAGTTGGGGGTGACCAGGAGGAAAAGAGGAGGAATCAAAAAGGAGAGAGCAATCTAGCCAGTAATAAAATCCCTGTGTGCTCTCCACAGTCTGAAACACTCAGAGAGGTTCACAGAGTTCCATAGAGAAGAGAGGAGGGAGGAAGGAGATAGAGGTGGCCAGGAGGAGAAGAATGGGAATCAAAAGGGGAGAGAGCAATCTAGCCAGTAATCAATTCCCTATTTGCTGTGCAGTCTGGAGCACTCAGATTCACGGAGTTCCATAGAGAAGAGAAGAGGGAGGAAGGTGATAGAGGTGACCAGGAGGTGAGGAGGGTGAGGCAAAAGGAGAGAGACCAGTTTAGCCTGTGATCAGTTGCCTAAGTGTTCTCCATAGCCCGGAACACAGAGATTCACAGAGTTAAGTAGAGAAGAGAAGGGGGAAGGAGGCGATAGAGGTGACCTGGGGGAGAAAAAGGAGAGTCAAAGGGGAGAGAGCAATCAAGCCAGTAATCACACTCCTAAGTAAAAGTGAATACTGAAGATTGTATTCTTAAAGGTATAGAATTGATACCAAATATAAAAGCAAAGATTAAAATATATCTAGGAATTTCTCTAGAGCTGTTGAGGGCAGTGTGGGGTCAGTTCAGTTTTGCATAGTTCCTTGTTCCAGCTAATACTTCTTCTCAAGGTCTATAGGTCCCTTCCAGTGTAGCCAATGCTAACTCCAGGGTTTTAATTTGTTGCACCTGTCACTTCCAAACCTCTTTCTTATTTTGGCTTCTTCTGTTTTCAAGTCTCTTCAGTATCTAACTTCTGCCCTGATACAAGGGTGGTCATTTATTTAGGCTCACTTGTTCAGTTGTGCTGCAGGGACAGAGGAGCACTGCAAACAAATATCACTGGTGTGTGTGGGAGTGCTCGCAGCATCTGGGCCACACTGGGCTTGCCCCCGCTCATGGTGTGTGTGCTTTCCCGGTCTACACTGCTCAGGCACCAGGTTGCTCTGCAGGGGAACTGTCTAAGGCGGGCCCTGGGTTGCATGCACTTCCCAGATGTATACTGCTCAGGTTCTGGTTCTTGGGTACTCCACAAAGGCACAGACTCAGTTGGCCCTGTGTTTTGTGCCCTTCCCATGTCTGAGCAGCTCAAGCGACCAGGTGCTTGGCCAGCAGTGCATCTTATCACCTCCCCAATCCCAGCCGCTCGGTTTCCTGGGTGCACAGCGGGAGCGCCTTCTCAGGTGTGTTGTGTGTCTCCTCTGGGGAGCTGATCTGCCTGCAACCCTCCTGGCGGATGTCAACCATCCAGGATGCCAGGATGACTTGATTAGCAACTGGAAGCCTGCTCACAGTTTGGTAGAGGATGCCCCTTTCCTTCCAGCTCTGGCTGTTGCCTGCCTGCCTCCCTGCCTCCAGCGGGGATGATGGGCCAGTCCACTGCCGGCTAGCTCTCCTGTGGTATTCGCTTAGTGCTTTGTTCTGTGAGCAGGCCGGCAGTGCCTTAGGTGAGAGCTTTTTGAGGGAAAGTTCTCTCTCTTTCCTCTTTTTCCCCCTCTCTGGCTATCCCATGGTTTGGGTTGCTGTCTCACATTAGCTCCCTCAGATTGCCCTCAGGGCATTCAGGCCTGGTCCTTATGCGTGCAGCCCACGCGTCCCTGCTCAGCCCCCCGCTTGCTGGTGGCAGACGCAAGCGTCTGGGCTACTTCTCTGCTGGGAGTTGGAGTTAAGTGTGTAACCTGTGGGCTTTATTTATTTTTTCCTCCCGGTTATGTTGCCCTCTGAGATTCCAAAACCCCACAGACCCACTGGTGAGAGGGTTTCCTGGTGTTTGGAAACTTCTCCTCTTTTAGGACTCCCTCCCTGGGATGGGTCTCCATCCCTAACTCTTTTGTCTCTTTTTATCTTTTATATTTTGTCCTACCTCCTTTTGAAGACAATAGGCTGCCTTTTCTGGGTCCCTGGAGTCCTCCAGCGTTCAGAAGCTGTTTTGTGGTATTTCCTCAGTATTCAAATGATCTTTTGATGAATTTGTGCAGGAGGAAGTGGTCTCCTCTGCCATCTTAGGATGGCCCCATTCCTTAACATTTTTTTCCTAAAAAATTTTATTTTTATTGCCTCCTATCTGTTCCTCTTACTCTACTCCGTATAGTTAAAGCTATGGTTTTTGCCAACAGTCATATATGAATGTGAGAGTTGGACCATAAAAAGGATGAAAGCCAAAGAATTGATGCTTTTGAACTGTGGTGCTGGTGAAGGTTCTTGAGAGTCCCTAGGACAATTAGGAGTTCAGTCAATCCTAAAGGAAATCAACCTAATATTCCCTGAAAGGACTGATGTTGAAGCTCCAGCTCCAATACTTTGGCCATCTGATACAAAGAGCCAGCTCATTGGAAAAGACCCTGATACTGGGAAATATTGAAGGCAGGAGGAGAAGGGAATGACAAAGGAGATGGTTGGATGGCATCCCCAAATCAATGGACATGAGTTTGAGCAAATTCCAAGAGATCGTGAAGGACAGAGAAGCCTGGCGTGCTGCAGTCCTTGGGGTTCGCAGAGTCAGACATGACTTAGCGACTAAATAAGAATCTATTAGTCTTACCACCAGTCCTTGACACTTGGGTGATTATAATAACTTTAACCTCTTGACTGGCATCTTATGTCTTAGAAGAAGAACTGGAACTCCAACAAGGGAGAACGTAGAGAAGTTTAATCTAATGCACAAATAAGCTGCCTGGTGTTCAAAAGCAGCCAAAGTCCAAACAGGTAAGGTATAAGCAGATGCAAAGAAAACTTGATTGTTTGAAAGCTGTATACCCTCCTGAAGAGCCGTACTGCTTTCAGATAGCAGTGTGTAAAGGTAGCCATGGAGGTTTCTGAGCATCTGAGAGGGGCATCAGAGCAAGGAACTCACTCCCAAAGGGAGCATAGCTGACCTTTGTCAGGGACACAGGCGATATTTTGAAAAAAATGGGCTTCTTTTTCACCCTATACTGTCTCCCTTGCTCCAGCCACATGGGGTTTTTCTCTGGATCAAGGCTCTGGCCATGACTGTCTGCTCCCTGGAGAGGGGCAGGGGGAAACAACACAGAAGTAGAAAACTCACATAGCATCTTCTCCCTTAAACATGAGCCCCCTGTTAGTGGCACCCCCTGATTTCCCTTTTGACCGCTCCTAGCTCAGTCAAAAATGCTGCTCTGCTTCATCTTCGTATGTCTTTCCTGTCTCATAATCCCTTGCTCTTCTCATCAGACGGCATCACTCTCTGGAAATGAAGAATAAGAGAAGCTACCTTCTTTATTTATCTATCCTAAGAGTTCTGTTCCGTTTCTTCCGCAGTGTCTTTGATGCCATCTGGCCCTCCCCTCTGAGGAGGCCAACGTAGGTCCATGAGGATAATACAAGATTTTGTTCACTGGTGAGCTTTTGTTGGGAAGTTTATACCCTAAACATCAATAAAATTCCCTGCTTATTGAGGTAGCAAGGAACTTAACTGTGAAATTTGCCATGTGTACCATCTCATACACTTTCTTAATTTTTAATAAACTTACCTTCACTTTGTAACATGCCTGTGACTTTACTTTTCGTTCCATCAACCTAAACTACATTCTATTAAGTTAATTAATCCTTGAAATAGAGCTTGAATCAGCTATTTTAGAGCCCAGCCCATCTCTAGGCCAATGTGTTTTCTGTATTTTGCTGGCTACTAAGTGAAGAATAAACTCACTCTAGCGTTACATCTTCCTCCATAATTTAACCTTATTTCCCAAAGACATCCCACAGTTGCTTCCTTGGGCCTTTGCTCATTCTAGTCCCTTCCTGGACCATCTTTATCCTCTAAACCTCTTCCCTTATGTCCAGCACCCTATTATCCCCTGTCCATTCTAATTCTTTAAGAATCCAAAAAAATCTAATCTCTCTGTACTTGAATTACTAATGATAACTGGATTTGTGGCACTTAATTTTTAACCTCATATTTTACTCATTTGTATATTTATTTAGTTCTCAGCTAAATCCTAAGGCCTTTGATAAAGGTGATTTTTCATTTATTTTTCATATCACACAAATCAATTAGTAAGTACTCAGATATTGAATTGAAATGGAATGTAACTGGCTAGCAACTTGGAAAGAATATTAGACTTCGTGAATATATTGTAAACTCCAGATGGCTTAAGTACTTAAATATAAAACTTGAAAGTATAGAAACTTGTCATTTTTATGGTGTCTGACTAGCAACTGCCCTTTGAAGCTTTTCCCGACTTCTCACTAAAATATCAATGGCATTAAGGTGAAGACTCACAGTCACGCTGAAAATAAGACAACCAACCAACCAACAAAATGCCAGAATATGAGAGGAAATGATACCAGTTATAAGGCAAAGGTGAACTGAAACTTCATTTTAGGAAACAAAGATGGCTTAAAAGCCTAGGACCTTCACCAGCTAGAAAATGAGCAGCCATCCTTCTATCCTTTCCTTAACGTTAAACAAAAGGTCAACTGCCACACGTGCCCACCCCGTCTCTTCTGTGAACTCTGTCCCCACCAGCCTTCTCAATAATATTATCCTACCAATTACTGTCTCTTACATACTCAGTTTCTTCTTTGACTTAGAATGTTTCCATTGACTTATAAACGAGATCAAGTCACTCATTATTATAAAGAACTCCCTAAATCCTTATTCCCTCCCTGTCACAGCCAAACCTTAAAAGTGTTCATCTACAGTGTTTTATTTCTTCACCTCCTACTCACTCTTTAACCCAGATCATTCTGACTTTCTGCATCCTCACTCTACCAAGAGTCTGTTTGGATTAGGGCCTATCTTAATAGCCTCACTTTTACTTAATGCCCCTTTAAAGGCACTGTCTACAGAGGAACTAAAAAGCTTCTTGATGAAAGTGAAAGTAGAGAGTGAAAAAGTTGGCTTAAAGCTCAACATTCAGAAAATGAAGATCATGGCATCTGGTCCCATCACTTCATGGCAAATAGATTGGGAAACAGTGGAAACAGTGTCAGACTATTTTTCTGGGCTCCAAATCACTGCAGATGGTGATTGCAGCCATGAAATTAAAAGACGCTTACTCCTTGGAAGAAAAGTTATGACCAACCTAGACAGCATATTCAAAAGCAGAGACATTACTTTGCTGACTAAGGTCCGTCTAGTCAAGGCTATGGTTTTTCCTGTGGTCATGTATGGATGTGAGAGTTGGACTGTGAAGAAAACTGAGCACCAAAGATTTGATGCTTTTGAACTGTGGTGTTGGAGAAGACTCTTGAGAGTCCCTTGGACTGCAAGGAGATCCAACCAGTCCATTCTGAAGGAGATCAGCCCTGGGATTTCTTTGGAGGGAATGATGCTGAAGCTGAAACTCCAATACTTTGGCCACCTAATGCAAAGAACAGATCACTGGAAAAGACTCTGATGCTAGGAGGGATTGGGAGCAGGAAGAGAAGGGGATGACTCGATGGACGTGAGTTTGAGTGAACTCGGGATTTGGTGATGGACAGGGAGGCCTGGTGTGCTGTAATTCACGAGGTCTCAAAGAGTTGGACACAACTGAGCGACTGAACTGACAAATAGTCATATTTTGGGGTACTGGGGATTAAGGCTTCAGCGTATGAATTTTGAAAGACACAATGCAGCCCAACACACTCAGCGGTTAACTGTTGGGATTCCTCAAGGCTAATTCCCAGGCCACACTCTCCTCTCATTCTGAAGTCACTATCAAAGCTATTTCATCCACTTAGATCTGTGAGTTAGCCTCTCAGGTATCCAGCTCAGCTGTCTCCTCTAAATTCCAAGCCTATTATACTCTGCTGCCTACTTGACATCTCTTCTGAATACTTCAAAGGCACCACAAATTTACATACCCCAAATCGAGTTAATATCAGTCCTTTCCCTTTCTTCCAAACAAAATATATCTATTCCGTGTAAGGGTGACCTTTGATATTTCATCCCCCATAAATTCAACCTATCATCAAGATCCTGCAATTTGGGAGAAGGCAATGGCAACCCACTCCAGTGTTCTTGCCTGGAGAATCCCAGGGATGGGGGAGCCTGGTGGGCTGTCTACGGGGTCACACAGAGTCGAACACAACTGAAGCGACTTAGCAGCAGCAGCAGGCTGCACTGAATCAGTCTAGTTGTGCCTTACACACACACAAACACACAGACAAAATGGTCAGTTGCTTAGAATGAGTTCCTTCAGGATTGCCTCTAGTAAATTAAGGTATAACTAAGAACATTTGCACGACCACACACAGAGTTTAGGTGATCTTGGTGCAGTGGGGGACTGCAGTGATTGTAAAAATGAAACTCACATGTACACACTCTTTTGAAGACTAAGGGAAACAGGTGTTTAACCTAAAACACACACACACACATTTCTCAGTGGATTTCTACAGTGTGTCTTGGGTTTAACTTTAAAGCAAATTAAAGCATTTAAAAGTTGGAGAAAAAAAAAAAGGATCCTGCAATTTAACTTCCTAAGTATCTATTGAATTCATCCACTTTGCTCCTTCTCCACCATCATCTTAGTGTAAACCATTATATTTCACCTGGACAACCACAAAAGCTTTCTGATTCTGTCCTTGTGTTGACTTTAGTTCTCCACTCTGATTGTTCACAACCAGCATGGTTTTCTCAAAATAAAATCTATCCTGTCATCACTCATCTTAAAACTTACTATGGCTTCTCATTGTTCTTCAGGTAAAACCCCAAATCCTTAATGTAACTTAGTATGAATGTTATGCCCCCATCGTTTGCAAGTTCCAAACAACTTGGACTGAAAGTAGAGAGGACATACTAGTTCCTGCCTAAATGTCAAGTTAACCCGGGTACTTTCCAGAATCAACCCTGGAGGAACTAAAAATGGAAGCATGGGATCTAAGAAATAACAACATAGACCTGAAAAATCCCAGCGGCATGGAAAGTGTTTTGAACTGGTGTATAGGGGTAGTTGACTGGTGTGGTTGTGGGAAGCTGTTCAGGAAGAGCTGTTCTAATCATGCCACCAGCCTTCCAATCTGACCCTTCCTTTGATCCATTTTTCCTGACACCTCTCTGCAGAATCTGAGACAAGGACGCAGATACCCACTGGGGTAAAATCAGGCAGGGCAGGACAAAAACCTCTTGGGGCCCACAGACTGGGAGTGAGCAGCCTTGGGTATCTATTCATCTCTCCTTTCCCTTTGAATTCCAGGGCTGGTAGAGGACAATCTAGGAGTGCTTCCTCACCCCAATACTGTTTTTCTATATGAAAGTTCAAAGATGTAGTTCAGATCTGAGGAACTACTAAGTAGAATAAAATTTTCTTTAAAGCATGACAGTGGATCTGTGATGCCTGAGGCTCTCTGCCCTAGGGCTTATTCCCCTCCTCTCTTCTTAGGCTGAGGATCTAAACTTCTGGGCTGAGAGTTGGACATCTAACCTTTTCCACTGCGTGTTAACATATAGAGTAGTCAAATATCCCTAGGGGAATATAGCTCATAACTGCATATCTGAGGATTTAAACAGCCTTAGTGGAAAACATTAATAATGTTAAAAGAAATTAGAACAGGGACTTCCTTAGCGGTCCAGTGGCTAAGACTCTGTGCTCCCAATGCAGGGGATACAGGTTTGATCCCTGGTCAAGGAACTAGATGCCACAACTAAGTTTGCCTGCCACAACTAAAGATTCCACATACTACAGTAAAGATCAAAGATTCTGTGTGTTGCAACTAAGACCTGGTGCCACCAAATATCTATTTTAAAAAATATTAGAAAAACTAAGAATTTATAGTAAGTAAAATAGAAATATCAGAGACCTAAAGGAAGATTATCAGCAATATGAAACTGAAGTATTGAAGAAGTCAAATGAAAATATTACATATGAAAAATAGATGAAAAAAGAACTCAAAATTGAGTAAATAGAATACAGCAGATGAATGACTTAGAGTTGTTTTTTTTTTTTAATAGACAAACTGAGGAATTCTTCCAAAAGGAAATGGAAGAATAAAGAAATGTAAAAATAAAATTAAATACAAATGATAGAGAGCACTTTCTCATAACCACAGGGAGGAATCAAGATGGCAGAATAGAAGATGTAGAGCTCACCTCCTCCCACAAATACATAAAAATATACACCAATACATGGAGCAATTCTCATAGAAAACCTGCTGAACTCTGGCAGAATATCTCAGACACCGAAAGATGCAAGAAAGATCTTCACATAACTAGGATGAAAGAGAAAGGGGGTGGGACCTATCCCATTGGGAGGGAGCTGGGAAGGAAGAAAGGTTCCTGCATCCTAGGAAGCCCCTTCACATGTAGGGAGATCAGCCAAGACGGATAGCTTCAGAAGCTCAGAATAGAGTACATTAGCCAGTTTGTGGCAGAAAAGAGAGAGAGCTGCACAGATGCTCCATGCTACTGCCCTGAGTTCCCCAGCCTGAGATGCACATCTCCTGCCTACACAGAAGAAACCGATGCCTGCTATGAAAGGGAAGCACACATGTTAAAGGGTGTGGAGGAAGGGGTGGGGCACACAGTAGGTGCCTCACTCCTTGTGTGCCACCATGGACAAGACACCACCACTGATGACCCATTGTGCCTGAAGGGAGGGGGTGAGGCCTGCCATAGCAGCCTCTTTCTCAGCACACTCTGCATTAAAAGGATCATTCACCATGATCAAGTGAGATTTATCCCAGGGATGCAAGGATTTTTCAGTATCTGTTCCCTGACATCAGACTATACTACAGAGCTACAGTAATCAAGAAAATATGGCACAAAAACAGAAATATAGATCAATGGAACAGGATAGAAAGCCCTGAGATAAACCCACACACACCTATGGTCACCCAATCTATGACAAAGGAAGATATACAATGGAGAAAAGACAGTCTCTTCAATAAGTGGTACTGGAAAATGAACAGCCACATGTAAAAGAATGATATTAGAACATTTTCTAACATCATACACAAAAATAAACCCAGAATGGACTAAAGACCTAAAATACTAAACACCATAAAACTCTTAGAAGAAAATGTAGGAAGAACACTCTTTGACATAACTCACAGCAAGATTTTTGACCCACTTCCTAGAGTAATGATAATAAAAGCAAAAACAAATGGTACCTAATTAAAGTTAAAAGCTTTTGCATAGCAAAGGAAACCCAAAGACAACCCTCAGAATGGGAGAAAATATTTGCAGACAAAGCAGCTGACAAGGTATTCATCTCCAAAATATACTAACAGCTCATGCATCTCAGTATCAAAACAAAACCAGTCAATGGGTGGAAGATCTAAATAGACATTTCTGCAAAGAAGACATACAGATGGCTAAAAGACATATGAAAGGATGCTCAACATTGCTAATTTTTAGAGAAATGCAAGTCAAAATTAGAGTGTGGGGAAAAGGGAGCCCTCTTGCACTGTTAGTGGAAATGTAAATTAATATAGCCACTGTGGAGAACGGTATGGAAGTTTCTTTAAAAACTAAAAATAGAACTACCATATGACCCAGCAGTCCTACTACTGGACATATACTCTGAGAAAGCCATAATTCTAAAAAGACACATGTACCTCAATGTTCATTGCAGCACTATTTACAATAGTCAGGACATGGAAACAAACTAAAGTGTCCAAAAGTGGGTGAATGGATAAAGATATAGCACATGTATACAATGAACTAATACTTAGCCATAAAAGGACCGAAATTGGGTCATTCGATGAGATGTGCAAGGACCTAGTGGCTATCACAGAGAGTGAAGTCAGAAAGAGAAAGACAAATACTATATATTAATGCATATGCATGGAATCTAGAAAAATGGTACAGATAACCTAGTTCCAGAGCAGGAATAGAGATGGCAGATGTACAAAACAGATATGTGGACACAGTGTGGGAAAGGGAGGGTGGAATAAATTGGGAGATTAAATTTAACAGAAATACACTATTGTGTGTACAATAGATAGATAGTAAGAACCAGCTGTATAGCACAAGGAGCTCAGCTCAGTGCTCTGTGATGACCTAGATGGGTGGCATTGGGAAGGGAGGTCCAAGACAGAAGGGATATACATGTGTATACATATATCTGATTCTCTTCATTGTTCAGCAGAAACTAACACAGCATTGTAGAGCAATAATGCTCCAATAAAAAAAAGTTAACAAACACAATGAGAAAACAGCCATTTCAACACTTGAGATAGTATATATAATGATAATTAAATATCTACCTCTCTTATAAATTTTATGCCAGAATCATAATATGGCTTGCACATACATGGAAATAAAGTCAACTAACATTTGGATTGTCAGTCAGCAAGAACTGCACAGGTGCTGAACAATAATGTATTAAATGGCCAACTACCTCCCTTATTATAATAAGATAACAATACATGGAAAATACATGCCAAGGAAATAGAGCCAGAATCAGGGTTGGCAAATGTTAATTTTAAATTCAATAGAATTCAAGACAAGGCATCAAAGAAAATTACTTCACATTGATAATTGGTGTAACACAAATATAGCTGTCCTTAACTGTTTGGTACTTAATGACTATAGTTTCAATTTATTTCTCTTGCTATATCTTTGACTGTGTGGATCACAATAAACTGTGGAAAATTCTGAAAGAGATGGGAATACCAGACTACCTGTCCTGCCTCTTGAGAAACCTATATGCAGGTCAGGAAGCAACAGTTAGAACTAGACATGGAATAACAGACTGGTTCCAAATAGGAAAAGGAGTACCTCAAGGCTGTATATTGTCACCCTGCTTATTTAACTTATACACAGAGTACATCATGAGAAACGCTGGGCTGGAGAAAGCAGAAGCTGGAATCAAGATTGCCGGGAGAAATATCAATAACCTCAGATATGCAGATGACACCACTCTTATGGCAGAAAATGAAGAGGGACTAAAAAGCCTCCTGATGAAAGTGAAAGAGGAGAGTGAAAAAGTTGGCTTAAAGCTCAACATTCAGAAAACAAAGATCATGGCATCTGGTCCCAAGATCATGGCATGTATTTTCACTTCATGGGAAACAGATGGGGAAACAGTGTCAGACTTTATTTTGGGGACTCCAAAATCACTGCAGATGGTGATTGCAGCCATGAAATTAAAAGACGCTTTCTCTTGGGAAAGAAAATTATGACCAACTAGATAGCATATTCAAAAGCAGAGACATTACTTTGCCTACTAAGGTCCATCTAGTCAAGGCTATGGTTTTTCCTGTGGTCATGTATGGATGTGAGAGTTGGACTGTGAAGAAGGCTGAGTGCCGAAGAATTGATGCTTTTGAACTGTGGTGTTGGAGAAGACTCTTGAGAGTCCCTTGGAGTGCAAGGAGATCCAACCAGTCCATTCTGAAGGAGATCAGCCCTGGGATTTCTTTGGAAGGAATGATGCTAAAGCTGAAACTCCAATACTTTGGCCACCTCATGCAAAGAGTTGACTCTTTGGAAAGGACTCTGATGCTGGGAGGGATTGGGGGCAGGAGGAGAAGGGGACGACCGAGGATGAGATGGCTGGATGGCCTCACGGACTCGATGGACGTGAGTCTGAGTGAACTCCGGGAGTTGGTGATGGACAGGGAGGCCTGGAGTGCTACAATTCATGGGGTCACAAAGAGTCGGACATGACTGAGCACCTGAACTGAACTTACACACACACACACACACACACACACACACACACACACACACACTTGTAGTTTTTCTTCAGTAATTCAAGTGTGTCTGACTCTGTGGCCTCAAGGACTGCAGCACACCAGGTTTCCCTGTCTTTCATCATCTCCTGGAACTTGCTCAAACTCATGTCCATTGAATTGGTGATGCCATTGAAACATCTCATTCTCTATTGTTCCCCTCCCCTCCTGTCTTCTATCTTTCCCAACATCAAGGTCTTTTCCAGTGAGTCAGCTCTTCGCATCAGCTGGCCAAAGTATTGGAGCTTCAGCTTTAGCATCAGTCGTTCCAATGAATATTCAAGGTTGATTTCCTTAGGATTGACTGGTTTGATCTTGCACTCCAAGGGACTCTCAAGAGTCTTCTCCAGAGGCAGTCCTAAGATGACAGAGGAATAGGATGGGGAGACCACTTTCTCCTCCACAAAGTCATTGAAAGAGCATTTGAATGCTGAGCAAACTCCACAAAACAACTTCTGAACGCTGGCAGAGGACATCAGGCATTCATTGTCTTTGAAAGGAGGTAGGACAAAATATAAAAAGAGAGAGAGACAAAAGAGTTACGGATGGAGATCTGTCCTGGGAAGGAAGTCCTAATAGAGAAGTTTCCAAACACCAGGAAACCCTCTCACCAGCAGGTCTGGGGGAAGTTTCCGGATCTCAGAGGGCAACATAACTGGGGCGGGGGGGTGGGGGTGGGGGATAAATAAATAAAACCCACAGATTATGTGCCTAAACACAACTCCCAGCAGAGAAGTACTCCAGACGCTCACATCTGCCACCAGCAAGCAGGGACTGAACGGAGAAGAGCAGGCTGCATTGCTTAGGGTAAGGACCAGGCCTGAATGTCCTGAGGGCAATCTGAGGGAGCTAACGTGAGACAGCAACCTAACTGTGGGATAGCCAGAGAGAGGGGTGGGGGGAAGAAAAGGAAAGAGAGAAAGAACTATCCCATGAAAAGCCTTAACCTAAGGCACTGCCAACCCACTCTTATGCAGACCCTATGGCAGAAAGTGAAGAGGAACTAAAAGCCTCCTGATGAAAGTGAAAGAAGAGAGTGAAAAAGTTGGCTTAAAGCTCAACATTCAGAAAACGAAGATCATGGCATCCGGTCCCATCACTTCATGGCAAATAGATAGGGAAACAGTGGAAACAGTGTCAGACTTTATTTTGGGGGCTCCAAAATCACTGCAGGTGGTGACTGCAGCCATGAAATTAAAAGACACTTACTCCTTGGGAGAAAAGTTATGACCAACCTAGGTAGCACATTGAAAAGCAGAGACATTACTCTGCCAACAAAGGTCTGTCTAGTCAAGGCTGTGGTTTTTCCAGTGGTCATGTATGGATGTGAGAGTTGGACTGTGAAGAAAACTGAGCACCAAAGAATTAATGCTTTTGAACTGTGGTGTTGGAGAAAGACTCTTGAGAGTCCTTGGACTACAAGGAGATCCAACCAGTCCATTCTGAAGATGAGCCCTGGGATTTCTTTGGAGGGAATGATGCTAAAGCTGAAACTCCAGTACTTTGGCCACCTCATGCGAAGAGTTGACTCATTGGAAAAGACTCTGATGCTGGGAGGGATTGGGGGCAGGAGGAGAAGGGGACAACAGAGGATGAGATGGCTGGATGGCCTCACGGACTCAATGGACGTGAGTCTGAGTGAACTCGGAGTTAGTGATGGACAGGGGAGGCCTGGCGTGCTGCGATTCATGGGGTCACAAAGAGTCGGACACGACTGACCGACTGAACTGAACCGAAGGCACTGCCAGCCTGCTCATAGAACAAAGGACTGAGCCAATACCAGAGTAGAGCTAGCCGGCTGCAGACCAGCCGATTTCCCCGCTGGATGTAGGGGGCAGGCTGGCGCCAGCCAGAGCCAGAAAGGGGCAAACTCGGCCCCAGAGAGGGCATCCCCTACCAAACTGCAAACAGGCTTCCAGTTTCTAACCGAAGACTTCCTGAGATTCTGGACGATTGACATCTGCCAGGAGGGTCGCAGCCAGAGATCAGCTCTTCAGAAGAGACACCCAGCACACCTGAGACCAGCACTGGGACCAGGGAGGTGATAAGACGCACTGCACCTGAGGAGAGTGTGCTCGCCAAGCACCCGGTCTCCTGAGCTGCTCCGACTGGGGAACAGCAAAAGCGCAGGTCCGACCGAGTCTGCACCTTTGTGGAGTACCTGAGAACATGAACCTGAGTGGCTTAGACCTGGGAAGTGCATGCAACCCAGGGCCTGCTCCCTGCAGAGCACCCTGAAGCCTGAGCAGTGTAGACTGGGGGAAGCATACACACCGTGAGCAGAGGCAAACCCAGTGTGGCCGAGACACTGCGAGCACACGCCGGTGATATTTGTTTGCAGTGTTCCTCCCTCCCCACAGCACAGTTGAACAAGTTAGCCTAAACAAGAGATCACCTTCACCCCCTTGTGTCAGGGTGGAAATTAGACACTGAAGAAACCTGCAAACAGAAGAAGCCAAATAAACAGAACCGCTTTGGAAGTGACAGATTAAAATCCCTGTAGTTAACACTGACTACATTGGAAGGAGCCTATAGATCTTGAGACCTATAAGCTGGAACAAGGAACTATCTGAAACTGAACTGACCCTACACTGCCCGTAACAGTTCCAGAGAAATTCCTAGATATATTTCTACTATTATCATTTGTTTTTAACTTAAATTTTTTTCTTTTTTAAATCCTCTATTACTCCTTTAATTTTCATTTTTATAACCTATTACTACCTTGCAAAAAAGAAAAAAAGACCCTATTTTTAAGACAAACTTCATATATATTTCCTATACGTTTTATGATTTTTTTAAATATTGTATTTTTGAGAGTCTAACCTCTACTCTAGATTTTTAATCTTTGCTTTATTGTATTTGTTATCAATTTTGTACATTTAAGAATCCAATCTTCAGTACCCATTTTTACTTAGGAGTGTGATCACTGGCTTGATTACTCTCTCCCCCTTTGACTCTTCTCTCCCAGGTCACCTCTATCTTCTCCCTCCCCTTTCTCTTCTCAGCCCAACTCTGTGAGTCTCTGTGGGTGTTCTGGGCTGCCGAGAACACTTAGGGAACAGAGTACTGCCTAGATCTATCTCTCTCCTTTTGATTCCCCCTTTTCTCCTCCATCTCACCTCTATGTCCTTCCTCCCTCTTCTCTTCGCCATATAACTCTGTGAACCTCTCTGGGTGTCCCTCACAGTGGAGAATCTTTCCACCATTAACCTAGAAGTTTTATTATCAGTGCTGTATGGATGGAGAAGTCTTGAGGCTACTGTAAGAATAAGACTGAAAACCAGAGGCAGGAGGATTAAGCCCCAAACCTGACAACACCAGAGAACTCCTGACTCCAGGGAACATTAATTGATAAGAAATCATCCAAAAGTTCCATACCTACAGTGAAACCAAGCACCACCCAAGAGCCAATAAGTTCCAGAGCAAGACATACCACACAAATTCTCCAGCAACACAGGAACATAGCCCGGAGCTTCAATATACAGGCTGCCCAAACAGCAAACCCATAGACATCTCAAAACTCACTACTGGACACTTCAGTGCACTCTAGAGAGAAGAGATGAAGCTCCACCCACCAGAACACTGACACAAGCTTCCCTAACCAGGAAATCTTGACAAGCCACTCGTCCAACCCCACCCACAGGGAGGAACCTCCACAATAAAGAGGAACCACAAACTGCAAGAAAGAGAAAGGCCACCCCAAACACAGCAATCTAAACAATATGAAAAGGCAGAGAAATACTCAGCAGGTAAAAGAACATGATAAATGCCCACCAAACCAAAGAGAGGTTCACAGAGTTACATGGAGAAGAGAAGAGGGAGGAGGGAGATAGAGGTGACCATGAGGAGAAGGAGGGAATCAAAAAGGGAGAGAGCAACCTAGCCAGTAAACAATTCCCTATGTGCTCTCCACAGTCTGGAACCCTCAGAGAGGTTCACGGAGTTCCATAGAGAAGAGAAGAGGGAGGAAGGAGATAGAGGTGAGCTGGAGGAGAAAAGGGGGAATCAAAAGGAGTGAGAGTCTACCTGAAAAGACTTCAGAATAATGATAATAAAAATGATCCCAAATCTTGAAAACAAAATGGAGTTACAGATAAATAGCCTGGAGACAAGGATTGAAAAGATGCAAGAAATGTTTAACAAGGACTTAGAAGAAATAAAAAAGAGTCAATCAATAATGAAAAATGCAATAAATGAGATAAAAAAACACTCCAGAGATAACCAACAGTAGAATAACGGAGGCAGAAGATAGGATAAGTGAGTTAGAAATTAGAATGGTAGAAATAAATGAAGCAGAGAGGGAAGAAAAAAGAATTAAAAGAAATGAGGACAACCCTAGGGACCTCTGGGACAATGTGAAATGCCCCAACATTTGAATCATAGGAGTCGCAGTAGAAGAAGACAGAAAGGCCATGAGAAAATACTTGAGGAGATAATAGTTGAAAACTTCCCTAAAATGAGGAAGGAAATAGTCACACAAGTCCAAGAAACCCAGAGAGTCCCAAACAGGATAAACCCAAGGTGAAACACCCCAAGACACATATTAATCAAATTAACAAAGATCAAACACAAAGAACAAATATTAAAAGCAGCAAGTGAAAATAAATAACACACAAGGGGATTCACATAAGGATAACAGCTGATCTCTCAATAGAAACTCTTCAGGACAGAAGGGAATGGCAAGACATACTTAAAGTGATGAAAGAGGAAAACCCAGATTACTGTATCCAGCAAGGATCTCATTCAGATATGAAGGAGAATTCAAAAGCTTTACAGACAACAAAAGCTCAGAGAACTCAATACCATCAAACTAGCTCTTCAACAAATGCTAAAGGATCTTCTCTAGACAGGAAACACAGAAAGCGTGTATAAACTCGAGCCCAAAACAACAAAGTAAATGGCAATGGGATCATACTTATCAATAATTACCTTAAATGTAAATGGGTTGAATGCCCAACCAAAAGACAAAGACTGGCTGAATGGATACAAAAACAAGACCCCTATATATGCTGTCTACAAGAGACTCACATCAAAACAAGGGACACATACAGACTGAAAGTGAAGGGCTGGAAAAAGATATTCCACACAAATGGAGACCAAAAAAAGAAAAAAAAAGCAGGAGTAGCAATACTCATGTCAGATAAAATAGACTTTAAAATAAAGGCTGTGGAAAGAGACAAAGAAGGACACTACATAATGATCAAAGGATCAATCCAAGAAGATATAATAATTATAAATTATATGCACCCAACATAGGAGCACTGTAATATGTAAGTGAAGTGAAGTGAAGTTGCTCAGTCGTGTCCGACTCTTTGCGACCCCATGGACTATAGCCTACCAGACTCCCCTGTTCATGGGATTTTCCAGGCAATAGTACTGGAGTGGATTGCCATTTCCTTCTCCAGCGGATCTTCCCGACCCAGGGATCGAACCCATGTCTCCTGCATTGTAGACAGACACTTTACAGTCTGAGCCACCAGGGAAGTCCAAGGCAAATGTTAACAAGTATGAAAGGGGAAATTAACAATAACACAATAATAGTGGGAGACTTTAATACTCCACTCACACCTATGGCTAGATCAACTAAACAAAAAATTAGCAAGGAAACACAAACTTTAATGACATAATGGACCAGCTAGACCTAATTGATATCTATAGGACATTTCACTCCAAAACAATGAATTTCACCCTTTTCTCAAGTGCACACAGAACCTTCTCCAGGATAGATCACATCCTGGACCATAAACCTAGCCTTGGTAAATTCAAAAAAATTGAAATCATTCCAAGCATATTTTCTGACCACAATGCAGTAAGATTAGATCTCAATTACAGGAAAAAAATCTATTAAAAATTCAAACATATGGAGGCTAAGCAACACACTTCTGAATAACCAACAAATCATAGAAGAAATCAAAATATGCATAGAAATGAATGAAAATGAAAACAACCCAGAATCTATGGGACACTGTAAAAGCTGTGCTAAGGGGAAGGTTCATAGCAATACAGGCTTACCTCAAGAAACAAGAAAAAAGTCAAATAAATAACCTAACTCTACACCTAAAGCAACTAGAAAAGGAAGAAATGAAGAACCTCAGAGTTAGTAGAAGGAAAGAAATCTTAAAAATTAGGGCAGAAATAAATGCAAAAGAAACAAAAGAGACCATAGCAAAAATCAACAAAGCTAAAAGCTGGTTCTTTGAGAAGATAAATAAAATTGACAAACCATTAGCCAGACTCATCAAGTAGCAAAGGGAGAAGAATCAAATCAACAAAAATGAAAATGGAGAAATCACAACAGAAAACACGGAAATACAAAGGATCATAAGAGACTACTATTGGCAACTATATGCCAATAAAATGGACAACTTGAAAGAAATGGACAAATTCTTAGAAAAGTATAACTTTCCAAAACTGAACCAGGAAGAAATAAAAGATCTTAACAGGCCCATCACAAGCACAGAATTCGACACTGTAATCAGAAATCTTTCAGCAAACAAAAGCCCAGGACCAGACAGCTTCACAGCTGAATTCTACCAAAAATTTAGAGAAGAGCTAACACCTATCTTAGAGTTTCATACTGAATTTCACAGTATTTAGTATTTAGTGAAGAAGGCCTTAATAAGAAAAGCAGGTTTTAAAGTATAGGGTAACGTTTCTATAAATAAATGTCCTACCATTACTTGACAATAGAATTGAAAGTCTAAAAGTAGGTCCTTGAAATATAATGCAAATTTGTATAATTAGAGTAGAATCTCAACTTACTGCAAAAGATGAACTTAATAAATAGTATTGGTACAATCAGATAACCATTTGGAAAAAGAAAATTGGAAGCATATCTCAAGCAAGAAAAAGAAATCAGATCTAGATGAAAAGACAAATACTGTATGATTTACTTACATGTGGAATCTAAAAAACAAATAAACAAACATAACAAAGCAGAACCCTTCCCTCTGTCAAACAGATTTGTTACTAGAGGCAGGGGTGGAGATGGGGTGAGGGAAGGGGGAATTGAGTGAAGGGAGTCAAAAGATACACTTTCAGTTATAAGATAAACACTATGGTTGTAAGGTTATTGTTTAGTTGCTAAGTTGTGTCCGACTCTATAACCCCATGAACTGCATGCCAGGATCCTCTGTCCTCCACTGTCTCCCAGAGTTTGCTCAAATTCATGTTCACTGAGTCAGTGATGTTATCTAACCATCTCTCGTCCTCTGCCACCCCCTTCTCTTGCCTTCAATCTATCCCAGCATTAATGTCTTTTCCAGTGATTTGGCCGTTCACATCAACTGGCAAAAGTATTGGAGTTTCAGATTTAACATCAGTCCTTCCAATGAATGTTTTGGGTTGATTTCCTTTAGAATTGACCGGTTTGATCTCCTTGCAGTCCAAGGGACTCTCCAGAGTCTTCTCCAGCACCACAGTTCAAAAGCATCAAATCTTTGGCACTCAGCCTTCTTCATGGTCCAGCTCTCACATCCCTACATGACTACTGGAAAAACCATAGCTTTGACTATATGGACCTTTGTCAGCAAAGTGATTTCTCTGCTTTTTAATATGCTGTCTAGGTTTGTCATAGCTTTCCTTCCAAGGAACAGGCATCTTTTAATTCAGCGTCTTTTTTTTTTCAGTGATGTAAGGTACAACATGATAAATTTAATTAACATTGCTGTATGCTATACATGAAAGTTGTTAACAGAGTATATCCTAAGAGTTCTCATCACAAGGAAAACTTACTATTTCTTTAATTTTGTGTCTATATGAGATGAAAGTTGTTTATTAAACTTACTGTGATAATCATTTCATGATATGTATAAATCAAATCATGCTGAACACTTTAAATTTACATAGTGTTTTATAATAATTACATTTAATAAAACTAGAAAAAAATGAAAATACATAAATACTAGAAAAATGTGAGAGAGTTCCTCTGTAAACTGGGTTTTGAAAAAGTCTTTCTAACTAGATCTCAGAATCCAAAAGAGATAAATATTGATAAATTCAAATACTTAAAACCACTCATGACAAAAAATAAGCAAAATCAAAACAATGATAAAGTGGCAGAAAATATTAATAATGCCTGTGAGATAGACATATACCAAAACTCTTAAATACCAGGGTAGAAATGATAAAAAATGGACAAGAGATATGAGCAGACAACTTACAAGAATTTCACTACAGTAACCCTAAAAGATACCCAACTTCATGCAACATTATTGAAATTCAACTCTCCCTTATAAACCATTTCTCACTTAACAGATTTGCAAAAATTCAAATGCTTGATGACAAGCTTTTTTAGAGATATAAGTAAATAGGCACTATTATTTATACTGCTAGTGGGAATACAAATTCCCTGTATATGGCAATATCTAACAAAACTACATATTCATTTACTCTTCCCTGGTGGCTCAGAGGTTAAAGTGTCTGCTTGCAATGCGGGAGACCTGGGTTCAATCCCTGGATCAGGAAGATCTCCTGGAGAAGGAAATGGCAACCCACTCCAGTATTCTTGTCTGGAGAATCCCATGGATGGAGGAGCCTGTTGGGCTACAGTCCATGGGATCGCAAAGAGTTGGACACAAATGAGCGACTTCACTTCACTCTAGAAATATACCCTGAAGGTATATGTCTGAAGAAAATATAAATGCTTGTGATTCATTTAATTATTATTTTTAATTGAAAAATACTGAAGCCACCTAAATATTCATGCATAGAATATGGAATGAAAAATTATGGCACAACCACACAATGAAATAATACGCAGCTATAAAATTTTTAAAAACTGGTCCAACTAATGAAGAAGAATGAGCTGAGTGGCTATTGAATTGGAGTGACTGAATTCCTGATTTCTTTCCATACCTAAGACTTGGAAAGCTTAAGGAAAGCAAGATAAAGAGCTTCCTCATAGTAACCTGACTGAAATCAGACAACAACCTGTCTTACTGACCCACAGGGACAGATACTCTTATGCCTTCTACTATTCCACCACTTAAGGCCGATAAACACAGCTAGTTTAAGGAGATAAGAGAGGTTAACACCACACCTATGAAGGACCAGCAGCCAGAGAGAGGGAAGGATAAGTAAACATTCTGAATAAGCCCCTTACTAACTACAACAGCCGAAAGAGATAGACAATTTGAAAATAAAAATAATTAGAATGCCCCCAAATATTTCCTGGAACTAACAGTATGGTTTTTTGAACTGAAATTTTATAATACATTTTAGGATAGGATGAGACTAAAGGATAGGATGACCTGTAAGATCAAATGAAAGAAATACTCCAGACTCAGAGATATTATATTAAAAGATGGCATATATTCTAGCATAAAATTCTTGAACTCCAGGCACAAGGGTGTGTATGTATGTGTGTGTCTTAGTCGCTCAGTCATGTCCGACTCCACGACCCCATGGAGTGTAGCCTGCCAGGCTCCTCTGTCCATGGAATTTTCCAGGCATGGATACTGGAGTGGGTTGCCATTTCCTTCTCCAGGGGGTTTTCCCAACCCAGGGATTGAACCTGGGTCTCCTGCATTGCAGGAGTATGCTTTACCATCTGAGCTAAAATTCTTGAACTCCAGGCACGAAGGTAAATCTTATAAATCCCAAAGAGAAAAATCAAACGGTTCTTCAAATGAAAGATGAGACTTGTGTCAGATTTCTCATCTACACACACCCCCAACATACTGCATGTTCCTAATCTGTGGAATTTGTTACATAGATATGAGCACAAATACGTAATGATATGTTTACATATATGTATGCACAGATGATTTTCGTCACTGAACAAGAGAATGATCATACCGTTTGTGTACAGCTAGTATCTATTCTATTAGAGTTAGCAAAACTGGCTGGTTGGGTTTTATGTCGTACTGATTACTATTGTTTCTAACATCACTCCAGTAAATTCTTCCTGGTGGCTCAGATGGCTACCTGCACAGCAGAAGACTGGGTTCGATCCCTGAGTCATGATGATCCCCTGGAGAAAGTAATGGCTTCCCACTCCAGTATTTTTGCCTGGAGAATTCCATGGACAGAGGAGTGTGGCGGGCTATAGTCGGGTTGCAGTTTCAGACACGACTGAGCAACTAACACTATAATATAATCTCACCAGAAATTAGAGTGATCATATCTACTGCCAGCAGTTTGTACATCTCTCTCTCTCTCTCTCTCTCTCTCTCTTCTCACACACACACACACACACACACATACAGTGCTGGCAGAGACCTTTTATATATTTGCTAACCACTTGGACTTGCTCTTTTTCTATTTACTTTTTTTCCTAGTCTTGTTAGTCTTGGAGAAGGAAATGGCAACCCACTCCAGTATTCCTGCCTGGAGAATCCCATGGAGAGAGGAGCCTGGCAGGCTACATTTCATGGGATCGCAAGAGTTGGACATGACTTAGCACTATCTTTCTTTCTTCTTTCTTAGTCTTGTTTACTCTGGCTCTTTACTTTTTTTTTTTTTAGGTCAAGGTTTTGGTAATTAGTATTTTCATGAAAATCATCCCTTTTCTTTGTTGCTATAAAAGTAAGTGAAAGTGTTAGTTACTCAGTCGTCTCTGACTCTTTATGATCCCGTGGACTGTAGCCCACCAGGCTCATCTGTCCATGGAATTCTCCAGGCAAGAATTTTGTTGTTGTAAGATTGAACATTAATATCTCAGATACATGTATATATATGACAGAAGGTATGTGTGTAAATTAGGTTTGTAGTGACAAAAAAACAAACCAAAACAAAAAAACAAACTACAGACAAGTGTCCACTAACAGAGGAGGAATGGACATATAAATGATAATATTCACATTGTAAAACATTTTGCAGCCATTTAAAAGTTTTATATTATTGATAAAAACAAGATAAAGAGTTATAGCAGGAACTACTAGTTGCCAAAATATTAATTCTGCTTTCCTCTATTTTCTCCATGTAACAGAACACTGTTTTATTGGGAATCTGTGTGTGTGTGTAATATATCCAGTTTAACAATTACACATTCCAATGGCCTTTGGAGTTAGAAACAGCCATGTAATGACATGTTCTGGCTAGTAATAATATAGGTGGAAGTTCTTAGATGAGCTTTAAGAGAAATAGCTCCAAAAACTGGGAGGCATCTTCTGCTTCTGATCATGAGTGAGAAACTGAGTCCAGAATTACGCTGCCAGAATAGGCAATTAGAAAACTGGAAAAAATATAGGAAAAAAACTTTTCAGACATCAGACAACAGGAAGCTGTGAACTGTGATCTCTGAAAGAAATAAGGTGAAATCTACCACACCTAAGTTTTCTTCTTAGAGACAATTCCTGGGATATGGCACAGAGAAGAAACAAACAAAGGCATGGAAAACTGTTGAGTTAAATAAATTTTAAAAAAATCAAGGAATCTTGGATTTTTGCCCAGAGTAACTGACAGGAGGAAGACACACAGAAGAGTTACCAAAATATATATAATGGGCCTCATGAATCAATAGCTGAATAGAAGTCTGTGTATGGTAGGGTAATGGGAACGAACAGATACCAGGCAAAGAACAGTGACTAGGAGAAGGCAAATAATTCCTAGAGATCACACTGGGCTGGAGATCATTACAGTCACAGTAGAAAATGAAGAGAAGGGCCATGATTTAACAGTGGGTCCAAGTGCCCCTGAGCAATGACTACTATAGACTCATCCTGAAAGAGTTTTAAAACAACTCTCAAAAGAATCAAACTGAACACAAGTAACTTCCAAGAACAAATTTCAACAATCTTTAAAAACAAAATACAGTAAGGACAGGAAAATATGACCCAGAACCAGGATAAAATTCAGACAAAACAAATTCAGAAATGAAAGAGATGATGGAATTAGGCAAAAACGTTAAAACATATATTTCAATTATTCTTACATGTTGCAAAAGGGATAGAAATATGAGCATAAGAAGGAGAGAAATGGAAGATATAATATAAATGGAACTCCAAAAGATGATAAAATATCATAAATAGAAATATTACTGCTGCTAAGTCACTTTAGTCATGTCCGATTCTGTGTGACCCCATAGACGACAGCCCACCAGGCTCCGTCATCCCTGGGATTCTCCAGGCAAGAATACCAGAGTGGGTTGCCATTTCCTTCTCCCAGGCATGAAAGTGAAAAGTCAAAGTGAAGTCGCTCAGTCGTGTCAGACTCTTAGCGACCCCATGGACTGCAGCCTAGCAGGCTCCTCCGTCCGTGGATTTTCCAGGCAGGAGTACTGGAGTGGGGTGCCATTGCCTTCTCCGAGAAATATTCCTAGATATGGTTAATGGAAGATTAGAGAGTGCAGAAGAAATTTTCATTAAACTTGAAGACATAGAATTTATCCAAAATGAATCGAAGAGGAAAAAAGACTGAAAAAGAAGTTGTAGTGACTGTGGGGCAATGTTAAAGAAGTATAGTATATCCAAAATTGTAGTGTCAAAGAGAAAGAGGCAGAAAAATATTTGAAGGCTCAAAGTTTCTCATTTGCGGGGGTGGGGGGTGGGGGGGGGGGGTGGGGGGAAGCCAGTGGGGAATAAACACACAGAATGAAGACTCTCAATGAACTCTTAAGCAAAACACACACACCATACCACAATCAAATTACTGAAAACTAGAAAATTTATCAACTAGAAAAAGACACCTACTTTCAACAAAAATCATAAGGCACATTAAAAGAAAAAAAATTTAAAAATCTGAAGAGACAAAGCATGCATCGTAACCAGATTCATATATTATATATATTTTGGAATTGCTGAAGAAGGAACTTAAAATAATTAATAGGTTAAGGATCCTAGTGGAAAAAGTAGAAAACATGCAAATAACAGATAAGTAATATAAGCAAGGAGAAAGAACTACGAATCAAAGGAAATGCTATAAATCATGTTTTATAACCTTATTTTTTATAAAAATATTTTATTTCTATTAATGCTATAAATGCTATAAATCATAAATCAAAAACACTGTAAGAGAAGTGAATAATGTCTTTGAGGGTAAACTGGCTACTGCTGAGGGGAGAGGCAACGAGCTTGACGAGAAGCCAGCATACTACTTACAGGGCTCTGCCATTTAAGAAAGTTGTAGTATGCACTCAGTGTGAGTATAATCAAATATCCAGGCAATTTTTATCTCTAGGGCCCATGATTTATCAGCATATTCTATATTTAACAAGTAAATAACTGATTCATGAGAAGCTGCTCTGAAATGTTTAGAGCAGCATGTATATTTTGTTCCTTCAGAAATGGATGAAGTGTCACATACTTCGCCTTCTCAAGTGATTCACAAATGAAAAGTTTTAAATTCTATTGATATAAAAGCTATTCTAGATCAGAACCATACCATTTACTTCTAAAAGTTTCTCACCTGTCTTTGCTAACTCTATTAGCTTTGGGCCTTTCCAGTTTTTCTTCTTTTGTGCATGTCAGCCAGAGAGAAATGTAAAGGGTTAAACAAAAGCACCATATATTAATTTAGTAAATAAAAAATAAAACACAAGAGAAAAATTTTAAAAGAGATGGGAGGGAGGAATTGGGAATACTTTGTTATAAGATACCTCCACTAAGCATGAAGAAGCAGTCAAATTAATTGTAAATGTGTGCTGCAAACTATACCCACTCCAGTGTTCTTGCCTGGAGAATCCCAGGGACGGGGGAGCCTGGTGGGCTGCTGTCTATGAGGTTGCACAGAGTCGGACATGACTGAAGCAACTTAGCAGCAGCAGCTGCAAACTATAGAGCAACCACTAAAAATACACTCAATTACACAAAAAGTGAGTGTAATTGGTATGCTAACAGAGGAGATAAAATAGAATCATGCAAAATACTCAGTTAAAACCAAAGTAGGCAGAAAAAGAGGGGCAGATAAAAAGAACAAGATCAATAAATAAACTGATTATAAACATAGCAGGTATTCATCCAGTGATATCAATAATCACTTAGATTAAGGGTTAGGTTAAGGAGTATCACTTAAAATATGAGTGGTCCTAATGTATCATTTAAAAGAGAGATTATCAGAGTGGATAAAAATAAGATTCAATCACCATATTTGAATATAGATGTTACTCCCAGATTGCCTTAAGACAACTGCTTTTTATCATCTGGTTTCCTGTTATTAAAAATAGTTAACTAGCTTCCCTACTAATTGGTATATCCAGATAGTATGAACTTCATGGAGAGAGGCTTTTAGCAAAATGGTGGCAGACCGAAGAATATAAAGGAGTAATAGTGTTGAACCAGTCAAGTAACCTCACCTTCTTAATCTAAGTGCCTTTAAGGATGACTATTCTCTGTCATCCTTGGAAAGCAGGGATTATTACTTCTACTTTACATTTTGTAAAAATTTGAAAGTGTTAGTCGCTCAGTCAAGTCCGACTCTGTGACCCCATGGACTATAACACCTGCCAGGCTCCTCTTCCATGGGATTCTCCAGGCAAGAATACTGGAGTACAGGGTAGCTATTCCCTTCTCCAGGAGATCTTCCCAACCCAGGGATCGAATTCGGGTCCCCTGCATTGCAGGCAGATCCTTTAGTCTGAGCCCTTTCATTTTATGAGAATCAGATGCACTCTAGACAGGAAACCCAAGTTTCTCCCACAGAGCCCACACTTGAAACTCCACGGACCCCTTCTATTCTACTCAACTCTTACGCATTTGTCCATGCCTACTCCCTGTCATCTGCCAGTCCCATTGTGGTTTTGTAGGAAAATGGATCATAATTCCCTAAAACTGTGAATTGAGCATTTTTCTTTGGCTTTAAAATACCAGGTATGTAATAATAAAGATCCAGCAAACCACTGAAAGCAAATGGCACCTACAAAAACCTCTGGTGACTCTGCCTTTTCCTCTTTCTTTCTTGGTCCTGCTCAGAGCTGTCTCATTGGCAGGCAGCCGCCTGTGAAATGCGCACATTTCAAAGCAAATGGTTCCAGGAGCTCATAATTGCTGCCAAACGTGTGCAGATTTTAATAGCCCATTTTCATTAGCCCTGTGTGAAATCACCTGTCTCTGTGTTGTTACCCAACTTAATTGTCAATTATGGTGATTAAGTTTGGCTTTCACTACCATCTCTGGTAATCATTAGTATTATCTCTGAGGCTGAACGAAGGAAAAAAATTATGCCAGGAAGAAAATCATTTTGTAAGCGAAGGTGAATATCTTGGTGTCAGTGAATGAGGTAGCATTTTTCTTTTTTCAGGTTGAACCAAACCTGAGTCTAGCCGTCGTTTCCAATTTGCCTTTAGATATCTTGGGACAAATCAACTCTCTTTTCCTGTCATCAAGGAGGGGTTCCTGATACCTATCCCCTTCCGATTCCTCAGAGGTGTGCTCCATCACTAATTAGGAAAGTAAGTAAGATAATTAATACCTTTAAAGTGCTTTCAGTAATGTTGATGACTCTAAGTATAATAGGTGAAGCCCTAGAAACTTTTGGGGGGTTGCATAGAAAGTGCTGCCAAAGGGAAATGAGATTTTGATGGCTGATACTTTTCTAATTTCATCAGCCCTGTTAAATTTTGAACTTCTATCCTTGGCTTCCTATATAGAATTATCTAACTGTGACTCTTAACTAATAGTTAACTTTTTTCCTGGAATGTGGAATGAACAGTAATGAAATTAAGGAAAACCATAATTTCTTTCCTTCCTCCTTTACAAATTTTAATTTAGTAAAATCCCCAACCCCATTTCTGTTATGCTTTTATGGGATTGGGATTTCAGGACATGACAGAACAATGAAAGACATTTTAAAAATTATATCATTAGAGATTCTAATATTTGAATGCCATATGTCCCCAAGGTTCCAACACTCTTAAGATGATAGTTTCCTTGATCGTTTCAAAACACTTTGAGGAAAAGAGTAAGAGATTTTTTTCCCTATCAATAATTTAATGGGAAGAAAGAAATTAAGTAATGCAAGCTTAAGGGATATGGAGAGTGAGTCAGTAACTATTTACTGCCTTCTGGGATAGAGAGGGAATATCTCACACAATCCTCAGTAACACCACCTAAGAGCATAACCTAGCAGAGACCCTGGCAAGTCTAGACTGAGGCTGAGAAGAATTTTAAAGGAATTAGCTTTCTGGATAGCTTCCCTTCTCTTCCAACTTAAAAAGAAAAATTTCTGTATCAGAAAGAAAAACAGTATATTAACAGTATATTACAGTGTATTAACACATATATATGGAATTTAGAAAGATGGTAATAACGACCCTATAGGCAAGACAGCAAAAGAGACACAGATGTAAAGAACAGACTTTCGGACTCTGTGGGAGAAGGTGAGGGTGGGATGATTTGGGAGACTAGCATTGAAACATGTACATTACCGTATGTGAATCAGATGACCAGTCCAGCTTTGATGCATGGAGCAGGGCACTCAAAACTGGTGCACTGGGACAACCCAGAGGGATGGGGTAAGGGGGAGATGGGAGTGGGGTTCAGGCCAGGGGCACGCATGTGCACCCGTGGCTGATTCATGCCAATGCATGGCAAAAACCACCACAGTATTGTATTAGCCTCCAATTAAGATAGAATTTTTAAAATTTCCCCCAAAAGATAATATGATTTAAAATATCACCTAGGAATAAAGGAGGAGGACAAAATACAGCTCAAATATTTTCTCTTTTATGAAGCTTTTGCCAGCCCTTCCTCTCTCAAGTCCCCAGGACAACATAAATTGCCAGCTGTGTTGTTTTCACTGTACTTTGTTCTTATGCGGATACAGTGTGACTCTATTTTATTGTAGTACTTTGCTGTGAGGCCTAAACTTGTCCTCAAAATTTGGCCAAGAGAGCACTTCTTTCTCAGCTGCTGTAGAAGTAAGGATAAGGGTGATGAAGGAAAGAGGGAAGCTCAAAAACCCAAGAACTGTGACTGATGAGTCCCCTATTAGGAAACTACTGTCTCATGGTGAACTGAATCAAAAGAGAATGAACTGCCTTGGCAACCTGGATGTGCTCCAAAGGCTAAATGCCTCCTTTATTGGGCAGCATTCCCCAAATGCATGGAGATCCCGTGTAGGCTTCTGCTTTGTGGCAGAAATACCTCTGTAAGAACTGACTTAAGTCTAACTGGAAACTTTCTTGTTTTCCTCTAGCTGTATATATCTCCCGTTAGGACAGATTCTATATTAGATTCATTCTTTTTCATTATCTAAAGAGGACCACAACAAATGTTTGTTAAATAGGCTTAAACTATCACTCCATCTTTTAACTCTGTAAGTCTGAAGGGATAAACAGTGTCAGATATTCACTTTTTTTCTTTAAAGTTCACACTTCTAATGCATTCAAAGCAGTGCAAGAAACAAGGCATAATGTCTTTTGATATTAGGCTCTCAAATTCCACCTCTACCTCTGCTTTTTCACAGAACCCATGACCTCCCTCAAGAAGGTGGCAGGATAAGAGATGGCTATTTCTAGACTCCTTTTTGCTTTCCCTTTGCCCTTCTGGATCTGTTTCTTTCTGGTTAGTTGAATTTAGAGCTGCCCTTGAGATTTCAGCCCCCAGAACCAAGGGTTCCCAGCATTTCCATGCAAAAGTTCAATGATTCAGCTATCTCTGCCAGTAGGGGCTTCTGAGGAAATGGACCAAAGCCAGCAGTGGTTGCTATGGTGATCAAGTCTCTATGAAGAAAAGTCAAGGAGCACCCATTTTAGGGGGAGGGCATATTATAGTAGAATGGCCATCTGCTAAGAATGAAGTTGTGGAGAAAGAGTCAGGTCAAAGGTGGAAGGTTTAGGGAGTATGGAAAAATATAGAATCGATACTAAGAGGGATGTATTAGGGAGTTAACAGTGATGAGTAGGGTGATGACATGAAGAGCAATGAGACGCGTGCCCAGGAGAGTGTGCATATATCAGAGTGAACCCTGGGACTGTGGCTTCATGAAGGTGACAGTCACTCGATCGTGTCCAACTCTTAGTGACCCCATGGACTGTACTGGAATTCTCCAGGCCAGAATACAGAGTGGGTAGCCTTTCCCTTCTCCAGGCAATCTTTGCAACCCAGGGATCAAACCCAGGGCTCCTGCATTGTGGGCAGATTCTTTACCAGTTGAGCCACAAGGGAAGCCCAAGAATGCTAGAGTGGGTCACCTATCCCTTCTCCAGCAGATCTTCCCGACCCAGGAATCAAACCAGGGTCTCCTGCATTGCAGGTGGATTCTTTACCATTTGTTACTCACAGAAATTCTTTGTGCTGCCTAGGGGTGGCAGCAGGGAGAACAGACATGAAGAATTACATGAGGAATTACCCAAGGCTGGGTACTGGCAAAGAAGATACAAGATTGAAGGAACCTGTGAAACATAAAAACACCTCAGATTACTGAGAACTACACTCTCAGAAGTTTTTAGTTTGCCACAGAATGAACAGAGGTATGTTTGTGTGAAACTTCAGTGTGATGGAAAACAAAACCTTTTGTTAATAATAATCCTTGAATCACAGGGTTATTATAATAAATTTTATAATGTATTAGTTTATGCAGAATGCCTATTGCATAGTTTATAATCATTAAATTATTGTCTAGGTATTTCAAAAAATTCTGAGATTCCAACTAATGTTTGAGTCTTAAGCCATGCCTCTCGTTAACATTTATTCAAAGAGCTCATAGCCCTTAAAAGATGTAATGTAGAAACAAAACATATGGATGCCAAGAGGGGTAAGGAAGGTGGGGATGAACTGGGAGATTGGGGTTCATGTGCATACACTATTGATTCTGTGTATAAAATAGAGAACTAATGAAAACCTACTGTATAGCACAGGGAACCCTACTCAATGCTCTGTGGTGACCTAAGTGGGAAGGAAATCCAAAAAAGATATATGTATATGTATGGCTAATTCACTTTGCTGCACAGCAGAAACATTGTAAAGCAACTATACTCCAATAAAAATTAATTTTAAGAAGGTGTGATGAACACACCAAAGGTAACTTAGAAACGGGAATCATTAACTTTATGATATAAAACAGCAATGTTGACCTCTAGGAGAATAAAGTCCAAGACCCTCTTGGGCTCTCTTTCATCTAATACTTCCCTGTCTCCTGCCCTCTCACAGGATAACTTGGGATGCAGTGGGAGACTTTCCCCTAAAGGAAGAGTCCAGGTTTGGATTGGCCAGTTAGCAGGGGGTAAAGCTCTTAAAGAGAACAGTCTCAGTGTGTTTTGTTTCCTCTTCTCTCCTTTTGTTTCCTCCCAGGGGCAGCTTTGGCAATCTTTCCTCCTCTTCTCCCACGTGATGGCAGGATCTAGTGTGCAGGAGTGAGAAGATCCATGGCAGGTTCAATTCAGTTCAGTTCAGTCGCTCAGTCGTGTCCGACTCTTTGAGACCCCATGAATCGCAGCACACCAGGCCTCCCTGCCCATCACCATCTCTCAGAGTTCACTCAGACTCACATCCATCAAGTCAGTGATGCCATCCAACCATCTCATCCTCGGTCGTCCCCTTCTCCTCCTGCCCCCAATCCTTCCCAGCATCAGAGTCTTTTCCACTGAGTCAACTCTTCGCATGAGGTGGCCAAACTACTGGAGTTTCAGCTTTAGCATCATTCCTTCCAAAGAAATCCCAGGGTTGATCTCCTTTAGAATGGACTGGTTGGATCTCCTTGCAGTCCAAGGGACTCTCAAGAGTCTTCTCCAACACCACAGTTCAAAAGCATCAATTCTTCGGTGCTCAGCCTCCTTCACAGTCCAACTCTCACATCCATACATGACCACAGGAAAAACCATAGCCTTGACTAGACGGACCTTAGTCGGCAAAGTAATGTCTCTGCTTTTGAATATGCTATCTAGGTTGGTCATAACTTTTCTTCCAAGGAGTAAGCGTCTTCTAATTTCATGGCTGCAGTCACCATCTGCAGTGACTTTGGAGCCCCAAAAAGAAAGTCTGACACTGATTCCACTGTTTCTCCATCTATTTCCCATGAAGTGCAGAGGTCAAGTCCACATGCAAACTGCAACTGGTACTTGTCTTTTCCTTGTTGCCTGCTATAGTTGTAGGACCAGGGAGGAGGGTTTGGTTTTGTGCAAGGTATTTACAAAGAGTGGGCCCAACAGCTTGCTTTTGTTTCCATGCAGTTCAATCCAACCCACTTAGAGAAATAATTTCTCCAAACAGTACAGCCTAGACCACTGGAATTTAGAGACTAGTCTATAGACATTGCACAATATTACTTTGCTTTCTCTGGTTTACTTCATCTTTTGTCTATAACCATCAGAATCATTTAAATGGAAGGGTTATGCAGAATCCCTAAAACCCCTGAATAAAATATGACTTTAATATAGTATTAATGTCACCCTATAATAGAATCTCCAGTCTATTATGTACACCTGATCCAATATCCACTCTATCCCTCAATCTCAATTCTTTCATCAATAAATGAAGCTACAAAGATGTTGACTTTAACCTTAGCTGTAAAAGGGGTTGAACTATGCATTTTTTTAATTTAATTTCTAATTGGAGGAAAATTGTTTTCTAGTGTTGCATTGGTTTCTGCCATACAACAACGCAGATCAGCCATAATTATATATAGATCCCCTCCCTCTTGTGCCTTCCTCCCCTCCACCCTATCCCACCCCTCTAGGCCATCGCAGAACACCAGGCTGGGCTCCCTGTGTTATACAGCACCTTCCCACTAGCTATCTATTTTACACATGATGTGTGTGTCAGTGCCACTTTCTCAGTTTGCCTAAACCGCTCCTTCTCCCACTGCGTCCACAAGTCCATTCTCTGCATCTCCATTCCTTTCCTGCAAATAGGAACTATGCGTTTTTATATTTACTTTTTAACCTTTTATCCATTAGGTGGTAAGTAATTTGAATATAAGAATCATGCCTTATTTTCTGTGCTTCAAAGCACTGATTCAGTGTCTTTTATATGGTAACTTTCTAAAACCTATCTGTGGTACCAGAATAATAAGTTCTCAGAACTGGAAGGGATCTGAGACGTCAGAGGACCCACTCCCACATCCTGGAATGAATCTCCTCCCAAACTTCCCGGGTAAGTGTTTCATCTTCATAGATGCTCCAGGGAGGGGAGGCTGCTGCCTCACACAGCGCTCCATACTGTTGTACACTCCTTGTTGGAAAGTGCTTCCTTACATTGTGCTGAAATTCATTTTCCTATGAGGGCCATCCATCATACTTCTTGCTGTTCTCAGAACCACACATTGTCCCTTCCTGAGTACATCTCATAGCTCTTCAAGGATTCAAAGTAGCTTTCATGTTAAGGGGGTTTTAAATAACCTCCGTTCCTTTATATGTTCTTCAGAGGAAATGTCTTTCAGGACCCTGTATCTCTCCTTTGGAGGTTGGTTGGTCAAAATTTCTCATAAACTGTGGAGTCTGGAATCAACCACACAAAACAATGAGCAGAGAAAAGAGTGGACAAAACTTCTGTCCATATATTGACGCTTAGGAAAACAGCTTTTCTGGCAGTGGTTCTATTGTCTATTTATTAATAACTTAGCTGCAGTGAAAACACACATGTCATTTCATGCAAAATTCTGTGGAGTCCAATCTTACTCATCCCAAACTTGTGCAGCCACATTTGGAGGCCAGGTAAATGGCTTTATATTAATCCCTATTAATTGGCTGTCCTCACTGATCAAGCCTATTGAGATGTTCTCAAAACCCTGGCTCGATTAGGAATAATGATCCCTTTCTCAAGTGTTACTGTGAAGATTAGATGAAATAATACATACAAAGCACATAGAATTCCCCACACATAGAAGTTACTTAATAAACAGTTCATATTATCACAGCCAACCTAATGATGGATTGACACTAAACCTCTACCAGTTCTGGCATTCTGGGATTTTATTATTTTCAGGATAAACAGATAATTTGGAACTCCTGGTTCTCAGTTTCATACTTACTCTAACATTTTTGTTTGTTGCATGTTATTATACCATGCTCCTGACCTAAATAGTAAAGAAAAAAACCTGCCTGCCAATGCAGGAGACATAAGAGGCACAGGTTTGATCCCTGCGTCAGGAAGATCCTCTGGAGGAGGGCATGACAACCCACTCCAGTATTCTTGCCTGGAGAATCCCATGAACAGGGAGCCTGGCGGGCTATGGTCCATGGGGTTGCAAAGAGTCAGACACGACTGAAGTGACTTAGCACACACACATGCACACACGCACACAGGCCTGACCTAAAAAGTACAGAAGTAACAAGTTAAAAAGCAAAACATTCCTTTCCTACCTCTGTAACTAAGTTAGCCAAGTGATACAAGCAAAGATCACCAGACTGTCACCAGCAGTAAATTATTTACTAAAGAAAAAGAGTTTGCTCAGAGGACAGAGTCAGTAACATTCATTAAGAATTATTAAGCAGGAGCAATTTCAATGCTGGATGTGAAATCAGAAAACAGCATTGAAATTGAACACCACAAAAAAAGACATTTTTGTATTTAATACAAAATTGAGTCAACAAATGAAATAATCTGATGTATGTAGATATATAAAATGAGTTAAATATAGCTTGAAGGATTGATTTTTAGCTGGTTGCATGTTTAAAACCCTGAAAGTTGCCATCAAACTGGCATTGGCAAATTTCTCAAAGTGTGATTCAAGGATTTCATGTACTGGAATCACCTGAGGTACTTGTTTAAAATGAAGATTCCTACCCACTACTATATATAAAACAGTCAACAAAGATCTACTGTATAGCACAGGGAACTCAACTCAATAATTTGTAATAACCTATGTGGGAAAAGAAACTGAGAAAGAATGGAAATATGAATATGTAGATGAATATATTCATATGTACAACTAAATCACTTTGTTGTACACCTGAAACTAACATAACACTGTAAATCAACTCTCCTCCAATAAAAATTTTTAAAAAATTTAATGAAGATTCCTAGATATTGAATCCAACCACTGAACTGAATTGCTAAGATTGGACCCAGGAATTTGAATGTTAACCATGGCACCATGGATTCTGGTGTCCACAAAAAAATGAGACCCTCTGCCGTGTAATGGGCACCTGGAGGGCAAAGAGCAGCCCCTGCATGGAGGAAAGAGAGGGAACTTCTCCACCTGTACCTTCACACACATCTACTGTAGGCCTCAAGTCACCTCCTTGGAAGCTGTGTAGTTTGGAAGTCTCATTCATTTGGGGCCACAGGGGACACCATGCAGAGCAACTGGGGTCTTCACAGTCATCAGACCTCCAATATGCCTCAGTAAGATAACTTACCCAGGAGTGGGCTAATCCCTGAAAGGCCAGAGAGACCCCTCCACTATTGACAACCCCATATAGCCAGAAAGACATTCGTAAGAATAAGTTATTTTGAGGACATAGAGTCAACTTCCTGAATCAAAATTTGGGGCCCTGCTCCTGAGTTCAGGGCTAACTGTCACATTTGTCCCATGTGGAAAAGGAACGGACATGTACCCAGGCTGTGACAATCAAATCACTGAAGGGATTTTGGAACTGGGTCTGAAGTTGGTTATGGCTTGCTAGCGCATTTTGTTAGAAACAGAATGTGTAAATTTGAGATCCGCATCCACTCTGTGGACAAAAAAGCAGAGAAAATTAATTAGCTGTATAAGAAAATAGCAGAGAGAAGCAAAGACATAATAGGTCTTATTTCTAGCTGCTTCTTCAGGGTCCATTCTTCCTGCATTCTTTCCCGAGGGTCCATGAAAGACCTCTGTATCCTTATGCCAAATGCCCCTTCACTTGTTTTTTATATCACACCAATTCAAGGGACTTTCTAATACTTTTAACTAAAAGAATCCTAAGTAGCTAAGTCCATTTTGCCATGTAACCATTTTTTTTTTCCACCTCCTACTATGCAATCTCTTCTGGTTATCTACCCCTATACTCACATCTCTGTGTTCTGTGCTTTTAAAAAAAAATCTTTTGGCCATGGCATGTGGGATCTTAGCTTCCCAAACAGGGATCAGCACTGCAACCCTGCAGTCGAAGAAGAACAGTGTCTTAATCACTGGACCACGGGGGAAGTCCCTGTGTTCTGTGCTTTTGATTCAATTTCCTGCTGTTGTCCTCCCACCCAAAGTTTCCACAGAATGTTTCCTATAACTGACAAGCTTTTCTCCATCTTTAACTCTCTTCTGCCTTTAATTGGAGTCCAGTTCTGCCCAGAAGCTAACCATTCCCTGTGTCCCTCTCAAGTGGAGGCTTCTCCTTTCATGTGTCTTCTTCCCTGTGATTAAGGAATGTCCACTGGGGTTTGTCTAGAAGGAAGTGGCAGATTGGCTACTTGGTAGGCATCTTATGTTTGAGATGCCTTTTGTTACCCTGTTGTCTCCCCACCTCATGGGAAACGTGCACTCACGCACTTCATTCTCTAGCAAAACTGAGATTCTTTTCACCCTCGGTCTTTTCCATGTGCTGCTCCCACTGCCTGATAATCTTTTTAACCTTCTTCACCCGACTAACTTCTACTCCCCCTTTTTGTGCTCAGTTGCTAAATCATGTCCAACTCTTTGCAACCCCGTGGATTGCAGCCTGCCAGGCTCCTCTGTCCATGGGATTTCCCAGGCAACATACTGGAGTAGGTTGCCATGTCCTTCTCCAGGGGATCTTCCCAACCCAGGGATCAAACCCACATCTCCTGCATATGGAGTTCTTTACCCCTGAGCCATCAGGGACGCCCACTCACCCTTTAGGTCTCACTAACATGTCCCTCACTCTGGGAAGTTTTTCCTGATAGTTTTCTGAGAGTCAGGCTTCCTTGCTCCGTTCTCCCATTACAGTGTGCTTCCCCTATCGTCACATTTAACTACCTTCAATACTACTGGGCCAATAATCAGTCTTTCCTATAGACTTTAAGTCCCACAAAACCAGGGGCTTTGTAGTTCTTTACTTTCCCAACACACATGAGAGGAAGAGGCGATTTGGCCTAACTTTGTACTCCCAGTTGCTGGAACAGTGTTAGGTCTCTCTTGGCAGAAATTCCATAAACATTTGTTAAGGAAATGAATAGTCTTCCTCTGAGCTAAGAATATATCGACCCGCAGATTTCCATAATAGGATGACACATTTGGGATTCTGAGAGATAAAGAAGCCTTAGCTAGGGGCCAAAAGATATATGAGGGAGTTTTGCAACTACAAGAGAGCAAGACGTTGTTTTGCAATGAGTTGATTATAGTACTTGGGACATTCCCTGGGTGAGAATCTGCTTCCGGGCCTGAATGTATGGGACAGACCCAGCAAATGACAGTATGACAGGAGCTAACATGGCTCTGCTTATTCTGAACCACCCATGGATAAGCCCCCTCCTTCTCAACCCCTCTCTTTTCCTCCTGTGTGGATCTTCATTTCTGATGCAAGGGAATGCAGAAAGCATGGTGGTGGTCTTTTAAATTTGTCTCCTAACCTTGAAAATCCTTCCTGCTCTCCTCATTTCTCACCACTTATCCCAGGGCAAACACTGGTGGCCTTTTTCTGTGTATATTAGATAAATAAACTGAATTTAATCAAGGTACAAGCACTTGTCCCTTATTTGCCCCTTATTATTGTGTTCCATATTTCATAACATTCCCAGGTAGAAATCTAGTCTAAAGCTTCCTGCCTTGACTGAAAAATTCAGTTTCTTATCTAACGTACACAGAAGAAAAGCCAATAGTGTTTGTCCTGGGGTAAGTGCAAGTAAGATGAGCAAGAGACATGGGTTCAATCCCTGAGTTGGGAAAATCCCCTGGAGAAGGAAACAGCAACCTGCTCCAGTATACTTGCTGGGAAATCCCATAGACAGAGAAGCCTAATGGGCTACAGTCCATGGGGTTGCAAAGAGCAGACATGACTGAGCACACACATACACTCAAGATGATTATAAAAGGCAAATATCTGAAAGTATCTAGAGAGTATTATTAATCAAGATTGGCCCTTTTCAGAGAGAAAGCAACTGCTTTCTGAAATTTTCCTTCACATTCGTGAATGATTTCATAATTATCTATCTCATGGTCCAAATAGACAGGTAAGCCTGAGCACAGGTAACAGAAAGATAGCACTTGGTAAGATTTCTGTTATATTATTCTTCATTTTTGAAAGCACATTTTCTTACTTAAATAGCCAACATTAAATGCTACCATTTAAAATATTATAAGTATATTAAAAATATAAGATCCAAATAAACAATTAGAAAAGAATGTCTATATGTGAATAACTGAGTCACTTTGCTATACAGCAGAGCTTGGCACAACATTATAATCAATTATATGTCAACAAAAATCAAAATAGTATTAAAATATAACAGGTAAAATCAGACATCTTTCTCAGGCTTCCCTGATGGTCCAGTGGTTGAGAATCTGCCTTACAATGCATGGGATGCAGGTTCAGTTCCCGGTCTGGTAAGATACCAACCACATGCTGTGGGGCAACTGAGTCCGTGCACTGCAACTACTGAGGCCATGCTCTAGAGCCTGAAAGCCACCAGAAAGCCACTGCAGTGCAAAGCCCACACACCGCACCTGGAGAATAGCCCCCGCTCACAACTGAAGAAAGCCTAGCGCAACCACAAAGACCCAGCACAGCCAAAAATAATTAAAAACAAATAAATTTTGAAAATCTCTCACATTATATATCACTGCTCAGTCTAGTCCTGATTCATATTCTCAGGCTTTGGTAAAGGTTTCCTTCTAATTCATCTGAGTTCTTATATTACTTTCATTCCTAGAACATCTTATTAGGATAAATCGTGGATTTCAGGTGATCTTGGTACCACAACTTCCCTCAGTCACAGCCACGGGTGATTTCTTTACCCAGCTTGCCTATTAGGACTAAATATAGAACTCCACTGCCTTCCCCACTGGCTCATCTTCTCCTGTTTCTTTTACAACTTCTCTTATAAGCTGCATAAATGGAAAGAGAACAATTAGTCATGTTAGTTGGTTGTATGAGTAGCAGCAACCTCTGTGACTATCTTTTTCATGATAAGGGAATAATATTTTATTCTCCCCAGAACAATAATAGGAGCTATTCCTCTCTGAAGCAGTTTTTCTCACTAGGAAGTCCTTAAGTTTGCATAAAATGATTTCTCACAGCAGTTGTTCTAGAAAGTTGTTGCACACACAAAGCACTTCCAGTTAAAGGAAGCAGATGCCTTTTTGTAGAAGACAAGTTTTAAGAAAACACACACAGAAAATTTAGCAACACTTTACAACAAATGCTCTCAGGAATTCTGTCTTACCACAATCCTCCTTGAAGTTCATGTGCCATGGTCATACTGAGGCATTTCTTTTGGTTTCTAAGATTATTTGTCTTCCCCACTGTACAAGTGCAGAAATACCAAAGGCTGCCAGCAAAATGTCCATTGGAGTCACTGAGACAATGAATCCTGGATCTACTGCTGGGAAACCGTGATTTATCCTCCTTGGCAACCAGGATCATTAACAGGAACAGAGTGGCCGTGTGGGGAGCTTCCTTCTCCCCACTCCCCTCCATTCAATGCTCTTCCCTTGGAGTCCTCACCTTCTGTGTGCACCATGGGATGAGTCAGGTGACCCACAGTCACCTGAACCTGCCTTGTGGGCTACTAAACTGAGCCAAATGATGCCAGAGGAAGTACATTCCAGAAAGGAAAACTTTTCATCAAATTGAGTTCCAAATTTTCAGAAAACAAGTCAGAAGTTACTGATAGAGACTCATTCTTTTTCTAGTGATTAATATTTATCCATTGAGATTCTAAGCTAAAAACTCAGTCTCTCTCATCTTTCATTTATGTAGGAGGGATACTTAAGTAAGGAGAGAGAGTAATAGTAACAATCACAGCATGACTTTATTTAGTCCCTAGTAACCCTGTGGATTAAATACTATTATTATCTCTAATATACAGATGAGGAAGCTGAGGCTTAGATAGTGAGTAATCTGCCCAGAGTTATTAGAACTGAGATATAGACCTGGGATAAGAACCTTACTCTATCCTTGCTCAGCTCTTTTATAGTTCTTGGCTGGCATACCCCAAGGGGGATATGAACAGAGGTAGGGTGGGGCTCTGGTTCTGCTCCAGGCTCTACTGAAAAGGGAAGAGGCTTCTTGGGCCACTAGGTGAAGCTAAGAGTTCTGTCCTTTTATCTAAGGGTCAGTAAGCAAATGAAAGAAACCTGGAAGATAAAAGGAGCTTCTTACAAACTTACCCAAGGTGGCAGTTTCAGTCAAACTTCTCTATTTCACTCACTCCTCAGTGAGGAATAGATGTTTAAAGACTGTTAATTTTGTGACTTGGGGGTGGGTTGTCTTTGATTTTTTTTTAAGAGATCTTATGCCTGACCTGCTCAAATTCCCCTTTTCAACTGAGAGTTTCAAAGGCACTTGATATACTTTACATTTATAAACTATATTAGTGATGGGAGCCATATGAAAATGACCCAATCCTAAATCTTTATAGGAACAGTCTTTTCTCTCACTTTGTAAGTTTGGGTTAGCTAGTGTAACATGGAAGGTAAGAGAGAAGAGTGTGTTTGAACCACACACTGCCACAGAAAAGCAAATGGCCTGCCAGTGATGCTGATTCATTGCCAAGTTGCACGATTCTGAAAGAATCAATTGAGTTATCCTGAGTGCAATCTTTAACCAGCCCCCTCCCTGTTCATATATACATATTCATCACTTTTATCAAAAGATAATCCGTTCTGGAAAGGCAGCTGCTTTCTAAATAAATTGCTGCTTCCTTAGCAGCTGAATCCAACAGGCTGTTTTTCTCACTTGAGTGAATTTGTTCTGACAACAGTGCATGCCAGTCATTTGCTCTTTTCCTTTCATAATTTGGTTTTATTATTAATCTATTCATTATGCTTATAGGCTCTGTCCATTATTTGGGAGCCTTAGTGCATATTTACAAGTGCAATAAAAACAGACAGCCTCAGCTATTACAGTTTAGAGTCTAATAGGCAAAGACATGAAATGAACCCTCTATCTTCTACCTCTAACTGAAATCATGGGGGGCTACTGGGTTGACTTACCAAACTGACTAGCTAAAACAATATGAGCCAGATAATGCAAACAAGCAAATGGTTTGCTTGACTTTTTCCCCAGCTGGTTCAAATTCAAATTTAAATAATTCTTTTAAAAATAATTATTAATATACAAGGGGTTCCCAGGTGGCACTAATGCTAAAGAACCCACCTGCCAATGCAGGAGACATAGATTTGATCCCTGGGTCAGGAAGACCCTCTAAAAGAGGGCATGGCAACCCACCCTAGTTTTCTTTTCTGGAGAGTCCCGCGGACAGAGGAGCCTGGCAGGCTGTAGTGCATAGGGTTGCAAAGAGTAAGAGACAACTGAAGTATCTTAGCACACCATGCACACATTAACATAAAATTCACATACCATAAAACTCACCCCTTTAAAGTATACAGTTCAGTGGGTTTATTTTTACTATATGCACAAAGTTGTGTAGCCATTACCACCTTCTAATTCCAGGACATTTTCATCCCTATCCCCCAAAAGGATCTCTTACCCAACAGCAGTCATTTCTCCTCCCCCAGCACTCTTGGCAACCACAAGTTTGCTTTCTTTGTCTATGGATTTGTTTATTCTGGGCATATTATATAACAGAATAACATGTGACCTTTGTGTATGGCTTCTTTCAATAAACATAAAGTTTTCAAGTTCATCTATGTTGTAGCATACATTCATACTTCAATTCTTTATTGTTCTTAAAGAGTATTTTTTTAGAGCAGTTTTAGGTTCACAGCAAAATTGAGAGGAAGCATAGAGATTGCTTATACACTCCCTGCCCCCACACATGCATAGCCTCCTCCATTATCAACACCTACTCCCCCACCAGAATGGTACATCTGTTAAGGTGGAAAAACCTACATTGACACCTCATAATGACCCAAAGTTCATAGTTTATATTGTAATTCACTCTTGGTATTGTACATTCTATTGGTTTGGACAAATGTATAACGACTATATACATCATTATCATATCATTAAATGATATTTCATGGTCTAGATATACCACTGTTTATCCACTCACCTACTGAAGGACATCTTGGTTACTTCTAATTTTTGTCAATTATGAATAATCCTGCTATAAATAATCCATATGCAGATTTTTGTGTGAACATAAGCTTTCAACTCCTTTGAATAATTACCAAAAGCATGCATGCTAGGTAACATTTGAATCTATTCTTCGGTGAAGTGTCTGTTGAAGTCTTTGGCCAATTTTAAAACTGGATCATCTTCTTTGTATATTTGTAAGAGTTCTTTGTATATTTTGGATTAATCCTCTATCAGATGTGTCTTTTGCAAATATTTTTTCTCAGTTTGTGGTTTCCGTATTCTCTTGACATTATCTTTCATGGAACAGAAGTTATTAATTTTAATGAAGTTCAATATCAATTAATTCTTTCAAGGTCTGTGCTTTGGTGTTGTATTTAAAGTCATTGCTCTATCCAAGGTAATCTAGTTTTTCTTCTATGTTATTCTTTATAATTTTACATTTAGGTCTTTGATTCATTTTCAGTTAATTTTTGTGAAGGATGTAAAAGACTTGTATCTATATTCACTCCTTTGTATTTAGATGTCCAGCGGTTCCAGCATGAACTGTTTATTTATTATTGTTATTTATTTATTTTCTGCTGTGTTGGGTCTTCACTGCTGCTTGTGGACTTTCTCTAGTTGCAGTGGGCAGGGGCTGCTCTCTAGTTGTGGCATGCAGGCTTCCTAATGCAGTGGCTTCTCTTGTGGAGCACAGCCTCTAGGGAATGTGGGCTTCAGTAGTTGTCGTGGGGCACAGGCTTCATTGCCTTGTGGAATGTGGGATCCTCCTGGACCAGGGATTGAACCAGTATTCCATGCATTGCAAGGTGAATTCTTAACCACTGGACCACCAATGAAGCCCCTGTTTATTTTTAATAGAATTATAGTTGATTTACAATATTATATTACTTTTAGGTATATAGCATAGTGATTCAATATTTTTATAGCTCACACTCCATTAAATGTTTTAACAAGATAATGGCTATAATTCCCTGTGCTGTGCAATATATCCCATTGCTTATCCATTTTATACATGATAGTTTGTATCTGTTAATTTCATAACCCCTCTCAAATTTCATTTGCCCCTCTCTCTTCCCTGTTTTCTTTGGTAACTGCTAATTTGTTCTCTAGATCTGTGAGTCTGTTTCTGTTTTGCATATATTTGTTTGCATTATTTTTTAGATTCCATTGTCTTCATTTGAAGATGATATCTAATATATAGAAAATCATAAAGATTCAACCAAAACACATGTTCTAGCTAATCAAATTTAGTAAAGCTGAAGGATATAAAATCAACATACAGAAATTAATTATATTTCTATACACTAAGAACAGAATATTTGGGGGAAATATCTCATTCACAATAGCATCAAAAACAATGAAATTATCTGGAATAAACTTAACCAAGAAGGTAAAAGATATGTATACTGAAAACTATAAGACTCTGATGAAAGAAATTAAAGAAGACACAAACAAATGGAAAAATATCCTGTGTTCATGGATTAGAAGAATTAATGTTGTTCATACTACCCAAAGCCATTTATATATTCAATGCAATATCTATCAAAATTCCAATGTCTTTTTTTTTTTTACAGCAATACAGCAAACAGTCCTAAAATTCACATGAAATCACAAAGGACCCTGAATAGGTAAAGTAATCCTGAGAAAGAAGAACAAAACTGTAGGCATCACACTTGCTAATTTCAAACTATACTGCAAAGTACAGTATTCCAAACAGTATGATACTGGCATAATAACAGATATATACATCAGTGGAACAGAATAGAGAGCTCAGAAATAAACCCATATATATATGGCCCACTAATATTTGACCAAGAATACTCAATGGGGAAAGGATAATCTCTTCAATGAATGGTGCTAGGATAGATAACTGGATAACCACGTGCAGAAAATAAAATTGGACACCTAGATTACACCACTGACAAAAATGAACTCAAAATGGATTAAATGCCGAATATAAGACCTGAAACTATAAAACTCATAGAAGAAAACACAGGGAGAAAATCTCCTTGACAATGTCTTGGCAATGATTTTTTTGGTAATGACACCTTACGCACAAATGACAAAGCAAAAATAAGTCAGCAGGACTACATCAAACTAAGAAAGTTCCTAGGCAGCAAAAGAAGTAATCAACAAAATGAAAAGAAAATGTTCAGAATGGGATAAAATATTTGCAAACCATATATCTGATAAGGAGGTAATATCCAAAGTATAGAAAGAACTCACAGGACTCGGGGAAAATAACAAACAATCTAAAAAATGAGCAGAAGATCTGAACAGACATTTTTTCCAAAGAAGACAAATAAATGACCAACAGGGACACAAAATGGTGCCCAACATCACCTATCATCAGGGGAATGCAAGCCAAAACAATGAGCTATCACCTCACACTTGTCAGAATAGCCAACACGGCAGAAGATAAAAGCCAAAATAAACTAGAGCTAATGAGTGTTGGAAAGGATGTGAGGAAAGGGGGAAGCCTTGGGCACTATGGGTACCCAAAGGGCAGCCACTGTGGAAAACAGTGTGAAAGTGAAAGTGAAATCGCTGTCATGTCCGACTCTTTGCAACCCCACGGACCCCATAGCCTACCAGGCTCTGCCGTCCATGGGACTTTCCAGGCAAGAATACTGGAGTGGGTTGCCATTTCCTTCTCCAGCGGACTTCCCAACCCAAGGATCGAACCCGGGTCTCCTGCATTGCAGACAGATGCTTTACCATCTGAGCCACAAATTTGGGACACAAACAGTATAAAGGTGCCTCAAAAACTAAATACAGAACTACCATATCGTTTCGGAGAAGGCGATGGCACCCCACTCCAGTACTCTTGCCTGGGAAATCCCATGGATGGAGGAGCCTGGTGGGCTGCAGTCCATGGGGTCGCTAAGAGTCGGACACAACTGAGCGACTTCTCTTTCACTTTTCACTTTCATGCATTGGAGAAGGAAATGGCAACCCACTCCAGTGTTCTTGCCTGGAGCATCCCAGGGACAGGGGAGCCTGGTGGGCTTCCGTCTATGGGGGTCGCACAGAGTCGGACATGACTGACGCGACTTAGCAGCAGCAGCAGCAACCATATAATTTAGCAATGGTAATTATCCATTACCAAAGGAAATAGAAATGGTAACTCAAGGTCTCCCACATTGCAGGTGGATTCTTTACCACCTAAGCCACCAGAGAAGCCCAAGAATACTGAAGCGGGTAGGCTATCCCTTTTCCAGAGGAACTTCCCAACCCAGGAATCGAACCAGGGTCTCCTGCATTGCAGGCAGATTCTTCGCCAGCTGAGCTACCAGGGAAGCAGCCCAGAAGCTGCAACTACTGAGCCCACATGCCATAACTACTGAAGCCCACATGCTCCAGAGCCTGTGCTCCTCAGCAAGAGAAGCCACCACAATGTGAAGCCTGCACACCACAGCCAGAGAGTAGCCCTTCCTTGCTGAAACTAGAGAAAAGCCTGTGCAGCAACAAAGACCCAGCACAGCCAAAAATAATAAATAAATTTCAAAAACTAGTAACTCAAAAGATACATGCAGCCTCATATTCACTGCAGCATTATTTATAATAGCCAAGACACAGAAACAACGAAGTGTCCACTAATAGATAATGGATAAAGAATATGTGCAATCTCTCTCTATAGATAATATTATTTGGCTATAAAAGAGAAGGAAATTTTCCATTTTGTGACAACATGGACAGGCCTTGAGGCCATTATACTAAGTGAAATAAATCAGATAAAGAAAGACAAATACCACATGACCTCACTTATATATGGAACCTAAAAATGTCAAACTGATAAAAACAGAGAGTAGAGTGATTATCAGGATCTGGGGAGTGTGGGACCTTGCAGAGGTTGGTCAGTGGGTACCAATTTTCCACTAGAAGATGAATAAGTTGTGGGAATCTAGTGCAAAGCATTGTGACTATAGTAAACAGTATTGCACTGTATACTGAAAATTGCCAAGAAAGTAGATCTTCAATGTTTGTACCACATAAAGATATGGTAATTATGCTACAGTTCTAATCATATTGTAGTATATAGAGTATCAAATCACATTGTACACTTTAAACTTATGCAAAGTTAAATGTAAATTATATCTCAATAAAGCTAACAAAATAAAGTGAAGCTGACTATTCAGCCTCTAAAACAAAACAGAACAGAACATTCCTTTAAAAAAGATGATCAAGACGATACACAAACATTCAAGAAAGAGGTAATAAATATTTTTTTCTCATATAAGCCTTTGATTAATCTTGAAAAACTATATCATACTATCCACATTATTAAGTAATATGAAAGATTTTCAACATAACTTTTAAAAGATGCAAAGCATATACTTTTCAAGGTATCATGCATATTGGCGTATTTAATTAAGATAGGTACAGCACTCCTGTGGAATCTGAATAACAATTTGATTGCTACCATGATCCATTTTTGAAAATGCATAAACAAACATGTTCTTTTTAAGAGTTGGAAATATATATTATTTAATTTCCTTATTGAACTTCCATTTTATTAGAATTTTATCTAAATGTATTATAGTTTATGCTTTTAAGTACATTTTGAAAGTAAGTTTTAAAATTTTAAATCATTAAAAGTTTTTAATGATTTTAAAGCTCTAAGTATTAAAATATACTTCTGAATTGAATAACAATAGTAATGTCTACACATGGACATCTCCAAATGGTCAATACTGAAATCAGATTGATTATATTCTCTGTAGCCAAAGATGGAGAAGCTCTATACAGTCAGCAAAAACAAAACCTGGAGCTGACTGTGGTTCAAATCATGAGCTCCTTATTGCAAAATTCAGGCTAAAACTGAAGAAAGTAGGAAAAAACACTGTCATTCAGTAAGACCTAACAACTCAAATCCCTTATTTGCTATATACATACATTTGATATATAAATACAGTAGAGGTGATGAATAGATTCAAGGGATTAGGTCTGGTAGACAGAGTGCCTGAAGAACTGTGGACAGAGGTTTGTAACACTGTATAGAAGACAATGAGTAAAATCATGCCAAAGAAAAAGAAATGCAAGAAGGCAAAGTGGCTGTCTGAGGAGGCTTTACAAATAGCTGAGGAAAGAAGAGACGTGAAAGGCAAGGGAGAAAGGGAAAGATATACCCAACTGAATGCAGAATTCCAGAGAACAGCAAGGAGAAAGAAGGCCTTGTTCAGTGAACAGTGCAAAGAAATAGAGGACAACAACAGAATGGGAAAGACTAGGGATCTCTTCAGGAAAATTAGAGATACCAAGGAAACATTTCATGTAACAATGGAAATGCTAAAGGGCAGAAACAATAAGGACCTAACAGAAGCAAAAAGAGGCTAAGAACAGGTGGCAAAAATACACAGAAGAACTCTACAAGAAAGGTCATAATGACTGGATAACCATGATGTAATGGTCATTTACCTAGAGCTGGACATCCTGGAGTATGAATTCAAGTGAACATTAGGAATCATTCAGTTCAGTCGCTCAGTCATGTCCAACTCTTTGCAACCCTGTGGACTGCAGCATGCCACGTTTCCCTGTCCATCACCAACTCCCAGAGCCTACTCACTCATGTCCATCATGCTGGTGATGCCATCCAAATATCTCATCCTCTGTCGTCCCCTTCTCTTCCCACCTTCAGTCTTTTCCAGCATCAGGGTCTTTTCCACTGAGTCAGCTCTTTGCATCAGGTGGCCAAAGTATTGGAGCTTCAGCTCCAGCATCAGTCCTTCCAATGAATATTCAGGACAGATTTCCTTTACGAGGACTGGTTGGATCTCCTTGCAGTCCTGGGGACTCTCAAGAGTCTTCTCCAACACCATGGTTCAAAAGCACCAATTCTTTGGAGCTCAGCTTTCTTTATAGTCCAACTCTCACACCTATACATGACTACTGGAAAAACCATAGCTTTGACTAGATGGACCTTTGTTGGTAAAGTAATATCTCTGCTTTTTAATACACTGTCTAGGTAGGTCATAGCTTTTCTTCCAAGGAGCAAGTGTCTTTTAATTTCATGGCTGCAGTCACCATCTGCAGTGATTTTGGAGCTTAAAAATAAAGTCTGTCACTGTTTCCATTGTTTCCCCATCTATTTTCCATGAAGTGATGGGACCAGCTGCCATGATCTTAGTTTTCTGAATGTTGAGTTTTAAGCCAACTTCTTCATTCTCTTCTTTCACTTTCATCAACAGGCTCTTTAGTTCTTCTTTGCTTTTTGCCATAAGGGTGGTGTCATCTGCATATCTGAGGTTATTGCTATTTCTCCCAGCATCTTGATTCCAGCTTGTGCTTCTTCCAGCCCAGCGTTTCTCATGATGTACTCTGCATATAAGTTAAATAAGCAGGGTGAAAATATACAGCCTTGACATACTCCTTTTCCTATTTGAAACCAGTCTGTTGTTACATGTCCAGTTCTAACTGTTGCTTCTTGACCTGCATAGAGAAGCATAGGAAGCATTCAGTTCAGTTCAGTTCAGTTGCTCAGTGGTGTCCGACTCTTTGCAGCCCCATGAATCATAGCAAACCAGGCCTCTCTGTCCATCACCAACTCCCAGAGTTCACTCAAACTCACATCCATTGAGTCAGTGATACCATCCAGCCATCTCATCCTCTGTCGTCCCCTTCTCCTCCTACCCCTAATCCCTCCCAGCATCAGAGTCTTTTCCAGTGAGTCAACTCTTCGTGTGAGGTAGCCAATAGGAAGTATTACTATGAACAAAGCTAGAGGAGGTGATAGAATTCCAGCTGAGCTATTTCAAATCCTAAATGATGATGCTGTTAAAGTGTTGCACTCAATATGCCAGCAAATTTGAAAAATTTAGCTAGTGGCCACAGGACTGGAAAAGATCAGTTTTCATTCCAATCTCAATGAAGGGTAATGCCAAAGAATATCTCAACTACCATACAACTGTACACATTTCACATGCTAGTAAAGTTATGCTCAAAATCCTCCAATCTAGGCTTCAGCAGTATATGAACTGAGAACTTCCAAATGTAGAAGCTGAGTTTAGAAAATGTAGAAGAACCAGAGATCAACTTGCCAACATTCATTGGATCATAAAAAAGCAAGGGAATTCCAGAAAAAGCATCTAATGCTACACTGATTACGCTAAAGCCTTTGACTGTGTGGACCACAACAAACTGTAGAAAGTTCTTAAAGAGATAGGAATACCAGACCACCTTACCTGCTTTCAGAGAAACCTGTATGCAGGTCAAGAAGCAACAGTTAAAAATGGACATAGAACAATGGACTGGTTCCAAATTGGGAAAGGAGTATACTGTTAAGGCTGTATATTCTTACCCTTTTTATTTAACTTATATGCAGAGTACATTGTGGAAAATGCCATGCTGGATGAAGCACAAGTGGGAATCAAGATTGCTGGGAGAAATATTAACAACTTCAGATATGCAAGTAATACCACTCTACTGGCAGAAAGCAAGAGGAACTAAAGAGCCTCTTGATAAAGGTGAAAGAGGGGAGTGAAAAAAGCTGGCTTAAAACTCAACATTCAAAATCTAAGATCATGGCATCTGGTTCCATCACTTCACTGAAAATAAAGGGGAAAAATTGGAAAATGACACACTTTATTTCTTGGGCTCCAAAAATCATTGTGGGCAGTGACTGCGGCCATGAAATTAAAGGTACTTGCTCCTTGGAAAAAAAGCTATAACAAACCTAGATAGTGTGATAAAAGCAGAGACACCACTTTGCCAACAAAGGTCCATATAGTCAAATCTATGTTTTGGTAGTCATGTACAGTTGTGAGAGTTGTACCATAAAAAGGTTGAACACCGAATAATTGATACTTTCAAACTGTGGTGCTGGAGAAGACTCTTGAGAGTCCCTTGGACAGTAAGGAGATCAAACCAATCAATCCTAAAGGAAAATCAACCCTGAATATTCGCTGGAAGAACTGATGCTGAAGCTCCAAAATTTTGGCCACTATTGCAAAGAGCCATTTCATTGGAAAAGACCCTGATGCTGGGAAAGATTGAAAGCAAAAGGAGAAGGGGGTGGCTGAAGGTGAGATGGTTAGATAGCGTCACCAACTCAATGGACATGAATTTGAGCAAACTTCAGAACATAGTGGAGGACAGAGGAGCCTGGCATGCTGCAGTCCATGGTATTGCCAAGAGTTACACATGACTTTGCTACAATAACACATAGTCAAAATAAAATGAATTTATTTGAAATCTTTTCAAATTGAAATATGTTGTTAAACATAAAGGAATAAAATTTCATTGGAAATGGAACTTAAAAAAAAAAGTTAATTCATATGTCCAACATTACTTATTGGAATAAAAAGGGTTTACTGTTAATTCTACATTTTGTTTTCAGTTCAGTTCAGTCACTCAGTTGTGTCCAACTCTTTACGACCCCATGAATCGCAGCACGCCAGGCCGCCCTCCATCACCAACTCCTGGAGTTCACCCAAACTCGTGTGCATCGAGTCAGTGATGCCATCCAGCCATCTCATCCTCTGTCGTCCCCTTCTCCTCCTCTGTCGCCCCCTTCTCCTCCTGCCCCCAATCCCTCCCAGCATCAGATATGCAGATGACACCACCCTTATGGCAGAAAGTGAAGAGGAACTAAAAAGCCTCTTGATGAAAGTGAAAGAGGAGAGTGAAAAAGTTGGCTTAAAGCTTAACATTCAGAAAACTAAGATCATGGCATCTGGTCCCATCACTTCATGGAAAATAGATGAGGAAATAGTGTTAGAATTTATTTTGGGGGGCTCCAAAATCACTGCAGATGGTGACTGCAGCCATGAAATTAAAAGATGCTTACTCCTTGGAAGGAAAGTTATGACCAACCTAGATAGCATATTGAAAAGCAGAGATATTAATTTGCCAACAAAGGTCTGTCTAGTCAAAGCTATAGTTTTTCCAGTAGTCATGTATGGATGTGAGAGTTGGATTGTGAAGAAAGCTGAGCGCCAACGAATTGGTGCTTTTGAACTGTGGTGCTGGAGAAGACTCTTACAAGTCCCTTGGACTGCAAGGAGATCCAACCAGTCCATCCTAAAGGAGACCAGTCCTGGGTGTTCATTGGAAAGACTGATGCTGAGGCTGAAACTCCAGTACTTTGGCCATGTGAAGAGCTGACTCATTGGAAAAGACTCTGATGCTTTTAGTGCTAAGCAATTAAGCTCAAGTAAATAAGTAGCTGGATATGGAAAGGGTTTTGCCATACCACTGTCACTTAAATCTTTTAGTATTTTCTGAGCTATAGGCCAAAAATCACAGAGTATTATATAATTAATTATATCAAAGTACATTATTATAGCTAATACCTAACTCTAGTTGAAAGCAAAGAACTGGAAATCATTTAACTTACAAAATGATTTATTACCCATTCATTATAGTCATTCACTTTCTCATATTCTGGGAACGATCCCAAAAGGCTTTACCAAGACTTATCAAATTCCTGCTAATTATGCCTGTTCCTCTCCAACTTAAATATATTTGTTTTACTCTATAAATCCAGAAAGAATTTAGAAATTAAATTACTGTTCATTTTAATACATCTTTGCAAATTTTTTAAATGAAATGTTTTTACTTTACCACTGCCTTTGTCAAAGCCTTGGAGTTGCTATTTGATACCCACTTCATTCAGTTCCTTGTAAATATCCATTATCTAATGACAAAACCATCTCTCATTGTCAAATCAATCAGCCAATCAGGATAAAAATGTGAATTCATTTTTTTATTCAAATAAACATATTGTTATGCATTCCTATTGGAGACATCTACTTGTTGACTTTTTATAAGATAGTTAATATACAAATATACAAAATATACAGACTTTTCAAGATTAAAATAAGGTTTGCTGCCTTCGCTATTTCTTACTGATGCTCTCCTTGTTTTATTCTCATAGGGCCACTCCTCAGGAAAGATGTATTCCTGGTCAGGGAATAGAAGAGGTGAGATCATATTGAAGAAAGTTGTCATCGCTTCTGTTGCAATCTATAATATAGACTTTATATCACACCCTAATCACGTTTTTAGTGAGAGAGCAAGCCAAGATTTAAAATCACCTCTCCTGACTCAGTGATATACTAGAACATTCTCATTAGAATTACTCAAAATTTTACTTAAAACTAATTTTGTCTCAGCTGGAGATGATCAGACAGGTACAGATCTGAATTTGTAACATCTATACTGTTTCTAATGTGAAAGTTTTCCCTTAACAGAAATTGTGAAAGACAGATAGTCACACTAAGATGCCTTGAATTAGAATTTGCCTAAGTCAATATCATAAATTGTACCCTTCTAAGGTACCCTGGGGCAATGAGCTCATTTTGGATGGGTGAGAAGTATATCCATTCTTGTAAAGTAGGAGCAAGGCAAATGGAAAAGTGGAGATGAGAAAGCAGGAACAACAGGGAACCTCCAGCCCAGAAAAACTGAGCTACAATGGTGAAAGTCATCTCATGAACTAGATGGGTTTTGGTCTTTTAAAAAGTACATATGCTATATGACAGGCTAGAGGCAAACTGATTTGTAAAGGATACTATTATTAATCACAAAAATTGACAGGCCAAGGTCTGAAATACTGAAAAAGATTTGTTCTAAATAGTACCGCTAAATGCTACAATTAAAGTAGATGGTTTCCATGTTCAGCAAATGTGTAACCAGTGATTTCCTAAACACTCATTGAAATTAACTAATGAAGCAAGTAAGACAAGTGAAAAATGGCAGATGAATTTGCCATGAATTTCTGATTCATAGTTTCAGATGAACATACTGGATTTCCCCAAAATGTTTTAATTAAATCACTTCCAGCTCTTTTACAGGAAAAATGAGAAAGAATGCAAAATAATATTAATTATTTAGAAAAACACGATAAAACTACATCATCCTAAAAGTTGAAAGATCCCCAAAATGATATGTGCAGTGGTCATATCTATAATCAGTCAAGCTCTCTATAAATGAGTAAGAACTTAACTCTTTTTTTATCACTTTCTTGTATCCACAAATCCTGCCTAAATTTATTTTTGACAAGCTTCACCTTTCTAGTTTCTTCAGTCTTCTTTCCTTGATGCTAAGAAATGTGCTGAATCTGAAGCTTTGTCAGGGTAAGAAAACACCAGCCCCTACCCTTTTCCCCATTTATTTCCTGCTCCATCAACAGTGACTGTGATTTTCCTAAAAACCATTCTAATTATTAGTCTCCTTACCCACAGTTACTCCAAGTCAAATATAATTACATAAGAGATTTGGATGTGGGGGATGGGTGATGCAGTGACTTTCATATTCTGATATAAGCTACAGAATCCACTGAAAGTCTGACTCTGAAACAGATGAGAGGTAAATCAGGACTAATGAGACTGGGGCAGAAATAAGTAGAATGCTTTTAAACTATAAATAGAGTATCATAGTTAAGGTTGAAATTGTTATGTTCTATGCTTTTCTGCTCTAGTTTATGGATTTCTAACAGGCCTCTGAGATGAGAATAAATAAAAAGCCTAAAATAAATAAGGCAGATCTTCAAATATAGTTATTGAGTCCTTCATGACAAATAAGGTAGCGGGAGACAGGGGTGAGGGAGCTATTTGTTCTTCGTATGATCTTCATCTAAGACCTCTGCAGTCAATTCTTTGCATAGCCCGGCTGTATCCCCTAACAGCCTGCCTCTGGAAGCCTAAACGCTAATCAGTGGCAATTAAAAGTTTCACTGGGCACTATTAAAACTTTCAAAGTCAATGAATTGGAGGAACAGTGGCAAATGAGTGGCAATGGGGATTGTTAAATAGTCACTGTTTGCAAGATACATCAGTGGTAGGAGTGTGCAAATTAAAAGATTTCTCCTGCGACATCAAGTCACTGGGAAACTCATTTAATCACATCCCTAAATAATTAGAAGCTCCGTGCCTTCATTAAGAACCAAAAATAAGTGCTTGCACCATGTGCAGGTAAATGACATCAGGGACATGCAGAAGTTGTTTTCTGGTTCAGACTCAGAAAAAAATGTGTCATTTTTATTGGTTGAAGAAAAAAATTCACTATAATAATTTTGTGATTATGCTCTCATTAGGAGCCATGAGAGAGCTCGAGAAGCCCAGAGCTCACATAAAGTATCCTGTTATTTCCATCTCCTCCTCAATAACAGTTTTATGGTAAAACTAACATAATGAGACTGACTACTCTATAGTTTTTTTACCTGGGGATTGTCAGTGACATTAAACACATTAAGGTTTAAGATGTGCCTCATACAAAAAAATATCAGGTGGCCAGAGATCTACACTGCTTTCACTGGATAGATTTTCTTCAAGAAATTATACCTAAATTTCTTTGGAGGCTGTTTTAAAAGAGGAGTGCAGAAGAAATTTGGAAAATATGTCATCTTTTAGCCATTATTTAATGAGAAGTAATATGTCCACTCAACCACTGGTGATGGGTTCTTGTACCAAGGTGTCATCTCTGCTGGGATGAGCCTCTTATATAGATGCTAAGTTCCATATAAACTTGTTAAGAGCTTAATAGTTTGAAAAGAAGCAGAAACAGATGATTCATTCCCTTGACAAATATTCTATTAGACCTAAAGCTCTGGGATAATTACTGAGGGGATACAATGTTGAATCACTTGCAAATCTTGACTTCAAGAGCATTGATGGAGAAGATAAAGGAAGCTCCTCAACACTGATAATGTCAAATACAGAGCGAAAGATACTTATAAGCGCCTAAAATATTTCTCCAAGACTAGGCAAGATGTTAAGTTGTTTGGGAAAGGTGGTTGGGGTCCGGGAGAGAGAGAGAGAGAGAGAATTATCCAACAATGGCAGAATACACATTCTTGGTGAAAACATTCATTGAGATAAATTACATTCTGGGCCATAAAACACCTTAAAAATTCAGAACTAGAAATCATACTATTTCTGCTGTAAGACCACAGTGGAATTAACCCATAACCTGAAAATCACAAAATACATGGATATTAAAAAAAATAATTTTAGATAACACATGGCCCCAGAAGAAATCTCAAGAGAAATTTTAAAATATTTTGAATTGTATGAAAATGAAAAGCTACTTATTAGAACTTGTGGAATGCAGTGAAAATAGTGCTTTGAGGGAATTTTACAGCATTGAATGTGAATGTTAGAAGGAATAAAATCTAAAATCAGTAACCTAAGTTTTTTACTTTAGAAAACTTGAAAAAGAAGAGAAAATTGAATCAAAAGTAGGCAAAATAAAAGAAATAATAGGAATCAGAGCAGAAAGCAATGAAACTGAAAGCAGGAAATCAACAGAGAAAATCAACAAAACCAAAAGCTGGTTCTTGAAAAGATCAGTAAAATCAATAACCCTCTAGCTGGACTAAGAAAAAGAGAAGAGGGACATAAATTACTAATAACAGAAATGAAAGAAGGCAGATCATTACAGATTCTAAGGCAGAACATTAAAGGACAATAAAGGAATACTCTGAACAATCCTATGCTCACATACTTGATAACCTAGATGAAACAGATCAATTCCTTGAAAAGACAGAAGCTGTCAAAACTCACACAAAAGAGATAAACAATCTGAATAGATCTATGTCTATTAAAGAAATATAATTAATAATTTTCAAAAACAGAAAGCAACAGGCTAAGATGGGTTCACTGGTCATTTCTATCAAACATTTAACAAAAAAATTATACAAATTCTTAACAACCTCTTTGAGAAAATAGGAGCAAAGGTTTTCTTCCTAGCTCATTCTACGAGGCCAACATTACCCTAATACCAAAACCAAAAACATTATAAGAAAGGAAAGCCACAGACCAGTTATCGCGCACAAACATATTGAACATATGGGATGCAAGAATCCTCAATAAAATATTAACAAATCAAATCCAACAATGTATAAAAAGAAATAATTGTATAGCATGACCAAATGGGATTTGTCCAAGGTATACAAGACTTAATCAACATTTGAAAATCAATTTATTTAATCCATCACATCAACAGACTCTGAGAAAAATTACATGATCATATCAATGGATACAGAAAAGGTATTTGACAAAATCCAACACTCAATCATGATTTAACAAAAAAACTCTTGGGAGGAAACACATGTATACCTATGGCTGATTCATGTTGATGTATGGCAGAAACCAGCACAAAACTGTAAAGCAATTATCCTTCAGCTAAAATAAATTTTAAAACTCTCATTAAACTAGCAATAGAAGGGAATGTCTTCAACTTAATACTTTTAAGAAAAATACAGCTAACATCATACTTAATGGTGAGGAACTTGAAGCTTTTCAACTAAGATCAAGAATAAGGCAAGTATGTCCCTTCTCATCATATCTTTTCATCGTTATACTGGAAGGACTAGCTGATGCAATGAGACCAAAAGGCAATAAAATGTCTATATATTGGGAAGAAAGAGTTAAAACAGTCTTGGTTTGCAGATGACATGATTGTCCATATAGGCATACTACTACTACTACTAAGTCGCTTCAGTCGTGTCCGACTCTGTGCGACCCCATAGACAACAGCCCACCAGGCTCCCCTGTCCCTGGGATGCTCCAGGCAAGAACACTGGAGTGGGTTGCCATTTCCTTCTCAATGCATGAAAGTGAAAAGTGAAAGAGAAGTCGCTCAGTTGTGTCCGACTCTTAGCGACCCCATGGACTGCCAGCCCACCAGGCTCCTCTGTCCATGGGATTTTCCAGGCAAGAGTACTGGAGTGGGGTGCCATTGCCTTCTCCGCCATACCTCATTTTATTTTAATTCATAGATATTGTATGTGTTTTTCTTTTTTTTTTTTACAAATGGAGCATGATGCTACCAAATAGCCAAAGCAATTTTGAAAATAAGCATAAAGTTAGAGCACTCATACTTCCTTATTTCAGAAATTACTACAAAGCTACAGTTATCAAGATATTATTGTCTTAGAATAAGGACAGACAAGTAGACCAGTGGAATAGAATTGAGAGCCTAGAAATAAATTCTCACATGTATAGTCAAATATTTTTAACAAGGGTGCCAAGATCATTCAATGGGGAAAAGATGTCTTTTTAATAAATGGTTCTGGGAGAATTGGCTATCATCTGCATGCAAAAGAATAATGATGACACTTTATCTTATACACAAAAATTAACTCAAGATGGATCAAAGACCTAATATAAGAGCTAAAACTACAAAACTCATAGTAGAAAACATAGGGAAATATCTTCATGACATTCAGCTTGCCAGTGAGTTCTCAGATATGATGCCAAAAGCACAAGCAACAAAAGAAAAAACACATAAACTGAAATTCATCAAACTGAAAAGTTTTGTGCAACTGAGGACACTATCAACAAAGTAAAATTACTACCCACAAAATGAAAGAAAATATTTGCAAATCATATCTTGGTAATGGATTAATATCTGTTATATATACAGAATTCCTACAACTCAAACCAAGAAAACAACCTAATTCAAAAAGAGCAAAAGATCTGAACAGGCATTTCTCAAAGAAGATGAACAGATGACAATATGCACATGAAAAGGCACTCAACATTGTCATTAGTGAAATTTAAATCAAAACCATTATGAGACACTACATAACCATTAGGATAGCTTTTTATTAAAAAGCAAACAAAGCCACAGAAAATTGCAAGTTTTGGCAAGGATGTTCAAAAATTTGAACCCTGGTGCATTCCTGGTGTGGGTGTAAAACGGCTACAATGGGGAAACAGCTTGGTGGTTCCTCAAACAGTTAAACAAAGCATTACCAAATTTCTCTTGAGTATATACTCAAAAGAATGGAAAGCATGGGCTCAAACAGATACTTATACATCAGGGTTCTTTGTAACATTATTCACAGTAGCCAAAATGTAGAAACAATCCAAGTATTCATCTACAGACACATAGATAAACAAAATGGAGTATATACATACAATTAAATATTATTCAGGCATAACAATAAATGAAATTGAGATACATGCTAAATATGCATAAGTAAACCTTCAAAATATGCTAAGTGAAATAAGCTAGACACAGAAAGAAAATAGTGTATGGTTTCACTTACATGAAATACCAAGAATAGGACAGAAAATAAGATAAAGTTTACCAGGGACTGGGGAAGAGAAGAGTGAGGAGTTATCGTCTAACGGGTAGAATTTCTATTTGGGATGACAAAAATATTTTATAATTGGATAGTGGGGATAGTTGTACAATATTGTAAATGAACTTAATGCCACTAAATTGTACAATTAAAATGGTAAGTTTTATGTTATTATGTTTTTATTTTATTTTATTTTATTTTTTATTTTTACTTTATTCTATGTTACAATACTGTATTGGTTTTGCCATACATTGACATGAATCAACCACAGGTGTACATGATCTCCCAATGCTGAAGCCCCCTCCCACCTCCCACCCCATATCATCTCTCTGGATCATCCCTGTGCACCAGCCCCAAGCATCCTGTATCCTGTATTGAACATAGACTGGCTCTTCGTTTCTTACATGATAGTATACATGTTTCAATGCCATTCTCCCAAATCATCCCACCCTCTCCCTCTCCCTCAGGGGCCAAAAGTCCGTTCTATACCTCTGTGTCTCTTTTGTTGTCTCACATACAGGGTCATCATTACTATCTTTCTAAATTCCATATATATGCGTCAGTATACTGTATTGGTGTTTTTCTTTCTGGCTTACTTCACTCTGTATAATCAGCTCCAGTTTCATCCATCTCATTAGAACTGATTCAAATGTATTCTTTTTAAGGGCTGAGTAATACTCCATTGTGTATATGTACCACACCTTTCTTATCCATTCATCTACTGATGGACATCTAGGTTGTTTTCATGTCCTGGCTATTATAAACAGTGCTGCAATGAACATTGGGGTACATGTGTCTCTTTCAATTCTGGTTTCCTCAGTGTGTATGCCTAGCAGTGGGAATGCTGGGTCATAAGGCAGTTCTATTTGCAATTTTTAAGGAATCTCCACAGTTTTCCATAATGGCTGTACCAGTTTGCATTCCCACCAAAGTGTAAGAGGGTTCCCTTTTCTCCACATCCTCTCCAGCATTTATTGCTTGTAGACTTTTGAATCGCAGCCATTCTGACTGGTGTGAAATGTTACCTCACTGTGGTCTTGATTTGCATTTCTCTGATAATGAGTGATGTTGAGCATCTTTTCATGTATTTGTTAGCCAAAGAACTAAATAGGCATTTCTCCAAAGAAGACATACGGATGTTATTATGTTTTAACATAATAAAAATATTTTAAAGTAATCTCTATATAAATTTTCAGAGAGTACTGACTTTGATAAATGCAAAGTCTCTGGTGGATACTATAAAAGCAACTTGTGGAGTAGCTGGATTGGTAATTGCTATTCAAGGCTTTTGTAAAAGGGTACAAATTACTGTTTCCTAGAGACTACTTCGAATATTAGAACCAAGTGAAAGGGAACTTGCTCATATACCTAGCAAGAAACCCCTACGTAAAGCTTCTTCTAAACAAAGCCTCTGCTGCTATTGAGTCACTAAGTCGTTGCTGACTCTTTGCAAACCTACGGACTGTATCCCACCAGTCTCCTCTGTCTATGGGATTTCCCAGGTAAGAATACTGGAGTGGGTTGCCATTTCTTTCTCCAGGGGATCTTCCTGACCCAGGGATCAAACCCATATCTCCTGTATTGGCAAGCTGATTCTTTACCACTGAGGCACCAGGGAAGCCCCTAAACAAGACACTCTGTCCTAATGAGGTAGGAAAATTCTCAAAGGTGCCCCCTGCCCCACCCAAGGTGAGAAGGAACACAGGAGCAGAATGTCAGACTGGGAGAGACCACAAGAGACCACAAAACCAAAGGTTGCAGTTAAGGTTTGGGGGAGGGGGAGCAAAAGAATTCTAGCTGAGGAGTTGAGTCCAGCACTTTTGTGGTTTCAGAGATTATTTCTAGTAACAGCTTCTATTACTAAGAATGCTCATGCAGAATGCTAAAGTAAAGGACAGATAACTGAAGAGCTGCTCCCTAGGTGGGAGCCCCTGTACACTCTGTCTAACCTTGGGCCTGGGAACATAGTTTGAGAAACAAACTACTAATTAATGATTAGCATGAATTGCAATGCTTTGTTTATCTCTCTTGCTTACTTCTCATTAGGTAAAATGTGGTTTTTTTCAGTACTAGGTACTTAGTTAAGCATTTTTAGAGTGATAATAAAAGATCATTTTGTATTTTCATCTGTAGCTTTCATTAGATGTATAAATAGTGATTTTTCAATAGATTCAGGGGTTCTAGGGTACTTTTAAAGACATCTAAAAGTTGCCATAAATGTTTCATCATTATCTCACGTTTGATGGGAAGCATTATGGAGGGGGCTGGGCTGGACCGGGAATCAGGAGACAGATTCTGGTTCTGGCTATAGATTAACCAGTCATGATAGTTAACCTGTAGCCAGGTTAACTAGTTAACCTGGAGAAGTTATTTGACCCCAATTTCTCCATCTCCAAATTTAAATTCTTGGATTAGATAGTTCTAGCCCCTTCCAGCTCTGTTACATGTAGTTGTATCTCTTCTTTCTAATCCCACATAAGCCATATTACCGGGGTGGGGAGGGTGTCAAGGAACTTACTCCAGCTACTCTTCATGCCACATATAAATCAGTGATGATGAAATCTGTTAAGATCACAAGAAAGACCAACTGAATTATGAATTTGAACTGACACCAAAAAATGTAGCTGTCACCCAGACAGTATTCAGAACTAATATTTGACAGGGATGTCAGGAGCACTCAATGGGGAAAGGACAATTCCTTCAACAAACAGTGCTGATACAATTGGATAAAACATGCAGAAAAATGAAATTGGATCCCTGTCTTACACAGTTCATTAAAACTAACTTAAAATGGATTAAAGGCTTGAACATAGGCTCAATATTATAAAACTCCTAGAAGAAAATATAGGAAAAATTTTTGATATAAAACTGGGAAGTATCATAAGCAACAAAAACAAAAATCCACAAGTTGGACTACATCAAACTAAAAGTTTCTGCACAGCAAAAGAAACAATTGGCAAAATGAAAAGGAGACTATGGAATAGGAGAAAATAACTGTAAACCATATATTGAATAAAGGCTTAATATACAAGATATATAAAGAGCTTGTGTAACTCCAATAACAAAAAAAGCAAACAATTCAATTTAAAAAATGGTCAGAGGAACTAAGTAGACATTTTTTAAAGACATCCAAATGACCAACAGATTCATGAAAAGATGTGCAACATCACTAGTCATGGAAATGCAAATCAAAACAACAAGATACAGCCATAAAAAGGAATGAATGTGAGTCAGTTGTCTTGAGGTGAATGAACTTAGAGCCTGTTATACAAAGTGAAGTAAGTCAAGAAGAGAAAAACAAATATCATATATTAATACATATATATGGAATCTAGAAAAATGGTACTGATGAACCTATTTACAGGGAAGGAATGGAGATGCTGATGTAGAGAACAGACTTGTGGACACAGCAGTGGAAGGAGAGGGTGGGACAAACTGAGAAACTGGCATTGACACATATACACTATTACATGTACAACAGGCACTAGTCGGAAGCTGCCGTAGAACACAGGGAGCCCAGCCTCATGATCTCTAGAGACCTAGAGGATTGGGGTGGGGGAATGGGAGGGAGGGGATATGAGAACAAAGAAGAGCCAAAAACACTAGAGATAGAGACAACTATTATTATAAATAATAATAATATAATTATATATGCTATATATATAATATATATAATTATGACTGATTCACATGTTGTATGGCAGAAACCAACACAATGTTGTAAAGCAATTTTCCTCCAATTAAAAAATTTAAAAATGAGATTATATCACACCCGTTAGAATGGCTATCATCAAGAAGATAAGAGATAACAAATGTTGGTGAGGATGTAGGGATAAGGGAATTATATAATTGTTGGTGGGAATGTGATTTGGTTCAACCACTATGAAAAACAGTATGAAAGTTTCTCAAAAAGTTAAAAATAGAACTACCATATGATCCAGCCATTTCCCTTCTAGGTATGTAGCCCAAGGATGTGAAACAGAAGTTCAAAGAGATAAATTCACTCTTAGGTTCAGTGGTTGGTTTGGTGGTTTAGTCACTAAGTCACGTTCAACTCTTGTGACCCCATGGACTATAACCTGCCAGGATCCTCTGTCCATGGGATTCTCCAGGCAAGAATGTTGGAGTGGGTTGCCCTTTCCTTCTCCAAGGGATCTTCCTGATCCAGGGATCAAACCTGGGTCCCCCTGCATTGCAGGCAAATTCTTTACTGACTGAGCTACAAGGGAAGTCCATCAACAGATGAAAAGATGAGGAAGATGTAAAATATACATATCTATATATAGATATATATACACACACACATATGCCATGGAATATTATTCAGCCATGAGAAAGAAAGAAGTTCTGTCATTTTCAATAACATGAATGGACCTTGAGATCATTATGCTAAGTGAGATAAGTCACACAAATACTGTGTGATACCATTTATATGTGGAATTTTAAAAAGCTGAAATGATAAAAACATAGAGTAGAATGGTGTGGAGGCAGTGAAGGGATTGGGGATTTGTTATTTAAGTGTATAAACTGGGAATTGGTAGATAAATAAGTCATGGAGAGCTAATGCACAGCTTAGTAATTGTAGTCAACAATGCTGTATTATAAACTTCAGAGTTGCTAAGAGACTAGATCTTAATTGTTTGCACCACAAAAGAAATGATAATTACAGAACTTGATAGAGGTGTTAGTTCTGTCTCTTGATAGTGCGTGCTCGGGCTCAGCCACTGACTGACTCAGTCAGTCACAAGTTGTGTCTAACCCTTGTGACCCCATGTACTGTAGCCTACCAGGCTCCTCTGTCCATGGGAATCTCCAGGCAAGAATACTGGAGTGGGTTGCCATTTCCTTCTCCAGACATCTTCCCAACCCAGGAGTGAACCCACATCTCTTGCGTCTCTTAGCAGGCGGATTCTTCACCAACTGCACTACCTGGGAATCATACTGAAATGTGTAAATATATCAAACCAACACACAACACACTGCATACTTTAAACTTATACAATGTTCTATGTCAATTGTATTTCAATTTTTAAGAAAACAAAATAGTTGTCTCTCTCCCTAGTGTTTTGGGCTCTTCTTTGCTCTCGGGCTGTCAGCTGTTGCATGTGTCTGCTGACCTGACCCCCTTGCAACCAGCAGAGCTCTATATGCCTCGTGAGCTTTTAGCATCTTTTTTTTTCCCTGCAGGGAGGAATGGTTGCTGTAGTAGGAAATTTTAATGGTCTTTTCTTTTTATTAAAAATTCTGTTTCTCAATTGTGCTATGATGTATGAGGTTGTTGAGAAATTAATCTTTAGAGAAATAATATGTAATTAAGTGTCTTAGCTTGAACTATTGTCACAAAATTTTATAAACTGAGTATCTTAAATAACAGATGGCTATCTCTTAGTTCTGAAAACTGGAAAGTCCAAGATGAAGGCTTTGGCAGATTTCATTCCTGCTGAGTGGTCTCTTCCTGGCTTGCAGATTACTGTCTTCTCTTTGTGTCCTCACACAGAAGAAAGAGAGCTCTGGTCTCTATTCCTCTTCTAACAAGGATACTGATCCCATCATGGGGATCCCACCCCATGACATCATTTAAACCCAATTATCTTTCAAAGGCCCCACCTCCAAATACCATAAAATTGGGTTAGGGCTTCAACATACAAATTTTAACATATGAACATTCAGTCCATAACACTGAGACTCTGTGTTATTTCTATTTCTTTTTATCCCAAGAAAAGTGATGAAAGTACCTAACTGTGAGTGAGGCATCAATAGGATATACCATATTCTATATTCTGACTCAATATAAAAGAGGGGTAAACAACTTGGGGTACCTCTTTATTAGAAAAGCTAAGGAAAAAAAACAATGTTTTAAGAGTGGGATGATTTTTCTATTGATTCCTAGTTTCTTGCAGCCTCTAGATACCTTTCTAAAGGCAAATTTCAATCATCAACCATGGAGTGATTAGGGAAAATGCTCCCTCTGATTTTTGTATGAATGATACAGTTATAGGAGAGAGAAGCTGACATTCAACCAGTACATGGTGCTGTTTGACTCCTTTCTGCATAAACACGTGATCTCCACAGATAACATCCCCATCCTCTAAGTGTCATGGGCTTGTTTCCTGGGTCCAGTTCTGGGGATGAGCGTGTGTACATGTGCGCATGCATGCACGCATGCACACACACTTTCTTTAAGAGATATGGCCAAGTCTCTTTTGCAATAATTCTACAGTTAAGCATCAATATAGGGCAAAATCAGTATGGGTAACCTATATACTCAGTTACAAAAATGAGCAACTTAGCTTATAGCTTAGATAAAAATGCAAAACAAACAACTCTGTTTCTATGGCTTACAATTAATGAGCTTAAAAAGAATTCCTTCAACAAGTTGTATGACTGTATTTTCTCATTAAATTGTTTACATAAAACTTGGATTAACTAAGTTGTAATAAACTCAAGATCAGTGAATATTGAGAAAATCCCTTCTAGATAATTTACTGCCAAATCAATACAGAGCAGCTAAGCATTTTTAGGGCTTTCCAGGTGTGGCGAGTGGTAAAAAACCCACCTGCCAATACAGGAGACACGTAAGAGACTCAGGTTTGATCCCTGGGTCAGGAAGATCCTCTGGAGAATAGAATGGCTACCCACTCCAGTTTCTTGCCTGGAGAACCCCATGCACAGAGGAATCAGGTAGGCTATGGTCCATAGGGTTGCAAAGAGTCAGACATGACTGAAGCAACTTAACAAACAACCATTTTCAATGTCTCTTTCTACATATTTACTTTCATCAAAAATTTCTTTCTCTTTAACTACTCTGACCAAAATCTTTAAAATGAATATTACTGCCATCACAGATTGATGGCATAGATACTTTCCTCTAGGAAGGAAGTATAATGGGAGTGAGACCCCCACATCAAAAACAGGATGGAGGACTTCCCAGTGGTGGTCCAGTGCTTAAGCATCTGCCTGCCAATGCAGGGGTCATGGGTTTGATCCCTGGTTCAGGAAGATTTCACATGCTATGGGGCAACTAAGGCTGTGCACCACAGCTACTAAAGCCTGCATGCCCTTGAGTCCATGTTCTGTGATAAGAGAAGCCACTGCAACGGGAAGCCCACATGGCAGCTAGAGTAGCTCTCACTCGCTGCACCTAGAGAAAGCCGACGTGCAGCAACAAGAGCCAGCATTGCCCACCCCACCAAGAAAAAGCCCAGCATGGAGAAATAAACAGAAATACATATAACTGAATGTCATATGATAGATTCTATTTCATTTGGGAAAATCACTCAAGTAACTTGAGTACATGTTATCAGGGCTCTAAAAGTTAGTGTTTTCTGTAACTCTGGGTCAAAACAGTTGACACGACTTGTTTACATGATAGTATGATTAGAACAACTCATACTCTATACTTTCACTGATTACACAATGTTGTAAACATACTATGTTGATCAGAAACTTAAATATGGAAGATTTCGTAGAAGAAGCATCTCAAGACAGCTTTAAATCTATTGATGCCCTAGGAAAACCCTAGGAATAGTTAGACAAGGAATGATTGCTTTCTACCTAAGTACCAACTTTTGACATTTTTCATAACTCAATTCAGATTTCTCATCCAATCATATTCTTTTCTGCACTTAACCAGTTTATCATTTTTTTAACTTGACACAGCTGAACAAAGGCCTTTGTCTAGAAGACTGGTACAGTTGGGTTGGAGTCACAGCTCCAATCTCTCACTAGTTGTGTGATTTTAGAAAGTTCTTTAAATTTTTGATCCTTAGCTTCTGCATCCATATATTGGGGATAATGATAGTATAGTCCTCATAATATTGTTATTAGGATTAAATGATATAATGGTATTAAAGTACTTAGAATAAAGTCTGGTATATGGTGGGAACACCATAAATATTAGTATTACTATTTACATTATTAACAAATAATTAATTTCCAATAATCTATGGTACTTGTAAGTGCCATGCCAATTACTTTTTCAAATTAATTACAGGATTCTAATGATAATGGGCTTCCCTGGTGGCTCAGAGGTTAAAGCATCTGCCTCCAATGCAAGAGACCTGGGTTTGATCCCTGGGTTGGGAAAATCCCCTGGAGAAAGAAATGGCAATCCACTCCAGTATTCTTGCCTGGAGAATCCCATGGACGGAGAAGCCTAGTAGGTTACAGTCCACGGGGTCCCAGAGAGTCGGACACGACTGAGCGACTTCAACTTCACCTTCACCTTCTAAAGATAAAGAAGAACTTCTGTGTGCATATACACATGCATACACAAATTCAGACATATTTATATGGGAAATAAAACCAAAAAATAAAAAACAATTATAGGGGTCTAGAAACAGAGATAAGTCTGATGATCACTTGAAGACGGCACTTGATTCATCGAATTTACATGCAGTTGTTCCCAACTTCAGCTTCAGAAAATAGTACAGTAATTAAAGAGCTAAACAAGGCTGGTATTCAAGAAAGTCCATTGAATTTGCTAGTTTCTTCTATATCACAGAAGTTGACAAGAAATATAAAGTGGGAAACAGGATTATTTCTGGTTTTAGGAGAGAAGGTTGTTGGATATGAGCAGCTGTTACTAACTTTTAAAACTTGATATAATAAAAACCTATGGCTTGAGAACTCAGAGTAACAGAAGTGCTCTGAATGGAATGTGACAGTTTCCTACATGGTCTAGACTGCCTCCCTCCCAGATCACTGTCACCAGTGGAGGCAAGTGGTCAAATGGAATTCCACTGACCACTCCTCTCTTCTGTGTGAGCCCCTTTCTCTACTGATAATTCTATCAACACACGTCCTCCTCAGGAAGGAATGTGATTATTTCTGTTCCCAATAAGGTAGATGATGAATAAATGACATTAATATTAATAAAAGTAGACAAGCACTCCTTTTAGCCTTCTACAGCCACAGAAGTCTAAAAGCTCTGTGTTTTGAAGAGTGAAGGGTAATGCTGAAAAGAGTGGGTTAAGCTATATGGAGAAACCCATATTCAAGATGCTCTAAGTATATTCAACTTAATCCTATCCACAAACTGCCAAAACAGATGAAGATAGCTCTCCAGGACTGAATGACATCTGACTGTGTATCTGGAAGTTCCAAAGGACTCCAAGAATGAAAATGAAAGATGATGGCCAGTTTCTGGACCAGGAGGTCAGAAAATTACAGATGTGACTCTCACTTATAAAAAGGACTTCAACATTGGTAACTGAGGAATCTCCCCTCGATACCAGGCAAGTTGGGCAAAATTAGCTGATTCAGAATGAAAACAAAAATAACCTATTTAACCATGGCAACATAGTTCCTAAATTCTTCAAGTAAACAGATAGAAGAATAAATGAAATAAAATCCTCTGGATTTATCTTTATTTCTTCTTGGGTTTTCCACCTAGATACATTGTAGGCAGTTGTCACATTCCATTGGAGATCTTTTGTTACCCTTTTTAAAAAAAAATTTATTTATTTTAATTGGAGGCTAACTATTTTACAATATTGTACTGGTTCTGCCACACATCAACATGAATCTGCCACGGGTGTACACGTGTTCCCCATCCTGAACCCCCTCCCACCTCCCTCCCTGTACCATCCCTCCGGGTCATCCCAGTGCACCAGCCCCAAGCATCCTGTATCGAACCTGGACTGATGATTTATTTCTTATATGATATTATACATGTTTCAGCGCCATTCCCCCAAATCGTCCCACCCTCTCCCTCTCCCACAGAGTCCAAAAGTCTGTTCTATACATCTGTGTCTCTTTGCTGTCTCGCATGCAGGGTTATCATTACCATCTTTCTAAATTCCATATATATGTGTTAGTATACTGTATTGGTATTTTTCATTCTGGCTTACTTCACTCTGTATAATTGGTTCCAGTTTCATCCACCTCATTAGAACTGATTCAAATGTATTCTTTTTAATGGTTGAGTAATACTCCATTGTGTATATGTACCACAGCTTCTTATCCATTCATCTGCTAATGGACATCTAGGTTGCTTCCATGTCCTGGCTATTATAAACAGTGCTGCAATGAACATTGGGGTACACATTCTCAAGCCATAGATTTGGTATATTAGAGTTAAGAGATTATTTAGAGATTATCCATACCCACCATCCTTGTGCTCCTGAAACTGGTGTATTTGGAAACTCATTTAAATATCCAAAGATGATTCAAAGTGGAATCACTGTAGGCTAGTGATGGGAATTGTTTTTTCATCATTAGGTAATAAAGAGTAAAGATAGGCACATCACTAGATGTAGAAGAGTAGGATTGTTCAAGAATCCATAGCAGGGCAGAGATTGTTAAATAAATTTATAAATGACAATAAAGAAGATGCACAAATCTCTTCAGACATACCAGAGGGGAGAGAGAGAGACCATAGAATAATCTTATGAGTCTGTGTCAGTGGGCAAATCCTTATGAGATGCTATAATAATGCATGTGAAGGAAAAGTAATGAATTTGGAAATAACTAATCTAGAATACTCAAAATGAAAGACTCTCCTTTATCAGATTTTACTCAAGAAAAAGAATCAGAATCATTACCCTGACATGGAATACCCTGTATTCCACTGACCCTGGAATACAAACCCAATATTCTGCATCAGCCAAAAGGCTTAGAAAACAAAGAAAAACATTAAAAAGTACATTGGAAATAAAGCTTTATTCTAGTAAATCTGTGCTTGAAAGGATTTATGTAGTTCCTGCCACCATCCCTCAAAAGAATTTTGCCATAAAACTTGAAAAGGTCCAGAGAAGAATAATCTAAAATTTCAGAGATAATGAGAGTAAAACGGGCATCTTTGGTTCAAAATCTATAAATGAGAAATCTAATTATATAGAAGTAATTAAATCTACATGATCATAAGTAATATTGAATAGGTGAGCAGAGATTTGCTTACACACTAATCTTAAAATCCTGGAACAGGAAGAAGGCAACTTTTGAAACACAGAAATTCATTAGCCAAGGAAATAGAAATGCATTTCAAAAGCATTTGAATAAATTGTGACTGATACAGTTATTAATGACTTTGAGATATATTCAGCTCCTAGAATTAATGTGACTTCAGAAGGTGCAATAGAAGTATTTTGTAGACATCTTTGTGGGCAAGAGAATCCAGGTATGGATAGATCAAATGTTTCCAGAGAGCTCATGAGTTGGAAAAGTCTGAAAACTATTGATGCAGTAACAAAATAACCTCCAATTCATTCAGCATACTACTTTTTTTTTCCCTCTTCCTCTCTTTTGAATATTTCACATCCAAGTACAGTGAAGACAAACTTTCAGCAGTGAATTCTCCACTTTGATTGATAGCCAGAGATCAGGGCTTCCCAGCAGTTCTGATGAATATGTGTAACTTCTTGGTTCATCTCTATTGTTTCATCTTAAATTCAGCAAATGAGATGATCCAGATGAGCAGTGCTGCAGTTCCTCCTCATTTGCATTTTATTAGCTTTATGACACTTTCCTTCTTGCATGATATTACCTAATTACATCCTTCAAAGAAGCACTAACATATTACTCTCCACTTTCAATTATTCACTCCAATGAAGGGAATCATGAAACACCCATTCTCTCCCAGAAAATCCACCCAGCAATTGGGTCACTGTGGAAGAGTGGGACCACAATCCAATCAGAAAGTCTTATAGAGAAGCCTGGTTTTGGCCCTATTTCTTTTCAAGCCAATTTTCTAACCACACAAGAATACAAGTCTCAGAACCATATAGGCTCAGATAGCATTACCCAACTTTATTGATCACATGATTCACTAGATTTATTCTAAAAACTATTTGTTTGGAATAACTTTGAGATAGTTCCAAAATCATCTCCATTTACAAAGAATCATATTTTTCCATATTTCAAAGAAAATATTGCAGTCTCTGAAAATTTTTGAAAAGAGAAAATCAAGACAGATTTTAAGTGCTTTACAATTGGTGTATAGTTTTTCAAAGGGCCTGTTATATCTTTTGAATACAGATGATCAGCTTTATGTAAATTTTCCTTCTTTGACCCCCCTTTATTTTTAATCTCAGTGGTATTTCCCCTTTATTTCTTGGTACTCAGCTGAGAGGTCCTCAGACTTCCCTTTTGCTCTACGTTATTCAGTTATTATATCCCGGTTATTAAAAGAAAGAATTTAAGGTTCAATTTTCTATAAGAAATCACCTTTATTAGCATGTATAAGAATATGATGATTCCCAGGTGATGCAGTGATAAAGAATCTGCCTGCCAATGCAAGAGACACAAGAGACATGAGTTTGATCCCTGGATTGGGATGATCCCCTGGAGTAGGAAATGGCAACCTGCTCCAGTATTCTTCTGCCTGGAGAATCTCATGGAGGGAGGAGCCTGGCGGGTTACAGTCCATGGGATTGCCAAGAGTCAGACGTGACTGAGCGCGCACACACACACACACAAATATAATTGTCAGAAAAAGGAAATCATCTTTAACTGCAGTCACTTTTAACTTTTCAAAAATTATTTTTATTTTTTAAATTTTTAATTTTATTTTGGGGAATAGCTGATTAATAAACAATGTTATGATAGTTTTAGGTGAACAGCAAAGAGACTCAGTCATACATACACATGTATCCATTGTCTCCCAAACTCCCTTCCCATCCAAACTGCCACGTAACATTGAGCTATGTGCTATACTGTAGGGTAAGGTTGAATTTTTAAAATAAATTTTCTAACCATTTTTCATTTTGCCTACCTACACTTCCTTTAAGTGTTACTCTGTTGGGTAATGAGACTATTATGAGTTGCACTAAGTGACAGAGGTTGAGTAGTAGAATAAAAAGCACACTGTAGAAAACATGGCTACATTACTTAATTGTTGTTATGACCCTGTTCAATTACCTAAGCCCTAGTTTCCTTATTTGTAAACTAGGGTTAATAATACTTAGTCTGTCTTCCTTACAAAATTTTTATAAGTCACAGTTGTTAAATGAGTCTACGTATGTCTTATCCTCACCCTTCATTATTTAATAGCTTTCAGTGTCCCTTTTCTTCCTTAATCTTTCCAGTCTTTTCTGTCTGCTCGTCCCCTTGCTTATTTTTCTTGTCTTTCACCTACTCCATTTTTTCATTATTGAGGGTCAGCAATCAGAACTTCGTACAATATTCCAGGGCTTTTATCTCTGACAGCACTGTAGTATTTCATTTCTAGTTCCCTTTTTGTTGATGATCAATATTTTATTTTAAAAATCAAAGCAGTGCATGGTTCTACTCAATCAGCTACACATGGTAAGAAGATGTGTAATGTTTCTGAAGTTTATCTCAATACCTGATGAAGAGTTTGATTCTTAGCTTCTTGATAGAGTTTCATACCATTCTTGGGCTTAGAGACTAAGTTGTACACCATCTACTGTGCTGTAGAATAAACCTGAAGATGTTAAATTAGAGTAGTGCAAGCACAGGTCCTCAGGACTTCCCAGGTACCACTAGTGGTAACGAACCTGCCTACCAATGCAGGAGAGATAGGAGACGCGAGTTCGATCCCTGGGGTGGGACGATGCCCTAAAGAGGGGCATGGCAACCCACTCGAGTATTCTTGCCTGGAGAATCCCATGGACAGAGGAATCTGGCATGCTACAATCCATAGGGCCTCAAAGAATGGGACATGATTGAAGCAACTTACACACACAAGCACAGGTGGTCAACAAATCCTCAGTCAAAACTTCTCCACTCTGAGAAGCATTCCTTTACTTATTCTGTGCCAATGTCAAAGTGACAATAGCTCCAAGGTAGTTCAATTTTTAATACTCTTTGATACAAACTTTTCAAAGACATTTTTAGAACCAGAATAGTTTTCATTGTCTAATTACCAAGGATATATTGGATGATTGATAAATTTCTGTTAGCTGAATCATGGGTTTCTCCCATTTGTTTGCCTCATTCCTTACTTGGAAAATAATAAATTAGCAAGGTATGGTTTTGTTTTGCAGAAAGCACATTGCTCTTGTCCCAATAGGCTACTTCTGTTAAAGTACTGGACAACTGAGTACACTAACCATCTTGCTTTAGAATGAAAGGAAATATGGCAATTTGCAATACATTGAATTCCCACAGGAGTTTTCATAAATGTAAATTATAGATGCAGTTCTCCAGACTCCTAACACACTGTTTAATACAACAAAATAGAAAAGTGGACTAGAGATTCCCTGATTTTCATTCTTAACCTTCTATCAAATATCAAGAAATTTGCTGCTAATTTTTCGCATAGAACACTTAATTAACGATTGCTTTTTTTTCTGATTGCTTTTGAACTCACTGAGGTAACGTCAGGCTCACTTTGGTGAAATAAATATCACAGGGAAAGGCTAAAGATATCCAAGTCCCCAGGCAACACCAAGTGCACTTTAAAAAAAAAAAATTTACCTGTTTTTAATTGGATTGCTTTATATACTGTGTTGGTTTCTGCCATACATCAACATGAATCAACCATAGGTATACATATGTCCCCTGGCTTTCTTTGGTGGTGGTGTTTAGTCGCTCTGTTGTGTCCGACTCTTGCGACCCCATGGACTGTAGCTCTCCAGACTCCTCTGTCCATGGCATTTCCCAAGCAAGAATACTGGAGTGGATTGCCATTTCCATCTACAGGGGATCTTCCCAATCCAAGAATTGAACCTAGGTCTCCTGGATTGTAGATGGAGTCTTTATCGACTGAGCTATATAAACAAATGAAGCCACCACTACACCAAGATAATGAATATTTTCATGCGCAAAAGATTTCCTGCGCCAGTGTCACTTTCCCAAACCTGAGCAACCATTGATCTGATTTTTAAAACTATAATCAGTTTTCATCTTTTTAACAAATTTTTATAAATGGAATAATCCAGTAGTCTTTTTTAAAAAATAAAACTGCCTTCTTACACTCAACATAATTATTTGGAGATTCATCCATGTTGTTACATGTATCCATGGTTTGTAATTTTTGTTCTTTTTCTTTTAGAATGGATATTCTATTGTGGGGATATACCACAATATATTTAACCATCTACTTGTTAATAAATATTTAAGTTGTATTTAAGATTTTTTTTTCAGTTTGTGGTCTTTACAAATAAAGATGCTATAAATAATTCATTTACTCGTAGTTGAGGAGACACACGTTTTCTTTCTTTTGGGTAAATACCTACAAGTGATTTACTAGGTATTATGGATGAATCTTCAAATAATGACGTTGAGTATAAGAAGTCAGATTTTAAAAAAAAGACTACTGTATTATTCCATTTATTAAAGTTTGTTAAAAGAGAAAAACTCATTAAAGTTTTAATAATCAGATTAACTTAAAAGTAACTTTTTAAGAAGCTGCCAAACTGTTTTCTAAAGTGGCTGTTATTTTACATTTCTATTAGCAGTGTATTAGAGTTCCACTTGCTACACATACTTGCCCAGACTTGGCTTGCTCAGTCTTTAATATTAGTCATTCTAGAGGAGGTATATTAGTGTCTCATTTTGGTTTTAATTTGCATTTCTTTAATGACTAATGATGTTGAATATATTTCATGTACTTATTTACTATCATACATCCTCTTTGATGAAATGTTCAGATATTTGCCCATTTTTTTGGTTGGGCTGTTTGTCTTCTTGTTGTTGAACTGAAAAAGGTTTTTGTATTCTAGATGCAAGTCCTTTCTTGGATATATGTTTGCAAATGTTTTCTCCCAATCTGTGGCTTTGCTTTGAGTTTCCTTTAGTGTCTTTTTGAAAAGAAAAATGGTAAAATTTGGATGAAGGCAAATACATGAACATTTTGTTTATAGCTTTTGCTTTTTGTATCCTATTTGTGAAATATTTGCCTAGCCAATGTCATTAAGATTTCTCCTATGCTTTATTTTGTGTATATGTGTTCAAGTGCTCAGTCATGTCTGATTCTTTGCAATTCTTTGGACTGTAGCCCACCAGGCTCTTCATCCAAGGGACTTTCCAGGCAAAAACACTGGAGTGGGTTGCTACTTCCCTCCTCCAGGAGATTTTCCCGACCCCGAGATGGAACTTGCCTCTCCTGCATTGCAGGCAGATTCTTTACCCACTGAGCTATAATTTTAATAATTTTGAATCTTATAGTTAGGACTATGATCCACTATAAGATCATGTTTTACATAGTACACATAAATTGTTTTCAGTATTCTAGGTTTTTAGAATTTCCATATGAATTTCAAAATTATCAATGTCTTTTTTTACTTTCTACTATTTTGATTAAGTAGAATCTATAGAGAAATTTGGATGGCTAATTAACATCTAAACAATATTGATTCATCTTATACATAAATTAATCCTCAACTTTGTTCTTTTCAAAACAGTTTTGGCTGTTTGGAATCTTCTGCATTTTCATATAACATTTAGTATTTGCTTACAGTTTCTGCAAAAACTTGCTGGTGTTGCATACATTCTATAGATCAATTTGGAAAGAAATGCTGTCTTAACAATAGTGAGCCTTCCAATGCAAGAATATTGACTGTATCTCCATTAATTTAGATGTTGAAAAAAATCCGCAATGTTTGTAACTTTCTGTGTATAAGGTTTGCACTTCTATTAAATTTATTTCTAAACATGGTATTCTTTTTAATATTTTTATGATGAAATATACTCAATTTTATTTTCATATTATTAACTGCAGGCACATAAAAATATTTCTGTGTACTGATCATGTATCCTGTAAACTTGCTGAACTCATTTGTTAGTTCTAGGAGTTATTTTGTTGTTGTTGTTATAGTTTTTAAGATTTCCTAGGATGGTCTATGTGGACCATCATGTCATCCACACACAGGCACAGTTTTGCTTTTTTGTTTCTGATCTGCATGCCATTTCTTTTTCCTTTCATTTTGTGCCAGCTAGAACCTCCAGTATAATTTGAATAGAAGTGGTGAGAGTGGACATCTTTGTCTTTTATCTGGTCTTAGACGTAAAACCTTCAGCCTTTCTCCATTAAAACTAATGTTTCCTGCAGGTTATTTTGTAGATGGCTTTCATCAGGTTGAGGAAACCCATCTTGCTCCACACTTGCTGAATTTTTATCATGAATAGGTATTAGATTTGTCAAATGTTTTTTCTATATATATTGTGATAATCATGTGGGTTTTGTCCTATACTGTTTCAACATGGTGTATTACATTAATCAATACTTGGATGTTAAACCAACCTTGCATTCCTGGGATAAATATCACTTGACCATGGTGTATAGTCATTTTTATTTGTTCTTAGATTTTGTTTTCTAATATTTGCACCTATATTCATGACAGATACTGGTTTGTAGTATTCTTTTCCTGTGATGTTTCTGCCTAACTTTGGTATGAGAATGATACTGGCCTTGTAGAGTAAGTTGAAAAGTGTTCATTCTGCCTCTGTTTTCTGGAGGAGCTTGTGGAGTAGTGGTATTATTTCTTTTTGAGTATTTGATACAGTTTGCTAGTGAGTGTATGTAGGCCTGAACTTATCTTTGTGAAAAGATAGTTAACTAGGTATACTAAGATATTTTATTTCTTCTTGAGTTAGTTTTGATAGTTTGTGTTTTTCTACAAATTTGGCCACTTCATCTAAGTTTTCTAATTTGTTGGCATAAAGTTTTTTCGTAATATTCCTTTATCATAATTCTGGCTTCCCTGGTGGCTCAGATGGTAAAGCGTCTGCCTACAACGCGGGAGACCCGGGCTCAATCCCTGGGTCAGGAAGATCTCCTGGAGAAGGAAATGGCAACCCACACCAGTACTCTTGCCTGGAAAATCCCATGGATGGAGGAGCCTGGTAGGTTACAGTCCATGGGGTCGCAAAGAGTCAGACACGACTGAGCGACTTCACTTTATCACTTATCATGATTTCAGTTTGACATATTTTCTTTTCTAATATAGGTATTTAAAATCATAAAATCTCTTCTAAGTATTATTTTAGCTGCATCTCACAAATATTGAGGTGCTGTGTTTTCATATTTATTTTAAAATGCTTTCTAGTTTATTTCATAATTTCTTCTTTGATTCACACATCATTTAGAAATGTTTCTTAATTTCCAGATATTAGTGGAAATTTTCCAAATATTTTATTCTGTGATTAATCTCTAATTTAATTCCATTTTGGTTACGGAACATACTTTGTATGATTTCAATCCTTGAAAATTATCATTATTTTATGGCTTAGTATGTGGTGTATCCTGGGGGAATATTCCATGTACATTTAAAATAATGTGTAATTCTTCTGTCATTGCATGAAACATTGTAAGCTCCAAGAAACATTTTGATAGGTCAAAATTGTCATTAGTCTTCTATATCCTGGTTGGTTTGCTGTCTAGTTGTTCTATCCATTACTGAAAATAATCTTTCCAATTATTATTGTATCTATTCCCCTCTTCAGTTCTGTCAGTTTTTGTTTCATACATTTTGGGGCTCTGTCAAGTACATACACACACACACACACACACACACACACATATTTACATATTTATAGTTGTTATAGCTTCCTCTGAATTGAACTTTGTTTCATATAGAATGTCCCTCTTTGTCTTCAGAAGCTTTTTTGTCTTCAGTAGCTTTTTTTGTCTTAAAACCTATTTTTCTTGATAATAACATAGTCATTTCAGTTCTTTTAGTTACTGTTTGCATGGTGTTTTACTTAGTGATTAGAAATATTCTTCCATTATTTTACTTTAATCTATTTGTGTTTTTGACTCCAAAGTATGTCTCTTGTATACATGTATACCCCATTGTTCATCGCAGCACTGTTTACAATAGCCAGGACATGGAAGCAATCTAGACGTCCATCAGCAGATGAATGGATAAGAAAGCTGTGGTACATATATACAATGGAGTATTACTCAGCCATTAAAAAGAATACATTTGGATTAGTTCTAATGAGGTGGATGAAATTGGAGCCAATTATACAGAGTGAAGTAAGCCAGAAAGAAAAACACCAATACAGTATACTAATGCATATATATGGAATTTAGAAAGATGGTAATGATAACCCTGCATGCGAGACAGCAAAAGAGACAGAGATGTATAGAACAGTCTTTTGGACTCTGTGGGAGAGGGAGAGGGTAGGATGATTTGGGAGAATGGCATTGAAACATGTATAATATCATATAAGAAATGAATTGCCAGTCTAGGTTCAATGCAGGATACAGGATGCTTGGGGCTGGTGCACTGGGATGACCCAGAGGGATGGTATAAGGAGGGAGGTGGGAGGGGGGTTCAGGATTGGGAACACGTGTACACCCGTGGCAGATTCATGTTGATGTGTGGCAGAACCAATACAATATTGTAAAGTAATTAGCCTCCAATTAAAATAAATAAACTTAAATTTAAAAAAATAAAGTATGTCTCTTGTATAAACACACTTTATATATAATTGGATGTATAAAATTTGATCCTATTTTTAATCCATCCTGACAACTCCTACCTTTTATTTGGAATGCTTAATACACTTATATTAGATGTACTAAATGAAATGATATGGTTTACATCGCCATTTTGAAATTTGATTTATATATTTGTCATTCTTTAATTATTGCCATATTTTGTTTTATACATTTATTATTTTTAATTATTGCCATCTTTTATGTACATATTATCAAGTGTATATTTAAATTCTTTTTCTTCTATTTTGGTAATTTGCTTTTTAAAAAATTAGACTTTATTTTTGGAGATGTTTTAGTTTCACAGCAAAATTAATTGGAAGGCACAGACACTTTCATATACCTGGCCTTTTAACTATATATTTTAAAGCTATTTCCTTAGCGTTTGCTATGAGGATTGCAAACATATCCTAATTTAAATCAAACTGTCTCAGATTAATACTAATTTATTTCCAGCAGTATACAGAAACTTAACTTCACAATAACTCTCTTACTTTCCATTGTAAACCCATTAGTGCAGATTTGTAATTATAATTATACACAGAAGTCAAAATCAGTTAAGAAAAGAGTAAATTTAAAATATTTTATAATATTTTTTGTATTTAGTTATTAATTATCTTTACTGGTGCTTTTATTTCTTCATGTGGATTTGAGTCGCTCTCTAGTGTCCTGTCTTTTAAGCCTGAAGAACTCTCTCTAGTGCATCTTGTAAAATAGGACTCTTTGTGATTAATTAGCTCTACTTTGTTAATCTGAGGATGTCTCAATTTCTTCTTCATTAAAATTTTTTAACTTTAAAATTTTAAAATAATTGCATTTTTTTAAGTTGTAATGATAGTACAGAGAGGCCCTATGTGCCCTTTGACAAGTTTTCCTAATTGGTTACATGCTAAAGAATGCTCAAACTACCACACAGTTGCACTCATCTCACACGCTAGTAAAATAATGCTCAAAATTCTCCAAGCCAGGCTTCAGCAATACATGAACCATGAACTTCCAGATGTTCAAGCTGGTTTTAGAAAAGGCAGAGGAACCAAGAGATCAAATTGCCAGCATCCACTGGATCATGGAAAAAGCAGGAGAGTTCCCAGAAAAACATCTACTTCTGCTTTATTGACTATGCCAAAGCCTTTGACTGTATGGATCACAATCAACTGTGGAAAATTCTGAAAGAGATGCAAATACCAGACCACCTGACATGCCTCTTGAGAAATCTGTATGCAGGTCAGGAAGCAACAGTTAGAACTGGACATGAAACAACAGACTGGTTCCAAATAGGAAAAGGAGTATGTCAAGGCTATATATTGTCACCCTGCTTATTTAACTTCTATGCAGAGTACATCATGAGAAATGCTGGGCTGGAGGAAGCACAAGCTGGAATCAAGATTGCCAGAAGAAATATCAGTGACTTCAGATATGCAGATGACACCACCCTTATGGCAGAAAGTGAAGAGGAACTAAAAAGCCTCTTGATGAAAGTGAAAGCGAGTGAAAAAGTTGGCTTAAAGCTCAACATTCAGAAAACGAAGATCATGGCATCTGGTCCCATCACTTCATGGCAAATAGATGGGGAAACAGTGGAAACAGTGGCAGACTTTATTTTGGGGGCTCCAAAATCACTGTAGATGGTGACTGCAGCCATGAAATTAAAAGATGCTTACTCCCTGGAAGAAAAGTTATGACCAACCTGGATAGCATATTCAAAAGCAGAGACATTACTTTACCAACAAAGGTCCTCTAGTCAAGGCTATGGTTTTCCAGTGGTCATGTATGGATGTGAGAGTTGGACTGTGAAGAAAGCTGAGCACCAAAGAATTGATGCTTTTGAGCTGTGGTGTTGGAGAAGACTCTTAAGAGTCCCTTGGACTGTGAGGAGATCCAACCAGTCCATTCTGAAGGAGATCAGCCCTGGGATTTCTTTGGAAGGAATGATGCTAAAGCTGAAACTCCAGTACTTTGGCCAGCTCATGAAAAGAGGTGACTCATTGGAAAAGACTCTGATGCTGGGAGGGATTGGGGGCAGGAGGAGAAGGGGACGACAGAGGGTGAGATGGCTGGATGGCATCACTGGCTCAATGGATGTGAGTCTGAGTGAAGTCCGGGAGTTGGTGATGGACAGGGAGGCCTAGTGTGCTGCGATTCATGGGGTCACAAAAAGTAGGACATGACTGAGCGACTGAACTGAACTGAACTGACATGATCATTTAAGGCAGTTTTATTTGCAGTAGCCAAAAACTGGAAATAACCAAAATATCTTACAATTTGCTTCCCTGGTGGCTCAGAAAGTAAAGAATTTTCCTGTAATGCAGGAGACTTGTGTTCAGTCCCTGAGTAGGGAAGATACCATGGAGAAAGGAATGGCTACCCACTCCACTCTTCTTGCCTGGAGAATTCTAAGGACAGAGTCTGGCAGGCTACAGCCCATGGGGTCACAAAGAGCCGACTACCTCTTTCATGTTAACTTAAACAAATTGTGGAATACTGCTCAGCAACAAAAAATGAATTATTGATACACATGGCAACTTGGATTGATTCTTAATAGCATTGTACTGCATGCATGCTCAGTCCTGTCTGACTCTTTGTGACCCCATAGACTGTAGCCTGTGAGGGTCCTTTCTCCATGGGATTCTCCAGGCAAGAATACTAGAGTGAGTTGCCATTTTCTACTCCAGTGGATCGTTCCAACCCAGGGATCAAACCTGCATCTCTTGTGTCTCCTGTGTTGGCAGGCAGATTCTGTACCACTGAGACACCTGGGAAGCTCCTTAATGACATTATTCTGAGGCCCAAAGGGCAATCTCAAAAGGCTGTATACGGTATGATTTCATTTATATAACATTGTCAGAAGGGAAAAATTATAGAGATAGAGAACAGATTAGTGGTTGCCCAAATTAGGGAATGTCTAGGAAAAAGGACATGTCTATTGAAGAGTAGCATAAGTGAAATACTTGTGGTGATAAGATAGTTCTGCAACTTAACTGTAGTGGTAGTTATGCAAATCTCTACATGTGATAACACAGAACCCGACACATACATCATAATGTATAATGTCAGTTTCTTGGTTTTGATATTGTAATATAATTATATAGTTCAGTTCAGTCACTCAGTTGTGTCCAACTCTTTGCGACCCCATGAATTGCAGCACACCAGGCCTCCCTGTCCATCACCAACTCCCGGAGTTCACTCAGACTCACGTCCATCAAGTCCGTGAGGCCATCCAGCCATCTCATCCTCGGTCGTCCCCTTTTCCTCCTGCCCCCAATCCCTCCCAGCATCAGATTATTTTCCAATGAGTCAACTCTTCTCATGAGGTGGCCAAAGTACTTGAGTTTCAGCTTTAGCATCATTCCTTCCAAAGAAATCCCAGGGCTGATCTCCTTCAGAATGGACTGGTTGGATCTCCTTGCAGTCCAAGCAACTCTCAAGAGTCTTCTCCAACACCACAGTTCAAAAGCATCAATTCTTTGGCACTCAGCTTTCTTCACAGTCCAACTCTCACATCCATACATGACCACTGGAAAAACCATAGCCTTGACTAGAGGACCTTTGTTGGCAAAGTAATATCTCTGCTTTTCAATATGCTATCTAGGTTGGTCATAACTTTTCTTCCAGGGAGTAAGCATCTTTTAATTTCATGGCTGCAGTCACCATCTGCAGTGATTTTGGAGCCCCCAAAATAAAGTCTGCCACTGTTTCCACTGTTTCCCCATCTATTTGCCATGAAGTGATGGGACCAGATGCCATGATCTTTGTTTTCTGAATGTTGAACTTTAATGTGGATATTAGTATTCATTTCCCTGGGCTAACTGTCCCTGGAGAGCAATTTCTGGCTTGTGTAGAAAATGCATGTTTAGTTTCTGAATAAAATTTTAAACTATTTTTCAGAATGGTTGTGTCATTTTATATTTCTACCAGAAATATGAGAGAGATCTATTTCCACAAACTTTTGCTAGTTTTTGGGAGCATCACTATTTTTATGTGAGCTATTCTAACAGGTATGATATGATATCTCATCCTAGTCTTTATTTGTCCTTCTCTGGCGGTTGATGGTATTAAATATGATCTTTGATCAACATACCCTCTTGTGAAATGTCTCTTCATGTATTTTGCCCATTTTCTAATTAGAATGCGTTTTCTTTACTGTTAAGACTCTTAAAAACATATTCTGAGTCTGTCAACTAACTGGTTTGAAAATATTTTTTCCATATCCATAACTTGTACTTTAATCCTTTAATCATTCTCAGAATAAAAGTTTTTAGTTTTGATGGTCCATTTATCTTTTTTTTCTTTTATGGATCAGACTTTTAAACCATGTCTGAAAATTCTTCAACAATCATAGGTCCCCCAATTTTTCTCTACATGTTCACAATTTGGTGGTTTAAATTTAAATATATGATCCATTTTGAGTTAATTTTTAAATAAGGTGTGATTTAGGCTGCGGTTCAGTTTAGAGGCTTTTTTTCTTGTTTGCCTGTGGCTATCTAATTGCTCCAACACAATATTTAAATTTTTATTTTATATTGAAATATAGTTGATTAACAAAGTTGTGTTCACTTCAGGTGTACAGCAAAATGATTCAATTAAACATATATCTATTCTTTTTTCAAGGGATTTCCTTGGTGGCTCAGTGGTAAAATAATCCTCCTGCCAAGCAGGTGATGTGGGTTTGATCCCTGGGTCAAAAAGATCTCCTGGAAGAGGACATGGTTACCTACTCCAGTATTCTTGCCTGGGAAATCCCGTGGACAGAGCAGCCTGGTGGGCTCCAGTCCATGGAGTCACAAAGAGTCAGACATGACTAAGCAACTAACACATTTATAAACAAGATTGTTTGAAGTTGCTGATCATTCTATTTAAAATGCATTTCCAGTATCCTTCATTTGTCCTCTCCTTTTCTCACAATTCCTGGTTTTGATATCATATTTGTGTGTAGATGATTTCCTACCTTTACTGTATGTTTGCCTTTACCAATAAGCTTTTCCATTCATAATTTTCTTGTTTCTAGTAATGGCCTTTTCTTTTCCACCTAGAGAAGTTCCTTTAGCATGTTATAAAGCTGATCTGATGTTCTCTTAGCTTTTGCTTGCCAGTAAATGTTTTGATTTCTGCATTGAATATGAATAAGCGCCTAGAGTTTTCTTAGTTGTGAGTTCTTCCCTTTTATTACTTTAAGTATATTGTGCTATTCCCTTCTAGCCTGCAAAATTTCTGCTGAGAAATCAGCTGATAACCTATGGGAGTTCCTTTGTGTGTTACTTGTTGCTTTTCCCTTGTTGTTTTTAGTATTTTTGCTTTGTCTTTAATTTTTATCAATTTGATTACTATGTGTCTTGGTGTGTTCCTCTTTGGGTTTATCTTTCCTGGGATTCTCAGCACTTTGGGGAGTTGAGCAACTGTCTCCTTTCCCATATTAGGAAAGTTTTGGGGACTTCCCAGGTGGCACTAGTGGTAAAGAATCAGCATGCCAGTGCAGAAGATGCAAGAGATGTGGGTTTGATCCCCGGGTCAAGAATATCCCATGGAGTAAGAAATGGCAACCTACTCCAGTATTCTTGCCTGGAAAATTCCACGGAAAGAGGAGCCTGGCAGGCTCTAGTCCATGGGGCTGCAAAGAGTTGGATATGACTGAGAGACTGAGCACACACATTAGGAAAGTTTTCAGCTATTATCTCTTTAAATACTTTCTTAGGTCTTTTCTCTTTCTCCTCTCCTTCTATGACCTATATAATGCAAATGTTGGTGCATTAAATGTTGACCCAGAGGTCTCTCAGACTGTCTTCATTTCTTTTCTTTTTTTTTCTTTATTCTGTTCTGCAGAAGTGATTTCCACCATTCTGTCTTCCAGCTCACTTATCTATTCTTCTGTTTAACTTATTGAGCTATTGATTCCTTCTAGTATATTTTTCATTTCAGTAACTGTATAACTCATCTGTTTGTTATTTAGATTGTCTAGTTTTTTATGTTAAAGATTTCTTGTAACTTCTCAATCTATACCTCTATTCTTTTTCAAGATCTTGGATCATCTTTACAATCATTACTCTGAACTCTTTTTCAGTAAGATTGCCTATCTCTACTTTACTTAGTTATTCTTCTGGGGTTTTATCCTGTTCTGCATCTGAGATATTTTCCTCTGCCATGTCATTTTGTCTAGTTTCTGTGGTTGTGGGTTCTGTTTCAAGATTGTAGTTCTGCAAGAACTGCAAAGTTATAGTTCTTGCTTCTGCTGTGTGCCTTCTGGTGGATGAGGCTGTATAAGAAGTTTGTGCAGACTTCCTGGTGGGAAGGACTGGTTCCTGCCCACTGGTGAGTAGAACCTGGTCTTGTTTCCCTAGTGGTCTGGGCCATTCAACACAATTTATTTGAAAGACTACTTCCTCCATGAAATTTCCCCTGTGCTTTTGTCAATAATCAGTTGTGTTTAGTAGTGTGAGACTGTCTGGCTTCTCTATTATGTTCTAAAAATCTACCCCTACACCAACATAAAATAGTTTGGTTATAGGGTAGAGTTTTCCCCATTTTATTCTTCTTTTCAAAATGTTTTAGCTATTCCAGTTCATTTACATTTTCATTTAAATTTTTGAATAATCTTGTCTATATTTACAAAATTTCTGCTGGGATTTTGATGAAGTGAAGTGAAGTGAAAGTTGCTCAGTCATGTCCAACCCCATGGACTAAACAGGCGATGGCATTCTCAGGGCAGAATACTGAAGTAGGTAGCCGTTCCCTTCTCCAGGGGATCTTCCCAACCTAGGGATTGAACTGGGGTCTCCTGCATTGCAGGCAGATTCTTTACCAGCTGAGCTACTTGTGATTTTGATGGGAAACACATTAAACCTGTATATCAGTTTGGGGAGAATTGACATCTTTACTATGTTGAGTCTTCCAATCATGAAAACAATATATCCCTCTACTTTTGAAGATTTTTATTTCTTTCATACTCATCTTTTAGTTTTCATTATAAAAGTCTTTGTGTATGTTTGGTTAAATTTTATAGCTAAGCTTTTTTTTTTTTTTGAAAAATTGCAAATGGTATTTATTATATCTTTAATTTTGGTTTCTACTTGCTCATTGATAGTACATAAATGTAATTTATTTCTGTTTGTTAATCTGTGACACTGCTCATTTCACTTATTAATTTTAGGATGTTTTATTAACTTCTTTGTATTCAGATCATTGTATCATCAGAAAATAACAGTTCATTTTTTTCCTTCCCAATACACCTGCTTTTTATTTCCTTATCTTGCCTTGTTGCTCTGACTAGAACTTACAGTGAAATGTTGAATAAGAGTAGAGAGTAGGCATCCTTAACTTGTGACTGATATTAAGGGGAAAGCATTCAGTCTTTTAATGTTAGATGTAGTTTTTGTAGCTTCTCATTAACACTTGATAAAGAAGAAGTTGAGTAAGGTCCTCTTCATTTCTTTTTTTTTTTCCTGAGAATTTATCATAAATAGGATTTGGATTTTGTCAAATGCCTTTTCTTCATTGATTGATATAATCTTTTAATTTTTCTGCTTTTGCTGTTAATATGGTGAGTCACACAGGTTGATTTCCAATGCTGTGCCACTAAAAAAACCCCCACTTGGTATTAGTGTATAATTCTTATATAAATATTTCTGAATTTTATATGCTAATGTTATTAACCATTTTCCCATTTATATTCATAAAGTATATTGATCTATAGTTTCCTTTCATTGTGATGTCTTGTCTAGTGTTGGTGTTAAAGTAATACTTCATAAAATGAATGCTAAGAGTTCCCTCCTCTTCTATTTTCTAAAAAATTGTATGTTAATTCTTCTCTAAAAGTTTGGTGGAGTTCTCCAGTAAACCTATATGGGAAGAGAGCTTTCCTATTTTGGATTTTTTTAAGCTAGAATTTAATTTCCTTCATAATTATAGATGGGACTAATTATTTTTAAAATGTCACATAGGCCACGTGTAGTTTATACTTCTTCAGAAACTGACTCATTTTTATCTAAGTTGTCAAATTTATATGTTTGGAGTTATTTGTAGTATTCCCTTATTGCCTATTTGATGTCTGCAGGGTCTGAATAATGTTTCTTGTTACATCACTGATATTGGTAATTTCTGTCTTTCTTTATCAATCTTTGGAGACAAGAATGCAACTCAATCCAGCATTCTTGCCTGGAGAATTCCATGAAAGTGGAGCCAGGCAGGCTACAGTTCATGGGGTCACAAAGAGTACACACAACTTTGCTTGTGTGTACTGAAGTTTGCCAATTTTACCAATCTTTTAAAAAACCAGGTGTTTGGTATTTTTTTTAATATAAATTTCTCTATTATTTCCTGTTTTCAGTTTCACTGATTTCTATTCTTTGATACTTCATTCTTTCTTCTTCAGTTCAGTTCAGTTGCTCAGTTGTGTCTGACTCTTTGTGACTCCATGAACTCATTGAACGCCAGGCCTCCCTGTCCACCACCAACTCCCGGAGTCCACCCAAACCCATGTCCATCGAGTCAGTGATGCCATCCATCACCTGCCATCCATCTCATCCTCTGTCATCCCCTTCTCCTCCTGCCCTCAATCTTTCCCAGTATCAGGGTCTTTTCAAATGAGTCAGCTCTTCGCATCAGGTGGCCAAAGTATTGGAGTTTCAGCTTCAACATCAGTCCTTCCAATGAACACCCAGGACTGATCTTCTGACTGCTGGAAAAACCATAGCCTTGACTAGACAGACCTTTGTTGGCAAAGTAATGTCTCTGCTTTTTAATGTACTGTCTAGGTTGTTCATAATCTTCCTTCCAAGGAGTAAGCATCTTAATTTCATGGCTGCAATCACCATCTGCAGTGATTTTAGAGCCCCCAAAATAAAAATTGTTTCCACTGTTTCCCCATCTATTTGCCATGAAGTGATGGGACCAGATACCATGATCTTTGTTTTCTGAATGTTGAGCTTTAAGCCAACTTTTTCACTCTCCTCTTTCACTTTCATCAAGAGGCTTTTTAGTTCCTCTTCACTTTCTGCCATAAGGGTGGTATCATCTGCATATCTGAGGTCATTGATATTTCTTCTGGCAGTCTTGATTCCAGCTTGTGCTTCCTCCAGCCCAGCATTTCTCATGATGTACTCTGCATAGAAATTAAATAAGCAGGGTGACAATATACAGCCTTGACGGACTCCTTTTCCTATTTGGAACCAGTCTGTTGTTCCATGTCCAGTTCTAACTGTTGCTTCCTGACCTGCATACAGATTTCTCAAGAGGCATGTCAGGTGGTCTGGTATTTGCATCTCTTTCAGAATTTTCCACAGTTTATTATGATCCACACAGTCAAAGGCTTTGGCGTAGTCAATAAAGCAGAAATAGATGTTTTTCTGGATCTCTCCTGCTTTTTCCATGATCCAGAAGATGTTGGCAATTTGATCTCTGGTTCCTCTGCCTTTTTAAAACCAGCTTGATCATCTGGAAGTTCACAGTTCATGTATTGCTGAAGCCTGGCTTGAAGTAATTTAAGCATTACTTTACTAGCGTGTGAGATGAGTGCAATTGTGCAGTAGTTTTACTTAGGGTTTGTTTTGCTCTTGTTTTTTTAGTTTGTTGTGTATGTGTAGACTTTAATAATTTTAGATTTTTTTTCTAATTATTTAGTGTATAAATTTCCCACTCAGCACTGCTTTAGATGCATCCTAGAAAGTTTGACATGTGTATCTTTATGTTTATTCCATTCAATGTATTTATTTTCTTTGAGACTCCTACTCATGGACTATTTAGAAGTGTATTGTTTGCTTTCCAAGTGCTTGGAAACTTTACCATTATCTTTCTGATATTGGTTTCTAGTATGATTCTTTTGTGGACAGAGAACATACTCCAAATGATTTCAATTCTCATAAATGTACTAAAGTTTGTTTTATACTAAAGATACAGTTTATCCCAGTATATGCTCTGTGGGTACTTTGAAAGGAAGGTGGTATCTGATTTTGGATGGATTGTTCCATATATGTATGTTAGATCCTGTTGGTTGATTATGTTCCTGAGTTCTAACTTTCTGTCTGGTTGTTCAATCAATTGTTAAGTGATAACTGTACAGAACTTGCCTATTTTTCCTTTTAGTTCTAACAGTTTTTGCTTAATATTTATCAAAGCTCTGGGTTTTTTGGTGCATGCACACTTAGAATTACTTGGTCTTCCTGATAGATTGACTCATCATGATGTAATATTCTTCTCAACTTCTTTTCTCTGAAATATAATAATATATTATATGTATAATATATATTATATATTATAATAATACATCCATTCCTGCTACCTTTTGGTTATTATTGGCAAGATATTTTATTTTCATTCTTTTACTTTAAATGTCTCTTTGTTGTCACTTTTAACACAAATTCTTATAGACACATACAGTTAGGCCATGTTTCTAAATCTGTTGTACCAATCTGTCTTCTATTGGTATATACAGACCTATAGAATTTAAATGTTATATACTTTTTTGATATGTTAAGGATTAATTTTGTCATATTATTTTTTTTCATATTTGTTTTCTCTGTTGTTTACTCCTCTAGAGGTTTTTACCATGCCTTGAACTTTTCAAAATTCCACTTTGATTTACCTACAGTGCTTTGAGTATATCACTTTGCATAACATTTTTAGTGGTTGTCTAGACTGAGCTACTACACACACAGAGGTATAACGTTATATACATATAACTTATCACAGTCTACAAGTGTCAGTGTTTTATCAGTTCAAGTGATACACAGAAATCTTACCGTGCTTAACATCTTTTTATTCTCACCCATATATTACACAATTATTTTAAATATTTCCTCTATATATGTTAAGAACTATTTCAAAAACCTAGGACAACAGCAGCCCCACAGCCTGTCATAGCAGGAACCAACACCCATCAGCAGGCCTTCACCATCCCTGTGACTGATTGGCCCTGACTCCATCCACTGAAGGGCAACATAAGTTTTGGGACACCCCAAACCCTACAGCCTGCTGTGTCGAGTACTGGCTCTTCTGTCTCTACTGGCAGTCTGAACGAGCCATGGGACCTGCACCAAGGCCACAGAGCCCATCTTTGCTCACCTGTGGCCCAAACTAGCCCCAGAACCTCGCTTAACATGTTGGTCAGCAGACACCAGCCCTGTGACTTTCTGGAACCTAAATCCACTGACCAGTGAGCCAGAACTAGCTTGGGAGTCTCCTGGGATTTCATTGACAGCTGCCTCAAGACCAAGCCCCACCAACCAGTGATTTGCAGCCCTGCACAGGCAAGACCTGAAACCAACTAGACCAGGGCCAGCTATGCTTATTAGACCACTCACAGTAGTCAGCAAGCCACAAGAGGAGGACCCACACAACCCACACAGTGGACACCTCTAGTTCAAATGACCAAAGAGGAGTGTGCTGCTAGGGTACATAGGATATTTCCTACAAAACGTCATTTCTCCAAAGTTGGGAAATATAATCAACATACTAGACACATAGAGATAGCAATAGCAATCAAGGTAAAATGAGTTGACAGAGGAACATATTCCAAATGAAGGAACAAGATACAACTTCAGAAAAATAACTAAGTGAAGTGGAGAGAGGAAATCTACCTGAGAAAGAGCTGACGGTAATGATCGTAAAGATGATCAAAGAACTTCAGAGAAGAGTGGATGCCCACAGCAAGATGTTAGAAGCTTGTAATAAAGAATTAGAAACTGTAAACTGAACAGAGATAAAGGATACAACGCTGAAATAAAAATATACTGGAAGGAATAAACAGGAGACTCAGTGATACAGAGGCGTGAATCAGCGAACTGGAAGACAAAGTGTAAGTCACTGAAGATGAGTGGAAAAAAAAAAAAAAAATAGATGAGGGCAATTTAAGATACTTTTAAGATAACATTAAGTATTCTGCCACTCGTGTTGTAGGAATCCTAGAAGGAGAAGAGAGAAAGAAAGGAATAGGAAACCTATGAAGACATAATATCTGAAAATATCTCTAACTTGAGAGATTAGACAAACATCCAAGTCTGTAGCCAAGCTCATAATGACACAATATTACCTCAGGAAACAAGCCAATCTCAATTAAACAACCTAATCTTATACTTAAAGAAATATCTTTGAAAAATAAACAAAATTGATAACCTGGAGCCAGACTCAAGAGATAAGAGAGAGGGCCCAAATAATGTCAGAAATGCAAAGGAGAAGTTGCAACTAACAAGACAGAACTACAAAGGATCATCAGAGATTACTACAAAGGATCATCAGAGATTACTACAAGACCTATATGCCAATAAAATAGAAAACCTAGAAAAAATGGACAAATTCCCTGAAATGTACAATCTCCTAGTTGAATCAGAAAGAATAGAAAATAGGAAAAATTTCAATAATGAAATTGAAGCAGTAGTAAAAATAAAACAGAAAGCTTCCAACAAATGAAAGTGCAGGACCAAATGGCTTCACTGGTGAGTTCTGGCACACGTTTAGAGAAAAGTTAATTCCTATCCTTCTCAAAATATTCCAAAAATGTCAGAGAAAACAGTGCTTCTGAACTCATTCTATGATGCCAATGTCACCCTAATATTAAAACCAGACAAAGATACCACACACAAAAAGAAAAATTAGAAGCCAATATTGCTGATGAACATAGATGCAAAATTCCTTAACAAAATATCAGCAAGCTAAATACAACAATACATTAAAATGATCATATAAATGGATAAAGTGGGATTTATCACAGGGATGCAAGGATGGTTCAATATCTGAAAGTAAATCAGTGTGATAACCACAATAAAAACTGAGAAGGGGGCGGTCCTAAAGTGGCAGAGGAATAGGACAGGAGACCACTTTCTCCCCCACAGATTCATCAAAAGATCATTTGAACACTGAACAAATTCCACAAAACAACTTCCGAACACTAGCGGAGGATACCAGGCACTCAGAAAAGCAGCCCATTCTCTTCAAAAGGAGGTAGGACAAAATATAAAAGATAAAAGAGAGACAAAATAGTTAGGGACAGATACCCATCTCAGGGAGGGAATCGTGAAGGAGGAGAAGTTTACAAACACCAGGAAACCCTCTCACCAGTGGGTCTGTGGGGAGTTTTGGAATCTCACAGGGTAACATAACTGGGAGGGAAAAAAAAAAAGAAGAACCCACAGATTATGCACCTAGCCAAACTCCCAGCAGAGAGGTAGCCCGGTTGCTGGAGTCCGCCAGCAGGGAGTGGGGCATGGGATGTGTGCTTAGGGTGGGTCCTGGGCCTGAATGCCCTGAGAACAATCTGACAGAGCTAACTGTGAGATAGCAATCCAAACTATGGGATAGCCAGAGAGAGAAGAAAGAGAGAGAGAGAGAACTTTCCAGACAGCGTGGAATGTTCACAAAACAAAGGTTTGAGCTAACATGGGAGGAGAGCTAGCTGGGTGCAGACTGGCTGCTCTTCCCACCAGAGGCAGAAAGGCAGGTGGGTGACAGCCAGAGCCCGGAAGGCAAGGGGCAATCTTGACCCTAGAGATGGCATTCTTCACCTGTGAGCAGGCTCCAAGTTAATAACCAAGTCTTCCTGGGATCCTGGATGGTTGACACCTGCCAGGAGGGTCGCAGTCAGAGATCAACTCCCCAGAGGAAACACACAGCACACCTGAGACAGCACTCTCATGGTGCACCAAGGAAACCAAGGGGGCTGGGACCAGGGGGTGATAAGATGCACTGCCCAGCTGGGAGAGTATACTAGCCAAGCACCTGGTCACCTGAGCTGCTTGGACCTGGGAAGGGCACAAAACACAGGCCCAACCAAGTCTGTGCCTTTGTAGAGTACCCAAGAACCTGAACCTGAACAGCTAAGACCTGGGAAGTACAAGCACCTAGGGCCTGGTTTAGACAGTGCCCCTACAGAGCAACCTGGAGCCTGAGCAGTGTAGACCAGGAAAGCACACATACCATGAGCAGGGGCAAACCCAGTGCGGCCCAGACACTGCAAGCACTCCCCACACACACCAGTGATATTTGTTTGCAGTGTTCCTCCCTCCCCAGAACACAACTAAGCAAGATAGCCTAAATAAGTGACCACCTTCGTCCCCTGTGTCAGGGTGGAAATTAGACACTGAAGAGACTTGCAAACAGAGGAAGCCAAAATAAACAAAGAAGAGAGAATTGCTCTGGAAGTGACAGGTGCAACAGATTAAAACCCTGGAGTTGGCATTGGCTACATTGGAAGGGACCTGTTGACCTTGAGAAGAAGTACAAGCTGGAACAAGGAACTATCTAAAACTGAACTGACTCCACAGTGCCCTCAACAGCTCCAGAGAAATTCCTACATATATTTTACTATTATCATTTTTTTCATTTTTTAATATTTAAGTTCTTTATTACTCCTTTAACTTTCATTTTTATAACCTACTATTACCTTGCCCAAAAAAGACCCTAATTTTAAAGCAAATTTCATATATATATATTTTTATAATTTTCATTTAGTTTTGTTAATGTATTTCTGAGAGTCTAACATCTACTCTAGATTTTTAATTTTTGCCTTCTGGTTTTTGTTATCAATTTTGTACCTTTAAGAATCCAATCTTCAGTACCTATTTTTACTTAGGAGTGTGATTACTGGCTTGATTGCCTCTCCCCTTTTTGACTCTCTTTTTCTCCCCCAGGTCACCTCTATCTCCTCCCTCTTCCTTCTCTTCTCTACCCATTTCTGTGAATCTTTTTGGGTGTTCCAGGCTATGGAGAACATTTAGGGAATTGATTACTGGCTAGATCTATGTCTCTCCTTTTGACTCCCCCTCTTCTCCTCCTGTCCTCCTCTGTCTCCTTCCTCCCTCTTTTCTTCTCTATGGAACTCAGTGAACCTCTCTGAGTATTCCAGACTGTGGAGAGCACATAGGGATTTGATTACTGGCTTGATTGCTTTCTCCTTTTTGATTCCCCCTCTTCTCCTCCTGGTCACCTCCAACCCCTTCATCCCTCTTCTTTTCTCCATGTAACTCTGTGAACCTCACTGGGTGTCCCTCACTGTGGACAAGCTTTTCTCCATTAACCTAGATGTTTATCATTGGTGCTGTATGGATGGAGAAGTATTGAGGCTACTGTAAGAATAAGACTGAAGGCCAGAGGCATAAGGCTTAAATCTAAAACTTGAGAACTCCAGAAAACTCCTGACTCCAGGAACATTAACCAACAAGAGCTCATCCAAAAGCCTCCATACCTACACTGAAAACAAGCTCCACCCAAGAGCCAACAAGTTTCAGAGCAAGACATACCAAACTATTGCTCCAACAATGCAGGAGCATAACTCTTACTGCAAAAATAAAGGCGGCCAAAAGTCACACCAAACCCATAGGCACCTCAAAACTCACTACTGGACATTTCATTGCACTCCAGAGAGAAGAGATCCAGTTCCACCCACCCAGAACACCAACTCAAGCTTCCCTAGCCAGGAAACCTTGACAAGCCACTTGTCCAACCCTACTCACAGGAAGGAACTTTCACAAGAAAGAGGAGCCACAAACTACCAGCATACAGAAAGGCCAACCCAAACACAGCAACCTAAACAAGATGAAAAAGCAGAGAAATATTCAGCAGGTAAAGGAACAGGATAAATGCCAACTGAACCAAACAAATAGGAGGAGATAGGGAGTCTAGCTGAAAAAGAATTCAGAATAATGATGGTAAAAATGATCCCAAATCTTGAAAACAAAATGGAGTTACAGATAAACAGTCTGGAGACAAGGATTGAGAAGATGCAAAAAATGTTTAACAAGGACCTAGAAGAAATAAAAAGAGTAAATCAATAATGAATAATGCAATAAATGAGATCAAAACACTCTGGCGGGAACAAAGAGTAGAATAATGGAGGCAGATGATAGGATAAGTGAGGTGGAAGATAGAAGGGTAGAAATAAATGAATCAGAAAGGAAAAATGAAAAAAGAATGAAAAGAAATGAGGACAACCTCAGAGACCTCTGGGACAATGTCAAGCCCCCTAATATTTGAATCATAGGAGTTCCAGAAGAAAGAAAGGCCATGAGAAAATACTTGAGGAGATAATAGTTGAAAACGTCCCTAATATGGGGGAAGGAATAGCCACCTAAGTCCAAGGAACCCAGAAAGTCACAAACAGAAAACACAAGGAGAAACACCACAAGACACAATTTAATCAAAGTAACAAAGATCAAACACAAAGAACAAATATTAAAAACAGTAAGGAAAAACAACAAATAACACACAAAAGGATTTCCATAAGGATAACAGCCTATCTTTCCATAGAAACTCTTCAGGCCAGAAGGGAATGACAGGACATACTTAAAGTGATGAAAGAGAAAAACCTACAACCCAGATTACTGTACCCAGCAAGGATCTCATTCAGATATGAAGGAGAAATCAAAAGCTTTATAGACAAGCAAAAGATCAGAGAATTCAGCATCTCCAAACCAGCTCTTCAACAAATACTTAAGGATCTTCTCTAAACAGGAAACACAAAGTTTATAAAGTCGAACCCAAAACAATAAAGTAAATGGCAACAGGATCATACTTATCAAAATTACCTTAAATGTAAATGGGTTGAATGCCCCAACCTAAGACAAAGACTGGCTGAATAGATACAAAAACAAGACCCCTATATATGCTGTCTATAAGAGACCCACCTCAAACCTAGAGCTACATAGAGACTGAAAGTGAAGGGCTGGGAAAAGATATTTCACGCAAATGGAGACAAAAAGAAAGCAGGATTTCAGTTCAGTTCAGTCACTCAGTAATGTCTGACTCTTTGCGACCCCATGAATTGCAACATGCCAGGCCTCCCTGTCCATCACCATCTCCAGGAGTTCACTCAGACTCACGTTCATCGAGTCAGTGATGACATCCAGCCATCTCATCCTGGGTTGTCCCCTTTTCCTCCTGCCCCCAATCCTTTCCAGCATCAGAGTCCTTTCCAATGAGTCAACTCTTCGCATGAGGTGGCCAAAGTACTGGAGTTTCAGCTTTAGCATCATTCCTTCCAAAGAAATCCCAGGGCTGATCTCCTTCAGAATAGACTGGTTGGATCTCCTTGCAGTCCAAGGGACTCTCAAGAGTCTTCTCCAACACCACAGTTCAAAAGCATCAATTCTTGGGCACTCAGCCTTCTTCACAGTCCAACTCTCACATCCATACATGACCACAGGCAAAACCATAGCCTTGACTAGACGGACCTTAGTCGGCAAAGTGATGTCTCTATTTTGAATATACTTTCTAGGTTGGTCATAACTTTTCTTCCAAGGAGTAAGAGTCTTTTAATTTCATGGCTGCCGTCACCATCGACAGTGATTTTGGAGCCCCCCAAAATAAAGTCTGACACTGTTTCCACTGTTTCCCCATCTATTTCCCACGAAGTGATGGGACTAGATGCCATGATCTTCATTTTCTGAATGTTGAACTTTAGGCCAACTTTTTGCTTTCCTCTTTCACTTTCATCAAGAGGCTCTTTAGTTCCTCTTCACTTTCTGCCTTAAGGGTGGTGTCATCTGCATATCTGAGGTTATTGATATTTCTCCCAGCAATCTTGATTCCAGCTTGTGTTTCTTCCAGTCCAGCGTTTCTCATGATGTACTCTGCATAGAAGTTAAATAAGCAGGGTGACAATATACAGCCTTGATGTACTCCTTTTCCTATTTGGAACCAGTCTGTTGTTCCATGTCCAGTTCGAACTGTTGCTTCCTGACCTGCATACAGATTTCTCAAGAGGCAGGTTAGGTGGTCTGGTCCACAGTTGATTGTGATCCACACAGTTAAAGGCTTTGGTATAGTCAATAAAGCAGAAATAGATGTTTTTCTGGAACTCTCTTGCTTTTTCCATGATCCAGCGGATGTTGGCAATTTGATCTCTGGTTCCTCTGCCTTTTCTAAAACCAGCTTGAACAGTTCATGTATTGCTGAAGCCTGGCTTGGAGAATTTTGAGCATTACTTTACTAGCATGTGGGATGAGTGCAACTGTGCCGTAGTTTTAGCATTCTTTGGCATTGCCTTTCTTTGGGATTGGAATGAAAACTGACCTTTTCCAGTCCTGTGGCCAAGGCTGAGTTTCCCAAATTTGCTGGCATATTGAGTGCAGCACTTTGATAGTATCATCTTTCAGGATTTGAAACAGCTCTACTGGAATTTCATCACCTCCACTAGCTTTGTTAATAGCAATGCTTTCTAAGGCCCACTTGACTGCACATTCCAAGATGTCTGGCTCTGGATGGTTGATCACACCATCATGATTATCTGGGTCTTGAAGATCTTTTTGTACAGTTCTTCCATGTATTCTTCCCATCTCTTCTTAATATCTTCTGCTTCTGTTAAGTCCAGACCATTTCTGTCCTTTATCGAGCCCATCTTTGCATGAAATGTTCCCTTGGTGTCTCTAATTTTCTTGAAGAGATCTCTAGTCTTTCCCATTCTATTGTTTTCCTCTATTTCTTTGCATTGATTGCTGAAGAAGGTTTTCTTATCTCTTCTTGCTATTCTTTGGAACTCTGCATTCAGATGCCTATATCTTTCCTTTTCTCCTTTGCTTTTCACCTCTCTTCTTTTCACCACTATTTGTAAGTAGTAATACTTATATCAGATAAAATAGACTTTGAATTAAAGGCCATGAAAAGAGAAAAAGAAGGACACTACATAATGATCAAAGGATAAATCCAAGAAGAAGATATAACAATTGTAAATATATATGCATCCAATATAGGAGCACTGCAATATGTAAGGCAAATGCTAACAAGTATGAAAGAGTAAATTAACAGTAACACAATAATAGTGGGAGACTTTAATACCCCAGCACATGTATGGATAGATCAACTAAACAGAAAACTAGCAAGGAAACACAAACTTTAAATGATACAATGGGCCAGTTAGACCTAATTGATATCTATAGGACATTTCACCCCAAAACAATGAATTTCACCTTTTGTCAAGCACACACAGAACCTTCTCCAGGATAGATCGCATCCTAGGCCATAAATCTAGCCTTCATAAATTCAAAAAAATTGAAGTCATTCCAAGCATCTTTTCTGATCACAATCTGGTAAGATTAGATGTCAACTAAAGGAAAAAAATCTATTAAAAATACAAACATATGGAGGCTAAACAACACACTTCTGAATAACTAACAAATCACAGAAAAAATCAATAAAGAAATGAAAATATGCATAGAAACGAATGAAAATACAACAACCCCAAACCTATGGGATTCAGTAAAAGCGTGCTAAGGGGAAGGTTCATAGCAATACAAACATACCTCAATAAACAAGAGAAAAATCAAATAAATAAGCTAACTCTACACCTAAAGCAACTAGAAAAAGAAGAAATGAAGAACCTCAGGGTTAGTAGGAGGAAAGAAATCATAAAAATTAAGGCAGAAATAAATGCAAAAGAAACAAAGGAGACCATAGCCAAAATCAACAAAGCTAAAAGCTGGTTGTTTGAGAAGATAAACAAAATAGACAAACCATTAGCCAGACTCATCAAGAAAAACAGAGAAGAATCAAATCAAAAAAATTAGAAATGGAGCAATCACAACAGACAACACAGAAATACAAAGGATCATAAGAGACTACTATCACCAACTATATGGTAATAAAATGGACAACTTGGAAGAAATGGACAAATTCTTAGAAAAGTATAACTTTCCAAAAACTGAACTAGGAAGAAATAGCAAATCTTAACAGATCAATCACAAGCACAGAAATTGAAACTGTAATCAGAAATCTCCCAGCAAACAAAAGCCCAGAACCAGATGTCTTCACAGCTGAATTCTACCAAAAATTCAGAGAAGAGCTAACACCTATCCTATTCAAACTTTTTCAGAAAATTGCAGAGGAAGGTAAACTTCCAAACTCATTCTATGAGGCCACCATCATCCTAATACCAAAACCAGACAAAGATACCACAAAATAAAAAAAAAAAAAGAAAGAAAGAAAACTACAGGCTAATATCACTGAACATAGATGCAAAAATCCTTAATAAAATTCTAGCAAATAGAATCCAACAACATATTAAAAAGATCATACATCTTGACCAAGTGGGCTTTATCCCAGGGATGCAAGGATTCTTCAATATTCGCAAATCAATCAATGTGATACACCACATTAACAAATGAAAGATAAAAATCATATGATTATCTCAGCTGATGCAGAGAAAGCCTTTGACAAAATTCAACATCCATTTATGATAGGAAAAAAAAACCTTCCAGAAAGCAGGAATAGAAGGAGCATACCTCAACATAATAAAAGCCATTTATGATAAACCCACAGAAAACATTATCCTCAATGGGGAAAAATTGAAAGCATTTCTCCTAAAGTCAGGAACAAGACAAGGGTGCCTATTCTCACCACTACTATTCAACATGGTTTTGGAAGTTTTGGCCGTAGCAATCAGAGCAGAAAAAGAAATAAAAGGAATCCAAATTGGAAAAGAAGTAAAAGTCTCACTATTTGCAGATGACATGATCCTCTACATAGAAACCCCTAAAGACTCCACCAGAAAATTGCTAGAGCTAATCAATGAATATAGTAAAGTTGAAGGATATAAAATTAACACAAAGAAATCCCTTGCATTCCTATGCACTAACAATGAGAGAACAGAAAGAGAAATTAAAGAAACAGTTCCATTCACCATTGCAACAAAAAGGATAAAATACTTAGGAATAAATTTACCTAGAGAAACAAAAGACCTATTTGTATAAAACTATAAAACACTGATGAAAGAAATCAAAGATGACACAAATACATGGAGAAATATACCATTTTCATGGATCGGAAGAATCAGTATAGTGAAAATGAGAATACTACCCAAAGCAATCTAAAGATTCAATGCAATGCCTATTAAGCTACCAACAGTATTCTTCAGAGAACTAGAACAAATAATTTCACAGTTTGTATGGAAATACAAAAACCTAGAATAGCCAAAGCAATCTTGAGAAAGAAGAATGGAACAGGAGGAATCAACCTGCCTGACATCAGACTATACTACAAAGCCACAGTTATCAAGACAGTATGGTGCTGGCACAAAGACAGAAACATAGATCCGTGGAACAAAATAGAAATCCCAGAGATAAATCCACACACCTATGGACACCTTATCTTTGACAAAGGAGGCAAGAATATACAATGGAGAAAAGACAATCTCTTCAACAAGTGGTACTGGGAAAACTGGTCAACCACTTGTAAAAGAATGAAACTAAAACATTTTCTAACACCATACACAAAAATAAACTCAAAATGAAATAAAGATCTAAATGTAAGACCAGAAACTATAAAACTCCTTGAGGAAAACATAGGCAAAACATCTCCAACATAAATCACAGCAGGATCCTCTATGGCCCACCTCCGAGAGTAATGGATATAAAAGCAAAAATAAACAAATGGGACTTAATTAAATTTAAAAGCATTTGCATAGCGAAGGAAACTATAAGCAAGGTGAAAATACAGCCTTCAGAATGGGAGAAAATAATAGCAAACAAAGCAACTGGCAAACAATTAATCTCAAAAATATACAAGCATCTCCTGCAGCTCAATTCCAGAAATACAAATGACCCAATCAAAAAAATGGGCCAAAGAACTAAACAGACATTTCTCCAAAGAAGACATACAGATGGCTATAAACACATGAAAAGGTGATGAACATCACTCATTATCAGAGGAATGAAAATCAAAACCACAATGAGGTACCATCTCAAGCTGGTCAGAATACTGCCTTCAAAAAGTCTACAAACAATAAATGCTGGAGAGGGTGCAGAGAAAAGAGAACCTTCTTACACTGTTGGTGGGAATAAAACTAGTACAGCCACTATGGAGAACAGTGTGGAGACTCCTTTAAAAACTGGAAATAGAACTGCCATACAACCCAGCATCCCACTGCTGGGCATACACACTGAGGAAATCAGAACTCAAAGAGACACGTGTACCCCAATGTTCATCGCAGCACTGTTTACAATGGCCAGTACATGGAAGCAACCTAGATGTCCACTGGCAGATGAATGGATAAGAAAGCTGTGGTACATATACACAATGGAATATTACTCAGCGATTAAACAGAATGCATTTGAATCAGTTCTAATAAAGTGGATGAAACTGGAGCCTCTTATACAGAGTGAAGTAAGCCAGAAAGAAAAACACCAATACAGTATACTAATGCATATATATGAAATTTAGAAAGAAGGTAACGATAACCCTGTATGCAAGACAGCAAAAGAGACACAGATGTATAGAACAGTATTTTGGACTCTGTGGGAGAGGGTGAAGGCAGGATGATATGGGAGAATGGCACTGAACATGTAAAATATCATATGTGAAATGAATCGCCAGTCCAGGTTTGATGCATGATACAGGATGCTCAGGGCTGGTGCACTGAGATGACCCGGGGGATGGGATGGGGAGGGAGGTGGTTCAAGTTGGGGAACACATGTACACTCATGGTGGATTCAAGTCAATGTATGGCAAAACCAATACAATGTTGTAAAGTAAAATTAATTAATTTAAAAATAAATAAATTTTAAAAAAGAATGCATTTGAATCAGTTCTAATGATGTGGATAAAGCTGAGCCTATTATACAGTGAAGTAAGTCAGAAAGAAAAACACCAATACAGTATATTAACACATATATATGGAATTTAGAAAGATGGTAACAATGACCCTTTATGCGAGACAGCAAAAGAGACACAGATACAAAGAACAGACTTTTGGACTCTGTGGGAGGTGAGGGTGGGATGATTTGAGAGGATAGCATTGAATCATGTATATTATCATATGTGAAATAGATTGCTGGTCTAGGTTTGATGCATAAGACAGGGTGCTCAGGGCTGGTGCACTGCGATGACCCTGAGGGATGAGATGCGGAGGGAGGAGGGAGGGGGTTCAGGATGTAAAACACATTACACACATGGCTGATTCATGTCAATGTATGGCAAAAAACCACCACAATATTATAAAGTGATTAGTCTCCAATTTAAATAAATAATTTTTTAACTGAGAAGAAAAAAATCATTGGATTATCTCAATCAATACAGAAAATTTTTTTATAAAATTCAATATAGATTCATGATTTTAAAAAACCTCTTAACAAAATGCATACAGAGGGAACACATCTCAACATAATAAAGACCTTATATTAAAAGCCCATAGCTAATATCATACTCAAAGGTGAAAACCTGAAAGCATTTCCTCTAACATCAGAAATAGGAAAATGATGCCCACTATCACCTCTTCTATTCACTATAGTATTGGAAAACATAGTCACAGCAATCAGGTAAGAAAAAGAGAAAGGTAATACAACTTGAAAAGAAGAAAAAAATTGTCACTTTTTGAACATTACATGATACTATACATAGATGATCTTAAAAATGCCATGAAAAACTATTACAGCTCATCAATAAATTTGGTAAATTTTCAAGGTAGAAAATTAATATACAAAAATCTGTTGCATTTCTATATACTAACAATAAATAATCAGAAAGAGAAATTAAGGAAAAAATTCCATTTACAATCACATTTTTAAAAAAAGTATATAGGAATAAACATACATCAGTTCAGTTCAGTTCAGTCGCTCAGTCATGTCCGACTCTTTGAGACCCCATGATTGCAGCACGCCAAGCCTCCCTGTTCATCAACATCTCCCGTAGTTCACTCAGACTCACGTCCATTGAGTCTGTGATGCTATCCAGCCATCTCATCCTGGGTCGTCCCCTTTTCCTCCTGCCCCCAATCCTTTCCAGCATCAGAGTCCTTTCCAATGAGTCAACTCTTTGCATGAGGTGGCCAAAGTACTGGAGTTTCAGCTTTAGCATCATTCCTTCCAAAGAAATCCCAGGGCTGATCTCCTTCAGAATGGACTGGTTGGATCTCCTTGCAGTCCAAGGGACTCTCAAGAGTCTTCTCCAACACCACAGTTCAAAAGCATCAATTCGTCCATGCTCAGCCTCCTTCACAGTCCAACTCTCACATCCATACATGACCACAGGAAAATCCATAGCCTTGATTAGATGGACCTTAGTCGACGAGTCATGTCTCTGCTTTTGAATATGTTATCTAGTTTGGTCATAACTTTTCTTCCAAGGAGTAAGTGTCTTCTAATTTCATGGCTGCAGTCACCATCGGCAGTGATTTTGGAGCCCCCAAAACTAAAGTCTGACACTGTTTCCACTGTTTCCCCATCTATTTCCCATGAAGTGATGGGACTGGATGCCATGATCTTCGTTTTCTGAATGTTGAACTTTAAGCCAACTTTTTCACTCTCCCCTTTCACTTTCATCAAGAGGCTCTTTAGCTCCTCTTCACTTTCTGCCATAAGGGTGGTGTCATCTGCATATCTGAGGTTATTGATATTTCTCCCGGCAATCTTGATTCCAGCTTGTGTTTCTTCCAGTCCAGCGTTTCTCATGATGTACTCTGCATAGAAGTTAAATAAGCAGGGTGACAATATACAGCCTTGGCGTACTCCTTTTCCTATTTGGAACCAGTCTGTTGTTCCATGTCCAGTTCTAACGGTTGCTTCCTGATCTGCATATAGATTTCTCAAGTGGCAGGTCAGGTGATCTGGCATTCCATCTCTTTCAGAATTTTCCACAGTTGATTGTGATCCACACAGTCAAAGGCTTTGGCATAGTCAATAAAGCAGAAATAGATGTTTTTCTGGAACTCTTGCTTTTTCCGTGATCCAGTGGATGTTGGCTATTTGATCTCTGATTCCTCTGCCTTTTCTAAAATCAGCTTGAACATCAAGGAGTTCACAGTTCATGTATTGCTGAAGCCTGGCTTGGAGAATTTTGAGCACTACTTTACTAGCATGTGAGATGAGTACAACTGTGTGGTAGTTTGAGCAATCTTTGGCATTGCCTTTCTTTGGGACTGGAATGAAAACTGACCTTTTCCAGTCCTGTGGCCACGGCTGAGTTTTCCAAATTTGCTGGCATATTGAGTGCAGCACTTTCATAGCATCATCTTTCAGGATTTGAAACAGCTCTACTGGAATTTTATCACCTCCTCTAGTTTCATTCATAGTGATGCTTTCTAAGGCCCACTTGACTTCACATTCCAAGATATCTGGCTCTAGGTTAGTGATCACATCATCATGATTATCTGGGTTGTGAAGATCTTTTTGTACAATTCTTCCATGTATTGCCACCTCTTCTTAATATCTTTTGCTTCTGTCTGGTCCATATCATTTTTGTCCTTTATCGAGCCCATCTTTGCATGAAATGTTCCCTTGGTATCTCTAATTTTCTTGAAGAGATCTCTCATTTCAGTTCAGTTCAGTTCAGTCACTCAGTCATGTCCGACTCTTTGTGACCCCATGAATTGTAGCACGCCAGGCATCCCTGTTCATCACCATCTCTCAGAGTTCACTCAGACTCACATCTATTGATCCATTGAGTCCGTGATGCCATCCAGCCATCTCATCCTCAGTCGTCCCCTTCTCCTCCTGCCCCCAATCCCTCCCAGCATCAGAGTCTTTTCCAATGAGTCAACTCATTGAGATCTCTAGTCTTTCCCATTCTGTTGTTTTCCTCTATTTCTTTGCATTGATCGCTGAAGAAGGCTTTCTTATCTCTTCTTGCTATTGTTTGGAACTCTCCATTCAGATGCTTATATCTTTCCTTTTCTCCTTTTCTTTTCACTTCTCCTCTTTTCACAGCTATTTGTAAGGCCTCCCCAGACAGCCATTTAACTTTTTGCATTTCTTTTCCATGGGGAAGGTCTTGATCCCTGTCTCCTGTACAATGTCATGAACCTCATTCCATAGTTCATCAGGCACTCTATCAGATCTAGGCCCTTAAATCTATTTCTCACTTCCACTGTATAATCATAAAACATTTGATTTAGGTCATACCTTAATCGTCTAGCAGTTTTCCCTACTTTCTTCAATTTCAGTCTGAATTTGGCAATAAGGAGTTCATGATTTGAGCCACAGTCAGCTCCTGGTCTTGTTTTTGTTGACTGTATAGAGCTTCTCCATCTTTGGCTGCAAAGAATATAATCAATCTGATTTCAGTGTTGACCATCTGGTGATGTCCATGTGTAGAGTCTTCTCTTGTGTTGTTGGAAGAGGGTGTTTGCTATGACTAGTGCATTTTCTTGGCAAAACTCTATTAGTCTTTGCCCTGCTTCATTCCGCATTCCAAGGCCAAATTTGCTTGTTACTCCAGGTGTTTCTTGACTTTCTACTTTTGCATTCCAGTCCCCTATAATGAAAAGGACATCTTTTTGGGTGTTAGTTCTAAAAGGTCTTGTAGGTCTTCATAAAACCATTCAACTTCAGCTTCTTCAGCATTACTGGTTGGGGCATAGAGTTGGATAACTGTGATATTGAATGGTTTGCCTTGGAGAAGAACAGAGATCATTCTGTCGTTTTTGAGATTGCATCCAAGTACTGCATTTTGGACTCTTGTTGACCATGATTGCAACTCCATTTCTTCTGAAAGATACCTGCTCACAGTAGTAGATAAAATACCTATACTCAAAAACTATAAGACACTGAGGAAAGAATCTGATAACATAGAAAGATATATCATGTTCTTGATTTGAAGAATTAATATTGTTAAAAGGATGATACTATCCAAGGCAACCTACAGATTCAATCCAATCTTTATCAATTACATTTTTCAGAGAACTAGAATACTTTAAAATTTATATGGTAACTCGAAAGACCCCAAATAACTAAAGCAATTTTGAGAAAGGAAAATGGAGCTAGAGGAATCAGGCTCCCTGGCTTTAGACTATACTACAAAGCTTCAGTCATCAAAACAGTATGGTATTGTTACAAAAGCAGAAACATAGATCAATGGGAAAAGATAGAAAATCCAGAGATAAGCTCATGTACCTATGGTCAATTAATCTATGACAAAAGAGGCAAGACTATACAATGGAAGAAAGACATTATTTTCAATAAGTGGTGCTGAGAAAACTGGACAACTATATGTAAAAGAATGAAATTAGAACACTCCCTGGTACTTCCCTAGTGGTCCAGTGTTAAGACCCTCTGCTCCTAATACAGGATGCATGGGTTCCATCCCTGGTTGGGGGATTAAGATCCTGAGCACTGCACTGGGCAGCCAAAAATAAAAAAAAAGAACATTATCTAACACCATATATAAAAATAAACTTAAAATGAATTAAAGACCTAAATGTAAGATCAGATACTATAAAACTGTTAGAGGAAAGCACAAGCAGAACACTTGCTGGCATAAATCACAGCAATATCTTTTCTAATCCACCTCCTAGAATGATGAAAACAAAAACACAAGTAAACAAATGGGATATAATTAAACTTAAAAGTTCTTGCACAGCAAAGAAAAACATAAATAAAACAAAAATAAAAACCACATAATGGGAGAAAATATTTGCAAATGATGTGACTGACAAGGGATTAATCTCCAAAATATACAAAGAGCACATGCAGCTCAATATTAAAAAACAACCCAAGGAAAAAAATGGGCAAAAGACCTATATAGTCATTTCTCCAAAGAAGGCATTTGTTATTGTTGTTAAGTTGCTAAGTTGTGACCAACTCTTTTGCAAATCCATGGGCTGTAGCCCACCAGGCTCCCTCTGACCATGGGATTTCCCAGGCAAGACTACTGGGTTATGTTGCCATTTCCTTCTCCAAGGGATCTTCCTGTGGGATTGAACATGTGTCTCCTGCTTTGGCAGGCAGATGCTTTACCACTGACCACCAGGGAAGCCCATACAGATGGCCAAAAATCACTAATTATAGAGAAATGCAAATCAAAACAATCAGGTATCACCTCACAGCAGTGAGAAAGGCCATCATCAAAAACACTATAAATAATAAATTTCTCCATACCCTAGAGAAGGTATGGAGAAAATGGAATACTCCTACACTGTTGGTGGGAATGTAAATTGGAAGAACCATTATGAAGAACTGATGGAGTTTCCTTAAAAAACTAAAAGTGAAGCTAATGTATGATCTAGTAATCCCACTCCTGGGCATACATCTGAAGAAACTGTAATTTGAAAGATACACACACTGCAATATTCACTGCAGCACTGTATAATACATAGCCAAGATATGGAAACAACCTCAATGCCCATCAACAGATGAGTGGGTAAAGAAGGTGTGGTGTGTATACAGTTTAGAAGTATTCCACTTCTCAGAGAAAGACAAACATGTGATATCACTTATATTAATATGTGGAAGCTAATAAAAATGATACAAATGAGCTTATTTACAAAACAGAAACTGACTTCACAGCTCTTGAAATCTAACTTATTACCAAAGGGGAAACATAGGGGAAGTGGCAAATTAGGAGACTGAGATTAATATATACAAACTTCTATGTATAAAATAGATGACTAATGAGGATCTACTGTAAAGCACAGGGGCTCTATTTGATATTCTGTAATACCCTATATAGATATCTTAATATTCTGTAATACCCTATATAGATAAAAGATCTGAAAAAAAGATATTTATACATGTATAACTAATTCACTTTGCTGTACACCTGAAACTAACACAACATTGTAAATCAGCTATACTCCAATAAAAAATTTTTTAATTCTTTTTAAATTTTTAATTGAAATATAGTTGATTTATAATATGTTAGTTTCAGGTGTACAGCAAAGTGATTCATATATATAAATATTCTTTTTCAGATTCTTTTCCCTTTACAGGTTATTACAAAATATTGATATAGTTCCCTGTGCTATATAGTAGGTCTTTGTTGGTTATCTATTTTATAATATTGTATATATGTTAATCTATAACTCCTAGTTTATCTGTCCCCAACGATCACCCCTGCTATCCACTTTGGTAACCACAAGTATGTTTTCTATGTCTGTGATACTGTTTCTGTTTTGTAAATAGATTCATTTGTATCATATTTTTAGATTACACATATAAGCAATATCATATGATATTTGATTAAAAATGGGCAGAGGCTCTAAATACACATGTTTTCAAAGACATCAAATGACCAACAGGTATATGAAAAGGTGCTCAAGACCACTGATAATCAGGAAAACCCAAATCAAATCCACGATGAGGTGCTACCTCACAACTGTTGCAATGATTATTATAAAAGACAATGATTATTATAAAAAGACAAGAGATAACTAGTATTGTCAAGGATATAAAGAACTCTTGTGCACATACTACTGCATGTCAATTGTATCTCAATGAAACTAGAAGAGTAAAAAAACAGGTATAGAAAAAAGATCAATATATTTGTAAAGTGTATTTTGCCACATAACATATTCACAGGCTCCAGGGATGAGGGCATGAGCCTCTTTGGGGTGCCATTATTTGGTTTATCACATAAGTATACAGGTGAAAATGCTCATCCTATCCTTGACTCTTATACTCCATGGTACTATTTTAATAACAAGTTTAATATACATTTAATGGTTTAAACAGTTACTTATTATCTCACAGTTTTGTGGGACAGAAGGTCGGTACAGCATAGTTCAGCCGGGTCCTCTGCTTCACTGAAGTACAGGCACCGTGTGAGGCTGGCTCAAGTTGAAATCACTGTGTGTCACTGGGCTGAGTTCTTGTCTAGAGACTCTGGGGAAGATTCCACCTTCACATATATTCAAGTTGTTAGCAAAAGTTAGTTTCTTATGATCTTAGGACAAATTGTCACCTTTCCTTAACACATGGCCCCATTTATCTTCAAGCTAACAATGACATGGAATCCTACCTGTGATCTGAATCTCTGAATTCACCTTCTACTGTGAATTTTAAGTGCACATGTGATTAGATTCAGGCTTCCTTGGTGGTTCAGGGTAATCCACTTGCAGTTCAGGAGACATGGGTTTGATCCCTTGGTCAGGAAGGTCCCCTGGAGGAGGGCATAGCAACCCACTACAGTATTTTTTTTTTTTTACTTTATTTTTCTTTACAGTACAGTATTGGTTTGGGCATACATTGACATGAATCCGCCACAGGTGTACATGAGCTCCCAAACATGAACCCCCCTCCCACCTCCCACCCTACATCATCCCTCCGGATCGTCCTCGTGCACCAGCCCCAAGCATCCTGCATCCTGCATCGAACATAGACTGGTGATTCGTTTCTTCCATGATAGTATACATGTTTCAGTGCCATTCTCCCAAATCATCCCACCCTCTTCCTCTCCCTCAGATTCTGAAAGACCGCTCTACACATCTGTGTCTCTTTTGCTGTCTTGCATACAGGGTCATCATTACCATCTTTCTAAATTCCATATATATGTGTTAGTATACTGTATTGATGTTTTTCTTTCTGGCCACTACAGTATTCTTGCCTGGAGAATCCCATGGCCAGAGAAGCCTGGCGGGCTACAGCCCATAGGGTCACAAAAAGTTGGACATGATTGAAGCAACTTAGCATGCACGCATGTGGTTAAATGAGACACACTTGAATATACAGGATAATCTTTATATCTTAAAGTCAGGTAATTAATAACCTTAATGACATCTGCAAATCCCCTTCTGGCATAGACTAGCATATTCTCTCAAATAACAGGTTGCAAAAGATCATGAAAGCTATTTCATACCCAATAAACTTAAAATTTGGTATTGTGACTTCTTCCCAGGGAAGAAAGAGGTTGAGAAGAAAAGTATTTCAGTTCTAGTTTAATTCATCAACTACTGTTTCTCAATGCCAGTGCTTAAAACTGAATTTCTTTCTTTCCTTCCTTAATTCTAACAAAGTTTTATAGAGTACATATGGATTAAAGAGAGATAAATCCCTTGCCTAATAGAAACTACAGACTGGTAGGGGAATCAAATGAACTAATAGGTAATAGTGAAGGCATGGCAAGTAAACACAGGAGCAAAAGAGGATGGGGAGTGAAGGGGAATGCATATATCCTAGTCTTAAAGTGTCAAACTACACTATCTGAAAGAGATATCATCTACCCCATGGAATAAAGGATGAGTAAGTGTTAGTTCTCCCAGTGTTTGTCCAATATCTTGTTGTCTTTTTCTTTCTTAATTTTCATTTCAATTAAGAAAGAACTCAAAGAAATGAAAAATCATTGTGTGGTCACTGGATTTATCTTCCTAGGATGTTCCAACCATCATGAATAATAAGCATTGTTCCTCCCAGCCTTTTTGATCATTTATCTCTTAACTCTTCTGGGAAATAAATTCACATTAACAATAGTCAGAGTCAGTCCTGCCCTCTGCATTTCAATGTATCATTTTCTCAGCACCTTGTGTTTCTTGGACATCTGCTACTCATCTGCCACCATTTTGGTCATGCTGGGGAACTTCAAGGGGAAGAAGACCACCTTGTATGGGGGCTGTCTTTCCCAGACCTTATTCCTGTGACCTGTGCTGGTGCTCAAGGTGTCTTGTTGGCTACTGTGACTTACAACCACTATGTAACCATTTGCCACCTTCTTCAATATCTGCTCCTCATGAGTCTGAAGGTCTGTGTGTGTTTTGTTGATTGGAACTTGACTGTGTGGGCTAGAGGATTCTGTGAAACACACAGTGCTGACCCTCAGTGTGGACTCAACAAGATCATCCACTTTCTCTGTGACATAATTTTGCTCCTGAAGCTCTCCTGCTCTGACACCTCTCTCAGTGAGACTGTGCTCCATGCGGCCAGTGCACCACTGGCCTGAGCCCCTGCCTATTCATTGCAATGTCCTACTGCTTATAAGATTCCCTCTGCTCAGGGCAGGAACCAGACCTTCACTATCTGTGCCTCCTACCTCCCTGTGGTAGTCTTTTATGGAATAGCCAACTTTAACTATGATAGACCCAATATAGGCTATATCCTGGACATCCTGGTCTCTCTGCTCTTCTCTGTTGTGATCCCCATGATTAACCCTGTCACCTATAGCCTAAGAAACAAAGAAATCAAGGGTGCCCTGAGGAAGTGGATGGAGAAGGTGGATTCTCTAGTTATATCAGTGAATAGATCAATATCTTTCATTCTGGAAGATCTTTTCTTTTCTCTTTTTATAGTTTTTCACATTTATTTGTATGATAAATCTCTATTAAAATATTATTTTAAATAATTCTTTTTAAACAATTTTAAAATTGTGTGTATGTAAGGTATACATGTTGATTTGATACAGATATACATAGTGAAGTGGTTACTGTTGTTGTTGCTGTTTAGTCACTAAAAGTTGATCTCTTTTGCAACCCCATGGACTGTAACCTGCCAGGCTCCTCTGTCCATAAGATTTCCCAGGCAAGAATACTGAAATGAGTTGCCGTTTCCTTCTCCAGGGTATCTTTCCACCCCAGGGATCAAACCTGTGTTCTTTACTGCTGAGCCACCAGGGACGCCCAAAGTGATTACTACAATTAACGTACCATCTCCTCAAAAGGGAACATTGTTGTTGGAATGTAAATTGGTGCAGCCACTATGGAAACACTATAGAAGTTCCTCAAAAACTAAATATAGAGTTGCCATACGATCCAGCCATCCCACTCCTGGGCATATATCTGGATAAAACTGTAATTTAAAAAGATACATGCTCGAGACTTCCCTGCTGGTCCAGTGGCTAAGACTCCATGCTCCCAATGCAGGGCACCTGGGTTTGATCTCTGATCAGGGAACTAGATCCCACATGCCACAACTAAGAGTTGGCATGCTGTAACTAAGACCCAGCACAGCCAAAAAAATAAATAAGAAAAAAAAGAAACATGTGCTTCTCTGTTCATAGTAGCACAATTCACAACAGCAAAGATATGAAAACAATCTAAATGTTCATTGACAGATGAATGCATAAAAATGTGGTAATATATACAATGGAATACTACTCAGCCATAAAAAGAATGGAATAATGCCATTTGCAACAACATGGATGAATCTAGAGATTATTATACTAAGTGAAGTAAGTCAGAAAGAGAAAGATAAATACCATGTGATATCACATATGAAATCTTAAAAAAAAAAAGACACAAATGAACTTACCTATGAAACAAACAGACTCACAGACATAGAGAAGTGACTTGTAGTTGCCAAGGCAGACAGAAGTTGGAAAAGCGGTGGATTGGGAGTTTGGGATTAATAAATACAAACTAATATATGTAAGATGGATACACAACAAGGTCCTACTGTAGAGCACAGGGAACTATACTCAATATCCTGTGATTAACCATAATGGACAAGAATATGAAAAAGAATATACATGTATATATAACTGAACCACTTCTGCTATACAGCAGAAATTAATACAATCAACTATACTTCAGTAAAACAAAAGAACATATCACCTCCTCATACAGTTACCATTTCTTTTGCAATAAGAGACCCTGAAATCTACTCTCTCAGCATATTTTCAATGTTCAATACATTATTATTAAGTATAATAATAATGAAACACATTAGATCTCTCAACTTACTCATCCAAACCACACAACTACAACTTTGCACTCTTTGACCAATATCTCCCCATTTTCCCTACCACACTTCACCCCAGCTTCTGGTAACCATCATTTTACTCTCCACAAGTTCAACATTTTTAGATTCTACATGTAAGTGAGATAATGCCAGTATTTGCCTTTCTGCGCCTGGCTTATTTAGCATAATGTCCTCTTGGTTCATCTGTAGTGTCAAAAAATGACACAATTTCTTCTTTCTTTGCTTTTTAAGGCTGAATATATCTGGATAATGGCAAAACCAATACAGTATTGTAACATAGAATAAAGTAAAAAAATAAAATAAAAGATAAATAAAATAAAAAGATATATGCATGAGACTTCCCTGGTGGTCCAGGGAATATATATCTATTGCATAGGAACCTAAAATGTTAGGTCCATAAATTGAAAGTGTCAAATAGAAGATAGCAGAGTAAACATCAACATTTTAGGAATCAGTGAACTAAAATGGATGGGAACAGATGAATTTAATTCAGATGACCATTATATCTACTACTGTGGGCAAGAATTCCTAAAAGAAATGGAATAGCCCTCATAGTCAACAAGAGAGGCTGAAATGCAGTACTTGGGTATAATCTCAAAAACAAGGGCAAGTGGGGGCTACTCTTTGTTGCAGTGAGCAGGCTTCTCATATGCAGCGGCTTCTTTTTGCTGTGGAGTGGGGGCTCTACGTGCGTAGGCTCCAGTAGTTGTGGTGCTGAGTCTAATGGGCTCTAGAGTGTGGTCTCAGCAGTTGTGACACACAGGCTCAATAGCTCCATGGCATGTGGGATCCTCCCAAAGCAGGGATCGAACTCATGTCCCCCAGCCAGCAGGCAGACTCTCACCCACTAGACCACCAGGGAAACCCTCTTTGCCTATTTCTTAGTTTTTTTTTCTCACTAACGAGTTCTATGAGTTCCTTATATATTTTGGATATGAGCTTCCTAGTCATATGTATGATTTGAAAATACTTTCTCTTATCCTGTACATTTGTCTCTTCTGTTTGTTTTCTTTGTTGTGCAGAAGTGTATTTCAGTTCAGTTCAGTTGCTCAGTCCTGTCCGACTCTTTGCGACCCCATGAATTGCAGCACGCCAGGCCTCCCTGTCCATCACCAACTCCCGGAGTTCACTCAAACTCACGTCCATTGAGTTGGTGATGCCATCCAGCCATCTCGTCCTCTGTTGTCCCCTTCTCCTCCTGCCCCCAATCCCTCCCAGCATCAGAGTCTTTTCCAATGAGTCAACTCTTCGCATGAGGTGGCCAAAGTACTGGAGTTTCAGCTTTAGCATCATTCCTTCCAAAGAATTCCCAGGGCTGATCTCCTTCAGAATGGACTGATTGGATCTCCTTGCAGTCCAAGGGACTCTCAAGAGTCTTCTCCAACACCACAGTTCAAAAGCATCAATTCTTCGGCGCTCAGCCTTCTTCACAGTCCAACTCTCACATCCATACATGACTACAGGAAAAACCATAGCCTTGACTAGACGGACCTTTGTTGGCAAAGTAATGTCTCTGCTTTTGAATATGCTATCTAGGTTGGTCATAACTTTTCTTCCAAGGAGTAAGCGTCTTTTAATTTCACGGCTGCAGTCACCATCAGCAGTGATTTTGGAGCCCCAAAAAATAAAGTCTGACACTGTTTCCACTGTTTCCCCATCTATTTCCCATGAAGTGATGGGACCAGATGCCATGAAATGTATTTACCTGAATGCAATTCCATTTGTCTATTTTTTTTTTTGCTTGTGCTTTTGGGGTCATATCTGAAAATCATTGCCCAGACCAATGTCAAAAACTTTTGCCCAGCTTTCTTGTAGTTATACAGTTTCAAGTTTGACATTTAAGCTTTTAATCTTTTTAGTTGATTTTTATATATGGAGTGAGGTAAGTGTCCAATTTCATTGTTCTGTATGTGGATAGTTAGTTTTCCTAATACCATTTATAGAAGATACTGTTGTTCTCTGTTTTGTGTTTTGGTACCTTTCTCAAAGATCAGTTCAGTTGCTCAGTCGTGTCCGACTCCTTGTGACCCCATGAACCACAGCATGCCAGGCCTCCCTGTCTATCACCAACTGCCTGAGTCCACTGCACTCAATATGCCAGCAAATTTGGAAAACTCAGCAGTGGCCACAGGACTGGAAAAGGTCAGTTTTCATTCTAATCCCCAAAAAGGAAATGCCAAAGAATGTTCAAACTACTGCACAATTGCACTCATCTCACATGCTAGAAAAGTAATGCTCAAAATTTTCCAAGCCAGCTTCAACAGTATGTGAACCATGAATTTCCAGATGTTCAAGCTGGATTTAGAAAGGCAGAGGAACCAGATATTAAATTGCCGACATCCGTTGGATCATAGAAAAAGCAGGAGAATTCCAGGAAAACATCTACTTCTGCTTTACTAACTATGCCAAAGCCTTTGACTGTGGGGATCATGACAAACTGGAACATTCTTAAAGAAATGGGAATACCACACTACCTTACCTGCCTCCTGAGAAATCTGAATGCAGATCAAGAAGCAACTATTAGAACCAGACATGGACCAATGGACTGGTTCCAAATTGGGAAAGAGTACGCCAAGGCTGTATATTGTCACCTGGCTTATTTAACTTACATGCAGAGTACATCATGTGAAATTCGGGGCTGAATGAAGCACAGGTTGGAATCAAGATTGCTGGGAGAAATATCAATAACGTCAGGTATTCAGATAAGGAAATCAGTCCTGAATATTCATTGGAAGGACTGATGCTGAAGCTCCAATACTTCAGCCATCTGAGGCAAAAAACTGACTCACTGGAAAAGACCCTGATGCTGGGAAAGACTGAAGGCAGAAGGAGAAGGGGATGACAGAGGATGAGATGGTTGAATGGCATCACTGACACAATGGCCGTGAGTTTGAGCAGGCTCCAGGAATTGGTGGTGGACAGGGAAGCCCGGCATGCTGCAGTCCATAGGGTTGCAGAGAGTTGGACACAAGTGAGTGACTGAACAAACTGAACTGAATGTGATGCCTTCAGCTTCTTCTTTTTGCTCAGCATTGCTTTGGCTATTTGGTGCCTTTAGTAGTTTCATACAAATTTTATAATTATTTGCTCTATTTCTGTGAAAAATGCTAGTAGTATTTTGGTAGTGATTGTAATTAATCTGTAAATAACTTTGCATAATATGGATACTTTAGCAATATTAGTTCTAATCCATAAACATAAATATATTTCCATTCATTTGTGCCTTCAATTTTTTCATCAGTGTTTTGTAGTTTTAATGTGCTGGCCTTTCACCTCTTTCGTCAAATTAATCCTAGGTATGTTTGATGCTATTGTAAGTAGCATTGTTTCTTAATGTCTTTTTCATTTTATTTGTTATTAGTATATAGATATGAAACTAACTTTGATAGGCTGATTCTGTACATTGAATCTTTATTAAATTATTTATTATTTCTGTTGTTGGTGAAGTCTTTAGCATTTTATATGTATAATATTATATAATCTGCAAACAGTGACAATTTTACTCCTTCCTTTTCAATTTGAATGTCTTTTCTTTCTTTTTCTTGCCTAACTGATCTGGTTATGACTTTTAGTATTATAGTGAATAGAAGTGATGAGTTGTCATCCTTGTCTTGTTACTGATCTTAAGAATAAAAGCTTTCAGCTTTTCACTGTTGAATATGTTAGCTGTGGGCTAATCAATATAGCTTTTACTATGTTGAGGTACATTCCTTCCATATCTAATTTGTTAAGACTTTTTATCACAAAAGTGTGCTGAATTTTGTCAAATGCTTTTCCTACATCCATTGAGGTGATCGTATAATTTTTGTTCATTCTATAATGTGGTATATCACATGTAATGATTTGCATATATTAAACCATCACTGCATCCAAGAATGAATCCAACTTGCTCATGGGGTATGATCCTTTCCACTGTGCTATTAAATTTGGCTTGCTGGTAGTTTTTTGAGGGATTTTGTGTCTATGCTCAGAAGGATATTGACCTATAATTTTCTTGCAATATCTTTGTCTAGCTCTGGTATCAGGGTAATGTTTGCCTTGTAAAAATGAGTTTGGAAATGCCACTCCTCTTCAATTTTTTGGAAGAATTGAGAATTGGTACTGATTCTTCCTTAATCTAAGAAGATCTTTTTAAATTTAGAGACTTAATTCTTCACTCTGTCTAATGTTTATATTCTAATTTTGATGAGGTAAAATACTGCAAGGTTTTTAAACATATAGCTTTCTCCCCTTCTGTGCCCTACAGAGCTGTTTGATGGCTCTGCATTTTTCTCCTTAGAAGCCACATCAACAGTGTCATCACCAGGTCATGGCAATGGCAGAACTAGAAACCAGGGAACATGAAGACATAAGGATGCTGGTGAGAAAGAAGGGAAGCACCATGTCTACGTGAGCAGGCTAACTAGGATGATTTCATGCCAAGAGAGCAGATACACTGTTAGAACTATAGTTCCAAATACTTGTTCAATTGAGCATGCAACATGAAGAATCTAGTTCTAAGATCCAAGGCCGTGGCTACCAGAACAAGTGAACAAAATTCTCTTGTACTTTGTAGAATCCCAACCTGAACTGAACTGAACCTGAATAAACCTACATCCATGCATCTTTTTCTTTCCCTAAAGGAAAGGAGGAGAAGGCAGTCTTTCAGGCTTTAACTTTCACTCGGATCCTAACAAAACAAATCTGTCACTAAAATTCACCCACAAATGTCCCCAAAGAGATAAGAAGCTGGTCTCATTGCATGCTGAGAAAAGATGATTGTTATGATTTTAATGCACACACAAGAGAATTAACTGCTCTTCATTCTACAGTTTCTATTCAGGCTAAAGAGTCCCAGAATAACTGCTTAGAGAAAGATTACATGGTACTCCCCAAAAGGTCAGTCCACAGGTACTTATAAATGTCCATGCTAGAAAAATGAGTTCCTAGAGAGATCATAGAAGGATTTTCAACTCTTGCAGTAGACAGTGAACATGTTCAAGGTAGCTCCTAGAATGGAAGCCCTCCTCATGATGCATAGCAGTCAACAGCCCATTTTACAGAGACTACCTTTCCAGCCAGGAAATAGAAAGAGAGCAGCAAGCCCTTTCTAAAACTTTCGGCAAGAGTCAGTGGTAAGTTGTTCATTTACCATCACAATTGAGAAAAATGCTGCCAAGTGTCAGGATATATATACTTCTTAAAAGCACACTATAAAATATTAAACACATATTTTCAATACCAGTTTCATGACATCTGTGTAATGACATAAATTTAGTATCATTTTTGTGTGTCTATGTCTATAATGCTAATAATAAAACCAGAGTTGAAATGACCATAGTGATCATTTATTTGAAAGCCTGAGGGGTTCTTGAATTCCTTAAGTAAGATAATATGAAGGAGAAATGTGTTCATGGTAAATAATATATAATGCGTAGTATTACTCCTATTCTAATTTTGAGAAGATAGAAATAATTTTCAGGGGGAAAGCATATCTCCTAGGCTATGCCACAGTATGACATTAAAGGCACAGAAAATATTTGTTTAAATAAAATGTAATTAAATTTGCATAAAACATATTTGGAACTCCTTTTGTTTACCACCTTGGGGATTTTCATCTTTATGCTGCAGCACACTGACGTTTGGGAGATGTGCTGCAAGCAAACATATCTTTATTAACTATAAGAAAGTCTTTTACTTTGTGAATCATTTGCTTCTCCTATAGTCCCTTTCTTTTTAGAAATCTCATAGATCAGGGTGATTCTTAGATATTTTCATCCTCATTCATTTGCCATTGAGATGATTTATAGGTTGGGACAGAATGAAGCAGAGTTGCTTCACTGTTGGGAACTGAGCCATTGGTCTCCACTGGAACCATTGCTCTTATGGGAAAGGATAACACTAAGACTACCACAGTCCAAGAGCCCATGGCACCACATTTATGTCCCCAAATAATGTTTGTTTTCTCAGGTCAGAAAGCTGTTTGCACCAGAACCACTAGGACAGAAATGTCCTCCTGATTCGGCTGCAATGTTCCATCACAACCTCTTCCCTTCTCTCTGGGCCCGACTGTAGTGCTGGATTTTGTGTTTTTCTTTTCCACTGACTTCAGCCTAAGTTGTTTGTGAGTGGTCTTTGTACCCCAAGCTTGATTCCCCTGTTCAGCTGCAGTAGGCAGAGGGGTCCCGATGCCACTGGGAGGATTAAGCCTGGGTCAGTGGCCTGAGGCTCCCTCTCTTGGAGAGGCTGTCAGTGGAGGCCAGCCCTTCTCCTCTCTGACAATCATATTCATGAGAAGGAACTCGGGTTTTTAACAATGGCTCTGTGCAATCCATGGGATAGGCTGGTGGACAGGTACAATTTCCTGTCAAATTTCTATAGAGCCACACTCTTCTAAAACCTAAGACTAAATGGACTGGTTAAGAAATGACCAACTAGATCACTTTTGAGGCAGAGATGTAAGTTGAGAAATCCTTGCCAGAAAAAACACCTCCTATTCTCATGCTGGGGCTGTTCAGGGATAGGGATAATGGTAGAAAAGTAAAAAGCCAGTCACTCAACTCTTTCTGTAAGGGTAAATCCAAGAAATTGGTTTGGCCAATGTTATCAGTAACTTTTTTGTTTTTGTGGGGTTTATTATCTGTATGCTGAATTGTCAGGAAATTTAAAAGGTGTGGATATTTTTCCTATTTGGCTGCGCTCTCTCTCTCTCTTTTTTTTTTTTTTCTTTCCATAGAATGCTCTAGCAGTATGAACTTTTGATTACGGCTTTCACGGTCAGATGGATGGGATTAAATTCCAAACTATGATAACAGTAGCTGTGCAACCTTAAGCATCAGTTTCCTCCTTTATAAATCCTAATAAAATAAATAAGCTTGTTGTGATAAATACATGAGATTATGTATACTAAGCATCCTACCCAGTACCTGGTACAGCATAAGTACACCATAAACAGTAGCTAGACTTTTGTTATTGACAATTATAAGACTTTGGATAAAACTACGCAAGGATGGAAAGGAAGTTGGGATTATCTGTACTCTGGCTTCTTTAATATGGTCAGTCATATATGCATATAAACAAAGGACTAGAAAAACCCACACAAAACTGTTAACAATGGTGCTGGACAGATAGAAGTGTAAAGGTGAAGATATTCCATTTTCATTTGATGTCTTTGACTCAGGAAAATTTTTAGCATATGTTTTTAAAATTTAGAATCCAATGAAATTTTAAATTTAAATACATAATGAGGAGACCTGCCTGTATAAGTCTTGGTAACTTCCTGTGGTTCTATAAGTATTGCAAAATAGAGTTTTCTTAAATGTAAAAGGTAAATATTAAATAAAATGTGGGATCTATTTATCTACCTCTGACATAACATTAGGCTAGGGAAGGCTCTCAGTCACGTGAATGTTACCATCCCAAAGGATGTTCATAAATGTGAAATATGGATTTTCCAGGTAAAAGATAGGCAAAAAGGAAAAAGTACTTAATATCTTAAGTATGAGCCAGTCATACTTAGGAATATGAAATTTTCGAGGTTCAAATAATGCCGTATTTTCAGATGTATAATGACGTTGGCAGAACAATGGAGTTGGAGGGCTGAAAGGAATATTGTAAATGATCTTTACTTAAGACTTGAATCAATCATCTTTGCAGGAGATGTAGCAATCTAGCCTTTCCCTGAACAGCTACCATGATGGGATCTCATTGCTCTTTATATATGATAAAATGCTTGCTTATCTAGGCAAAGTTAAGTTAGAGAAACAAGAAATTGCAAGGCTAAAGAAGACAAAGGAAGAGCAGATATCAAAAAGGCCAACTAAATAAAGAGTGAGATTTCATTTCAACATGTGTTTGTCAAAGTGGCGAAGTGGACTATCAAGAAATACTTGAAATGAAGCAGGCAGAGTGTGAACCAGTATCTCATCCTTGATCCATTAGTAGGGGAAGGAATACTGCTCAGTGGTAACACTGAGGCTCTGAATTCAGACCACCAGGACAACATTTTGAAGGTTTGAGCTTCTGGAGCTATTAATAGTACTTTCAATTTCATGGAGTAATTCATGAAGAGTGCCTGGCACATAGGACATGATTAAAAATTAAATGAGAGGCATAGTGATGGTATTCACAGTGTAGACAAAAGGAGAAGAAAACACAGTATTCACTTTGAGGCAGCCTTGACTGACAGTCAGAATTTAGTAAGAAGGATTCCAAAGCTGAACAGGTAAGAACAAGGTCATGTTTCCATCATTACCATAGGCTGAGATGAAAGGGAACTTCATTCATCTTACCTGATGGAAATACACGTGATTTATATGCATATAAAATTTGAGAAGCATTTGCCTATTTGATGACTTCTGAATATTTCATCTGGTTTCCTAAATGCCTATACAATAAGGAAGGGTGCAAAAAGAAACGTGGGGCAAAGCAAAAATAGTTTATATTCTGTAGCAATAAATTAACTTTGACATAGACACCCCAGATCTTCTGGATTTTCTTTTAGAAAAATTATCCTGAGTATATTTACTAATCATTGTATGACTGTGTGTGTGTATTTTAAGTAGGTGGACAATTTACTAGGCCACATGAAAATGGTATTTAAATTTTTAATCATTGCTTTGTATTACTAGAAATATGAAGAGATGTTTTCCTTATGTGCTCTAAAGGTTTTCACAATTACACCAATTACCCTTGTTTATATTATGTCCATTTTGGTTCCTAAATAAACCCCTAAGGTTAGTCAACAAAACACTGCATGAATGTTAGCTATCTAATGTGTGTCTCTACTTGTTTGTTTGGGAAAACAATTAAATTCAGGTATGTAAAAGTATTACTTCTTTTCAAAGTACTTCATTGAGTTTTATTTTTTCATTGGGTGTGTTATACTGAAATTATTTTAATCTTTAAAGAAAAACACACCTGTTTTAAACTAAATTCAGTAAAATTTCTTTCAAGATACACATTTTTGTATATAGAACCAGCATTAAAAACCTCCTCCTCAACCTATTTATACTATAAAACCTATCCTTAATGAAGAGTAGAAAGTTATTACCATAAAGCAGAGAGTTTGAGACTGTCTGTTTGAGACTGTCTGTTTGTGTTGCCTCATGGAAACTCCAAGAGGCAAGGATTCGGGGGGTTCATATAAACTCTAGTGTGGAAATGGTGCCTATTTATGGTAGATTTTGATGTTGATGAAGATTCACCATTGTTACTTTATACAATGTGAGCATCAGAAGTATGGAAAATGAAATAAATATTACTCTTTGACTCATACTCCTAGCTCACAAAAAAATTAGACTAGCCTACCAGACCAAAACAAAACAAAACAAAATCTCACGGTGGTTCTGATTCCACTACATTTATATATCTTGCCCCATTAATATACTTCTCAGGGATGGACTTCAAATAATTGTAAAATATTTAAAACAAGCAGTGTGTGCAACTTCAGAAACCAAATTTCTAAAAATCACTAAACATTTAAAATTCACTTTTGTAATTTAGCTATATACAAATGATGCATTCGTTTCTGTTTGTGGGATCTCCTTCCATGAAAGATTTCATTTCTTTCTATGAATAAATGTAGATATTTACCTATAAAAAGATTGTTTATCTACCTTTTTGATATCATGACTTAAGAGAAAATGCTCATTACTGATTTTTAATGAAGTGAAATCTATCTATGCAGTTGATAGAGAAAGTAAATAAGGATCGTACATATCACACAAGAATTTTCTTAAAGAACATGCAAATTGTCAGCCCAACTCTAACATTGCTTTACTGTGAAAGGATGCCTACAGCCAACCTGGAGACAGTGTTGAGTATCAGTAAACCTTCTTGGATACATCTTCCATCATACTGTGAATTTGGGGGATCACAGGAGTCCCACCCTAGCCTTCTTCCCCTACTTTGTCTATTCTCTTTGGTTGATTTCATGTACACCTATGGATTCAAAAGCTACCTTCAAGACAAGACTCCCAAATCCATTTCTAAACAGATTTAGCCTGTCTCCTGAGACTAAATCCTTTATTTTCAACTGCTTACTGGGCACTTCCACATGGATATCCCACAAGTACCTAACACTCAACATTACACTACTTATCTAATCTACTGTCTCATCTCCCCATGCCTAGTGCACCTCATTTATTTCCTATTTTAATGAATGATCTCAGCCTGCCCATCCATCTACTTACCATCCATCAACCTCAAAGTACTCCAAGTATGTCTCCTTCCCTGTGATTAACTGCTTCATGGCTTTTCTCCAACCTCCAAAACTCTACATCTTCAGTTATAGTTTCATTCTGATACAGTTTTAGTTTTCAGACTTCTTTCTTGGACAACCAAAGGTGTTTTAACTGAGGGCACATGAACGATGAAGGACTCGGGATGGGTTTTGCAATTATATGACCCCACTGGAATTACATGGAAGGTTCTGTGCGTGGGCATACATGCATTTTCTGGATCTAGAGACTTTCCTCAGTTTCTAAAACCTAGGCTATGACCTTCCAGATGTCTCCTGCTTCCAGTTTGCCCTCACCTAAAACATGGTCTGTGGGCCATTGCTGATACTCTGTAGTCAATCCTATCTATTCTCACACCAAAGCTGACTTACCAGGTATCTGCAACTAGCAGGAACCTCCAGGGGTTGGGGGAGGTGGCTGTAGATGAGGTGGCTGCCAGCAAAGCTCAGAATCCTGCAGTTTTCCTTCTTCATGGAAGTTCACTAGGGTCCCCGAGACCTCTGGATCTTTACTCCTATAAACAGGAAGGCAACAGAGGTCCCATAAGTTTGTTTGCCCTTTGCTGAACAGACCCACGCTGTCTGTTTTACTTGAGATTTCTGCCATCAATATTGCCTGAGATGCAAACCTGTGTATGGGACAATGTTCTTGCACATGGCACCTCCCTCAATCTCTCTCTCTCTCACACACACACACACATACACACACACACATTGTGAGCATTATTTTTCATCAATGGTCCAAAACCCATGGGACTAACAACCAGGTTCACTCCAAATTAATCACTGTAAATCATAAATTGTTATTCTTGTGTATACCGGAAGAGGCAAGTCTGCAGACAGGAAACAAATCTGAAGGCAGTTACAATGGTTCAGATAAAACATGATAAGTTCCTGAACTGTAACTGTGGTAGAAGGAAAAGTAGAAAGATGAGAAAATGAAAGAAAATATTTAGATGGTCTTCGTGCTTGGTTGTACTCGGGTCTGACCAATATGGTCAGAAATGAAAATTGCGTGAAAAATGTCTCCTGTTTTTATCTTTTTTATTTTTAAAAATGGAATTATATTTCACACACAATAAAATGCACAAACCTTAAGGTTCAGTTCAGTTCAGTTGCTCAGTCGTGTCCGATTCTCTGTGAACCCATGAATCGCAGCATGCCAGGCCTCCCTGTCCATCACCATCTCCCGGAGTTCACTCAAACTGACGTCCATAAGGTTATAGGTTGACTAATTTTCAGATGGGCTTCCCTGGTGGCTCAGAGGTTAAAGTATCTGCCTGCAATGTGGGAAAGCTGGGTTCGATCCCTGGGTCTGATCCCTGAGTTGCAAAGATCCCCTGGAGAAGGAAATGGCAACCCACTCCAATATTCTTGCCTGCAGAATCCCACGGATGGAGGAGCCTGGTTGGCTACTTAGATATATGCATCCATATAATCACTATTCAAGTTAAGATATAGAATATTTCCACCACCTCAGAAAATTTCTTTCTACTCCATTCTCATCAGTGTTATTCAGAGGTTACTACTATGCTCATTTTATCACCATAGATTAGTTTTGATTATTTTTGAACTGCTTTTAAATGGCTTAGTTCAGTTCAATTCAGTCACTCAGTTGTGTCCAACTCTCTGAGACCCCATGTATCGCAGCATGCCAGGTCTCCCTGTTCATCACCATCTCCTGGAGTTCACTCAGACTCATATCCATCGAGTCCATGATGCCATGGTACAAATTAAGTCTTTATTTTTAAAAAAATGTTTTAGAGTCATTCAGTGTTTATACATGTATCAGTATTTTTAAATAACTGGGTAGTATTCCAAAATATGAATATACCAGTTTTGTATCCATTCTCCTGTTCATAGGCAGAGTGTTTATATCTAGTTTATATTATTAATATTATGAACAAATTGGCATAGATCACTATTAACCATGTGAGCACATGCACCTACTTTCTTCACATATGTGCCTAGGAATGGTGTTTCTGGGTCATAGAGTAACTGGATGTTTGACTTTATTCAGTTCAGTTCAGTCACTCAGTCGTGTCCAACTCTGCAACCCTATGGAATGCAGCATGCCAGGCTTCCCTGTCCGTCACCAACTCCCGGAGCTTGCTCAAGCTCATGTCCATCAAGTCAGTGATGCCATCCAATCACCTCATCCTCTATTGTCCCCTTCTCCTCCTGCCTTCAATCTTTCCCAGCATCAGGATCTTTTACAATGAGTCAGTTCTTTGAATCAGGTGGCCAAAGTATTGGACCTTCAGCATCAGTCCTTCCGATGAATATTCAGGACTGATTTCCTTTCTATTGTTTTCCTCTATTTCTTTGACTTTATTAGAAGCTTCCAAATAGTTTTCAAAAGCAGTTATACAGACTTCTGAATTCAACTCAGAGATTTAGAGAGCTGGAGTGTTGCTTCCAGTAGTGTAACAACAACAGTAACGCTGGACATAATGCAAATTAATGACTTTTCTTCAAGGCTTTAGGGAATAGAAGTTGCAGGGCAAACAACTAAACAGAAAACTGGGGAGGCATAGACTCTTGCAGGGAGAAACAGGAACAAAACTTTTTTTTTTTTTTTAATCTGGAGCAGAATCCATCAGATGCCATGCAAATTGATAAGACTCAATTTCTTTGTGAATTTAATGAATTACAAAACACTAAGTGGGGGCCTAGTGGCTCAATGGCAAAGAATCTACCTGCAATGCAGGAGACTCAGGTTCAATCCCTGGGTTGGGAAGAACCCCCAGAGAAGGAAATGGCAACCCACTCCAATATTCTTGCCTGGGAAATACCTTGGATAGAGGAGCCTGGTAGGCTACAGTCCATGGGGTCACAGAAGAGTCGAACATGACTTAGCCACTAAAGGACAAACAGTAGGCCCACACGAGAGTGTGAAGTCCCTAGGTACCATAGAGAGGAAAGTTTGCACCCTCTTGCCTTCCTCCCTGAGCTCCACCAAATGCTCACAGCGAAGAGCAAGAAGCATTGAGAAAGCTTCCCTAAATGGGGCTGTCTGGAGGAAGAAGTTGGAGGGAACAGCAGTGAATGCAAAAACTTCTTCCAAAACCATTTACCATATTTTTTCCTACAGAAGTAAAACTGTAATCTGCAGGCAAAAGCGAACAAAAAAAAACTGTCACCTTAGGACATTGTGGAAAACCATTATAGCTGGGAAGGGACAGGGACAAAAATTCCACTACTCAGGGAGAGGCAGGAATATGTGCAAGGACCAGCAGTACAACCGGTAGAGGGGCAGGATCACTTGGGAAGGCCACACCCCAAGACCCAGGTTCACAGCACCTCAGATTAAGGCTTAAGTGTGACATCAGAGGAAACCTCCCCACTGCCCCACCTTCCACCCACTCCCAGGTCCCCACCCTCCACCCCCCAACAAACAATGAGTGAGATGAACAGTGGAATACAACTGCTACAGTGGAATCAAGAAAAAGATTATCTCTGGGGGCAGTATTATGAAAGGAAGACACACAGCAGGCAGGGAGAGTAACAACTGAGGAAAAACCTCTGGCAAAGTGGCTTAACCCTAAGTACAAGAAATCAGTGGAGAAATTTGAAGCCTGCAGCGCACTGAAGGTAACCATAGCAACAACAAATTCCAAAGTCAGGCCAACTCCTCAATAGATTAGCCCCTAACTCCAACACTAAAGATCTAGCACAAGGGAAGGCTCATCTTCAAGCCTCATCTCCCCAAAATTGACCTCTGTCTCTACTGTCTTCATTGTTCAGTTTCATAACAAAAAGTTATGAGGTATATTAAAAGGTAAAAAAATCTAAAGAGATAAAACAAACATCAGAATCAGACTCAGATATGACAGAAATAGTAAAACCAGACAAGGAATTTAAAATAACAATGATTAATAGAGTAAGGCATTCAATGAAAAATGAAAACAAAATGCAAAATCGGGATAATATAATCAGCGAGATAGAAACAATAAGAAGAGATCAAATAGAAATGCTAGAAATAAACATAGTGACAAAGAGAAAGAATGACCTTTATGGGATGATCAGCTAAAGAATCCGTGAACTTGAAAATATATTAAAGAATTTACTCAAACCAAAAGACAAAGAGAAATAAAAGTAAAAATCACCCCTACCCATAGTCAGAGTATCTAAGAGCTATCTTACAGTACCAAACATAAACATAATTGGAATCTCAGAAGTGGGAATATTAAAAAAAACACACACACATCTCAATAGATGTAGAAAAAATTCAACAAAATTTAACATTCATTTATAACAAAACTCTCAATAAAGTAAGTATAGATGCAACTTCCTTAACTGTTAAGGACATCTTAAAAAACAAAAAACACCCTGCCCTTAACATCATATTTAATGGTAAAATGCTACAAGTATAGGAACAGACAAGGATGTCCTTTCTAACCCCTCCTAACTCACATTGTTTTAAGTTGAATTTACCTGATGTTGATGCATCTTAAGTTATTGGCTATGTAGATACAGTCTTTTGTAAAGTGTGTATTCATGGCTCCTGATTTTCAATTGGGTTGTTCATTTGTTTTTTTGTGTTTTTATTACTGATTTATAGGCATTTAAAATATATTTTGAGTGTTATTGCTTTGTGAGATAAATATATTTTCCCAGTCTATATATTGCTCTTTAACCTTTAACAGTGCTTTTGAAGAGCAAAAGTTCTTAATTTTGATAAAAAGTAGGATTATCAATTTTGTTCAAGTTGAGAATTAAGATTATTCATTTTTCATACCTATATTCAGTTGTTCCAGCTCCTTTTATTGAAAAATCTTTCTTTAATATATTGAATGGCTTTCGGAGTTACACTGAAAATCAATTGCCAGAGCATGTTATGGGTCCATTTCTGAACTCTGTTATGTTCCACTGATCTGTTTGTCTTTCCTTACAATAATGCCACGCTATCTTAATTATTTATAATTATTAATTCTTGAAATATGAAAGGGTAAGTTCTCCAATTTTATTTGGTATTTTAGAGCCATTAAATTTCCATATAAACTTTAGAATCAGTTTGTAAATTCCTGAAAAGGACTCCTGAAATTTTTATTGGGGTTGTATTGAAACTATGAAGGTGAAGTCACTCAGTCGTGTCCGACTCTTTGCAACCCCATGGACTGTAACCTACTAGGCTTCTCCGTCCATGGGAGTCTCCAGGCAAGAATACTGGAGTGGATTGCCATTTCCTTCTCCAGGGGATCTTCCCGACCCAGGGATCAAACCCAGGTCTCCCACATTGGAGGCAGACGCTTTAACCTCTGAGCCACCAGGGAAGCCCCTTATCTCTAATTTCCCTAAGCAATATTTTGTCCTTTACAATGAAGAGATCTTGCAAATTTTTGCTAAACTTATTACTACATACTTGTTGATAATTAGAGCTATAGCAAATAGCATAGTTCAAAAATAAACTCAAAATGGATTAAAGATCTAAATGTAAGACCAGAAACTATAAAACTCCTAGAGGAGAACATAGGCAAAACACTCTCCGACATAAATCACAGCAGGATCCTCTATGATCCAACTCCCAGTATACTGGAAATAAAAGCAAAGATAAACAAATGGGATCTAATTAAAATTAAAAGCTTCTGAACAACAAAGGAAACTATAAGCAAGGTGTAAAGACAGCCTTCTGAATGGGAGAAAACAATAGCAAATGGAACAACTGACAAACAACTAATCTCAAAGATATATAAGCAACTTATGCAGCTCAACTCCAGAAAAATAAATGATTCAATTAAAAAATGGGCCAAAGAACTAAATAGGCATTTCTCCAAAGAAGACATATGGCTGGCTAACAAACACATGAAAAGATGCTCAACATCACTCATTATCAGAGAAATGCAAATCAAGACCACAATGAGGTACCATTTCACACCAGTCAGAATGGCTGCGATCCAAAAGTCTACAAGCAATAAATGCTGGAGAGGATGTGGAGAAAAGGGAACCCTCTTACACTGCTGGTGGGAATGCAAACTGGTACAGCCATTATGGAAAACAGTGTGGAGATTCCTTAAAAAATTGCAAATAGAACTGCCTTATGACCCAGCAATCCCACTGCTGGGCATACACATCGAGGAAACCAGAACTGAAAGAGACACATGTACCCCAATGTTCATTGCAGCACTGTTTATAATAGCCAGGACATGGAAGCAACCTAGATGTCCATCAGCAGATGATTGGATAAGAAAGCGGTGGTACATATACACAATGGAATACTACTCAGCCCTTAAAAAGAATAAATTTGACTCAGTTCTAATGAGATGGATGAAATTGGAACGGATTATACAGAGTGAAGTAAGCCAGAAAGAAAAACACCAATACAGTATACTGACACATATATATGGAATTTAGAAGACAGTAATGATGACCCTATATGTGAGACAACAAAGAGACACAGAGGTATAAAGTGGACTTTTAGACTCCGAGGGAGAGGGAAAGGGTGGGATGGTTTTGGAGAATGGCAATGAAACATGTATATTTTCTTGTAAGAAACGAAGCGCCAATCTATGTTCAATGTAGGATGCAGGATGCATGGGGCTGATGCACAGGATGATTCAAGTAGAGGATGTGGGGTGGGAGGTGAGAGGGGGCTTCGGCATTGGGAGATTGTGTTCACCTATGGCTGATTGGTGTCAATGTATGGCAAAACAAATACAGTATTGTAATTAAAAAAATAAATAAATTTAATTAAAAAATAATAAAAAGTAAATAAACTATATTTCCAGGGTTTATTGATTATAGAAATACAATTAATCTGTGTATATTGACTTTGCTTCCTGAGATTTTCTTAAATATTACTTCATTAATTCCTTTTGATTTTCTACATACACAATCATGACATCTGTAAATAAAGGCAGGTTGACATCTTTCTTTCACACTTTTATGCCTTTCACTATTCTTGCCTTATTGCATTAGTTAGGACTTCTAGTACAATTTTGAATTGAGACTCTGAGAATGACCGTTATTGTTTAATGTGTTACACAGAATGTGTCACTATTAAGTATAATACAGGCTATATATTTTATCAGGTTGAGGAAGTTCCATTTATTCTCAGTTTGTTATATGTTTTTTTAATTATGAATAGGTATTGAACTTTGTCAAATGCTTTCTTTGGCATCTATTGAGATGTTTACAATTTTTCTCCTTTATTCTGTTAACAGAGGATGGCAATGATTACTTACATTCCTGTAATAAGCCAAAACACACTCTTGTATAGTATCACTGGATTTGATTTGATGGTATTTTGTTCAGACTTTTTGTGTCTGTGTTCCTGAGGGATATCAGGTTATAATTTTCTTCTCTTATAAATACCTTATTACATTTTAGTGTCAAGATTTTGACCTTATAAAATAAGTTGGGAAGTATTCCCTGATTTTATTGCTGAAGAGATTTTATAATACTATATTATTTCTTCTTAAAATGTTTGGTAAAATTCACCACAAAACAATCTGAGCCTGGAATATCTTTTTTGAAAAGTTTTTAATTGCAGATGAAATTTCTTTGATAGATTCATATCATTCAATTTTGGGTTTTTATATAACAATTCTTAGTAAGAATAAAGATAAAACATGGTTTATTTTATTTCTCCCATATAAGTTATCAATAGCAAGATATTATCAAGATTTCCTCCAACATTTTCTTATAAAAATATCATAATTTTAGCTTTTAAGTTTTAATCTTTAAACATTTTGAGTTAATTTTGTGTATTACATAAGCTAAGGGACCACTTCATTCTTTTGCATGTAGATATTCAGTTTTCCCTGAACCACTTGTTGAAGAAACTTTTTATCCCAATAAATGGTTGTGGTACTCTTGTTGAAAATCAGTTAAAATGTATGTGTGAGTTTATTTCTAGGCTCTTTATTCATTCCATTGGTCTATATGCCTGTCTTATGCTAGTATAATAATACCATTGCTTTGTAGTGAGTTTCAAAGTCAGGAAGTGTGAGTACTCCAACTTTACTGTTTTTTGCCAATATTGTATTGACTATTCAGGGCCTTTTGCAATTTCATATGAATTTGAGGATTGGCTTTCCCATTTCTATTGGAAAAATCTAATAGAATTTTGATAATGATTGGGTAAAATCTGTAGATATTTTGGAATACTGACATCTTAACAATGTTAAGTCTTCTTAACCATGAACATGGGCTGACTTGCCATTTTAATGTCTCCTTTAATTTCTTTCAGCAATGCTTTGTGGGTTTTGATATAAAAGTCTTTTCACCTCTTTATAAGTACTTAATTCTTGTAAATATTATTATAAATAGAAGTGATTTTTAAAATTCCTTTTTAAATTGTTCATTTTTAGTGTACAGAAACACAAAAGATTTTTGCATGTTAAATTTCACTGAATTTGATTATAAGCTTTAGTACCTTTCTTGTGGTTTCTTTGGTATTTTCTCTACATGAGATTATGTCCTCTGTGAATAGACAGTATTACTTCTTTCTTTCCAATTTGAGAAATTGTACTTCTAATAGTCTAAAACTATAAGCAAATCTCAAGATTTACATAACTGAAAAAAACCTACAATGGAGTACACTGAAAAGTAGCACTGATTCTGATTCAGCATATGATTAAATTCTTTATATTTTTCTACATTTTCCTAATTTTTTGTAATGAAATTGTACTTCTTAGAAAAAATTAAGATGCTTACTAAAAAGGGCAATGATAGGAGGTAGGTATTGCCAAAATAGTGAAAAATTAGTTCTTTCCAGTGAAGGGGTTAGTGGATTGTTGATTTTACCAGGTTTGCATTTATTTTCACATACCAGTAGCCCTGCAAATGTGTGGGTTGTCCCTGGGCCTGAGTTGAGTAGATCTGCTAAATGAGAAGTTCTGGTTTCTCTGAAGACACTTCTGCGCACTTCCTTCCACAGTCTAGGCTGTCTATTTCCAACATTATTTCACATGGCCCTATAACGTTTCAAGCCCATCTGGGGTGCTCTTTGTACATTTCCAATTATGGCTTCTTTTTTTTTTTCATTGTTTTGTAGCTGTGGTGCCACCTGAAATGAACAATCAAACAGACGTCACTGAATTCATCTTCTTGGGATTTTCCAACCATCCCAATCTAGAGAGTTTGTTCTTCCTGGTATTCCTGGTCATTTATCTGACAACTCTTTTTGGTAACACACTCATAATAATGGCCACCAGCGTCAGTCATGCCCTCCACATCCCAATGTATTATTTCCTCAGCAATCTGAGTTTCTTGGACATTTGCTACTCATCTACCACTATCCCAGGTATGCTGGTGAACTTCTTCCAGGAGAAGACGACTATCTCCTATGAGGGCTGTCTTTCCCAGATTTTCTTCCTTGTGACCTGTGCTGGCACTGAGGGTGTATTATTGGCAGCTACGGCTTACGACCGCTATGTAGCCATCTGCCACCCTCTCCAATATCCAGTCCTTATGAGTGTGAAGGTCTGTGTCTGTTTGGTGTCTGGGTCCTGGCTATGTGGGCTGGTGAATTCTATGACACACACAGTGTTGGCAACCACACTCACTCTGTGTGGGCCTAACCAGATCAGTCACTTTCTCTGTGACATCCCATTCCTCCTGAAGCTCTCCTGCTCAGACACCTCTCTCAATGAGTTTGTGCTCCATGTGGCCAGTGCCACTACTGGCCTGAGTCCCTGCTTGTTTACTGCTGTGTCCTACATACTCATCATCTCTGCCATCCTTAGGATTCCCTCTGTTCAGGGCAGGAGCAAAGCCTTTTCTACCTGTGCCTCCCACCTCACTGTGGTGGTTATCTTCTTTGGAACAGCCAACTTTAACTATGACAGACCAAATGTAGGCTACAACCTGGATATGGACATCCTGGTCTCTGTGCTCTTCTGTGTTGGGACCCCCATGTTTAACCCCATCATCTATAGTCTGAGGAACAAGGAGATCAAAGGTGTCCTGAGGAAGCTGGCTAAAGAATGCTGGTTCTCTAGTGAGATCAGTGGTTAAACAGTTTCATTCTGGAAAATTTCTTAATTGGAGAAAAATTTAGTATTCCAGCTACAATTTAAACAGCACTCTTTTTATATATGATCTCTTGACAACTGTGATGACTGAGTCCACCAGGACAAATAGGTACACCTGTGCTGAGCATTTCACACACTGTGATCCTAAATATTGTGTGTTCTCCAATCTACCGATAACTTAGAGCATTTTGTAACATCCTAGATAAACCCTAGTATACATTAGGAGTCACTCCCCATATCCTCCCAAATTTGAAACACTAGAAAACCACTATTCTGCTTCCTGAGTCCATAGATATCCTCATTCTGGATGTCTCATATAAATAAAATTCCACAACATGTGCCTTTTGTGTCTGGCTTCTTGGGACGTTTTCAAAGTTCATACATATACCATGTTGTACTTCATTCCTTCTTCTCATTGAATGATTTCCATTTTACAGATATACCACATTTTATTTACTGACTCAATAGACATTTTAGTCATTCTCACTTTTTACTATTATGAATAATGCTGCTATGAATACTCATGTTCGAGTTTTAGAAGAAATATTTGTATTTATATAGAGTCTATAGTTTTGAGTGGTATTGCTGGATCACATGATAAACTTTAAAAGGACTGTTAAATTTTTCCAAAGCAGAGGCACTATTCTACATTATCAAGGGCAGTGTATGTGGGTTCTAATTTCTCCACATCCTGACCAACACATTATATGTCCTTTTTTTATAGCCATCCTAGTATGTGTAAAGTACTGTATCATTTTGAGTTGCACTTCCCAGATGCCTAATGATTCTAAAGTCTTTAATAAGCAACATTACTACTTCACAGGCAAGTTTGGCCTCGGAGTACAAAATGAAGTAGGGCAAAAGGTAACAGGGTTTTGCCAGGAGAACGCACTGGTCATAGCAAACACCCTCTTCCAACAACACAAGAGATGACTCCACATGAACATCACCAGATGGTCAATACTGAAATCAGATTGATTATATTCTTTGCAGCTGAAGATGGAGAAACACTATACAGTCGTCAAAAGCAAGACCAGAAGCTGACTGTGGCTCAGATCATGAATTCTTTATTGCAAAATTCAGACATAAATTGAAGAAAGTAGGGAAAACCACTAACCATTCAGGTATGACCTTCAGATGCTTATATCTTTCCTTTTCTCCTTTGCTTTTGCCTCTCTTCTTTTCACAGCTCTTTGTAAGTCTGTAATTTCACAGCCATTTTGCTTTTTGTATTTCTTTACCATAGGGATGGTCTTGATCCCTGTCTCCTGTACATTGTACAATGCTGTGAGACTAGATATCAATTACAAAAAAATAAAAATGAAAACTGTAAGAAACACAAACACATGGAGATTAAACAATACATTTCTAAATAACCAACAGATTACTGAAGAAATCAAAGGGAAATCAAAAATTTCTAGGAACAAATGACAATGAAAACACGACAACTCAAAACTTATGGGATACAGCAAAAGCAGTCCTAAGAGGGAAGTTTATAGCAATGCAATCCTACCTCAAGAAACAAGAAAAACACCAAATAGACAGCCTAACTTTACACCTAAAACAACTTGGAAAAGAACAACAACAACAAATTCGTAGAAGGAAAAAAACAATAAAGATCCAAGCAGAAATAAATGAAAAAGAAATGAAAGAAACAATAGCAAAGATTAATAAAACTAAAAGCTGGGATTTTGAGAAGATAAAAAAATTGATAAACCTCTAGTCAGAAAAAAGAGAGAAGAATCAAATCAACAAAATGAAAAAGAAAAAGGAGAGGTTACAACAGTACAAAAATACAAAGGATTATGAGAGACTATTATGAACAACTACATGACAATGAAATGGATAACCTGGAAGAAATGACAGATTCAGAGAAACATTCAACCTTTCAAGACTAAACCAGAAGAAATAGAAATTATGAACAACCCAATTACAAGAACTGAACTTGAAGCTATGATCAAAAATCTCTCAAAAACAAAAGCCCAGGACCAGAGGGCTTCACAGGAGAATGCTATCAAACATTTAGAGAAGAGCTTATGCCTACCCTTCTAAAACTCTTTCAAAAAATTGCAGAAAGGAACAGTTTCAAACTAATTCTACAAGGCAACCATCACCCTGATACCAAAATCAGACAAAGACAACACACAAAAAAGAAAACTACAGGCTGATATCACTAATGAACATAGATGCAAAAATCCTCAACAATATTTTAGCAAACAGAATTCAGTAACACCTCAAAAGCTCATACACCATGATCAAGTTGGATTTCTTCCAGGAATGCAAGGATTCTTCAGTATATGCAAATCAATCAATGTGATACACCATATTAACAAATTGGAAGATAAAAACCATATGATAATCTCAGTAGTTGCAGAGAAAGCCTTTGACAAAATTTAGCACCTATTTATGATTAAAACTCTTCAAAAAAATGGGCATAGAAGGAACCTACCTCAACATAGTAAAGGACATATATGATAAGCCTACAGCAAATGTTATTCTCAATGCTGAGAAACTGAAAGCATTCCCCCTAAGATCAGGAATGAGACAAGGGTGTCCACTTTCACCACTATTACTCAGCATAGTTCTGGGAGTTCTAGTGACAGCAATCAGAGAAGAAAAATAAAAGGAATGCAGATCAGAAAAGAAGAAGTAAAGCTCTCACTGTTTGCAGATGACATGATACTGTACATAGAAAACCCTACAGATAGTATCAGAAAATTACTAGAGAGCTAATCAGTGGATTTAGCAAAGTTGTAGGATACAAAATCAATACACAGAAATCACTTGCATTTCTATATACTAACAATGAAAAATCAAAAGAGAAATTAAGGAATCAATCCCATTCACCATTGTAACAAAAGAATTAAATATCTAGGAATAAACTTACCTAAGGAGACAAAAGAACTGTACACAGAAAATTATAAGATACTGATGAAAAAAATCAAAGATGACATAAAACAGATGGAGAAATATTCCATGTTTCTGCGTGGGAAGAATCAATATTGTGGAAATGACTATACTACCAAACGCAATCTACAGAATCAATGCAATCCCTAATCAAATTACCAATGGCATTTTTCACAGAACTAGAACAAAAAAATTTCACAATTCATATGGAAACACAAAAGACCCCAAATAGCCAAAGCAGTCTTGAGAAAGAAGAATGGAGCTTGAGGAATCAACTTTCCTAACTTCAGATTATACTACAAAGCTACAGTCATCAAGACAGTATGGTACTGGCACAAAAACAGAAATATAGACCAATGGAACAAGATAGAAAGCCCAGAAATAAACCCATGCACCTATGCTGCTGCTGCTGCTGCTGCTGCTAAGTTGCTTCAGTCATGTCTGACTCTGTGCAACCCCAGAGACAGCAGCCCACCAGACTCCCCTCCCTGGGGTTCTCCAGGCAAGAACACTGGAGTGGGTTGCCATTTCCATGCACTTATAGGTACCTTATTTCTGATAAAGGAGGCAAAAATTTATAATGGAGCAAAGACAGCCTCTTCAATAAATGATGCTGGGAAAACTGGACAGCTACATGTAAAAGAATGAAATTGAAACACTTCCTAACACCATACACAAAGATAAACTCAAAATGGATTAAAGACCTAAATGTAAGACCAGAAACTCTTATAAGAAAACATAGGCAGAACACTGATGACATAAATCAAAGGAAGATCCTCTATGACCCATCTCCTAGAGTAATGGAAATAAAAACAAAAGAAAACAAGTGGGACCTGATTAAATGTAAAAGCTTTTGCACAGCAAAGGAAACTATAAGCAAGGTAAAAAGACAACCCTTAGAATTGGGGGAAAATAATAGCAAATGAAACAAGTGACAAAGGATTAATTTTCAAAATATACAAGCAGCTCATATAACTCAATACCAGGAAAACAAACAACCCCATCAAAAAGTGGGGAAAGACCTAAACAGATATTTCTCCAAAGACAACATACAGATGGCTAACACACACATGAAAAGATGCTCAACATCATTCATTATTAGAGAAATGCAAATCAAAACCACAATGAGATATCACCTCACACCAGTCAGAATGGCCATCATCAAAAAGTCTACAAACAATAAAGGCTAGAGAGGGTGTGGAGTAAAGGGAATGCTCTTGCACTGTTGGTAGGAATGTAAACTGATATAGCCACTATGGAAGACAGTATGGAGATTCCTTAAAAAAAAACTAGGAATAAAACCACCATATGACCCAGCAATCCCACTCCTAGGCATATACCCTGAGAAACCAGGGTTGAAAAATACACATGTATCACATTGTTCATTGCAGCACTATTTACAGTAGCTAGAACATGGAAGCAACCTAGATGCCCACTGACAAATGAACGAGTAAAGAAATTGTGGTACCTATACACAATGGGATATTACTCAGCCATAAAAAGGAATGTATTTGAGTCAGTTCTGATGAGGTGGATGAACTTAGAATCTATTATACAGAGTGAAGTAAGTCAGAAAAAGAAAGATAAATATTGTATTCTAATGAATACATATGGAATCTAGAAAAATGGTTCTGAAGAATTTACTTACAGGGCAGCAATGGAGAAACAGACATAGAGAATAGACTTATGGACATGGGGAGAGGGGAGGAGACGGTGAGATGTATGGAAATAGTAACATGGAAATTTACATTACTATATGTAAAACAGGTAGCCAACAGGAATTTTCTATATGGCTCAGGAAACTCAAACAGGGGCTCTGTATCAACCTAGAGGGGTGGGAAGGGGAGGGAGATGGAAGGGAGGTTCAAAAGGGAGGGGATATATGTATACCTATGGCTGATTCATTTTGAGGCTTGAGCAGAAAACAACAAAATTCTGTTAAGCAATTATCCTTCAATTAAAAAATAAATTTAAAAAATTAAGTTAAAAAAATTCCCCAAAGAGATAGGAAGTTGATCTCGTCTTTGCATGCTGGGAGTTGATGAGTGTCATAACTTTAATGAATCCACAATAGAATTAATTGCTCTTAATTTTCTACAGTTTCTAGTCAGGCTTTTGCCCTTGAGCTGTGTTTGCACTCTGAAGAGTCCCAGAACAGCTGCCTAGAGAGTGACATGGGTAATCCCAAAGGTCAGTCCACAAGCATTTACAAGTGTTCTTTCCAGAAAAATGAATTCTAGACAGACCAAAGAAGGACTTTCAACTCTTGCATTAGGCAATAGGCATACTCAAGACCCACCTTATGATGCACAGCAATCAACAACCTGTTTTACAAACAGTGTCCTTTCCACTCCAGGAACTACAGTGAGAGCTGCAAGCCCTGCCACGAAAGCCCGAAATCCAAGGCTTTTTGCGTCAGTGGTAAGTAGTTTATGTATTATCACAATTGAGAAAAACTGCCCATTGTCAGAATATACCTACCTCTTCAGAGAATAGTATAAAATATAAGGTATATTTTCATGATCATTTTGATAGCATTAGGTAATTATAGGAGAAGGCAATGGCAACCCACTCCAGTACTCTTGCCTGGAAAGTCCCATGAATGGAGGAGCCTGGTGGGCTGCAGACCATGGGGTCGCGAAAAGTCGGACACACCTGAGCGACTTCCCTTTCACTTTTCACTTTCATGCATTGGAGAAGGAAATGACAACTCACTCCAGTGTTCCTGCCTGCAGAATCCCAGGGACAGTGGAGCCTGGTGGGCTGCCATCTATGGGGTCACACAGAGTCGGACACAACTAAAGTGACTTAGCAGGTAATTATATTTTAAAACATTTTTTCTGTGCATATCTCAATTTTTAACAATAGCACTTATAGAATCAGAGTACAATTATTTTATGGATTATCTATTCTAAAACCTGATAGATGTTTGAATTTCTTAAGTGAAATAATAGGAGTGGAAAATTTGCTTATAGTAAATAATATAGAATGCAAAGTATTATTCCTCTATTTTTGACAAGAGGACAGAAAGGAACAATTTTCAGGGAGGAAAAACAGGGACACATTTATCTATGATATATTACAATGTGACAACTGGTACACACAAAATATTTGTTTAAATTAATATAATTAAGTTTCCATAATGCATACTTGGAAAAATATTTATTTAGTAACTAGAGGTTCTTACCTTTATGTTGCAACACACTGATGTCTGGAAGATGTGCTGCAAGCAACTTATTAACTGTAATAAAGCCTTGAGATTGAATTATTTACTTCCCCTACTGTCCATTTTTTCAAAAGAAATCTCATAGATTCAGAGTTATTCCTTGATAATTTCATTCTCACTTTTTTGTCATTGAGATGATTTATTGATTGGGATAAAAAGAAAAGCTTCTGCTCTCTGATTGGGAACTGAGCCATAGCCACCACACGGTCCCCACTGGAACCATTGCTCTTATGGGAAAGAACACGAAGACCACCACAGGCCAAGGGGCTGTGGTGCCACATTATGTCCCCGCATAGTGCTAATTTTCTTAGGCCAGAAAGCTGTTTGCACCAAAATCACTGGGACAGAAATGTCCTCTTGATTTGGCTCCTTCTTGATCTCTTCTCTCTGTGCATGACCACAGTACTGGATTTTGTATCTTTTCTTTTCCAGTGATTTTAACCGCAGTTGTTTGTAAGCAGTCTTTGTACCCGCCATCCCCCTCCAACCAAGGCTTGGTTCCCCTTGCAGCTTCAACAGGCAAGGGGATCAACTGCCACTGGGAATATGAGGTTCCATGATGGTGGGGTCAAGGACCTTAGGCTACATCTCCTGGAATGGTCATCAGTGGAGGCCAGCCCTTCTCCATCCTGACAGTCACATTCATGAGTTGGTGGACAGGTGCAATTTCCTGTTGGATCCCTGTAGAGTCTCAAACCTAAGACTCTTCTCAAACCTAAGACTAAATGCACTGGTTAAGAAATGACCATCTAGATCACATTTGAAGCAGAGATGTATGTTGAGAAATCCTTGCCAGATAAACACCTCATGTTCTCGTGCTTGGGTTGCCAAGGGGTAAGGACAGTTGGGTGGAAAAGTAAATACTCAATTATCTGAGTCTTTTTATTTGAAGAATTCTAAGAAATTGGTCTGACTGATATTATCATTAATGTTGGGTTTATTTTTCATACTTTTAAATCTGATTTGACTGAATTCTCAGGAAATTTTAAAAGTGTAGATATTTCCCCTCTTTGGTTCTCTCTCTCTCTTATTCCATGGAATATTCTAGCAGGACAGAAAATTAGAAAGATTGTAGCCTTCAAAGTCAGATGGTGTTTGCATTAAATTCCAGGCTCTAGTTTAGTAACTGAATGACCTTAAGTATCAGTTTCCTTGTTTGCAAATCCTAATGCTTTCTAAATACAATTGCTGTGGTTGATACATGAGATTATGTGTACAAAGCACCCTGGTACATCATAAATACTCCATAAACAGTAGCTGCTGTTATATTTGGGGCTACTGTTACTGACAATTATAGGACTTTGGGTAAAACTATGAAAAAGAAGCTGGATTTATACTCTGGCTTCTTTTATATGGTTAATTATATATAAACAAAGAACGAGAAGGACATATGTAAAACTGTTAACAATGGTATGGGCAGAGGGTTGTGTGAAGGTAAAGACATCCCATTTAAATCTTATGTGCTTTTGACTTACATGGAATTTTTCACAGGGTATGGGTTACATTTGAAATGTACAGTTCTGTAATTTCTTGTTTAAAAAATGTAATGACTGGACTCCCTGTACATTTCTCTGCAATTTCCTGTGTATCTATAATTGTTATACAATAGAAGATTTGAAATCTTTAAGATAAATAATAGAAAATAATGGACATATATATTACTAACATATTTTATTATGTAATATTGGAGCCAAGGAGGCTTTCAGTCATTGTAAAATCTTTACCAAACTGAAAAGATGTTCATAAATGCTAAAGGGAATTTTCCTAGATAGGTGAATACTAGGGAGCACATGATATATTGGGCTTGACCTAGTCATATTAAATATGAAATTTTCATGGTCCTAATCATGCCATGTTTTCAGATATGTGATGATGATTTTGTGAAATAAGAAGCTACAAAGTTGTTTAAAAATGGATATAAGGTCTTTACATTCATACACGTCATTTAAGCAGAAAGGTGAAGTTTCAATTCAATAAGCCAAGTGGATTACCATGAAATGCTTGGAATCAAGTAAGCAGAGTTGTGAGCAGATCCTGACTATTCATATGTTAATATGGGGAAGGAGTGCTGCTCAGTGGTCAAAGGTGAAGCTCTGAATTCAGAATACTGGTATGATCTCTTGAAAGCCTTAGTTTTCTCGGCAAAAATGGGGTTAATAATAGAATTAACACTTTCAAGTTGCTTTGAGAATTAATGAGCTAATGCATGAAGAATGCTTGACATATAGTACATGCTCAACAAGTGTTAAGTGAGAACAGTAATGGTATTTGAAATGTGTGCAAATGAATAGGAAAATGCTGTGCCCTGTTTTGGAGTAGCCTTGGGTGAGTCACAAACTTGGTAGAAAGGTTTCTAAAATTAAGCAGGTGGCAACAACTAGGTCATCTTTACATCATCACTATAGGTTGCTTGAGATTAGAGAGACCTCACAGGTCTATCAGTTTGGGTCTTTGTTTTGGAAATAAGGAAAAAGAAGCCTTAGTCATGCTCTGAAAATGTCAGTTGCTAGTCGTGTCTGATTCTGTGACTCCATGGACTCTGCGACTGCCAGCTTCCTCTGTCCATGGATCAGGCAAGAATACTGGACTGGGTTGCCATTCCCTTCTCCAGGGGATCTTCCCAATTCAGGGATCGAACCCAGGTCTCTTGCATTGCAAGCAGATTCTTTACTATCTGAGCCAACAGGGAAGCGCTAGTCATACTCTGCTGCTGCTAAGTCGCTTCAGTCGTGTCCAACTCTGTGCGACCCCATGGACAGCAGCCCACCAGGCTCCCCCATCCCTGGGATTCTCCAGTCAAGAACACTGGAGTAGGTTGCCATTTCCTTCTCCAATGCATGAAAGTGAAAAGTGAAAGGGAAGTCACTCAGTTGTGTCCGACTCTTCACGACCCCATGGATTGCAGCCTACCAGGCTCCTCCATCCATGGGAATTTCCAGGCAAGAGTACTGGAGTGGGGTGCCATTGCCTTCTCCAGTCATGCTCTAAAGAGAAGCAAATCTATAGGTTTACTCTCTCTGTTTTTAAAGGGATGTATGACTTGGAACAAACATGAGAGGAACAAAACGAAGCAACTCAGGAAGAAAGAACCAACTTTGGGCACTCAACCTCCATGCCTTTGCTTCCCTGCACTCCCTGCCCCGAGTCCCCATTCTCAAAGCTCCACCTATTTAAATCCTTTAGGGCCCATGACAATGCCAGTTCTTTAAAGAAATTTTCACTGTCTACTTCCACAGATGTTCTTTACAGCCCTTTTACCTCATCAAACATTTATTAACTACATACTCTATGAGTGATTCCTAACTAGTTTTCAGCACAGAGTTGAAAAGCCCAGACCATAACCTCAAGGAGCTCATATTCAAGGTGGAATGAAGGGCTTTGAACAAGTAATGAGTGTCCTATTCCTGGAAGTGTTTAAGCAGAAGCTATCCAACCAAATAAAAGTAAAATGATAATTTTAAAAGTAAACAAAATGTTACAAAGCTTTCTGCCTCATGCTATAGTTTATCTTCCCAGGAAATGGTAAGTTCATTAAGGACAGGAATCAAGTCTTACTCCCTTTTGGATTCCTTCATAATACCTAACCTAGGGCTATATTGGACCTGATAGAGGAATTAAATTAGTTTGAATTGAAAACTAGCCACTGTGAACAAAAGACTGTTGGAAAATACTGAAAGGAAATGAGAATTTCATAGCTTGTAGAATCTTATAGCTAGAAGGCTCTTACATACCAAAAAGGTAGTGATTTACTTGTCTTCCCTTCCCCCTTTATGCTAGGAGAAACACAGGTGAGATTTAAAAGGCTGAAAAAAATGTTAATGCTGCAATGAGTTTCTGAGATAAGATATAGAATTTTTGTTGTTGTTTTTAGTAAATGGGTTAAGAGAGGACTATTAAACTAGTGGTCAGTGGTTACAGCAGCTCTGCCTGTTAGGTGGGAACAGTCTAGGCTGGTGGCTCAGACGGTAAAGAGTCTCCCTTCAGAGTAGGAGACCTGGTTCAATCTCTGGCTCAGGAAAATCCCCTGGAGAAGGAAATGGCTACCCACTCCAGTATTCTTGCCTGAAGAATTCCATGAACAGAACAGCCTGGTGGGCTACAGTCCATGGGATCACAAAGAGTCAGACGTGACTGAGCGACTAACACTTTCACACTTGCCGCTAAAGCATGGTTCCTGGACCAGCAGCGTGGCATCACCTAGGAGCTTGTTGGAAATGTAGATTATTTACATATACATTAAAGTTTGAGAAGCCCTGGCCTATACAATGACTTTTGATTATTCATTCTAGTCCCAGGCACCCATATTATGGGGAACTGTACAAATAGAAATTTGTACCAAGTGAAAATACGTCATATATTCCACAGCAACAAACTTTGTCCACAAGCACCTGAGGTTACTTTGACTTTCTTTAAGATAAATTCTCCTATGTGCTGACATTTTGTGTGTGTGTTGAGTGTATTTTAGGGAGATGAGCAATTTACCAGGCACATGAAAATTAGATTTCGAAAATCTTATGTGGGTGCATGCTCAGTTGTGTCTGACTGAGACACATGAAGAGTCTGTAGCCCACCAGGCTCCTCTGTCCCTGAGATTCTCCAGGCAAGAATACTGGAGTGGGTTGCCACTTCCTTCTCCAGGAGACCTACCCAACCCAGGGGTCAAAACTGGGTATCCTGAGTCTCCTGCATTGGCAGGCAGATTTTTTACCACTGAGCCACCTGGGAAGCCCATGGTCAAAAATTGTAACCATTGCTTTGTTTGGTTGCTTTTAATCATTTGCTTTCAATATTGAAATTAAATATGAATAGACATTTCCCATGTATGCTGTAAGGGTTTTCACAATTATATCAGTTACCCTGGTTTAGTCTATCCCCATTTTGCTTCCTTTGAGGAAATTAACTCCTTAAGGTTATTCAACAGAACATTTCATTTATTACCTGAACAACAACAAACAATTCCCTTTTAGACCTCTAGTCTTTATTTTCCACAGTCTATATTTTAAAAATTATTTATGTTTAATTTCAGTACCAATTTTCTATTGAAATTTAAATGCTTGAAATGTCTTGAAACCCTGAGATCTAGAATTTTTAATAAAAGTTGTGCTTACCTTATTAATAATATGCCTTAACTTATAAGATAATCATTATCATGTAGCAATTTGTTGTTATTAATAACAGTTATTATTATATGACATATTCTTTGGGCCTCACTTTCTTAGTCTGCAAAATGGACAAAATAGGTTGTCTTATGTGAACCAAGAGAATTAATATATATATGCAAAGTTTAGATGTAATTCATGTTAAAAGTTAGCACATAATAGGCATTTAATAAGTGTTAGCTATTATTATCTAATGTATGTCTCTACCAGCTATTCAGCTTGGGAAACCCTGGTTGAATTCAAATATGTAAAAATGTTTTATCTTCTCAAAGTAACTCATTGAGTATTAGTCTTTTTTTTTTTTTTTGAGTGGGTTATACTAAACGTAATCTTTAAAGAAAGATACATTTTTTAAAAAACTGCATTAAGCAAGATTTTTTTTAAGCCACATGTTTTTGAATATAGAAACAGGGTAAGAAAATTTATCCTTAAACTATTTTTCCTATATAATCTTCTCCATAAGATTGTAGAAAATGTCTTTATGGCAAAAGGTTTGAATGATCCTTCAAGCTAGGCTTTAGTGGTATGAGCACAGAGAACTTCCATATACAAGCTGGATTCAGAAAAGGCAGAGGAATCAGAGATCAAATTGCTAACATCCACTGGATCATAGAAAAAGCAAGGGAATTCCAGAAAAACATCTACTTCTGCTTCGTTGATTATGCTAAAAACTTTGACTGTGTGGATCATAATAAACTGTGGAAAACTCTTCAAGAAATGGGAATGCCAGATCACCTTACCTGCTTCCTGAGAAACCTGTATGCAGATCAAGAAGCAACAGTTAGAACCATACATGGAACAATGGACTGGCTCAAAATTGGGAAAGGAGTACATCAAGCCTGTATACTGTCACCTGGCTTATTTAACTCATATGCAGAGTAAACATGCAAAATGCTGGGCTGGATGAATCACAAGCTGTAATCAAGATTGCCGGGAGAAATATCAATAACTACAGATATGCAGATAACACCACCCTAAAGGCAGAAAATGAAGAAGAACTAAAGAGCCTCTTGATGAAAGTGAAAGAGGAGAGTGAAAAAGCTGGCTTAAAACTCAACACTCAAAAAACTAAGATCATGGCATCTGATCCCATCACCTCATGTCTAATAGATAGGGAAAAAGTAAAAACAGTGACAGACTTTATTTTCTTGGGCTCCAAAATCACTGCAGACACTGACTGCAGTCATGAAGTTAAAAGACAATTGCTCCTTGGAAAAGAAGCTATGACAAACCTAGACAGCACATTAAAAAGCAGAGACATCACTTTGCCAACAAAAGTCTGTTTAGTCAAAGCTACGGTTTTTTCAGTAGTCATGTATGGATGTGAGAATTGGACCATAAAGAAGGCTGAGCACTGAAAAATTGATGCTTTCGAACTGTGGTGCTGGAAAAGACTCTTGAGAGTCCCTTAGACAGGAAGAAGATCTAACCAGTCAATCTTAAAGGAAATCCGTCCTGAATATTCACTGGAAGGACTGATGCTGAAGCTCCAATTCTTTGGCCACCTGATGCAAAGAGCCAACTCATTGGAAAAGACTCTGGTGCTAGGAAAGATTAAGGGAAGGAAGATAAGGGGATGACAGAGAACGAGATGGTTGGATGACATCATCAACTCAATGGACATGAGTTTGAGCAAACTCCAGGAGATAGTGAAGGAAAGGGAAGCCTGGTGTGATGCAATCTGTGGGGTCGCAAAGAGTCAGACATGAATAAAAAATTCTTATGGAACATAATGTAAATCTTGAGAGAGCAAACACCTGTTGTATCAAAGTGTAGTACTTTGGTGTAGTAGAATGGTATTTATTAATGATGGATTTTGACAGTGTTTATGGTAAGGAGAAGGAAGATTTAATATAGTTGCCCTGTACTGACAGCATGAGTATCAGGGATTAGGAAAATGGACTGGACATTACTCTACAACCTACCCCATTTCCCTGCCTCACAAGGAATTAGTCTAGCTGGTTAGACCAAGAAAATGTTTTCATTATGGTTTTGATTTTACTCCCTATCTATAGTGTGTCTCAGAAATATGTTACTCAGGGACTTCAAGTAATTAGAAGTCACATTTCAAGGACTTTATACTAAAAACAATGTATGCAACTTCAGAAACCATATTATTTTAAATTCTTGACCCTTGAAAATTCAGTTTTATAACTGGATATCCATAGACCGTGCATCAGTTACCCAGAGTAAACTCCTCTGGGATCACCTTCCATAAGGAATTTCATTTCTTTCTGTTAGGTAGGTAGAATAGGGAAAATGAGTACAAAATGGCAGTGGCTAAAAGACAAGGAAGGTCAAAGGAAGGTCCAAGGACCAGGCTGAAGACTTCAGGTAGAACAAACAGCACTCCTGGCTAAGCCCAATTTGCATAGGGCAGGCCCAGGTGGAGGAAAAAACATATAAAAGAAGGAGCCAAAGCGCTTTTCTCTCTCTGTTTCTCTCCCGGGTGTGCGTGCGCTCTTTCTCTCTCTCTCCCTCTCTCTCTCTCCCCCTCCCCCACGCTCCTCCACTCTCTTCTCTTAGAGTCTTTGGGTTGGCATGCCCTCACCCTTCGAGGATGGATTCTCCTGCTATCTTCTAAATAAAATAGAGCTGTAACACTGATTTGCCTAAGAGCTATAACACGGTTTGTTCAAGACCCAAGAGCTGTGATGCGCTAAGGGCTTTAATGTCCAGCGCTCCAAACCTTTGTTATGACGAGACAAAGAACCGAGGGGCATACACCCACGTGACATCTCTATAGATACATCTAGACTTTTTAAAAGAAATGAAAAAGAAAGGGAGGAAAGCTATTTTATATTCTTAGCAGTCACAGGGGTGCTATGAACTCTTGATAATTTCTACCCACACATAAAAGTATTCTATTCAGGAAGACCATGAAGGCATTATTGAATTGTTGATGTACTGCATCAGTCCTCTCTTTTGGAGTCTGGAAGTTTCTATACATCTAAGAGGAAACGTGTAGTGAGAATGAAGCATTTGTTATATCCTGACTCCTCCACGCCTTCCTATTAACGCCTTTCTTGAATGTTCTTCTTGTCAATTAGTTACTGAAAGTCTCTGCTTGCAACAGAAATGATTTTGGATGCATGCAGCAGTAAAACGGCAGCTTGCAGCAGGCAGCAGCAAGCGGTAGCTGGAGGCAGGGTCTCAGTTTCCCAGACTGGAACGCCTAACCCCTGGACCACAGGAGCCAGCAGTTAAGGTTAATGTCCCTAGTCTTGCCTGCCTAGTCAAGAACGAATTCAGGCAAGGAGACAGAAAGTAAAGAGTAAAATAAATAAACAATTGAAAAGAAAAGTACATGTGAAAAGGAACAAGGGCGAGCTCAGAGTGTCAGGCCTTTGGGAAGTTTTAAATCATTTATAAAGGAGCAGTTTTCTGGTCTTTGTCATCCTTCAGTCATCTTGCTTTGTCTCCCACCTCACCCCACCCCCACCACCCCGGGGTTTAATTGGTCTGAGAATCCTCCCCTGGTGTGGATGAATCTCAAAGTGAAGCCTTCTGAGAGGAGCAAGACTCATTATCCTCTGACTTTTTATTCCAAGGAGACTTTCTGTTCATGTGTAGTTGTCTCCCTTATCCTTTACTCAGACAGGTGTTTTTTTTTTTTCTTTTCCTCTCTTTGTCCTTGTCATGATTATTCCCTTGAGGTGTTTACAAGAAACAGACTGGTTATATACCATTTTTATTATTACTTCCATTTCTGAGAGCAAAGAGTGGGCTGGTTGTAAATTCCTCAACTGAAGCCCACTTATCTCTTGCCTCAGGAAATGCAAAGAGGAGGCTGCCTGACTATAAAAATGTCCAACCTAAAGCCTATCTCCATCTCCTGTCTCAAAAACCCTGAGCTCCCTCCCCTGGAACATCACTGATTTTTTGTAATGACTTGACATTCATTTGTGTAGTTGATATTCCCAATCAACACACACAATAACAAGAATTTTTCTAAGAGTATTCAGAAGTTCCCAGCTCAGTTCCAATACTGACTTACTATAAATCAATGCTAATAAGACTTAAGAGAAGCAGCACCTAAGGCTAACCTAGACAGGATTGTGAGCATTATATAATCTTTTCCTGGATGCATCTTCCACCACATTCATTATAAACATTGAGGATCACAAGAGTCCTGCCTTGGTCATCTTCTTTTCTCACTTTATCTATTATCTTTGGTTGATTTCATATACACCCATGGCTTCAATAGCCACCTTCAATACAGTGACTCCCAAATCTATATCGGAGGTTCTAGTCTGTCTCCTGAGGACAAATTATTTTCAGCTGTCTATTGGGCATTTCTATAGATATCACATAGGTATCTAACAGTCAACATTACTCAAACCTAATCTACTGTCTCCGCTCCCCATACCTGCTGCACATAGTTTATTTCCTCTTGTAATTAATGACTCCAGCTTACTCCTTGGAAGAAAAGTTATGACCAACCTAGATAGTATATTCCAAAGAGGAGACATTACTTTGCCGACAAAGGTCTGTCTAGTCAAGGCTATGGTTTTTCCAGTGGTCATGTATGGATGTGAGAGTTGGACTGTGAAGAAAGCTGAGCGCCAAAGAATTCATGCTTTTGAACTGTGGTGTTGGAGAAGACTCTTGAGAGTCCCTTGGACTACAAGGAGATCCAACCAGTCCTTCCTAAAGGCGATCAGTCCTGGGTATTCATTGGTGGGACTGATTTTGAAGCAGAAACTCCAATCCTTTGGCCACCTGATGTGGAGAGCTGACTCATTGGAAAAGACCCTGATGCTGGGAAAGACTGAGGGCAGGAGGAGAAGGAGATGACAGAGGATGAGATAGTTGGATGGTATCACCAACTCAAAGGACATGGGTTTGGGTGGACTCTGGGAGTTAGTGATATACAGGGAGGCCTGGCATGCTGCAGTTTATGGGATTGCAAAGGGTTGGACATGACTGAGCAACTGAACTGAACTGATAGAAGAAATCAATAAAATTGAAAACAACAGAGAAAATCAATGAAGCTAAAAACTAGTTCTTTGACAAAATATTTGAATTGATAAATTCACTGCCAGACTGACTAAGGAAAAAAACAAAAGGCTTAAATTATCAATATCAAAAATAAAAGAGGAGATAGCAATACCTTTCCCACATTAAAAGGATAATTATAGAATACTACAAACTCTATGCTTATAAAGTCAACAACAAAATGAAATACATCACTTTCTTGAAATACACCAAAAAGTACCACAACTCACTCAAAAAGAAAATAGATAATCTGAATAGTTCCAGGTTAAATTTGTAGTTTCAAATCTTTCAAAAATATGTGTACCTATGGCTGATTCACATTGCTGTATGGCAGAAATCAACACAAGGTTGTAAAGCAATTATCTTTCAATTAAAAATAAATAAATTCAAATCAAACAAAAATTAAAAACCCAGGGACATATGGTTTCATTGTTGATTTGACCAGGCATGTAAGAAGAAATAATACCAATTCTATACACTCTCTCTTAGAAAATTAAAAGGACAGACACTTTCTAATACATCCAATAAGGCTAGCATTACCCTGAGAACTGATAACAAAACTATATAAAGAAATTACAAGAAAGCTATAGAACAATGTCATTTCTCAGAACATAGATGCAAAACTCAACAAAATATTAGCAAATTGAATCCATTAATATATTGAAAGGATAACACATCAAAATCAATTGAGATTGATAGCAGGAATGCAAGGCTAGTTCAACATTCAAAAATTCAGTCAATATAACTTACCACATTGATAGACTAAATGTTTTATATAATATGTATATATAATCTCAAAAGTGGCAGAAAAATTATTTAACAAAACTTGATGTCCGTCATTATAGAAATGATCAATATAGTAGAGACAGAAGGGAACTTTCTAGCCTGATAGAGAGTACTGAGCACATAAGTGCTAGGCACATAACTTATTCGTGTTACTTTCTCCAGCAACCATGAGATAGGCACTATGGATGTCAGGAAAAAAAATGAGGAAACTAAGGAAGAGAGATCAGTTAATTTACCCACTCTCTGCATCTAGTAAGCAGCAGATATAAGGCTATAATTCACATCTATCTGTCTCAAGAGCTCACTCTTCATTATCTTGCCTCCCAGAGTGAAAATGTAATGGAAATTGAAGTTCATAACAATAGTTCAGAGATTAGAATGGATGATTTAATAGAAAATTGTACTTGTATTAATTATCTTTTCAGAAAACATGTAATATTTAACTGAGGTTAAATTTTGGAATACTAAGGATTCTCTTAATGAGGAAAAATACCTATATGTGATTGGTTACTTTTAAAAATATAAATCCTGAATTCTTATTGAGAAAAATGAGATTAATTTATTTAAAAATATGCCAACAAGAAAATTTTATTCTGAATAAATGAGAGATATTCACAGATACTTGTTTATGAAATTGTTCATGCTAGTCTCTATATTATAATAACAGAAGGAATGGAAGCAAACTAAATGCTCAAAGAAAGAAATCACACTTAATTTATATAATAGAATATAATACATTTTTATGAAATGTGCTCCCAATATTTCAAGCCTATAGAAATCAAGATTCGTATATAGAAAAAGAAACTAAAATGGAATACTCTATAAGGTAGCATTGATTCTGTGGATGGTTCTATTTTTCTCTGCATCTTTCTGCATTTTCTTAACTTTTCACAATGAAAATTTATTTCTTAAAAATAAAATATTTACAAAAAGAATTTAAAGCAGTTAATTATAATGTTAGGAGGAAGATTTTGCAGAGCCATTAAGAAATGAGCTTACTCTCACTCTCACTCTTACTCTAGCAGCTTGTGGTAGGTTTAGACCAAATCCAAATCTCCATGTATTCTCAGGTACCAGCAGCCATGTGAAAAATTGTCCCTGGGCCTGACCTGGCCAGATTTGTTGAGTGATAACTTATGGTCTCCCTCAAGATATGCCAATTTGGGGTGCTCTTTGTACGTTTCTCATTACGGCTTTTTTTTTTTTTCATTATTTTGTAGCTGTGACACCACTTGAAATGAACAATCAAACAGATGTCACTGAATTTATCTTCTTGGGATTTTCCAACCACCCCAACCTACAGGGCTTGTTCTTCCTGATCTTCTTGGTCATTTATCTGACAACCCTCCTTGGGAACACTCTCATAATAATATCTACCGGGATCAGTTCTGCTCTCCACACTCCAATGTATTACTTTCTGAGCAATTTGAGCTTCTTGGACATCTGCTACACATCCACCACCATTCCAGTTATGCTAATGAACTTCTTTCGGGAGAAGAAGACCATCTCCTATGACAGCTGCCTTTCCCAGGTCTTTTCCTGGTGACATGTGCTGGTGCTGAATGTGTCTTACTGGCAGCTATGGCTTATGATCGCTATGTAGCCATCTGCCACCCTCTTCAATATCCTGTCCTCATGAGTGTAAAGGTCTGTGTTTTTTTGGTAACTGGGTCCTGGCTATGTGGGCTGGTGAATTCTGTGACACACACAGTGCTGGCAACCTCACTCACTCTGTGTGGGCCTAACCAGATCAGTCACTTTCTCTGTGACATCCCATTCCTCCTAAAGCTGTCCTGCTCTGACACCTCTCTCAATGAGTTTGTGCTCCATGTGGCCAGTGCTACCATTGGCCTGAGCCCCTGCCTGTTTACTGCTGTGTCCTACATACTCATCATCTCTGCCATCCTTAGGATTCCCTCTGCTCAGGGCAGGAGCAAGGCCTTTTCTACCTGTGCCTCCCACCTCACTGTGGTGGTGGTTTTTATGGAACAGCCAACTTCAACTATGACAGACCCAGAGAAGGCTACTCCTAGACATGGACATCCTAGTCTCTGTACTGTTCTGTGTTATGACCCCCATGTTAAACCCCATTATCTACAGCTTGAGAAACAAGGAGGTCAAATGTGCCCTGAGGAAGCTAGTTGGAGGGTATGTGTTCCTGGGGAATATTTTGTCTAGAAGTCAGTGGTCTTCAAACTAGGGTATACAGCCATTTGAAAAAAAAATTCAAAGTATTTATAACATAGATAGTTTTAGAAAGTCTGTATCCAGATCTTCAATTCCTACATATCAGTTCAGTTCAGTTGCTCAGTCGTGTCTGACTCTTTGCAACCCCATGGACAGCAACATGCCAGGCCTCCCTGTCTATCACCAACACCCAGAGTTTACTCAAACTCATGTCCATTGAGTCGGTGATGCCATCCAACCACCTCATTCTCTGTCGTCCACTCTCCTTCTGCCTTCAATCATTCCCAGCATCAGGATTTTTCCAATGAGTCAGTTCACATCAGGTGGCCAAAGGATTGGAGTTCCAGCTTCAACATCAGTCCTTCCAATGAATGTTCAGGACTGATTTCCTTTAGGATGGACTGGCTGAATTCCCTTGCAGTCCAAGGGACTCTCAAGAGTCTTCTCCAACACCACAGTTCAAAAGCATCAATGTTTTGGCACTCAGCTTTCTTTATAGTCCAACTCTCACATCCATACATGACTACTGGAAAAACATAGGCTTGACTAGACAGACCTTTGTTGTCAAAGTAATGTCTCTGCTTTTTAATATGCTGTCTAGCTTGGTCATAATTTTTCTTCCAAAGAGTAAACGTCTTTTAATTTCATGGCTGCAGTCACCATCTGCAGTGATGTTGGAGCTGAAAAAAATAAAGTCTGTTACTGTTTCCACTGTTTCTTCATCTATTTGCCATGAAGTAATGGGACCAGATGCCATGATCTTAGTTTTCTGAATGTTGAGCTTCAAGCCAACTTTTTCACTCTCGTCTTTCACTTTCATCAAGAGGCTTTTTAGTTCTTCGCTTTCTGCCATAAGGGTGGTGTCATCCGTGTATCTGAGGTTATTGATATTTCTCCCAGCAATCTTGATTCCAGCTTGTGCTTCATCCAGCCAGTTGGTCATAACCTTCCCAGGAACTCCTTTCTCTCCTCTCTTCCCATAAACACTCTTATTCCAGTCTGCAAAGTCAAGATGTGTCAGATACTTTGTATTGGTTCTCCATACTGTCTCAGTCCTTTAGAGTTTTCCCCACATCACAAGGGCTGAAGGCCTGGAAACCGTAGTTTTCAGGCTCCCTTGCCACTAAGACCCCATCTTATATTCTGCCAATATAAGAGTCATACATGGGAGAGTAGACGAAAAGGATAAAGGAGAAATTTTCTTTTTCTGGATCTGGTAGCAGCAACACTAGCACTGCAGTGGCAGAAAGAGTCCTGTGGCACCAGATGTTTGCAATCTTCTGTAAGAGCTGTTTTTGAAACAAAGGTCATACAAGTATGGAATGTAGCCTACATGGACTTGTAGCCTCCCAGGCTCCTGCCCAGGAAATTCTCCAGGCCAGAACACTGGAGTGGGTAGCTGTTCACTTCTCCAGGGGATCTTCCCAACCCAGGGATTGAACCCAGGTCTCCTGTATTGCAGGTGGGTTCTTGACCATCTGAGCCACGAGGGAAGACCAAGAAAACTGGAGTGGGTAGCCTATCCCTTCTCCAGGATCTTCCCAACCAAGGAATTGAATAAGGATCTCCTGCATATAGGCAAATTCTTTACCAGCTGAGTTACCGGGGAACCCCACAAGCATGAAATAAGTTTCTCTATTAGGAAGGATAGAGGCTTCCACAGAGAGTAATATTATCTTCTCTTCCCTTCCCTTTTTGGATCTTCAAGCCCTTTCAATAATTTTATCACTTATTTTCTATGCTAAATTCCTATAGGTTGAAATACATAAAGTAGTTTTTCATTTCCTCTGTGAACACTCACTGTGACAGCATTTTCTATCAGGAGTGGTTCTAGGAAACAGACTCTCAAAGATAGAAATCTTGGATTGGGTATCTGATCTGCTGGAGTTTAAAAATACTAATAACATCATAGCCAATGGGATATAGGAAATTATGATCATTCATGGTATGCAATAACAAAACATATTCTTTATATTATCAACAGCCATTATCTGAAATAAAATGTCTATTGAAATCCAGGCTTTGGAGCACCAAATTAGTGCTGTAATTGACCTTTATAGTGAGAATAAAGATTGTAAAGATCACTTACTGACTACTACTACTGATTACAACAGAAAGCTTACAGGAAGAAAATGATTGAATGCCTGAGCCTATTTCTCATTCAAGAGAAAGTCAAACAACCAGAAAATATTTTCTCTCACAAAACTGATGAAATTTAATCTGTTCAGTTCAGTTCAGTCTCTCAGTCGTGTCTGACTCTTTGTGACCCCATGGACTGCAGCACGCCAGGCTTCCCTGTTCATCACCCACCCTCAGAGTTTACTCAAACTCATGTCCATCCAGTCAGTGATGCCATCCAACCATCTCATCCTCTGTTGACCCCTTCTCCTCCTGCCTTTAATCTTTCCCAGCATCAGGCTGTTTTCCAGTTGTTAGTTATTCACATCAGGTGGCCAAAGGATTGGAGTATAAGCTTCAGCATCAGTCCTTCCAATGAATATTCAGGACTGATTTCCTTTAGGATTAACTGGTTGGATCTTCTTGCCGTCTAAGGGACTCTCAAGAGTCTTCTCCAACACCACAGTTCAAAAGCATCAATTCTTCGGCGCTCAGCTTTCTTCACAGTCCAATTCTCCCATCCATACATGACCACTGGAAAAACTCCAAGGAACAACCGTCTTTTAATTTCATGGCTGCATTCACCATCTGCAGTGATTTTGGAGCCCCAAAAATAATGTCTCACTCTTTCCCCATCTATTTGCCATGAAGTGATGGGACTGGATGCCATGATCTTAGTTTTTTGAGTGTTGCACTTTAAGTCAACCTTTTCACTCTCCTCTTTCACTTTTATCAAGAGGCTCTTTAGTTCTTCTTCACTTTCTGCCATAAGGGTGGTGTCATCTGTGTATCTGAGATTATTGATATTTCTCACAGCAATCTTGACTCCAGCTTGTGCTTCATCCAGCTGGCATTTCACATGATGTATTCTGCATATAAGTTAAATAAGCAGGGTGACAATATGCAGCCTTGACATACTCCTTTCCTGATTTAGAACCAGTCTGTTTTTCCATGTCCAGTTCTAACTGTTGCTTTTTGACCTGCATACAGATTTCTTAGGAGGCAGGTGAGGTGGTCTGGTATTCCCATCTCTTGAAGAATTTTCCACAGTTTGTTGTGATCCACACAGTCAAAGGCTTTGGCGTAGTCAATAAAGCAGAAGTACATGTTTTTCTGGAACTCTCTTGCTTTTTCAATGATCCGATGGATGTTGGCAATTTGATCTATGGTTCCTCCTCAGACAACTATTTTGTCTTTTGCATTTCTTTATCTTGGAGATGGTCTTGATCACTGCCTCCTGTACAATGTTACAAACCTCATCCATAGTTCTTCAGGCACTCTGTATATCAGATCTAATCCCTTAAATCTATTTGTCACTTGTACTGTATAATCATAAGGGATTTGTCATACCTAATTATCTAGTGGTTTTCCCTACTTTCTTCAATATAAGTCTGAATTTTGCAATAAGGAATTTAGAATCTGAGCCAGTCAGCTCCTGGTCTTGTTTTTGCTGACTGTATAGAGCTTCTCCATCTTTGGCTGCAAAGAATATAATCAGTCTGATTTTGGTATTGACCCTCTGGTGATGTCCATGTGTAGTCTCCTCTTGTGTTATTGGAAGAGGGTGTTTACTATGACAAGTGCATTCTCTTGGCAAAACTCTGTCACCCTTTGCCCTGCTTCATTTTGTACTCCAAGGCCTTTCAGTCTCCTATAATGAAGAAGACATCTATTTTGGGTATTAGTTCTAGAAGATCTTATCGGTCTCCATAGAATCGTTCAACTTTAGCTTCTTCACCATTACTTGTTGGGGCATAGACTTGGATTACTCTGATACTGAATGGTATGCCCTGGAAATGAACAGAGATCATTCTGTCATTTTTGAGATTGCACCCAAGAACTGCATTTCAAAGTCTTTTGTTGACTACAAGGGCTATTCCATTTCTTCTAAGGGATTCTTGCCCACAGTAGTAGATATAATGGTGATCTGAGTTAAATTTGCCCATTCCAGTCCATGTTAGCTCGTTGATTCCTAAAATGTCAATGTTCACTCTTGCCATCTCCTGTTCAACCACTTCTAATTTATCTTGATTCACAGACCTAACATTTCAGATTCCTACACATTATTTTTCTTTGCAGCATAGGACTTTACTTCCATCACCAGTCATATCCATATTGGGTGTTGGTTTTGCTTTGGCTCCGTCTCTTCATTCTTTCTGGAGTTATTTCTCTACTCTTCTCCAGTAGCATATTGGGCAGCTACCAACCTGGGGAGTTCATCTTTCAGTATCATATATTTTTGTCTTTTCATACTGTTCATGGGGTTCTCGAGGAAGAATACTGAAGTGGTTGGCCATTCCCTTCTCCAGTGGGCCATATTTTGTCAGAACTCTCCACCATGACCCATCCATCTTGGGTGGCCCTACATGGCATGGCTCATAGTTTCATTGTTAGACAAGGCTGTGGACCATGTGATCAATTTGATTAGTTTTCTGTGCTTGTGGTTTTCATTCTGTCTGTCCTCTGATGGATAAGGATAAGAGGCTTATGGAAGTTTCCGGATAGGAGAGACTCACTGTGGGGAAAACTGGGTCTTGTTCTGATGGGCAGGGCCATGCTCAGTAAATCTTATTTTAAATCTTATATTAAGTGAAGCTTAATATTAGAACAAAAATCTGATTCTATCAATTGCATAATATCAAAGAAAATTATAAGTCCATGATTTCTCTAGGTGTCTTATGTGCTAATTAGGGCATTGGCTTGGTAATGACTCTGACAATTAAAGTGGGAAAATACAGAGAATTTAGGCAAATCTTAGGACTTTGAACCCTTAAATCTCCATTAACCTTTTATGCTAACAGAAACAGCCCTTCCTCCCCTATCTGAGACTATCTTCCTCTCAGATGAAACTATAATGATCTCACCTGAGATCATTACAAGTAATGGTAATTCTCTTTAAAAAGCTCACCCACTATCCCTTATTAAATCTACACACCTAACTGGGGCCCAAACCCAGAATAACTCAGGATAGTAGCACAAGGTATAACCCAGGAGATTATAATATTCACACCAAAATTAAGTTTAAAGATTTTACTGTTTTTAGAGACTAGACCAAGAATGCCTGAGGACGAAGAACTCATCTCCCACCATGAACACATCAAAAATAGTCAACATGTAGAACAATTCTCACTGAAAAATAACTGTAGACTTACATAAAGACTCCTGTACAACGAAGGCTGTAAGAAATATTCACACAAAATTGGGTACAAAGGGAAAGGAAGTGATCAGGTTGAGCCCTCTGCTTTGGAAAAGGGAGCATGCACATGTGGAGACCCTCCCTGAAGAGCGAGTAGTCTGAGCCACGTATTGGGCACCTCTCCCCTGGGGGTCCATACAGGGAATATGAGCCCCCTTGACTGCTTAGAGGGCCAGAGGTATTAATAGGAAGACTGGAAGTCTGAGGAAGCCTGGACTCTGCTTGTAAGGAGTGTGCATATGCTTGCTTGCTCCTGAAGCAGGACAGAGAGGGTGGACTGAAAATTGCATCAGTGGCCAGTTTCCCATGACTGCTCTGTTATGTGCCCCAGCCTGAGCTGAGCACACATTTCAGCCCTACTTAGAAGCATGCCTGCAAGAAAACAGAGGTAGCTCTGACCCAAAGCAGTGCTGAGCAAGACAGTGGCAGCCATTATTGGCACTTAGGCAGCACATCTCTGTCAGAAGCTAGACTGCAACAGCCCACAGCGCAACCGATACTGGGAGACCACGTGGACTGTGCCTGTCCTGTGGCTTGAACCTGACCCCTGGAGATTCTGCTCCAGCAAGTTGGAACCCATTCCCACTCACAATAGGGTGGTAATAGCCATTGAACAGAGAGTAAGCCCTGGCTCACAACTGGCTCCATCTCTAACCCTTCCATCTCCAGCACCACCTCCTACCAAGATGATAGCTGCCAGCACACCTTAAGGAAAAATGTGACCCCTCTTTACGTTAAATCCAGCTCTCCCACCAAAGCCACTGAGCACATGTTGACTGTATAGGGATGTTCCCACATAATGTATTAAAACCATATGAGGTGACTGTTTCAGCTAATTTCATAGAGAAAGAGAAAATTACATAGAATAAGACAGAGAGATCTGGTTCATTTGAAAGAACAGGAGAAAATCCCTGAAAAGCAACTAATGAAACAGAAATAAACCATTTTCCAGATAAAGAATTCAAAGCACTAGTAATAAACATGCTAGCTTAATTACAGAAAAGGATAGATGAACACAACTGAGAATTTTAAAGAACTAGAAAATATAAAAACCAGTCACAACTAAAGAATACAATAACTTAAATGAAAAATACACTAGAAAGAATAACAGACGAATTGATACAGAAGAATGTATACCTAATCTGAATAATGGAAATTGTTCAACCAGAGCAGCAAAAAGAAAAATATATTTTAAAAAATGAAAATGGATCTCTGAAACAACATCAAGCCAACCAATGTACACATGATAGATGTCCCAGAAGGAGAAGAGGAAGATAAACAGGTTGAAAATGTATTTGACAGTTTGGCTGAAAAATTCACAAACCTGAAGAAGGAAGATAACCAAAGCACAGAGCATTCCAAACAAGATGAATCCAAACAGACCGATGCCAAGACATCTTAAATAAAATGGCAACAGTTAAAGAGAGGATTCTAAAGGCAACAAGAAAAAACCAAAGAATCATATAAAAGAAAAACCCATAAGGCTTTCAGATGACTTTTAGGCAAAAACTTTGAAGGCCATAAGGAGTGACATGATATATTCAAAGTGCTGAAAGGGAAACCCCTGCAACCAAGGATGCTCTGCCTAGAAAGATTATCATCTAGAATAGAAGAAGAGATAAAGAAATTCTCAGACAAGCAAAAACTAAAGAGTTTATTGATACTAAATCTACCATAAAAGAGAATTTAAAGGATCTTGTCTAAGAGGCAGAAAAGCTAGGAAAAGAAAAAAGAATCTATAGGAAAGGAAGAAAAACACTAGTTCCAGCAAAAATATAGTTAAGTCTAAAGATCAATTTCTTAAATAAGCTACTAGGAAGATTAAAAGGCCAAAAACTGTAAAATCAACTATTACTACAATAATCAGTAAAGGGATAAACATGAAGTGTAAAATATAATACAAAATACATAAGTGAGGAGGAGGAGAGTAAAACATGCAGAGTTTACTCTTGGCATGGGTCTGTTTGGGTTCATCTTGATTGGAACTCTCAGAGTTTCTGGAGTATGTTTAAACTTTAAGGACTATGTGTTTAAAACAACTAGATATAGTTTTAGGTCAACATATATGAACTCCATTGAAACCACAAATCGAAAACCTACAATAGTTGCACAAAAACTAAAGAGAAAGGAACACAAGCACACCACTGAAGAAAACCATCAAACTACAAGGAAAGAAACAAAAAGAAGTACAGGGAAAAGTGTTCTTAAAAAACAACTGGAAAACACATAGTAAAATGTTAATGAGTACATATCTATCAATAATCACTTTAACTATCAATGGACTAAATGCTCCACTCAAAAGACAGAGTGGCTAATTGGATTAAAAAACAATAATAAGACCCATCTATATAGTGCTTAAAACAACACGAATCCACCACAGGTATACACGTGTTCCCCTTCCTGTTTCATGCTGATGTATGGCAAAACCAATACAATATTGTAAAGTAATTAACCTCCAATTAAAATAAATAAATTTATTTTTAAATAAATAAATATATATATAGTGCTTACAGGAGACTCACCTCAGAGCTAAAGATACATACTGATTGAAAGTGAGAGGATGGAAAAAGATATTTCACGCAAATGGAAATGATGAAAAAGTGGAGGTAGTAATATTTGTATGAGCCAAAAAGACTTTAAAACAAAGTCTCAACTAACACAATATTGTTAATCAACTATACTCCAATATAAAATTTAAAATTTTAATTATGACTGAATTTCTAAATCATTAAAAATTAAATTTTCTGGGCTTCCCTGGTGGCTCAGTGGTAAAGAATCTGTCTGCCACTGCAGTAGATATTGGAAGATCCCTGATCTGGAGAAGATCCCACATGCCACAGAGCAACTAAGCCAGTGCACCACAACTGTTGAGCCTGTGCTCTAGAGCCCAGGAACCACAACTACTGAGCCTGTACAACTACTGAAGACTTCATGCCCTAGAGTCTGTGCCCCGCAACAAGGGAAGCCACCACAATAAGAAGTTCACACACCACAACTAAAGAGTAGCCCCTACCCTCCACAGCTAGACAAAACTTGCACACAAGGAAGATCCAGCAAGCTAACAATAATAAATAAATTTTTTAAACAATTAAATTTTATGAAACAAAAAATATAAATAAATAATGAAAAACAAAGTATCTAACAAAAGACCAAGAATCACATTATATTATGATAAAGTGAAAGTGAAAGTGAAGTGCTCAGTCGTGTCCTACTCTTTGCGACCCCGTGGACTGTAGCCCACCAGGCTCTTCCGTCCATGGGATTCTCCAGGCAAGAATACTGAAATGGGTTGCCATTTCCTTCTCCAGGGGATCTTCCCAACCCAGGGATCGAACCCAGGTCTCCTGCATTGCAGGCAGATGCTTTAACGTCTGAATGATAAAGGGATCAATATAAGAAGAGGAAATGACACTCATTAACATATATGCACCCAAAAAATGTGCATCTAAATATATAAAGCAAATATTAACAGTCTTAAATGGAGAAATTGACAATAATGCAATAGTAATAGGGAACTTTAACATTCCACTTACATCAATGACCAGATCATCCAGACAGAAAATAAAAAAGGCACCAGTGGTCTTGAATGACACAGAAGACTAGTTGGAGTTAATAGATTTCTATAGGATATTCCATCCAAAAATAGCAGAATAACACGCTTTCCAAGTGCTCATGCAATGCTCTCCAGAAGAGATCACATACTAGCCCATAAGACAAGTCTCAAAAAAACATTCAAAAGGGTAGAAAGTATATTGATCATCGTTTTCCCCAACCACAGTAGAAATCAGTATAGAAAGAAAAATGGAAAAAATACAAACATATGAAGACTAAACAACCTGATATTAAAAAACCAGTGGGTCACTGAAGAAATCAAAGAGAAAATCAGAAAATACCTTGAAACAAATTAAAGTGCAAACACAATGCTCCAAAATCTATGGAATGCAGAAAAAGCAGTCTTAAGAGGGAAGTTTATAGTGACACAAGACTACATCAAGAAACAAGAAGGATATCAAATAAACAACTTTACCTAGCATCTAGAGGATGTTACAAATCATCTAAAGAAAACAGAAAAGAAGAACAAACAAATCCCAAAGACAGCAGAAGGCAAAGAATAAAAAAGATCAGAGAGGAAATAAATAAAACAGACCAAAAAGGAGAAAAAGATCAATGAGACCAAGAGCTAGTTTCTTAAAGAAAAAAAAAAGGATAAACCTTTAGCCGGGCTCACCAAAAAGAAAATATAGAGAACCCAAATAAACAAAATAAGAAATGAAAGAGAAATAACAACCAATTCTAGAGAGGTAAAAATTTTAAAATTACATGAGAATTCTATGAAGAGTTATATGCCAACAAACTGGACAACCTAGAAGAAATGGGCAAATTTCTAGAAATATACAACTTGCCAAGATGGAATCAAGAAGAAACAGATGATTTGAACAGGCTAATTACTAGTAATGAAATTGAATTTGTAATTTTAAAAACTCCCAGCAAACAAAAGTCCAGTACTGGACAGATTCACAGGAGAAATCTACCAAAAATAAAGAAGAGGTAATACCTACCTATCCTTCTCAAAAATTTCAAAACACTGAAAAGAATGGAACACTCCCAAGTTTACTCTATGACACCACCATTACCCTGATACCAAAATCAAAGACACTACAAAATTACAATCTAATATTATCAATATTTGATGAATATAGATGTAAAAATCCTCAACAAAATATTAACAAATTTAATCCAACAATACATAAAAAGGATTATATACTATGACTAAGTTGGATTTATTTCAGGAACTCAAGGATGGTTCAATATTCGTAAATCAATCAATATGATACACATTATAAAAGTAAGTATAAATATCACATGATCACCTCAATAGATGCAGAAAAAGCATTTGACAAAAATTCTACATCTATTTATGATAAACATTCTCATCAAAGTGGGTATAGAGAAAACATATCTCAAATAATAAAGACCACTTATGACAAACCCATAGTTAACATCCCATACTCAATGGTAAAAAACTGAAATCATTTTCTCTAAATTCAGGAAAAAGACAATCATTTTCATGACTTCTGTTTAACATATTATTGAAAGTTCTAGCCATAGCAATTAGATAAGAAAAAGACAAGGAACCCAAATTGGAAGGGAAGAAGTAAAAGAGTCACTATTTGCAAATGACATGATACTGTATACCATATATAGAAAACTCCATCAAGAATCCATCAAAAAAACTATTAAAATAAATAAACTCAGTACAGTTGCAGGATACAAGATTAACGTACAGAAATACATTGGTATTTCTATACACTAACAAACTATCAGAAAGAGAAAGTTTTTAAAGTCCTATTTCAAATTATATCAAAAAAAAATCTAGGAATAACTTAAGTAGGGAAATGAAAAACCTATGTTCTGAAAACTATAAAACATTCATGAAAAAAACTGAAGATCATACAACAAAATCAAAAGACAGCCTGTGCTCTTGGATTGGTAGAATTAATGTCATTACAATGACCGTGCTACCCCAAATACTCTACAGATTTAATGTATTCTCTGTCAAAATATCCATGACATTTATCATAGAATTTATAATCCTAAAATTCAGATCAAACACAAAAGACCCCAAATGACCAAAACAATCTTGAGAATAAAGAAAAAGGCTGGAGATATCATGCTCCCTGACTTTAGACTGTACTACAAAGCCTCAGTAATCAAAACAGCATGGGGGGCATCCCTGGTGGACCAATGGTTGAGAATTCTCCTGTCAATGCTGGGGATATGGTTTTGATCCCTGGTTCAGGGAGATTTCATAGGCCATAAGCAACTAAGCCTGGGTGCCACAACTACTGAGCCCATGTGCTGCAACTACTGAAGACCATGTGCCCTCGAGCCTGTGCTCCACAGCAAGAGAAGCCGCTGCAATGAGAAGCCTACACACCACAACTACACGGTAATGTCCATTCACTGCAATTAGAGAAGAGCCCTCACACAGCAATGAAGACTCAATGCAGCCAAAAATAAATAAACAGAATTTAAAAGCAGCATGGTACTGGCATAAAAACAGACACATAGCTCAATGAAACAGAATGGAGAACCCAAAAGTAAATTTACACATCTATGATGGAGAAAAGACAGTCTCTTTAATAAGTGGGCCTGGGAAAATTAGAGAGATACATGTAAAGTGATAAGATTTCCTCAAACCATTTATGAAAATAAACTCAAAATGGATTAAAGACCTAAACAGAAGATCTGAAACCATAACAGTTCTAGAAGAAAATGCAGCCAAAAAAACTCTTTGATATAAATCAAAACAATATTTTTTAGATCTGTCTCCTAAGCAAAAGAAATATATGCAAAAATAAACAAATGGGACCTAATTAAACTTAAAATCTTTTGCATAGCAAAGCAATCCATCAACAAAAGGAAAAGATAACCTATAGAATGAGAGAAAATATTTACAAATGATATGACTGACAAGGTGTTAATATCCAAAATATATAAACAGCTCATTCAACTCAACATCATAAAAACTGGCCAATCAAAAGGACAGAAGACCTGAATAAATATTTATTTCAAAGAAAACATTTATAAATGTCTAAAAGGCACAGGAAAAGATGCTCAACAGAATTATTAGAGAAATGTAAATAAAAACCACAATAAGATATTACCTCACATCTATCAGAATGACTATTATAAAAGTCTACAAATAGCAAATGTTGGTGAGGACATGGAGGGGAAAGTAACCCCTGTATACTTTGATGGGGATGTATATTGATTGCAGCCACTATGGAAAACAGAATGGAAGTTCCTTAGAAAACTGAAAACAGACCTACTTTACGATCTAGAAATTCCACTCTTGATCCAGAAATTCCCTATATATTTGGGGAAAATGAAAATACTAACTCAAAAGATACATGTACCCACAATAGCAGTACTCTTTATAACAGCCAAAAAATGTACACAATTCAAGTGTTCATCAACAGATGAATGGATAAAGATGGGTATATATATATATATATATACACACACACAGTGGAATATTAGTCACAAAAGCAAAATTCTGCCTTTAGCAACAACACAGATGGACCTAGAGATTATTATGCTTGCTGAAATAAGTCACAGAGAGAAAGACAAATACTGAATATACTTATATGTTGAATCTGAATAATAAAACAAATGAATGTATATAGCAAAACAGATTCATAGATATAGAAAATGAGCTAGTGGTTACCTTTGGGGAGATGGAGGGAGAAGGAGAAAGACAGCTTGTATAATACATGAAAATTCAGTCTGGCTTGAAACTCAGCATTCAGAAAACTAAGATCATGGCAATCCAGTCCCATCACTTCATGCAAATAGAAGGGGAAAAAGTGTAAGCAGTGACAGATTTTATTTTCTAGGGCTCCAAATTCACTGCAGATGGTGACTGCAGACATGAAATTAAAAGCCACTTACTCCCTGGGAGGAAAGCTATGACAAACTTAGACAGTGTATTAAAAAGCAGAGACATCACTTTGCTGACAAAGGTCGGAATAGTCAAAGCTATGGTTTCCTCAGTACTCATGTACGGATGTGAGAGTTGGACCATAACGAAGGCTGATCACCAAAGAATTGATGCTTTCAAACTGTAGTACTGGAGAAGACTCTTGAGAATCCCATGGACTGCAAGAAGACCAAACCAGTCAATCCTAAAGGAAATTAATCCTGAATATTCATTGGAAGGACTACTGATGCTGAAGCCAAAACTCTAATACTCTGACCGCATGATGTAGAGTCGACTCATTAGAAAAGACACTGATGCTGGGGAAAATTGACGGCCAAAGGAGAGGGTGTGACAGAGGATGAGATGGTTAAATAGCATCACTGACTCAACAAATGTGAATTTGAGCAAACTGTGGAAGATAGTGGAAGATAGAAGAGCCTGGCATGCTGCAGTCCATGGAGCTGCAAAGACGCAGACACAACTTAGCAACTGAACAAAAACCACAATCTGTAAAAATACTGAATCAATATGCTGTATACCTGAAACTAACATAAAGCTGTAAATCAACTATACTTCAACAAAAATAAATTAAAAAGCAGGCAGGAAGCTGTTTTTAAAAGAGTAAGCAACAATTTCATCTATTTATCAGCATGTTAGTATGGATGATAAGGCATACCTGAAAATAAATGTACTGTTTGGAATGTCTCAATAACAACAACAACAAAAGACACCCACAATGTCCATGAGATTCTTGAGGGTGAGAATTATGTCTTCTAGTACTACAGTTCCTAAAACAGTTACCCAGTGCATGCTGTGGAATGAATGAGTGTTCATAACAGAGAAGTTGTCTGCTCCTAGGCTTAGAAGCCCTTTTTTAGTGTGGATGTCTAAGGATTGTTAGATGCATGCATTTCTCCAGGGAGAAGCAGTACTCTGCAGATGGCTAAAGTTGGCGACTACAGCCACGGGGGCAAAGTGACTGGTCCACTGAACGGTACTCACTGTCAGTACTCAATAGTCATATACTTGGTGGTTAAGCTGAAGAAGCGATGCAGTAAGGGAGAAAGTTTGCACATATTAGGGAAGGAGTCACAAAATGGCGACAAGGCAGGTGGCCTGACCAAGACTTTACAAATGAGCTTCAGTAAGCAACCATTCAAACGGAGTCTGATTTGAAAGCTAAATTGAGGAGTGTGTGTTTCTGTTCAGTTGTGTCTAATGCTTTGAGACCCCATGGACTATAGCTCGCCAGGCTCCTCTGTCCATGGAATTTTCCAGGCAAGAATACTGGAGAGGGTTGCCATTTCTTCCTCCAGAGGATCTCCCCAACCCAGGGATGGAACCCACCCCTCTTGTGTCTCCTGCATTGACAGGCAAATTCTTTATCAACTGCACCACTTGAGAAAGTGGTCTATAATAACAATCTCTTCCTTCTTAGAGCACAAAGGGAGAACTTCAGGGTTGCTCAGACAGAAAGCTAGATCTGTTCACTGGGAGCTTAAGATGCCTGAATCTCAAGAAAATTTCTGAGATACTTGCATATACAAGAGTTTATCAGAGGATTCCTTGGGAATAAACAATCAGGATGATTTTAAATCAGTCAGGAATGTCTGGCTCCAGAGACTGTGTAACTGCTCCTCAGGTGTAACTGATTTGAACCACTCAGGAAAAATATGGAATCCTCAAACTCTTCGTGATACCATATTTACACTGCATAAACATCTAAGAATGGCAGTAAAAATTAATGGTTGTTAGGAACCGTAAAAGTCATCTCAACCAATGTGGTCATCCAGCCTCTACTTGAGTATCTCCAGTGATGAGGAACTCATTACTCACCAGGAGCTATAAAATGCTTGCTCGGATTAAATTAGTAAAATATGGAATTGAAAAGCAGAAAAAAAAATGCAACAACAACAATAAGAGAAACAAATCATAAAACCAAACTTCATGCCAACATGATAGATAGATAGTACATATATACAACGAGCTAGAGTTAGCTGCTCAGTCATGTTTGACTCTGCAACCGCATGGACTGTAGCCCTCCAGGCTCCTCTGTCCATGAAATTCTCCAGGCAACAATACTGGAGTGCGTTGCCATGCCCTCCTTCCAGGGGATCTTCCAGATTCACTTTGGTTCAATTAACCATGAGGATGATATTATTACAACTCTGTAAGAATTCACTTTTCACTTTCATGCATTGGAGAAGGAAATGGCAGCCCACTCCAGTGTTCTTGCCTGGAGAATCCCAGGGACAGGGGAGCCTGGTGGGCTGCCGTCTACGGGGTCACACAGAATCGGACATGACTGAAGTGACTTAGCAGCAGCAGCAGCAAGAATACATCAGCTTCTGCAAGTAGAGATAATCACCTAATATCCCCTAAAATATGTGGATTTCCAAATTAACAAAATAAGTTGTGACTATGAATGTGAATATACTGACATTAATATGGAGAAGTTTAACCCCCTTTGCTTATGGAACAGGCATTTCCTATTTTGGCAAAGCAGATTGTTTATTTCTACTTAAGGCCTCTAGGCTTATAGCATTTTCATCACTTGAATTTGGTTTTAAGAATTAATTTTAACTTTAGTATCAAGTTTCTATTGAATTATAAACACTTTAAAATCCTTGAGGCACTGAGATTTGGAATTTTTAATAAAAATTGTCTACCTATTAATCATATGTCCTGAATTCTTAGAATAAAGGATAAGAAGTATGTCTTATTTTGTTTATAAACTTTGGATAATTCAAAGTACTTTAAAAAGATATTTTATAATCAGATGACAGAATGGTACAATAAAGGACAGAAATGGTGTAGACCTAACAGAAGCAGAAGATATTAAGAAAAGGTGGCAAGAATACACAGAAGAACTATACAAAAAAGGTCTTCATGATAACCATGATGCTGTGATCACTCACCTTGAGCCAGACATGCTGGAATACAAAGTGAAGTGGGCCTTAAGAAGCATCACTACAAACAAAGGTAGTGGAGGCAATGGAATTCCAATTGAGCTATTTCAAATCCTAAAAGATGATGCTGTGAAAGTGCTGCACTCAATATGCCAGCAAATTTGGAAAACTCAGCAGTGGCCACAGGACTGGAAAAGGGCAGTTTTCATTCTAATCCCCAAAAAGGCAATGACAAAGAGTGTTCAAACTACTGCACAATTGCACTCACCTCACATGCTAGCAAACTAATGCTCAAAATTCTCCAAGCCAGTTTCAACAGTACATGAACTGTAAAATTCCAGATGTTCAAGCTGGATTTAGAAAAGGCAGAGGAACTATAGATCAATTGCCAGCATCCACTGGATCATTGAAAAAGCAAGAGAGTTCCAAAAAAAACATCTACTTCTGCTTTATTGACGATGCCAAAGCCTTTGACTGTGTGGATCACAACAAACTGTGGACAATTCTTCAAGAGACGGGAATACCAGACCACCTGGTCTGCCTCCTGAGAAATCTGTATGCGGGTCAAGAAGCAACAGTTAGAACTGAACATGGAACAACAGACTAGTTCCAAATTGGGAAAGTTTATGTCAAGGCTGCATATTGTCACTCTGCTTATTTAATTTATATGCAGAGTACATCACGCAAAATGCCAGGCTGGATGAAGCATAAGCTGGAATCAAGATTGCTGGAGAAATATCAATAACTTCAGATATGCAGGTGACACCACCCTTATGGCAGAAAGCAAAGAGGACCTGAAGAGCCTCTTGATGAAAGTGAAAGAGGGGAGTGGAAAAAGTTGGCTAAAGCTCAACATTCAGAAAAGTAAGACCATGGCATCTGGTCCCATCACTTCATGGCAAGTAGATGGGGAAACAATGGAAAGAGTGACAGATTTTATTTTCTTGGGCTCCAAATCACTACATATGGTAACTGCAGCCATAAAATTAAAAGACATTTGCTCCTTGGAAGAAATGTTATGGCCAACCTAGATAGCATATTAAAAAGTAGGGATATTACTTTGCCAACAAAGGTACATCTAGTCAAAGCTATGGTTTTTCCAGTAGTCATGTATGGACTTGAGAGTTGTACCATAAAGAAGGCTGAGCACCAAAGAATTGATGCTTTTGAACTGTGGTGTTGGAAAAGATTCTTGAGAGTCCTTTGGACTGCAAGGAGATCAAACCTGTCAATCCTAAAGGAAATCAGTCCTGAATATTCATTGGAAGGACTGATGCTGAAGCTCCAATAATTTGGCCACCTAATGCGAAGAGCTGCTAGGAAAAATTGAAGGCAGGAGAATAAGGGGATGACAGAGGATAAGGTAGCTGGATGGCATCACCAGCTCAATGGACATGAATTTGAGCAAGCTCCAGGAGTTAGTGATGGACAGAGAAGCCTGGCGTGCTACAGTCCATGGAGTCTCAAAGAGTTGGACACGACTGAGCACAGCACTCTAATTATTAGGTCTACTATTATTTTTCAGGACCTATCTTTAAGTAAATAGAAGTCATATTTTATGATATTTAAAATAATCAGTGTGAACAGATGCTCAACATCACTAATTAAAGAGAAATGCAAGTCAAAATTACAATGAGGTGTCATCCCACACTGGTCAGAATGGCTATTATCAAAAATCTACAAACAGGGGCTCCCCTGGTGGCTTAGTGGTAAGGAATCTACCTGCCAATAAGATCCCACATGTCATGGAGCTAAGACTGTGTGCAATAACTAATGAGCCTGTGTTCCAGAGCCCGGGAGCTGCAGTTACTGAGCCCATGTACTGCAACTACAGACGCCCGTGTGCCCCGTGCGCCACAAGAGAAGCCACCACAATGAGAAGCCACACAGTACAACTAGAGAGTAGCCTCCATTTGCCACAACTAGAGAAAAGCTTGCATAGCAACAAAGACCCAGCACAGCCAGAAATAGTTGCTTAAAAAAAAAAGAATGAGAGCAGTGTTGATTTCCATTCTTCTTAAAAAAAAAAAAAAGTCTACAAATAAAAATTGCTGGAGAACGTGTAGAGAAAAAGGAACCTTCCTATACCCATTATTGAGAACAGTATGGAGGTTCTTTAAAAACTAAACATGGAACTACCATATGATCTAGCAACCCCACTCCTGGGCATATATCTAGAGAAAATCATAACTCATAAAAATACAGGCACCCCAGTGTTCACTGATGCACTATTTGCAATAGTCAAGACATGGAAGCAACCTAAATGTCCATTGACAGAGGAATGGATAGAGAAGATGTGGTACATATATACAAAGGAATGTTACTCAGCCATAAAAAAGAACAAAATCATGCCATCTGCAGCAACCTGGAGGGTCCTCGAAATCAACACACTAAGTGAAGTAAGTCAGACAAAGACAAAAGTCATATTGATATCATTTACATATGAAATCTTAAAATATAGTACACATGAACTTACTTGCAAAATAGAAATAAAGTCACAGTGTAGAAAACATATGTATGGTTACCAAAGGGGAGAGAAGAGGAGGAATAAATGAGATTGGAATTAACATATACACAGTGTTATATATAAAATAGATAACTAATAAGGACCTATCATATAGCAGAGAACTCTACTCAATATCCTGTGATAACTTTATATGGAAAAACATCCACTTAAAGAGTGGATATATGTACATGTGTAACTGATTTTTTTGCTGTACACCTGAAACTAACACAATATTACAAATCAACTATACACCAATAAAAAAAAATTTTAATGAAATAATCAGTGTGATCAATCCTAAAAGGCAACCAAATTTGACTCCTAAAAAATGTGTGCCCTTTGTGTTAGTTTGGCTAATCAAGAACTAGGCAAGTGTCTCAGACTAACTCTGTAAAGAGTGTCCTATATGAGAGGACTTTTCTTTCTACAAATATACCTGGATTAATTTGGGATATTGAGTTGGGTTTTTCAATATCAGGAGATAAAGTCATAAACCAGCTACCAAGGTAGGAGGAATTTGAGGTTCATCTAGACAGATGATAAAGATCACAGAAAGCAGTGCCCTCATTACAGAGGAATTTATTTCAAGTTCACACAGATTCCTGACCCATTTCAGATATGAATTCACTGAAAGTAATCAATGCCAGAAAGTTGGAGATTTCAGTGCCTGTAGTCACTCTGGAGATAGAAGTGAACTTCTGAAAGTCTGTTGCAGATCCTTCCTTAACAAATTTTTCTCTTTTTCAAATGTGTGAGGATCCCATCTTCAACTGCATTTTACTCATTTTAACTACCTTTCCTGATGCATGTCACAGACAGCCATGGCTTCAGTTTCTAATATCATGCCAAAGACCTATAAACTGTTAACTTCAGCCTTTTCCCTGAAGCCTTGATAAATCCTGTGTTTTCTATTTCAGGCTGTTGGTGTTGGATGTCCCAAAACACCTTAAATTTCCAAAATAATTTCATTATCTTCATTCCAAAACCTGTTCTTCCTCAATTATTTTCCAATAATAATGTCATCTGATGACATTTCCCTACTCCTTGACTGTCAAGATTGACTTAGCAAACAAATCTCGTGGGCTCCAGAATGTTCTAAAAATCGCTCCCTCACCATAAGCTATTGCTTTAGGAATTCTCTCCAAGCTCCAAAACTTCTATCTTCACATTACAGACCATTCCCCTCAAATATAGCTCTAATCTACCTACTTTCTAGGGTGGAATGAGGAATTTTTGAACCTCAGAATTCACTGACCACTATGGGTTTCATGATTCTGAAATTTCTTCTTGAAATGATATGAAAAACTCTGTGAATGTAGAGAAGTTAATTTTTCTTAGTCCTTGGATTTCATCACATCTTCAGAGCAAATCATGACCCAGTAAATGTACACAACCCAGGATAACTGTTCTTCCAGATGTTCTCTGTTTCCGAGTCTCCTTTGGTCCCCTTGCAGATGCCCCACTGCCACACCCAAGCCTGGTTTCCATGAAGATCCTGGGACAGAAAGTACCATCTTCATGATATTAGATTTATGGGATAGCTTTAACTTCATCTTCATTCAGGGAGTGGAAGACAGCCTTCCAGATATGTGTCTATTGTATGAGTTCACCATGATGTCTGCAACATCATGGGTTCTGCAACATGCCAACCAATTTCCTTTCATGATGAACAGCATTTTAAGTGACCTTTTGGTAGGATCTACTCATAAAACATGCTAATATACTTATCTATGCTGATATCCCATGGGCCCTTGAGCAGTCCTTAATCACTTGTTTTCAACCTGTCTCCAAATCAATTGCAAGAGAATTGAGTTTTTCTTTCTATGAATTTCCTTCTACCCTTGGTTTTACTGAATCCTATGTTTCCGGGATTTTTGTGGGATTTATAACATTTTTTTTGAAGTATAGCTGGATTACAATGTTGTGTTAATTACTGTTGTACAGCAAAATAATTCAGTTAAATATACACCCTTTTAAAAATATTCTTTTCCACTATGACTTATCATAGGATATTGAATATGGTCCTCTGTACTCTATAGTAGGGTCTTGTTATTTATCCATTCTATATATAAAGCTTACATCTGCTAACTCCAACATCTCACTCATCCTTCCCCCAACCTCCTCCCCTGTGGCAATCACTTTTTGTATTTGGTGTCTTCACTTTTACTCATTCCAAGGTCTTTTCTAGTAGCCCTTTCAACTTCCTCTTTGATTCATTTGTTACTTAAAAGTGTGTTACTTATGGACTTCCCTGGTGGTCCAGTGGTTGAGAGTTCACCTGCCAGTGCAGGGGCAAGGGTCTAATTCTAGGGCCAGGAGGAGCCCACATGTCTCAGGGCAGCTGAGCCCATGCTCTAGAGCCCATGTCACAGCTACTGAAGCCCACACATATCAAGCCTGTGCTCTGCAACAAGAGAAGCCAGAGCAATGGGAAGTCTGCACACACAACTAGAGCGCAGACCTCTCTCACTGTAACTAATGAAAGGCTGCGTGCAGCAATAAAGACCCAGTGCAACCAAAAGTAAACAAACAAAAATTTTAAGAAAACCATCAACTCATTAAAAAAACTGCTAAAAAATGTGTTCCTTAATTTCTATGTATTTGTAAATTTCTCAAACATCTTACTGTTATTGATTTCTAATTTCATTTCATTGTGGTTGCAGAATATACTTTGCATAATTTCATCTTTTTTAAATTTATTAAACTTATGAAAAGATATGTACACCCCCAAAGTTCATAGTAGAACTATTTATAATAGCAAAGACATGGAAGCAACCTAACTGTTCATCAAGAATTGAATGTTTAAGATGATGTGGTATGTATTACAATGGAATATTACTCAGCCATAAAAAGAATGGAACACCGCCATTTGCACAACATGGATAGACCTAGATGGACTGTACTGAGTGAAGTAAGTTAGAAAGATAAATATAATATACTATCACTTATATGTGGAATCTAAAAAAATAATACAAATGAATTTATTTACAAAATAGAAACAAACTCACAGACCTAGAAAATAGCCTTATGGATACCAAAGGTAAAAGGAGGGAGAGATAAATTAGGAGTACAGGATTAACAGGTACACAGCACTATATATAAAATAAACAATAAGAATTTACTGTATATTACAGGGAAGTACAGTATAGTAAAGGCAAATCACTTCCATATTCCCATATTCTTGCCTTGAGAACCCCATGGACAATACAAAAGGCAAAAAGATATGAAAATGGAAGATAAGCCCTCTAGGCCGCTAGTTGTCCAACATGCTACTGGGGAGGAGTGGAAAAATAGCTCCAGAAAGAATGAAGATGCTGAGCCAACGTGGAAATGATGCCCAGCTGTGGATGTGTCTCATGGTGTAAGTCTGAAGCTTTGAATACTATACTGCGTAGGAACCTTGGAATGTTAGGTCCATGAATCAAGGTAAATTGGATGTGGTCAAATGGAAGATGGCAAGAGTGACCATCAACATTTTAGGAGTCAGTGAACTAAAAGGGATGGGAATGGGTAAATTTAATTCAGATGACCACTGTATCTACTACTGTGGGCAAGAATCCCTTAGAAGAAATGGGATAGCTCTCATTAGTAAACAAGGGTCCAAAATGCAATACTTGGGTGCAATTTGAAAAACAATAGAATGATCTTGGTTTGTTTCCAAGGCAAACCATTCAGACCATTCAACATCACAGTAATCCAAGTCTGTGCCCAAACCACTAATGCCAAAGAAGCTGAAGTCTAATGGTTCTATGAAGAGCTACAAGACTTTCTAGTACTAACACCAAAAGATGTCCTTCTCATCATAGGCAACTGGAATGCAAAAGTAGGAAGTCAAGAGATACCTGGAGTAACAGGCAAGTTTGACACTGTAGTACAAAATGAAGCAGGGCAAAGGCTAACAGACTCTTGCCAAGACAACACACTGGTCATAGCAAACACCCTCTTTCCAACAACACAAGAGATGACTGTACACATGGACATCACCAGATGGTCAATAACAAAATCAGATTGATTATATTCTTTGCAGCCAAAGATGAAGAAATACTATACAGTCAGCAAAAACAAGACCAGGAGCTGACTGTGGCTCAGATCATCAGCTCGTTATTGCAAAATTCAAACTTAAATTGAAAAAAATAGGGAAAACCACTAGGTCATTCAGGTATGGCATAAGTCAAACCCCTTGTGATAATATAGTGGAAGTGAGAAATAAATCCAAGGAATTAGATCTGATAGAGTGCCTGAACAACTAAGGACGGAGGTTTGTAGTGTTATACAGGAGGCAGTGACCAAAATCATCCTCAAGAAAAAGAAATGAAAGAAGGCAAAATGGTTGTCTGAGGAGATCTTAAAATAACTGCTAAAAGAAGAGAAGCAAAAGGCAAGGAGAAAGAGATATACCATTGAATGCACAGTTTCAAAGAATACCAAGGAGAGATAAGAAAGGCTTAAGTGGAAAATGCAAAGAAATGAGGAAAACAATAGAATGGGAAAGAAGAGATCTCTTCAAGAAAATTAGAGATACCAAGGGAGCATTTCATGCAAAGATGGGCACAAAAGGACAGAAAAGGTAAGGACCTAACAGAAGCAGAAGAGATTAAGAAGAGCTGGCAAGAATACACAGAAATGTACAAAAAAGGTCTTAATGCCTGGATAACCATGATGGTGTGATGACTCACCTAGAGCCAGACACCCTGGAGTGAAGTCAAGTGGGCTGTAGAAACCATTACTACGAACAAAGCTAGTGAAGGTGAAGGAATTTCAACTGAGCTATTTTGAATCCTAAAAGATGATGCTATAAAAGTGCTGCACTCAGTATGCCAGCAAATTTGGAAAACAGCAGAGGCCACAGGGCTGGAAAAGTTCAGTTTTCACTCCAATCCCCAAAAAAGGGCAATTACAAAGAATGTTCAAACTACTACACAATTGCATTCATTTCACATGCCAGCAAAGTCCTCCAAGCTAGGCTTCAATGGTATGTGAACCAAGAACTTTCAGAGGTAGAAGCTGGATTTAGAAAAGGCAAAGGAATCAGACATCAAATTGTTGACATTCACTGGATCATTGAAAAAGCAAGAGAGTTCCAGAAAAGTGTCTACTTCTGTTTCATTGACTACACTAAAGCCTTTGACTGTGTGGATCACAACAAACTATGGAAAATTCTTCAAGAGATGGGAATACCAGGCCACCTTACCTGCCTCCTGAGAAACCTGTATGCAGGTCAAGAAGCAACGGTTAGAACCGGACATGGAACAATGGACTGGTTCCAAATTGGGAAAGGAATACATCAAGTCTGTATATTGCTACCCTACTTACTTAACTTCTATGCAGACCATATCATGTGAAATGCTGGGCTGGATGAAGCTCAAGATGAAATCAAGATTGCAGGGAGAAATACCAATAACCTCAGATATTCAGATAACACTACCCTAATGGCAGAAAATGAAGAAGAACTAAAGAGCCTCTTGATGTAGGTGAAAGAGGAGAGTGAAAAAGCTGACTTAAAACTCAACATTCAAAAAACTAAGATCATAGCATCCAGTCCCATCATTTAATGGCAAATTGATAAGGAAAAATAATGGAAACAGTGACAGACTTTGTTTTCTTGGACTGCAAAAGCCACTGTGGATCGTGACAACAGCCATAAAATTAAAAGACGCTTGGTCCTTGGAAGAAAAGCTATGACAAGCTTCAGTTCAGTTCAGTTTCACTCAGTCGTGTCTGACTCTTTGCCACCCCATGAATCGCAGCACGCCAGGCCTCCCTGCCCATCACCAATTCCCGGAGTTCACTCAGAGTCACGTCCATCAAGTCAGTGATGCCATCCAGCCATCTCATCCTCTGTCGTCCCCTTCTCCTCCTTCCCCCAATCCCTCCCAGCATCAGGGTCTTTTCCAATGAGTCAAGTCTTCACATGAGGTGGCCAAAGTACTGGAGTTTCAGCTTTAGCATCATTCCTTCCAAAGAAATCCCAAGGCTGATCTCCTTCAGAATGGACTGGTTGGATCTCCTGCAGTCCAAGGGACTCAAGAGTCTTCTCCAACACCACAGTTCAAAAGCAGCTTAGATAGCATATTAAAAAGTAAACACATCACTTTGCAGATAAAAGTACATATAGGCAAGGTTTCTCCAGTAGTCATGTACAGATGTGAGCACTGGACCATCAAGAAGGCTGAGCATTGAAGAACTGATGCTTTCAAATTGTGGGATTGGAAAAGGTTCTTGGGAGTCCCTTATCAAACCAGTCAATTCTAAAGGAAATCAGGAAAACCCTGACTATTTATTGGAAGAATTGATGCTAAAGACCCAATACTTTGGCCACCTGATGTGAAGAGCCACTCATTGCAAAAGAACATGATGCTGGGAAAAACTGAAGGCAGGAGGAGAAGGGGATGACAAAGAATGAGATGGTTAGATGGCATCACCAACTCAATGGACATGAGTTTGAGCAAACTCCCAGAGATAGTGAAGGATAGAGAAGCTTGGTGTGCTGTAGTTCAGGGGGTCACAAAGAGTTGGACACAACTGAGGGACTGAACAACAACAACAGGAAGTGTATGGGGCTTTCCAGGTGGCTCAGTGCTAAGGAATCTCCCTGTCAATTCAGGAGACGCTGGTTTGATCTCCGGGTCAGGAAGACCCTCTGGAGGAGGAAACGGCAACCCACTCCAGTATTCTTTCCTGGAAAATCCCATGGACAGAGGAGCCATGGCCTATAGTCCATGGAGTTGCAAAGAGCTGGATATGACTGAAGGACTGGACGACAACAACAGGCAAGTATAAAGTATATGGGGCTTCTCAGGTGGCTCAGTAGTAAAGAATCTGCCTGCCAGTTCAGGAGACGCTGGTTCAATCCCTGGGTTGGAAAGACAACCTGAAGGAGGAAATGGCAACCCACTCCAGTATTCTTTCTTGGAACATCCCATGGACAGAGGAGCCTAGCAGGTTACAGTCCACAGGGCAGCAAAGAGTAGGACACAGCTGAGCTCACACACACACACACGCACAGGGTAGTATAGTCAACATCTGTAGTAATGTATAATGGGACAAAAATCTGAAAAATTATATTTGTATAACTGAATCTTTTTGCTGTATATCTGAAAATAACACAATATTTTAAACAAGCTATACTTCAGTAAAAAATTAAATTTATTAAGGCATGTTTTATGGCATAGAATATGATCTTCACTGAGAATGTTTCACATGCACGTGAAAAGAATGTGTATTTTGCTATTAGTAGGTAATATTATGGACTGAATTGTGTTCTGCTAAAATTCATATGTTGAAGCCATACCCCCAATGTGTCTATATTTGGAGACAGAAATTTTAAGGAGATAACTAATGTTAAATAAGGTCACAAGGATGGGGCCCTGATTTGATAGGGTGGTAGACCTATGGGGTCACACAGAGTCGGACACGACTGAAGCAACTTAGCAGCAGCAGCAGCAGCAGCAGACCCATAAGAAGAATGAAGATATATTATAACTCTCTCTTTCTCTCCATGTGTGCACAGAAGAAAAGCCATGTGAGGACACAATGAGAAAGTGGCCGTATACAAGCCAGGGAGAGAGGTTTCACTAGAAACCCCAATTTTCTGGCACCTTGATCTTTGGACTTCTTCCCTCCGGAACTGTGAGAAAATTAACATATGTTATTTAAGCCACTCAATCTGTGGCATCTTATTATGGCAATCCAAGCAAACTAACACAGCTGGAATGTTCTATAGATGTCTGCTAATTCCTGTTACTTGATAATGTTGTTCAAGTCTGTTTCCTTGCTGATCTTCTACCTTGTTATACATTATTGAAAGTGGAGTATTGACATTTCCAATTATTATTGTTGAATTGTCTCATTCTGTCACTCCACGGTAAATCCACCAGCATATCTTGACTTCTTTAACATGAATATATATTTAGAATCAGACTACATTTTACCATCTCCACTACTACCAAGAATACTTGAGTAGGTTGCCACTTCCTCCTCCAGGGGATCTTCCCAACCCAGGGATTGAACCTGCATCTCCTATGTTGACAGGCAGATTCTTTCCTACTGCGCTACCTGGGAAACCCATGATATATACATCAGTACATAAACATAAAGGGTTGGGAGCAAATAAGAAAACATAGCGTATGAGTGTCAAAAGAAGAAAAAAGGATTCTGAGAACTGAGATCTATGCAGTCCAACATTTAGCTTAAAAAGATGAGAAGTGTCTTAGGCCATTCAGGCTGCTAATGACAAAGAACCACAGACTCAGTAGCTTATAAACAATAGAAATTCATTCCTTGCAGTTCTGGAGGCTGAAAGTCCCACATCAGAGTGCCAACAGAGTTGAGTGAGGGTCCTCTCCCAGATTACAGATTTCTTGTTATAGCCTCACATGGCAGAAGGGGCTAGAAAGTCCTTTTACTGATCACATTCACAAGGGCTCCACCTTCATGGCCCAGTCACCTCATGCTGCTGCTGCTGCTGCTAAGTCACTTCAGTCGTGTCCGACTCTGTGCGACCCCATAGACGGCAGCCAACCAAGCTCCCCCGTCCCTGGGATTCTCCAGGCAAGAACACTGGAGTGGGTTGCCGTTTCCTTCTCCAATGCATGAAAGTGAAAAGTGAAAGTGAAGTCACTCAGTCGTGTCCGACTCTTAGCGACCCCATGGACTGCAGCCTACCAGGCTCCTCCGTCCATGGGATTTTCCAGGCAAGAGTACTGGAGTGGGGTGCCACTGCCTTCTCCATAAAGGCCCCTAATTAAACTGTGAATTTTAATATGAATTTGGAGGGAACACAAGCATTCAGACCATAGCAAGAAGCAAAAGGACAGAGAAGGATCAGACAATATGGTAAGAGGATAATCAAGAGTACTGTCCCAAGGCCAGATGAAATCGAGTGATTATTTATATCAAGTAAATCAAGTACAATCAGCTCTAGGAAATGGGGATTGGATTTGGCTGACACTGGTGACTCATACAAGGTGTGCTTCAGTGAAATGACAAAAATAAAAAGCTTAATTAATGTGGTTTGAAAGAGAGAATGTGGAATTAGTGAGTCTGTTTTTGGTAGTTTATGTCATTCTCTTGTGTATTTTTGTAAATGGAAGCAAGAGATACTGTTCTTCTCCTGAGCTTCCATGGGGCCCTAGAAATTTCTCTCATTGAAATTTCTCTAACAGCTCAATGAACTGTTAACATGTCTGTCTCAGAGATAGTCAGTTGAGCAAAGTAGACAGTCTTTGTCATGGGGCCATCATCCCAAATATACAAATATAAGGCAGAGAGCCAACTGTCCACATGGAGGAACACTGAGCCCCATTTAAGAAACTCAGGATGTGCTTTGAGCAGATGTGATGTCAGAATTTAGTATTTAAGGAAGAGTAATAGTTTACCAGGCAAAGTAGAATGAAGGCAAAGGCATACCAAACAGTAAAGAGCCATAACCCAAAGAACAAAAGAGTGAAACAGAGTAGTGTATTTGAGAGACATCCACATAGCACTTTGAGATTGAAGAAGCAGAGACAGTTTTCTAGAGGACCCTGCAGAACTGTTAACATTTGGCGGCTGATTACTCTGCATGACACTTTATAGGTATTATCTCATTTAACCATACAACAACAGCAAATTTGGAAACTCAGCAGTGGCCACAGGACTGGAAAAGGTCAGTTTTCATTCCAATTCCAAAGAAAGGCAATGCCAAAGAATGCTCAGACTACCACACAATTGCACTCATCTCACACGCTAGTAAAGTAATGCTCAAAATTCTCCAAGCCAAGCTTTAGCAACACGTGAACCATGAACTTCCAGATGTTCAAGCTGGTTTTAGAAAAGGCAGAGGAACCAAGAGATCAAATTGCCAGCATCCTCTGGATCATCGAAAAAGCAAAAGAGTTCCAGAAAAACATCTATTTCTGCTTTATTGACCATGCCAAAGCCTTTGACTGTGTGAATCACAACAAACTGTGGAAAATTCTGAAAGAGATGGGAATACCAGACCACCTGACCTGCCTCTTGAGAAATCTGTATGCAGGTCAGGAAGCAACAGTTAGAACTGGACATGGAACAACAGACTGGTTCCAAATAGGAAAAGGAGTATGTCAAGGCTGTATATTGTCACCCTGCTTATTTAACTTACATGCAGAGTACATCATGAGAAATGCTGGGCTGGAAGAAACACAAGCTGGAATCAAGATTGCTGGGAGAAATATCAATAACCTCAAATATGCAGATGACACCACCCTTATGGCAGAAAGTGAAGAGGAGCTAAAGGGCCTCTTGATGACGGTGAAAGAGGAGGGCGAAAAAGTTGGCTTAAAGCTCAACATTCAGAAAACAAAGATCATGGCATCTGGTCCCATCACTTCATGGCAGATAAATGGGGAAACAGTGGAAGCAGTGTCAGACTTTATATTTTGGGGCTCCAAAATTACTGCAGATGGTGACTGCAGCCATGAAATTAAAGGACGCTTACTCTTTGGAAGGAAAGTTATGACCAATCTAGATAGTATATTCAAAAGCAGAGACATTACTTTGCCAACAAAGGTCTCTTTAGTCAAGGCTAGGGTTTTCCAGTGGTCATGTATGGATGTGAGAGTTGGACTGTGAAGGAAGCTGAGCGTTGAAGAATTGATGCTTTTGAACTGTTGTGGTGTTGGAGAAGACCCGAGAGCCCCTTGGACTACAAGGAGATCCAACCAGTCCATCCTAAAGGAGATCATTCCTGGGTGTTCATTGGAGGGACTGATGCTGAAGCTGTAACTCCAATACTCTGGCCACCTCATGCAAAGAGTTGACTCATTGGAAAAGACTCTGATGCTGGGAGGGATTGGGGGAAGGAGGAGAAGGGGACGACAGAGGATGAGATAGCTGGATGGCATCACCGACTCGATGGACATGAATCTGAGTGAACTCCAGGAGTTGGTGATGGGCAGGGAGGCCTGGCGTGCTGCGATTCATGGGGCCGCAAAGAGTTGGACACGACTGAGCAAGTGAAGTGAACTGAACTGAACCTTACAACAAATCTCTGAGGAAAGCACTACTATTAAACTTGTCCTCATTACACAGATGAAGCAATTACAGTGAAAAGGAATAACATACCTTTCCTAAAGTAACATAGCTAGGCAATGGTACAGCTGGATTGGCCTGAATTTCTTGCATCTTTTAACTACCAGGATAACCTAATTTGCACACTGTGTGAAGGTATTTGTACAGTACAGAGCAGTAGTTCTCAAAGTTTGGTTCTCAAAATTTGGTTCCCAGACCAGCAGCAACAGCCTTAACTGGGAACTTGCTAGCAATGCAGATTTTCAGACCCCTAGACCTGCTGGATCAGAAACTGAGCATGAGCCAAGCAATCTATTTTAATAAGTCCTCCAAGCAACTCTGATATGCACAGAGGTTTGAGAACTACTGTTATAGAGGATGAGAAGCCCCTGAAGCTTTTCAAGCTGAAGAAGGAAATAATTCACTTTTAATTTTAAAGAGATTTTGGTAGCAGGAAGATAGCATCATTAGGATGGCTTTCATTTCTATGTTGATCAGACAGTTTTTAAGTGTTACTCTTTAGTTGGACTTCCCAGGTGACTCAGTAGTAAAGAATCCAGCCTGCCAATATAGGAGAGACACAGGTTCAGTTCCTGAGTTGAGAGGATCCCCTGGAGAAGGAAATGGAAACCACTCCAGTATTCCTGCTGGAATAATCCCATAGACAGATGAGCCTGGTGGGCTATCCAGTCCATGGGGTCGCAAAAGAATGAGACATGACTCAGAGACTAAACAACAACTCTTCAGTTGCCAAGTAAGTTTACATTAAGACACTTAATATATTTATCTGTTTCTTCTGTCACTCAGATAAATGAGTTTGAAGTACTTCTAATGACCATTTGTAATATTCACATTAGGTCAAAACTTCAGGGCAAACTGTGCTGGTCAGCTCATTTAGGAAGAAGAAAAAGTCCAGTTGGAAGAACAGAATGGTGATGACAAGACAACTGCTATGGAAGATAATACTTAAGCTGTTCAAACTAGTAATGCTTTCCAGTTTAAAGATTAAAATACACATATTAACAGCTTTCCTAAAATAAAGGAGGCAGACCCAGGAAGACTAACAAGATAAAATGGAAAGGATTAAGCAAGACTCTGCTCAAGAAAATACACTGTTCATTCACTCATTTACTCCAGAAAAAATTTGAGCACATTTTGGTATGACAGATATTGTACTGGACCCTAAGACTAGAAGGGTGACAAACTTGAGGAAGTCTCTCGGCTTCACAAAGCTTACATTCTACTTGCGGAGATAGAAATTTTAAAAACATCTATACATTTTATTAAATGTTACATAACGATTATTGTTACAGAGACAAAGCAGAATAAGGAAATGGGAAGGGATTCTCTTATATTATAGTTGGAAAGATTAGGGAATGCCTCTTTGAGGAGGTAACTTGCGGTGAGAGGCCTGAAGGACAAGAGCAAAGTTCAGTTCAGTCACTCAGTCACGTCCAATTCTTTGCAACGCCATGGACCACAGCACACCAGGCCTCCCTGTCCATCACCAACTCTCAGAATTAACTCAAACTCATGTCCGTTGAGGAGAAGGCAATGGCACCCCACTCCAGTACTCTTGCCTGGAAAATCCCATGGATGGAGGAGCCTGGTGGGCTGCAGTCCATGAGGTCGCACAGAGGTGGACACAACTGAAGTGACTTAGCAGCAGCAGCAGCATGTCCATTGAGTCCGTGATACCATCTAACAATTCCATCCTCTGTCCTCCCCTTCCTCTCCCACCTTCAATCCTTCCCAACATCAGGGTCTTTTCCAATGAGTCAGTTCTTCGCATCAGGTGGCCAAAGTATTGGAGTTTCAGCTTCAACATCAGTCCTTCCAATGAATATTCAGGACTGATTTCCTTTAGGATGGACTGGTTGGATCTCCTTGCAGTCCAATGGACTCTCAAGAGTCTTCTCTAACACCACAGTTCAAAAGCATCAATTCTTTGGTGCTCAACTTTCTGTATAGTCCAACTCTCACATCCATACATGAACACTGGAAAAATCATAACTTTGTCTAGACAGACTTTTGTTGTCAAAGTAATGTCTCTGCTTTTTAATAAGCTGTCTAGGTAGGTCATAGCTTTTATTCCAAGGAGCAAGTATCTTTTAATTTCATGGCTGTGATTAAAAGACAAGAGCAAAAGAACTATGCAAATATTGAAGGAGAAAAAGTTACAGGCAGAAGGAACAGCAAGTGGGGATATGCTTGGTGTAGCTGAGAACAAGAAGTCTGGTATGAGTGAAGCCAAGTGAGAATAGAAGGAGTGGTAAGAATTAGTCTCCTAGTAGTCAGGAAGCAGATCATGTAGAAGGCTTTTTTCCTCTATGTGATGAGAAAGCATTGGAAGACTGATGACAGGAGTGACACAATGGGATTTGTATCTATAAAGAATCACTCTGGCTGCTGTGAGAATTGACTAGTAGAGCCAAAAGTGGGAGCTAGGAGATCATTGCAGAGGCTGTTTCACAGTCCAGGGGAGAGATGGTGGTTGCCTGGACCCAGGAGTGAGCAGTAGAGCTGGTGAGATGGTATGTGGGGAACATGAGAAAGAGAGATGGGGAGAACATTGTATCTTAACAGGTTTTTACATAGGTTAATAATTTGATTTAATTCTTCTCCCCAAATTTATGAGGTAGATACTATAATATTTATCACTTTGATAAGTGAACTGAGATATACAGAGGACAGAGTGGCAAAGCCAGGATTCAAAGCTACCTGGCACCCAAGACTACTCTTTCTGCAATAGTTAACTGACTCTAAATCTAGAACAGATACACTGGAAAAGAAGCCAGCATTGGCTCAAAGTTTAAATAAATAAACTAACATAAAATTGGCATTCATTTCAATTACTCTCTAGGAAATATTAAATATTATAAATTTTAATTTTATTAAATATTAATATAAAATATAAAAAGTAGTAAAAGTTTTATCAATTAGGAAATATATCAAAGAACTTGACCTAAAACTAACGGGTTGATTAAATTTTCTAAATACTTATAAACTCTGAAAAGAAAAATATTCATATTAAGAAAAATATAATCTATGCCAGATTACCAAAACCTTGCAAAGATTTTACATGATATGTTTCCCAGGAGGGAGATAGATTTTAGAAAAGAATCAGTGAATTCAACATTATTTTTAGGCTTATAGAACACCATTAAAGTGTTTTTCAAACATTGATATTCTAATAAAACCTAAAAAGAAACAAAAAGAAAATCCATACAAAACAAAAAATACTCCCCTCAAAAAAGAATTCTCAAAAAAACTGTTTAAAAAATGGAACCTAAACATTTACCATGAAGAAACCAGCGAAAGATCATCTATAATTATGTCAAGGATGCTCATCATAGGACTTCTATAATGGCAAAATCAAGAAAGCAACCTAAATGTTCATAAATACATTTTTATGTGTACTTCCACAGTTGTTGTTGTTTAGTCACTGTGTCTGACTCTTTGTTAACCCATGGACTGTAGCCTGCCCGGCTCCTCTGTCCATGGGATTTCCCAGGCAAGAACACTGGAGTGGGTTGCCATTTCCTTCTTCAGTACTTCCCCATAATGGAATGTTATGCAGCCATAGGAAATTATATATTCAAATATATATTGAAAGCTATGGAAAGTGTTTGTGGTATAAGATTAGTGTTTTAAAAGGTATAAAATTGAATGTAAATTAAGATCTGTATTTTGTGAAGATATGAAGAGAAACAGAATGGTGAGGGGTGGAAAAGAGAATGAGAAAAGAAAGAAATGCATTGAAATGAAACATAGATTCTGTGGGTGTTAAGCATCTTTTTGTATTTTTTATTCATAAATATCTATCATAAGCATAATAATAAAAATACATTTTCATAAATACATTCAAATAATATAGTGAAGGCAATGCTAGGAGTGAAGTTTGTGCATAACTCGCAGGCAATGAGCTCACTCTAATGCACAGTCATGCAGGTTTGAACCAAGTCTGCAATCATTCCCACTCTCTGGCAGCCGCAGGAAGCCCTCATGGGAGGTGCCTGCGTTTGAGCCACCAAGGTCTATTTAGTGAGGAGCCCAAAGACACCCCTGCTCTCTTCCCTCTACAGTTTAGGCTGTCTTGTAACCCAAGTCATTTGGCACAACCCACAAGTTTACAAGCCTACTTAGGGTGCTCTCTCCCCAGTGGCTCAGATGATAAAAGAATTGGCCTGCAGTGCAGGAGACCTGAGTTTGATCTAAGTTGGGAAAACCTTCTGGAGAAGACAATGGCAACCCACTCCAGTATTCTTCCTGGAGAATTCCATGGACAGAGGAAACTGGCGAGCTACAATCCATTGGGTCACAGGGAGTCAGACACAACTGAACAATTAACATTTTCACTTTTCACTTTCTGCACTTGCACTATATTTTTGTTTTTGCTTTTTTAGATTCTTTTAATGTGGACTGTTTTTAAAGGCTTTATTGAATTTGTTACAATATTGCTTCTCTTTTATATTTTGGTTTCTTGGCTGCAAGGCGTGTGGGTTCTTAGCGCACCAATTCTCACTCCCTGCATTAGAAGGCTGTTTTATGCACTATGGGGTCTTTTTTCTCATTGTTTTGTCACTGTGACATAATTTGAAATGAACAACCAAACAGCCATAACTAAATTCATTTTTCATGAGATTTTCTAGCCATTCAACCTACAGGGGTTTTTCTTCCTGGTCTTTCTGATCATTTACCTGGGAACATGCTCATAGTAACAGCCACCAGCTCATAGTGACTGCCCTCCACACTTTAATGAATGATTTCCCCAGGAACCTGAACTTATTGGCATCTGCTTCGTATCTACTACCCACCTGATCCGCACTGAACATTCCACATACATAAGGCCAATATCTGCTTGACCTTCTCTCATTTTCCAAAGTTAAATATTTATAAATAAAACTAAAAAATCAACCACATACCTTACCTGAAGGAATATCGAGTTTTTGTGACTTTAACCACTCACCCTCTGAGGATTACTGTATCTATTCCCATAACTTTTTTATTTTATTTTTACTTTATTCTACTTTAGTGTACTGTATTGGTTTTGCCATACATTGACATGAATCCGCCACAGGTGTACACGAGCTCCCAATCCTGAAACCCCCTCCCACCTCCCACCCCATATTCCTATAACTTTAATTTAACTCTAGACTTTATATCTCCAGTCTCTTTTGAACTTGAAACTTACAGATTTGACCACCTACTTGCCATTTTCTCTTCAATGTCTAATAGGAATCACAAATTCACTATGTTCAAAATACCATTTTAAACAATTCTAGATTTCTCCTGCCCTTTATCTGATCCTCTATTCATCTTCCACCAATCACAAAATTTCCAAACCACACTTAACATCCAATCTTTGACTAAGTTCTGTATTTCTGAAGACTGTGTCATCTATCTTAGCATAATCTTGGACCTAAAAGCTACTAGCTGTTGACTTAAAAAAAAAAAAAAGCACAATGTGAGAGTTGTAAGTTAAGTTATATTTGGGACAAAATGAAGACTACAGCCTGGAAGAGAACGTCTCAGAGAGCTCTGAGAAACTGCTCCGAAGATACAGGGGGAAGATCAGTATATATATGATTTTGGTGAAGGGGGAGTAGATGCCATCAAGACATTTTTGCAGAAAGTCTCTGCTAGTCTTGTGAAGGTTACTGCTAGTCACTTGGAGCAAACCTCACCATGAAGGGTTTTAGTGCTTTCCTAGATATAGGGAGATGTAATAATTGAGTTTATAAAATCTAACTCTCTGAAGACCTATTTTGTCAGTTTTTCCCAGAGCACAAAGTACCTCATTTCTACTCTTCATCCTGAGCTCCTTTTAGGTGGTGTTGAAAGTCAGCGGCTACAGCAAACATGATTTAGTCCTTGTAGAGATAGAAACTGACATAATCCTTACTCAGATTTCTGCAATATTCTTCACTGTTTTCTCTAATTCCGCTCTTATGTCACTGCATTTTCTATAAGGTAATCAAAATAATATTTTGAAAATATCAATCATAAATCACATCACTCCTCTGCCCCCACCCCACCCAAAAGGAAACTGCCTTCCCTAATGTCCTATTTTTCTTACAATAAAATAAAACATATATTCCTGGAATCTCTCTTCCAGACATGAATGAGTAAGAGGGTATGCAGTCATAAAACACAGGAAACAACCATTTTCAGACATTGGACATGAGGCAGTACAGGTCTGAGATCCCTGAAAGAAGGAAAACAAAAAAGATAGATTCTACCATTTCAAAGTTTCCTGTCAGGAGGTAATTTCTCAATCACAGTACAAGGAGAAAGAATCCAAACAAAGACTAGTTATCTCACTCTTTGAGGAGACATAGAAGTATTATACAAGAAAGTTAAGAAGGTTAGAATTTGTGGGGACAAGATATTCAAAAGGAAGAAGTTATACAGAGAACAGATTTCAGAAATTTAATTTCCTTTTGAGTCTGACTGAATACAAATTTGTACATGTATAGGGTAAAACCTCACAAAGCTGGGCAAAAGTAACTTTTGGGGAAGACCAATTATTAGAGGGATAAAAGGATTGTGGACTTCCCAGGTGACGCAAGTGGTAAAGAATCTGCCTACCAATGCAGGAGACATGGGGTTTGATCCCTGGGTGGGAAGATCCCCTGGAGAAGAAAATGGCAACCCACTCCAGTACTCTAGGCTGGAAAACACCATGGACAGAGAAGCCTTGTGGGCTACAGTCCATAGGGTCGCAAAGAGTTGGACACGACTGAACACACACACACAATTAAAAAGAATGTAAACTAAATTTTTCCCAGGGCCAGAAGTCATTCTGATTTTTACATCTGAAGTATAGATACATTGAACAATAGAGCAGTCAGTGGAGATACAAGAATATCCATACCTTGGGAGTGTTGCTAAATTAGTCCTAGAGAAAGACTCCTGTAGATCTGTCCTAAAAAAACAATAGGCTTTGAAAGGATCAAATTGATATGTAACTAACTAAGCTGATGGACAGAAAAAAAAAAAAACATTATTTTTAAAAAACTCAAAATATAAACTCAAGAATATAAATTTATTATTTTCAGCATCCAATTAAAAAGATGGTGGAATAGGAAGACAGTGAATACTGATCTCACCTTCTTTTACTAGCACACCCAAATTACAACTAAGTACAGAGCAAGTATAGATGAGAAACACCTAAAGACTGTAGAAAAGATCTTCTACAACTAAAGATATAAAGAAGGAATCACAATGAGTCATGCAAGAGGGTGGAGATACAATGTGGTTAAGACCTAAACCCCTGGGTAGATGACCATATATGGGAGAATAATTACAATTCAGAGGTTCTTCTGAGGTCTGAGGTCCACAAAGGGCTCCCCAGCCTAGGGGTCCTGCACCAGGAAGACAAGCACCTAGAACATTTGACTTTGAAGGCCAATAAGGCTTACTTTGGGGAGAGCTAGAAGGCTGTAGGAAATATACCCAGCCCTTAAAAGAGACACAAAATCTCACAAACTCTGAGACCCAGGCAGAAGGAGTAATTAGAAAGAAACCTTGGTCAGACCCACTGGTTGATCTTGGAGGGCCTCCTGGAAAGGTAGGAGGCTACAGGGTCTCACTTTGAGGACACAGATGCTGGCAGCAGCCATTTTGAGGAGCTCATCCCACCATGAAGACACTGGTACTGGGGGGACAATTTGGAATCCTCCTTCTAGCTAATTAGTGCCAGAACCTGGCCCTATCCACCAGACTGCTGGTACCAGTCCTGCGACACGCCAGAGCAAGCAGATAACTGGGCAGGGAGATAGCCTACCCATCACTAAGCTAGCTGCAATAGGATGCTCTGAGTCCCCAGCTGCCCTGGGACCTAGTTCTACCCACCAGAGGATCCAACACCCAGATTCAACCACCAGAGAGCTGACACTACCCCTGAGACCCAGCCTCACTCACCAGGAGGTGAGCAATAGCCCTGGCACCTACTGGGCCCCACTCTACCTATAGGCCAACACCAACTCTGAGACACCAGGGCTCTATAGCCAGAGAATCCAGAACCCAGCTCCACCCATCAGCGGTCAGCCCTGGCCCTGGGACCTGGCCCCACCCACTCATGTGCAGACACCACCTCAGGGCCACTGAGGTCACACAGCCGGGTTTGTCAGGCAGGGCCTGGTCCACTCACCAATGGGCTGGCACTAGTAGTGGGACCCCATGGGCGCTGGCCCTGCCTACCTGTTGGTCAACACCAACTCCAGGACTCCCAAAACCCTGAATCCAGAGACTCTGAAGCCACTCCCATCCATGACCAGGCTTCAGGACACACTGGACTCCATCAGTCCACCCACAGTGGGTCAACAGTAACTCTAAGATACCTGGAAATGCAGCCAGTTGCTCTGGGACCTGGCTCTGCAGACCAATTGGCCAGCACTAGTCCTAGGACCCTCCAGGGCCCCATAGCCAGCTTCCTTATTACTCAGCCTGACCCACTAATAGTACAAAACCAGAACTGAACTCCCCTGGACATGCAACCAGCCATGCAGGATCTGGACCCATCCACCAGTAGCTGGCAGGCTCTGAAAAGGCAAGGCCTTGCAACTAACTGGAATGGGAGTCAGCCACATCTACCAGCATGTGCATAGTAGTCAGTCCACCACAACAGAAGGAACCATGCAACCCACATAGAGGACATCGAGCATAAGTCTTTAGAAAACAAAAGGGTGTGCACTGTTCATTTCCTCCATAAGGCCACTACTCCAAAACTGAGAAACATAACCAACCTAACAAATACATAGAAGTACAAAGAGTAAATTAGACAAAAGGAGGCAATAGAGGAGTATGTTCCAAACAAGATAAAATTCCAGAAGAACTAAGTAAATTGGAGATAAACAATCTATCGGATAAAGACTTAAGGTAATTGCAATTCATGGGGTCGCAAAGAGTCAGACATGACTGAGCGACTGAACTGAACTGACTAATCAAAAAAATGCTCAAAGACCATGAGAGAAGACTGAATGAACAGAATGAGAAGTTAGAATTTTTAAACAAAGAGTTAGAAAATATAAGGAAAACCAAACAGAGATGACAAATACAATAAATGAAATTTTAAAATACACTAGAAGGAATCAACAGTAGATGAGATGATACAGAGGAACAAATCAGTGAACTAGAAGGCAGAACAGTGGAAATCATTGAAGCTGAACCAAAAAAAGAAAAATAATGAGGACAGTTTAAGAGACCTCTAGGATGACATCAAGTATACTAACATTCGTGTTGTAGGAGTCCCAGAAGGAGAGACAGAGAAGGGGGGTAGAGAAATATGTGAAGACGTAATAGCTGAAGCGTTTCCTAACTTGGGAAAGGAAACAGATTATCTAGGTACAGGAAGCAGAGTCTCAAACAGGATCAACCCAAAATGGACCACATCAAGATACACTGTAATTAAAATAGCAAAAGTTAGATAGGGTTGTTAAGATATGTTTGAATCTAAAAGATTACCAACTTAAAATAATCACATATGAATAGAGATTGCTGCATATAAACCTTATGGTAAGCACATACCAAAATAATAGAGTAATTCTCAAAAGAGAAACCAAACATAACACTAAAAGTAGTCACGAAATCACAAAAGATAACAACAACAACAAAAATGAACAAAAAAGAATTACAAAATAACCCAAAAACAACAAAAAGGCAGTAAGTATATACCAATGGTGCTAAGTCGATTCAGTTGTGTCTGACTCTTTGAGACTCTGTGGATTTATAATCCACCAGGCATCCCTGTCCATAGGATATTCCAGGCAAGAATGCTGGAGTGGGTTGCCATTTCCTTCTCCAGGGGATCTTCTCAACCCACAGATTGAACCTGCATCAATCCACCATTCTTACACCTGTAAGAATGGCTCTTATCAAAAAGACAATAATAACAAGTCTTGGCAAGAATGTGGAGAAAAGGGAACACTTGTGCACTGTTGGGGGAAATGTAAATTGGTGCAGCCACTATGGAAAACAGTATGGAGATTCCTCAAAAAATTAAAAATAAAACTAGTGTATATGTGTGTTAGTCACTCAGTTGTGTCCAACTCTGTGACCTCATGGACTGTATGGCCTGCCAGGCTCCTCTGTCTACGGTATTCTCCAGGCAAGAATGCTGGAGTGGGTTGCCATTCCCTTCTCTAGGGGATCTTCCTGACCCAGGGATTGAACCTTGGTCTCCTGTATTACAGGCAAATTCTTTACCATCTGAGACTCTAGGAAAGTCCAGAATCTGCCTGCAATGTGAGAGACCTGGGTTCAATCCCTGGGTTGGGAAGACCCTCTGGAGAAGGGAAAGGCTGCCCACTCCAGTATTCTGGCCTGAAGAATTCCACGGACTGTATAGTCTATGGGGTTGCAAAGAGTCAGACACAACTGAGTGACTTTAACTTTCACTTCACTTTCAACATATGATCCAGCAACTCCTGCTGAGTATATATACAAAGCAAATAAAAATGCTAATTAGAAAAGATACATGCACCCCTATGTTCATTGCAGCATTATTTACAATTGCCAAGATATGCAAGCAACCTAAGTGTTCATTAATAAAAGATGTGGCTTATATATTCAATGGAACATATTTTAAAAGTGAAAAAGGCTTAAAACAATGAAATCTTACCAGTTGTGACAACACAAAGGACCTACGCTGTGTTGTGCTTAGTAAAATAAGTCAGACAAGAAAAAACAAACTCTATATGAATTTCACTTATATGTGGAATTCAAAACAGCTAAACAAATGATCAAGCATAACAAAACAGAAACAGAGTTACAGATACAGAGGAAAAAAACAGGTGGTTGCCAGAGGGGAGATGAATGAAGGGAGGAGAAAAATAAGTGAGGGAGACTAAGAGGTATGAACTTTCAGTTACAAAATCAATGAGTCACAGCTATGAAATGTGTAGTGAGGGGAATACAGTTGATAGTTATGTAATATCTTTCTATGGTTACAAATGGCAACTAGACTGATCACAGTGGTCATTTTGAAATGTATAGAAATATCAAGTTGCTATGTTGTGACCAAGAACTAACATAGCGTTGTAGGTCAATTATACTTAAAAACAAACAAACCCATAAATATATAGATCAGATTTGTTCTAATAAAGGACAGAAATGGTATGGACCTAACAGAAGCAGAAGATATTAAGAAGAGGTGGCAAGAATACACAGAAGAACAATACAAGAAAGATCTTCATGACCCAGATAATCACAATGGTATGATCACTCACCTAGAGCCAGACATCCTGGGTGTGAAGTCAAGTGGGCCTTAGGAAGGATCACTATGAACAAAGCTAGTGGAGGCAATGGAATTCCAGTTGAACTATTTCAAGTCCTAAAAGATGATGCTATGAAAGTGCTGCACTCAATATGCCAGAAAATTTAGAAAACTCAGCAGCCACAGGACTGGAAAAGGTCAGTTTTCATTCCAGTCCCAAAGAAAGACAATGCCAAAGAATGTTTGAGCTACCACACAATTGCACTCATCACACACACTAGCAAAGTAATACTCAAAATTCTCCAACCCAGCTTCAACAGTACATGAACTTCCTTTCCGATGTTCAAGCTGGATTTAGAAAAGGGAGAGGAACCAGAGATCAAATTGCCAACATCCTTTGGATCATCAAAAATCAAGAGAGTTCCAGAAAAACATCTACTTCTGTTTTATGGACTACACCAAACCTTTTGACTGTGTGGATCACAACAAACTGTGGAAAATTATTAAAGAGACAGGAATTCCAGATCACCTTACCTGCCTCCTGAGAAATCTGTATGCAGGTCAAGAAACATCAGTTAGAACTGGATATGGAACAACAGACTGGTTCCAAATTGGGAAAGGAATATGTCAAGGCTGTATATTGTCACCCTGCTTATTTAACTTATATGCAGAGTTCAGTCAGTCACTCACTTGTGTACAACCCTTTGCGACCCCATGAACCATAGCATGTATGCAGAATACATCATGCAAAATGCTGGGCTGGATGAAGCGCAAGCTGGGATCAAGATTGCCAGAAGAAATATCAATAACCTCAGATATGCAGATGACACCACCCTTACGGCAGAAAGTGAAGAACTAAAGAGCCTCTTGATGAAAGTGAAAGAGGAGAGTGAAAAGTTGGCTTAAAACTCAACTTTTAAAAAACTAAGATCATAGCATCTGGTCCCATCACTTCATGGCAAATAGATGGGAAACAATGGAAACAGTGAAAGACTTTATTTGGCGGGGAGGCTCCAAAATCACTGCAGATGGTGACTGCAGCCATGAAATTAAAGATGCTTGCTCCTTGGAAGAAAAGCTATGACCAACCTAGACGGCATATTAAAAAGCAGAGATGTTACTTTGCCAACAAAAGTCCATCTAGTCAAAGCTATGGTTTTTCCAGCAGTCATGTATGGATGTGAGAGTTGGACTATAAAGAAAGCTGAATGCTGAAGAATTGATGCTTTTGGACTGTGGTGTTGGAGAAGACTCTTAAGAGTCCCTTGGACTACAAGGAGATCCAACCAGTCAATCCTAAAGGAAATCAGTCCTGAATATTATTGGAAGGACTGGTGCTGAAGCTGAAACTCCAATCCATTGGTCACCTGATAAGAAGAACTTACTCAATTGAAAAGAACCTGATGCTGGGAAAGATTGAAAATAGGAGAAAGGGATGACAGAGGATGAGATGATTGGATGGTATCACCAGGAGTTGGTGATGGACAGGGAAGCCTGGCATGCTGCAGTCCATGGGATCGCAAAGAGTTGGACATGACTGAGCAACTGAACTGATGTAAAATATGTTATATCCCAATATATGATATATAAATTAATAACAAATATATTTATGATTTATTCTACATATACATTACCCTAATATATAATAAGTAAACTATACCCATGTAATTTACACAATTGTTAATATATTTGTTTATAGTGTGTTGATATAAATTTATAAATAAAATATTTATATATTTATATAGAATAAACATATACATGATATCCCATCTAATTGACTATTAAAGTATATTTCTTTCCATAGGTTGTAGAACTGTACATAATCTGTTTCCTGCCTCTGCCTCCAGCCTTTCTCATTCTCATTAAGATCTTATCTCAGATGTTCCTACCTCAAAGAGACTGTAATTTCCATTTTAATATAGCCAGACCTTACACGTTACCCCAACACACTCCCTTTATGCCTTCCTTTACTTTCACAGCCTATTGAAGGTGGACATGTAAATATGGATCTTCCAAATATGATCAAAATTTTTGAGATTCTGTGCATAATAATTAGTATTTAAAAATTATAATTAGTATTCCATTTTAGAAATATACCAAGTTTATTCATTCACTTTGTTGATAGAAATTTGGATCAGTTCCAGCTGAGTCTATTATGAATAAACTACTATAAATATTTGTGTATAAGCATTTTATGAATATCTTTTCATTTCTTGCAACACTCAATTAGGAAAAAGGATATTTGCAAAGTGTCTCAAGTTACAGGATACTCTTAATTATTTTATTTTGAACTACCAAGTATATTTTGATGGGGAAAGATTAATCAGCTTCAAATGACATCAAACAAACAAAACTATTTGGATATTCAAGAGGTATCCTGACTGAAATCATGAGAAGAAGGGAAGGAGAGAAAGAGAAAGAAAGGGAGAGAAGGGAGAAAGAAAGAGGAAGAGAAATATATAGATTTAGTAATTTTCCTACAAGCATGACTTCAAAATTGTATCTGTTTGATGACAGCATAAATAAACATTTTAAATATCAGTTTGAAAAGCAATAGGGTTCCATATGTATGTCTACAGAAAATGGATAAATTGCAGTATATTCATACAATGCAATATTAAACAAGATATGAACCAGAGATATATGCAACAACAGGGATAAACCTTAAAAATCAGGAGGATTATCTTATATTTTAGGCTTACCTACATTTTGTCATCAATGGTGTATATGTTCTCTGCTGCTGCTGCTGCTGCTAAGTCGCTTCAGTCGTGTCCGACTCTGTGCGACCCCACAGACAGCAGCCCATGAGGCTCCCCCGTCCCTGGGATTCTCCAGGCAAGAACACTGGAGTGGGCTGCCATTTCCTTCTCCAATGCATGAAAGTGAAACGTGAAAGTGAAGTTGCTCAGTTGTGTCCAACTCTTAGCGACCCCATGGACTGTGGCCCACAGGCTCCTCCGTCCATGGGATTTTCTAGGCAAGAGGGCTAGAGTGGGGTGCCATTGCCTTCTCCAGTATATGTTCCCTACTTCTCATCAAGGGAGTGGTACATCCATAGGCCCTAATCAAGGAATATCCCTGGACAGTCATATTATATCACATGATCCCACTTTCTACCTATTTTGGACAACTGATGACTAACCCAAAAGCAGCCAACACACAAGTAAAACAAATACATGCAATCATGCTCAATAAAATTAGAATGCATGCAATATGTGCACAATGGATTCCACACTCAGCATGATTGCCAGAGGTGATAACAAATTTTGTCTTCAGAAGCTTCAGAAAAGATATAACTAAATGGGGTCCTGAACAAGGGAGGAGAAAAGAAACCTATTGCAAATATGGTTGAGACCAAAAATAAAGTTTATTGACTCACATGGGCTGCAGTCCATACGGTCACAAAGGGTTGGAAATAACTGAATAACTGAGAACACACATATACAGATTGCTGACCTAGCCAAAGTGAAGCAGAGTATACAAAGAAACAAAATTCTTACTCAGGATAAAATATACAGCCAGGATTATTTATAATGATAAGAAGGATAATTCTCAAGAAGCTATACCAAGCCTACATGTGCATGCACTTAATAGCAGAACATGGAAAAAATGATAGAATTGAATGGATAAACATATAAATCCAATATGATAGTAGAGATATCAACACCCCTCTCAATTGTTAATAGAACAATTGATGATAATAAAACACTACATCATTTTAAAAACACAACAGAAAACCAAGAACTATGAGTATCCCACCCACTGCTAGTGATGAGGCTTTCATTTCCAGTCAACAGGCTGGTGATCCAGTTCCAAAACGCTTTTTAAAAATTCTGTTCCCTAGGACCATTCTCGTAGAGTCCAGCTGTTTTTATTTTTATTTTATTTTTTTGAGTCCAGCTGTTTTTAAACATGGCTGCTCATTAGAAACATATCTGGAGCTCTGAAGAAAAAAAGCAACACCTGGGCATTTGTATTTTTCAAAAAGCTCCAAGATGATTCTGATATGCATCTGGATTTTTAAAAGTGATTACAGAGGTTTTTCTATTAAATGGTAGTCTGGGTGATATGGAATTCTATTATTTTTCTGTTGACCAAACATGAGTGAGTTACATAACAGTTACATAATCACAATAATAAAAGATGTTTATCAGTTTTCATAATCAATAGCTAGACAAAATAAAAGATCATTACAACTGCAAGTTATAATGGGAACACAATTAATCTGACAATATAAAATGATTACATACAATTTGGGGAATCATGCAGAGTGATGTGGTAAGTGGAAGTACATACATGTAAATGGATTAAATGTACCAACCAAAATCCATTTACATTTAAGGCAATTATCAATATGTAAGGACCATTCTCAGTATTCACTATCTGAGGCGTATTCCCCAGCAAACAGATCTGAGACAGATTACTGTGCCCAAGACTGCTCTCTGGAACACCCCTTGTAAAGAGAATGAGAGAAGTAGAAATGAGCAGACATAGAAGCTGAACTATGATCCAGCTTTGACAGAGGTTCCAGTTGATCCCATGTGGAGCTGGAAAGACTCATAAGCCTTGTTTCCAGTTGAGACGAGGGGACCAGGCCTCTCAGGTGCTGGATGGGAGCTGCCCCCAACAGGGGTGTTACATTAGGCAAGACAGCTCCATTCAGCAGAAAGCAGTTCTTATATGGACCTTTCTGAGGGCCTCAGTCCTGAAGAGGGATGTGGACAGTGCAATACTGCGTTTACCACATAAGGTCTGATGCTCGGTTTTGTTACGTTTGTGACACTTGTGCACAGATAACAAGTGGAGATGTTAACTAGCCATTTGAGTATAAAATCTTGAAGCTCAAGAGAAAGGCCTGGGCTATAGCCAAATGAGAGGGAGGGAAAAAAAAGACATAGTAACATATACTTTTTTTTTTCCCCTATAGCCTGGGCTATAGAAATTCAACAGCATTTGGGTGAAATTTTAAAACTGTAACACTAGGTAATGTTATATATAAATTACACCTAATTTTAAAACAAAAAGCCTAAATGATATACCAGGGGAATTAGAAGAGTAGTTGTGCAAAACCTGAACCTTAAAGCATGCCAAATTTAAGAAGTTTGGAGGGAGAGGAGGAACGAGCCAAAGTAATTGAGAAGGAGCAGCCAGTGAGACAGAAAAAAAGTTAAAAGTGTGTTGACCGTGAAACCAAGTGTGCAAAGTGTTTCCAGGAGAAAAAAATGATCAGTCATGTCAGATGCTGCAGACAAGTCAAGGGAGATGAAGACTGAGATGCGCCCACTGAGTCCAGCCAGTGAAAGTCACTGGTGATCTTGACAAGAGAAAGGTTTGGTGGAATCATCAGGGTAGAAAAATGATTGGAGTGAGCTTATGAGAGAATAGGAAGAGAGAAACTGAAAGCGTTAAAAATTAGCTGATTGATACCTATACTCCAATATCAAAAGTTTTAAAAATTAAACTTTTTAAATAATTTTTAAGTATTAAGAGCAAAAACCTTTATGCTCACTCTCAAATATTTATAAAATTTATAATAATGAGTTATTATTAGTGCAGCAATATCATTGAATATGCCTCATGGATTTAGAAACTTAAAATAATTATTTTATTGAAGTATAGTTGATTTACAATGTTGTATTAGTTTTTGCTGTATAGCAAGGTGATTCATATATATATATATATACACACACATACACACATATATCTGAATAAACTTTTTCATATTCTTTTCCATTATGGTTTATCATGGGATCTTGAATAGAGTTCCCTGTGCTATACAGTGAGACTTTGTTGTTTATGCATCCTATATATAATGGTTTGCATCTGCTAACCCCAAATTCCCAATCCACCCCTCTCCAAACCCTGCTCCCCCTTGGCAACCACAAGTCTGTTCTGATTTGGAAATTTTTGATTTAATACTTTATGATATACTGTCTCTGAGATCTAAGTTTTAGATATTTGCTGTTAATGGCTAATAAAACTGAAAAGAATTATATTCAAAGATATGTGATCCAAGTGGAATAAGTGTTAAATTATCTGTATAATAAAGTAAAACATTTTATAAATATCATAAAGTATAACATTCACTTTCAAAAATAATTAGCGGATTGAGATGGAGAAAGAAACCACCACAAGATTTCACTCATGTGTGGAACAGAAAAAACAAACAATAAAACAAAACGCATAGAATAGCATAATGTCTACCAGAGGGAAGGGGCAGAGGAAATGGGTGGGGAAGGAGTAAAACAGGTGAAAAAGGATAAAATGTAAACAGGTACAATCATGAAACTAAATGTAAACTCCACTCCTTATACTTACAGGAGCAACCATAAAACCTCTTATATAAGCAACCATAAAACCAAATCAATTTACAAATTTAACATAGGCATACCAATAAAATTCAGATTGACCTCATTAAGTTAATGTGACATGTAATACTATTTTGTTTAAGCAAAATCACCAATGCAGAGTTTATTGATAAAAATGTAACATCTTATTGACTTCTTTCAATTTTGTGCACAATGGATGTGCATTTAAATCATTGTCATATCATTGCTAATAATTTTCTTTATTAAAAAAAAAAGGAGCTCATTTAACCACAGATTTTTTTTTGGGTGAAATGAAGTGAAAGCCACTCAGTCATGTCTGACTCTTTGCAACCCCATGGACTGTAGCCTGCCAGGCTCCTTTGTCCATGGAATTCTCCAGGAGTGGGTAACCATTCCCTTCTCCAGGGAATCCTCCCAATCCAGGGATCGAACCCAGTTCTCCCACCTTGCAGGTGGATTCTTTACTGTCTGATGGGTGAGTGACTCAATTTAATGGGTGCACCCCTTCCAAATAAAACATTGTAATTTTTTAAAAATCTTTTAGGCAAAAAATTAATTATTGCACATTCTTCCTGTTGAACTGCAGCATGTTGGTATGAACAAAGAATACAAGTAAAACACTTTAAATATTAATACCAAACACATGCTGTACTCACTGACGTGCACAGATTCTTTCAAGTTTGACATTTCTATTCTCTGTCACACAATAGTGATGACAATTCTCCCAGCAGTTTCACTTTCTTGAACCAGTACAAAACTTTCATCTACAGATGAGGTGGAGATGTTATTTGTCCTTCATGTGGCAGGAATATGATCAGAAACAGACACAAACTGGGACACCAAAAATAGGAGGCGATATGCAGTCCTCATGATAGTTATCTATAACTCAGAATACATTTATATTACTTTTTAGAGGTTATCATAAACATGGAACAGATCATGGTAAAAACAGAGATTAGAAGCTGCTAAAATGCCTACATCGACCTTTGTAAAGTTGGTCCAGCAGCTTCTCTTCTCTGCATGAGAATGAAGGGAAAAAAAAACAGCCCTTGGCTGGTCTCCACCCCCTACTTTTCTATGGTTTTCTCCTCTCCCCTCAAACAAAATAGGAAAGGAACGGACTATCAGGTATACATTGATACTCATTCACACAAATGTACTGCTTCCATTTAAACCTTTTAATCTATCATTGTAGAAGGAAACACTTTCCCTCTGTTAAAGGAAATTAAGATTCAGAAATCCCTGGATTGGTAGCAGATACTGGATTTTATATATACAGAATATATATAAGAATGACTTCTTCTTAGAATTTATGCTTAGGAAGCAACTCCAACAACAACCCTAACCAAATCTGAGATCTAACTTGCATGCGCAGGCTCAGCTAGTCTGACCTAGAGAAAACTGTCCCTGCTGTATTAACCTGCCTGAGACACTGCAAGTCCCTTCTCCAGAGAGCTCTCCCCCTCCCTGCCCCTGTGCCATAGCTGGCCCTGGCCTGGGGTGCTCTTCCTTTCTGCCTTTCCACTTTCTGATGCCTACCAGTCTCCTTCTTCCCATCCTGCCACCCTAGGAGGGAGAAATTGCTCCAGGTCCCCTCTGTTGTGGGGCAGGGGCGGTGGGCTGGCATGGAAAAGCTTGGTGGCATGGTGAGCTTCTCTTCATCTCAAGAGAAGCTCTGGTACTGAGTTATAAGACATGGCTCTTGCCTTTCATTGCTTGGGTGACAATACAGAGCCTAAGATGTTGGAGATTATAAAACACAGAACATGGTCTCTAAGTCCACAGAGATGCTTTTCAGCTATAAAAATAGTGGGCAATGCTAATCAGCTTAATGGGAATATGTCTTAAGGGTTTTCTCTAAATAGTAAGCTCACCCATTCAATCAGATTTCCTGGTCTAAAGAGCTCTCAGTAGCTAATATTCCACTGAAGTGAGGCGTGGAAGGATTCTTGGCTTTTCTTGAAGAGCAGAAAAGGAAGATGAATATGACCATAAATTGGGATTAAGAGCATGCAACTCAAATATTTTATACAAGACATGCTCCTAATTTCTTTCTACATAGTAACATATACTTTTTTTTTCTGTCTTGTTTTTTTAAACTCTTTTCATGCTTTCATCAAACATTCATTAAGCTTCATTTTTATGATAGGCTCTTTGCTAAATGTTTCAGGATTCCAAGATACAAAAGACCTGCCCTCAAGGATAAGAAAGAAAAAAGTCCCTGCCCTCAAGGGACTTTCAGTCTGAAAGAGGAAACAATAAACTGTAAAACAAGTAGACAATTGCAATACATGATCACTTCTTAACTTGTTCAGGGCTCATGCAATCATCTATATTTCCTTCATTTTTTGTTTTCTACTATAATCTCCACAATGCAAGGTCCACTCTGGTTGAAGACTCTGCAGCCTTTGCCTAATGTCTTGCAAAGAAGGAGATTCAGCACATGTGTTTTTGGTAATGAAGATACAGATTTTATGTAATGACAACCGACCCATCTATAGATTGCAAGCTGTTTGTGCAGGGGCTGTGTCTAATTGTCCATTTTGTAAAGCCTCTCATCCACTGGAAAAGTGCTTTTAAGTGCTGAGAAAATGTAGTAATACTCTCCTGCTGCCACCTGCTGCTTTATTTCCACTAAGTTGGGCTCAGAATCGTAGAAAATGTAACTGAAAATCATTTACCATGCTCAACTATAAAATGAAATCCTGCTTTCCAACACACATGCAGGCACATGTCAATACACACCCACTCACCACCCAACACATATATATACTTCCTTTCATTGCCTCCATCTCTGCTGGCCCCAAACAGCATTTATTTGCATTCAGTTTCTTTATACCCCCCACCCATGAGAGGGGGAAATAAATCACACCTACAGGTTTTCTTGAGCAGTGTGTTCAACTAAGACTAGAGAATGCAACCAAGGTGCCATGATCAGAAAAATGTTTTCTTCTGGATGACAAAAGCATGTTTCAGGCACGGTTCAAGGCTCTGGGGAATAAGCGATGAACAAGAGAAATACATTTTCTGCCCTAAAGGAGGTTATATTCTAGGGTGAAGGGTTCTGATAACTCCTAAACAAATAAATAATATCATACATGAATAATGGCTAGAAAAGTATGTTAAAAATAGCAGTGTGACTAAGATGCTACTCCAGTTAGACTAGGGATGGCCCCTTAGAGGAGTCACGATTGCAAGAGGAGGTGATACTGGTAATGAAAAAGCGGAAGACAGGCCAAGCTCTAAGAGAAGAGCATTTCAGGCAGAAGCGTCACAGTCGATCCTGAGGACTTCCCCTGCTGGTACAGTAGATAAGAATCCACCTGCCAGAGCAGGGGACATGGGTTCACTCCTTGGTCCAGGAAGATTCCACATGCTGTGGGGCAGCGAAGCCCGCGCACCACAGCTAGTGAACCTGCACTCGAGAGCCCATGAGCGGTTAACTGCTGAGCTCATGTGCTGCACTGAAGCCTGTGTGTCTAGAGCCTGTGCAGCGTAGCAAGAGAAGCCGCCACAATGAGCTGCCCATTCACTCAGTGAAGCCACGCCCACTCGCCACGGCTAGAGAAACCCCGTTCACAGCAACAAAGACCAGTGCAACCGAAAATAAAAAGTAATTAATAAAAAGAACAGGTAGGTCCTGAGACGAGAAGGACTTTGAAATCTTCGGGAAGAGGTAAGGCCAGGGTGGCCAGAGCAACATGAGGTGAGTGAGGAGCAATCAGAGGAAAAGGAGGCTGGCAAGAGTGGCAGGGTGGGACCGGCAAGTGCCTGGGAGACCATGATATGGCATTTGGATCTGACTGTACATGTAAAGGCAAAACCACTAGAGGAACTTAAGCAAGGGGGTGATACAATCTGCTCTTCTCTTCTGAATGATCACCATGGAGGATGGATTAGAAGGGAAAGAGTGGACACCAAAGACCAATTAAGAGGCCATGGCTGTCATCTAGGTGTCAAGGGGGTGATGTGCTGCAGCAGACAGTGAAGATGGGAGAAATGTCAACTTTGAGATTTACCTTGTAGGTAGAGATGAAGGGTTTATTGAAGAACTAGATGTGGGAATATGAGTGAAAGAAAGGAACCAAATAGGGTTCCCAGGACAACTATGTAGAGATGATAGCATGTGCTAGGGTGAGGAAGGCTGGGTAGGTGAATGAATATATTTGGGAGTGGGAAATCAATAGCTCTATTTGGCCATGAAAGGCCTGAATAGCTGTTAGATTTCCAAATGGAACAGACACTTAGATTCTAAGTCTGTATCTCAGAGAAGAAGCTCAGTTGGAGATCTAAGAGTCATCAGCATGTAGATGCTTCATAAGATCATGTTTGTTGACCTTAGTCAGCTTCATAGCTTCAGATAATAACTTTACCTAACCTAAAGGAGATCAGTCCTGGGTGTTCACTGGTAGGACTGGTTTTGAAGCTGAAACTCCAATACTTGGGCCACCTGATGCAAAGAGCTGACTCATTTGAAAAGACCCTGATGCTGGGAAAGATTGAGGGCAGGAGGAGAAGGGGATGACAGAGGATGAGATGGTTGGATGGCATCACCGACTCAATGGATATGAGTTTGGGTGGACTCTGGGAGTTGATGATGAACAAGGAGGCCCGGCGTGCTGCAGTTCATGGGGTTGCAAAGAGTCGGACACGACTGAGAGACTGAACTGAACTGAACACCCTCTATCCCAGAACAGCATTTTTCCATCAGCAAGAATAGCAAAGTAAATGACTGGATGGAATGTTAAAAATCTGCCATTCTAAAGAAGAAACAAATCCAGGCACTGGCATAAGATATCAGACTTCATCAAAGCTCTGCCACCAACCCCTTCATTTTATTAGTGAAGAGTTTGGTATGCAGAGAGGTGAGAGACCAGTGATGTCACACAGCTGGTACATACATAGCAGAGTCGAAGCTTAGACCTACACGTGAGGACCCCAGCACAGTGTCCCCTCAACACAACCTCCAACAGCCAAAGTGGCCTGATGATATTAGAGTCAGTGGACTGCAAACAAGGTCAGGAGTATATCTATTCCACAAATAATTTTAAACTTAAAATTTCAATCCATATTTGAGTTTTCATTTTGTATCATTCAAGAGTGAGAGTTCTAGGTGCAGCATAGAACCAATAGGACCAAAAGTTTTAAAAACAAAAATGTCTTCTGGGAACCAGTCTGTTCATCTCTATCGCTAAGGCTCCTCTGAACCCCATTTATCTTGGTCATAAGTGAATATCAAGAGGATGTCTGGCTCCCAGGAGCCCTGGGAGTCTGCATCAGCCCTTTGTGACTGTGGTGATGAAAGGTAAGGCACCACTCCATGACCTGCAAAGCACCACTAGAGGGCTGCAGAGACTAGCAGTGACAGGCACAGACGGCCATCACCTAGTGGTCCAATCTCCCTGTAGGTGGAGGAAATTGGAGCCTCAGAAAGATTAAGTGGCACTCCCAAGGCCACCCAGGTGGTGAGTGGCAGAACCACAATTCCATCACAGGTCCTCTGATTCAAAATCCAGTGTGATGTAATAGCAAGTACCTGGATTTTAGAGCCAAGAATCTCCTGTGCCTTGTTTTGGGTTCTTGGTCAAATTTCCTAACTTGTCTGAATCTCTGTGTCCTCGTGTTTTGTGGGTGACAGTGCTTCTGCCATGCTATGGATCAAATTATGTCAGTAAGTTAGCAGAGGTGAGAGGTGTGGCATTTAGTCAACACTGGTCAGGCCTTCCCCTTATAGCTGGGGCCCTGGTTCCTCTCTGAACTAGCTCAGCTTCATGAAGCAGCTTTTAGTAATGAATCCAAATGATTCCATCTGGTGACAATACTCTGCCGCATGTTGATGTGTAAAAAGGGCACTGAGTATCACTTAAAAACAAACAAAACTGTAGGAGGTGTAATTATCTTTAACAAGGAGCTGGGGTAAATAAAGCGGCCTCCTTGCCAACGTCCTAGGATTTGGATCTCCAGGTCCCTTCATCCATCCCCAATCAGTGAATGTTTGTAGAGTACTTCTAATGGGCAAAGGAGTGTGCTGAGGAGATAGACAACCACACACACACACACACACACACACACACACACACACACACACACACACACACACACACACACACACACACACACACACATCCTGCCCTGAACATAAATAGCTGAACCATTCTGCTTCAGGTATTGCCTTTGTCACATTATTTATCTTATTCCATTTATTCCCACAATTTATCTTTCTGCATGTATTCCCACCATAGTCCTGAGGCCTCATTGGCTTGATTTTAGAAACTGAGGTTCAGAGAAGTTAAGTAACTTGTCAGAGTTCTAGCAAAGCTGGAATTTACGCTCAGCTCTGCCTTTGCTTTCACTGTGTCCCCCTTTTCTTTAAGGTGCTTATAAGGTAAAAAAAAAAAAGAATGTGGAAAGTGCCATAAAAAGAAGGCTAGTGGGAGTTCGAAGGAAACTTCTGAGAGGATCAGAAAGGACTTCTGGGGAAAGTGACTGGCAGGGAGGCAGGAAAAGAAAGAAGGAATTCCTATACGTCTATGTGCAGGAAATCTGATGTATTGAATCATGGTGAATTTGGTACATAAAAGAAAGAAAAAGACAAAGACACACACACACATACACTCTAAGCCTGATTGAATTCTATAAAAGAATACTTCCTGGAAGGAAGTAGGATCAAAAGCTGAAGTGAAAAATCTAAGGCTGGAGTTGTAACACCAGTGTGCTTCACTACCAACTCACCCAGGAAATCAATTTCATGTTGGTGTTCTATTTTAAAAACCCTGACGGAAGTGTCTCCACAAGGTAAACAATGGGAAAGACTCCAGGAACTTCCTAAAGCATTTAACACAGCCAAAGGCTGGCCTGACTTAACTGACCACAGTAGATTGGAGGCCAGGGAATCCCAGCTCACTTCCGCCCCCACCCCTCTATTCCCCACCTGGCCAACCGCCAGGTAAAGATGCTAGCCCAGTGGCCAAGTGCAGCAGCTGCAAGGCAACCCCCCACCCTGGGCTTCAGGGGTGCTGCCCACCGGCACGTTAGTCTTTGTGAGCATCTTCTGAACATGACCGTCCAGATGCTCTCGCAACGCAGTTCTAGAAATAGCCAGGCACCTGAATGTAACCCGACACAGGAAGCACCCTTCCATCCGGTGTAAAGCACACTCCTCCAAAGGGGCAAGGAGAGGAAGCCGGAATATGAATCATTCATTCACCCACCAGAACTGAGCCTCCAGCTGAGCCAAACGTAGATCTCAACCTTGGCTGACACATTAGAATCACCTGGGAACTTTTTAAAATACCAATGCCGGGGCTCCACCCGAAACCAATTAAGTAAGAATATCTGGGAGTGGAGCCCAGGCCTTGGTATTCTTTAAAAGCTCTCTGGATAATTCTGTGGTTGCGAATCATTGTATGAGATATTATACATACCAAAAAAAAAAAGAGAGAGACTCACCAGTCAAGCCTCACAGATCTCACGGTTTCACAGAGCCTTATAGTTTGCAGTGTGTTGTGTTTCCCCCCACCCCCACCCCCACCCCCAGCAGGTAACACTGATTGACCTTCACAACCAGCCTGGGAGAGTATTGTTTCTTACCCATTTTATAGATGAGACAGCTGAGGCTCAGAGGCAATATCTGGTTGCCCAGTGTCACACAGCAGGAAAACAGCAGGGCAGGCATAGGAACCAGGTTTTCTGATTCAGGTCTCCTATTCCCACATCACTGAGCAACATACAGAGGAATTGGACTTTGGAAGAGGTCCAGGGCACATCATAACTGCACCACGGCCAAGGTCAAGACCTGAAAGAACACGAGAGTCCTAGATGGACTGACTTGTCATAACAAATGTCCACCAACCAGCTGATGTCCATCAGTGTTCCTAAAACTATGCCTACGTTGATCAACTGTTTGTTTGTATAACTATTTTCATTAAGGATTTTTCTAGGCAACAGAGCCTTGTGGCCAGAATAGTAAGTAAACACTTAAAAGATCACCTTGCCAGGTTCAACAGTTGGCCTTGGGATATGTAAGCTAACAATCCCTAAGAAGAATACAACTTACTGCACAAATTCCTGGGCTGTGAACAGTAGTTAGTACTAGCAGGCTGGCTGACCTGCTGGTCATTAATGAACAGTCAATAGGTGTTTGAGGGGCAGCCTGTGTTAATAGAAAGAGGAAGACAGGTGCAGCTTGTGCTAAACAGTGGGCCAAACACAAAGGCTTTGAAATCTAATTCCCTCTCCTTGTGGCTGTTTAGCCTTATGAAACCTTTGCCTCTTTAAGCTACACACAGCTTTGCCTACCCGGCAGTGGGCTATGACATTCCCAAGGTGGGCTTGGAGATGTTGAGTCTAGTTTCCAGAGAGCCAGTCCTCTGGGGACCAGGAATTACTCTTCATGACAGATTTACCAGCCCTGTGCTTCTCTCTTTAGCAACTTTGCCCTGGGCTCATCTCTGTCTGTTCTTCTAAGCACTCTTCTTTCTCACTCCTGGTGTCTATCACCTATAAAATGCAACCCTCTCATTCTGCAAATGAGGAGATTGAGGTCCAAAGAGAGACTTAGCCAAAGCCAAGTAGAGGGTGGGAGATCTAGGACCAGCCCAGCCTCCTGGTCCAATCCAGTTGCTCTGTAAGGACAGAACAACCAGGACTACAGAGCATTGCCTGTGTAGATCCCATTCCAATCGCTAATTCGAGGAATACACAGTTACCAGACTCATTTTTAGCAGTCTTTTTTTTTTTTTTAGCTGTGTTGGGTCTTAGTAGTGGCATATGGGAGCTGGTTCCCTAACCATGAATTGAACCCAGGCCCCCTGCCTTGGGAGTACGGAGTCTTAACCACTGGACCACCAGGGGAGTCCCCAGACTCATTTTTAAAATATAGCTTTATACCAGACTCATTTTAGTGGCTCTCAGGCATGGGTCCAACCTTTGGCAAAATCATGATATAAAGCTAGTCTTATAACCTCTCACCTCTTTCATGTCAAGAAGAATTAAATACACCAAGATATGTGACTAAAATGCATGACTAGTACCTCAGTATATGCAAAACTCGAATCCATATTTTAAAAGAGCACCCATGAGGAGATGAATCCAAAAGAAGGTCTCTGCCAATAGCACTTTCAGTCTGTGATAACTGAAGTTAGCTGACCTCAATTTCTTCAATAACAGTAGCAATAATTCTGACCAATATCATCCCCATCATCAGTGACCTACCATTTACTGAGTACCCAGTACATTCCAGGGCTTCCCTGATGGCTCAGATGGTAAAGAATCTGCCTGCAAGGCAGGAGAAATGGATTTGATCCTGGGTCGGGAAGATCCCCTGGAGAAGAGAATGGCAACCCACTCCAGTATTCTTTCCTGGAGAATCCCATGGACAGAGGAGCCTGATGGGCTACAGTCCATAGGGTCTCAAAGAGTCAGACACAACTGAGCAACTAAGCACACATACACATGCAGTACATTCCAGGTGGTGTGAAGCATATGTATCATTTAACGCACATGTGAAGCAGGTCTTATTTTCTCCATAAGTAGATAAGAAAACTCAAACTCAGGGTGGGTAATAACTGCTCAAGTTCACAAAGTAAGTACTTGAACCAAGCCATGGCCGTTATACCACATGCATAAACCTCCTGGACTGAGACCTTATGTGAAGCAATATCCAGAAATTGTGGTCTCAGAAGGGATTGCATAGATCCAAGGATGCACAGGAGAGAGAAGCACCTGCCGCAAGGGGTGAGCATCTTACAGTTCCCTTCAAACTGCCCCTGAGCCCCATCCCACTCCACTGGCACTGGACCATTCATCTCCTCGTTAGTCATAGACCCTGGAGGAGGCTGTGAGGCAAACAGGCAGTTTGAGCACAGCCTGGCCCAACCCTGGAATGGAGCCTGCTGCCTGTGACATTCATCAACTGGTTAATTTCAGAAAGGCATCCATTTGCACCAGCTGCTTAAAAAGCTCTTGGCCCTCAGGAGACGCTCAGCCAATCACAAGGTAAAGGCAGGGAGTTTTTTTCTGGTAACCATATTCAACTGGGTGTCTGCCTGCTGCTTGTTTGGTTGTATAATTTCAGCAAAGCTCAAGAGAGTAGGGAGTAGAGTTAAAATGAATGATCTTATTTCTTTTAAATTATTATTCTTATATTTATGGCTCACATTTGTCCTTAATGCACTCGTGCCCTATTAACCTATTATGATGGTGATGGTCATGATGAAAATTACTGCTGTTGCTCTCTATGTGGTGAGAGATGCTCAGCTCTTTCTGACAGGCTCTCTCCACGTAGCCGCATCTTGTCTGAGTTATAGGAAGGGGAGAGGGAAAGTCACCACGAGTCCAAGAACTGCGCTTGAACTCTGTCAATACAGGTTCAAGCCTCAAGTAAGAAATTCCTTTTAGAAATGACTGATAAACCAGAATGCAAACACATTCACATAGAAAAGGAGAGATCCTTCTCCAATCCCTAGCATTCACTGTCGAGTCCCATAAGGGAATAAACACTTTGTGACCACAGATATAGAATAAAGGGCATGGGACTTCCCTGGTGGTTCAGTGCTTAAGAATTCACCTGCCAGTGCAGGGGATAAAGGTTCGATCCCCGGTCCAGGAAGATTCCATATGCCTTGGGGCAACTAAGAATGAGAGCGTCAGCTACCGAAGCCCACACGCCCTACAGCCAGTGCTCTGCAACAAGAGAAGCCACCCCAACGAGAAGCCCGCACACCGCAGCTGAAAAGTAGTCCCTGCTCTCTGCAACTAGAGAAAGTCCATGCACAGCAACCAAAAGCCAGCACAGCCAAAAATAAGTAGTAGAATTTTTAAAAATTAGAATACAGGGCATGAAATGGTCTCAAGAAATCATTCTACCTGCCTGGGGGTGGGTGTGGGGACTGTGGCAGGCCAGCCTCCCTTCTACAGCTAACACTTATCAAGGCCTCTCCATGTGCCAGGCACTGGACAGAAATGATCTCAGTCTTTGTGGGAGTCCTAGGAGAAGGCTACCAGTTATCACCTCATTTTTGGTGGTAAAACAGAAGCTTAGAGATCTAGGTCAGTGTACTCATCCACACCCAGGTGTGTCCAACTACAAAGCTGACTGCTCTCTACCACCTGCTCTGTCCTGTTTCTCTAGGATTAGGGCTACTTCAAAAGCTGACATTATCTGGCCATACTTGGACTCCCTTTTTCCCTTGATAGCATTGGAGACTTCTGATTGATTTTTGCTTCCATTTTCCTTTTTGTGGTCTCTATGCAAGCCACCTATCTGGCTGTGTTTAACAGTTTATATTTTTGTTTTAAACTCTATGGTAAATTAGAAAACAAATTAAAAGTCAAGCCAGGAAAATGTATACTATATATTAGAAAGAAGCTGGTGAACCATAGTAGAAAGCTGGGGAGGGAAGAACACAAACATGTAGATATTGTGTTCTTTTATTCAACAACAAATCTGTGCTGAATACCTTCTGCATCGTTGTGCATGTGTGTGCACGTGCACAGAGTAATGTCCAACTCTTGTGACCCCAGGGACTGTAGCACACCAGGCTCCTCTGTTCATGGGATTTCTCAGGCAATACTGGAGTGGGTTGCCATTTCCTACTCCAGAGAATCTTCCTGATCCAGGGCTTGAAAGTGAAAATCACTCAGTCATGTCTGACTCTTTGCAACCCCATGGAGTATACGGTGAATGGAATTCTCCAGGCCAGAATACTGGAGTGATAGCTTTTCCCTTCTCCAGGGGATCTTTGCAACCCAGGAAGATCCAAGACTTAGAGCTGGCAAAAAAAGATGAACAGGTCTAGGCTATGCCCTCAAGGTTCCAACAGTGTCTTAGGAATGAGAGTGGGAAATGATCCAATGTTCAGGGTACCTGGAAGCCAAGGAAAATGTATGACCTGATCTTGGCCAAAGTCTCTGAGTAGAGACGAGGGCTGATAAGCCTTCATAGTGCTTTCTAAATTATACAAATAGCTTCTATTAATTCACTGATAGCATCATAAGATCAATTGAAGTTCATTTTTTCAGTTCCTGTTCAAAACCACCTTAATACGACAAATATTTAGAAATACTGACTCATAAAGAAATATGAAGTGGAATTAAAAATAACAATAATAAATCAACATTTATTAATTCAGGCACCAGTCTAAGCTCTTTACATGTAGTAACTCCTTTAGTTCTCACTAGAACTGTAAGAGATGAGTAGTAATACTATTTCCATTTTACAGACTAAAAATTGGGTAATAGAATGATACAGATGGCCAAGTAACACTTATTGTCTATGATGTACCTGATACTAAGATTAAAGCAAGGAGTCGAGAGAAATGAAAGTTTTAATTAGAATAAAACTTGGGTCTTTATGGGTAAGTGAACAAGTTGATAGATACTTTCTGAGGGCCTTTCAATGTCACACCCTGAAAATCCTTCTTTACTTTGTTTCATATGTTGTAAAGTAAAGAAAAGCAAGAGATGAGAAAAGGAGGAAAGTAGACTAAGGCCACCAGGGCTTTTGGGAGGTGCCACTGGAACTCCAACAGTTAATACCAAAGAACCTGCACTCAGGAGGCAAACAAGAAACATCTGTGGAACAAAGTATATAAAGGAAATAAGTTGTAGAGGAAAATAAAAAGCTCATTCAGAGATGGAAAAATATTGACCAGAAAAGAAAGCAAAAGCAAGTTCACAAATGGCCAGTGGGAGTGATGGGGAGGAAGCGTGACAATAGACGCCCATACACAGACTTTATGGTAGGTTTATCAGGAGTGCCAAATCTAACATTAGACTACTTCAAGTTCAAACAGTGGCAGGCTCTGCCACTCTCAAGTGTGACTTTGGGCAAGTACCCCAACCTCTCTGTGCCTGGTTTTTCTTGGCTATTATTTGTGGATAATATTAGTACCTTCCTTATAGAGCTGCTGAAAGATAAAATGAGATAATACAAACACATGAACCCTGGCACGTGGTCCAGTGCTCTATGAATTTAGCCATTGTTATTAATCCTAAACTGGTGTGAATAAAACAAGACAAGTAGCATTCCAGCCTTTTCATTATATACAGCCTGATTATTTCTCAACAGAAGTTGTGGAAGGGACAAGAGGATGATGTAAATAGCCAGTTAGTCTGGTGGGCTGCTGTCTATGGGGTCGTACAGAGTCGGACTCGACTGAAGCAACTTAGCAGCAGCAGCAGCAGCAGGATCCTTGACAAACACCAAAGGAACTGAGATAAGCCATCATGGAGAAAAAAGGTCACAACATGAGTCATAAGAAGGGTCCTTAAAATGGGCCAGCAAATGTACCTCTCCAGCTCTTCTGAGGATGGATCCAGAGAAAATGAGCTTGCTTCATATAAGAGGGAAGAATTTCCTGATGAGGGATGATGTATTGAGTTCTAAGGGAGGAGTGATTTCTGTTTCCTACTTTTCAGAGCTTTAAATTGTAAAAAAATAGCTACTTCTTATCCTGCTGAAGTTGGGGCTCAACCAAGGCCCAGGGGTGACTAGAAGAAAATACATTCCAAGTCTCAGGCCCAAGAACCTAGCACATGACCCATTCTCCTAGTGTGCGTGTTCGTCACTCAGTCATGCCCAGCCCTTTGCGACACCATGAACTGTAGCCTGCGAGGCTCCTCTGCCCATGGAATTCTCCAGACAACAATAATGGAGTGGGTTGCCACTCCCCTTCTCCAGGGGCTCTTCCTGACCCAGGGATAGAACCCATTTCTCCTGCATTGGAGGCAGATTCTATACTTCTGAGCCACCAGGGAAGCCCATTCTCCTGGTCGTTTGGTTCTATTTTTTCACCTTCAACCACTAACTAGCTGAGCACCTACTGTTTGCTACACCCCCTTGAAGGTCCCACTCTTCATTAATATTCTAGGCCTCTCCTCCCTGCCAGGCCTTTCTGAAGCACCACAATTGTGCACGTGTGCGTGCAGTTCCCATTCAACCTCAACACTCTGGCATTCTCCAGGAGCCTCTTTCTGATGCACACGCTCAAGTCAGCCATAACGAGTGTCACTGGTGCGTGCGCCTGAGGACAGGTTGGAGGAGACAGCTTCATGCTGGTTCAGACACTGAGCGCCTCCTCGAGCTCCAGGTCTTCACACACGCACCCTAGCAACCAGGGCCCCAGGAATCATAAGCACGATGCACTGACTTCTCTTGATTTCTAGAGTGCTGAGTAATGGGAATAAACAAAAGAAAAGAACCATATAAATAGACCACTCTAACAAGTGATCACATTCACACATAGAAACCACAATAGCAAAGCAGAACAACAGGGAAACAGCACGCTAATGAGACCGGAAGGCTGTCTCAGTTTCTGGGCTCTGCTGGCTCGTGTTTTGAAACTCAGTTGCAGGAATGTCCCGGGGAGAAAAATTCCACCAGGGAGGACTATTATCAAGCTGTCGTGAAGGAGGTGGGGAAAGCCTGCCAAAGAGAATCTGATTCACAAACTGCTCTCAGAAGGAACCAATGCTGGGTCTGATCAGAGCTTTTTCTCTTAATGCTGCCTGATTTTTTCAGAAATAAATGCCCAGGGTTACCCTGCATCCTTGCAAACTCCCAGTGAAGGCTAGTGGTAGGGCTGGGTTAGAGGAGTGTAACCTGATCCCACCACCTGCTGGCAAGCTGGAAAGCTGGCTGGAGGGTTGGAGGGAAGGAAGGCAGTCTTCAAGAATCTTTGTGGAGGGCTTCACTTCCTCCTCTTCCCATCCTCCCACGAAATGGCTTATTTCTCTGGTAGAATTCTGATACTCAGAGCCAAGGTTCTCCATGCATAAAGCAGGGACGATAACATTTGTTATCCACTTTTCCAGGGTCTTACAAAGCTTCCTATTCTAATAGTTATGATACATTTGAACTTCTTCAGCAAAAGGTGACCATCTGTAATCACCTTGAACTGTTGTTGGCAAATGATATTTATTGAGCATTGACTTTGGATCAGACCATGTGCTGGATATTATGCATGCATTATCTCATTCAGGCCTCGCAACAGGCTGTCAAAGAAGGTGTTGCTAACCCTGGCTTTCTGGCAAAGAAAAGGAAGCCCTGAAAAGTTAAATAACCTTGTCTAAATGTATACAGATAAAAAGAGGTAAGTTTGAGTCTGAAGTTTTCCCAGTATGTGGCTCAGCCTTTCCTGTATGCTGTGGACTGTGTCTCCCTGGATTTTCTGTTCATTTACCCAGTGACTACCCACTATGTGCTGGGTGTTCTTCATTCCTTTTTCCAGATATACTATCTCTGTGTCTGTTTTTCTGTGTCTTTTCGTCTCTTAGTTTCCCTCTGCTATTCCTCTGCCATACTCCCCCAGCCAGGTGGAGAACAGCACTCTCATCCTACAGCCTAATCATGGACCAGTAGTTCTGAACCCTGCCATTCTGCAGCCCCATTCTTATCACACAATTTCAGGAAACCTCTGTATGGGTCCCCTGATGACTGACAGGGGGCCAGTTCAGCTGCGTGAAGCTGGCAGTTTGGAACTCTGCCTCTGCTGGGTGACCCTTCCTTGGAAAGGTCTGAAGAAGCCCATCCAGTCATGACATACCATAGTACCTTTGACAGGAAATCACATATTGCTCTGTGACGGCTCTTCTACCATTGCCTTTGACAACTGGTTTAGCCCTTACATCTTTTACATATTTTTTTCTTGTTCCTGGAAGGAGGAACCATGTCTTATGTCTGTTTCATCAACAGTTCCCACCTGCTTAACACATGATTTGTTGTTTCGTCACTAAGTCGTGTCAGACTCTTTATGATCCCATGGACTATAGCCCGCCAGGCTTCTCTGTCCACGGGATTTCCCAGGCAACCCACTGAAGTGGGTTGTCATTTCCCTTTCCAGGGAATCTTTCCCACCCAGAGACCGAATCCTTGTCTCCTGCATTGGCAGGCAGATTCTTTACCACTGAGCCACCAGGGAAGCCCATCCAACCCTTACGCATTCAATAGGTATTTGTTGATTTTATATCCCCTTCTTGACACATTCTGTCCCTTGCTGGATACTTCCCATCACTCTCTCTCCCATCCTTTCTTGTTTTTTCATTCCTTCCCTTCCTCAGTTAACTCAGCATAAGCCATGGAGTCATGTTTACCTACTAAACCACCTTCTTTGAGTAATACAAGTGGAAAGAAAACCAAATTTGGAGTCTTATGATATAAGCTTTGATCACTACATGATGACAGAGCTTGCTGGCTGCATCACCTTGGTTAAGCCACCAGACCCTTCTGAGCATCATTTTCCACCCAAACATTGTTCTCTAGGACTTTCCCCTCCCATACCATGCCACAGAAATATATTGCAAAGGTCACCAATGTCTTCAGTTCAGTTCAGTCACTCAGTCATGTCCGACTCTTTGCGACCCCATGAATCGCAGCACACCAGGCCTCCCTGTCCATCACCAACTCCCAGAGTCGAGCCAAACTCATGTCCATTGAGTCAGTGATGCCATCCAACCATCTCATCCTCTGTTGTCCCCTTCTCCTCCTGCCCTTAATCTTTCCCAGCAACAGGGTCTTTTCAAATGAGTCAGCTGTCTGCATCAGGTGGCCAAAGTACTGGAGTTTCAGCTTCAACATCAGTCCCTCCAATGAACATCCAGGACTGATCTCCTTTAGGATGGACTGGTTGGGTCTCCTTGCAGTCCAGGGGACTCTCAAGAGTCTTCTCCAACACCACAGTTCAAAAGCATCAATTCTTCAGCTCTCAGCTTTCTTTATAGTCCAACTCTTACATCCATACATGACTACTAGAAAAACCATAGCCTTGACTAGACGGATTTTTGTTGTCAAAGTAATGTCCCTGCTTTTTAATATGCTATCTAGGTTGGTCATAACTTTCCTTCCAAGGAGCAAGTGTCTTTTAATTTCATGGCTGCAATCACCATCTGCAGTGATTTTGGAGCCCAAAAAAATAAAGTCTGACACTGTTTCCACTGTTTCCCCATCTATTTCCTATGAAGTGATGGGACGGATGCCATGATCTTCATTTTCTGAATGCTGAGCTTTAGGTCAACTTTTCACTCTCCTCTTTCACTTTCATCAGAGGCTCTTTAGTTCTTCTTCACTTTCTGCCATAAGGGTGGTGTCATCTGCATATCTGAGGTTATTGATATTTCTCCCGGCAATCTTGATTCCAGCTTGTGCTTCCTCCAGCCCAGTGTTTTTCATGATGTACTCTGCATATAAGTTAAATAAGCAGGGTGACAATATACAGCCTTGACGTACTCCTTTTCCTATTTGGAACCAGTCTGTTGTTCCATGTCCAGTTCTAACTGTCGCTTCCTGACCTGTATACAGGTTTGTCAAGAGGCAGGTCAGGTGGTCTGGTATTCCCATCTCTTTCATAATTTTCCACAGTTTATTGTGATCCACACAGTCAAAGGCTTTGGCATAGTCAATAAAGCAGAAATAGATGTTTTTCTGGAACTCTCTTGTTTTTTCCATGATCCAGCAGATGTTTGCAATTTGATCTCTGGTTCCTCTGCCTTTTCTAAAACCAACTTGAACTTCCGGAAGTTCACAGTTCACATATTGCTGAAGCCTGGCTTGGAGAATTTTGAGTATTACTTTACTAAGGTGTGAGATGAGTACAATTGTGCAGTTGTTTGAGCATTCTTTGGCATTGCCTTTCTTTGGGACTGGAATGAAAACTGACCTTTTCCAGTCCTGTGGCCACTGCTGAGTTTTCCAAATTTGCTGACATATTGAGTGCAGCACTTTCACAGCATCATCTTTTAGGATTTGAAAGAGCTCAACTGGAATTCCATCACCTCCACTAGCTTTGTTTGTAGTGATGCTTCCTAAGGCCCACTTGACTTCACATTCCAGGATGTCCAGCTCTAGGTGAGCGTGAGTGATCACGCCTTTGTGATTATCTGGGTCGTAATATCAATGTCTTACCTACAGTTAAATTCAGTAGACCTTTTTCAGCCTTTTAATTGTGACCTCTCATCACATTTGTCCTTATTGACCAGTTTTTCCTAAACACTATCCCTTCAACTTTTATGATATTGCTTAATCTGATACTCTTCTGACTTCTGTAGCTGCTGCTTCCTCTTATTGCTATCATTTTTGTTTCTTATCACAATAATTAAAATAATTTCTAGCATTAGTTGATGCTTACTATGTGCCAAGATTATGTTAAACTTCCTAGATGCTATTCCATAAGATAGGTACTATTATTAGTGCCTATAAGAGACATAAGAGAAACAAGTTCGACCCCTGGGTCAGGAAGATGCCCTGGAAGAGGGCTTGGAAACCCACTCCATTATTCTTGCCTGGAGAATCCCATGGACAGAGGAACCGGTGAGCTACAGCCCATAGAGTCCGCAAAGAGTCAAACACGACTGAAGTGACTTAGTACACATGCACGCAAAGAGGAAAAGACCAAGGCTGAGAGAGGTAACATAACTTTCCCAGAGACACATGGCCAGAGTTTTCTGTTTCCAAACCATATTCTCTCAACAGACACATGCTTCTCACTCTCCTTTATAGGATGTCTTCCTCTACGCTTCCCTTTACTTTCAGAATTCCATGGAGCTCTATCCTGGGCCTGTTTCCCCTCTGTCATCTCTCCCTGGATAATCTCACCCACTTTTTTGTCTTTAATAACCATCCATGTAGAAATATTACTATCCTCTGTCCTTAGTCCATGCTCCTCTCTTGAGCTCCAGGTCTTTTCTCCAACTGCCCAAGGCACAGGAACATATGATGTCTCACACATGACTTGTTATCTTTCCCTCAAAACCTGGTCTTCCTCCCAGACTTCCTATCTCAGCAAAATCACACCATTATCCAACATTTGCCGAAGTCAGAAAACTCAGGGTCATCTTTTTCACCTCTCATTTACCCTCCCTAACATGGCTTCAAAGGCCTTTTAAGACTTGGTTCCTGCCTCTCTTCCCAGCTCCATTTCTTCTGATTCATCCCCCGAGTCTTCACCTAACTGATCACCCTTTGCAGATCCTAGAATGAGCCAGCTTACTTCCCTTTTCTGTCTTTCCTGTCTCCAGCTGTTTTTTTTCAATTGTACCTATAACTGTAATATTTTCCATCCCTTGCCTCTCTCCTAGCTCAACCTTGCTTACCTACCAGTCAGTTCTCATCTTAAATGTTACTTCTTTTGAGAATACTTCCCTACACCAGATTAAACCTTCCTGCTGACACTCTTATTTTCCTCAAACAATCTGTCACACTTCATTGCAATTTTACTTTTCAATTGTTGATATAGTCTTGTCTGTTGTAGTATCTTGAATATCTAGCACAGCGCCTTGTTTATAAAAGGCTCTCAGAGTATATTGAATGAACTGCAAAATAGAGTTAATTATAACTACTTCTCAGTTATATTGGGTAATTGTGGAAATTGCATGACATAGTATTTGTTATTACACTTTGTAAGCTGTGAAATTGTAGAACAAACCCCCACAACAACCACCAAAAAAATTATGCATGGTTGATCTCCCATACTTTTCTAGATTTCTCATCCTCTTTCTGGACCCACTATCTCAACAGTTGAGAGATCATGATGCATCATAGTCCCATCAGCTGAGACTTGCCCTGTGCTCTCTCACCTGGGGGTGCCTTTCTGATCTAGGAACTGCTCAGGTTGTCTTCCATATCATCTCTGTCAGTTCCGTCCCCAGCTTAGCTCAATCAGCAGCTATACTAAAGCTTTGTACTCAGCCCTGCAATATCTACAGCTTCATGCTGGTTCAGTCTAATTTAGTTCTTTTGGCTGATTCTCCCCACCCTTAGGAGTCTTATCAATTGCCTTTGCACTAAGGATTAGCATCTCTGTTCCTGACCACCCTAACAACCCCTCTTACTTTCATTCACTCCAGAAACTGCAGGAGAGGGTTATAACCCAAGGTTATCCTGGCCATTGGAGAAGTTGATTTGGAGAGGAATAGACAGAGGAGCCTGGTGTGCTGCAGTCCATGGGGTCACTGAGAGTTGGACACGACTCAGTGACTTCACTTTCACTTTTCACTTTCATGCATTGGAAAAGGAAATGGCAACCCACTCCAGTGTTCTTGCCTGGAGAATCCCAGGGACAGTGGAGCCTGGTGGGCTGCCGTCTATGGGGTTGCACAGAGTCGGACACGACTGAAACGACTTAGCAGCAGTAGCAGCAGCAGAATGCTGAAAGGGTTTTTAAAGCAAAATCTCAACCCAGAGATTACAGGGGAGAGAGATTAGAGATGATATGAGAAATGGAAGACAGAGAAACAAGGAGTATGTGTGAGGGTAGAAGAGTTGTTGGGTGAACAGGCTAGTGAATCCATCCTCCCAGGTCATACTCTATTCCTTTGAGAATGATACACCTCACCGAAGCAGGGTTGTGTCTCTGGCTAGCTCTGAACAGAGGTGGAGGTCCCAGACTCATCTGGTGCTACCCAACACATGACGTAGTGATACAGTTGATCTCTTGTGATTTAATTTGGAAACAGAGTTAGGTATTCAGAACCATTTCTGAGCTTAGAGGCCAAAAAATCAGAGATAATATCAAGTGATCTTTTAAAAAAATCACCACCAGGGTTATGTTGTGGGAGAGTCAACCACTGCATCAGTTGGCAGTGTCAAATTATAAAAACAATCATGGTAGCAAAAACCTTATAACCTCCTTCACATAAGAGGTTATAGAAGTAAGTGCTTTCTTCTCCACTTTGACATCCCCTCCTTAGACTAACACCCTTTATGAGTTCTTGAAAACTATGCTGGATGTTTACTAACCCGATTTTACCTGTATAAACATGTGAGGGGAGAGCAGTTAACATGATCTCCCTGGAACATCAAGACCAGGAATGGACAAACTTTTACTATCATAGATGATAGTTTATCTGGAAATCTAAACACTGGAAATCTCTCAACACTGTACATAGGCTAAGTGTCTTAAGTGTTGTATTCACTTGAAATGAACATATCTAAACTCCACACACAGAACTGCTGGGATACTCCAGGTGAGCCCTTCTCTCCTAGAGCCACATGAGTGCAGGCGCCTCTCTTCAGTCACTATGTCTTTCTCTTCCCCCTCTCCCCCTCCCCAGCTTCCCTGTGTAGAGCCTCTTTCCACCCTCCACCCTGGGCCCAGGAGCAGCATAGCTTGTAGAACAAAGTGCTAAGCTTACCTGCACCTTTCTCTGTTTTTACCCTGCAATTTGGGGAAGTGACAGAACTGTCATAATGTGTATATTTAAGTCTCTGAGTTTTAAATTCAACAGAGTTGGGGGAGATGAAGATGAGAAGGGTAGCAGACGCATTTTATAATTTTTCAAGATATTAATCCCATGGCCTCATTTTCTTCACTCCCACCTCCCCAAATTGCTGCATAACAACTAGATAGAATGATAAGCAGTGACACTTTGGAAGGCGGCCAGTCTAACAGTATTAGAGAGATAATATAATTTTAGAACTGGAGGGGGCCTCAGACCTGATTTAATCCAATGCTCTCATGTTAAGATAAGGACAGTGAGGCGCAGGGAGGTGTTATGACTTGCTCAAGGTCACATAGGGAGTTTGGTCTATTACCAGCCCTGTGGGCAGTCAAGGCCAGGCTATCTAGACTTGGGCAGGACTCAAGTAGCAACAGCAGAGTCTGTGCAGAGGGTTGGAGGCAATGATGAAGTGAGGGGCAGGGGCTGGAAGAAAAGAAGCCAAGAGAGGTTGCAGAGGAAGATGCTGTAGCCGCACAATTTCAATCCGAATGGTCAAGCCTGAGACATCTGGGCATGAGAGGTACCAGATGGGCCTGGGATGGGCAGCAATCAGGCACTGGGAAATTCACTGGGAGTCAAGGCAACCGGAAGAAGCTGAGTCAAAGAGGCTGATTTGCAAGCAGCACAGGGCTCTGCATACAGAAGCTGCAGCTGCAACTCAAGGACAGCATTTAGATTTACAGAGTGTGGATAGGACTTTTGGTCAGCATCAGTCACCTCAGCCAGGTCTGTGAATCACAGCCAAATCTAGATGAGTTGTATTATTGACCATGATAATGGGAGGATGAATGGTGGCTGTGACTGCCTGCATGGCAATCAACCTTTAAGATGGCTAGAAATTTTGATCTGGACAGCCCTTGGCCTAGAGAATAATGTCCTAGAGACACAGTGATCACCATGAACGGAAGCTACTTCAAAGACAAAGGCCACGACGCCCAGCCCTGTGATGGAGGAGTCCACTTTGTCATGGGTCAGAGCCCAGGTTAAACACAGACCTTAGTTGGGGAGGGGGAGGGGGGATGAGGAGAGTGATGACCTGGAGAATGAAGAGAACTGAATGGACTGTTTTCATCTCATGGATGCAGAAGCTATCAGTGGGGCAGGAGCAAAACATTGGTGCTACAGATACTAAGATGGTAAACCCCTAAATCCTTTTACTGACAGTATATTCAGAAGATTTTGTCACAGATCCTGAGAAAGTCACTTAACTTCGCTATGCATCAGGCTAAATCAACACAATGCAGAAACATCTGGATGAAAATGAAATGCCTCTGTCAGTAGTCTGGGTGTTTTGTCGACCTGACATCAAACAGCTGGATCCTTATAAACATTTGGATGACACAATAAATTTTTCATTTTTCATTCAGAACACAAAATCATAGACTCTCCGGCTTGGCAGGAACTTAAAGGTCATCTAATCCCTGATATTTGGCATAGCCTCAAATGACCTGTTTTGTGTTATTGTGCACAGTAAATGCTTAAGATATGGGGATGTGTTATGTCTAATTATACATATTGTATCTTATTTAAACACATGTTTATTTTAACATTTTGTTCTCCTTGGCTGTTTAATTGAATTGTAAATGAATTGTTTACAGGGTAGACTAAATTATTATATGTATGAAAATAACAATGGAATTCTGTAATTAGCCCAGACTTGAATTTGGAAAAAAAAAAAGCTGCAGGTGCATAAATGTGGGTGAACCTTGGTACTTGATCAGCACAGAGCCAGGAGACTGCCTGGGTTACCTTTGCTCCTAGAGCTCCTTGCTTAGTTTCAGAAGGAGAGCACTTCCCAGAGAAGTCTGCTTCACCTCTGCTTTACTTCCTTACTTACGCCTGCCACTTAAGGAGCTCCAACCAGGAGTCTGTTCCTAGACTGAGACTGAAAGGAAAGTAAGGGCAGAGGACTGTGAAATTCATTAACTCCAGAGATCTGTTTCAGCATCTGAATCTTTCTCATCCAGATGGCGAAGGCTTCATCTCACCCCAGCCCCCACTCCATATTCAGAGAATTCCTTTAAAAACATTTCCCCAAATACAGCTTCACAGAAGAGACAAGCTAAGGAAGCTTCCTCTCCCATAGATTCAGCTTCTGGTCTAAAGTATGCATTTAATGTCCCTGACAGTCTGCATGGAACTTTTCTTTTTTTCTTTTTTACAAGTCGCTCTTGGAGCCATTGTCTCATTTATACAGCTAGGCTCCATAGAAATGGGTATGGCCAAATTAACACACAGGAGCAAATGGGAAGCATTTTCCAAAACTAAAAATGTGTGCACTGACTTAAAATGATAGTCTGGGGAGAAGAACTAAGTTAGAATGTCCAGGAAAAGGAAGAAAGGGTGAAATGAGATGGTGAGTCAATGAGGCAGGGAGATCTAGGAAGACTGTTCTGGATGGCAGGAGATGTAGATAAGGAGGTTCTTATATTTGCAGTGATGAAAGCTTATAATAGGATGGAGGGGAGTCAGTAGTAAATCAATCAGTCAGCCAGCCAGCAGCCTTTGCTGGGTACCCACTGTGCACAGAGCATTCTCGATACTAATAACTGTAGGGAGTTAGCCAGACTGTAAAAGACCTTCTAAGATGAGCTTGAAAACTAGTGGAAGAGATTGCTGCAGAAAAACAACAGCTCTGTGAATGTAAGCAAGAGCGGAGAACATATTGTATAATGAAGATAGCTATAACTCAAGCAGGCATTAATACAACCACATGCACAAAAAATAACTCAAGCAATCTAGATAGTATAGGTTTTATATATATGTATGTCAGAGTTAATGTCTATTGAGTATTTGCTATGTGGCAGATATAGTATTAACCATTTTATACACATTAGATCTTGAATCTGCCTGCAAAGCAGGAGACCCAGGTTTGATTCCTGGGTTGGGAAGATACCTTGGAGAAGGAAATGGCAACCCACTCCAGTATTCTCACCTGGAGAATCTCATGGACAGAAGAGCCTGGCAGGCTATGGGGTCACAAACGAATGAGTGACTAAACCACCATCATGAGAAATATGAACAAGCCTGTGAAATCTAAACATCAAGTAACATGTCCATTCATTTGGCATGAAATGAAGTAAATTAAAGGTATGGATCTGAGGTATAAGAACTTCACCATTCAAGGACTTGACATAACTAGTCATGACTATTCATGAGCAGCCCTTAAAGTGGAGGACATGGATTGATTTGTAATTTACTCAGACACCAGAATGACTTATGCTGGGCAATGATTCTCTTAGCTTTTGAGAAGAAATTGCTTACTGCCCACTGTCTACATCTCAGTACAACTTGGTTGTTCTAATATGTTTCACTGAGTTGGTCATCATTCTTTTGGAACAATGCTTGACTGCATTTTATGGGTGATAGTATCACTATTATTTTAACTGAGGGCTTGAAGATTTGCAAAGATCTTAAGACGTACACTTCACAAAGGCAAAAGTGTTTCTGATTTTAAAGAGATGAAGAAATACCCTACTGATACAGGTAAATTCTCCAATGTCTTTTCATAATATTATTTAGTTCTAGGTTAGGATAGTAGTGAAGACAGAAGGGCTTGTATCTGCAGTTAGAGATGCTGCAACAACAGCGCTGCCCTTCTTTAGTCTCCTGGGGAGTAACATCTCAAGATTATTCAGAGTTTGGAATGGAGAATTATAAAATATATCTTGAATGGGTCAATTTTTCTTTCAAAGGACAACTGGCTTCGTCCTCTCATTCCCGGCTGTGCTGAGGGAAGCGGCCCCGGCTGTGCCTTGAATGAGGGTGGCTATGTTCCCTATTACAAGAACCTTTCCTCTGCCCTTGGATCAAATGCATAGCTGACTGCTGATATAAAGGCAGGCGATCTGAATTTTGACAAGTAACCCCAGTAGTACACAAAGCTTTTGCATCAACAAGAGTGATGATTCAATAGGGCAATAACGTTCTTTCAGGAATTTGAACTGAGAAACTCAAAGAAAAATCTCTGTACTATGAGATGCATCAGATGAACATGGAATGAACACAGAAGAACAGCTGGAGAGAACAGACTGGTCATGCTTGTGATGGACAATAAGGAGATGAAGGACCGCCTCTGGGGTTAGTCCTCCCAGTACCCATACGGCCTTTCACTTACTTTAAGTCCACTGTTCCAGATGGTATGATGTGTCTCTCTTCTTACTGCCACAGGAGTGACTCAGTAATCTCCCACTGACTGAGGTATGCTAAGGGAGTACTGGTTCCTGGGGGAAAAAAATTCCAAGACTGTCAGAGGTGGTTAGGGATCATCTAGTCAGTACTACTCAGAGTGTGGTCCAAGGACCAGGGGAAACCACCATTCCAGTGTGTGGGAACTAGGAATGGAAACTGAGTAAGCATTTGAGAATTTTAACAGGAATTTGACCTTGCCCCAACATCCAATTTTTTGTCTGTTGAATCTAATAATAAAAAATTTGAGCTTGCATTTTGTAAATTTGTGGGGATTTTTTTTTCCAGTTCATTTTTCTAGTATTTTTATTATTTTATAAAATGATGAGGAACAGTTCACCTTTGAACAACATGAGTTCAAATTGTATAGATCCACTTACATGCTGATTTTTTTCAGTAAATATGACCACAGTTATACAAGATCTGGTTAGTTGAATGCTCAGATGCAGAACCACAGATATTAAGTTACACCTGGATTTCAACTGCAGTGAGTTGGCACCTTTAACCTGAACATTGTTCAAGGGTCAATTGTACATGAAGGATTGGAAATTTTTTTAAAAATTCCAAAACGGGTATTTTTTCAAGAGATAGTTTGAGGACCACTGATCTAATCCCCAGCTTTCAAATTGTGAACCCTTGATCCATGAGTGGGTAGCAACCCATTGACTGGTCATGAAATTAATTTGTGTAGGTACCAGCATTAAGATGAGAATAGAAAGTATCAGGGTACATTGCATGTGATAAGGCAAAGTACTGTTTCATAAAACTTTTATTTTTAAAAATGTATATAAATACACACATGCATGTATTTATATATGCCAACAGGGAAAGGAACCCAAGAACCTCATGTTTGTTTGTCAGATGTCTCTGCTTTCCTTGTAGGTGTAGGAAAAATTTTCTCATCACTGGAAAACTATGTGTTGTCTATAGCATACCGTTTTGCGTTATCTGATTTTGATTCAATGGGAGCTGTACATTACACAACTCTGTACATTAGAGATAACTGATAACATTGCAAAAACACTTGTCTATAGACATCCAAATTTCCATCCCTTCTGGTAGAGGTTCAGTTGACTCTCGTGTCCCTTAAGAAAGAAGCCAGTTTTTCAGCTATGTGCACATTCATATCGACATTCCTAATCTAGAAATGGGTCTGTTTTCTTTTGAATTCTCTTTTGACTCAGTTGTGGCATCTACCTAATTCCCTCACTGACTGAATTAAAACCTTTAATGAGTGTTCATTCTAAATCTGTTGAGAGTCATGACTTTACCTTTTCTTGAGAATAATCTTTTCACAAAAGTCACAGTAGACCTTTCTTACACCATCAGGTTGTGGTGTTTGTTCAAACTTAGATCATTTCTAATGAAATGGGATCCCTTAACAGGAAGCAATGCCTGGGTCCCCAGCAAGACTGACAGACTTGCTCCCGGGTTAAGTTTCTGCTACTGTCCTGATAGGAATCAAAAGGGATCTCAGCTGTGAAAGGTCTTTTCTTGTGAAGGACCATGTGCCATCAATGATCTTGATTGCTATTCCATAAAATTATCCCTCCCATGCCTTATACCTGAGATTTTAAAGTATGTATCTCTTTTACTACACTTCAGAAAAATTTGAAAATACAGTTGAATGTGGACTGGGCACATTAGAAGTTCAGTTCAGTTCAGCTGCTCAGTCTTGTCTGACTCTTTGCAACCCCATGAACCACAGCACGCCAGGCCTCCCTGTCCATCACCAACTCCCGGAGTCCACCCAAACCCATGTCCACTGAGTCGGTGATGCCATCCAACCATCTCATCCTCTATCGTCCCCTTCTCCTCCTGCCCTCAATCTTTCTCAGCATCAGGGTCTTTTCAAATGAGTCAGCTCTTCGCATCAGGTGGCCAAAGTATTGGAGTTACAAGGTCTCAGATACAGCAAGAAACAACACTAGCTTGAGAATCAAAAATCTAGATTCTAGGCCCAGTTTGACCCCTAATTAGCTGTACATCTATGTGAGTGCATGAATGCTAAGCCGCTTCAGTTGTCTCTGAGTCTGTGTGACTCTATGGACTCTAGTCTGCCAGGCTCCTCTGTCCATGGGATTCTCCAAGGCAAAAATACTGGAGTAGGTTACCGTGCCCTCCTCCAGAGGATCTTGCAACTCAGGGATGGAACCCCATGCCTCTTATATCTCCTGCATAGCCAAACAGGCTGTTTACCACTAGTAACACCTGGGAAGCCCAATTAGTTGTGTAATCTTAAACAAATTACTTAACCTCTATGGTCAGATTCTTAATCTGTACATTGACCTAAGTCAATAGCTTTATGCTTTTATGTTTGTTTAGTACAACAGCTCTTTTCCAGAAAAAGCTTGCACACAGTCCCCAAATGCCAGTTTCCAAAACAACAATAGACTCTCTGATGAACAGTGGGTGTCTATTTGGTTTCAGTTCCCCACTCTGGGGTGGTCTCCACTCACAGGGGCCGCTCAGAACTCTGAGGATTCCACTGTAGCACAAAGAGCACTAAAGCTCTTCCTGATACTAGGATGATGTTACAGTCCATTATTTTGTCCCAGGGTTAGCATATTAAAAAAAAAAAAAATACCTTCTAAGCTGTTCCACCCTTTCCTTCCTTGCCCCACCCCCCACCCCACTCCCTTGACAGCCTCCAATTTTAGTTCTGACCTTTGGAATCGTCAGCCCATCCTCAGTTCCTTCAACCCCTGGGATCCGTCCCCCATAGCTTCAGTTCAAAAACATATCCATTGTGTTGTAATAATGTTTAATTATCTGCTTCCCCCACCAGACTGTGAGTTCCCTGAGCGGCAAGGCATGTCCTCTCACCTTTGTTCCCCGGCCCAGCACGGCGCCTAACCCTCTCCTCTGTCCTCAGCACACACTCCACCCACTGCGTCTCCTGTTCAGAGTTCTCTCCTGAACTCCAGGCCACAGAGACAACTTCTGGCCAGACACTTCCACTTTGTGTATTTCCTAGGCTCTTCAAAAGCAGCATGCTCAAAACTGGCCATAGATTCCATTCAGAATCCTCACCTCTTCCTGAAAAGTCCCATCGCTATGAGGGATGCTGCAGTCTACTTGCTGCCCAAACCAGAAATCTTCAACACCTCTCTTTACTTCATTTCCACATCCAACCAGTTTATATGTCCCTTTAGTTCCTCCTCCCCCAATTCTTAACTCCATCTGCTTCTCTCCATTCTCACTTCTACTGCCGTAGTTCAGACCACATGGATAAAAACTGATAGTTTTGATGCTATTTCCATGGTACCAAAGTGTTATTAAAAAAATAATAAAATCCTCTTCATACATTAGATCTTCCAATGTTTATGCCTACTCAGAGAGTTTTAGCACTGTTAATAGTCCCATTTTACAGTCAAGGCAATTGAAGCTCAGAGAGAATAAATAACTTGCCCAACCTGGGTGGATTTGCTGTTGGAACTTAAATCCCTACCTTTCTAATGCTGATGCTTTAGCCCATAACCATTGCATTAAAACTGAAATATTGACTGCTGTTGTTCCCTACCATTAGCCTTGCCCTTTTAAGTCCCTTCACCATTCTACTACCCAGGAATTCTTTTTGAAAGAGAGGCCTTATCATGTATTCTCTGCTTAAAACCCCTCATTGTTTTTCCTTTGCCTGGACACAGTACAAGCTTGCTAATAGGTCACCAGGCCCTTCATAATCTGGACCATCTTACCTCTCTGGTCTCTTTCCTTGCCATTGTCACCTGCGGCTTCAGTCCTACTGAACTCTTTGCAGTCTTGAGGATGTATCTTGCAGTGTCTCCCATTCTTCTTACCTCTGTGCCTTTTTCTTCTGCCTGGCAAACTTTCTCCCCTACCTCCTTACCCGGCCAACTCTCAGTCACACTCCAGTTCTCGGCTTAGAAGTTTTCAACTCTAAAAGCTCTCTATGAGAACCCGTGTTCCCAGAGCACTGTGTATTTTCTGACAATATCACCATGACTCTACACTGGAAGTACCTGTTTATGTCTCAGTATCCTTGACCATAAACGAGCTTCTGGATGGTGGAGACTGCTGTGGTGTTGCTCTTTGTTGTAAGTTGGGTTCCTTAAACACACAGCCTAAAATGAAAGTTCTTATCATGTGATTTATTGAGAGCGTATTTTCAGGTGAGACCTGTGGAATGAGGGAAACAGAATAGGGTAAGCTGAGATCAGCTGTGGGCTCAGCCTAAGTCTGATGGTGGGGGAGGAGCACTAGTTCTTGAATGACAACATGGAGTTGTCCCACCTTGAGGCTAGGGGTTGAATTTTCACCACCTTCGCAAATATCGGTCATCTCATTTTCTGCAGGCTGGCCCCTGAGTATGTGTGTATGGGTGGGGATGAGGGGGGCACAACTTCCCAGGTATCACTGTGGGAAGTGATATCCGCCTACAAGATCCAGTAAAGGTTTCAGCTGAGAGTCCTCAGGGGCTGAGATAGGTATGCCCTCCAGGTAATGAGGATCTACCACCTACCCTAGCAGCTAGACCTTTCCTGCCACCATCACACTCAGTAAATGTCAAAGGAGTAAATAATGTAACTTTTTTCATTCATCTTCAGTTTTTTCATTTATTCCTGGCTTGGTGATTTTTCTAATGAATTAAATCCCCTAACCTCCCCAATCTTGATTTGTTTTAAAGGTCTCCGGTATTTTTGGTCAGCTTTTTCTGAACTCTACTTTACAGGGTTCCCAAACTTGGGTCACTAGTTTTTCACTTTGTATGTTTTGTTCCATATTAGCCAAACATGTTCATGAGGGCGTAGTTCTACAACTTAATTAGTTGTGAAAGGTCTGACTGGTCCCCAGTAAGAATGTACACATCTTCTTAAATCAAGTAGGATTTGTGGGGAGAAGGTATCTCTCATACCACCAAATGTGATTTTTAAGCCATTTGCCTAAAACGACTTGCTCTGGAATATCTATACATTTCCTAAGTAGTGTGCATGCTAAGTTGCTTCAATCATGTCTGACTCTTTTTGATCCTATGGACCACCAGGCTCCTCTGTCAATGGGATTCTCCAGGCAAGAATACTGGAGTGGGCTGCCACTTCGTTCTCCAGGGGACCTTCCCAACCCAGGGATCAAACCCAGGTCTCTTATGTCTCCTGCATTGGCAGGTAGGTTCTTTACTGCCAGTGCTACCTTGGAAGCCCTGTCTTACTTGGGGATCTACCCAAACGTATCTGTCAGTTCTGCATAATTTACATATGCATTATCCAGGCATGGGGGCCTCGCCTAGTGGTTAGTTGCTGGCCATTCAGATGACCTAACATGGCTAGGAAGCTAGAGACCCTTATGGAGGGAAGAATTATTCCCACAAGAAAGTTTGCTTCTGCTCAAATGGGCTGGGGCCTGACTATTCCTCAAGGATGTTTTTCTCTTTGGGAGAAATTTAGCCCCACCAGACTCAGCCAAGAATTTAAGAGCCCTAAAGGTAGAGACTGTGTGTTGTTCATCTTTACATAAATACAAATAATACTTCAGACTCAACTGCTTAAAAGTACTTTCACATATATCTCATCTGATTCTTGCAAAAATCCCAATAAGCAAAAAATTAGTGTTTCCATTCTACCCTTGAGGAAACTAAGGTATTTGGAGGGCAAATGACTTACCTAAAGGCACATAGATATTAAGTGGCAGAGCTGCCATTCAAACCCAGGATTTCTAATACCAAATATGTTACATAGCTTCCTGTATAACACAGACCTGGCACACCATACAGCCTCGCTAGCTGCTTGTTGAATTACCTGTGGCTTCTGTTATTCATGTCCAGGGCTCCCCTCCTTTAGTGTAGATAGTGCACCATGGGCTAGCCTGTGTCAGCTAAAGCACTGTGCCAGTGAGGCCAAGGTCACTTATTCACTTCTCAAAAGGCCAGTAGTTATATTTTCGTCAAGACCACAGCAATCTTAGTTCCTGTGATATAGACCACTCCCTTAATCACCCATTTTGCCATGTGTGCCATGGTCAACAGCAAGGAATAGGCAAAAGAATACGAATAGAGCAGAGCAAATCCTTCACTAATTCCAGCTCTAGAGGACATGGGGAAGAAAATCTGATTGTTTTTATATTTTTTCCCAGGAGAAAGGACAGAATCCTGGAGTTATCCTTAGAAGTTTCTGGGTCAATATTCAGTGGCTTGAGTGGATCTAGCCCCAAAAGGCTTTACAAAGGAGAGGGTGAGGCAGGCTGAAGTGACAGCAAGGGCACAGGAAGAAATGACCAGCTGGGGCATTCAGTCCAGCACGTGTCATGTTCTCAAAGAGAAGGTCACAGGGTACATTTTCTGCTAGAGATAACTTACAGACTTTGTAGGAAAGCATAATGGTTCCAGTGGCTAAATTTATAATCTGGAGCCCTAAACACAACCTTCACCCATATTCACCTCTTCCATCTCTATAGCTTAGTGTATGGTGCCAACAAAAAGCAAATGCTTTCAAACAGATGCTTGAAAACTGCAGAGCTCTTATTGCTAATAATGTTTATACCATTCCATTACATGAACACTGATTGACAGGCCTGTTTTACATCTACAACTCTGAAGGCCCTAGAAGTGAGGTGAATTAAGTCTTTGCCTTCAAGTCATCATCCAAAGTGAGACCATTATAATATATAACATAAATCAAGCAAAAGATAAATGCTAATTAAGTGACTGTGCTCCAGGAGTTGAGAAAAGTTGACTATAACCAGATTCCTTTGGAAAAACCTCATGGGAGAGGACTGAACTGAACTTGGAAGGATCTGGGGGATCTGAATCAGAAGACAGGTTGTGGAAAGAGCATTCCTCCTCTGAATTGAGTGCACCACATCCACATCTGGGCCCACCTTACCATTTCAGCCATGGAGGCAGAAAGGAGCTGTAAGCCAGCGAAATCCGACAGTGTTGTAACTTCAGGTGCCCTGAGTAGCAATGGCTTTATCTCTCTGGCTTCTCTGCCTTCCCTGCCTGCAGACCTGTTCAGCCGTTCTGATACACATGCAGACCTGGAAGTATGTGGATGTTAACACCCAAGGAACCACACTTGATCAATGGAGAGCAGAGCTGGCAGACTAATACTTCCCTCTTCCATCCTTCAGGCTCCCAAGTCTGAGGCATTGTACAAGGGCTCTTCAGAGGGTCCTAGGTAGGACTGAGTTCTGCTTGCCCACAATGATAATCGGATAACAAAAGTCATCATGGATTGGCTTCTCTTTCTTCCCTGATTTAGTCTTCACAGGCACCCTCCCTCTATCTGCATCCCCCGCCGCTATATTATTCCTTAGCATCACTTCCCCCAATTAATCACCTGCACACAAGTCCTTGTCTTGTAAGGAATCTGGACTAAGAGTAAACTTGTTGTTTTTTCTGTACATCCCTGAAAAATAGCTGTTCTAGACACAGGAGTAAGTCACACAGTATGACACAGGGAGGGAGTGTAAATTCTCTCCACCACCCCTCTCACACCTCTGACCATCTCCCACTTGGGTTTGTCCTATGGGGACTTAAGAGTCATAAGAGGTCTTCAGAGAGCTCCCAGGGGCCTGAGTGATGGGGAATCCCACATCCGTAGGGCACAGGACATTTCCCTGAGGGGCGAAGCAGTTAGGCACTGTGCCCTCCCCTCTGCCCAGATGGCTATGAAAGCTGAAAGGTTCTTGTGTTCCCAGGGTTGCGGGAAGGAGTGAGGCCCAACCTCAGCCTGCCTGCAGCACCCTTGGTGGCACTCCTGTCCATAGCTCCCTCACTCTCCAAGTCCCCAGATCTCAGCACTCCGGAAGGAAGGCTGGGATCTTCCCAGGATCCCCAGCCCATCCTCAGATCAGCACTCGCTCGCGTTACACAGCCAGGCTCCCCACACTACTCAGCCTTATATCGTCCTCACCAGAAACTGTGCTCAGGGAAGGGCCAGCAGACTGACGTCCTCTGCTCTCAGCAATAGACCTGATTCTTCCAGAATGTACACCATTTGTATTTTGTGCCTCACGAGTGAAGCATGATAATAAGAGCTGGGGGAGGATGTCATAGGGACATGCGTTCTGCGAAACAGACCTAGGCTGAATGCTGAGTGAAAAGGAAAGACATACAAGGACACCAACTGTCCCAGTGACTCAGACTGACTGACCCAGACTAGAGGAATGGGACAGCGTATGAGGGACTGAGTTCACATGGCACTTTTCCCTTGTAAGGGCCGTGAAGCTCTTGAAATTTGGTGGGGGAGGTGGCAGGGGATCCAGGGAAGATTGTCATCAGGGAGACTGTAGAGAGGAGGATTATTAAATACTGTTTCTGGTCAAGCTAAAAGAAGAAACAGGACCAGAAACACATTTAGAGATGAGTCATTTGTTGTTCGGGTGCTAAATCATGTCCCACTCTTTCGCAGCCCCGTGGACTGTAGCCTGTCAGCCTTCTCTGTCCATGGAATTCTCCAGGCAAGAAAAATGGAGTGGGTTGCCATTTCCTTCTCCAGGGGATCTTCCCGAGCCAGGGACTGAACCCAGGTCTCTTACATCTCCTGCACTGGCAGGCAGATTCTTTACCTCGGCCACCAGGGAGTAAAGCAATGCCCGAAGTCAGCAGTGGGGCTGGGCTTCTTCTCAGCAATCTCTCTGGCTCTGAGTGCCTCCATCAGAGGTGAATTCTACCTTTGTGATACCTGCAGGTACAGCTCAGTGTCACCATCCCTTGCCACTTCCAGTAAAGCTTAGCAGGTCCTCCAGGGTCTTTGATACAGAATTTGTTCAGAAAAGCAATATGGCCTAAGATTAGGATCTTTGGCCTTAGGGTCAGACCCAAAAGTCCCAGCACTATTGTATTCAGCCTGAACAGCAGTACTCAATTACTTCGCAGCCTCAATTCCCTCATACAGATTGGAAGCCCCATGAAGAAAGGGACTTGGACTTATTCACTATAATATCCCTAGAGGCTCCTCGGACACCTGGCAATACATATTTGCTGAATGAATAAATAAGTCTATAAAGTGAGAGTAATATTAGCACTATTCCATAGGCAATAAAATGGGCTTCTCAGGTGGTGTTAGTTGTAAAGAACCCACCTACCAATAAAGGAGAGAGATATTCCATCCGGGGGTTGGGAAGATCCCCTGGAGGAGGGCATGGCAATCCACTCCAGTATTTTTGCCTGGAGGATCCCATGGATGAAGGAGCCTGGCAGGCTTTAGTCCATAGGGTCACAAAAGAGTCAGACACAACTGAAGCGACTTAGCATGCACACATAGGCAGTAAAACATAGTAATGAAGAATATAGATAGTAGAACCAGACATCCTTAATCTGAATTCAAACTCAGCCACTTCCACCACTGTAACTTCAGCAAGCTAGTAAATCTCTCTACGCCTCTCTGTCCCCAGTTTCCTCATCTGTGAAGTGGTGATAAGAGCAAGAAGTCTACCTCAACAGATTATGGTGCAACGTAAAATAAGTTTATATATCTGAAGTGTACAAAATGTGCCTATTTATTAGTTAGCTATCATTATTGTTCAGAGAATTAATTAATAAATCCAGGAAAAAATGCTCAGCAGTTGAATTTTTAATTTTAAAAAATTTTTAATTGAAGTAAATTTGACTTACAATGTTGTTTTAGTTTCTGGTGTACAGCAAAGTGATTCTGTAATACATATAAACATATATATATATATATCCTTTTTCAGATTTTTTTCCATTATAGTTTATTACAAGATATTGAATAGAATTCCTTGTGCTATTCAGTAGGACCTTTTGTTTAGCATTTGATGTCTTATTCCATATACTTCTAAACTATGCAACTCTTATGATAAAATATAATCATATATTATTACTAAATATTTTTAAATATAAAAATATTTTAAGCAGTTAAAATATCACAAGCTCTCACTAAGTGGTAGCTATTCTTATTGTTGTTGCTGCTGTTTTTGTTATAAGAAAATCATTCTGATCTCACCAGGCCTGCAGGCTGACAATAAGGCTACAGGTTCATCTTCAGGGTTGACTTTGAATAGGAACAGGCAATGGCAGGCATTAACTGTGGAAGGATCCCCAGGAAAACTGCTATTGGCATTGAATAGGGTAAGAGTAGTGAGAACTAAGCTGGTTATAATGTTTAGCCGCAGGCTAGAGAAACAAACTTAAACAAGAGTGGAACAGGAGAAAAACAGTGACGTGAAGAAGCGCAACGCTGGGTAGAACGTGTTGTAATACACCAGACCAATTTCTCCTTCTGTACAGTCTGTTACTTCTGTTACTAGACGAAGAGGCTGAGTCGATTCCTCAGGAAGTATTTACAAAACCTGCACCATTTTTTCCAGCATTGTGATCAGGTTTACAGGAAATAGAAAAGCAATATGAGTCTTGGGCTTACAATCTCTTGCAGTGAGAACACATAAGACAAAAAGCCAAGATCATATATGAATATATCCCCAAGTCTGTCAAAACAGGTAACTGCTACAGAAAATTAAGACAGGGAGACTTAATTCATTTGTTCCTTCTTCCATACATTCTTTTACTCACTCATTTAATAGACACTGAACACGCTCTGTATTGAAGGCCATGAAGGAGAAGGAGCTCAGGAGAGCTAAATGCTGCCCTCCTATACTTTAATAAGGAACTGGTGCTGATTGGAGAAGGAAATGGCAACCCACTCCAGTATTCTTGCCTGGAGAATTCCATGGACAGAGGAGCCCGGTGGGCTACAGTCCAGGGGGTCACAAAGAGTGGGACATGACTGAGTGACTGACACCAGTGCTGATCTATGTGAGCATGGCTCCAATATAGGGCAGAACATGGTCATGTCCAAGAGGCCTGCTTGATATTATCCAAGGTGTCCAGTTGGGCCTTCCCAGGTGGCACTAGTGGTAAACAATCCACCTGGCAATGCAGGAGATGCAGGAGACACGGGTTAGATCCCTGGGTGGGGAAGATCCTCTGGAGTAGGAAATGGTACCCCACTCCAGTATTCTTGCCTGGAAAGTTCCATGGGCAGAGGAGCCTGGCAGGCTACAGTCCATAGGGCTGCAAAGAGTCAGACACAACTGAGCCACACACACACATACACAAGGGGTCCATTTGAGTAGTCTTGATTTGGTGGGTCTTGATTTGATGTCAAGGTTTGGTACCATCTAAACAAATGAGGGTACAGGGTGGCATGCCAAGCAGGAAGTTACTGGAGGGGGTAACTTCCAGAAGCAGGGATGAACATAGTTTTTATTTATTGATTCATTAATGCATTGAATGAAATTTTTTGGAAATATCTATTATAGGCCTGAAAGATGAGTAGGACATCATTCTTTTCCTCAAACAGTTTGTAGTCTAATGGAGGAGGTAGACACATAAAGAAAAATGTGTATTAGAGTGTGATGAGTATAACAACAGAGGCCTGTGTAAAACTGCATGCAGAGAGTGTCATCCTCCCAGGGAATGAGGAAGGGCTCAGTGGGTTACAAGGGAGCCAAGGCTGTGCAGTTGCAAGGGACAGCACGCCAAGGCTCTTTAGGAAGGACACAGGAGGCCAGTGTAGAGGGCAGATGATGATTGATGGGAAATAAGGTAGTTAGACGGTCTAGAGATCAGATCTCAAAGCCATTAGAGGACATTCTATGGAATCTGGACTTTATTCAGAGGATGAGGCAATCAGAAAAGATTTCAGAGGAGATGACATACCATATTTGCATTTGGGAAAGATAAGCATAACAGTGTCTCACATTATTTAGGGCCAACTGCAGTTTGTAAACCTTAACCTCACAATGACCTTTATCAGTTCCAGAGGGAGGTACAAACTTGCCCAAGGTCACTCCAGCAGGAGGAGTAGGAAGAGGATTTTTGGTTTTCAGGACCAGACTCTTCACCCCTACATTCTGTTACCTCTTTGACTGCAGAGTGGGAAGACTGGGGAGGGGAAGGAAGTGAGTGGTGGGGGACAGAAGGCGGCAGAGTCATGGTCAGAATAAAAGAATGAGGCCAGAACTGAAGTGGTGGGGCTGAGAATGGAGAGGAGACAGGGTTCAAAACCATTTAGGAAATAGGCCCTACTGGGTGTTGCGATTGATCTGATGTGTAGATTAAAGGGGAGGGAGGACCAGCATGACTCCAGAGCTCTGCTCCCACAGCTGCATTTCTTTCCTGTAGGGCCGTCAGCAGTGAGAGGAACCACAGGAAGTAAAGATGTGTTTGTGAGATAATGCACTGAGGACCCTCCCTACGGGGTGGTGGGTTAGATCCAGACAGAGGTTAGGACCAGGTCTGGGCCGGAAGAAGAGACTGGGGAACCTGATCGACTGATGAGGATGAGCAGAGGGCTGATTAGACGGTAGAGAGCCTGGGTGACAGGATGCCATATGGACTTGAGTGTGAAGAGAGCAAGAAGTCACTGAGGCCCTTTGATTAGGGAAACAGCATGGTCAGCAACAGCTTTTAAAAGTCAAGCATCAAACTAAATATTCAAGAACCAAAACAGAACTTGATTTCCAGCCCCCATTCCACCCTGTGGTGAAAACAGCGCCTCAGCAAGGGTGGGCCAGCCCTGCCATGCTCGCAGTGGAGAGCAGGTTCCGTGAGGTTTAGCAAGCCCTGGGGACGGGAGCTGCTGTCACTCTCCGTGCTGGGGCCCCTGAGGTGTCTCTCTTCCTGAGGTGTGCAGGCGCACTCCCTGAGGGGCCCAGCCGTAAGCCCCTTGTCAAGGCTGCGATGAGTCTCCCAGTTTGAAAGTGGTGAAAGTTTGGAGGGGCTCCAGCTTGTCTGTTTCTCTTGTTCTTCATACGACTTCAGTGACTGAAAGGTAAAGGATGAAAAGAAACGTTGGGAGATGAGATGGAGTGGGAGAGGATAATATCCTGCAGTATTATCCTGCCACAGAGTAAAATTCATATTTGGGGAAAGCCAGTTCACAACATTGGACAGGATCTAATGGAGTGTGGAGAAGGTGGAGGAACACGGGAACTGAATCAAAGGCCATACCAGAAGTCGGACCTGACAGGGTCGTTTATGAGGTACACTTACCTCTCATTTGATCTGAACAGCAACTCTGTCAGGTGGTGTTCATTATCCGTATTTTACAAATAAGGCACCAAGAGGAGATAAACAAATCAAACCAAATCACCTGGTGGTTCAGATGGTAAAGAATCTGCCTGCAATGTAGGAGATCTGGGTTTGATCCTGGGTCAGGAAGATCCCCTGGTGAAGGAAATGACAACCCACTCCAGTGTTCTTGCCTGTGGAGTTCCATGGATGGAGGGGGATGGCGGGCTACAGTCCATGGGGTCACAAAGAGTTGGACAAGACTGAGCAGATAAGACTGAGCGACTAACACTTTCCTTTTATCCTGGCTAGCAAACAGAAGAGCTCAAGCTTAAAACCTCAGTCTTCTGGGAACTCCCTGGCGGTCCAGTGGTTAGGACTCTGCACTTTCACTGCGGAGGGCAGGTGTGTCCAAAAAAAAAAAAAGGGCAAAACCAAAAACTTCGGCCCTATCATGAAAACTTTTAAGAGGCAATCCCTTGCGCTTTCATCACCCACTACTGCACATCCTGCAACATCGAGTTGCCTCTTCAGGAACCAGGTGCTCTAAACAGCAGAGCCTAAAGGTGCCTTTGGAGTCTCTATCTTGAGAGAAGGTCCCTCTGGGAAACAAGGCCACCCAGCATTCCTCCGCGCTTGGAAACGGACTTTCAACCGAGAGCTGCTTCCAACCACAGGGCGCATCAGCCTTCCCGCGGGTCCCCAGTGGAACTGAACTGAGAGGCGCAGTGAAAAGCCGGCTCCGACAACGGACCTCTGATTCACGCTGAATGAGTTCCTGGTACACACTGTCAGAATCTAAGAGGCAGGTGTAGCTCCCTGACGCTTTCAATAGGAACTTGTTCATATCATGTAGCCTCTCTAGGAACATTTATTTCAAAGGAGTGGTTTATAATTTCTCATCTGTAGCAGGAGCGAGGAGGTGGATTAGGAGGAGGACGAAGGAAGTACTGATGTGGGAGGCAGGGAAAAAGACACGATTCTCGATCAGAGCTGCGAAGATCAAAGGAGAGGGGTGATCCTCGCTTCTGGAGATGAGAGGCTATGAGAGAATGCCAGCCAAGGTAAAGGAGAGAAAGAAATGAGATGTGGGAGGTGGAGCCTTTGCTACAGCGAGAACCTGAAGAGGTTTCTATTTCCCCACAGGAGAGCTGTGTTTAGGGCTCACTGGCTCCTCCCCTCCTCCTCTGCAGGGACCTCACCTTCCTCCAGGGTAGGGCTCCAGGTCTCCACCTTCCTCACCCACCATACCCTCTCCCTCCAGCCTTTCTGTTGTTTATGTGTTCCAACCCTGAAACATTCACTCACGAGGTTCATCCTTCCCGGATCGCCCTCTACCCTTAGCTCTGTCTCACTGAATCACATTTAAGTGCCGAGTACCCCGTAAGTCTGACCGAACCCTCCAGCCCCACTGGTCCCACTTGCCCACAGCCCTGGGTCTGTAGGCTCTGCATCAGGATCACCTGGAGGGCATTTTATTTATTATTTGTTTATGTTTTTCTTTCTGTAACCTGTTGGTAACAGAACCAGCTTTGGCTTAAGCTCATGTCCAACTTACTATCAGACAAAATTCAAGCTATCCCACCCCAGTCCTTGTGTCCCCGTGTCACACACTAGTTTGAGTGTTGTTATTAATAACAATTGAGTTTCCAATTCACCTCAGGTCCTTCCTGCTCTTCGGCCAGCAGAGAAATAAAATTATGTTTGGAAATGATCTGAAATTGTCTATTGTTTTACTCAAGGGTGGGCTTCCTTGGTGGCTCAGACAGTAAAGAATCCACCTGCAATGGGGGAGACCTGGCTTGGATCCCTGGGTTGGGAAGATCCCCTGGAGGAGGGCATAGAGGCCCACTCCAGTATTCTTGCCTGGAGAATCCCCATGGATAGAGGAGCCTAGGGGGCTACGGTCCATGGCGTTGCAGAGTTGGACACAACTGGATGACTAAGCACAGCACAGTACATGCTAGCTTTGCTCACTGAAGGGCATTTTACAACACCACAGGTTCTGGGACCCCTCAGTCTCTGATTCAGTAGGGCTGAGGTAGAGCAGGAAATTTACACTGCTAACAAATTCCAACGTGATGCTGATGCTATGTTCTGAGGACCACGAATCTGTAACATTCATTTAGCCTTAATCATGCACTGCCTGTATTGATATCTTCATTGATTGTGTGTATCCTGCCCCCAGATGAAACTGTGAAGAAGTCAAAGGCAGTGATGTGGTAGGTCCTGGACGGTACCCCCCACAGTACCTTGGTGCCATACTCAGAGAGGGTACCCAAACCAATATAAATTATTAGTTGGTGTGAAAGGTTAGTATTGATTTTAGGTAAAAGTATGGAATAGGTAGTTTGGCCATAGGAACCTCCCCACTTCCTCAGCCTCTTTCTGTGCCACTTACTTGTCCTCCTCTAGGCTGTACCAGGCCCCCAAAACATATGCCTATCCTAAAAACCTGGAGTTCTCTTGCCTACCCCTTAGAGTTTATAGGCAATTCTCATAAGAAGTTTGGCTGAGAAGGAAAGAGGGCAAGGCAGGCAAGGAAATGAGGCAAGGCAGTAGCTCAAGAGGAGTATGAGACCCAAGAGGCTTTTTATTTCATTTTATTTTTTTTTTTTAATGAGGGAGACTTGGGCTTATTTAAATACTGATGGAAAGAAGCCAGCAGAGCCCAGGAGGTGGTGGTATGGAAAAGGGAGGTATAATGGATAAAGGGAGGTCTTTAAGAAGGAAGGTGGTGGGATCCAGAGTACGAGGAGAAGGATTAGCTTAGACAGGAACCGGAATATCTCTCCCATTGTGGATGGAAATAGGAAAGAATGGGTTAAATGGTAGGAACAACGAGGCTTTAGACTCTAGATGGTTTCCTAGCTCTAACATCTTACAATTTCATGAAATTAAATCACTACGATGTCAGTGGCTTAATGTGCCACCTCTCCTTGGCAAAGCTTTAACCCAAAGAAACGAATCTTTAATGAGAGACTCTTCAGACTATGAGAGGCCTGCCAGTAGGGCAGCAGGGCCTTCCTAGCATCCTCAAACACTTAACATCCTGCTATACAAGTGGGAATTGGAAAAACAGGACAAATGTGCCCAACTGTGACAATGTAAGACCCTGCATAAGATCACAGAGCTGAAAAATAAATTCTGGAATCAGACTAGAACCCTCCTTCACTGGACACGGCAGCTATCTGGTCTACCCATCTATACTTATTTATTCCCAGGCCACATAATGGGAATGAGTAAGAGTAGACATGGAAGTAGAAGTATTAAGAACAGCTTCTCCCTAGCCCTTGTAATGAAGACTTGTGAGGTCATACTCCATCCCAGATCTACACATCCCTAGCCCGTCTCTGGAGCTCTGAAGAACATCTGATGGTTATAGGAATAACAAGTTACCAAATACCTCCTCTATTAAATTAGCAAAGTGCCTGCTACCTTATACTGGAACCTGGATCACAAGAAGAGGTCAATAAATGCAAGTTGTCATCGTCATCTTCCTCCTTATCATCATTATCAACAACAATCACTATGTGCCAGGGCACCATGCTATGTGCTAACATATTTACTTATTTTTTAAGATGTTTCTTTATTTGTCTGCACCAGGTCTTAGTTGCCACACATGGAATCTTCTGTCTTCCTTGTGGCATGTAGAATCTTCCTTGTTGTTATGGCATGCAACTCTTAGTTGCAGCATGTGGGATCTAGTTCCCTGCAGGGATCAAACCTGGGCCACCTGCCTTGGGAACACAGAGTCTTACCACTGGACCACCAGGGAAGTCCCTACATATTTACCTATAAAGTATGTGTCTTTCCTAATTACAAAAGTGAAAGGTTGTCAGTGTTAAAAAGTTCTAACAAGAAATACATAAGAATTGAAAGAGTGGTGTGCTGCAAAGCGGGAAAGTACTGGATTCAGACTGACTGTATTTACGTTCTGACTCTACTGATACTAGCCGGGTGATCTGGGATGTCTTACTTAACTCTTCTGAGCCTCTGTTTCCTTATTTGTTTAATAAGGGCAATAATACTTCTCATATCATAGGATTCCTGAGAAATTTAAACAAGATGTTATAAAGCACTGAGCACAGTGCTTGGTATACAGTGAACAGTCACTATAACTTGGTTATTATTGATATTATTAATGTTGCTGTTTTTAAATAAGTTTAGTTCAGTCACTCAGTCATGTCTGAGTGTCTGCATACCCTTGGACTGCAGAATGCCAGGCTTCCCTGTCCATCACCAACTCCTGAATCTAACTCAGACTCATGTCCACTGAGTTGATGATGCCATACAACTATCTCATCCTCTGTTGTCCCCTTTTCCTCCCACCTTCAGTCATTCTCAGCATTGGGGTCTTTTCCAATGAATCATTTCTTCGCATCAGGTGGCCAAAGTATTGGAGCTTCAGCTTCAGCATCAGTCCTTCTAATGAATATTTAGGACTGATTTCCTTTAGGATTAACTGGTTAGATCTCCTTGCAGTCCAAGTTTTTAAATAAAGTTCTCCATAATTCACATCTCAGAAGTAATTACTACCTGTAGCTCTTTGCATATTTTTTCAGGTTTTTTTCTATCTATATCAATGTCTTTATGTCTGTGTCTGTATAAATATGGGGTCCAAAATACGTAAATAATTCCACATCTCTTTACTTGACAAATATTATGGATGATTTTCAAAACAACTCTACAAAGTACATATTAATACACCATTTTGTCTATAAATGGATATCTGATGTAACCTCTCTGAAGGTTGCAACTTCACATCCCAAATGTTCAAAGGAAACCTTTGGAAGCTAAAGTATAAGGCATGGGTCCGCAGCCTTTTTCTGCAAAGGGTCAGATAGAAATAGTTTAGATTTTTTAGGCCATGTAGTTTCTGTTGCAACTAGTTAACTCCAAGGTTGCAGTGTGAAAACAACTGTACACAATATGTGGAGGAATAAGGGTGGCTGTGTTCCAATAAAACTTTATTAACAGAGAACAGAATTTGAATTTCATGTTATTTTCACATGTCATGAACAATTACTCTTCTTTTGATTTTTTCCAGATGTTATTTTAAAATGTAAAAGTTATCCTTAGATTGCAGGCTGTACTGTACAAAAATGCAATGGGCTGGATGTGGCCCATGGATCATAGGGAGCAAACCAGCTTGTCATTCTGAAGCCTGGTTGAAAATTAGAGAGACAGTGAAGTGTAGAAGTAATATCTTAATATAACCTTCTTGCCTTCTCAGTAGGAAGTACCCTTTCCTCTGCTTGAAACACATTATCCCACCAAATCCCACTAAGATCCCACTCAAGGTTTAGATCATATGCCGCATCCTTGGTGAAATCTTCCCAAAATTCCCCTGAAGAAATCAATGCTGTTCCCCTCTCAGATTCTTTTAGTACTTCCTTTATAGTACAACACACTGTACTTTTTCCCCCTACCAGAATCCCTACTAGGCCTCAAAGTCCTGTGAGTTCAATTTATTTGATGAACATCTGGAACTAGTACAGTGTTTGGCAACTGAGAAGGACTGAACCAAATTACTGAGCTTCACAATCCCTCTATTAGGTGCAAGAAAAAGGAACTCATTAACACTATTTTAGGAGGAGGGAGGGGGCCTTCCCTGTGGCTCACAGTGAAGAATCTGCCTGGAATGCGAGGGACACAGGAGACTGGGTTCCATCCCTGGGTCAGGAAGATCTTCTGGAGGAGGGCATGACAACCCACTGCAGTATTCTTACCTGGAGAATCCCATGTCCTACAGACAGGAGTCTAGAGGGCTACAGTCCCTATGGTCTTGAAGAGTTGGACATGACTGAGCACGCATGCAGTGGGAGGGAGGGAGTGATTTAGAATCAGGAACATTGAAAAAACTTAAATTGAGGAAACCATCAGAGCTAAAACTACAGTTTCCTAAGCTGACAACCAGGGATCTTCTTTTTTCTCTCTCAGGCCCAATGGACTCCCATCTCTACCTCTTTGACTAGGCTGATATCATTACTTTTCTTTTCAGGGCAATCCTCTCAATTCAATAGCTCACAGATCAACTAGCTTCTGAGAGTCCTAATTTTAAATTTCCGGGAGAGAGAATCTTATTGGCTGGGAGCACTGGATACATGTTATAAACAAAGTGCAGAAGATTTGAGTGGGTAGTCCAGGAGTCACCGGCCAAGAATGGAGGGAATGTGTTGGGCAGACACCTCAAAATGCCTGTGATACTTGCTGGCTTCATTTGTCACATGATGGCTTATGTTGTGGTTACTTGTATTCCTGTCTGTCTTTTCCACTATCTAGACAGCATGCTCCTTTAGAACAGGGACAGAGCCTCACTCATTGTCGTGTCCCCAGTTTCAGTACAATGGTTTGCACCCAGCATGTATTAGCAACTGCTTATTGAATTGAAAACATCACCTTTTATTTAATCTTTATGAAAGATACACATTCCATTGCTAGGTAAAAGACATGTGGCATAAAAGATAAATTTTCTTTTCCTGGCTTCATTTTTTAAAAAATTTTGTTAAGATGTCTTTAGTTTAGATAATTGCATTATTTCCATTCCAGGTTTTCAGAGGTCAAACAACCTCAGGTCCAGATGTACTATGAATGTAACCATAATAGTTTCAGAGCAATTATCTCCTTCCAGCTCCACAGGGAGAAGCAACTCGAATTCTGGAGCCAGGCTAGCAAAAGATCCTTTCACAGAGTCAGCCCAAAGTGAAGTGTAGGCCAGTGTGAGCAGAGAATTACTTAGCTGGCCTAGGTATGTGCTGTCTTATCACGCAAAGTCAGTCACGTCTGACTCTTTGCAACCGCATGGACTGTAGCCCGCCAGGCTCCTCTGACCATGGGGATTCTCCAGTCAAGAGTGCTGGGGTGGTTGTCATGTCCTCCTCCAAAGGATCTTCCCAACCCAGGGATCGAACCCAGGTCTCCTGCATTTGCAGACAGATTCTCTACTGTCTGAGCCACCAGGGAAGTGCTAGCTATAGCTGTTGCCTATGCTGGCTTCTACGCAGGTCCAGGAGCAGCTGAGTGCCCCAGATCATACCCGAATCCTTCTGCCCTTTTATCAAAGCCAGGAAAGCTCAGCCTCTGCAGCCGCCAAGGTCATTCAGGAGAGGCGGCCCTTTCCTGGCTGTCTTGTAACTGCTGGAGAGTTTCTCTTCATCGCTTATTATTTCTCGTCTGATCTGCTCTCTTGAGGGAGAAGTTGCCTCATTGTTTACCAAAACCAGTTGCTCCCACCGGTAGCTCTGCTGCCTCTTTCTGCTCTGATGAGCTGCAAGCTTCAGGCAGAAGTAGATCTCAGGGAAGAGGCATTCAGACAGTCCATGGCAGATGCACCCTGTGCTGGTTTCTGCCTTCCTTGCCTCAGCTGACATCGATTCCTGAGGCTCTTCTCAGGGTCTTCTGTGCTCCCTTCTATATCCTGGTTAGAAGGGAGAAGACTCAAGACAAAATGGCCCATCCATCCCACTAAAATGCCAGTTGTATTATTACATACATACTCTGTTCATAACAGACACTCTAGACTTTCATTGTTGGGGCTCTTAATGTAGCTCAAGGCTGATCTTTCTCCCAAGAGGATGGTACGTGGGTATGCACATACATGGTGTCACATCTTATGAAATGCATAGAACTCCAATTTATTATTTACCCCCCACTAAAATAACAATTATAAAAACCAAATACTTTGAACTCAAGCAAATCTCTGACTATCCTTGATCACCTAATCAGAGTCCTTTAAAAGCACCCATAGGTCTTTGGCAAAAATTAGAAGTTTTTCAGAAAGTTGCCTGGAGAAAGAAAAAAATAAAATAATTGAGCTTTAAAAAGTATTGTTAAGATCTTCAGTTCAGTCATTCAGTCGTGTCTTTGCATCTCCATGGACTGTAGCACACCAGGCTTCCCTGTCCATCACCAGCTCCCAGAGCTTGCTCAAACTTATGTCCATCGAGTCAGTGATGCCATCCAACCATCTCATCCTCTGTTGTCCGCTTCTCCTCCTGCCTTCAATCTTTCCCCACATCAGGATCTTTTACAATGAGTCGGTTCTTCCAATCAAGTGGCCAAAGTACTGGAGCTTCAGTTTCAGGATCAGTCCTTCCAGTGAATATTCAGTACTGATTTCCTTTAGGATTAACTGATTTTATTTTTCTGATTTCCTTTAGAATTGGGGGCATTTGATCTGTTGGCCACTTCCAGAATGGTTGTCCTCTCAGTCTACCCACCTGTGAGTCTATTCTCCTAATTTATTGCTGTTTAAAAAGAATGAAGAAGCTGTATTCATTTGTTCTGAAGGAGCGAGGAATTTCTATTTTTCACTACAGTGATGGTCTATTTTTACCTGTCATCTCTCACCAGAGTTGAGTAATATGAATTTCTTGTTAATACATGTATTTTAACTTTGTTATTTAAACTAAATTCTTTAAACATTTTTTTGCCCTGTAAAAACTGTAGTTCGCAATTTTCTGCTGCTCCTGCTGCTGCTAACTCACTTCAGTCGTGTCCGACTCTGTGTAACCCCATAGACAGCAGCCTACCAGGCTCCTCTGTCCCTGGGATTCTCCAGGCAAGAATACTAGAGTGAGTTGCCATTTCCTTCTCCAATGCGTGCCTGCATGCTAAGTCGCTTCAGTCGTGTCTGACTCTGTGCAACCTTATAGACCACAGCCCACCAGGCTCCTCCATCCACAGGATTCTCTAGGCAAGAATATTGGAGTGGGTTGCCATTTCCTTCTCCATTGCAATTTTCTACCCATCTCTTAAAGTCTGAGGGGAAGCATCTTATAGTTTGTGGGTTACCTGGATGCCTTATTCTTCTTTCTTCTAATCTAGCTATTGACCACTAAGTGCTCCATATTGACCTGAAGCTTAACTACGAAAAGAAGATGAGGGAATTCCCTGGCAGTCCAGTAGTTAGGACTCTGTACATCACTGCCAAAAGACTGGGTTCAATCTCTGATCAGGGAACAAAGATTCCACAAGATGCACAGCATGGCAAAAAAAAAAAAAAAGAGAGAGAGAGAGAGAGAGATGAAATTTAAACTAATAATTTTTCATTTCTAAAACATGAGTTTGTCACAGTGCTTTTCTGAGATGCTTGAACTATGTTGAGGGAACTTTTCAAATAGTATTTTTAAATAATAGCATTACTTCTCTAAGATGCTCTGTATGGAAAATATTTTCCCTGAGTGCTTATGTTTGCAGACTAATAGTTCAAATGGGAAGCTAATAAAGGTAAGACAAATGCTGATGCAATTAGCATGTCCTTTCAATTATCTGTGGTTCAGAAAAGTCAGTGGCAAGATAGACAATATAAAAGAACGGTAAAGAGCAAGAGCTTTGGATCAAACAGAACCAGGTTTTGGGCCCCTTATGCTTACAAGCTGTATGACCTTGGGCAAAGCACTTAATCTCAGCAAGTCTGTAAAATGAGAACGAATATAACATCTAACATTTGTTGATTACTTTTTATGTGCTGGGCACTGGGCTAATTATGTCACGTGCATTCATTATCTCATTTCATCCTCAAAATAATCCTATGAGGAAGATGCTATTAATATGCTCAATTACAAATGAAGAAACTGAAACTCAGAAAGGTTGAGTAATTTTTCCAAAATCACAGAGTGGCAGAGTTTGTAACTCAATGCCATGTCTGGCTCTAGAGGCCAAGTACATAAACCACACTATATTGTGTCCCTGTAGTAGTACTCTTCTCATAAGGTGGGTTATGAGGATTAAATGAGGTAATGCATGAGAAGAGCATGCCTGGCTCATAGTTAGTGCTCTTATATTCATATTACATATTATTGCATATTAGCAGCTAAAATTTGCATTTGTTTTTGTTGTTTAGCTGCTAAGTTGTGTCCGACTCTTTTGCAACCCCCATGGACTGTAGCCCACCAGGGTCCTCTGTCCATGGGATTTCCCAGGCAAGAACACTGGAGTGGGCTGCCATTTCCTTCTCAGGGGATCTTCCCAACCCAGGGATTGAACACTATCTCCTGCACTGGCAAGCATATTCATCGAGTCACCCCTCTTTATTAAGCTCACTGATACAGTAGAAGATTACTTCATGATACCAAGTGAAGGATCATAAAAACTGTGGCTCAGAAAGGTTAAAAGACTTGGCCAAGTTCATTTAGCTTATAAGCACACTGAAACAGGAACTCAAATCTTTTCCTTCCAGAACACAGAAACCTCACTGTCTTTTAATCATGGTGGTAGTAGTGGGAGTATATTTTTATATAATTAATTTAAATTATTATTAGAAGATAAGGCTATTTCCAGACTGAGTTCTAAACTTTCCTCCCTCTAAATTGCTGCTTTATCTCGGTAAATCTTGAAAATTCCTGTTTCTCATACTTTATGCCATCTTTTGTTGTTGTTCAGTTGCCAAGTTGTGTCTGACTCTTTGCAACCCCATGGACTGCAGCATGCCCTGCCTCCCTATCCCTCACCATCTCCCAGAGTTTGCCCAAGTTCATGTTCATTGCCAACTTTTAGTGCCCCTTTATCTTCTCACTCTGAGCGACCTCCAGATCAGTCCTTCCTTACATTAAGGAGTCCTCTTAGTCCTCTAAATTCTAAAACTATCTACCTGCTCCCCTCTCATCTTTCCACTTCACCCTCTAATCTAAATGGCTATTGGGAGCTTCCCTGGTGGTCTGTGGTTAAGAATCCACCTTACAATGCAGGGGACATAGGTTCGATTCCTGGTCCAGGAGGATCCCAATGCCTTGGAGCAACTAAGCCTGAGTGCCACAACTACTGAAGCCCACACACTCTAGAGCCCGTGCTTAGCAACAAGAGAAGCCACCCTAATGAGAAGCTTCCACACCGCATTGAAGAGCATCCCATGCTAGCTGCAGCTAGAGAAAGCCCATGCAAAGCAACGAAGACCCAACACAGCCAAACAGTAAAATAAATAAATATTAAGCAGCTATTGGATATGAACTAAGGGTTTGGAGGAAAGCAGACAAATAAAATAATTCACACTGAAGTATAAGAAGCTGATTTCCCATATCCCTGTTAGAGATCTGCTTTTTAAAAGATTATTAGTTTTCGACTCACAGACATAGAAATCAAACTTGTGGTTGTCAAGGGAGAGGAGGGGAGGGAGATGGATGGACTGGGAATTTGGGGTTGGTAGATGCAAACTATTACATTTAGAATGGATAAAAAACAAGGAACTACTGTATAGCACAGGGAACTATAATCTCCTGGGATAAACTGTAATTGAAAAAAAATATTTAAAAAGAATGTATACATGTGTAAAACTGAGTCACCCTGCTGCACAACACTGTAAATCAACACTTCAATTTTTAAAAAATATTATTAGTTGTGGATGTACATTCATCTTGCAGTGAAACAAAATAAAGTGAAAATAGCTGCTATGTAGGAGGTAGTTTGGAAGTGATGTGCCATAATATGGGGAGACCAAGCCAACAAGGGTCTTTCTGGCCCAATCCTTTCATGCCACTGACCTCTCCAGTACACATGTATACACACGCATCCAAACACACATCGTATCAGCTTCCTTGGCTGCTAATCTTTTCCTCATCAAATGGACAGTTATTAGAATGATGGCATTTCAGCACTGGAGAGGGCTGTAAAGCTAATGTCATTAGTTCATTATATAATTGAGGATGCAAGGGCCTGGTGAGTGGTAGAATTGGCACTAGGTCTTCTGCCCAAGAGTCTAGGGTATTTTCTTCTACAATCCATGCTTAGCATTCAGAAGTCTCGAAAAATAAACTCAGGAACATTCATTGACCTTGTTCACTTATCCACTTGGATTGTCTTTTCTTTCTTTGGACTTGGTAGGTAGAAGTCATCACTGTCAGAGGGAGATAAGCTGACCTGCTCTTCCTGCCAGTGTTCTGACCCGGAGACTGGAGAGTCTCTGTCCTCTACCAAGCAGGGCTGTAGAGGAATTTGAAAACTGGGGCCATCTGGGGGCCCTGGTACATGCTTTTTGCTTCATTAGCTACTCATGGAGATCATTGAAAATATGAGGATTATTACTGCCTCTCTCCCCTTTCTCTCACTGAGCAGTTAGATTTTTCACTCTCATAATTGAAACTACTCTTTTCACTTCTTCAGCAGTATCAGCAGAGTTGGGGAGAGCATGGTCTCTGGGGAGGCAGGCTGCCTGGGGCCATAGCTCAGCTAGCACTTCCTGACTGAGTGAACTCAGCCTGTTACTGAACCTTTGTGCCTCAGCTTCTTCATCTGGAAAACAGGAACAATAACAGTGTATACCTTATGGGGTTGTTTAATATATGTACCTGCTCATTACATGTTACCAATCGTCACCGTCAATATTACCATCAACACCTTGTGGGTGATTTTAGTTTGCTTTGTACATTTTTAAGGAAGGGAAGCCTTTCTGGTCTTAGCTGCCTTTCTCTATTGCCTGGCAATCAGTAAATCATACAGTCATTAAAGGTCAAGCTGACCCTTTATGCAATTCTTGCCTAGAAGGCCTCATTGTATATAGTGAGTCACCACCACGGAGAAGTGGACGGTGAGTCAGTAGTCTGTTAAGGAGAGGTCAGAAAGTCCCCTGGCTCAAAGTGAGAGGATCCAAACCTAGCTCTGGGGTGCAGAAAGAAACAGGGCACTTCTATGGCTGAGCTGACTTGGGGTGCCATGGAGAACATGTACTACCCAGATCAGAGGATATAAAGTGATGGGTAAATGCTGGAGCTTTAAAACCACATAAACCTGAGTCTGATTTCAGCTCCACATCTACCTTGCTGTGTGACCTCCAGCAAGTTATTTAGCCTCTCTGTGCTTCATTTTTTATCATCTGTAAATAGATAGAGATGGTCTTAAAAGAAGTAACTTCATGGTATAAATGCTTGGAAAATGCTGAGAATCAAGTAAATACTTAATCCAAAGGAATTATTTTCATTATCATCATGAATGTGGATCGGAACAGACAGTTAAAAGGATCTGCCGTGATGGAGAAAGGGCAGTAGGAACAAGGATGTGTCTGATGTGGTATGTTTTACGTAGTGACAAGCCATGTAGCTAGTTTTAAAAACATATATTTATTTATTTATTGGCTGTGCTGGGACTTCTTTTGCTGTGTGGGCTTTTTCTCTACTTGTGGTGAGCAAGAGCTAGTCTCCAGACGTGCGGCGCGCTGGCTTCTCATTGCGGTGGCTTCTCTTGTGGAGCACGGGCTCTAGGGCATGCAGGCTTCAGTAGTTGCTGCATATGGGCTCTGTAGTTGCGGCTCCCGGCTCTAGCACAGAGCTCAATAGTTGTGGCACACAGGCTTATATGCTCCAAGGATCAGAGGGCGAACCCATGTTTCCTGCATTGGCAGGAGGATTCTTTACCTCTGGGCCATCAGGGAAGCCTTCTTATATGTAAAAGTCATAATTTAGTTCTTATTGCACCCCAGCAAAGGAGTAAGTGATGTGTGTTCACATAATTTGCATGCAGACTAGAGAACAAGCGACCAGATCTGGTAGCTCCAGTTAGGAGCTGAGCTCCCATTCAGGTCCTGCCTGTAGAAGGGTGACCATCCCAGCCCTGGCAAAGGAGATCTTATCAGGTTTATAACTCCACAAGAGGCCAAGAATACGAATGTCACGTAATCATCCTGTCCTTCTTCTTGATCTCAATTGGCTCTCCTGATTTCATGCCATCTGCAAATTTGCACATCCTTTGTGCTTCTTTTTGCTCACATTTTATGCCTTCTTTTGCCATCTCATTTACTCGGCATGTTTCAATCTCTGGGCTTCCATTTTTCTTCTTCCTTTCTCATGCAGTGTTTTTTTTTTTTTCTCCCTCCTCTCTTTCTCTTCCCTCCTTTACACCCCCACCTTCCTCCTCCCTCCACACCAATCAAATTCCTGCTTGCTTCTTGCCATATTCATTATTCTACCTCATTCCCCCTTCATTCCTCGAAAACAGCTCACAGAGACTCACCCTTCCCCCCTCCAACTCGCAATGCCCACCCTCCATAAATTCCAGCAGCCTGGCAATCAGTAACTTTCGCATCACACTTCACAGCTCTCAGAGTTTACACTACTTGTTACTATTCTCCTTGCTACCGCTCTCTAGGGTTTCTGCAAAAAAAAAAAAAATCCACTTAAAAATATCTTAGGTACAAGTTGAACCCACAGTTAAGTTTACTCGCACATTTACACATTTCCTGGTTTTATTTTAACCAGTGGTTCAGGTTTAGGCTCCATTATGCAGTGAAGAAAGACTAGCTCCATAGGGAACACTTTTTTTTTTTCTACTATGAAGAAGAAAACCATCTAAACATTTCAACAGAAACCCCAGCCCTGGGCCCACCCACTCTTATCTCCCCACACCCCCAAGCTGCAGTTGGCCGGCCGCAGCTTTTCCCTTTGTGGAGTCATTGATTTCACTGTTTCTGGAGCTCAGACTGCCTCCCAGTGTGTGTCTGTGTGCACACGTGTGTGGCCACTGCTGTTTTTGCAGGGGGCTCACCTCTCTTCTGCCATTTTACCAGGACACAGGAGGCGGCTCTCCGTCTCCCTCTCTTTCTCTCCCTGCCCCCAGCTCAGCCTAGGCTTTTTCCTGTCTCGTAACTCCACCAGTGCAGCAGCAACTAGCTGAGCTGCTTGCGTGAGAGCGCGCGCGCACACACACACGCGCGGTGTGTGTGTGTGTGTGTGTGTGTGTGTGTGTGTGTGTGTGTGTGTGTTTGCCTGCGCAGCTAGGCCAAGCCTGCGAGCCTGCCTGTCACTGGAGAGTTTTAGTTTGCATTCAGAAGAAAGGAGGAGGGGAGGCAAGGAGGGGGGAGGAAAAGGTGGAGGGGGAGGAGTGGGGGGGCACTGAGAAGGGAGGGAGAATGTCTTGTTTGTGGCTTGTCAGCAATTGCTTGAGACAAGCTTCCATGTGTGAAAGCTACTTGGCATGAATGCCTGGGCCGTACCAAGTGTCACCGCAGCAAGAGGGGGAGTCAGAAGAAAAACAGATCAGACCAGAGCAGACAATAGGCCCCTAAAGTGTTCCCCCTAAGTTGCTTTGATGTTGTCCTAGTGTCTTGATACCAGGAGGCCAGGGATTGCAGGAAAAGGGTCTTTTTGTCTTCATTCACTTTCCCCCTCAGTTTCTGAAATGATTCTCCAGAATTTCTCCTCATAAAAAGGTAAGAGCCCTAACAATTCCTTCTTCTGTGGCAGGCTGGTTCGCCCCGTGCCTGGAAGTGGGGGTCTCATTCCTGCGCTGCTCAGGAGGAGCGCTGGGAGCCTGCGATTGGAGCTCTAGCCTTGCCCCTGGAAGTCTTTGCAGGCGCTCTGGCCTGGGGATGGCCCCCTCTTTCTAGGGAACCCCAGTAACACGATCTGCGCCTCTGGGTTGATGGGGGAGAAGGGGTGGATGGAGAGGAATGGGAGGAGGGTGTGAGATTGGAGGGCGTGAAGAGGGGAAAGAGAGAGAGCAGCCTGAAAGAGAGGCAGAGAAGGGCAGAGCCCTCGTTCAGAGCAGCCCCAACCAGGAGCCCAAGGAGGGCCTCCTTGCAAGCTTGCGCTATGCATTCTCAGGCTGAGCAGGGGCCGGCGGGGGCTCCGCCGAGTGCCTGCAGAGATTACACGGAGCTTTGTGTGTGTGCGAGTGTGCCTGTGTGCGTGTGCGTGTGTGTGGACTTCCCACACCCTGCCCTGGCGTGCCTCGTCGTGAAGGGGAGGTACCCCCATCCTTACCACCCGAGCCCATACTCTCCGGGAGGAAGAGCGGCATGGCAGGCAAGGAGGGAGGCTGAGAGAACTCTGTCGCAAGACGATCCAGAAACTTTTCCCGTCTCAGGGATCTCTCTGGTGGTAGAGACCGTGAAGGAGTTGTGGGCGGCCCCGTGCCTCAGTTTCCCCAGCTGTAAAATCCAGAGAGCCGCCTGGGGATGCTGCCCGCCTCTCTGGGATTCGGTAAAAACGGAACAGATACCCTCTGTCTCAAACGCGTTGAGAAATCTTCGAGCTAGCAATGCTGTGGCATCACAAAGTAGAAGTGTTATCATTGTTCTTGATCGTCATCATCATGATAATAAAACCATCATTAAGACACCCTGAGACAAATAGACCGGGAACACAGATCAAGTGTCTGAGCATTTCTAAGGAAACAAAAAGCCTTTTTCCACCTGTTGGCTTCTGTCCTTTTCTCTTGTGTCTTTTCCTTAGATTTATTGGCCGATTTGTACAGAGAATGGGGTAGGAGGGGCTGGGTTTTCCCCTTTTCTCCTCCCTGGTACATATTTTTAAAAAAGAAGAAGAAGGTCAATGTAAGATGCTCGAGAGAGAAAATGTGTCTCCCTTTATAGGAGTTTTTTCAAAACCTTATGTTTTCTGGCTCCAGCAGGGCATGCAGACACATCTGTAAACTCTGCCTTGGAGGTTAAAGATTTTTATTGTGGCTTCTAGAGATTAAATGAGATTTATTTACAAATGCTGTTTATCAGAAAGTAAATATCTTACTGTGTGTGTGAGAGAGTAAGAATGTGAAGGTTGTTTACTCACTGGTGGTTTTGTGGATTAAACCTTTGCTTTTTAAAGTGACATCTTGAGAGATGGGACTAGAGGACTAAAATCAGTGCCTAATATTAATTTTAAAAATTTTAAAGAAAAAAATATGTCTGCTTATTTTCTCAAATTGTGGGTTTCCTTTCATCTGTTCTTATACAGTGATTGTTTCAAGGCTCTCAGTTGTTTCTCTTTCTGAATTCTCTGGGGGAATTTCTCTTTCTTACCTAATTCTAGGTTTTCTGTGACTCTCCTACTTGTCCATTAAAAAAAAAATCTGTAAAAGTCTGAGAGGCTGTGCTTCCTTCCATTCTAACTGCAAATATTTATCGGACTGACTCCCTGTGATAGCTAGAGACTGAAGCAAAGCACCAGCTCTGGTTGAGAATATTTATGTTCTTCCCATTGAGGCCTAGAGAGCCTGACTTCTGGGTGTGGAAAAGGATGAAGAGAAGGTATTAACTGGCTTGGATCTGGCAAGAAGTCACCCCCAATAACCTTTAATTGAACCAGAACTGAACTTCATATTTTAGAAATTGTTTTCAACTTTGTAAGCAGAAGGTCTTACCATGGTTTGTCTCTGGCAAGATTTCAGGGTCCAGAAATCTTCCTAAAAGGTTAGAATTTCAGAACTGCAAGGGAAAAGAAAGGTTATTCCTCAAGTTTTAAATGAGGATACAAAAGCCCAGAGAAGATCATCAATGATCTGAAGGGGCTCAAAGCAAGTGTAGTTGCATCTGGACTATACCCTGAGATTCAGAGTGCCCTGCAGGTCAGTTGTTATGCCAGCCATCCTTCCCTGGCCTCCACATTTGATTTTGTCTGCCCCAGCATTGAGCCAGCCAAAGATGGGCACCTTTTGAGTTTTGCCTGCTGTACTGAGTTGTAGCAGCACACTCAGCCCTGCTCATGGCACAGACGTGGCAAATATGCGCCACAACATGAATTTGCATGAATTCATACATGTATTCATTTGTTTATTCAACTAATATTCAGGGGCACTTGCTATGTGCTGAGCATCTTGCTGAGAACTGAGGATGTGGGAAAGAACAGGGCAGATGCACCTACACTTCTCTCAAAAAACTTGCAGTCTTATCAATGTAATCAACATGAACCACACAGAGTAGTAATTATAATATTGATGATATACATTGAACGGCTTGCAGATGCTGTTATGCAGGGCATAAAGTTGTATAAGTCATTGACCTGAAGTTTGTAATTAGACATAAACTGTCTTTTTGGCTTTGTGGCTAAGTTATTACCCCTGGCCAACTTCCATTCCCTGGTAGCATTTCCACTCACATAGAGTCCAGTGTTTGTAAAGACAGCAGAAAATTCCCTCTTTCTCTTTCCCTCCACCCTCCTCCACACAGTACAAAAGAGTCACAAATATGTCTGCTAACCCTTTACACATATACTATTAAATAACTTCATACTCATTGTGAGCCAGCCCATTTAACAGTCATTATCTGGGTGATTCACATTAGCTATAGCCTCTGTGCACGGTTAAACCAAATAGACATTGGAGGGGACATGTGTTTAGGGAGACTCTTGCTTGTCTCATTGCACTTGTTCTGTAGTTCTTCCAGTTGATACTAAACACTTAGCTGCAGAACACACCACCATTATCACTGTCATCTTAGAATTCCAAAGACATTTGTGTACAAAATGGCTTTTCCCATTCCTACCAACAAGCACACATGTCTAAAAAGGGGGGAAAAATTAAAGCCTCTTCAATGGATCCACTTTTGGTTGATTTGTTAAAATCTCACTGGTTTTATGAAGTCGAAGGTAGGAAAGTTCCCTCAACCCCCACGTTTATGATCTTGTTTGGGGAGAATATTTTGGTGAAATGCCAGTCATTTCCTTGGAGGCAGATTTGTGTTAACGCTTATACCACCGTTTTCCACATTGTGTCTTTTTCTGGTACTCACAGGTGTTAAGTCTTCAATGTTGTCAATCCATCCTTATTTAGATTAATTTAGTAGTTTAAAAGGAAGACAGATATGCCCACCCACACATAAATCATAGGTTTGGTGCCTATCCTCTGGGAACCCACACAGGTTGTATGGTCAAGTCATGTGAATAAGAGGCATTTCTGTGTACCCACTGTTGCTAGGCACGGAGGTGGTCGACACACGTTGCAGCAGCTACCCTTTCCGGAGCTTGGGTAGTTGTCTGCATTTGGCACCTGTGGCCATTGCCTTCTGTGAGCTGGATGACTTCATTTGCAAGTCTTTGATCACTTCTGAGACACTCCCTCCAACTCTGTGTTACTCACTGGGGAGCTGTCTCTGGGGGAGGCATTCTGAGTTGCCTTGGAAGGGTAATCCAAAGAGAGGAGTAATCTGAGTGGGGAGTTAAACAGTGAATAAAGCAAGAATCTTGTTGGGGAAAACATTTAACAGAGCTAGGGAGCCAGACAACAGTGATCCTGGTCATCCTTACCTCTAGAGAAATAAGAACAAAGATTGTGATGGTATTTTAAAAGGTACAAAGGGTGGATGCTCGCATAAATAAAAGTGTTAGAGCCTCTAGTCCTGCTGAAAGAAAAGAAAGTGAAGTCGCTCGGTCGTATCCAACTTTTGGCAACCCCATGGACAGTAGCCCGCACCAGGCTCCTCCATCCATGGGATTTTCTAGGCAAGAGTACTGGAGTGGGTTGCCATTTCCTCCTCCAGGGAATCTTCCTGACGCAGGGATCGAACCCAGGTCCCCCTCATTGTAGGCAGACACTGAGCCAGACGGTAGGGAAGTCCTGCTGAAGGCAAAACCAATACAACATGCAAGACATTCCTCAAACGCCTTAGATACAAATACTGCTTTTGCATGTAGTTTTATTGAAGGGAATTTTGTGTCCTCCCAACCCCCAAGAGATATACATATAAGATGTAAAATGGAAATATTCTACATTTCTTTTAAGTCTTGACATTTTGATGCAGTTTAAAATGATATCTGCTTAGTCCTCTATTGTAAATTTTTTTCTATTTTTGATCTCACCATGTGGCATTTGGTATCTTAGTTCCCCTACCAGGGGTCGAAGCTCTGCCCACTGCAGTGGAAGCACGGTGTCTTAATCACTAGACCACCAGGGAAGTTCCAGACTTCTCTTATATTAATAATATTGTTTAGTTAAGTACTGTTGTTGTCCTTCTGTTTATTTGAGTAAGGTTATGTGACTCACCTAAAGACGCACAGGAAAATAAGGGGCAAGATGGCCATCTGATTAAATTTCCCCATTAGACTAAATCTCTTCAAGAGTTGAGAAGCAAAGAAATGAGGCAATCACCATGCAATTCAGGTCAAAGGTACTGTGTTGAGAGGGCATTAAGATAGCTGCCTTAGTTTTTAAAATATATTTATTTAATTCTTGGCTGTGTCGAGTCTTGGTTGTATCGTGAGGGCTCTCTTGTTGAGGCGCAGAGGCTCAGTTTCCCCATGGTAAGTGAGATCTTAGTTCCCCAACCAGGGATTGAATCCACGTCCCCTGCATTCAAAGACAGATTTTTAACCACTGGACCATCAGGGTAGTTCCTGACTGCCTTGGTTTTGGCCCCTTTTTCAAGACTAAGATTTAGAACGTTGATCAAAGAGAGGAATTCTCCAATTCTGATATAATAATTGGGCTTCCCTGGTGGCTCAGATGGTAAAGAATCCACCTGCAATGCAGGAGATCTGGGTTCGATCCCTGGGTTGGGAAGATTTCCTGGAGGAGGGCATGGCAACCCACTCCAGTACTCTTGCCTGGAGAATCCCCATGGACAGAGGAGCCTGGCAGGCTGCATGCAGTCCATGGGGTCATAAAGAGCTGGACACAACTGAGTGACTAAGCACACAATTTAATAATTACATTTTTGCTGTTTTTTACTAAGTACATTGGACCAGTTTCTGGTGTTGGTTTTGCCAGTCTATTTCTCTGGACCTCTTATAGAATGAAGTGCTGTGCTTTGCTAAATCCACTTCAGTCATGTCTGACTCTGCCACCCCATGGACTATATATAGCCTGCCAAGCTTCTCTGTCCATGGGACTCTCCAGACAAGAATACTGGAGTGGGTTGCCATGCTATCCTTCAGGGGAACTTCCTGACCCAGGGATCAAACCCACGTCTCAGGTCTCCTGAATTGGCAGGTGGATTCTTTACCATTAGTGCCACCTGGAAAACCCCTGTAGAACGAAGGGACTGGACTAAATCCTCTCTAAATTCCATTCCAGTTCTGTTATTCAGAATTTCTGACTCTATGAATAGGATCTTCCATGAGTCTGGTCTTTCAGTCACCTTACACAAGGCCCAATTCAAGAATTATGGTTACCAACAGGGGAAATGTGAATTTTGTGGGTGTATGAGATTTGTTCCAAGAGAATTTGCCAGTCAGCATGCAGACAAATGTGGAAGGAGACTTAAGAACCATTTTCAAAAGACATGCATTTTGAATACGTCTTTCTGTATAATAAGTATGGATTTAAAATGGCCGGACACTTGGTACATCTCTTAGCTTCACTAGTCTCATGCTTTTTCATAGAAATTGTGCAATTCCTTTCTGCATTGTTTACATGTTGTTTTGAGGATGCAAGGGACCAATTTAAGCAATTATAGTGTTTATGATACACGCTGTGTGTTTAATGTTATGCTTTTGGGGATGACAAGACTGTTGATGATCTTTATGATATGCAACTCCTGATGGATATTGCTGAAGACTTGCTGATGTGATGACAAATAAATAAATAAATTTATGTGTGCATATATATATGTATATATATATGATATGTTTAGAAGGTGAGTAATAAATTGCTTCTAAAGTGCATCCAAGAGTGGGACAAAAAACGAGAGTAAATGACGTTTTTATTAATCATGTTTTCTATGAGTAATTCCATGCACTGTTCTTTTGAAATTGGTTAAAGGTTTGGAAAGATATAATTGGAAAATTTCACATAGCAGCTTTTAATGCAATTTTTAGAATCCCAGAATAAGTTCTTCTACCATGTTTTAGAAATATCATCTTGGCTTGTTGCAAGAGTGACCAGTTCAAGGCTGCTTTGACAATTAGTAAATCACTGACTCTCTTTGAATTGGTCTTAATTTCTATCTGAAAAAAAAATAGTGTATAAGATATAATTACTTTCTAACTGGAGAAGAGAATTTTGAAAACAATATATAATGATTTTTTTCACTTATATTGTTCTTTTATTCTTGGTTGCTTAAAGTTTCTAATTTGGGGTATTTTGCTTAATCTTACACATTCAGTCCTTAGAAGTAGATATATAGGAGAAAGGCATTATTGACTTTAAAGATGGAAAAACAGAAATAGGTTTGTAGAATAGTATAATAGCATGCTTTTTAGAATATAAGAATATACTCTGTAGATATACATGAAATGTTTGGTTATTGGTGAGTGTTAAACTATTATGGAAAATAATATTCTACATATTATTATGGTCAACTAATTTTTAATAATATAAATGATTATCAAAAAGTGTTTTTATGATATTCACTTGAAGATTCAAAATGATCTAATATATAGGTTTGGAGAACTTTAGTGATTTCCATGAAAGCCAGAATCACTCTTTTTTCTTGAAAAATAAATGCACAAATTCAAAATTAACAATAATGTAATGACAGTTGAAAGAAGCCAAGCCTTTATTTGCTCAGAAGAGAAACTTGTGAATCTTGAGGTAACTTTATCTTGCCTAACATTAGATCTGTTGGACTGTCTATTATCCTTGGGGCTTGTGTAGTTAGTACATGTTTGAGGAGGAAATCTTTGCAGAGGGTCTATGGACAAGGGACTTTTTGAATGCAGGTCCAGGACATACTTACCCTAAGGATGCCTGGAGTGGTGAATTATTATATAGAAATCCATGATATATTGGACTGTTTAAGACAACCATACTCTAAAGAATGCAGAATTTTAGTTCTTGTGCCAGTTCCCAGGTCTTCTGCCTCGTCTTTTCCAAGCCAACTCCCTCTGCTCCTTCAAGATCATCTTGGCCATTTCTTCCGGAAAGTTCCTTAGTGTCTAAGGAACAAAGCACCCTACCTCTGCTCCTGGGCTGCTGGAATGATCTGGCTTCTGCTCTGAGCTGTGGTCCCGTCAGGGACTGGGGCTGTCTTTGGTTTTTGTACCCCTGATGCCTAGCTTAGGGTGAAACAGCAGATAATCCATAAATGTTGAATGAATAAACATTTTTACTGTATACAGAAAGAATGACAGGTAAAAGGCTTAGATTATATAATCTCATGTCCAAAGTTTAAAGAACAGGCAATTTCTTTTATTAGGGTAGTCACTCCTATCGTTTGCAGGTAAATTATATATTCATAATGAAGTATTTTTTACCCTTGAACGTTCCTATTTCTTATGTCCAGTTTTTCTCCCCTGAAGCTTTTTTGTCATGTTTCCCACTCTTGAAACTTGTGCTTCCCTTACTTAAGAGTTTATTTTTATGTCAAAGAATGTGCGCTCAGTCACTTCAGTCGCGTCCTACTCTTTGCAACCCCATGGACTGTAGCCTGACAGTCTCCTCTGTCCATGGGATTCTCCAGGCAAGAATACTAGAGTGGGATGTCCTGCCCTTCTCCAGGGGATCTTCCCAACCCAGGGATCGAACCTGCGTCTCCTGCATTGCAGATGGATTCTTCGACACTGAGCCACCTGGGAAGCCCTTATGTCAAAGAATCCCTTATGACAAATGAGTTGGTGAAGTTTGTCTTGATAGTGGTAGCTAAAGAGAAGTTTATTCTACCTCAGTACATGGAAAATAAAGAGATATTTGGGAAAGTCAGGACAATCAGAGGATAGTGAGGTAAATGACTGTCTTCCAGGGAACTGCAGTTGTGATCCATCTGAAACGAAGAAGGGGAAGAGTACAATCCAACTTTTCTCTTCTAGAAAGGGTTTTACGTGCTGAACCTTCTAACAAGGCATTCTGGTTGCAAAGAACTAGACCACTGAAGTTTCCTTGAGAAAAGGGATTTTCATTGTGAGGATGCTCACAGATGGAACCTGGAATTAGAACTGGAAATCTCTGAGCTACTGAAGAAACTCTAGGCACCACCGTCTGTCTTCCATCAGTCCTGTCCTCTCCAGGGTGTGTTTGCTTTCCTTAAGCTTCTTTTGTTGCCTTCCTTGAGATGCTTTTGCTGCCTGCTGGTTTGGTCGTCTAACGTTATTCGGAATAATCACTCTCAGTCTCATAGCTTTTGTTTACACCTAACTGTTGCTTCTTTAACTTGCCAAGGGCCCCCCATGAGAACCCTACACCTTTTCTCCCTTACTTCCTTCATAGCTTCTTCCCCATGGCTTCTGTCCTTTCCATCTTTTATTTGTAGTGTTCCCTGCGAATTGCTTCATTCTCTCAGAACTCCCTAATTTAGATTCCCAAGAAAGAATCCAGCTGAGCCTTTCATTGCCCTGTCTTATAGGGCTCTAACCAGTCTATGATTGGAGTTGCCCACGGATCAGAAGTGCACCTTTATTTAGTTCAGGATGCTGTGGCAGAGGGTGGTGAGTGGGAACAGGCGGGTTGTCAGTCAGTATAAAACTGGATTGCCTTTTAGTAGGAACTATGGAAGGGCCATCTTCTCTTCCATATAGCTCACAACAAATGTACTTGACATATCTATTATGAGTCCATTAGGGAAGTCTGAGAAATTAAAGATAACCAGATTATTAAAAATTAAAATGTTTCATGGATGATGATTAGTATAACTGAGATAAGACCATGGGAACAAATAGCAACTCTATAACCAGGAAAGAAATTGGGAGAGGGAAGTGTATTAGAGTTAGTTCTTAGATGAGTGGCATCATTTCATACATTTATTAAAGAATGAAGGTAGATAAATAGTGAAAGTGAGACTATATTGACATGAATCCCAGAGGCTAGTTTAAAAAGCAAGCATAATCCTGGAATTGAGGCCCGGGGTGAGGATAAATAGGAATACTAAGCTTTTGGGGGAGTTTCTGCCTATCCTTTCTTCCTGTATTTTATCCCTCTTCTTCTCTGTTCTGTACTTGATCCCTCTTAACTTTAGCTTCTGGAACCATCTGTCATGAATTAGTGATCTGACCTTGGGCTAGTTATTTATTCTCTCTCAAACTCAATTTATTCATCTGTAAAATAGGTTAATGATTATTATTTCAATAGCTTATTATATGAATTAAATTAGATGGCATAATATATTTAAAGTGACTGGTACACATTACTTAGAATGTCTTAGGTGCTCAGTCAATTGTAGCAATTATTCTAGCACAAAGGAAGGAAGGAAGTGACTAAACAATGTTCTGAGCAAAATTTTCCTTGTCATATCATTTATTCCTTGGGATAATCCCACAGGACTTGTATTATTTCTACTTTTTCTTTTATTGACGTACAAGTACAGTATTATATAGTTCATGTGTTATTTCTACTTTATGAGTGAGAATACACTAATAATATTTAATAGGTATTTGCTGTGAGGAAAGCACGAGCTAAATCCTTTCTTGTGTTGTCATATTTGAACCAAGATAGATACTGTTCATGTCTTCATCTCCTAGTTGAGGAAACTGAGTTCTAGAGTTGGGAAGTTGGTTGGCAAGTTCAACTTGCCCCAAATCATACATCTAGTAAGTGATAACCAGAGCTTGGGTGTAAGTCTATCTGAACCTAGGCCAGTCTGACTGAAGTTTTCCAAAGTCACAGAGTCAATGAATGTGAGTATGACTGAGTCGAGACTGAGGTCTTGGTTAGGGCAGTAATTCTGTAGTTCACTACCAGAGCTACACGCTGATGAAGAATAGTGGTAGCCGTACACACACTTGTGCTGCATCTGAATCTGAGTGCCATGATTGAATTGCAAGGGCAAACTTTGGAAAGGGTACAAAGGGGAAAAATTTTTTTAATAATTGAAATATGTTAAAATAAGTTCTCTCAGACTTGCTGAAATGATTTAACAAACATGTGTTGGAAATGTCTATTGTGTGTCAGGCAATGAAAAATAGGCTTGGCACTGTGGAAATGCAAGATGAGGAAGGCTAACTCCCTGCCTTTAAGGTTCTTTCGTTCTGGTGGATGGAGATAGATACTCACCCAACCAGTGATAAAGCAGAGGGCAACAGATGAAAGAACTGTGGAGTCAAGAGAGAACATTAATTTGGTGGTGAAGGGTATGTTGGTGGAAGGAACCTGGGAAGTCTTCGTGATGGAGATGGCATTTGCAATGGTTTTTGAGGGGACAAACATGGAAGTACTGCCTTCTATAGTTTCTTTCTTTTTCACACCAAGGATTTCATAAAGGATGGTATAAAGAAGATAACTACTGTGGTAATATGTGGCTAGATTATAGGATTTCAAAGAGTAAATTCTTTGACTAAAAGTAGAGAAACATCTACTCTGATTAATCATAGAGAATAAACAACAAGGTTCTATTGCATAGCACAGGAAACTAGAATCAATATCCTGTGATAAATCAAAATGGGAAAGAATATAAAAAGAACATATGTATGTATATACCTGGATCAGTTTGCTGTGTAGTAAAAATTAACACAACGTTGTAAATCAACTGTGCTTCAATTAAAAATGATTTTTAAAATTAAAGGGAAAAATCATAGAGGTATATTGGTATTTTTCTGGTCTACAATTATGTATATTTTTATTGAAGGAATCAGAATGTGGAATCCTCTATTCTGTGCATCCTCAGTTGGTTGTCCAGCTATCCAGCAAGAGCCTGCAAATCCCTCCAATGGCCAAATGGTACACCAGTAGCTGTTCTCAGCCATATTGAGTGGTATTAACTAGGTATGAGCACATAGGTCATTTATCCATCTACACTTCGATTAGATTTTTTTCTGTAGCTGGGAATTCCCAGTTTTCCTTACATACATTATCAGGCTTTCTGAATTTTTTTGGACAGTCCTAATTGAAAACATTTTTGTCTTGTTTTCCATAAGTTTATTTGTGATTGGTAGTCTGTTTCCAAATGTTCTTTCAGGTTGTTAATTAGATGGAGTTTCCACATCTTAATCCTGTTTACAGAGACCAAGAAGACGTCTTCCACTTATGTACCTTATCCACTTGCAGTGAGAACGTCCATACTTGTGTTTATGCTGTGAGGTAGAAACCCAGCTCAAAGAAGGCAAGGGCAACGCACTCCAGTACTCTTGCCTGGAGAATCCCATGGATGGAGGAGCCTGGTAGGCTGCAGTCCATGGGGTCAGGAAGACTCAGACATGACTGAGTGACTTCACTTTCACTTTCATGCATTGGAGAAGGAAATGGCAACCCACTCCAGCATTCTTGCCTGGAGAATCCCAAGGATGGGGGAGCCTGGTGGGCTCCCAACTATGGGGTCGCACAGAGTCGGACACGACTGAAGCGACTTAGCAGCAGCAGCAGAAACCCAGCTAAAAAGATCTATCATTTTGATTAATTTTGGTTTTTTGCTCAAGTCCCCTTTTCCCAAGCTCTGTCTTAATGTTCATCCTTTTTTTTTTCAAAGTCTAGCTCAAATGTCACCTTATGACAAAGTCTTTCTCAATTTCTAACAAGAAATCTCTCCAACTCTATGGTATCCATGTTATCTTGTTCTTTTCTTGGAATGGTCATAATAGCTATATGTGTTTGCTATCACAAATCCCTTAATAGGTAATAAACAAGAGGGCAGGGCCTTGAGTTCTTGAGGGGACTTGAGTTGAGTTCTAGTCATCTGTGTGTCCTTCAAAATACCCAACAGGGGTCCCTGCTTTACAGGTGCTTGATGCTCGGAGATGTTTACTGAACTGAACTTAATTGTATTCTGGGTTTTATTGGATTGGTTTTGGGTATGGTAACCTTGATGTCTGAGCCCCAGTTCCCTTTTGGAAAAGAAATGTTGCTTTAAAAAAGAAATAAAAGCATCATCTTAGTGATTTTAGGATGAAAGAAATCATGTAATATAAATAGTAATTATTATTAATAAGCATCATTAACATAGCATGGACTGATAGGGTTATTTTCGTTACTTGCTTTTGCTGGTTGAGTGGGCAGGCTTGGTATACTAACTGGTCTTTTCCATCTCTAATATCTATGATTCCTTGAAATTTTATGTAGACAAGTACAAGCTAATGTATACTGGAAGGAACAATTGAAACAGCTCATACTCACTGATGGGCTCTGAATTACTCTACTTGTAAGTGCTCAGGAAAAAGATCTCGGATTCATTGTGGATTGCTCAATGGGGACATCTGCTCGCTGTGTAGCAGCAGTCAGAAGAATGAATGAGATATAATAGGCTGTATTAACTTTGAGAATGGGATAAAGAATAATGCAGAAGATAATACAGTGCACATAATTTGGCATTGACTATTTCTGTAATTACAATAAAACATTTTAATGATATACATTGATGTTATGACTTCACCTTAAAATCAGAATTCGGCATTGAGTCCTTTCATTTCCGAGAAAACAAAGCAGAAATATAAAGGATCCAGAGAAAAACAACAGACTGTCTCCAAGACATACAAGGGATTTGCCTATAATGAGAAACTGAAATGACAAGGACATTTTAATTTGGATAAGGGGGAAAATGACATTGTATAAATTTATTTAAAATTAATGAAAGTTTCACAAAATTACTAGCTTCTGATTATCCCTGGTAATGGAGGTCAGAGATAGGCAGGATAATTGAAATCCCTGATAATCTCCAACCCTCATTTCAGATATTAGTTGTAGGATCCAGTCCTATGGAAAGTTTTAACAGATGAATAAATAAGACATAGCAGCCCAGGGTTTGTGAACTAAATGGCTCATGAGAAAGACAGTGTGGGTTGTTGGGAAACACACAGAATTTGGAATAAGGTAAACAGAGTTCTATTTTCTCATTTCTGTTTATCATCCATACAACCTTGAGTGATATGCTTAACTTCTATGAGACCCAGTTCCGTCATCTGCAAAGTGAAGGATCTGTAAAATTATAGTCTGTTGGGAAAACTACATACATTCATTGGAAGTGGTTGGTGAGTGGTCATGTATGAATTTGAGAGCTGGTTGTCAAGAGTGTTATCCCACTTGGTTTGCCATCTCGAGAGCAGACATGGCTCCCAATACCAAAGAGGAGAAGGGGGCTCGCAATACTCTTCCCTTCTCTTCAATCTGTTGTCTCTTGTGCTCATGGTAGGAGGTTTTAGAAGAAGTATGAAACATTTCCTTCATCTCCAGAACCATCTGCAGCATGCCTACTTCCTTGCTTCTAGAAAACCTTAAGATAACTTTGCATATGTTTTTATTAATGCAAGATTATTTAAAGGTCATCTCCTGTGATTTTCTCAATAGCCCTATAAGGCTCATGCTGCAATTATCCTCACCTTCCAGAGTGGAGATGCTAAGGCACAGATACCTTGCTTAGGGATACATAGTAATGGCAGAATACAGAGTCAAACCTATGCTCTCTTGCTTCTGGGTTGATTTTAAAATTCTAGAAAATTGTCTCTTGTGACAATATTGATCCCTTTTCTGGGGAGTGGCTGGGCTGGCGTTTCCTTATTTCCCTGGGAACTCCCTCTCTATCCTTTGGCACACAGTTCAGGATTCATCACCAGAAGTCATCTTGTCTGCCTTCACACCCCTGTCTTGTAGCTCTTAACAGGTTATTATGTTAACAACAGTAGAAACCCTTTTACCCTGTTCAATGAATAGTTGGTGACTTAGCTGAACAAGTTAGTTAAAGCAAGAATCATACAAAGTGATGGAATCATCCCTTAAGCCTTTATTTCCACTTAAAACATCCCTCAAGTTTTTGATGTAGGGCCAAGGCCTGTCTTTTGAGTTTAGGGCCTCCCAGTAGTACTCCTCATCCTATTTCTCATTTAAGCCACACCTCCAAGGCTTTCACAGTCATTTTGTCTCAGTTTCTTTAAAGTGGAGCTGCATCTTACAGACATTCTGTGAGACAGTCAGATTTTTCCAGATTTAATGATGGCTCTTCCCTGGTGGTTCAGTGGTAAGAACCTGCCTGCCAATGCAGGGAACGAGAGTTCAGTCCCTGGGTTGGGAAGATCCCTTGGAGGAGGACATGGCAACCCAATCCATTATTCTTACCTGGAGAATCCCATGGACAGAGGGGGCCTGGCGGGCTACAGTCCATGGGGTCGCAAAGAGTCAGACATGCCTGAGTGGCTAAACAGCAACAACCCCCACAACCTAAGTTGACAATACATTTTTAGTAACTCACCTTTAATGTGCCTTTCCCAAATTTTCAACTTATTGATAGATCTCACAGAGACAATTTTCTCTTGTGCACTCATATTTCATTATTTTAAGTAACTTTAATTAAATTGTGGAATTATGATAGGAAGAACTAGCATAAATAGTTTTCTCCATGGTGGGAGCAAGCAGGGTGCAGGCCTCCTGGAGTAGCCACTCTTGGCTATGATCAGGCAGCATGCCGTGGGCCTGGTCTTTACATTTGCAGAGGTAATGGAGACCACAGATGAGTCTCAGTCAAGTGCTGGCCACTTAAGAGAGCCCTGACTCAGTATGGCTTCTTTTCCATGTCTGGCCTAGAAGATGAATACCTTGAAACTTTAGCTTTTATCTTTTGGTTAGTCCCAAAACCCAGTACAGTGATAGGTATGTATATGTGCTTAGTCATGTCCAACTCTTTGCGACACCATGCCAGGCTCCTCTGTCCATGGAATTTTCCAAGCAAGAATACTGGAGTGAATTGCCATTTCCTACTCCAGGAGATCTTCCCGACCTAGGAATCGAACCCAAATCTCTAGTATTGGCAGGCGGATTCTTTATCACTGCACCACCTGGGAAGCCCAGTGGGTGTATAGTGGACCCTCAATTAACACTGATAAACTAGCTAACTGATTATACCAACAAAAGCAAACTCAGCTTTGTTGCTGCACATCTTCTGGTGAGGGTCTTAAGCACCATCCTCTGTGCAGAAGTTGGATTAGAGAGAAAGAGTTAGCAAAAACATTCCCTAATATTGCTGTAGGATAAGATGATATAGACCATTAGAAGTTGAATGGAAGGCAACTACAAAGAAGTCAATTTTGTATAATATGTAATTAACCTGGGTAACTCACTAGCACAAAGACAGTACACTTGGTAACATCTTATAAAGGATTAGATAATATTCTTACATGAGGAAAAATCCATACTTACAACCACAGTATTTGACTGTGAAAAGCCTCTCTGATGATTACTTTCAGGACCAGCTGGGTCAAGAGACAATTTCCCTGACTGACATATCTTTGCAATGTTGAGTTTATGGTATGCTTCTTGTGACAAACTAAATCATCTTGAATTGAGCCCCAGAAGAGGAAAGAAGTCAGATCTGAAGTATATTAAACTTGATGGCAGATTTGGGAGATGCAGATAGAATGTTGGTGAGGGCAGGGATATTCTCTTTCCTAAAATAAAGGAAATCAACCCTGAATATTCATTGGAAGCACTGATGCTGAAACGCCAATACTTTGGCCACCTGATGCAAGGAGCCGACTCATTGGAAAAGACCTTGATGCTGGGAAGGATTGAAGACAAAAGGAGAAAGGGGCAGCAGAGGATGAGATGGTTAAATGGCATCACCAATTCAATAGGTATGAGTTTGAGGAAACTCCAGGAGATAGTGAAGGACAGGGGAGTATGGCCTGCTCCAATCCATGGAGTCGCAGAGTTGGATATGACTTAGCAGCTGAACAAGAAGAAGATACAGTGGGCAAAAACATTTAGCCTTGTGCTCAAAAAATGTTTGAAACAAAATTAACAGAGCAAGCATAGTTGGAAAAGTACAGAAAGTTTCTATGATGAGTAAATGGGATGAGAAAAAGTATTGGTTCAGTTCAGTCTCTCATTCGGGTTGACTCTTTGCAACCACATGGACTGCAGCACACCAGGATTCCCTGTCCATCACCAACTCCTGGAGCTTGCTCAAACTCATATCCATTGTGTTGGTGATGCCATCCAACCATCTCATCCTCTGTTGTCCCCTTCTTCTCCCGCCTTCAATCTTTCCCAGCATCAGGGTATTTTCCACTGAGTGAGTTCTTCACATCAGGTGGCCAGAGTATTGGAGCTTCAGCATCAGTCCTTTCAATGAATATTCAAGTCTGATTTCTTTTAGGATTGACTGGTTTGATCTTCTTGCCGTCCAAGAGACTCTCAAGAGTCTTCTCCAAAACCACAGTTCAAAAGCATCAATTCTTCAGCACTCAGCTTTCTTTATGGTCCAACTCTCACATCCATATAAGACTACTGGAAAATATACACACACACACACATATATATATATCTCCACACTATGTATATATTTACCTATGCATATATATATACACACACACATATATTTGCTTATTATATGTATGTGTGTGTGTATATATACATATACATATACATATACATATACATATATGTGTATGCTGCTAAGTCGCTTCAGTCGTGTCCAACTCTGTGCAACCCCAAAAATGGCAGCCCAGCAGGCTCCCCTGTCCCTGGGATTCTCCAGGCAAAAACACTGGAGTGGGGTGCCATTTCCTTCTCCAATACATGAAACTGAAAAGTGAAAGTGAAGTCTCTCAGTCGTGTCTGACTCTTGCCTACCAGGCTCCTCCGTCCATGGGATTTTCCAGGCAAGAGTACTGGAGTGGGATGCCATTGCCTTCTCCATATATGTGTGTATATATATACAAATAAGTAAATATATGTATAGTGTGTGTGTATGTGTGTATGTATGCAGTAGAAATGACACTCCATAGGATCTGGTGTGAATCATCTCATTAATTTTCCATATTGTGTACCTGTTGGCCAATTCCAATAATTAATTCTTGCTGCTGCTGCTGCTAAGTCACTTCAGTCATGTCCGACTCTGTGTGACCCCATAGACGGCAGCCCACCAGGCTCCCCGTCCCTGGGATTGTCCAGGCAAGAACACTGGAGTGGGTTGCCATTTCCTTCTCCAGTGCATGAAAGTGAAAAGTGAAAGGAAGTCGCTCAGTCGTGTCTGACTCTTCGCGACCCCATGGACCACAGCCTACCAGGCTCCTCTGTCTATGGGATTTTCCAGGCAAGAGTACTGGAGTGGGGTGCCATCGTCTTCTCCGAATTAATTCTTGAGGCCCTCCCTATTCTTCAAGAGGTTATGAAGCAGTTATCTAGAAAAGTAAGAATGGAATTAACATTGTATTGAGCATTCATTGTGTGCCAGTTATTATGCTAAGTATTTGATATAGCTGAGCATATTCCTGGAGAAGGCAATGGCAACCCACTCCAGTACTCTTGCCTGGAAAATCCCATGGACGGAGGAGCCTGGTATGCTGCAGTCCATGGGGTCACTAAGAGTCGGACACGACTGAGCGACTTCACTTTCACTTTTCAGTTTCATACATTGGAGAAGGAAATGGCAACCCACTCCAGTGTTCTTGCCTGAAGAATCCCAGGGACAGGGGAGCCTGGTGGGCTACCATTCTTGGGGTTGCACAGAGTCAGACATGGCTGAAATGACTTAGCAGTAGCAGCAGCAGCATATTCATTTGAATATAAGTTGAAATTGATTTTTTAAGATCAACATTACTTTATGGGCCACTATGAAAGAAAAAAACAAGAACTCCCAATTAACCGTAGCACACCATCAATGTTAAAATATATCTTGATTTCAGAGCTATTAAGATGTTAAGATAAATATGCATCTTAGAGAATCAGTGAGATATAGTATCTCATTTAATCCTCCCAATGACCCTTGCATTAAGCATTCATATTGCCAGATGAAGAAACTGAGGCTCAGAGAAGTCATTTGCCTAAAGTCAAGTAGCAGGTAAGTGTTAGAACTGGAGTTGAACCCAAATGAATCTGTCTCCAAATCCACTACCCTTTCCCTAGTTCCATAGTTCTATGCCCTTTTCATAGTTATATAGTTCTATGATGCTGATGGAAACCAGTTCTTGCCAGGGATTCAGAGATTTTAGAAAATAAATAATAAAAACAGTGTATTCTACTAAAAGCACTCACCTTTGAACTTGTCTCCCCAAAACCTTTCCTCAGGGGAAAACTGAGTGACACTAGAGTCAGTAAGAACCATGGATTTCTAAGAGTAAAAGGACAGTTTGAGTTCCTCTGGTTCAATGTATGTCTGGTGGCTGAACGCTGATGACAACACTCCCCCAGGGAGCCCTGTGGCCTATGAGAAACACCAGCAGGGCAGGGCCACTTGGGCAGCTCGGTGTTCCTTTTGTGAGCTTTGCTTTCATCTCTTCACTAGTCCAGTTCTGTGTGTGGAGAGTCTAGAGTTGACCTCACTGTATTGGCACCACATGGCCCTTCCCATATTCGAGAACAAGTATGAGGGCCCCTGCAAGACTTGTCTTCTCCAAGGTGAACCTTCTGAGTTCCTTACAGGACATGGTATAGAAGTCTCTCTGGCTGCTATTCTGTTGTCTGCATTCTTTTGAAAAAAGGCATTCAGAGGGTTTCCCAGGTGGCTCAGTGGTAAAAGAATCTGCCTGCCAACCCAGGAGTTGCAGGAGACACTGGTTCAGTCCTTGAATCGGGAAGATCCCCTGGAGAAAGGCATGCAGCCCACTCCAGTATTCTTGCCTGGAGAATCTTATGGACAGGAGAGACTGGCAGTCTGCAATCCATGGGGTCACAAAGAGTTGGACACGACTGAACAGGCATACTCAGTCATTTTGTTTCATATAGGATAGAGATCTGTCACCTCCCAAATCTGCCTGCAATGTGGGAGACCTGGGTTAAATCCTTGGGTTGGGAAGATCCCCTGGAGGAGGACATGGCAACCCACTCCAGTGTTCTTGCCTGGAGAATCCCCATGGACAGAGGAGCCTGGTAGGCTATAGTTCATGGGGTCGCAAAGCATCTGACATGACAGAGAGACTAAGCACAGCACAGCACATCTCCTGGCACAAGCTGTGTGTACATTTGATGTGTGCAGAACCTCATCATAGAAGTACAGACTTCTCCTTCCTTCTCTCTCCACCCCTCCCCCTCCCTCGCCCTTTTCTTAACACCTACTGCTATGTAGGCCATCTGAACTTTAAAATTTATTTCATTAGAATTGATTAAGGATTTTTTACTTTGGGCATGTATTTGCTTTGTTTTGTTGATTTTTTTTTTTTTTTTGGCATTTGATACTCATCTCCCCCAATTTTGTAACATCCACAAGTGAGATTTTTTTAAAAAGGTTTTTCAGAGCATTAATAAAAGCATTGCAGCACAAATTGAGCTGGGTAGGGACAAAGACAGAGCTCACTGGGAGGTCATAGAAAATCTTTTAGTTGTTCAGTTACCAGTCCACCATATTCTTCTGTCCTACATTTCTATGCCCTGTATTTCCCTATCTTGTTTATAAGATATCAGTCTTATAATTATATCAGGGGTTTTACACATGCCACCTCATTTTACCCAGGCAAAATGTCCATAACAAGATATGACTGTCCCTGTTTTCAGTTCAGTTCAGTTGCTCAGTTGTGTCTGACTCTTTGCAACCCCATGGACTGCAGCACATGAGGATTCCCTGTCCATCACCAGCTCCTGTAGTTTACTCAAACTCATGTCCATTGAGTCAGTGATGCCATCCAACCGTCTCATCCTCTGTTGTCCCCTTCTTCTCCTGCCTTCAATCTTTCCCAGCATCAGGGTCTTTTCAAATGAGTCAGTTCTTCACATTAGGTGGCCAGAGTACTGGAATTTCAGTTTCAGCATCAGTCCCTCCAATGAATATTCAGAATTGATTTCCTTTAGGATGGACTGGCTGAATCTCCTTGCAGTCCAAGGGACTCTCAAGAGTCTTCTCCAACACCACAGCTCAAAAGCATCAATTCTTCCGCGCTCAGCTTTCTTTATAGTCCAACTCTTACATCCATACATGACTACTGGAAAAACCATAGCCTTGACTAGACAGTCCCTGTTTTACAGTTAGAGAGTACATCATGAGAAATGCTGGACTGGAAGAAACACAAGCTGGAATCAAGACTGCCAGGAGAAATATCAATAACCTCAGATATGCAGATGACACCACCCTTATGGCAGAAAGTGAAGAGGAGCTAAAAAGCCTCTTGATGAAAGTGAAAGAGGAGAGTAAAAAAGTTGGCTTAAAGCTCAACATTCAGAAAATGAAGATCATGGTATCAGGTCCCATCACTTCATGGGAAATAGATGGGAAAACAGTGGAAACAGTGTCAGACTTTATTTTGGGGGCTCCAAAATCACTGCAGATGGTGAGTGCAGCCATGAAATTAAAAGACGCTTACTCCTTGGAAGAAAAGTTACGACCAACCTAGATAGTATATTCAAAAACAGAGACATTACTTTGCCGACTAAGGTCCGTCTAGTCAAGGCTATGGTTTTTCCTGTGGTCATGTATGGATTGTGAGAGTTGGACTGTGAAGAAGGCTGAGCGCTGAAGAATTGATGCTTTTGAACTGTGGTGTTGGAGAAGACTCTTGAGAGTCCCTTGGACTGCAAGGAGATCCAACCAGTCCCTTCTGAAGGAGATCAACCCTGGGATTTCTTTGGAAGGAATGATGCTAAAGCTGAAACTCCAGTACTTTGGCCACCTCATGCGAAGAGCTGACTCATTGGAAAAGACTCTGATGCTGGGAGGGATTGGGGGCAGGAGGAGAAGGGGACGACCGAGGATGATATGGCTGGATGGCATCACGGACTCGATGGACGTGAGTCTGAGTGAACTCCTGGAGATGGTGATGGACAGGGAGGCCTGGCGTGCTGCGATTCATGGGGTCGCAAAGAGTCAGACACGACTGAGCGACTGAACTAAACTGAAACTGAGCCTCAGGCAGGTGAAGGAGCTCACCCAGGAGTGTTTGTTAGAAGCAGAACCAGGATTTGCAACCCATGTTTTACCCATCGCAAATCTTTTTTGCTGAAATTCAGAAATGGTATTTCTACCTCATTTTCCTGAACTACAGGAGAGCATTTCTGACCTCAAGGAGCCAGATATCATATAAGAAGTGCCTTCTGTTTCTCCTTCCCAGAGAACTGCAGGCAAGAGACTGGATAGCTCTCTTCTCTCTAACGATGAGAAGTCCTCACACCCTTTCCTTTTCGTTGACTTCTTTTAGAAACAGGCACAAAAACAGTGTTTGAAAAAGAAGATTCTTTCCTGAACAATAAAGGGCTATTGAGCAGTATTTGGACTTAGAAGAAAAGTTAAGAAGCTGGTAAAAGCCAGTTACCTAAACTCTTGGTAATAAAGTCGCCAGAGTTAGAACGCCTTGCTTTCTCTCCGTCCCTCAGCACATGCTGTGATGACTTCATATTTCAAAATAAATTACAATTGTAAAGTTAAAAAATAAAGAGAAAGAACACAACATAAATGATTTAGGGAAGATGCAGAGAACCAGCCCTACTGCTCAATCCAAGGCAGGTGAGCATGAATGAGATACATAAGGGGCTGCCAGTCCAGGGGAGGTGAGTCATGTGCTGAGGTGTTGACTGCCACGCTGCTCTCTTCGCTAAGGGACTGGCCTTTGGAGGATTCCTTAAAACCTTGTGGGAGGAGTCTTTTAAACCATAAAATAGTCATAAAAACAGGGCATGATAGTTCATGGGAGCATCCTTTTTATACGTAAATGATCTCAAATCCTTTTAAATAATTTTCTTTGTTTTGGCTGTGCTGGGTCTTTGTTGCTGCATGGCATTTCTCCAGCTGTGGCGAGCTGAGACTACTCTCTAGTTGCGATGCTAGAGCTTCTCATTGCAGTGACTTGTTTTGTTGGGGAACATGGGCCCTAGGGTGTGCTGGCTTCAGGAGTTGCGGCCTCGGGTTCTAGAGTACACATCTCAATAGTTGTGATGCACCGGCTTAGTTGCTCTGCAGCATGTGGAATATTCTTGGACCAGGAATCGAACCCGTCTCCTGTACTGACAGGTGAATTCTTTATCACTGAGCCACCAGGGAAGCCCCATAGGAGCATCTTGATTCTTAAACACAATTAATAATAATACAAGTCAATTGTGTCTGACTCTGCAACCCCATGGGCTGTATAGCCTGCCAGGCTGCTCTGTCCATGGAATTCTCTAGGCAAGAAGACTGGAGTGGGCTGCCATTTCCTCCTCCAATAATAATAGATGGTTTACAACTAAGCAATATACTAATAATATGTCTAATTTAAATAACACTGGGGACATTCAGTTAGCCTCCTTCATAAACAGAGTCAAAGTCTGTGTGTGAAGCAAAATATAGGGAATGAGGAAAGGTCACCTTGTTGCTTCCCAAACAAATTTGTGCCCGTTTTCTACATAAATAGAAGCCTTTGCTCCGTGAGAAAGTTCACTCAGTACCTTTCTTCCAAAGCAAAGTCGCTGAAGATAAATGAACTCACCCACACAATTGATTGAGGTAAACCCCAACACACTAATTCAGTCTTTCTGGAATGCTAATACAGTACAGTGAAGAATTAGGGAATTAGCTGAAACTTTTATCTTTTTTTAGAAAAAGGAGCTACTCAACTCAAAATTAATTGTGAAGTGAAATGGTTCTACATTATTTCCCATAAACCTACCTTGGGGATTGAAGGACTGTGGGTAGGGGGAGCCACAGACATGAAATCTGTGTCCTAAGGCACTGTTAACACAGTGTATGATTTTCAGCAACTCCCAAGTGACTTTTTCCTCACATCCATTCCATGTAAAACAATGGAAACCTATTTCCATGCTTATTTGTGTTTCCCAGGAGTCCTTAAGTGCCATGTGAAGATTAAAGGGCTAGGCCCTTCTTATTCCCTCTCATGATTATTCATAATTTTCTAAAATCGTCTTATTGAACTGCACGACCTAAAGATGAATTTTAGGTCTAGTGCTCTGTTTGTTCATTTGTTCATTCAACTAATATTTATCAAGGTCCTCATCCCACTCCAGTATTCTTGCCTGGAGAATCCTATGGACAGAGGAACCTGACGAGCTTCAGTCCTTGGGGTCGCAAAGAGTCAGACACGACTGAGCGACTGACACTTTCACTTTCTTTCCTGTACACTATGTTCTCTGCTAGGGCCTAACAAGCATTAAAAAAAAAAATGAATAAGGTTCAGTCATCATCCTTAAGGAGCTATTAATTTAGTAGAGGAGTAAGACATGTACACAGATAACTGTAATACAGAGAACAAGTTAATAAATGCTTTAAAAAGAGTCAGACCAGATCCCGTAGGAGGGTCACATCTAGTTAGAAAGAGCAGAGAAAGCCTCAGGAAGATGGTATCATTTGACTCCAGGGACTGGACAGTAGAAGGCATCTTACATATAACTGGAGGAGGCATCAATTCAGACCCAGGAAATGGCACGAGTAAAAGCAAGCCATGTGCTGAGAAGAGTAAGTAGACGATTTGACTAAAGCATAGGTCAGATGTAGGTAAGCATGGAGAGACAGCAGCTCAGGAGACAAGGTGGAGGATCTTAAACCTTGGGTTAGAGAATTGTAATTGAGTTTCTTGGACAGTGGAGAGCCATTGAAAATTCTTGAGCGAAAACGGTGACATAAGTAGATTTTACTTTTGGAAGATTTATTTGGCAATGGTCTGTGGTGTAGAAGAGTCAGTCAAGAGTCTGAAAGACCAGTTAGAAAGCTATTAATAGTAGCGTAGTTCCGGTGAGAAGTGGTGAGAACTTGAATTAGGGTGACGGCAATGGGAATGCAATGGAGCAGTAACTTCAGAAACAGAGAGGCTGAGAACTTCAGGAGGCCAAGTTGATAGGATCTGGCAGCAGCTTAAGTGGGGGTGGGGAGAGACTCACCCATGACAGATAACTGGCAAAATGATGATGCTCTTAAGAGAAACTGGATGTGTGCACTTATGTACTTAACATTTGTGTATTTGCATGAGGGGATGGCAGGATTAGAAATAATCTTTTAAAAGGCAAAATCAGATCTTATTGCCCTCTGCTTAATATCCAAATGGCCTTCCACTGCATTTAGAATGAAATCCAAACTCCTTGCCATGAACTTGTGTAAGCGCTCCACGATCTGGCCATTATGACTTACTCTAACCTTGTCTCTTGGCACTCTTTCCAGTGCTTCAGCTTTAGCCACCCTGGTCACCTTTCAGTCCCTTAAATGCACCAACTGTATTCCTGCTTCAGGGCCTTTGCATTGGTGCACCCTGTGCCCAGAACACTCTACTCTCACATAACTCACCTTTCTTGTCAATCAGGTCTCAGCTTCAACGTTATCTCCTCAGACTTTCCTAACTAATTAGTTACCATACCCTTCGCCCACAGCCACTCTTTCTCACATCATCCTGCTTTTTTCTTTATAACACCTACCATAATCTTAAATGATCTTATTTGTTTATGTTGGATCTGTTCTCCTCTAACAAAACTCAGCTCTAAGAGTGTATCTATATCATAACTATATCCCAGTTATTAGAATCAAGCCTAGCACATAATGAGGTGCTTCATAAGTAGTTGCTGAATGATTAATTAATTCTCTTTGGAGAATGTTGGCTTTTTATTCAGGTGTCACATTCATGTGGCTCAGATGGTAGAGAATCTGCCTGCAATGCAGGAGACCCAGGTTCAGTCCCTAGGTCGGGCAGATTCCCTGGAAAAGGGAATGGCAACCCACTCCAGTATTGTTGCCTGGAGAATTCCATGGACAGAGGAGCCTGGTGGGCTTACAGTCCATGAGGTCTCAAAGAGTTGGACACAATTGAGTGGCTAACACTTTAATTCCTTCACTTTCACATTCAGGTAGATTCAGGCAACAAATACTTGGATATATGGGATTAGAGCTCAGGAGAAAGCCAGGTTTGACATCTGACTTCCAGGAGATAAAAAGTCAAGAAATATATCACAACTCCTAGGCCTTTTTGAGCAAAGGCCTCACCTCTCCGACTTAACCTCAGTTATCCAAGTGAGTGTCTTCTGTCCTCCAGAGACTCTCTACTTGGTAGACTTTAGCAAAAATACTACTTTGTCAGATATAATTTTGAAATCCCTATTTTAGAGTTGCCCACAGAGTCTGCAGCACCTTAAAAATAATGCAAAATATTAATAACTTCCATTCACAGAGCTTTCATGCCAGGTAGTATACTAAATGTTTTCACATGTTATCTCATTTAATCCACTTTAAAACCTTGTAAGGTAGGCAATGGAGAAGGCAATGGCACCCTACTCCAGTACTCTTGTCTGGAAAATCCCAGGGACAGAGGGGCCTGGTAGGCTGCAGTCCATGGGGTTGCTACGAGTCGGACACAACTGAGCGACTTCACTTTCACTTTTCACTTTTATGCATTGGAGAAGGAAATGGCAACCCACTCCAGTGTTCTTGCCTGGAGAATCCCAGGGGCGGGGGAGCCTGGTGGGCTGCAGTCTATGGGGTCACGCAGAGTCAGACACGACTGAAGTGACTTAGCAGCAGCAGCAGCAAGGTAGGCAAAAGAATCCCCAGTTTTGCAGTGGAGGAAACTGAGACTCAGAAGTATAAATCCCTTGAACCATGTTAGATCTGAAGTTCAAATTCAGTTTGAGCGACTCCAAAGCCTAAATGTGCTCTGCAGTGAAGTGGGGAGTGGGGCGGTAGAGTTTGTGGGAGGGTGAGAAGGCAGTGGGAATCTTTCTTTTCCTTCGAATGCAGATGTGACTTCTGGAAACATACAGGAGCTGTAGAACAGAATCCCAGTTGTGCCACTCAATAAGCGTGTAATCTCAGACTAATAACTTTGTCAGCAATAAAATGCTGCTGAGAATGCTGTGTGATAGAATTTGTTCTGTCAAGTACAATCTGCAAAATGCTTGGCACACAGTGGGACTTAATTTTTCCTTTTTTTTTCTCACAAGAGACACACTTCTAACTCTTGATTCTTTCTGGGTTGGATGATCTTAGGTGGTGGATTATTGAGTTCCTTGCTTTTTCCTTGCTTTCTTATTATTGTATTGTATTGTATTGTATTGTATTGTATTGTTTAATCTGTAACCACTTCTACAATGAAGTTAGGCAAGAGTTTGGATTGGAGGTTGTACTGTCTGTTAAAGGAACTGGAGAAATGAAGTCAGAAGTGATTGATTTAAATTACTGCTTCATTTACTGTTTGACCCTGGGCAAGCATCTGGGTCTCAATTTGCTCATCTGTAAAATGAGATAATATTACTTGTCTTCTACATCACAGGGTTTTGGTAAGGACCAAATTATAGTCATGAAAGAACTTTGGAGAGCATAAAGTCATATATAATTGTGTGTGTGTGAGTGCTAAGCCGATTCATTTGTGTCCAATTCTTTGTGACTCTACGGACTGTAGCCCATCAGGCTCCTCTATCATGGGATTTTCTAGGCAATAATACTGGAGTGGGTTGCCATTTCCATTTCCAGAGGATCTTCCGAACCCAGGGATTGAACCTGTTCTCCTGCTTTGGCAGATGGTTTCTTTACCACTGAGCCACCAGGAAAGTCCCATATGATAGAATATCAAAGATCAAAAGAATGTTGCTGCTGTGTGACCCCATAGACAGCAGCACACCAGGCTCCTCCTCCTGGGGTTCTCCAGGCAAGAACACTGGAGTGGGTTGCCATTTCCTTCTCCAATGCATGAAAGTGAAAAGTGAAACTGAAGTTGCTTAGTCGTGTCCGACTCTTCACGACCCCATGGACCGCAGCCTACCAGGCTCCTCTGTCCACGGGATTTTCCGGACAAGAGTACTGGAGTGGGGTGCCATCGCCTTGGCCATCATCTATTCCAACTTCCTAATCTTATTTATTTATTTTTATCCATGCCAAGTGGCATGTGGGATCTTAGTTACCTGACCAGGGACTGAACCTGTACTTCCTGCATTAGAAGTTCAGTCTTAACCACTGGATTGCCGGGGAGGTCTCCAACTTCCTAATTTTACACACTAAAAAAATTAACCCCAAGGAAGTGAGATCACTTGCTTGACCTCATACAACTCTTCAATGGATTTCCACCGCTCTTTGCACAGTGTAACTGTGAACACACGAGTAATAGGGTAGCATTATTTTCCTCCTGGAGGGTGGCTGATATCATCCATCTCAGAAGAAAATATGTCTGAGACAGAATTTACAGGTTGCTTGCTATTGCCATTCAGCAGCCTTCTCCTGTCTGGCCTAGTGCTACCGGTAAGCCCTCCCTAAGTCATAGTGAAGACATGGTAAAAGCTGGCGGGCACACCTCACCCTTCCACTCCTGCCTCTGTTGAGTTACAAGGGCCCTAGAAGGCTGACTGCCTTGAGAACCAGAGTATTCTGTGGTTAAGAATTTGAATAAATTCCTCAGATCAGATCACATTCCTTGAGATTGGCCTCACTCCCTCTTTACACTCATTTGAATTATGATATATTGGATCTTTAAGCAAACTGCTCGGGCATTTAAAATGAGGATTGCTGTTCCCAAGGTTATATGTAATATGGATGTAAAATGGTAGACAGCTCTTGGTATTTGGTAGGTGCCCAGTAGACATTTAGTTCCCTTCCCTCCAGCTCTGTCCACTTCCACTACCATCCCCTTAGCAGCTGCCAGCCCATTCTGAGATAAACAATATGACACTTATAATTCCCAAGTTGCCAGAACCCTAAGCTACTGTTTTTTGTTGTTGTTTTTATTTGGTTTTGCTTTTAATTCTTACCTCTTTGGTCAACCTTGTTTGAGAGCCTACAATCAAGGGCCCTGTGTACGAACAGTTGCAGAGGTATGGGAGCAGGGGAGGTAGTTCAAGATTGTTATCAAGACAAAGGATCTGATTGGTATAAAAGCATTTCTAGAGACAACAGAAGTAGGAAGTGACCCAGAAAATGTGCACTATATGATTGCTCTGTCCTTCCATACCTATGTGTGAATTAAACAACAGTGGGGTTCATTCTTCACATGAAATGGCCATGGGGGCTTATTGGAAAAGGGGTTAGCTGGGTAACTGAGAACAAAAGATACGTATAGGCAGAGGTGGGTCCAGGTTTGGGGGAGTTGGAAGTTTATTCCGTTTGTGGGACCCTCCTGAAGAAAAGATTATTCAAAATTAATTAGGTACAGGACTCTGTAGGTGGGTTGTGAAAGTGAGGTTAAAGCTTCGTTGTCTTGTTCATTCATAAGTTTAGGCCTAAGAGGGTGTCTTCATGTTTACAACATCCCATGGGGTGAGGTGTGGGGGCAGCGGGATGCTGGGTGAAAGCTAATCAGAGAAGGATTCTGGTTATGAGAGGTAATTTATCAGGCATCTCTTCTTAACTAACCTTGTATTGAAGTTAGAAAATAAAGTTTGAATTGGACCCTGTGGGAAATAGAGCCTGGATGGGTATGAAGCCAAAGAGTGGGCCAAGGACATCCTCCAATGAAGGGAAGGGACAAATACTAACATTGTCTGTTTGCAGTTGTATTATGCTATTACAATACTATAATATATCTATATCTGTAGTATCTATAGTATTACATTAGGAATATCACCAGTAAGTTTAGGAAGAAAATTCTGGTCTGGCCTACTTTCCACCATCACAGACGACTTATTTCCAGAACATTCTAATTGAGTTGACATTTCACACATACTTGATATATGCCTAAGGGAAATTTATGAGGGAAAACCAAAATGGAACCCATTCATAGTTTTCTTTTTTCATTTATTTCTGAGTCCACTAAGAGCAAGAAAAAAAATATTTTATTTTAAAAACCAGATATATTCAACAATTAGTATTACAAAAATCCATCAAACTTGGCTTATAACTGACACTCAGTAGAAAATAATGCCTAACTCTATTAAAGGAAAATATATGAGGAAATAATGAGAATCTAAGAGGTGAAAGCAAGCAATGTTCCTGCATAATGAAACCTAAATCTTTTCCTGTCCTAGGACCCACACCCTCCCCTCGTCTCAGGAACCAATCTCTCCTGCCTCCTAATGCAGAGATCCCCTTATCTACTTTGAGGGTGGCATTGCTAGTGACCTAGCAGGTCTGACTGCCTTTCTGTTCAACTGCTGTCTATCTATTTCAAATTTTATCTTTCAGCTCTAATGGTTTTACACTTTCAAACTGCATGCATTTAACTCAGAAACTCACTTGTGCACACAAACACTAGCAAACCCCATCCAGTTTCCTTAACAAAACCTGCTGTTTTCTTTCTTTTGGAAGGCCTTGCATATCAAGCTTTAGATATGCTAATAATCTCACAGATCCCTGTAGCCAGCGCCTTATCTTTTTAGACCTCCAAACGACCCACTCATACCAAGAAAGTTCTAGTCATGTTCAGTTCCGTCAATTCCAGTCGCTCAGTCGTGTCCAGCTCTTTGTGACCCCATGAACCACAGCACACCAGGCTTCCCTGTCCATCATCAACTCCCGGAGTTCACTCAAACTCATGTCCATCGAGTCAGTGATCCCATCCAGCCATCTCACCCTCTGTCGTCCCCTTCTCCTCCTGCCCCCAATCCCTCCCAGCATCAGGGTCTTTTCCAATGAGTCAGCTCTTTGCCTGAGGTGGCCAAAGTACTGGAATTTCAGCTTTAGCATCAGTCCTTCCAATGAACACCCAGGACTGATCTCCTTTAAGATGGACTGGTTGGGTCTCCTTGCAGTCCAAGGGACTCTCAAGAGTCTTCTCCAACACCACAGTTCAAAAGCATCAATTCTTCTGTGCTCAGCTTTCTTCACAGTCCAATTTTCATATCCATTTATGACCACAGGAAAAACCATAGCCTTGACTAGATGGACCTTTGTTGGCAAGTAATGTCTCTGCTTTGTAATATGCTATCTAGGTTGGTCATAACTTTCCTTCCAAGGAGTAGTAAGCGTCTTTTCATTTCATGGCTGCAATCACCATCTGCAGTGATTTTGGAGTTCAAAAAAATAAAGTCTGACACTGTTGCCACTGTTTCCCCATCTATTTCCCATGAAGTGATGGGACCAGATGCCATGATCTTCGTTTTCTGAATGTTGAGCTTTAAGCCAACTTTTCACTCTCCTCTTTCACTTTCATCAAGAGGCTCTTTAGTTCTTCTTTGCTTTCTGCCATAAGGGTGGTGTTATCTGCATATCTGAGGTTATTGATATTTCTCCCGGCAATCTTGATTCCAGCTTGTGCTTCATCCAGCCCAGCGTTTCTCATGATGTACTCTGCATATAAGTTAAATAAACAGGGTGACAGTATACAGCTTTGACGTACTCCTTTTCCTATTTGGAACCAGTCTGTTGTTCCATGTCCAGTTCTAACTGTTGCTTCCTGACCTGCATATAGGTTTCTCAAGAGGCAGGTCAGGTGGTCTGATATCCCCATCTCCTTCAGAATCTTCCACAGTTTATTGTGATCCACACAGTCAAAGGCTTTGGCATAGTCAATAAAGCAGAAATAGATGTTTTTCTGAAACTCTCTTGCTTTTACGATGATCCAGTGGATGTTGGCAATTTGCTCTCTGGTTCCTCTGCCTTTTCTAAAACCAACTTGAACATCAGGGAGTTCACGGTTCACATATTGCTGAAGCCTGGCTTAGAGAATTTTGAGCATTACTTTACTAGCGTATGAGATGAGTGCAATTGTGCGGTAGTTTGAGCATTCTTTGGCATTGCCTTTGAGATTGGAATGAAAACTGACCTTTTCCAGTCCTGTAGCCACTGCTGAGTTTTCCAAATTTGCTGGCATATTGAGTGCAGCACTTTCACAGCATTATCTTTCAGGATTTGAAATAGCGCCACTGGAATTCCATCACCTCTACTCTCTTTGTTCGTAGTGATGCTTTCTAAGGCCCACTTGACTTCACATTCCAGGATGTCTGGCTCTAGGTGAGTGATCATACCATTGTGATTATCTGGGTCATGAAGCTCTTTTTGTACAGTTCTTCTTGTATTCTTGCCACCTCTTCTTAATATCTTCTGCTTCTATTAGGTCCCTACCATTTCTGTCCTTTATCGAGCCCATCTTTGCATGAAATGTTCCCTTGGTATCTCTAATTTTCTTGAAGAGATCTTTAGTCTTTACTATTCTGTTGTTTTCCTCTATTTCTTTGCATTGGTCGCTGAGGAAGGCTTTCTTATCTCTCCTTACTATTCTTTGGAACTCCGCATTCAGATATATCTTTCCTTTTCTCCTCTGCTTTTCACTTCTCTTCTTTTCACAGCTATTTGTAAGGCCTCCCCAGACAGCCACTTTGCTTTTTTGCATTTCTTTTCCATGGGGATGGTCTTGATCCCTGTCTCCTTTACAATGTGACGAACCTCCGTCCATAGTTCATCAGGCACTCTGTCTATCAGATCTAGTCCCTTAAATCTATTTCTCACTTCCACTGTATAATCATAAGGGATTTGATTTACTTCTCCCAATAGGGCTTTCTTTGTGGATTTAGGTCTTGAGGGCAGAACTGTGGTCAAACGATCTCGTAAAGGTGAGTTCCACAGCCTTGAGAGGCTTTATAACCTAACAGCGCAAAGTCTTAACAAATACCCTGTTGATCATTCAACCTAGAATGCTGTACTTCATGGAATCACAAAATTTCAGAGTTGTAGGGTCCAACATCTCACTGAATGCTTAAATCCTCTCTTGCATTAAATTTCATACCTGGGCATGTTGAACCAGAAAAGTTGTTGAGGTAAAAAGCTAAAAACAGGACAGTTTCTTTGTCATTTTACTTGGTTCCAAACAGAACACAAATAACAGCTTGTGATTTCTAGAAACCTATCTTAATAGAAATCTTTTACTTCTTTTTTTTCAAATAGAGAAACATAGATCAGATGAAATGAGAGGGCAAATTTAAGAGGACTTTGAGCAAACTTCTTTTACCTACTTTTACTTCTTTTACCTACTTCCTTCTTTCCCATAGTATTTTTTTATTTATTTGTGTCCTATTTCTCCCGTCATTTTTTAACATAGATGCAAAAATCCTCAACGAAATGCTAGCCATTCATATCCAACAATACATTAAAAAGATCATACACCATGATCAAGTGGGATTCATCCCAAGGATGCAACATTTTTCAACATCCGCATATCAGTCAATGTGATATACCACATCAACAAACTGAAAAATAAAAACAATGATCATCTCAATAGATGCAGAAAAAGCTTTTGACAAAATTCAGCACCCATTTATGCTAAAAAAAAATTCTCTATAAAGTGGGCATAGAGGGTACACACCTCCACATAATAAAGGCCATATACAACAAAACCATAGCTAACGTCATTCTCGATGATGAAAACTTGAAAGCATTCCCTGTTAAGATCAGAAACAAGACAAGGATGTCCACTCTCACCACTTTTATTCAACATAGTTTTGGAAGTCCTAACTACAGCAATCAGAGAAGAAAAAGAAGTAAATGGAATCTAAACTGGAACAGAAGTTAAACTATCACTGTTTGCAGATGACGTGATACTATACACAAAAAGAACCTAAAGATACTACCAGAAAACTGCTAGAGCTCAGCAATGAATTTGGTAAAGTTGCAGGATACAAAATTAATGCGCATAAGTCTGTTTCTCCCATCATTTTCTTTTTTTTTAATTCTTTTCTAAAAATTTATTTAATGAATATATTTTCCTGTACCAGGTCTTAGTTGTGGCATATGGTATCTTAGTTCCCTGACCAGGGATTGAACCCAGGCACCCTGCATTGGGAGCATGGAGTCTTAAGCCAATGGGCCACCAGGGAAGCCCCCTCCCATCATTTTCATTCGTTCATTCATTTATTCAGTCATTCCCTGAGAACTTATCACTGTTCCAGGTGCTAGGGATCCCTAAGAATCATAGATAAATGTCTTCCCTTCAGGGAGCATACTGCATAGTGTAGTGATGAATAAATAGCCCAATATTAATATAAAGCGATTAAGATGCTAAATAGAAGCCTGGAGGTGGGAAGGTGACCTCCGGGCAGCTGGGATAAGCACGGGGGAAGAAGAAAAGTCTTAAACTGAGATTTTCAGGCTTAGAGGAGTCTTCTGGGTAAACAAATAGGGAACCAAGGCAAGTGGAGGAAAAGCGTCCAGTAAGGGGGAAACAATGTACAAAGTCACAGAGCCATTCCAGAACCAAGCCTTTTTAGTAAATAACTATTTTCTTGAAAAGGATTGTTTTTGGAGAGAGTAGAAGGAAGTGAACAAGAGCCAGGAGAGAAAGATCTGTCCTATGACAAGGACTTTGAACTTTCTCCTGTAAAATCATTCTGACAGTACTTTCGAGCAGGGCAAGAGTTGGACATGACTGAGTGACTGAGCATGCACACAAGACTAGAGTCAGAGAGATTAAATAGCAGGCTGTCAGAGTGAAATAGGAGAGAGGTGGTGAGGGTCATTGACAGTGAGAATGAGGAGGAAGGGGTGTATTTTAAACATTTTGGAGGTAGAATCTGAAAGACAATGTGGTAGTGAGACAGTAGAGGCTGGGATGACTCTAAACTCTGGTTTAGGCACCTGGGTATTAAAAGTGTGGTTTTTCTGAAGGGAAAAAAAAGAGAGAGAATAGGGGTTTAAAAGGACGATCAGCCACAGCAAAAGATTACGTCTGTTTATGTTGAATCTGAAGACTCTGCAGGATGTCCTGATACCTTAAAAAAAAAAAAAAGATATTTATTTATTTGGCTGCACCAGGTCTTAGTTGTGGCAGGTAAGCTCTTTTGTTGTAGCACGTGAGATCTAATTCCCTGACCAGAGATCGAAGCTGGGCCCCCTGCACTGGGAGCACTGAGTCTTAACCACTGGACCACCAGGGAAGTCCCTGTCCTAGTGTCTTAATGGAGCTTGTGGTTGAGAAAAGTCTGGCCAGAGCTCAGTTAGCTTCAGCAAACAAATGTTGATTGTAACTTGCTATATGCCAACTATTGGGTTCAGCAGGGTGTCCGGGCTATAGATATTGGCTTGAGAACTATCTCCTTGTCAGTGGCAATTGAAGCTATAGGGTATCACATAGGAAGAGTGGGTTGAATGAAAAGAGAAGTCTTGGGATGGAAGTAAAAGAAAGTTGGGAAAAAGTGAGAAGTGAGAGGGGAATTAGAAAGCTGGCATCACAGAAGCTACAAGGAGACAAAAGGCCTTGAGGAGACAAGTGTGTGAATCCTGCAAAGCCAGGCAAGATATAGAGTGGAAAGTGCCATCTGCAGTTGACAACTTGAAGCTGTTTGTGACTTACATGAAAGCAATTTTTATTTTTATGAAGTGGGGTAGCCAGGAGCTTTGTATCATCTTCTTTGGAGCAGGGATCATGTTTTCAAATTCTTATACATTTATACTCTAACTTTTTTTCCTCTTCCTCATCCTATCCCTTTGCACACCCCTCCCCAAACACAACGTTGTTGTCTGATTTCTCCCCTAAATTCTAGACACGTTTACAGCTACCCAGGGACACCATGAGCAAAACAAAATGAATGCACTTTTATCTAAAAATCCGGAATCTCTTCCTGTGTTTCCTTTCCTAGTTAAATAATCCCACCTTTCATCTGGTCTCCTAAGCTAGAAATCTTGGCTCATTGAATTCTTTCTCTTCCTTACCTTCTACATCCAAACAGTCATGAGAATCTATTGACTCTACCTTAAAAAGTCTTCAAATTCAGCATTTACTTTCTCCATCTACACTTCTGGGACTTAATTCATTTCATCATAATGTTGTGTATGTTCGTGTTTCCTCCTCTAAATCCTGAGAGCCTTGAAAATAAGGTCATCCCTTTATTTAATCGTATAACTCTGTCTCTAGTGTAGTGTCAGGCACTCAGGCAGATGCTCAGCACGTTTGTTGAATGAATGAATGACAAGACCTTTTCATACTTGACATTTGCTTGGCTGGTCAGAAGCTTATGGAACCCTTTCTCTGCCTGTGGTCTGCCCTTTCTGCTCTCTGATCTGCCTGCCAGCCTCCTTCCTTCACTTTAGCTCCACTTGGATGACACTTTAGCTCCAGTTGGATGACATGTGACCTTTGCATGAAGATGATCAGATGCATTAAGTTATAAATTTGCCCTCTTCACCCCTCCAACAGAGGAAAACATTTCTCAGATAAGAAGAGTGATAGATAACCTAGTCTTCAGAGGTGTGGTGTAGTCCCTCAGTTGTGTCTGAATCTTTGCAATCCTATGCACTATAGCCCTTCAGGCTCGTCCAGGATTTTTAGGTAGTAATGCTAGAGTGGGTTACCTTTTCCTTCTCCATGGGACTTTCCAGACCCAGGGATCAAACTCAGGTCTCCCACATTGCAGTCAGATTCTGCCATCTGAGCCACCAGTTACTCCGGAGAGTAATTACCTCTGCATGGCAAGGATTCTGTCTTCCCAAGTATTACTCACTCAGTTGTGTCAGACTCTTTGCAACACCGTGAACTGTAACCTGCCAGGCTCTTCTGTCCATGCGATTCTCCAGGCAAGAATTCCCTTCTCCAGGGAATCTTCCCAACTGAGGGGCCAAACTCGGGTCTCCCGCATTGTAAGCGGATTCTTTACCCTCAGATCCGCCAGGAAGCCCCCTGCCTTCCCAAAGTTACCTTGTGGCTCAGAATAGAAATCCAGAGACTTCCCTGGTCCAGTGGCTAAAACTCTACACTCCCAATGCAGGGGGTCTGGATTCAAACTCTGATCAGGGAACTAGACCCCATGCTGCAACTCAGAGTTTGTTCTCCTGCTGCAACTAAAAATCCTGCATGCTGCAATGAAGACTGAAGACCCCATGTGCCACAACTAAGACCTGGCACAGCCAAATAAAGAATATTTAACAAGGAAAAAAAGAAAGAAAGAAAGAAACCCAGTAAGTGTTGGTTGGACTAGTGAATAAATGAATGAGCCAAAGCTTGAAGGCAGAGAAGTGTCAATTAGACCCCCAAGCTCAAAGAAGAACCACTTTCTTTCTACCAGGGAAAATTAACTGTAAGGACTTTTGGGGACGACCCGACGACCCATTTTTAAGTTCGGCCTCATGATGAGGTTCTTACTAGGGAAACTCTAGCCCTTCAGCCCTCCCCCATGTGTGATCATATTCTTCTAATGGATACTTGAAGCAACAGTGTCTCGTATTTTCAGGGATAGGCATACTCCTTATAGAGGAATGGATGGACCTACATAGTCCTGAAGATACCAGCCCCATCTGGGGCTTTTACTGGCCAAATGGAGTGAAAGGATAAGACATGGTCTCCCTGACACCTCTGCCTCAGGGGACTTCCTGGTACCTCTGTCATTCATAGGAACTGGTCTTGGATTGCTCAGAGTCTCATATTTACTGGGTCATTTCTCCTACACCTTTAAATGGGAGGACTTGTTTTTGGCAACTTAATGATTTTTTTTTTTTCCAACTGCAGCAAAAAAATGTAAAACATTTTTGTCTCTCTTTTGCTTCAGATGAGGAAAGCTGGTATAGTTTTCTCAGGCGAACATCCCAACATGCTGCCTTCAGTGGGGCATAGTCCTCTGGACTTGGGTTCATCATGTGACCTTTCTGCACCAGTTTTCTCGGTTGTCAGATGAAGGGGCTGGTTGACTTACCCAAGTTCTCCCTTAGACCTGCTATGCTGTGATTCGGGGGTTCAGAATATTTCCCTCACAACCCTAGTCACAGAGGCCCTTGCCTCTCTGACATGCCCTACATAGCACAGAAAGCTGAGTTATGGACACAAAAATGATACATTGCAACTGTATTCACACAAAAGACAAAATGACAATCAGGAGAATGGCACAACCATTCCTTTTATAGGTTTCTTCATTTTACCCAAATATTTATTTATTCATTTTTATCCTCTTAATCACCTATTATTTTTAAAAACATTTTAATTAAAGTATAATTAATTTACTGTGTTGTACCAATCTCTTCTGTACAGCATAGTGACCCAGTTATACACATATACACTTTCTTTTTTTCCTGTTCTTTTCCATTATGGTTTATCATAGGGTACTGACTATAGTTCCTTGTGCCATACAGTAGCACCTGTTGTTTACCCATTCTAAATGTAACAGTTTGCATCTACCAGCCCCAAACTCCCAGTCTATGCCTCTCCTTCCCCCAGCCTCCTTGACAACCATAAGTCTGTTCTCTATGTCTGTGAGTCTATTTCTGTTTTGTGGATAGGTTCATCTGTGCTATATTTTAGATTGCACATGTAAGAATCACCTATTATATTTTAAGGCCTGTGCTAATTCCTGTTCCCTTTCAGGATTCCTTAAAATTATGTTCTTCTCATATGTCAGACTGGGGTTCTCTGTAACCAAGGGCCTTTCTCTTGAATTGCTCACTTGCCTGGGTTGCCCATGCTCTTAGGAATGGTAAGGAACCAATCTTATGACCAGTGGGAAATAAGGAAGAACTTTTAACTCCCATAAGTCTACATCCATAAAAATCCATCTTCAGCAAAGAAATGGAGGCCAGGAATACCATATGGGTGTTATCTGCTTCTTAGGTGGGAATCTCCGGAGCCATCCTGCCAGATGAGCAGCCAAACCAATCTCTGGCAAAGACAGGCTCATGCTTGGTCTCAGGGAACCTGCCTGCATACCTGCCATCCACCAGCTGTACACTGTGGGGCCCACTCAGGCATCCCTGAGGACACAGTGTGTCACAGACATTCCTAGTCAGGTCCCATTACAATTAGAGACAATTCATTAGTGGGCAAGAGGTGGTAACTCACTGTTATATGACATTTGCAATGTGCAATCGGCTGTGGCATTTACTATCCCTTTTGATTCTTATAACTCTGGTAGGGGTGAGGGGTGGGAGAAGGATGGCTCTTATCCTCATTTTACACTGGAAGAACACACACTGGTGGCTCGAGCGGTAAAGAATCCACCTGCAATGTAGGAGAAGAAGGAAATGCAGGTTCTGTCCCTGGGTCAGGAAGATCCCCCGAAGGAGGAAATGGCAACCCACTCCAGTATTCTTGCCTGGAGAATCTCATGGACAAAGGAGCCTGGTAGGCTACAGTCCATGAGGTCACAAAAGAGCTGGACACGACTGAAGTGACTTAGGATGCACACTGGAAGGAAGTTAAGCTGCCCAGCCTGAGACTTGAGTTTCCTGGTCCCAAATCCGCTATTTCTTCCTTCTGTTTGTGCTTTCTGACCAACCATCACTGAGGCTCTCACCTTGCAGGCGTGGAACCAACTTGAATTACCCCTGGGCAGTCTATTTCAGACTGAGGCAAGGATAGTTAAGTGTTTTCCAATCTCCAGAGAGTTGGCTGCAGACGGAGACCCTCTTTTCCATCAAAGCCACACTCCTGGGTTAGAAAATGCTTAGTGTTCTGGGCCTTCGGGCAGGGTCTACCACCAGCCCTTCTGCAGGGTGATGTTGAGGTCCTTGGATTCTTCCTCAGCAAATGAAAACGCAACCCCTTCCCTCATCCCATACCTTTTCCTCCACAGAGAGACTCTGGGGTGAGGGAGTCACCATGAGATGTGGCTGTGGGCAACCCTCCAGACAGAGGAGTCAAAGAACAGGCCACACTACTCAGGGTTACCGCCTGGGGGAGATGCCAGAGGAAGCATGCACCAAAGGAGGGAAGATGTACTTTCCCATACTTCCACATGTCTGAAAAGGTGTAGAAGCTTCTTTGGGTTTTGCCCCAAACTCCTGTACTGGAACCCAGTACACTAGTCACTTGCTCCTATACTGTGCTCAGTCATGTCCGGCTCTTTGAGACCTCATGGTCTGCAGCCCACCAGGCTCCTTTGTGCATGGGATTATCCCGGCCAGAATACTGGAATGGGTTGCCATTTCCTCCTCCAGGGGATCCTGCGTCTCCTGCATTGACAGACAGATTCTTTACCACTGAGCTACCTGGGAAGCTTTAGTCATTTGCTCCACATACATTTATTGAACATCTACTATAAATTAGGCTCTGTTCTGGATACTGGAGATGAAACACGATACAAAACAATTCTCTCCTCCTGGAGTTTAGGTTCTAGTGGGGTATAGGCTAGAGGCCAGCTTTAGAGCAGGCTTTTGCTGCCAAGGCCCCTAAGAGTCAGGTAACCAATGTGTCTCATTCATCTCCTCCTACAACAACAGAAATTCCTCCCAGGATAGAGTGCAGGAAGTTCTTGGTATGAGCTGACCATAGTGGACCAGCCAGCACTGCATTTGTCATCCCCTTAACACTTCTCTAGAAGAAAAGGTGGAAGGTTTCAGTTCTCTCTTAATGTTTAAGAACAGAGTTTGGTGCTTTGCTTATGGTTTTTGTTTCCCCCAGTAGAACAATCTGGCAAAGAATATCTGTGTATAAGTACCCAATATTCCTAGAGGCTCTAATTGGACTCTGATGATAATAGAGAACCAGAGTCCCTAGAACTTTTTTCTCTAAGAAAAAAATGTCCAAGTGCTAGAGCCTGAAGAAGATAGCATAAATAAGGATTTTCTAAAAGACAGAAGTTAGTTTCGTTGTTGTGAAAAGAGAAAAAATATGTAATTCTGATGGGGCAAGCATTTGTCAAAGCACAGGGACTCTAAGACAGGTAGTCTAATAATGAAGTTCTCGGGGTGTTTGTGTTGGGGAGGAGGCATCTTATTCTCCTTAGAATGCAGCATATATTAGACACACAATAAAGACTTCATAATTGATTAGTATTGCTGGCTAAGAGTAAGGTTGAGGGACTTCCCTGGTGGTCCAGTGGTTAAAACTTCACAGTTCAGGAGGTGTGGGTTCAATTCCTGATTGGGAGCTAAGATCCCACATGCCTTGTGGCCAAACAACCAAAACACAAAACAGAAGCAATATTGTAACAAATTCAATAAAGACTTTAAAAGTTGTCTATATATATATATATATATAAAGGGGGCTCATCCCATAGGACAGAACCACAGATTGTCAGAGCCAAGAGAGACCTTTGAGATACCTTCTCCAGATACCTTCTCCTTCAGTTACAAATGGGAAGGGGAAAAAAAGCGATTCAGCATAACAGTGATTATAAGATGGTAGGCTCTGGAGTGAGACGTAGGTTCAATTTCTGATGTAGTCCTATAATAACAGTGACAGATTTTGGCTTTTGTTTTTGAAAATTCTTTACTTAGGTCTCGGACTCCTGATCTCTAAAATGAAGAATATTGCTAGAAAGGTGAAATCAGAAAATTCACATAAAACAGTCAGTACTGGACCTGGCTCAGTACATGCACCAAATGTTATTTTCCAGGAAGGAGAAGTGACTTGGTCAAGTCACACGGCTAGAGATAAACCTGAAAATAACTATGTTTCCTAACTCCCTGTCACATGCTTTTTCCACCACCACTGCGCTATGCCAGAAAAGAGTAGCACGACAGGTAACCTGAGGACTTAGAAATGAGTATGATGGTGACTTAAAGGGAAAAAAAGTCCTGTTACTTACTGAGGGCTGCTGTGTGCCACGTGGGGCTTCCCAGGTGGCTCAGTGGATAAAGAATCCACCTGCACTGCAGGAGACACCACTTGATTCCTGGGTTGGGAAGATCCCCTGGAGAAAGAAATGGCAACCCACTTCAGTGTTCTTGCCTGGAGACTACCATAAAGAGAGGAGCCTGGAGGGTTACAGTCCATGGGGTCGCAAAAGATTTGGACACGTCCGAAGCGATTTAGCACACACACACGCGTGTGCCAAGTATCCTGCATTCCGTATGTGTTACCTTATTAATCCTCACAGAAATGCTACTTTATTCTTATCCCTGCCCTAGAGATGTCAAACTGAGAATTAGGTAGAATAAATAATTTACCCAAACTCAGGTCTGCCTTCCTGGCCCCCCAAACCCATGCCTTACTCTTCGCTGACTGTGGTAAGACTGGAGGAATATGACATGTAAGTGGAAAGCAAAAGGACTTTAAACAAGGCTGTGCGAGGTCACACTGACCTCAGTGGCTGCCCCTTCAAGGGGCTATGACAGTCGTCCATGGAAGGACACAGAGTGATTTGAGCAGACAGTGTTTTTACAGTATTTGTTTCTCTGTGGAGGAGAATCTGTATAGACAGATGAAGAACCTGCCGCCATCTGGGACCAGAATTCCAGGGGAGGAAACTTATCTGCTCACCTTGGTGGCAGGGGATGGGGCTTTATTTCCAGTGTGAAATGCCAAATAGTCCAAGAATGATAAAATCATCCTGGTTTTTCTTATGAACTCCTAGAAGTCATCTTTGTTGGTATAAATGAGATCATTTAGCCTAATTAGTTCCAAGCTTAATTAGCAGTAATTATCCCAACATGGGAGTAATATCCGAGCAGGAAGTGCCGAGTCCTCGATTAGATAGATCTCTAATTGGTGTTACAATATTGTAATTAAAGCGTGTTTGTACGCCTCTGCCGCAGCACGCGATTTGTTTCATGTCTGATTAAACAGGGAGACCCAGCAGCCTTTGAGGGGGCCAGGACTTTAGATCTGACTCATACAACATGTTAACCCTGTGACAAAAAGATTTGGGGCCCCTGCCTCCCTGCCATGGTGAGTGTGCGGCCCTGAGCCTGAGGGTGTTCCTGCCAAGAGGACGTGTACTTGGCTTGTTTATCCCGTCCCCTCCTGTGCAGCACGTGCAGGAGAACCTAAGTGTTTGGCTGAAGGTTCATTTGGGTAAGTTTCATACTTTTGAGGGCCGCCTCATCTATAAACTGGAGAAGGCTGTACAGAGTGAACAAATAATACTAGCCGTCGTTTATTGAGCACTTACTACATGCCAGAAGGTACACCAAATGGTTTATTTCTTAAAATACTTGTTGTTATTTATTTGGCTGTGCCGCATGTGGGATCTTAGTTCCCAGTACCAGGGGTTGAACCTATGTTCCTTGCATTGTTAAGCGAATTCTTAACCACTGGGCCACCAGGGAAGTCCCAATAATAGCTATTAAACAATAGCTAGACAATAATAGCTATTGTTTACTGGGTGTGTGGTCTTCCCAGGTGTTCAGTGGTAGAGAATCTGCCTGCCAATGCAGGAGATGCAGGTTCGATCCCTGGAGTAGGAACTGGCAGCCCACTCAGTATTTTTGCCAGGAAAATTCCATGGATAGATGAGTATGGTGGGCTACAGTCCTTGGAGTCGCAAAGAGTCGGACTTGACTGACTGACTGAGCATGCACCCAGTGAGCATGTCCTATGTGCTAGGTGCTGCACCAAACGCTTTTGATGTCAAAATGCATTAAATCTTTAGAGAAAACCTCTGAGATATAATAGCAGCCATAATCCCTCCTTTACAGACTAGGACCTGAAGATGAGGGAGTTGCTTCACTTGCCAACTCCAAGTCATCCTTCCAGTCTTACCTTGAGCATCGCTCCTCCAGAAGGCCACCTCTGGCCCCTAGACTAGGTTAGCTCCTTGTCAGTTTCCCTCACAAACTCTACTATAATTTAATTGTCTGTCTTCCCCACCAAATGATAAATTAACTCATTTCTCCTTTGTTCTCTACTCTATGCTGAGTGCCCAGCACCCAGCGAAGTGCCTGCAGTGTAGCAGGTATTTAACAAGTAAGAGCTAAATGGATTGTCAAAGACACCCGACTAATAAGACGGGTGATTCAAACTTAGCTATGTGTGGTTCTGTGGTCTGTGTGTTTTCTATTGCATCATGCTTCCCTTTTTTCAGTTTTTCAAATTCCAAGCTTAAGTCTCTTGGTAGTACAAGTACAATGAATATGCATTGGAGGGGAGGGATAGAAGAATAGATTTTCTTTTCTCTCATTTTAAAATGCTGTATTACAATTTTGTAATAGGTCCCTTAATGAGTCATCATATTTATCTATTCAATGCTTCAGCCTTATCTTACAATTTAGAGATTTTTGTCCATATTCAGATAATTGGTGTTGCATGCCAAGTCGCTTCAGTCATATCTGATGCATTGCAACCCTATGGAATGTAGCCGCCAGGTTCCTCTGTCCATGGGATTCTCCAGGCAAGAATACTGCAGTGGGTTGTCTTTCCTTCTCCAGGGGATCTTCCCAACCCAGGGATCAAACCTGAGTCTCTTATGTCTCCTGCACTGGCAGGTGGGTTCTTTACCACTAGCACCACGTGGAAAGCCCCAAATAATAGGTAATTGAATCTAATAGACCCAAGAGAGTTGGAGTAAACCAGATAAAATTCATGTGCATTTATGTGTCATTGGATTCTGTAAATTTTTAAAAATGTAACTAGCACTCTCAGAATCTGTATTTCATTGATTCCTGGCTGTAGTTTTGGCACACTCCAAGAATGTCCAGTTATTTTGAACAGTGATGCACGATTCTTGAGAATTTTTTTTTTTCATAACTTTGCTGGATGTTTAAAAGGCACTAGGACATGACTGAAGTGACTTTGCATGCATGCATGTGGCACAAGAAACATTGTGGAGTAATAAGAGGCAGGCTAGAGAGAAGGCTATGGCACCCCACTCCAGTACTTTTGCCTGGAAATCCCATGGGCGGAAGAGCCTGGTAGGCTGCAGTCCATGGGGTCGCAAAGAGTCAGACACGACTGAGCGACTTCACTTTCATTTTTACTTTCATCCATTGGAGAAAAAATGGCAACCCACTCCAGTGTTCTTGCCTGGAGAATCCCAGGGATGGGGGAGCCTGGTGGGCTGCTGTTCTTGGGGTTGCACAGAGTCGGACATGACTGAAGCGACTTAGCAGCAGTAGCAGCATACTAGAATGGAGCCAATGCCTTTAAAACTTCGAAAATCAACTGCTACTTATTCTTGGTCACTGCTGCAACATATTTCTGGATTAAGAAGCTCGATGAGAATGTTTGTTTATACATTAACATTTTTAAACATATTCTTTAAACAAGTAGATGATACACAAAGTAATGTAAAATTCAAAGAAAGATAAAAATGAAAAGGCCCCCTTTCACCTTGTCCCATCCCCTAGCCACATTAGAGATAACTAGTCTTGCATATGTTTTTCTGGATATAGTCTAAGAATATGCAAACATATACTTTTAAAAGGTATTATTTCTTAATAAAACACCACAGTACAGACTGAATCATAAAGGTGAATTAGCTCACTTCCTAGTCTAGGCAAAGACAGGAAGTGAGAGGGAGGAATTCAATATATAGAACCCAAAAGCACAAAGCTCTTTAAGTCTATTTTCTTAGAAACTACTACTAAACATCATGGCTATTGAAATTTGAAACATGGTTCTAATGGATGAGAAATGCTGCGTGACTTAGGACAGTAATGACATCATCAAGCATGAGTCCTGAATCAGCCTAGGTGTTCTGTTCTAACTCTCAGAATGATGGTTCTATACACCTCTTTGTTCAGTATCAGCATGACGAGGCAGCAGCTGTGGGTTCCAGTTACTGTTAGCAACTTAACTTACTGCTGATCTCTGTCTCTAGAGGAGTTAGGTGAGAAAGTGAGTATGAATTCATGTAAATCTATTACCATCAAAAGAGAAATGTCAACATAAAGGACATCACCATTATATATTAGTTTTCGTGGACAGGGCTTGATGCTTATCTTGGATGACTATTTTAGTGCAAGAATAACCCACAAATCTTCTGACAGTTATTACATAAATATTTGGGAATTTTAATTTTAACTTTTGAATAGCCAGAAATGATCTAATCATGATATTAAAATAATTGAATTTGGATTTATACAAGTTACAGATAAACCAGGTTAAAATTGCTATGAGTATCTTATGATGCCCAAGGAGTGCCCTGGCCAAGGTCATCATCAGCTTACTCTAGTTTATATTTAGAATTTATTGAGCCCTGCACATGTTAGGCTTTGTAGAAAATCTGGTGCCTGGAAACTGAGAGTCTTATGTTATTTATCATCTCATTTTGTTTATGAAAACTTGCCTGTAGTCCCTCTAGCATTTCTTTTCACCAAGGCTCACCTTGGGTGGTGATAGACTCTGATGCTTCTGTTAGGACGGTGGAAGGCTCTCATGACTCTGAGTAGACTATGATTACCTTCTGAAATATGCCTTTGGCAAACAGAAGTACCAACATGGTGGCATCCCCTGGAAGCATCATCAAGGGCCATCAAGGACCACAGTAAACTTTTATTTTTATTTTAAATGTTCTGTTCCATTAAGCCTATAATTGCTCTTGTATTTTGTGTCCCAATTTTTGACTTAGAAAATATAAACACTAGAGCTAGAACAAAGTGGCTCTAGTTTGGGACCTGATCCTTTTTACTTTCCTTAGTGAAAAGGTAAGTTTTTGCTTTGTTTCTCTGGACCTTAATCTTTCCATTTTTAGTGGAATGTTGGACCAAGTGATCTTGAAGGGCTCTTTTGTTTTTAACATTTTAACAGTATGAGCTCTGGAGTAGTGTTTTCAAAGTTTTCTACCTATTGTCTCTCTCTTTTAAAAATTTTATTTGTTTACTCTTGGTTGCACCGCGTCTTCAGTGCTGTGAGCAGGCTTTCTCTAGTTGGAGCAAGCGGGGGCTACTTTTCGTGGTGATGGTTGGCATTCTCATTGCAGTGGCTTCTCTTGTTATACAGTACGGGCTCTTGGCATGTGGGCTTCAGTCGTTGCAGCTCAAGGGCTTAATTGCTCTGCAGCATGTGGAATCTTCCCAGACCAGGGATCAAACCCCTGTCCCCTGCATCGGTCAGTGGGATTCTTAGCCACCGCACCACCAGGGGAAGTCCCTACCTATTGTGTGTGTGTGTGTGTTTTAAATAAGCTTTCATGATATCAATCTCTGAGTGAATTTGGCTACAGTCATATGATGTAGCAGGACATTATGTCAAAAACAAAAAGAAATAAAGACTATGTCTGTAGGGAAAACTCCAAAAATCTTTGAAATGTAAGTTAATTGATTATTTCCTTTTACCCAGCTTATATTTAGAAACCCCCTACCTCTGTCCCCGGTAAAACGTTAATACAATCTGCATCCTCCTTCTCACTGTATATTTCCTGGCCAGCTTTTCTTGCCATCACAATATTTCCAAGAATCTGCTTTTTCCTCCTGTTGGCTTATAACTGTCTGAGTAACTTACTTCAGTCATGCCCTTCTCACCATTAATACATTTAATTTGTACTGCTTTTAGGATACACACTGATGTTCATCTTTTGGGGCTTCCTATTCTCTATGCCTAGTGCTTTGTACACATTCGGCACTCAGAAAATGGCTGTTGAATTAAACTGAATTTCTGACAATTCCTACCCAGCACATGCTTCAGACTTTCCTCCAAAGAAACCTTTCTGAACAAAATCAGACTTTGCATTCCCTTAATTTGTCTTTCACAGTACTTCTGTACACATGGTTTGTATCATATTAACTTGTTTAGTTATTTGTTCAAGTTGTTCCTTTTGAAGTATGAGTGAACCATAAAGGAACAGTACCCAGACTTGGAGTTAGGAAATGTTGATTTTAACTCTGCTAATTTGCTAGTTGAGCGACTGAGGACAGTCGGTCACCCTCCCTAAGTTTCAGAGTTATTGTTTTTGTTTAACCTAAAAGATGGAGGGAGGGAAAAGTTGGGAAAGGATCAAATGATTCTAGCCTTAGAATTGATATTGGGCATATGGGTTCCTTAACAAGATTATGGGCATTTCTCGTGGCTCAGATGGTAAAAGAATCTGCTTGCAGTTCAGGAGACATGGGCTCAATCCCTGGGTCGGGAAGCTCCCTGGAAAAGGGAATGGCAACCCACTCCAGTATTCTTGCCTGGAGAATCTCATGGACAGAGGAGCCTGGTGGGCTACAGTCCATGGGGTCATAAAGAGTCAGACAGGACTGAAAGACTAACACAAGGTGATAGTTCTCAAAGGCAAAGAATTTCCTTTTTCTACATTATGCTATACATACGCTGCCTGACATAGATGGAAATTCCTCCTTAGAAAATGACTGCTATTCTACTCCTTCTGAAAGAAAGTTAAACCCGAGGGTGCCCCTCTCGTATCATAGCCCATGACCTGAAAGGGTCTTCAGATCTGCTCTGGGAAATGCTATTCCAGACTCAGACATTGGTAGCGAAGACCAGCACACCGTATTAGTCATGAAGTTAAGGGGCACACCTAACAGCTTTGCCTTTTTAAGTAAGTGTGTTTATGGTTTGTGCTGCTTTCCTCAGGAAGATCATCTCCTTACAAGTAATGAGAGCTGTGTGTGATGCGGCTGCAATCTCGTCCTTCAGCTGGGATGGAGAGCTCACGTGGCGCTGAGCAGGGCCGTTTTCCCACAGGCACACCCAGGAATGCTAAGTCTGGCAAATATTAACTCAGGAACCACAGCAGCAGTTAGGAGACAGCAGTCTGCCCACCTTCCTGAACCTATCACTACTTTTAGGATGTTTTCTTTTAGTTAGCTTGAGCATTGTGCTTCTTTTCCTTTTCATTCATTCTTCTTTCCTCCTTTAAAAAAAAAAAAAGCAAAACAAAATAAGACATTATATTTCCTCCATTTATCCCCAGCTGGAAGCTGTGATGTTCTCATTCATTTCAGAGCACGTCTTTTCCTCTTTTGTCTAAGTGATGTACAGCACTTCTCTCGTGGCTCAGACGGTAAGGAATCCACCTGGAACGCAGGAGACTCAGGTTCGATCCCTGGGTTGGGAAGATGCCCCGGAGAAGGGAACAGCTACTCACTCCAGTATTCTTGCCTAGAGAATCCCCTAAAAAGAGGAGCCTGGCGGGCTACAGTCCTTGGGGTCGCAAAGATCAGACACAACTGAGTGACTGAGCGCACAACATATACACGCGCGCATACACAGTACATGCATTCATCCTTCCTGCCTCCAAGCCAAGGGCCTGCGCGTTGGAAGAACTCTGGAATCTTCCAGAGGTCTCTGGGAGCAGACACTCAAGCAGCCAGCTCTGGATAGAATAGATGGGTTGTGAGAGTGCCTCAGAACCGTTCCTGTGTGCTGCAGGAGCTTTCCTAGGAGGGAGAGAAACATATGCTATTTTTCCATATGGCAGGGAAGGGAATGACATATTAGGTGGAAGAAAGCGAACACACATCTGAATGTATGTGAAGAAAAGACATAACTAGAAGGGAGGAGCTGTGGTTTAGGTTAAAACCACAAAGGAAGTGAAGGACATTACCACCTTCCGCCTTGTGGGCAGAAGAGTCTCCTTTGGCTCATCTCATGGGCTCTGTGAGGCTGCGTCTTCCTATAGGAATACGTTTATGGCTCCTACCCTTCTAGAAAAGCACCATACGCGGTGGTTTGTGGTCTTACAGAGTTTAGACTTGATTTTTAAAGCATAAACATGCCATAAAGTATTTCCATTTCCAAACTTGTTGTCCCAAACAGGCTTCCCTTATCTTAAATAGAAAAGCAAAGACTTAAAGCTCTCTGGGAAATAAAGGGAAGGAAAAGCCTTTTCCCAAGTCACCTTAGCAATTTCCCTCCTTTAACTCTCTGTTTTCCTAGAAGAGACCTTCTGACTAAGCTTTTAACTTAGCGAAGGACATGAGTGGTGGTTGTGTTCTCCTAGCAGCCATTCACTGAGCACTTAAAATATGCTGGCTATTTTCTTTATACTGTCTCTGAATTTCCAAAAGTTTTGAGAGAGAGATTTTAGTATCCCCCATTTTTGTAGCTGGGAAAACTGAGGATAAGAAAAATCAACCCATACCATGATCTTGAACCTTGAACTCAGGTGGGTTTGATGGTAACATATTTGACCTCTACCCTGCCTTTCCTTAAAATCTGGCTTTAGAAACATTTCAGCCACTGATGCCACAAACTTCAAAGTAAGATTTGAAACCAGGCTTTTCTTAGATGACCCTGGGCAAATTATTTGACCCCTCTAAGGTCTTACTTATCTGGTAGGTCTTGACTGATATAACACTTGCTTAAATCAGGGGTCCCCAGCCTCCAGGATCTAATGCTTGATGATCTGAAGTGGAGCTGATGTAATAATAATAGAACTGAAGTGCACAAAAAAATGTGATCTGCTTGAATCATCTCTAAAGCACCACTCATCCCTAATCTCCCCCAACAAGTCCGTGGAAAAAGTGTCTTCCACAAAACCAGTCCCTGGTTCCAAAAAGGCTGGGGACCGCTGATTTATATAGTGTTGAGGAAAGTCCTCTTTATCGGCTTCCTTTTAGAACTAAGAGAAGCAACCCATATAAAGAGGTAGCAAATGGACTGGCAAACAGTAAATTCCCCAAAATATAGCCATGTACTCATTGTGTGTAAGTCAGCTTCTGGACCAAACTCAAAGGACTGAAGTTTGTTTAAGGGAATCTTCCATTTCCTGAAACTGCCCTCGCTGCTCTCTCCTTTGCAGCAAAAGATGCATCCAAGTGTAAATGGCTAGTTAACACTTGGAAGAGAGAAGCCATCCCTCTGCAAAAATAAAAGAAGCAAGTTTCCTTTCAGAATTCTGTCTTTCTAAAGCTTGAGACAACAGTTGTTTGGAGTTTATTTTGGGGGAGTGGTGGTGTTGGCAGAGAAGGAAAAAGAAGCATCTGAATGCCCCTAGCCACACAGTGCACAAGGATAGGTCCTTTAATCTCATGCTTTTCAAGTTATGTTCGGTAGAGGGTCAATTGTAGATTCCAGGTCTCAGCTGCTTTTGATCAGAACTTTTCTTTTACTTTGGTGGTGCTTGAGTTTTAGACCCGGGCAACTTTCAGTCTGTTTTTCATTTCACATTTTGTCAAGATTTTACATCTAGGACAGGTTTTCTCTTTTTCCTTCTCTGACTGTTCTGTGTAAACTAGTTTCTGTATTATTTTTTTCAGTTTATTTTAAATATAATATTAGAGTATCTTCCTAATTACAAGGGTAATAACTACTTACTGTAGAGAACTGTTAGAAGAAAAGAATAAAGAAATATAAAATCACTCATGAACTCAGCATCCAGGGCACTATTCACATTTTATTGTATTTCCTCCAGTCTTTTCTCTTTGTACATATATATGTATATTCATATGAACATAACCAAGGTTGTTTATTTAACCATTCCCATTCTGCTGGATGTTTAGCTGCTTCTCTGTATATATAGCTGTCTGAGTTTCCTTATTTTGTTTTTCCTTATAAATAATTCTTAGAAAGGGAATTATGTGACAATTAGGGAAAACAGTACAAACTTTCCATTTTTTATTTTAAAAATTATTTGTACCAGATTATTTTAATACTGGCAAGCCTGGGTATGGTCTTTTTTTAGACTCTTGATGTACAGTGCCAAACTGATTGCCAGAAATGCTGCTCTAGGACAGGGCAAACTACCATCCATAAGCCAAATCTGTCCCATGGTCTGTTTTTGTCCAGTCCTTGAGCTCCGAATGGTTTTTACATGTTTCAGTGGTTGGGGGAAATTAAAAGAAGGATAATATTTCATGACACAATTAAAATTATACTAAATTCTCATTTCAATTCCATAAATAGCATTTTTTGGAACACAGTCATGTTCGTTCATTTACATACTGTCTCTGGCTGTTTTCAGCCTACAACGGCAGAGCCCAGTAGTTGCAAGAGACTGTATGGCTTGCAAATCCTCAATATTTACTGTCTGCTCTTTACAGAAGCAGTTTGCTGACCCCTGCTTTTGTATGTAATCCTACAAGTTGCTTGTTAGAACACTCATTTGATCACATCCTGAACATTGGGATTTTGTTATTTTTTGTTAATTTGAACGAGTCAATGAGTATTTACCAAATGTTTATAATGTGCCAGGTCTGCATAGAAAATATGATTTATTTATTATATTACTCTTTGAGTACAAGTTAGAATGAATTTTTTCATAAATTCAAGTGATTTTTTTCTGTTAATTTTCTATGTATATGAAGTGTTCAGCTTCAACTCAGGTATTTACATTTTGCATATTGCTTTGTATGAGCTCTTTATATGCTAAGAACATAAACTTCTTTCAGTCGTATTTGTTGAAATCTTATTTGTTGGAAATATTTTTTTCATTAGATTGTTTGTCTTTTAGTTTTATGATTTTTTAAACATACAGAATTTTACATTTTTATGTAGTCACATCTATTGAATTATTTATTTTTCCTTTGATTTTATTCTAAGAATATCTTTGCCTGTCCCCAAGGTCTGATAAATATTTATCTATGTTTTCTTCTAGTTTTTTAAAAAAAGGATTCATTTTTATGTTTATCACTTTAATCCCACTGGAATTTTTTATTATATGATGTGAGATAAGGATGTGAAATTTTTTCCAAAGAGTAGGACAATTATTTCAGTATTTCTTGAGCAATTCTTCCTTTTTCTACTTATCTGTGATGTCACCTTTACTAATTCTTAGGTTTCCTGAGATGTGTTTCTGGTGATTATTCCAATTATTTTTAAGAATGTGTGTGTGTGTGTGTGTGTGTGTGTGTGTGTGTGTGTGTTCCTTGTGCATGTCCACTTTGTTGTTCCTGATTAGTTCTGTACGATGTATACATACTGGTTGGATTTTCAAGCTTTACCTTTTTTGTTCCTCAGGTATTTCACTCCTTTACCATTGTAAATTTCAGTAGCATCTCCCTTCTTGTGGTCAATTAGTCAGGAATGTGGTATAAGCTTATGCCCTGAAAGTACACAAATGGTAAGGAAACTTCATACCAAACCAGAGATAAAAGCTAAAGCCAGACCTTGCACATACATGACTCGAGAACTGTAGTACTCAATTATAACCACTCCGGGTGACAAATGCTTTTGCATTTGTAACCTAGGAGGTTGGAGGTTTTCTGGCCAAGTAGTATCAGCTGGCATAAAAGGAGCAAGTCTCTGGAAGAGCTTCCCAGAAGAGCTGTTACATGATGTGCAGCCCCTAACCTTCTGTTAACGGCTCACCCCAACCCGACCTTGGTTCACAGTGGAGTTATTTCATTTACCAGGTGTGAAAATTGGATTTTACCACAGAGGAGGGGAGTTATTGCCTCTCAGGTCTGCTCTTTAGGGGAGCAGAGATTGTGGTGGGATTTATTAAGAGATTTGCTATGCATGGAACATATAATTAGAGATGTGGTCCTTTTAAATGGATTTGCTATCTTTGTCATTTTAGGAGAGCTTTTTGTTTTTGTTTTTTTTTTCCCCTGACAGCCTTCTTTGCCATGTAGTTTGCACACATCCTACCTAGGATCTGAATATTTTATATGGCACCATTCTGCCAAGAGAGGGACCTCAGGGGTGTGACAGGGAGTACAGCTTAGGGGGATGGTAGAGACTGCCTGTAGTTTGGATGCTGATGTTAGTCACATGTCGATACTAAGAATGGGAGGGAGGATGATAAAGTAACTTTCATGTTTATTAACTGCCATCTGGTTCAGGCCACAGCTTGATAGAGATATTAGGGTCATTCTGAGACTCTCTGACGAAGGAATTCTTGAAAATCAAGAGTTTAGATTTAATTGCCTGTTGTTAGAGGCCGTGTCTGTTGTTAGGGATGGCCTCAATTTTAGGATCTGGTTAACCACATCTTCTTTATAGGAAGATACCTTGTTTACTATGACGACGGAGGAGGTGGCTGAATTTATTATTGTTTAGCAGTTCCAGCACACTTTGTTCTTGTTGAGTGCCTTCAACTTATTTATATATGTATATTGGTTGCCCTCCGCAGCACTCCCATGAGAGGAGTGGGTGCTAAGTTTTATTATCACTTGCTTTTCCATCAAGAAGGAGAATGGGAGCTCCTGAGAAGAGAAAGGACTGGGTTTATAGCTCAGAGTGCCTGTCGCCTTGTTAGGGGATGCTCAGCAAAGTGGTGATGAAGGCAGCCCCGCAGCCTTCCCTCCACCCCAGCTCCCTGTTGCTCGGCGGCCACCTGCTCTTATCCTGTACCCTGCTAGCCAGGGGCTGCTCCCTTAAAATAAAAATCATCACTATTCTTGGCCTCTGACTCTATGGCACCACTTTACACCTAAACACCGTGCTTCCTCACCTGCTTTACAGTAAGGGCGCCTTCTCTCCTGCTTTGCTTTAAAAGGCCTTACTGTTTTCCTCGCTGCCCAGCTCAAATCCCTGGAGTCATTGGTGACTCAGCCACCCCACTCACCTCAGCTGCCCAGTGAGCCATGGAGATTCTGTCACCTGCGTGTCTTTGCATTTGTCACGTCCCTCCTCTTCCTCTTGCCACTGTCCTAAATCATAATACCCCTACCTGAAGTACTGCAATAGCCCTTACGTGGGCCCCCACTTTCCATCCTCAGCTCGCCTGTCTCCCTAAGAACAGCCTTGATAAATACCACTCTCCCTCTGCCTCCATTCTCCAGAGCTCCCCACTGTCTTCCGATTGAAGTGCAGATTCTTACCCTGCCCTGATGGCTGAGGTGGTAGAGAGACTAACACTTCTTACTCTGTTCTCAAACCCTACCTTCCTTTTAGCCTTCTCTCCTAAACGGGCTTTTACTGCTCATCAGGATAGAGGAGCTTGATAACCAGGTCTGCCTGCGGGCCCAGAACCCGCGCTGTTAACACGCATCCCCCCATATCCCTCTTCCCCCACCCCCATCCCGGCCAGGTGCGCCCAGTGCGGTGCCGCGCGCTCTGGACCACGCACGGCTCCAGCCCTATTCTCACCAAGGCACTTCTCTCAGCCCCTGGGCCTGGCTATGCTGTTCGTTTCGCCTGAAACACTCCCCACGCTGCCCCCATCTCCACCTGTTGAAATTTTTCTCATGCTTTCAGGCCCAGCTCAAATATCTCCTCCTTTAAGATTGTTCCAAAAGGAGAGGATGCAAACTTCTCAGCATTAAATGTAAGGTCCGTTCACACAGAACAGCCCCGCTATACAATTCCAGTCCCGACTCCTGCCCAGGTTCCTCCGCTATCCCTAAACTCCCACTGAAAATGCATTCTCAGAACAGACTCTTTTACACATACCTCTGCCAGGAATGCGGTGCCCCTCCCCCTCTTCCTCCCTTCCCCCACCTCTCTCTCGGTCTCCCTTTAAAAAAACTTATCCTACTAGGCTCAGCTCATATGTCACTTCCTCCGTGCCACATTCATCACAACCAACAGTCTTACTAGGCTCTCCCCGCCCCCGCCGGCACTAAGGCACTCCCTCCCCTGTGCTTCTTCGGCCTTCTATACCTCCTAGAGAACTCCATGCCAGTAGCTTACTTCGTGTTTTACCCGTGTAGCTTAATCCTAGGCAGTGACCTTGACTAAGGTGGTATTCCATGGCCCTGGCACCAAGTGGATACTCATCACTCCTTCTGGAATGCGAGCACGAGGGAGTCTCTTTTCTCCTGAGGCATCCCTCCCCCAGGACGATCTTTATCTTTTCCCTTTCCCCTTAGCGTTGCTCTTCCCTTGTCTTTTCTGTACTTGTTTTTTGCCTCCTACTAGATTGCAGGCACTCTTAAGGGAAGAAGCCTTGCAGAGTTTCCCTCCCCGTCCCCCTGCCTGGCTCCTTTACCCGTGGCAGGAGCTCAGTAAATGCTTGCTTAATTGAATTGTAGGGCGTTGTGCTCAGCTAGCTGCTAAACAACCCCATTTAAGGGGTTAACTAATAACGCTTGGAGAAGTTCTTCTCCTCTGGGGGTATTTGCAATTTAATGGAAATCTTAAAAACCCAAAGGAAATGTTCACTAATGGTGGGACTGCAGGCACCCAGGGAGGCTCACTTTTGGTGGCGATGAATGAGGACTGGGAGTGGTTTCCAGCCTGGGAGTCCTTCACCTATTTTGTGACATGGACCCCCTTGGGCAGTCTGGTGAAACCTATGGACAGAATCATGATTTTAAATATGTATAATAAAACACATAGTGATACAAAGATAATGCATAATGAAATATCAAAATATTCAAAGCCTCTAATTTGTAATATAGTAATTTATGTACTTCTTTATTAGGGCATTAATTTTTTTTTAAGTCTATGGCAGATCTAATAACTACTGTAATTTTGTCATAGTGATGAGTGTAAACAATATTTAGAATATCTGCCACAACTGTAAGATGATGTGAAAATGTCTGTGATTCTATTGGTGAAAAGTCACGGGTTGCTCTGCCTTGATCTATTGCCTATCTTCATCATTGAAGGGAATTATAAATTTCAGGTAGAAGTTAGTGAAATTTAAGTTTTATTCCCCCCACCCAATCTAAAGTCTATCTCGGTGTCCACCTTGGACCCAGGATTTGGAACCCATTGCTTAGCGGTATGAGTGGTGGATGGTCCTGAAGCCAGTGTGGTTTCAGTCTTGGGCTTCCTTTTCTATCTTGAGCTTCATGAGTCTTTGAATTTTTTTTTCCTTTATTTTCACAGCCAAGGACTGTAGTCTAATTTTGCTTCATTTACACCAACCAGAAATGTGAAAGAAGGAGAAACAAAGAATTGTCAGGCCTTAGGGAAGGGAAGGAGTCTTTAGTCCCTAGCCTGGGAGAGTCTCCTCCCCAGAGTTCTAAGCTTTGGTTAGGGATGGAGTCAGGGCAGGAGGAAGAAGGGTCCACGAATTCTGAGGTGGAAAAGCAGTTGTAGTTTATCTGAGAATCTCTGCTGCTTCCTTCTAAATTCAGAAGTCAATATTGGGGCCAAAAGTCTGATTCTAGGGGTGGTCCAGCACAGTATCCATCCTTCTTGGTTGCTAGTGACTAAGTGAAATATCATTGCTCTTGAAAACTGCACTGTCTAATGCTGATGTTATTTCTAATTTGGGTAAAAATGTTTGTGCAGTTCTTTTTAGCACCAAAATACAAGGAACGTATTCTGTCCATTCCCAGATATCCTTGTGTGTTTTAGTCACTTAGTGGCAATTTTCCCCGGGTAGATTTACCCCACTCTTTACTATGCTGTGGGGCACATACTTTGCTGTTAGTAAGTGTATGCTTAGACAATACAAGTAAATTTGAATATTAGCTGGATATGTTGCTACCAGGGTGAATACCATGTCAGCCCAGGTAAACTATTATCCCTGCCCCTAAATGGTAGTTACACCAAACGTTTGCCATTGGCATCTTCCTTTCTTCCTTTCCTCTTGTGTGTGTGTGTGTGTGTGTGTGTGTGTGTGTGTGTGTGCACGCGCGCGCATCCATTTTTATTCCTTCGACTTTCCCTCTGCATCTGCACCTCTTACCTGGTGGGACATCTCCACTTTAGTGTCCAGTGGTCACCTATGATTCCAAAACTTAACTTTCTTCCTTCACGAATCAGCTTCACCTTTCTAAAGAACATCTTTATTGAGATGTAACTTCAGTTCAGTTCAGTTCAGTCACTCAGTCGTGTCCGACTCTTCGCGACACCATGAATCGCAGCACGCCAGGCCTCCCTGTCCATCACCATCTCCCGGAGTTCACTCAGACTCACGTCCATTGAGTCTGTAATGCCATCCAGCCATCTCATCCTCTGTTGTCCCCTTCTCCTCCTGCCCCCAATCCCTCCCAGCATCAGTGTCTTTTCCAATGAGTCAACTCTTCGCATGAGGTGGCCAAAGTCCTGGAATTTCAGCTTTAGCATCAGTCCTTCCAATGAACACCCAGGACTGATCTCCTTTAGAATGGACTGGTTGGATCTCCTGCAGTCCAAAGGACTCTCAGGAGTCTTCTCCAACACCACAGTTCAAAAGCATCAATTCTTGGGCGCTTAGCCTTCTTCACAGTCCAACTCTCACATCCATACATGACCACAGGAAAAACCATAGCCTTGACTAGACAGACCTTAGTTGGCAAAGTAATGTCTCTGCTTTTGAATATACTGTCTAGGTTGGTCATAACTTTTCTTCCAAGGAGTAAGCATCTTTAATTTCATGGCTGCACTCACCATCTGCAGTGATTTTGGAGCCAAAAAAACAAAGTCTGACACTGCTTCCACTGTTTCCCCATCTATTTCCCATGAAGTGATGGGACCAGATGCCATGATCTTTGTTTTCTGAATGTTGAGCTTCAAGCCAACTTTTTCACTTTCCTCTTTCACTTTCATCAAGAGACTCTTTAGTTCTTCTTCACTTTCTGCCATAAGGGTGGTATTATCTGCATATCTGAGGTTATTGATATTTCTCCTGGCAGTCTTGATTCCAGCTTGTGTTTCTTCTAGTCCAACGTTTCTCATGATGTACTCTGCATATAAGTTAAATAAACAGGGTGACAGTATACAGCTTTGACGTACTCCTTTTCCTATTTGGAACCAGTCTGTTGTTCCATGTCCAGTTCTAACTGTTGCTTCCTGACCTGCATACAGATTTCTCAAGAGGCAAGTCAGGTGGTCTGGTATTCCCATCTCTTTCAGAATTTTCCACAGTTGATTGTGATCCACACAGTCAAAGGCTTTGACATAGTCAATAAAGCAGAAAGAGATGTTTTTCTGGAACTCTCTTGTTTTTTCCATGATCCAGCGGATGTTGGCAATTTGATCTCTGGTTCCTCTGCCTTTTCTAAAACCAGCTTGAACATCAGGGAGTTCACAGTTCATGTATTGCTGAAGCCTGGCTTGGAGAATTTTGAGCATTACTTTACTAGCATGTGAGGTGAGTGCAGCTGTGCAGTAGTCTGAGCATTCTTTGGCATTGCCTTTCTTTGAGACTGGAATGAAAACTGACTTTTTCCAGTCCTGTGGCCACCTGCTGCGTTTTCCAAATTTGCTGGCATATTGAGTGCAGCACTTTCACAGCATCATCTTTCAGGATTTGAAACAGCTCAACTGGAATACCATCACCTCCACTAACTTTGTTCGTAGTGATGCTTTCTAAGGCCCACTTGACCTCACATTCCAAGATATCTGGCTCTAGATTAGTGATCACATCATCATGATTATCTGGGTCATGAAGATCTATTTTGTACAGTTCTTCCGTGTATTCTTGTCACCTCTTCTTAATATCTTCTGCTTCTGTTAGGTCCAGACCATTTCTGTCCTTTATCGAACCCATCTTTGCATGAAATGTTCCCTTGGTATCTCTAATTTTCTTGAAGAGATCTCTAGTCTTTCCCATTCTGTTCTTTTCCTCTATTTCTTTGCATTGATTGCTGAAGAAGGCTTTTCTTATCTCTTCTTGCTATTCTTTGGAACTCTGCATTCAAATGCTTATATCTTTCCTTTTCTCCTTTGCTTTTCACCTCTCTTCTTTTCACAGCTATTTGTAAGGCCTCCCCAGACAGCCATTTAGCTTTTTTGCATTTCTTTTCCATGGGCATGGTCTTGATCCCTGTCTCCTGTACAATGTCATGAACCTTCATCCATAGTTCATCAGGCACTCTATCTATCTTGCATACCCTAAATCAACTCATTTTAAATGTATATATGAATCAATGAATTTTTTTTTTGGTAAATTTACAGTATTGTGCAACTATCACCAAAACCCATTTTTATAACCTTTGCTTCACCCCAAAAAGACCCTCATATTCATTTGCAGTTGATTCCCATTTGCAGTCCCACTAATCTGCTCTCTTTTATAGATTTGGTTTGTTTGCACATTTCATGTAAATAACATTATACAATATTATATTCTTTTGTATCTGGCATCTTCCCTGGTGGCTCAACCAGTAAAGAAACCACCTGCAAATGCAGGAGACCTGGGTTCAGTCCCTGGGTCAGGAAGATCTGCTGGAGAAGGAAATGGCTGCCTACTCTATTATTCCTGCCTGGAGAATCCCATGGACAGAGGAGAACAGTCTATGGGGTCCCAAAGAGTCCGACATGACTAAGTGACTAACACTTCACTTTTCTTTCACTTAGCAAGTGATTTTGAGGTGCATCCATGTTGTGTGTATCAGTACTTGATTTTTTTTATTGTTGAATATATTCTACAGTATTGTTATGTGTGTGCATATGTATTAAGTCACTTTAGTCATGTCTGACTCTTCTACTCTATGGACCATAGCTTGCCAGGCTTCTATGGGATTCTCCAGGCAAGAATACTGGAGTGGATTGCCATGCCCTCTTCGTACCACATTTTATTTATCCATTCATCAGTTGATGGACATTTGGATTGTTTTGGCTATTGAGATAATGTTGCTGTAGAACATTCACATACAAGTGTTTGTGGACATGCAGGAGTGGAATTGCTGTGTTGTTTGGTAAACTTATGTTTAACTTTTTAAGAAACTACAGAACTGTTTTCAAAGGTGGCTGTGCCATTTTACCGTCCCACCAGCAGTGTATGAGAATTACAGCATCTCTCCATTCACACAACACTTGTTACTGCCTGACTTTTCAAAACTGTATCCCTGGTTGGTATGTAGTGTTATTTCACTGTGGACCAGTGCCATTTTCAAACCATTCCTATTTCTGACCACAGTATCCCTCTTTTTACAGATTTTATGGCTAGAAGCCAAACTTATGCTGTTTTTCCTTCCTCTTGTATTTTCATGCTGCAGAAGTGAGCTACCAGAATCTTCCTCAGATAGCTCCTGGCCTGGCCACCTTTTCCTCCCTCCTCATACTGGCCACCTTTCCCTCCCTTCTCCATCCTACCTGGCTCTGCATCATCTCACATTTACCACACATTAGTCTTCCAGCTGCTCTCCTTGCTGGTTGTAGCTCTCTCTTCAAATTGTCCTTCCCGTAGCTGCAGATTCATTGTTAGTATCATAACATGAAAAGGGTATTTCATGGATGTGGAATTGGGGGATGTGTGCTCTGGTCCAGGAATCACACTCGTTATCTCATGACCTTGAATTAGTTCTGTAACTTATCTGAGCCCAGTCTCCTTCATTAAGTTACTTGACCTCTCTTGACACCAGTTAGAGAGTCCCCATTTCCTCATGGGCAAAGTAAGGATAATAATAGAGCCTATCTTACAGAGTTGTTGTGAACTAACCATGTAGTCCATTTAAAGACCTTAGTACAGTGCCAGGTGCATGGGGAACACTCAGTCAGTGCTGACTAAGACTATTATTTTAATAACTATAACTACTATTATTATTCACTGAGTTTGAGTAAACTCTGGGAGTTGGTGATGAACAGGGAAGCCTGGTGTGCTGCGATTCACGGTGTCGCAAAGAGTGAGACACGACTGAGCAACTGAACTGAACTGAACTGATGATGGAGGTATCGTCTGAACCTTACCACATCCTAAGAGTTGGCTGTTGCTACGAATATGAAAATGCTTTGAAAGACATGATGTAAATTGCAGTGGTGTTATGTTTTACACAATTTTTCCCTTGCTCAGGAGACAGATTGTGTAGGTTAGTGGCAAGAGCACAGGTGTTGCCACCAGGCTAGCATTCAAATCTGGAATGTGCTGTTTAAGTATTGTGAGGCTTGGGCAGTCATTTAACCTCTGCATTTGGGTTTTCTTGTCTATAAAATGAGTGTAATTATAAATCACATTCAGAATGATGCTGTAAGGAAGGTGCCTGTTCCATAGGCAGTGTTCAGTACAATGTGACTTTTTTTTATTAATAAAGATTTATACTGCCAGTTATTTGGGTGTATAAACACATATATACATCAGTGGTAAAGAATTCGCCTACCAATGCAGAAGACACCGGTTAGATCCCTGAATCAGGAAGATCCCCTGGAAAAGGAAATGACAACCTACGTCAGCATTCTTGCTTGGGGAGATCCTATGGACAGAGCAGCCTGGCGGGCTACGGTCCTTAGAGTCACAAGGGAGTCAGACACGACTTAGCAAATAAACAACAATGGCAACAGGCATACTTTGGTTCTGTTTTGATAAATACAGACATCTAATGTAGTATTTGTTAGTATTTTCAGATACACATATTTTTGTTAAATGGCTACTAGTAAATAACAGTATAAAATTATTCATCAAAAAGTTGTAAATTTTTAAGCATGTTAGCTTTCTTTACAATATTGTTTTATTTAGAATGAACAATCTTTTAGTTGAAAGTTACTAATAGAATAAACCATGAAGAAAAACGTAAGCATGTTATTTTTTAATACTAAGGTCTTTGTTACTCTTTTTATTGAAGTATAATTGCTGTATAATATTTCATAAATTACAGATATACAGCATAATGATTCATAATTATTAAGGTTACATATATTCCGTTTCTGGAGAAGGCAATGGCAACCCACTCCAGTATTCTTGCCTAGAGAATTCCATGGACAGACCATGAGCTCACAAGGTGTTGGACACGACTGAGGAGCTAACACTTTCTTTTTCTATACTCCATTTATAATTATTATGTAATATTGGCTATATTCCCCATGTTGTACAATATATCCTTGTAGCTTATTTTATCTGACCTTTTTAAAACTCACTGTGTATCCTTCTTGTATGCTTTCTCTAAATTATATTTTGCGTAATGAATTCCCGACTTATTTAACCAGTCATATGCCCCATTGCTTCCTAACATCCATGCTGAAGAGAGGCTGTAGTGTGGGCTGGTTAAGAGCTTTCACCTCAGGCTGACTTGGGTTTTAAACTCAGCTCCCAGTTAGTTGCATGATTTAGGACAGTCACTTACTCCTTGAAGCATCTGGCACCTCAACTGTAAAATGAGAATAACAGTTCGTATCTCATGACGTTATTATGTGTATTAAATGAGACAACATAAATGTAGTGTTTAGAATAGTACCTGGCGCATGCAGATACTAAACACTCCATAAATGACAGCTGTCCTCATGGTTGATGGTAATGACCTTCCCTGTTATCATTTTCTGTCCACACATGTGCTGTGCTCCTTTCAGTCCATGGCTTGCTCCTTGTCTCTCTTCCCATGAGCTCATCAACCCCTCTCGGAACTGCCCAAAACCTATTCTTCAAGGCCCAGTTCAATCTGATCCTTCAGATTATTGCTTGCTACTCCAAACTCTACTCATTGCTTTTTTTTTCTTTCCTGCGAGTCTAGAGTTTTGTGTCATATCTGTTATGCAATTTAGGAATTAGTTGTTATTAATTTTTATGCTTCCTCATTTGGACTGTAAGGTGCCTGAGAGGGACTATTTCTTCAGCCTCTAACGAAATTCTCACTCTCCTTAATTTGGCCTTAAGACAGATAGTAGGTGTTCTATTAGTTTTTGATAACACAGAAAACAAACATGTAAAAGTCGTTATGAAAATTTAAAACCAGGGGTTTCTTGATCGCCTGTATGGTCTCCTTCAATATCAATCAAGATTTATCCTGAGAAAAATTACTTATTCTAAAACACAGCACAGAGAGGAGAAAGGCCTGGTGACTGAAGAGTTCCAAAGTCAAGATCAGCACTGTTTGTTAAGTTAGTGTCTTTACTGACACGAATGACCTTATTTTTGCTTTCCTCATCACTTCTTGGCCTCTCTCTGCTGTCTCACCTCTTTTTCCAATCCCAGAGGACCTGCTGTCCTCAGGAAGCCCTCTGAGTATCTCCTTCTAGCTTGAGTTTCTGAGGAAAAAGTTTCTCCGAGTTTCAGAATTAGCCTTTTCTTTGTTCTCCATATTTCCTCAGGATAGTTGGCAGTTAAGAAGGATAAAGGTCTGGCCAGATAAAATTTTAAAGTGACAAAGGGCCGACCCCTTATTATGTTCCTTCCCAAGGTATTGGGAAAGTGATATCTAAAATCCAAAGGTATGAATATCTAATGACAGAATTTAAAGGAGTGTATTAGGAGGGTTGAAGAGATACCAGTGAGTGAGATGTGATATGACAATAAGTCAAGTATTGAGGAGATGGCCTTTTCAGTGCTCCTAAAATCTCTCTTAAGGCCAACCCCACTGTGGATAATCCAGAGATGCACATATGTAATAATAATAACCAGTGTTTATTGGGTACCTACAGTGTGCCAGGCACTCTTCCTACATGTCTGTATGCAGTCATTGATTGGTTCCATACACTATCATTACTCCATTTCTTGGAAGAAAAAACTCAACCCTAGAGAAGTTAAGTAATTTTTCTAAAGTCACACAGCCCTCTAATGGAAAGCTGGGATTCAAGCCAAGCAGTCGGACTGAGAGGGTCTCCAGCCAGAAATGCTTTTTGATTCATGATTCTCCCCTTGTAAACAGTCTGGGAAGAGGCAACTTCATGATAAAAACCTAGATGTCACCACCATCATCATAATCATCGCCATCATCACAGCAAACAAGGTCCTATGTCACTGTGTACAGGGCACAGCACAGAATGCTCAGAGGATAAGGAGGCATCTGGCCCCACTACATGTCTGAACTTGACCCCTTAACCCTTCAGATTGTTTCAAATGCCTCCACTACCACACTTTCTATATTGTATTATGGTTATTTATATACATTCTCATACAGCCAAGCCTTTGCTCATTGCTGAGTCTTGCCTGGTTGCTGCTACACATTTTTTAAGATTCTGCTCAGGTTTTATTGTGTCCCCTGACTCTCCTGTCTGAATTAGATACCCCTCCTCTGTGTGCCCCAAATGCCTGGTATGTATCCATATCATAGCATTTACTATGTGCTGTGCTGTGCTTAGTCACTCAGTCATGTCCAACTCTTTAAGACCCCCATAGACTGTAGCCCACAAGGCTCCTCTGTCCATGGCAATTCTTCAGGCCAGAATACTGGAATGGGTTGCCATGCCCTGCTCCAGAGGATCTTCCCAACCCAGGGATTGAACCAGCATTTACTATACTTGATTATAAATGTTTGCTTATCAGTATCCCTAACTGGATAGATCCCAGATTCTAATGTCAAGGAACATGTCCTCTTCTTATTTGAATCTTTGGTACTTTGCAAAGTACCTGGTAAATTAGGCATTTTCTCTCCCCCAACCACCCCGAAGAATGAATCTTCCATATAAGTCTGATTATACTTGGAAGACAAAATTGTGTACCTGATTCATTTTTTGTTCCCCTCAAGATGCCCTGCATTTAGTAAATGCTCAGTAAATGCAGCAATAACTAAATGACTTCGAAACACAAAGAGGTGTCAGATTCTGCTCTCGGGATATAGGGAAGGACTGGCAACTACAACAAAAGGTAGATGATGATATTATTGGGCTTCCCTGGTGGCTCAGCAGTAAAAAAATCCTCCTGCAATGCAGGAGCTGCAGGAGACACAAGTTTGATCCCTGGGTCTGGATGATCCCCTGGAGGAGGGCATGACAACCCCCTCCAGTATTCTTGCCTGGATAATTCCATGGACAGAGGAGCCTGGTGGGCTACAGTCCACAGGGTTGAAAAGAGTTGGACAGGACTGAAGTGACTTTGCACGCATGTACACATGCTATTAATATTAAACGCTTGCATATCTAAGTTGTGTTCTAAAACAGGTGATATAAACACCTACTACTGAACTTAATGATAAAGAAAATAACATTTTTTTTCTATGAAGTTTGAAGTTATTTGGCCAGTAAAATGCAGTCTAATATTCAAATCCAGGGCCTGGTAACTCTAAAGCCACTGATTTTCCTGCTATACTATATTGTGGGGATGTTAGGATAGTTGGTTCCAGAAGAACAAGTAGGGCTTAAATAATTAGAGAGGAATTAGCACTGCACAAATGATTACACACACACACTCGTATGTACATGTATGTATACATACACAGGTCTTTTGGAAAGATCTATTTAGGAAGAACGTGGAGAATTGACTGATAGGAGAAGCTGGAGGCAGGAATGTCTATTTAGAAACTATTACAACAGTCCCAACTTGGGAACAGAAAACAAGAAATTGATTTAAGGAGGAGTTTGTGGACACTGATGATTGAGTAAAATATATACCAGGTAGAAATTTTGAGTCAGGATTACTCCAAAGTTTCAAGCCTAAGTGAGAGACAGTGTATAATTTCGAAAGATGGTGAGTTTGTATTTTGACTCCTTGATGGGTAAGCTGAGTGGATAGAAGTGCAGGATTTAAGCTCAAGAGAGGCCTGTGTTAAACCTGCAGATGGGTTGATCAACTGCAAAGAGGTGATAGCTAAAGTTAGGAGAGAGAGAGAGAAATCCTAGGGAAAAGTGGAGAAAAAAAAGATCAAAGAACCAAGGAGTTGAAGGAACATTCAAGAAATGTTCAGGTCAAGGAAGTATTTAAGTCAAAAAAGAAGACAGACCTCTAGGTATCTATTAGAAGGAAATGAAATCACGATCTTGAAGTGGTATCTACACCCCAGTGTTGAAAGCAGCACTGTTTACAATAGCCAAGTAACAGATGAATGGATAAAGAAGATATGTGTTACATATACAGTGAAATATTACTCAATCATAGAAAAGAAGTTATGCCATTTGCCATTACTTGGATGAAACTTGAGGGCATTATCCTGAGTGAAGTAAGTCAGACAGAGAAAGACAAATACTGTGTGATCTCACTTATATATGAAATCAAAAAACCCCAAACTCACAAAAACGGAGAACAGATTGTTGATTACCAGAGGCAGAGGGTTGGGGGAAAGGTATTAAGGTATTCAAAAGGTGGCTCAATGGTAAAGAATCTGCCTGCCAATGCAGGAGATGCAAGAGAAGTGGGTTCAATCCCTGGGTCCAGAAGATTCCTTTGAGTAGGGAATAGCAGCCCACTCCAGTATTCTGGCCTAGAAAATTCCATGGACGGAAGAGCTTGGCAGGTCAGATGAGACTGAGCACACGCACACACACAGGCATTCAAAAGGTACAAACTTCCAGTTGTAAGATAAATAGGATGTCTATTTATCTGTAAGATAAATAGGGGGTGTAATGTACAGCATGGTGACTATAACCAACAATACTGTAGTGTATATTTGAAAGTTGCTAGCAGAGTAGGTCTTAAAAGCTCTCATCAGACATACACAGATCGCAACTATGTGAGGTGATGGATGTTAACTAAAGTTAAGGTGGTAATTATTTCACAATATATGTATATTCAATCATTATATATATACCTTAAATTTACCCAATGTTATATGTCAATTATATCTCAGTAAAATTGGAGGATGGGGGCTAGACAAAATAAGAATATCTTTGTATCTTGGAGTTCAAACCATAAGAGAGTAAGGAAAGGATATTCATTGGATGGATTTGGTGATTACGTTTGGCCATATTGGAGAAAGGATTTTGGTTAGGTGGTTGGGTTAATTACAGAGTAAGAAAAGGAATTGTGATGGGAGAGAATGTAGGTTACCCATTAGATAAACTAGGAATGAAAAGAAAGGGGAGAAAAGAGTATTTGTGTAAGAAAGATTTTACTAAAGACTCTAAAAAGTAAATGGAAGACAGACGGATAACTGAGCAAAACCCCACAAGTTGAGATGAGATGACAAGGTTGGTCTTGCATTTCTATCTACTCAGCTTACCCGTCTAGGAGTAGGAGAAGTAGGAGACAAAGTCTGGAATAATTGCTGTAGGAAATGATATAGGAGGCAATGAGGCTGCATAAAAGGATTGCCAAGTAAAACCCAATAAAGTTTGATTGAAGTTTCATCACCCGAAATTTGATTGAGATCCATTTTTTTTGTTGTTTGTTTGTTTCATGGTTGTTGTTTTTTTTTTTTTTCTAGTAATGTCTGCCAGCCCAGGAGTGAAAACAAATGTGGGTACATCTCAGCCATAGGAATTTCAATTGCTGGAATGGTAGGTGGTCAAGGATTCCAAAAGGCAGTGTGCCTAGTAATAGCAACCCGGATTCAAACCATGGAAGTGAGGTCAAAGCTGCAGTAGTTGGGTTCCAACTCCAGAGAAGCTGAGAAGAGACTGATTATGGGAAGTGGGAAGATTTTAGTAGTGAAGGCAGAACCCAGGAAAAATAGGTGTATCCGAAGGGCAAAATTCCTGGAGAAATGTCTAGCAGAAGAAAATGAAATTAAATAGTAGAAATACTTCAAGAGAATTATTCTTGGGAAAGAGGTTAAGAATAAAAAATGAAATAGTAAATTAGTGGAAACTGAAGAAGAAAGGAGACACGAGACTGTAAGGACAGATGTGAAAAACCAGCCTGAAGACCAAGAGATCTAGGGGAGAAATGATTAGAGCACGTGGAACATATAGGTTGTTTCTCATTGAGCCATGATGGACTATGGCTAAACTGGAAAGTTGGGGAAGGGGAATTGGCATTTCTGTATCGATCAGTTCAGTTCAGTTCAGTTCAGTCGCTCAGTTGTGTCCAACTCTTTGTAACCCCATGAATTGCAGCACGCCAGGCCTCCCTGTCCATCACCATCTCCGGGAGTTCACTCAAACTCACATCCATCAAGTCAGTGATGCCATCCAGCCATCCCATCCTTGTTGTCCCCTTCTCCTCCTGCCCCCAATCCCTCCCAGCATCAGAGCCTTTTCCAATGAGTCAACTCTTCACATGAGGTGGCCAAAGTATTGGAGTTTCAGCTTTAACATCAGTCCTTCCAAAGAAATCCCAGGACTGATCTCCTTTAGGATGGACTGGTTGGACCTTCTTGCAGTCCAAGGGACTCTCGAGTCTTCTCCAACATCACAGTTCAAATGCATCAATTCTTCAGCACTCAGCTTTCTTCACAGTCCAACTCTCACATCCATACATGACCATAGGAAAAACCATAGCCTTGACTAGACAGACCTTTCTTGGCAAAGTAATATCTCTGCTTTTTAATATGCTATCTAGGTTGGTCATCACGTTCCTTCCAAGGGGTAAGTGTCTTTTAACTTCATGGCTGCAGTCACCATCTGCAGTGATTTTGGAGCCCCCAAAATAAAGTCTGACACTGTTTCCACTGTTTCCCCATCTAATTCCCATGAAGTGATGGGACCAGATGCCATGATCTTCATTTTCTGAATGTTGAGCTTTAAGCCAACTTTTTCACTCTCCTCTTTCACTTTCATCAAGAGGTTTTTAGTTTCTCTTCACATTCTGCCATAAGGGTGGTATCATCTGCATATCTGAGGTTATTGATATTTCTCCCGGCAATCTTGATTCCTGTGGTCCACTGGAGAAGGGAATGGCAAACCACTTCAGTATTCTTGCCTTGAGAACTCCATGAACAGTATGAAAAGGCAAAATGATAGGATCCTGAAAGAGGAACTCCCCAGGTCGGTAGATGCCCAATATGCTACTGGAGATCAATGGAGAAATAACTCCAGAAAGAATGAAGGGATGGAGCCAAAGCAAAACAATATCCACTTGTGGATGTGACTGATGATAGAAGCAAGGTCCGAGGCTGTAAAGAGCAATATTGCATAGGAACCTGGAATGTTAGTTCTATGAACAAAGCAAATTGGAATTAGTCAAACAGGAGATGGCAAGAGTGAACGTCGACATTCTAGGAATCAGTGAACTAAAATGGACTGGAATGGGTGAATATAACTCAGATGACCATTATATCTACTACTGTGGGCAGGAATCCCTTAGAAGAAATGGAGTAGCCATCATGGTCAACAAAAGAGTCCAAAATATAGTACTTGGATGCAATCTCAAAACGAGAGAATGATCTCTGTTCGTTTCCAAGGCAAACCATTCTATATCACAGTAATTGATCAATTAGGGCTTAAGAATTTGCAGACTGGGTGTCACAAAACTTGGCTTCTAGAAGGCAGGCAATGAGGGTAGGAGGCACAACCCTGTAGGTTTGAGTGTGGAAATAAAGGAGAAACATCGGTGGTACCCTCTAAAGGGAAATGAGTGTCACATGACAGATCTGTCAGAGCTTTTACAGATAGAGTGCCTCTGATGCCCGGGTTGTGGAAAGCAGATATGTGGGGACATAGAAGAAGACCCAAGCTCACATCAGAGTGCCAATGGCCCCAGGTGGAGCGGCAGGAAGGTAGGAGATGGGAATTTTTATTTCTTCCTTACAAAAATGACAGTTAGCCCTCAATATTCCTGGAAGGGATGAAGCTCTGGAACTTCTCATTGGCTTAAATGGACTGGTGAAATCTGCTTCATGGGCAGCCTAAAGAAGAAATCCCTTCCTGACTATTTTACTACTGCATTGGGTAAGTACCTATGAAAGTCAAGATGCTGGTCCATTCTAACCCTTCATCTTCAGTCATAAATGACTATCTTGGTAGTATTCCTCTGTCCATGGGATTCTCCAGACAAGAATACTGGAATGGGTTGCCATACCCTCCTCCAGGTGATCTTCCCTACCCAGGGATCAAACCCGCGGCTCTTGCATCACAGGTGGATTCATTACTGCTAAGCTACTGGGGAAGCCCAGATAAATTGATAAGAAATAGTTTAAGAAGCAGGAAATCATGAACAAACTAAGGACTTTGACCAAGGCCAATAATTTGTTAGGGGCTCTTATAACCTTTGCTATCCTAAGTGGCTCAGTGGTAAAGAATCTGCTTGCAATGCAGGAGACTCAGATTCAATCCCTGGGTTAGGAAGACCTCCTGGAGAAGGAAATGGCAACCCACTTCAGTATTCTTGCCTGGGAAATCCCATGGACGGAGGAACCTGGTGGGCTGCAGTCCATGGGGTCACAAAAGAGTTGGACATGACTTCTGAACTAAATAGCAAGATGCTTTTAACCCTAGCACCAGCTGACTGAGTGGGTTCAGCCTTTCTGAGTCTTGATTTTATTATTATCTAATATTCTCTCCTAACAATAGTAAATATTGTTAGGAGTGAATAATTCTTGGAGGTTAGAACAGTGCTGTAGAGTGTTGGACTTAAATTCTAGTCCCTAAAAATGGGCATAATTTTGGCAAGTCATGAAACTTCTATGTCTCAGAATTCTCATCTGTAAAATAGGATGAGGTTCTTTCCAACCCAGAAATTTAGGTATATGTTTATCAAAAGCTGAGAGAACAAAAGCATTTTGAAGGTGGAGCTTACAAGTGAAAAGACCAGTGACACACAAATAACAGGTGTGGTGATTAGTTGAAGAACTAAGCCAGACATACCATCCATGTTTGTATCACAGTGAGTGCTTATCATCATTAGGAGAAGTACATTTCAGAAAGTAAAAATCAAACCCAGATCTCTTTAGTGTTGAAAGCTTTTATTTTTAACAGTATTACCATTTGGATTTAAAAAATGATTTCTCTTAGAATTTCTACAGTAAGAGAAATAGTTTGAAGGTTTTATTTAAAGGATGCTTTTCACAACGACTTCATCATTATCAATTAGTATTTATGTATAAACAGTATGCTAGATCCCTATCCAGTAAAATAGATAGAATTCTTTCTCAAGTGAGATGCAGATGCATGGAAGTTAGAAAATTCAGAGGAAAAAAACTAATAAAAATAGATAAACTATTTCATTACAGTAAATAATATTTTAAATGCATTTCTATCCCATGTGCAATGTAGCTAAATTACCATTACTATGGAGTCTCCAACCTTTGAATTTCATGACTTTCAGCTTGCTTAAATTCTCAGTATTATTGCTCTTTTAGCCTGGTGTTGCACATTTAATATTCATTTGCTTTTTCTTCTGGTTCAGTAAATAGTCCCAAACTTTGACATATATAGTAAAGTGAGGGTGTAAGGCCTTGTAAAATGGCTAAGACTTATTATAATGAGCTTTTTTTTTTTTTTTTTTTTACCTTTCTGGGCAGAGGTGATCTGGTCTGGAACACCCTAGCCCAGAGTTTACTTTAGTAGTGGTTTTCTCTTACAGATAAGTCTGCGAATCCCTTCTTTCCATCTACATTAGTAATTGTAAATGCCTCTTGCATATTTCTGGATTTAATTATCTTTTCATATGTCCAGATCTGACTACCTTTTTTTTTTACAGAAGTCCTTACTATGTTTCATCAAATATTCTATCACCAAAACTTGACAAAAGCATTGTAATATTTTTCCATTAGGAATCTTTCAGTTGATCTTAAATTTATATTTATACCTGCTTTTGCCTTTTTCTTTCTGCATGCAATGCGGGAGACCTGGGTTCAGTCCCTTGGTTGGGAAGATACCCTGGAGAAGGTTATGGCAACCCACTCCAGTATTCTTGCTGGAGAATCCTTGTGGAAAGAAGAGCCTGGGGGCTACAGTCCATGGGATCGCTAAGAGTCAGACGCGACTGAGTGACTAAGCACAGCACAGCATGCTCAGTCATAACATAAGACAAAGAGAGAACATCTGCTATGAAAAAAAGTTTTTCATAGAATCTAAGCTGGGGAGCCATGGTATAGAAATTTACATGACCAGGCCAGAGTTTTAAATTGTTTCAAAGTTTTACCATTTAGGGCTCTCCTGTATCATCCTTTTGGACTTCCCTGGTGGCTCAAAGGTAAAGAACATGCCTGCCAACACAGGAGACGAGGGTTGAGTCCCTGGGTCGGGAAGATCCCCTAGAGAAGAAAATGGCAACCCACTCCAGTATTCTTGCCTGGGAAATCCATGGATTGAGGAGCCTGGTGGGCTACAGTCCATGGGATCACAAAGTGTCAGACACGACTGAGGATGTACCATACTTTACCACCAGCACCATTTGTTAAAAGATTGCCACAAGGACCGTTTCCTACTTTCTAGACAAGGAAACTAACATTTCTTAGAAATAAGTACCTGGTTAAAACTGGGTGATGGAAGCAAATACAGAAGAAAATTTTATCTGCTTTTCTTGGCCGTGTTGCCTCTATCTTCAGGGAGAATACGAAGTACAGAATAACACAGGCAGTCTTCACTTAACTGAGAAAAGCTGTGGGGCCAGTGCACATAGTTACAGAAACATCTTAGATCAAAACTCTACAAAGCACAAACACGGAGATTTGTTTAACACACTGTTTAGTGTGTTCTGGGGGAGGGCTGTGGAGCAGACAGGTTTGTAATAGCAGCTGGGCACAGCAGCAACAAGGGCCACAAAGATAAAACAGGAGTAGTCGGAATCTGAGCTTTATTCAGCAACATGCGCTCACCATGATGCCGTCATTTTTCCTTCTGAGAAGAGTGCAATCTAATGGGTTACCCTCTCACTTCACAGGGGGCAGTGCCGAAATGCCTGGGGTTTGAGCTCTCCAAAGCACAGGCCTTCCAAAATCAGGGAAGTGATTAAAAAGCGGTTATGAAGCGATTCTAGGATCTGGGCAGAGGTTCTCTGCGGGTGCTAGATTGCGCTGCGTGAGTGGGGCTGGGGCGGGCTCCATAAGGAAGAAGAGACCCTGCACTACCCAGCGGGTCTGCAGGACATGGCTAGAACGTGCCTCGGAGAAGGTGGAGGAGAGTGCAACCCCGAAAGGGGCCTGCACTCTTGGGAGGGGAGAAAGCCGGCAACACCAAAGGCTGTGCAGAGATTGAGGGGTGAAGAACAGGGACAGGAGAGGGGGATTGGGTTAGGGTGGAACCGCATCCTGGAGGTAGGCAGGGGTCTCCTTGAAGACTAAGGACTAGGCCGGGACCAGGACAGGAGAGAAGCGTGAGGGAAGAACCCCTTCCTTTGGCAGCTCCCAATTCTTTTCTGTCAAAGATGGCCAAATTCCACATTGCCCTTCCCCCCTCCGCGCCTTTTCCACCGTGTAGCTCCCCGGTGGTGCAGGAGGCGGTGGGGAGGTCCGGTGAACGTGAACGTGAAAATAAAGGTGTAAGAAAGAAGAGCCCCTCCCTGGCCGTACCTCCCACCCCGCCGGCCCTTTGGGAGGTTCTTTTAGTTGAGAAGGGGGGCTCTGCCGCTTTAAGGTGGGGAGTAGGCGTCACCTCTGGCCGGGTGACGAACTGAGGAGGGGACCTTGAGGGCGTGTCCATGCAAAGCAGGAGGTGGTGCCGACGGTGGGCGGTTCCATAGTAAAATATTGGAAGGAGGGGCGGGGTCGAGGAGGGAGAGGCTACTTGGTGGGCGGGGCTCGGGGGCGGTGCCTCTCCGGGAAGGCTGGGGAGGGGGAGGAGGAAGCGGCCGGGTTGGTACCATTATGCGCGTTCGGGAGGGGGACAAGTGACATTCCCTTGGAGAGGGGGGCGGGCCCTTCCCGGCGGCTGGGCCCTGCGCTGAGGTGGGGAAGGGCAGTTCCCTCTTCCCCCGCCGGGCGGGACGTCGGAGCAGCGGGGAGGAGGCACTTCTCCGCTCGCGTCCGAGGCGGGGCCGGCGGTACCTTTCGTGGCGCGGTGCGGCCGGGGAGGGCCGAGGGGAGGGGGGAAGGGGCGGTACTGGGAGGGGGTGCCGGAAAGGGGAGGCGCCGGCGGACAATGGAGCCTATGTGTGCCTGCGGGAGTGGGCCGGCGCCGCCGCCGCCGCTGCCGCCGCCGGGGGAGACGCTGCGCCGCCGCTGCCGCTGGCCCCGGCCCCGGCCCCCCGGGGCTGAAAGCCGCCCGGGACCGAAGCCCCCTCCCCTACACCGCTCCTCCTTTCCCCTCCCCACTCTTGCCTCGGGGGTAAGTGGCACCTCAGGGGGAGGGGGAGGGGAAGGACCGGAGCCGGGGGTGCGGGGGGCCGGGTCCCGCGTCCGCGTGTTTTGAGCGGGTTTGAGGGCAGGGGTAGCCAAAGCCGCGGAGGGCTAGGGCTGGGGTGAGGGGAGAAAAGGGGTGGGGGTCGAGGTTGTGAATTTAAGAGTTGAGTCTAGAGAAACCTGTGGGGGAAGGTTGGGGGTCGTCCTCTGCCCACCAGACGCCTCTGAGAGACTGAGGCGTCTCTCAGCTTTTTAGATGTTGTGTCCCAGGCGGTGCCTGGAGAGACTAAACGAGGACGTGGGACAGTCCCAGGGTCCTGGGATGAAGGGACATCGTAGGGACGAGATGGAGAGCTGAATTCGAGTTGAGTTTGGTGGGGTCTGTTAGACCCAGAAGATGGATAGAGAGGTAAAGGGGAGTTTGCAGGCCAGTGACTTGTTGGAGGGTGGGAGAACCCGAAGCTAAGAGGAATGTTCCTGTAGTAAAGGGCTCCAGCAGGTGAGGTGGTGATGTCTAGGTCACTGAGTCATTGTGGGGGTCGTGGACACACCAGTGATTTCCAGAATGGAGCTGTAGTCGTTGACCTTTGAAGTTGCAAAGACTATTAAAGATGTCACTGGTTGGTGTTGGACTAGCCTGGTGAAATGGAGATACTCTATGGAAATAAACTGAAGACTTATTATGTTCAGAGGGAAGGGCCAGAGGCCTATAATAGTGTTTCTGGGGGCCTTATGTGAAGGCTCCCAAAGCCTAAAGGAGGAGGCCTGAAACCTGTCTTCCAAGGCCCTGCCTGCCATAGAGAAGAGTGACTTGGAGCCTAGACTGCAGCCCAGTTGGAGACTGATAAACTTACTAGACAAAGTAGAAAAATGGATGTAACTTTGTGTCAGCAGAGAGAGACTAAGGTGGGGTAGAATTGGTGCAAAGTTAAACTTTCCTTAGGGCAAACATATTGAGATCCTGGGCAGTAACTTTAGAGGGAAAATGAATGAGTGGCTATGTAAAGAGTTACGTTTTGATCAGTGGTGTGTAATGGAGTGTTTGTTAGCATTTAATGTGTTCAAGAACTAACTGTTCATTCTTGGATCAGAGATTTGGACTCTTGTCCACTGTGCTGGAAGTGATGAATCAGAGAATTAGCAGGTAGGAAGGATAAGTAGTTGCAAGTAAGGGTTAGGGGGTGCAGATGGGTATTGGTAGGTAAGACCCCTGTGTAGGTTAACTTTTCACTCTTCATGGAAATTGTACATCATGATTGTTCTGTTGATTTTGGTTTTGATTGGATGCTCATGATTTGTAAAAAGGATGTTAAGTGTGAAAAACATTACCATCCTAAGTACAGATTTAAGAAGGATCTTGCTAACTGTTGAAAAAGACCCGATCTATAAAAAACAAAAATGGGTTAATAAAAGGAGCAGTTAGTTAGATGGCATAAGGATGCTTTGGGAAATAAGGATTCCATTAATTGGTGTTTTGGGTAAAGAGGAAATTTAAGGCAAAGTTGACGTAGAGATGACCTTTCATAGTTTTGGCATCTAGGATCTGATTGTATTGAACCATTAGGATATTATTTTGTAATAACAGTGTTGAATGTAAGATGATAATAATTCCTAAACATGTGGTAGATGATAAGGAGGTCATTGAGTAAAAGATGAAGAAACAATTTCCATACTGTTCTCTTCTTATAAGGCAAGTTTTATGTAGTAACTTGGCTGTTGAGCTAAGGATTCCTGACCTCGATTCCTGTATGACTAGCTTAAGTGAAAAAGCACTTACGTACGTTGGAATCTATTCTATGGGATACTTTTCCCATAGCCTTCAGAAGTGTCTGGTCTTGTGAATCAAATGTTCTCTGGCTTGTGGGGGGTGGGGAAAGTACAGAGGCTTCACAAGCATTGTAATCAACTAAATATTTGATGATGGTGATTTGATTGAGCCTTGAACTTGGTATTAGAACACTGGCTTTCCCATTGACTTATATGTGACTTCAAACAAATGTCTCATATTTATTCTTCAGTTTTCCCTTTTATAAAGCAGGGTTACCACTGCCCTCATCACTCATAATGCATTGTGGCACCAAACAAGTTAATGATTACCTGCAAAGTGCCTTGGACACATCTGGGAATGAAAGTTTGTGTAGACCAACTTTTTCCTCACTTCTGAAAAAGTGCTATCCCAGGAACAGACCAAATTCAGCTTCTGAAACATGCCCTGTGCCTGATCAGGGAAAAAAAAAGAGTACCTTCTACCTATCTGCCTTGTTCTATTGTCTAGGTTTGGGTTTTACATGAGTTTTGAAAGGTGATACTCTTCCTCATTTAGTGGTAAGACAGGAATAGTGATGACAGTTGTAGAAATGTAAGCAACAGTCCCCATGAGACAGTAGTACTGTCCATGCTATGAGTGCTAACCTAAGCTGAAGCTGACCCTAAATCTGTGTGACCTTGGACATGTTGCTTGTCTTCCTGATGGTTTGCGTACATGATAAGTTGCTTCAGTTGTGTCTGACTCTTTGCGACCCAATGGACTGTAGCCCGCCAGGCTCCTCTCTCCATGAGATTCTCCAAGCCAGAAAGAATTTCATATCTTTCTGCTGGGTATGAAATTGGAGTGGGTTGGAATGCCATGGAGTGGGTTGCCATGCCCTCCAGGGATCGTCCCCACTCTCCTCCATTGGCAGGCAGGTTCTTTACCACTAGCGCCACCTGGGAAATCTAGTGGTTTAATTTTCTTCATCTATGAAGTACTGCTGGTGGAATGACTTGTCTGTCTGCCTTGGTAACTATGTTGGGGTCTATAGAAACTTTATTTGCTCTAGATCAGAAGTTCTTAATCTTCTGTGCCTCATGTTTTCCTTTGGCAATTTAATGAAGCTTAGGATCCCTTCTGAGAATCATGAGGTTTTTTAATGTATAAAGTATATAAAATCACAAATGATACAGAAACAGTTATCAAACTGTTAAAACAGTTGTGATACAATAGTTTATATGTTTATAGCTCATTAAATAACAAAATGTAGCTGCAGGTACTATAGTTTTGAAGTAGTGATAAAGGTAATGTGATGTGAAGTGTCTTGTGGTTACTCTTGGTGACATAGTCACAGAATAGCTAATGCTACTGTGGGTTGTTACCTGCATTCATTGTTGAAGGTGGTGCTTTTACTTGGAGGTTAGTGAGTATGAAGATCAAAATATTCTCCAGCCAAGTTCACAGCTGCCTCCCCCTCCTCTCAGTCTTTCTACAGACCGCTTAGGAGGTCGTGGATACCCGGATAAGAGCTCCTGCTATACACCAGCTGATTTTTGAAAGGTCAATTATCTTATGGCCACTTGTCTTATAAGCCTCAATATCTTCACCATGCTAAGAACAAGAGCATAGAGAAGATATGAAATAAACATCTATTTTGCATCCTGTGATAACTGTTCTTGGTTGAGGAGACAGTTAAAGCCAATGACTAGAATGAGGCTTTTGTGTCTGATGGATTTTACTTTTCTAGACTTCCCAGTGTTCAGTGGGATAGATGTGGGCTAGAGTGCTCCAGCTTCTTGCATTTTGAGTTTTAGTGGTTTTGCCTGCCTTCTCCATTTTTGACCTAATTTTTTTACTATTCTTTCTTCCAGATATTGTTTTGGTCATGGAGCCTTGGGGAATGGTGGTTTTCTTTGCTGTTGGTGTGATGGAGTATGAACTTTTCCATTCTTCTCATTCCTGTAGGACTGAATGTGGGACTAGCTGGTGTCACTCCACTTTGACCTAAAAATTCCTTTCTGTTTGGGAGGCACAGATCGCTGTGTCCCAATGTTAGAAGAGAGAGCAAGTTGGACATCTTGAAAGGTAAAGAGCCCAATTATGAGAATGTAACTTCTGTTATTCAGTCAGTGTATTTTGGATTTTGTTTCTGCTTCCATAGGGTCTCTTGTAAGTTAAAACTATATTTTTCATTATTGTAGCAGTTCCCAAGGCAGTGGCCATCAAGTTAAATGCACGTCATAGCTGTAAGTGCAGTTACCTTGTACTTTCCTGTAAACAGGGACTTCTGCAGTAACTTATTTCCTAGGAAAGACAGATGGTGAGAAATTGAACAAGTATTTATCGTGTCATCATTGCTATGTGGGGATGCGAAGCAGAAGTAGCCATACACAAGCCCCCCGCTCATTATCATACACAGATCAACTAGCATTTATTGAGTTTCTTCTTTTGGGTGCTGAGATGATGACCTTTTCCTCAGGAGGTTCCCTGGCTGTATATAACAAGGATACAATTCTCAAAGTGTTTTTAAAGTGTCATGAATATAATGCTGTGGGGCCATGGAGGACATTCCTGGGGATGGTTTGGAATCAAGGAAAGTTTCACAAAGAAGGGACATTTGTGCTGAAGTTTCACTTTGGGTAGCCATTATTCTAAAGGGTGATAGATGATGTTCATTTTTTATTAGTTACATTTTATCAGAACCCTTGAGCTTGATACAAATTTATTTGCTTGCTTAAAGTTTGTTAGCTTGAAGGACATTAGATGAGTTTTTACCCTTTGAGTATGAAAACATATCTTAGCATTTTGTTAGGACCAAGGTTTTCTACATAAGACTATAGTATAGTGTTCTTTTCTCCACATATTTGGGAAACATTGGTTCTTCCTATTGTGTACTTTTTCTGAGAAGGAAGCCTTTTAGTAGCTGGTATGCCAGAACTTAAGAATGAGCTCAGAATGGAATCCCAGGGCCTTTTATTTCCACATTCTAAGTTTGATACTATGCCTTTTATGGTGTAGTGGTCATAGCATAGAAATGAAATTTGTTAAACATGACATACTTGTAATAAACTTGACTTCTTAGAGTAGGAGAGTGGGAAAGGATCATTGGAAAAGTTGAAATTGGAATTATAGAGGTGATTCTGAGCTTCATGGCAACCTTATAGAATCTCCTTTTAAAGATTCCTAAGAAATTTGGCCTTAGGACAGTCTAGAACTTGGTTTTCCCCTGCTGTTTCAAAACTATAAATTATGGATGAAGGGGGAGGCTCAGCATTATCATTGTAGTTACAAGGACTAATGGAAATAGTTCTGCCTCCTGAGTTACTTAGTGTTTTACCAATTTACCCAGCTCAACTTGGTGTAGCATTTTATACACAGTAGGCTCTCAAGCAAAGGAGATCTTGTGGCCCTGTCATTCAGTCATATGTTCTCCCAAAAGTGTGTGAAAGTAATTTTCCTTGCTGAATGCTTGCCATGTAAAGTTACAGTTGAGAGTAGGGAAGAACTGTGAATGGTATGCACTATGTGAATTCAAAAGTGTGTCTGGAATTTTGTCTCTTTCACCTTTACAGTCAGCTCTCAATTCTCTGTACTAATTAGGAATGGGAAGAAGCAAAAATGTGAGAATTTTTTTTCCCTACTAAATATTCAGAAAAGCAGACAAATCAATTTTCTTTGCCCTTAATATTTTTCCAGCCTCTGAAAAGAAAATGTGCACTTTGGAAGGAGGGAAAGTTACAAGGGCCTTGAGGTATCTGCAGGTTGGATGATATACCCTGAAATAATTGGAAGCTGATGGTGTTTACGTGGGAGATGACAACTTCCTCTTAAACTAATACTCTGTAGATAGGAAACCGGGTCTTCGAATAGTAACTAAATGGCACTGATGATTTTGTTTTCCTTCCTTAGAAACTCTTCTTTTCTTTATCCTCATCCAGGTGAGGGTCACCTCTGAGACAGGGGTTCCTGGACTCCCCCAAGCTGCCCACCTCCAGGATGAGCACTGCCTTATCGTGACCCTTAGGGTTTTGGTGAGTAGCCTGATGGATGGATGGGGGCCCTAGAAAGCAGGCCTGGTTTAGGGAAAAGCTTCAACTTTTATTCAGCAAATACTTTTTGAGCAAATGGCATATGTCCGCTACTATAGCAAGTACTAGAAATATAAGGATGAATAAATCAGCCTTGATCCTTTACAGATCCTCCTACCTTCATGGAGCCTAGCATGACAGATGAATGTTAATGCAAATGCATTCATAACTATGCAACAGGAGAAATGTTGTGAAGGAAACACATAGGATGCTATGAAAAGAATGTAATGGAGCATTTCGTCTAGATTAGTGGCTTTACAGTATCATTTATCTCTGAAGAAGAAACAGTGAAACTGAGATTTTCTTCACTCAGCAAAAATATTCAAACTTGACATGGGAAGGTTAGGGATGAGGAAGAGAGGTGTCAAGAATGACTCCAAATTTCTGGCATGAGCAGCTGGGTGGATAAAGGTGCCATTTACTAAAATGTAGAAAGCTGAAGGGGAAATACGTTGGGGAGGGAGGCTATATAGGGATGAAGAATTCATCTTTGACCTTGTTAGGTTTCAGACTTCTAGTGGGATGCCAAGTTGGCAGTTGTGTATACAGGTCAGCAGAGCAGAAGCTGAGCTGGATAGAAATTTGGGAGTTCTTGGCATGGAAAGAACGTACAGAATGAGAAGAGCAGAGGACCCGGGGTAGAGCTGTGAGAAACTTGAAATTGTAGAGATTGGGTAGAGAAGGGGTCAGCAAAGGAAGCAGATGAAGAGTGACTTGAGAGGAAGTAGGAAGACTGGAAAAGTGTGGTATTATAGAAGCCAAGAGAGAGGAGTGTCAAGGAGTGCTCAATCGGCATAGGCTACGAGATGGAGCACGATGAGGTTAGAAAAGCTGTCAGTGGTGACCTTGGCAGGTAAGGAAATGAAGACTGTGTCTTGTCAACTCTATAAAGAAACTTGACTTCAAAGGGGAATAGAATGCCAGTTTTGTTTTGCTTTATCATTATTATTTCATCTGGAAGGTAGAATAGCATGTCTGAAAGCTGATTGGAAATATCCCAGAGATGTAGGACATAGAAGGGTGGTCATGGAAGAGAGTGAGTACTCAGTCAGCTGAAAGGGATGGGGCTAGACCACCTGTGGTAGGACTAACCTTTGGGGGAAAAGTCCGCTTTTTTTTTTTTTTTTTTTTTGATTGCAGTAATAGAGAAAAAAGAGGGGATAGGCAATGATAAAAAGAGGTTTGAAGATTTGGTGGTAAGGAGTCCTGCCTGGTGACTTCTCTTCTCCCTGTTAAGTCCTGGGCAAGGCCATGCACTGTGAGAGGAAGATGATGGTTGGCAGTGGTGAAGGTCTGAAATGCCATTGGGCAGGACAGGTGAGTGAGCTTGCTAGAGGATGGTAGAAGTCATGGTACTGGTTTACATAAATGCTTCTGTTGTGCTGCTCAGCATTTTCTATTTGCTGGCTCACCTTGTCCACCAAGCCCATGCTTCTCACAAAGTACTGCAGTGATGAAGAGCGCAGCCTGAGTGTCTGGCTGACCTCCAGCCCCACCACTTAACTAGGATGTGGCCAGTTTACCTGGGCAAATTACCTACTGTTGCAAGAGCCTCAGTTTCCTCGTCTCTGAAACAGGGATAGGATATATGTATATATATGTATATGTATAACTGATTGACTTGTCTGTATATTTGAATCTAACACAGAATAGTGAATCAACTATACTGCAAAAAAAAAAAGGAATAAAATAAGGATAGTAATGGGACCTGCCTTCTACAGTTGTTATGAATGAGTTAATATGTATGGAGAGTGCTTATAAGAGTACCTGATGTGCAGTTAGTAAATATTTTAAGTATTATTTACAGAGAAAAGAGAGAAACATTCTATAAGCAGATCTTAGAGTTAGAAGATTTAGTTATATTGGGAAATATCTCTCTCTGGCTAAAATTAACCATTCTGAGGAAGATCTTCTCTTTTTTCTTGAAAGATAAACAGTTGAGCACTAACCTGAACACGCAGAAGCTGAAAGAGTTGCATTTTATTCTTTAGGGTTATCTGATAAGATACTTGACAGATTTCTTGCTCAGTTGTTTTTGGTGTCAGATAGGCTAAAACTAGGATGACCTATTTCAACAACTCCTTTGGATTAAGGGTTAAAACAGCTGGATTTTTTTCCCATCTCTAGTGAGCCCATGCACTTATTTCAACCTTCTGTGCTGTTTCTCCACTCATAAAGTAATGGCAAGAAGGTGGCTTAGAGGAAAGAGCAGGTCAGGGAGCACTGATTGGAAACCTGGGAGAAGGCATTCACGCCCGTGTGCTCCATCCATTCATCTATAAAATGCCATTGATCACGGTATAGTGAGTTTAAGAAACTGTATGTGGAAATACTTTGAAAATAAGTATTTTCTGTTCACATTATTATTATTTAGAAATAATCTTTGCTACCAGCTCATCAGAAATACCTGGCAGACTGAGTTGATTTGGTACTTTTAATGTTTAGAGTTTCTTTAAAAGGAGTGTAGCACAAGTGCCAGGAGTTTCTGCTCTGTAACTCACCTAGGATCTAACCACATTCTTGGTACATTATATTGAGTATTACAGAAAAACCAAAGAAATTTAAAACAAGATTCTTGTCTTCAAAGAGCATAGTCTTTATAGGGAGGTAAATCATACACATGGGACTATTCAGTTTGACACATAGATTGGAGTGCTCAAATGTGTGATATAGACAGAAAGTACCAGAAGGGACTATACAGGTGGTAACTTCTTTTCTTTTCCTAAGGTAAGTGTTTTCTGTTGGCTTTGTCCATGGAAGATTCATTGACTACTTCTGTTTTACCAGTGATTCCTGATGTTTAGTGAGAGGTACAGTATGGTTTATGATCATATATTTTGTTGAGCTTCACAGCAATAATCAATTTTAGAATCTCAATTGGGGGAGGGAGCTAAAGGTGGTAGGGAATAAACATACAACCGTAAATATAATTGAGACTGAAATGTTTTTAGGATGCTTTTTCCTAAGGTCATTGTAGACATATTCTATAGCATTTTACTCTAGTTTTTTTCCTGCCTTCTTCATTTAAAAGAAAAAAAATGTGATTGTGTGTACTCAGAACATCCATAAATTCCTCTCATGGTCTCAGGTAAAATAGCTGGGACTATTTCTAAATGAGGAAATAGACATTTAATACTTGACAATGATCATACTCATTGTTGATTCCTAGAATATAAGGATTTCTCCCAGTTTTAGTCCAGTTCTTAAACCTCTTGTAGTGTACGTAACACCAAAGCGACTTCTAACTCCTTTTGATTCTTTAGCTTTTAATCCTGCATCTAATATTCTCCTTCAGTCCTATACCTCATCAGTAAAGATAGCAGGAGGGAGGGAGGTGAGGGGACCATGGTTACCAAAAAATCACATTGGAACTGCCCTGGAAGAAGCAGTGACTGAAAGTGTATCTTGGTTTCCCTGAACCAGTTTAGGTTTCTCTAAATAAAGGGCTTTCTCATTTGTTCTCTTACTAGGTTTGGGAATATTTTTTTGACCTTTATGCTTCAAATTAGCCTTGCAAATTGGCTCAAAAAATATCTTAGTCTTCAAAGATGCTCTTTCACCTCCGCATTATGGATCATTCCCTTGCTTACCCATGCCTACAGCTCCTGTCATTAAGCAGTGAGAACATAGGACACATACTCAGCATAATTTAATAGAAAGATCATAGAAATCAGGGGGCAGAACTGATTGTATTTGGTATTGGCTCAATAGTTGATTTCAGAAGTATCTCCTTTAATGTCTTCCCCACCCTGAGGCCCTGAGAATATAAACAGAGAGTAATTTGTTTCATGGTTTGAAATTGGGATGGGTTTGTTACATTTCAGTGCCATCAGAGGTGAAGCACCAGATAGTTGCTATGGATTTGGAGTACCCAGTGGTTTCAGAACATTGTTTTGAAGAAAGAAAAACCCAAGTTTTTGAGGGTTTTTATTTGGAAGTAGAGAAATGTAAGGGAGAATACACAGCTAAAGATAAAAATGTTTTTCTCATCTGCTTACAAACGCCTGGTATATGATGCTTGGGTGGGAGGCTTGTATGCCTGGCAGAAAGTCTTAGTCACTCTTCCGCTGTTTAGCACTAGAGCCTTTTGGCCAGAATGTGAACGTCGCCCTTTCCTTTCACCCTGAGGGAAGCTGAGGAACCATTTGCCTCTGCACTGTCGAGGTGGGGCTTTAGCCCTGGTCCTGCTATAAGGGTATTGGATGTCTCTGTTTCTGTTCCCAGTGTGCCCTGGAGATGCGAGATTTTCCTTTGGCAGCCGGAGGCACACACCCAGAGAATGCTGGAGCCGCAAGGGGACAGGACCCACTTCCACAGCGGAGAAAAACAAAGAGGAAAAAGGCGTGCAGGCAGCCAGCGCTAAGGGACGCACCCAGCACGCAGTGGGCCCCTGCCACTGCCCCCAGCAGCTGTTTCTGCTACAGCCCGAGAGGAACTCGGTGAGCCCGTCCCTGTTTGTGGCTGCAAGCTCAGGATTTCAATCAATGCATTCCAGTAACCCTAAAGTGAGGAACTCTCCGTCAGGAAACACACAGAGGTGAGGCCTAGGGCCTGGCCCGGCTGCGCCTTGGGGACATCATAGTGGACCCTGAACATTCACTGGTGGAACAGTATGTTGAATCATGAGACCCAAATGGGAAAAGAAAAAGACTCAAGTAAACAGTGATAGAATAGTGAGTCAGAGTTTAGGTTAGCATTCTCCTCATTCATTTGTCCATCATTACCTAATTGCTCCTCATTATAGACCCCCTCCTCAACCAAACATTAAGAACCATCCAGTACAATGTGCTAAACTTGGCAAATGAGGAACCTTGGAATGAGGAGACCTGGCATGTTGGGGAGGCCTAAGGGCCTGCAACTAAAACACCAGCCCCTGACCCCCACTGTGAAGCTTTTTCCTCTCTTCTACAAAATTGATATCTTAAAAGAATTTCTTCCTCCTCCCCTGGAGGCAGTGGTTAGTGTGTCTGCTCTGGTGTGATACTTCTTATTTGGCAATTAGTGTCCTGGAGGGTTTCCCCAGCCTGCCAGTCACCAGCGGGTTTCCTCACACTCTCCCAGACCTGCTCGTATTTTCCAGCAGGGAAGCCAGTCTCTTGTTACAGCTGTTCCTTGTTCATCAGCCTAGGGCTGGGTAGTATTTTGATCTTAACGATGTCTGTTTGTTTACTCTGAGCTAGTCTTAGTGTGAGAGTCATTTCTCTATGTACATAGAAACCGTTGTCCTTTATTGACAGAAGCCCTAGCGTTGGGTTCCCACGTGACTCTAGGGTTCCCGAGACGAGGCAGGCCACTCTGCCTAAATCCTCCTCTCTGTTGAGAGCTCTGAGATGAGAATGGGGAGAAGAGAACAAGCAAGCAGCTTAAGTGAAAGGTGGGGTGGTTACTTTAGCTGTCTAGGCCTCCCTGACATGTGATAGAAATCAGACCTCTTTGATTTGTGCTGCCCATTCTTGTCTGGTGTCTGATCTCGCTTTGTTATTTGTCTCTTCTAGTAGCCCTAAGTCAAAGCAGGAGGTGATGGTCCGTCCCCCTACAGTGATGTCCCCATCTGGAAACCCCCAGCTGGATTCCAAATTCTCCAATCAGGGTAAACAGGGGGCTCAGCCAGCCAATCCCAGCCATCCCCTGTGACTCCAAGAGTGGGGGCCATACCCCTAAAGCACTCCCTGGCCCAGGTGGGAGCATGGGGCTGAAGAATGGGGCTGGAAATGGTGCCAAGGGCAAGGGAAAAGGGAGCGAAGTATTTCCGCCGACTCCTTTGATCAGAGAGATCCTGGGACTCCAAACGATGACTCTGACATGAAAGGTATGTCTATAAGATCTTTGAGACTCAGAGGGAAGTAGGTATTCCTGAGGGAGGGCCTCTGACATGGACGGATGCCGGAGAGCCTGATAGTAGCCAAGTGGGGAGAGTAGGAATCGGTTCCAGTTCTCGGAGTTTCAGATGGAACTCCTTCTGGTCATTTTCCTACGAACTGAAGAATAGTTTGGAACGACCTTGTTGAGTTCTTGCCCTTGAGGATGCAAGTGTTTGAAAATGTTGCACAACCCTAACCATGTACTTACGGATGTTTCTGGTCTCTGTGCTTTTGTGTACTTGAGTGTCAAGCCAGTAGCTCCAGTTTGTCTATGCCAGTGCCCACACTGGGGCAGTTTTTCTGACAACTCTTCCTCTTCTCCATGAAATTAGTCCTTCAAGACCTGGGTTGCATGTGCTCTGGCTGCCATTTTGCCAGTTGTAGGTACAAGAGGCTGCCCTGGCACAAGTCCAGATTTGTCCCAGCCAGTTTCACCATGGCGGGAATGAGGGCTCCGTGTGGTAGAGATCCAGGAGGTACCACAGTGGAGTGAGCCAAGAAGGGGATGGGTGATTGTCCTTGTCTTCCCTTTCTTCTTCAGGTTGTTTGTGGGAGGCCTGTTTTGAGCACCAGCACTGTGCTGGGTGCTGGGGGTGCCATGGTCAGCAAAACTGAAACAGCTGCTATCCTCCAGGGTTTAAATGCACCTAGATAGCAGATCATTTAAAAAATTACAATAAAATTTGATAAATGCTGAAGTAAGGGAAATTAGGGGGCTATGGGTCTAACTAGCAGGGTCATCTAGCCCAGGAGGTTCCAAAAGGGTTTCCAGGAAGGAGGGACATTTATGCTAATATCTAAACCCTCGTGCTCAGACGGTAAAGATTCTGCCTGCAGTGCAGGAGACCTGGGTTCAATCCCTGGGTTGGGAATATCCCCTGGAGAAGAGAATGGCTTCCCACTCCAGTATTCTTGCCTGGAGAATTCCAGGGACAGAGGAGCCTGGCAGGCTATACAGTCCATGGGGTCACAAAGAGTTGGATAGGACTGAGCAACTAACACTTTCACACTTTTCAAAGAATGTGTAGTAGAGCAGTAAGGATGTGGGGAAGAGCGCTTTATAGTCATTTAAATGGGAGAAGTGTATTTGTATTTTTATTAATAGAAGAATTTTCCTCTTAACAAGGTATTTCGTCCTTGAAATTTTCAAGGTGTTTGCATTATGATGCTATAAATGCTGGCAGAAAAAGAAAGCTTTATACTTTCTATAAGATGAACCTTCTTTTTATTTTTTAGAATGTAATTCTGCTGACCACATAAAGTCCCAGGATCCCCAGCACACGCCACACTCGATGACCCCATCAAATGCTACAGCCCCCAGGCCTTCCACCCCCTCCCATGGCCAGACTACTGCCCCAGAGCCCACACCTGCTCAGAAGACTCCTGCCAAAGTGGTGTATGTGTTTTCTACTGAGATGGCTAATAAGTAAGTTCATGGCTGTGTCTTGATGCTGGTGTGGCTTGCGTGTTTGGGCGTCTAAGTTTTTAGTCCCTTTGAAGAGACCTTTTTTGCCCACTTGTATTATTACTTAAGGTTAACACTACAGAAAGCGGTAAAAATAAAATATAAACCTCCCACTCCCCTACTCCCAGAGGCAACCATTGGTGGTAGTTCCTTGGCTTTCCTTCCAGAGAAACTTTTAGGCTTATACAGATACATGAATATATACTTTTAAACAGGAAAAGGATCGATGGCATAGTACACACTTTTCTGCAACTCAGTATTCTTTTTAAAATGGCATACATAAGTAATACATGTCCATTTTAGAAAAATTAGAAAATGTATCTCAAGAATTTACAGAAATAATTATTATGAATGTTTTGGTACATGTTTCTAGTAGACAGATGCATCATTGGATATTTGTTTATTTAAAATGTGAATATACACTACATAGTTTTCTGACTTTTTTTCATCTAACATATTTAAAATTAAGACACAGAGTGAATCTTGGCAACCTTAAATTATGATAAGGTGTGAGAATTCATTTACCCTTCTTGGGTTGGGATTTTGAACTAGGATTCTCTATAAAACACCTACTAGAGTGGATGGATTTAAAGGAAAAATCCCTGGGTTTTTAATGCCTCTTTTGAGACTGGCTATTTTTAAATTTCAGAAGAGTTACAGTAAATGACAGACAAGTAATGAAAACCTTTTTATCTTGATTTCTTCTCACAGGGCATTGCTGGTGGTTCTTTATACTTCTTCCTCTCTCATACCAGTTCCATTTGGGGTTAAAATGCTTTAGAATTTCAGTTAGTGAAATAGAAACAAATCCCAGTGTGTGCATCTCTTCTCTCTTTGTAGGGCTGCAGAAGCCGTATTGAAGGGCCAGGTTGAAACTATTGTCTCTTTCCACATCCAGAACATCTCTAACAGCAAGACAGAGAGAAGCACAGCCCCTCTGGTATGTCATCTTAGAAGTGGAATAATGAAAAAAAAAAAAAAGAAGTGGAATAATGGTTTAAAGATTATAAGATAACTCTAAAGTGGGAGATGATGAATTCACTGTAGTCTTTTTTTCCTTCTTCCAGTTTTACTGAGATGTAGTTGATGGACAGCACTGTATAAGTTAAAGTGTACAGCTAACTATACTGTATACTTTAACTCACATACATTATGAAATGATTATCATCATCTCATATACATACAAAAATTAAGACTAAAAAATTTTGTTTTGTCTTGTGATGAGAACTCTTAGGTGTACTTTCTTAATTTTTATGTAGAACATACAGCAACATTAATTATTTATCATGTTATACATTACATCCCTAGTACTTACTTATCCTATAACTAGAGGTTTACACCTTTTTGCTGCTACTGCTTCTGCTGCTAAGTCACTTCAGTTGTGTCCAACTCTGTGTGACCCCATAGACAGCAGCCCACCAGGCTCCCCCGTCCTGGGATTCTCTCCAATTCCCTCTCCCCCAGTCCCCTCACTTCTGGTAATCACAGATCTAATCTGTTTTTCTGTGAGTTTTTTTGTGACATTTAACTGACCTGTACTGTGTTAGTTTGTGGTATACAACATAGTGAAATGATATTTTATACATTTTAAAGTGATCACCATTAAATCTAGTCACCATGTATCAGTGTACAAAGATATTACACAAGTATTGACATATCCCCCACACTGTACATTTCACACCTATTACTCATTTATTTTGTAACTGAAAGATTGTACTCTTAATTTCCATCACCTGTTTATATCCTCCTCCCATGGCCCCCCTCCTCTTTAAATGACCTGTTTGTTCTCTATATCTATGACTGTTTCTGGTTAGTTATATTTAACCATTTGCTTTGGTTTTTTTAGATTCCACGTGTTTGTCTTTCTCTGACTTATTTCACTTAGCACAATACCCTCTAGGTCCATCCATGTTTTTGAAAATGGCAAGGTTTCATTATTTTTTAATGGCTAAGTAATACTCCATTGTGTGTGTGTGTGTGTGTGTGTGTGTGTGTGTGTGTGTGTGTACCATATAGTCTTTATTCATCTGTTAATGGGTACTTAGGTTGCTCCATATCTTGGCTATTGTAAATAATGCTGCAGTGAACAACATAAGGGTACAGATATCTTTTCTAATTGGTGTTTTTGTTTTCCTCGGATAAATAGCCAGGAGTGAACTTGATGGATTATATGTTAGTTGTATTTGTAATTCTTTGTGGAATCTCCACACTGTTTTCCATAGTGCCTACACCAGTATACATCCCCACCAACAATCCACGAGGGTTCAGTAGGGAGACAGCCTTGGTATCAGCTACATTTTGAGCATTTAACCTAGTTGTGCAGTTTTAGGCACATCACACTGGCCTTTTTTCTAGCATGCTGATATATTGATGAACTACCAGAAGAGAAGAGGTGCAAAATAAAAAGTGGAGACATATGGATATCTTAGGATTTCTTTAATGTGGCCCTCTCTGGGAAATTCTGAATTCAGACCCTGCGTACACAGCAGAATTAAAAAAAAAAAAATAACAAGACACTCTTGAGTTACTTAAAGAACAGAGGAAAAACAGCAGTTAAGGGTGGACAGTGGTTTCCTATAGACAGTGACAGAAGAAACAGTTTACTCCGCCCTACAGGACTGGAGTGCATGCTGATGATGCCGCAGTTAGAGTCTCAGTGACTTTCAGAATGATTCTTACTTATTTCAGAGTGAGAGAACCATTGAATGTTTTTAATTGCTTGATATTTTTGAAATTATAGTTAATGTTTGTTTCCTCTCTGGAACTTAAGCACCTGCTGTAAACTACATTAGAACATGCATGCAGTGGTTATTTCAATATATGTAGTGTCTCACATTGAACCAGACGGTATTTCTTGTGTCTCAGATTGTCAAGGCATTGCACCCAGTGCTGTGAGAACACTGGAGGTTCAAGACACAATCCCTGCTTTCAGGAAGCATGAAATATAAAGCTGGGATGAGTCTTAAACATGGGAAGAGTTAAATGACTGAAGTGACAATTCAGTATAGAATAGATGACATTTTGTCCATGTTGTATGAGAACTTCAGATGCCTCCCCATGACATAGCAGGGCTTGGGCTTTCCTAGACCAGGCAAAGGAATTTCATGTCTCTTTGTATCTCCACTACTCAAGGGAAGAAGACATGTATATATAATATTTTAAGTGTATATATTTTAAATTTATACTTTAGAAGTATTTATATTTTATATTATTCTGAATATATAGGGCACAATTGCAGCTCAAACCGGTGTTTTATTGACTTAATGACAGATCTTGATACAGTTTTTACCTCCACCTCCTCTAGTACTAACATGAAATCAGAAGAGGAGTTAAGGAGGGTATTGGGAATAGTCCAGTCACCATTGCTCCAAATCTAAAATAAAAGAGTGGCACTAAACCATTTCTTCTGTCACAGTCACCCTTATAGGAAAGGAGTGTCCACCCTTAACCCAAAACACAGCCTGGCCAGCAAAAGCAAATGTAAATTGGCTCTGGAGAGAAAATTAAGGTGACCTCCAGACTCCAGTAAAATAGTCAGAGACACCGAGGACACTGTGACGTCCAGAGTCATCTAGGTTCAGCCAGTCTGCCCCACCTCAGTCTGGGTCTGCAGGCATAGATGCATGGAGAATACCAGCAAGTGGAGCATTTACGCACATGTCCACAGAATGTGAGCTGTTCGTGTTCAGGGATACATGTAATGATTTCTGTACAAATTTATACCTTGAAAAACATTCCAAAGAGTAGGTGGGGATGTAAGTAAGAGCCTTAGGGGTTTGGAAATACAGACTGGATTAAGTGAACAGGTAGAAGGAAGTGAACATCAAAAAGAGATCCTGCAGCTCTCGAGATCCCTTGATGGAGTGGTAGGCTGGGCCCTTCTGTTCTTCAGTACCGCCCTTCTCTAGTACCCAAACCTCCAGCAGGGCCAAGGCATAGATGCAAAACATTTTATATCCCTCTTCCAAAAACTGACAACATCCATGTCACCTCTTACAGGTGAGCCTGCCTTTATCCAGGACTTAAATGTAGCCTTGGTACTTAATAAATAATAATAAGACACTCATCCAGCCTGTAGAAAGGGCCATGTGCTGTCTATTGGAAAGAACAGATGAAAAGACACCACAAGCTAGCCTCAGATTTCTCCACAGATGTTTCTTGCCTACAGATTATCCTACTGCAGTTAATGTGCAAGTTCTTATCAAATATTGAATCAGTGATCACAAACTGAAAACAGAAATCGGAGATGTCAGGCCCCTTGGGAACTAAAGGAGAGGCGTGCTTCACTAGTCACCGTGCCAGGGCAGACAGTGAAGTGGAGCGGCCTCACCTGCCGCCTCTGGCTGGTAGAGTACTGAGCTGGAAGTGACAGGGACTTTCTTTTTCAGTTGAAAAATGTCAGTCTCTTTGATTGACAGTGAGAAGTCTACATACCCATTTATACTTTCAGGGAAAGAAAAAGGTGTTAGGTACAGCCTCCCACATACCAAGAAACTAATCTCTCCCTGAATCAGAAACACGTAGTAGACATGTGATATCAAACCTGTTCCTCGAAATAGATACTTAGATGTATTCACTCCAGCAGAGTGGCTTTCCTTTGGCATGGTTATAAAGTTATTGAAACCTAATCCTCAGCTTGGGAAAGAGGATACCATTTGACAGTAAAATGTGAGGGAAGAAATCAGAATCATGGGGTTTGTACATGAGCAGTTTCTACAGCAAGTGTCAGTGTAGATTTATATGGCTGGGACCAGTCCTTAACATAGCGTGCTCTTTTCATTGTCCTTCTGTTCAATTTACCAATGATTTTTAAAATCTCGTTTATCTTCAGAACACACAGATATCTGCCCTTCGAAATGATCCGAAACCTCTCCCACAACAGCCCCCAGCTCCAGCCAACCAGGACCAGAATTCTTCCCAGAACACCAGGCTGCAGCCAACTCCCCCATTCCGGCACCAGCACCCAAGCCTGCCGCGCCCCGCGTCCCCTGGACCGGGACAGTCCTGGGGTAGAAAACAAACTGATCCCTTCTGTCGGCAGCCCTGCCAGCTCCACTCCACTGCCCCCAGACAGCACCGGGCCAAACTCAACGCCCAACAACCGAGCCGTGACCCCTGTCTCTCAGGGGAGCAATAGCTCTTCAGCAGATCCCAAAGCCCCCCCGCCTCCGCCAGTGTCCAGTGGAGAGCCCCCACCCTGGGGGAGAACCCTGATGGACTATCTCAGGAGCAGCTGGAGCACCGGGAGCGCTCCCTTACAAACGCTCAGAGATATCCAGCGAATGCTTTTCCCCGATGAGAAGGAATTCCCAGGAGGACAGAGTGGGGGACCCCAGCAGAACACTGGGGTATTAGATGGACCTCAGAAAAAAACCAGAAGGGCCTATACAGGCCATGATGGTTCAATCCCAAAGCCTAGGTAAGGGACCTGGGCCCCGGACAGACGTGGGGGCTCCATTTGGCCCTCAAGGACACAGAGATGTGCCCTTTTCTCCAGATGAAATGGTTCCACCCTCCATGAACTCCCAGTCTGGGCCCATCGGACCCGACCATCTGGATCACATGACCCCTGAGCAGATAGCATGGCTGAAATTGCAGCAGGAGTTTTACGAAGAGAAGCGGAGGAAGCAGGAGCAAGTGGTCGTGCAGCAGTGCTCCCTCCAGGACATGATGGTCCATCAGCACGGGCCGCGGGGAGTGGTCCGAGGGCCGCCCCCTCCGTACCAGATGACCCCTGGTGAGGCCTGGGGGCCTGGGGGTGCAGAGCCCTTTGCTGACGGGATCAACATGCCCCATTCTCTGCCCCGAGAGCCATGGCTCCCCACCCCCAACATACCAGGGAGCCAAATGCGCCTCCCTGGATTTGCGGGAATGATAAATTCTGAGATAGAGGGGCCCAATGTCCCCAACCCGGCATCGCGACCAGGTCTTTCTGCAGTCAGCTGGCCAGACGACGTGCCAAAAATCCCAGACGGTCGAAACTTCCCGCCTGGCCAGGGTGTCTTCAGTGGTCCTGGCCGAGGGGAACGCTTCCCAAACCCCCAAGGATTGTCTGAAGAGATGTTTCAACAGCAGCTGGCAGAGAAGCAGCTGGGATTGCCCCCGGGGATGAGCGTGGAAGGTATCAGGCCTGGAATGGAAATGAACAGGATGATCCCAGGCTCCCAGCGCCACGTGGAGCCAGGGAATAATCCCATCTTCCCACGAATACCAGTGGAGGGCCCACTGAGCCCTTCCAGGGGTGACTTTCCAAAAGGAATGCCCCCGCAGCTGGGCGCTGGCCGGGGAACTCGAGTTTGGGATGGTTCCCAGTGGGATGAAGGGAGATGTCAATCTAAATGTCAGCATGGGATCCAACTCTCAGATGATACCTCAGAAGATGAGAGAGGCTGGGGCGGGGCCCGAGGAGATGCTGAAGCTCCGTGCGGGTGGCGCGGACATGCTACCTGCTCAGCAGAAGATGGTGCCTCTGCCGTTTGGCGAGCACCCACAGCAAGAGTATGGCATGGGCCCCAGGCCGTTCCTCCCCATGTCTCAGGGTCCAGGCAGCAACAGTGGCTTGCGGAATCTCAGAGAACCCATGGGGCCTGACCAAAGGACTAACAGCCGGCTCAGTCATATGCCACCACTACCTCTCAACCCTTCCAATAACCCCACTAGCCTCAACACAGCTCCTCCCGTTCAGCGTGGCCTGGGGCGGAAGCCCGTGGAAATATCTGTGGCAGGCAGCCAGGTGCATTCCCCAGGCATCAACCCTCTGAAGTCTCCCACGATGCGCCAAGTCCAGTCACCGATGCTGGGCTCACCCTCGGGGAACCTCAAGTCCCCCAGACTCCATCGCAGCTGGCAGGCATGCTGGCAGGCCCAGCTGCCGCTGCTTCCATTAAGTCCCCGCCCGTCTTGGGGTCTGCTGCTGCTTCGCCTGTTCACCTCAAGTCTCCATCACTTCCCGCCCCGTCACCTGGATGGACCTCGTCTCCAAAACCTCCCCTTCAGAGTCCTGGGATCCCTCCAAACCACAAAGCGCCCCTCACCATGGCCTCCCCAGCCATGCTGGCAAGTGTAGAGTCAGGTCAGTATGTTCTCATTCTCACAGTTGCACCTATAGCCAGAGATTGTGAAAGCCTGGTTTACGTACTTTAAGAAAACTGCTGTCCTAATTATGCAGCCAGAGGAGGAGGCTTTTGCCAAGATGGATGTATTTGTGGCAGGGTGCAGAGTTGGTACTCCCATGGGGTTATGCTCAAGTGTCCAATCCTGGTGAAGATTTATGGGCTTCAGTGCAAAATATGTTTATGGGATAGGACTGAGAGGAGAAAGGGAAATGCATATCATTTCACTAAACGATTTACATTTGCACAGGGAACTCATACTGGTGGAATAAAATGTCTTAACAGTGGATAAACGTGTTTCCTTTAAACAACAGCCCCACTCACTTCAGAGGTCTGCTTTTGTGTTAAGAGAGTGTGACTGTCATCCCAAGCAAAGAGAGGAGACTGCTGAGAGACTTGAGTGGTTCTCTTAAATATATGTCGACCATCGAAACAGTTTCCAAAACCTTCTCCTTGGTAGACTGCTATTTTCACAGATCAGCTGCAATTTATTAGTATTTTCTTCCTGGGGGAAGTTCTCACTGATGATGGTGGTTTTATGAACAGGACCAGAGGCGGTCAGTAGATGAGCACTGAGGTGTAAATACTAGGTCTGTGCTGTCTCCACTTGAGAAAGACTAGAATCAGAATGAGATAGGAGATTTATCCTACCAGGTTAAAGTGTGTCTCCGTTGGGTAGCAGTTCTCTATAAAGCAGTCCAGTGGAGCGGCCCCCTCAGACCTTTTGAGTGCAGACATCTTGGTGGCGGAAATCAGTCAGGAGCATGTGTAGGGTGCTTTGGTCAGTACCTGGGGTGGGATGGCTCATCTGGCTTCCAAGCATACTTAACACCAGGCAAATTCTGAATTGTGATTGGCAAGGGTGAGAGATCCACTTATTTCCCATTGTTTTCAGTGAAGGAGTTTGTGAGACATGGTTTTCCCAAGTTTGAGCTAATATTTCTCATGCATCCTTGGTGCGTTGTCCTGCCATCTGCTGAGCTGTCACCTCCATCGCACGCTGCCATCTCCCTTTGCACACACACACAGCTTGACTAGAAGACTGATGATTCCTGTCCTGGGTCTAATAACACTGTCCCGTTCGTTTGTCTCATTCCTGGCCCTGCTAGTTCATAATCACAGGCCCAAGAGCCTTCAGGAGAATCTAATTCCTTGCCTGTTTTATTTTGCTTTCTTCTCCCTAGGTGGCCCACCACCTCCTACAGCCAGCCAGTCTGCCTCTGTGAGTATCCCGGGAAGTCTTCCCTCTAGTACACCTTACACCATGCCTCCAGAGCCGACCCTTTCCCAGAACCCACTGTCTATTATGATGTCTCGAATGTCCAAGTTTGCAATGCCCAGTTCTACCCTCGTTATACCACGATGCCATCAAGACCGTGGCCAGCTCAGATGACGACTCCCCTCCAGCTCGTTCTCCCAACTTGCCATCAATGAATAATATGCCAGGTAAGAAATCAGGAAGATAGGATATGGCCCTCTTGCTGTTGACAAAAGAAAAACGTCTTGTGTTTTCTTGATATCTGTAGACCTCAATAAGCTGGACGTTCAGCAGATTGAAAAAGTATACCATCTGAGTTAGTTTCAGTAAAACTAAAATGTCTTGCCTAGAGGAAGAGAATAACACTTTTTGGATTAGCTTATTTAATTCTGTGTTTGTGGATAAGAAAGCAAGTTTCTTTAGAGTTCTTGTCATTTTCTTACAGAAGTTCTGATGCTTCTGTGTACCTCGATGTGCTTATTTTTAGGTGGCTCCTCCTGGAGCGAGACTGAAAGCAGTATCTTTTTAATATGCTAATAGGAATGTCTTGAGTCCTCAACTATTTTCCTGAAAGAGCAGCCTCAAACCACAAGCAGCCACGGGATTTCAGACAATGGAAAACCCGTATTTCCTAGAGAAGCACTTTCTTTAGGCCAAGGAGAAAATAAAATTCCTCCCTTCCCTCCTCATTTTGTTCTTCTTCACTCCTACACCTCCCATCTCCCCAAATGTCACTAACGGGATAGGATGTGGGAGGGCAGAGGTGGTCAACAAAGAGACCGTAATAACTTCAGCCATGAGTTTCTGGTTCCAGTTCCATTCTGATTGTTAAGAATGCTTTTCATCATCAGTCAGGTTAGGGCATGCTCCGTGGATGGCACAAGCATCATTCCTACCATACTCGGTGGTTAATTTCATGGAGAGACCAAATATTTAAATGTCCCAGAGGCCATGGTAGAACCTGTATGTTTTCCTTTTCCATTAAAAGTTAGCTTCTCTTCACCATTTTATATAATCTAGAGTTTTAAATGCTAGCGTGAAATAGTGATGCCACGTTATCAATTGAAAAAGGTGTGTTTGGTTTCCTTGTTGCTGTTACTTCTGATTCTTGGACTTGTAGGACTGATGAATCCTCTTTCTCCAAAAAGGACCGTACTACAGGTCATCTAGGCAAATTGTTTTCTTCTGAATTAAATACCTCCAATGAAGAAGACTGTACTCATCTGTGTATTTACTTGTAACTTTTCACTCAGGAGACTTTCTTTCTAGGTGTCTTCTATATACATATATGTCATACAGTTTAAAGCTCAGTAATACATTGTCTTGTGGAGCTGTTCGTTTGTGTGCCCCAAAATGTGTTATAATTTTCCTGAGGGTACATTGTGCATTGTATATTTTCTCAGCCCAGTCCCATGCACATTTGATGCATAGTAACTTTTTGTTAATTTGATTTATAATAATTTTTCTGAGTTACTTTTGGTGAAATTGATTCCTTTGATATCTTTATTTTTCTAGGAATGAGCATTAATACACAGAATCCTCGAATTTCAGGTCCAAACCCCGTGGTTCCAATGCCAACCCTCAGCCCAATGGGAATGACCCAGCCACTTTCTCACTCCAATCAGATGCCCTCTCCGAACGCCATGGGACCCAACATACCTCCTCACGGAGTCCCTATGGGGCCTGGTTTGATGTCACACAATCCTATCATGGGGCATGGGTCCCAGGAGCCTCCAATGGTACCTCAAGGACGCATGGGTTTTCCCCAGGGTTTCCCTCCAGTTCAGTCTCCTCCACAGCAGGTTCCGTTTCCTCACAATGGCCCCAGTGGGGGCAGGGCAACTTCCCAGGAGGGATGGGTTTCCCAGGAGAAGGGCCTCTTGGCCGCCCCAGCAACCTGCCCCAAAGTTCAGCAGATGCAGCACTTTGCAAGCCTGGAGGCCCGGGGGTCCTGACTCCTTCGCTGTCCTGGGAAACAGCATGCCTTCAGTGTTTACAGACCCAGATCTACAGGAGGTCATCCGACCTGGAGCCACCGGAATACCTGAGTTTGACCTGTCTCGCATTATCCCATCTGAGAAGCCTAGCCAGACACTGCAATATTTCCCTCGAGGGGGAAGTCCCAGGCCGTAAACAGCCCCAGGGTCCTGGACCTGGGTTTCGCACATGCAAGGGATGATGGGTGAACAAGCCCCCCAGAATGGGACTAGCATTACCTGGCATGGGAGGTCCAGGGCCCGTGGGAACTCCAGACATCCCTCTTGGTACAGCTCCGTCCATGCCAGGCCACAACCCTATGAGACCACCAGCCTTTCTCCAGCAAGGCATGATGGGACCTCACCATCGGATGATGTCACCAGCACAATCTACAATGCCCGGCCAGCCCACCCTGATGAGCAGTCCCGCTGCTGCCGTGGGCATGATTCCTGGCAAGGATCGGGGGCCTGCCGGGCTCTACACTCACCCTGGGCCTGTGGGCTCTCCAGGCATGATGATGTCCATGCAGGGCATGATGGGACCCCAACAGAACATCATGATCCCCCACAGATGAGGCCCGGGCATGGCCGCTGATGTGGGCATGGGTGGATTCAGCCAAGGACCTGGCAACCCAGGAAACATGATGTTTTAAGCTGCTAAGACTGGATGTGCCCATCCTTGTTGAGATGAGATTCCAGGTCCTGAGAGCTGCTATGAGGGCGTTCCAGGAGCACTGTTGGTCATGCAATAGGAGAACAGAGACCCAAGGGCTGCTTTGGGGGGCGGGGGAGCTCGAGAATGTATGGATTTATCTGAAAACAAATTATTCATTTAATCAACAGGTGTTTTTTTTTAAGATTTATTTTTAAAAATTATTTTTGTGGACTTGGGTATCCCGTGATGGCACCTCCTTTTGGGAATCTGTAGCCGTGCTTTGAGAATCGCCATGGGTCACGTGTTGCACCGTTCTCTGTATGTTTACGTCCTTTGGACTTGGCTTCTCCCAGGATTCTTTTCTGGTTTTGTTTTTGCTTGGGGCTTTATTTTTTGTGTACTGTACTATATTGTAAAAGGGATTTTAGCAGAGACTTTAGTCTTTGGGACAAGAGGAGAACAGGAATGCTGGGCTGTTTACTTTAGGTGGAGAATCCATCTTCAGACCTTTGGACTATTTTCTTTCAACTCCAGTGTATAGAAAAACCAAACTACAACCTCAGAGCAGAGTATTAATGAAAAGCACAAAAAAGGAACTAAGTTCAGCGAGGGGTGGGGGGGGGGGAGATTTTTCTTTTGAAAATAATGACGCTTAGGACTTTTGTTTTTCAGTTTAAGTGCTCTCAGCACTGTCTGCCTCTCCCAGTCTACAGACCCACCTGCACATTTTTCTCTTGTTTTCCCTCCCCTCTCCTTCCCCGTTTCTTGGTTGAGTGAGTTTCCCCTGTTGTGTCCCTCACTGGTGACCCCCTGCTTCCCTCCTCTTTTTCCCTTTGGCAGCTGCAATACACGGTGATACTTTGGGGAAATAAATCTAAGCAAGCTTCACCTTCCATGCCGAGCATCGTCCCGGCTCCAGGAGGGAAAGGTCTGTCTTTGGGATGCTTGATGGTCTGCTTTGCCCTTCGTCTTTTCTTCCCCATCCTACTATTCCCTGCCCACCTTGTTTTCTGTTCTCCATTTTATTAGGAATTCCCAAGTGAATTTTATTAATGTGGGAGTGGAACAGATGCTAAAAGCTATCCAGGATTTTGTTTTTCTGTTTTTAATTTTGTGGTTCCTTCCCTTTCCTCCCCCTCCCATGCGTAAAACGTTCTGTGTAACCTCCATTAAATTTGGTACAAAACCACTCACCAGAGCTGTGGTGTCAGAAAAATAAAATATATTGTTTCTTACAAAATTGGATTGCCTTTTTTTTTTGTCCGTTTGGATTCCTGTTTGTTTGGTGAGTGTTAGGCATAGTGGTTGCCAAGTGACCCAGAAACGTAGCACCGTTGTATCAGACTTGATCGACAGGGTGAAAGTTAGGGAAAGTATAGAAAAGTGCTTTTGCAGATGAAGTGTATTGCTTGCTGTTGAGGAGTAACTACTCTTGTAGATTGATCCAGGGCTGTTCCTGTCTCAGGCATTGAATCTTAGCTGTAGGCAGAAGAGCAGCCCTGGTCCCCATGGCCTCATCTCTGGAGGCAGCTCATGGTCTTTACTAGCAGTTTTTGTGAGGGCCAGTGAATGGTGTGAAGTATTTAAGAAGGCCAAAGTTACAGTCATTTGAAAAACTATGAAATGTCCCTGGAGCTTGTTAAAGTAAAACATTATTACCGTGTGTGCAAATGTGGGTTTCTGTGGTCCGTTCTGCCTCCCCCACTTCCCTGCCTGTCACGGTCCCCTTCTGCCAGCCCTGCTCAGTCTCCACAGTTCCCTTCCATACACACACCTTCAGCACGCCAGTGTATGAGCCTTGCAAGGTAAGCGTCTAGGGGACCGGCTGTTTGTGTGCTCTGTGCAGTTAGGTTTCTTCTGGTGTATGTATGTATTCTGAGTTACAGGCATCTTCAGCTGAGCAAGTGGGCGTCTGTGTGCGTGTTTCCTCCCGGGTGAGGGAATCTAAGTGAGTGGCAGCAGGTGCAGTCGTCTGCAGACAGACTTGTATAGATTGGGCTCTGCCAGAGCCCCAGTCTGAATTCGACCTATGAACGTTTCTCTCCATGAAATGGTTTTGAGAGTCACTTTCTCTTCTACCCTCAGCAACCCTGTCTTCTCAGTAACACAAGAGCCCCAGACCACAAAAGTGAGATTTGATTTGAGCACCTCCTCTACCAGCCGCCTCCACCCCACATGCATTCTCTTGCGAACTTTTGAGGGGCCATAGGAAGCAGGTTAGTAAATCATCTCATTTGGAGACGAGAATACCGAGCTCACTGGTTTAAGAATTCTGACACAATCAGATCTTTATAGATGAACCTAAGCAGTGAAAGTTTTACATTGTGGAGAAATTAGAGTACAAGGGTTTTGTTTCTGGGGTTTAGCCCTCTCCCTAGGTTCTTTAGGCTTTAAACTAATAAAAAAACAGGGAAACAGCTAAGCATGGAGGCACGCGAAATGAGAGCCCGGAAAGGAAGGCTGGGACCTGGTGTTGGTCCACTGGTCTGGCTTCATGGGCAGCCCCACTCCCTGTTGCATCTCACTGTGCTGTGACCACTGATGCTGTGCGGTCCCTTTGCTTCTGTCCCAAGGAGGGAGACAAAGGCAGGTAAGAGCTTTGTAGACTCCCACTGGGAGAGGCTGGACATGAGGCACTCTGTATGTCCTTCCCCTGCTGGAGAACTTGCAGCAGTGCAAATCAACCATTTCAAAGGAGTTGGGTTTTGAAAAGACCATAAATCTTCATTCATTTACATTAGCCATATATGTTTCATCATGGTCCATCTGACATGATAAACTTCATTTAGGGTTTAAATGTCACAATTTCCAATTTGCTGATCTTGCTATAAAATAAAGTCACGTTTGGCAGACAAAAGGGTGATAAAAATATTTCATGTTAACATAATCCCATGAAAGCCAAACCAGTCTCTCCCACCCCCTACCCCTCCTGAAATTTTGGGATTAAATGAAGGAAGTGCAATAATGTGTTGCTTCATTCCAGGCTAAGTGGTAAGGTTGTGGATCATAGCATTTCTTAAGAACTAATGAAGCATATGTGGTATTTTCCTTAAAATAATGTGAAACAAAGTAATTTACTTTTTAAAAGAATCTGCACCTGTAAATGAAAACAAGCAAACAAAACTGGAGACACCTTATGAAGGGGCAAGAAAAATAAGTTTTAAAAACAATTTTATATATTTTAAAGCTATTCTTTAAATAATTGACCCAGAATTTCTGCCATCCTCCCTACTCTCCTGTGCTAGATGTTGTGATCACGACACGACTTCTGTCACTGAAGCAGCTGCACAGGCCCCAGCGCAGTTTAATGCTCTGCTGTCACGTGTTGACTTTCTTAATAATCTTTGAGCAGAGGCCCCATATTTCCATTTTTATACTGGGCCCCACAAATGAAGCAGCTGGCCCTGTTAGGAATAAGAATTCTCAGCAGCTCCAGAGCAGTGCTGGGATCCGGGTCTCTCTTCGTGCTTTCTCCATCCCAGTGGCCAGGGGTGACCCCAGACAGGGTGGGTGCTGTATTCTATTTAAACCGTCTAGCCTTTAGTCACTTCCTTTTCCTTTTCTGAGTACCTTCAAAGTGCTCAGAGGATAGGAAATCTGTATTTAACCCAAGGATTCATTTATTAGCAACCATTTAGACAGTGTCTATTGTGTGTCAAGAACTGCACTAAGACGGGCCAGGAAACACGTGTTGTATATTGACATTCCATACTCTGATTGCTGCCACGGGGAAAGTGCCAGCTGAGTGCTACTGGCCCAAGAGGAAGGTCCAGGGAAACCGCCATGAAAGGTGCTTTTGAACTTAACTCTTGAAGGAGGAATCACTTCCCAGTGGAGGGTGCTGGAGGGCTTTAAACAGGGCATGGGGGCAGCAAAGGCCTACTTGTTGCAACAGGGTGGCTCTTTAAGGGAGGGAGGTGGAGAGAAGAAATGAGCCACAGAGAGCAGGTCATGGGAGAACCCAGGGTGGCCCAGGGAGTTTGAACTTAACAGCTTTAAGCAAGGGAATCTGCTGATCAGATAGGTTCTGCAGAAAGATTACTGTGCTGGGTGTGGAGGGACAGGGTGGGGATGGAGTGAGAGAACCACAGGAAGATTTTGCAAAAACTTGTTTATTCTACAAAATCGTTTAAACTCACAGACTCATCTCTCTTGCTTTAAAAAAACATCAAATTGGGTCATATTTCCTCTGCTGCTTAATAACTTGAGCCTACTGCCACTTTCTTTTCTCTAACCCAGACAACTCATATTTTTCAAAGTCACAAACACCTATTTAAGAAAGTCAAGGGAGCTTAATTTGGTGGTAAAATTTTAATGACACATTTAAAGCAAACAGTTTATAGCTCACAGAAACCAGTTTGTGGCCCAATATTTTATATTGGAGGGAGTTAAATAATAAACTAAGTTAAAAAGAAGATACACTCTAAGGGTTGTATAAATAACAAAGCCTCTGACGTGGCTTCTTATCTGGGTTACTGTAACAGACGGAATCTGTTTTCTGCCTGTAGGTAACCACACTTGACTGTTAACTTTCTGGCCCAGTGCTTAGTTGTGCTTGGCAACCAACACTGCCTGGGGAAGAGGGTAAGCAGATGATCACAGAAAGAAGATAAAGAGAAGGTTCAGAAATGAGTGCCTCACACATATTTAAAGCATGAAAAAAAAAATCCAGTTATTTCATCAAACATGCAAGAACCCAGGCTTTCCTTGCAAAACCCTACCTCAGAGCCCAAAGCAATTATGAGGGACCCTGGGGTTCCAAAGAACAGGTTTAAAAACACAATCCAGCCCTAAGAAAGTTCCGGTCTGCCCTGTGGCGGGGGGAGGGGAACAGGACAGGACATGATGCGTGATCCTGGGAAGTCTGGTTCTTCATACTGTACAGCCTGCCCACAGCTATGTGCTAGCCTCCCTCTTCCTTTGTCCTATGGCTGGAGCTAGGGTCAAAGGTGAAAGAGACTTAGAAATCTTAATGGCATTTAGTGTCCCTGGTGGCTCAGCAATAAAGAATCCACCTGCAAATGCAGAAGATTCGGGTTTGATCCCAGTTCGATCCCTGGGTAGGAAAGATCCCTTGGAGGAGGAAATGGCAACCCACTCCGGTAGTCTTGCTTGGAAAATCCCATGAACAGAGGAGCCTGGTGGGCTACAGTCTATGGGGTTGCAAAAATTGGACACAATCTAGCAACTAGACAAACAAAATTACTGTCCAGGGTAGATTTAACTTTTCAAGATTTTTTTCCCCCCACGGCTTAAGTTCTGTTGAAAACTCTTGGGAGCCTGTTTCTCCTCTTTGCCAGTCTTTCAGGAGCTTTTATCTTCCCTATTTCCCACATAGAAACCCCACAGCTCTACATGCATTTCCTCTCCTGGAGCTCCCACCCACCCCCATGAGTCAGTCTGATCTAAGCACGTGCTGTTGGATGTGCTTTATGAGCTCTGGCGCGCTGGCCTCTGGCTGCCCAGTTCCCAGCACCAAACAGTCCGGCCAGGCCCAGCACCTTGCTAGACACTGAGTCATCACCACTGCATTCACTCAAAATGTATTTGGTTACAGGGAATCATGGATTACTGTGATTTATTTTGTTCTCCAAACAGCAGGAGGTCTCCCAAGCTTTGGTGAAGCTCTCTATTCTAGCTGTCAGTAGTTCAGCTATTAAAAATTTTTATACACACACACATTTACTTATACAAATGTACATGTACTTTTAATATACTAGAGTATGTAAATAATTAAATGCCAGTTTTGAAATGTCAGTACACTGTTGTAAAGATGAGTTGGTTTTCCCTTGTCAAGGAAGCTACACACGATCTCTTTATTTCTCTTATGCTTAGTGTTTGCAAGAGCTTTAAAATATAACCATTGTGATTTAAATGTAATAATAACAATAAGGAAAAACAGGGATCGCAGCCATACAAAGTATGAAGCAGTCTTTAGCATTATGTACCAGGATCCATGGTTTCAACAAGGGCCTTATAAGGAGCACTGAGCATTTATCTTCTATCCTGCACTGTGCTGGGCACAGTGGAGTAAGAGGAAAGTATAACAGCTGCCTATAAGGAACCTGCATCCAACTGAAGAGAGATGCAATAATGGCAAAATAGGACCACATTCTGTTCTCAGCATCACCATATTTCGTGTTCATAGTCCATACTGAAATAATTACTAAGTTAGCTAGTAAAGACAGACTGGAGCCACCAGGGAAGCCCCCTAAACAAAACAAGGGCCAGATAGAATGCAGTTATTGGTCTTGTGATCATGCCTCTGACCCCCTTCCTGCATTATTAACCTCTCCCCTTCCTGTAGAGTATTCCCATCAGCATATAAACACGCCCTGGGCTCGGCCCTGGGCCTTCTGCTTACTCTTCTAATCCATCCAATCACAAGTTACTAAATACCATCTGTGTAATTGTAAGTCTAGAATTTCTCTCTCCCTCTCAGCCTATCCATAGGAGTTCTAGACAGTCAACTGGCACCTTCAACACTGCCTTGTGTCTTGCTGGCACCTCAAACTTAGGTCCTAAACTTCTGCATTTCCCCCAAACCTAATCTCCATACCCTATTTCCCCACCACAGTAAATGATATATATCCATCCATCCAGTTATCATGTCAGACACACAGGAGTCATCTTTCATCCTTTACTCCTCACATAAAACCATAAGCAAATCCTTTTATGTCTATTGCCAAGAAATATCTTAAATCTATCTACTTCTCTCCATCCCTCCAGATAAAGTCACCATCTTTCACATGGTCCATTACATTCAGTTCTTAACTGCTACTTCCACTCCTGCTCTGCTTCAATCTGTTCTCCAGAGTAGCCTGAGTCATCTTAAAAAGTGTCTAAATCATATACATCAGTTCCTTCCTTAAAACCCTCCAATGGCTTTCCAATATAATTCATATAAAATCCAAGATCTTTAACAGTGCCTGCCAGGAACCAGGCATTCTCCAGTTTCACTTCATGCTGTTCTCCTCGCACTCACTATGCTCCAGTCAAACCACTCTAGTTCCAGTACCTCCGATGTGCTACACTCTTCCTGCCTCAGGAATTACACACTGGTTTTCTGTAATGGCATGCTCTTGATTCTGGCCTTCCCCTTTCCCAATGGCTGACTCCTTCACATCCTAAGGTCTCAGCTCCTCAGAAAGGCCTTTTCTGATCACCCCAACAAAATACTACTCTCCCATCCCCAACACACACACATCATCATTTTGTAGTACAACATCCTACTTATGTCCTTTATGGCAATTATTTATTCTTTCTCACTTACTCCACGAAGTCAAGAACCAAAAGAAGGATCAGTGTGAGTCTGGGTGACCAGGAAAAATTTTGTATGATCCTTCCTTTCTTTCATTCAACAAATATTTACTGATTGCTTTCAGAATGCAAGTACTATGCTAGGTGCTGGTGAACAAGTGATAAACAAGAAAAATTCAGTTTGACAGATGAATGGATACAGAAACTGTGAATCAGTACTGTCTTTCTAGAGTCCATAAATATGCATTAATATACGATATTTGTTTTTCTCTTTTGACTTCATTCTGTATAATAGGCAGTGGACACTTGGTTACTTCCACCTTTTGGCTGTTGTGAATACAGCTGCTATAAACATGGGTATACAAATATTTGAATCCTGCTTTAACTTCCTTTCCCTTTAGCTTTTTTTTCTTTAGTCTTTAATGTAAGTCAACTTCATTAAGTTCCAGAAGTGTAACTGCTGGATCATATATGGTAATTCTAAGCTTGATTTTTTTTGAGGAACTGCCATAGTTTTCCACAGTGGCTATATACTACTTTACATTCCCACCAAGAATGTACAAGAGTTCCAATTTCTCTGCATTTTTGCCAACACTAGTTATTTTCTGTTTGTTTTTTTACAATAATAGCCATCCTAATGGGTAGAAAGGGGTTTGGGTTTACATTTCCCTGATAACTAGTGATGTTGAGCATTGTTTAATGTGTTTATGGCCATTTATATTTTTTCTTTAGAGAAATGTCTATGCAGGTCCCGTTTCCATTTTTGAATTGGATTGTTAGTGTCTGTTGAGTTGTAGGAGTTCTTGATATGTTCTAGGTATCAATTCCTTATCCAGTACATCATTGTATCTCCCACTCCATAGGCTACGTTTTTGCTATAGATAGTGTTGTTTGAGGCACAAAATTTTGATCATGTCCAACTTACCTATTTTTTTCTTTACTTGCCTATGCTTTTGGTGTCATATCCAAGAAATCATTGCCAAATCCCAAGTCATGAAGCTTTCTCCTATGTTTTCTTTTAAGAGTTTTATAGTCAGAGCTAATCTTTAGACTGACATCAGTTCAGTAATTCATTAGTATTTTAAGCATATCTTCATAATCCCAAGTCTACCATCATCCAGCTCACATTTTCCATCTTCCTATTAAGCAATTAATTGTCTTATCTATTCTTTTAATGAGTACCTACAAAGCTAAGAACTATGGATACATCAGTGAAGTGGTCAGAAATGGCCCCACCCTGCTCTCACCAAGTTCACAGTCTATTGATTGAAGACGCCAGACACTGAACAGGTGATTACAAGCACAGGTATAGTAGGAAAGAAGCAAAGGAAGCTGCCAACATGTAAGACTGAGAAACACAAAATAACCCCAAAGATTTTATCAATTTATTGGGAATCTGTGACTTATTGGTTTATTGACCTAAATAAAAGAAATAGTTTAGCTAACGACTGATCCCTAGTGGGAATTACTGCTTTCTTCCCTAAGTGCTCACAGACTTCTACTTAAGAATCCATCAGCAGATGAATGGATAAGAAAGCTGTGGTTCATATACACTATGGAATACTACTCAGCCCTTAAAAGAATAAATTTGACTCAGTTCTAATGAGATGGATGAAATTGGAACCGATTATACAGAGTGAAGTAAGCCAGAAAGAAAAACACCAATACAGTATACTGACACATATATATGGAATTTAGAAGACAGTAATGATGACCCTATATGTGAGACAATAAGAGACACAGAGGTATAGAGTGGACTTTTGGACTCTGAGGGAGAGGGAAAGGGTGGGATGGTTTGGGAGAATGGCAGTGAAGCATGTGTATTTTCCTGTAAGAAACGAAGCGCTAATCTATGTTTGGTATAGGATGCAGGATGCATGGGGCTGATGCACAGGATGATTCAGGTAGAGGATGTGGGGTGGGAGGTGGGGGGGCTTCGGCATTGGGCGATTGTGTTCACCTATGGCTGATTCGTGTCAATGTATGGCAAAACAAATACAGTATTGTAATTTAAAAAATAAATTAATTAAAAAAAAAAAAAAGAATCCATTCTAGGCTTTACTGGGGCCAAGGAGCTCTTGTTTTTCAGACTGTAGAGTCCAACATTTCATGCATTTTAAAACAAGGACCACATTTGCCTTTGTATTTTGGCTGAGACTAAAAATCTGAGAGTATCTTGGGACTTCCCTGGTGATCCAGTGGTTAGGAGTTGGTCTGTCAATGCAGGGGACATGAGTTTCATCTGTGATCCGGGAACTAGGATCCCATAGCCGTGGGGCAATTGAGCCCACACACCCAACTACGGAAGCCCACGTGCCCTAAAGCCAATGCCCTGCAACAAGAGAAGCCACCACAAAGAGAAGCCCCGCTTTCTGCAACTAGAGAACGCCCATGCACAGCAACAAAGAGCCCTGTGCACTGTAATGAAGACCCAATGAAGCAAAAAAAAAAAAAAAAAAAAATCTGAGAGCATTTTAATTTATCATAAATAATTCTCTGAAGTAACATCTGTAACTTCTTTATCTACCTTGGGATATTACTCAATGGATATCAATATCTGAAGTCATTAAAAGCAACTGGATGTTATATCCTCACCTCTTTCAGGTTTTCATTCCTCCTAACAATGTTTGTTTGGTAATTTTTGGCTTGAAGATTGGTTCTCATTATAGGAGAGACTTGAAGCCTTCCCTGGTGGCTCAGAGGGTAAAGAATCTACTTGTAATGCAGGAGACTAGGGTTTAATCCCTGGGTCAGGAAGATCCCCTGGAGAAGGGAGTGGCAACTCAGTCCAGTATTCTTGCCTCGAGAATTCCACGGGCAGAGGAGCCTGGAGGAGGAGCCTACAGTCCATGGGGTCACAAAGAGTCAGACAGCACTAAAGGAGCTAAAAGTAAAAGAAGTAATTTCTTGTTGTTGTTCAGATGCCAAGTTGTGTCCAAATCTTCTCAACTCCATGAACTGCAGAAGCACACCAGGCTTCTGACAAAATGTGATCTACTGGAGGAGGGAATGGCAAACCACTCTAGGATACTAGACATGAGAATCTCATGAACTGTATAAAAAGGCAAAAATAAGTACTAGGAAAGATTTCCCAGGAAGGAGAGCAGAATTTGGAGTTAAATGATTTTGTCCTCTCTCCTTTATTAAATCTTTCCCCCAGATATTGGGGCCTATGTTTGATTTTTTTCATTATATTCTCAGAATATAGTTTAAAAGCCTTAGCTTCCCCTCCACACCCACCTCACCCAAGCGTCAGGTATCATGGATTAAAAATTGTGGGAGTTGTGGAGAAGTGCTTGTTAGGGGTTGAGGAAGTGTTGAATGTAAAGTGATGATGTGGCAGCTACATGTGGACAGTTGGAAATAAAGGCTGAGACATTTGGACTCGTTATAAAGGTGTGAATTCCTCTATGAGAAATTGAGATGAGTATGGATTATCTGTCAATGGAAATGAGAGAAGAGAGTCACATGGAAGGCCAAGAAATAAGTCATGAAGGACTGGCACAATCAGAAGGGTGAAGTTCCAGCAAAAGAAACTGAAATCCATTAAGAAAAAATGATCTTCCTAGACCTTTAGATCTAACTCACCTCTCTCACATAACTGATGAGAAAATGGTTGTCCAGATAAAAAGAATATGTCCCTGGAGTAGCTACAAAAGTATAGAGTTGCATAAATCCTGAAGGAGTGAGAAAGTGGCTTTTAAGCAGTAGGAAGTGGTCCACAGGGCCAAACGGTACTAAGGAATTGAAGAATGTGAGGGTACTAAGAATGGGTCTCAAAATTAATTAAATGATGCGTTGGTCTTCTGGCATACAGTTTTGGTAAAGAAAAAAAGAAAGGAAAAAGAAGCCAGACTGCAAGGAAAGTATCAGAGGAAAGGGTTTGAAAGTGAAAGAGACAAGGAGATGGTGAGTTATATACACTCAGCTTGACAAGAGAAATAAGATGATAGCTAGAAGGAAAGGAGAAATAGAGTTTAAGATAAAGGAAATATTACTATTTTAAGACAGAAAGGAGGAATCAATTGAATGAGAGGGATGGAGGATACAAGAGAACTCCTGCCATGCTTGGCAGGTAGATCACGGAAGCAGAAAAGAAACCAGAGCACAGGTAAGCTTTTGAGAAAGGAAGATACTGGAAAGAGAAAAGAGGAAGGTACCACAAGTGGCGAAGGAGACGAAGCAAAAGGAAAGCCACATGCCAAAGGACAGCTGTAGGGGAAAAGGGGAGAAAACCAAGCTGACCTCAAGGTCAACGGCAGGAATCTGAGTCCAGCTTCTGCCTCTCCCTGGATCACTAACTTTGATCCGTGTGAGCCAGCAGCTTTACACTGGGATGTCACAGTCTTCATATGAGGCTGGTATCAGTTAACACAGGTGCATATGCCCAGTACAACCTAAGTTATCAGAGCATTTATGAGATTCATCCCAGGACTCACAATGTAAAAGAGAAGGTCTGAAATGGCTGCTCCAGTGAGTAAATTCAAAAGCTCACAAGAGGTGTGCTGGCTGGGCAATGGGAAGGTTCGAGCTTGAAATTCCTTATCTTCTTTCAGAAGAGAGACCCAGGAAGCCCTGTTGTTGCTCTCCTAGGCTCTGAAAGGCAGCACAGAAAAGCCTTAAAGAAAGAAGCACTGGAGCGGAAATTTCAAGATGGGATGGTGGGAGCAGTAGCAAGAAGGTGCTTTCAAGAGCTACTCATCCTTAAGAGGCTCCAAGCCCAAGCGGCCCAAGGTGATGGTAGCAACACTCTTAACAGGGTTATACTGAGGTCACTGGATTCCCAAGCACTCCTCTCTTTAAAAGTTCAGAATCATCAAATTAGAGGACCAAACCCCAGCCCTGACCACATGAAAGACAAAAGGAGGCTTGCCTCTGACTCAGACTATTCACAGGGAATGAAGGATGCTGTGGAATATTAGGACTACAGGTTCTCAGAGTGGGTAGACTTTACAGGTCATTTATTCCACTTTTGGCTGGTATGAGACCCTTTCCCATACTCTGGCTAAATGCCCGTGTAAGCTCAAAATCCTACAGTGACAGGAACCCTCACACATAGACCAGTTCATGCATGGAAACTCTGACTGTTTCATGGATTATCCTTATATTGCTCCGTATGTCCCTGTAGCTTACATACTGGCCTGAGTGTGGTCCTTAAGACACGCATAAATAAAAGCTTTGATGTGCTCTGAGCCCTTCCATTCCTCCCCGAGATGGTCCATCTCCAGTTGACCTGCTTGTCTGTCTTTGCTCTCTGAGCACAGCTCTCTGGGAATGCTCCGAGCTGGGCAGGACAGGACCATCACCTCCTTCATCTCAGGGACCAGCACAGACACAGCACATTTAGAATTTTGAAGAATGCATCATATCACTGACTCACATTGAATTAACTGTTCACTCTAACATCTGTCCTGTTGTGGGCAATTGACTGTGAGATTAAGAGCTTAGTATTTACCCCCAGTAAATTTCACCTTGCAATATCTGGCCCAGAATCCAAAAAAAAAAAAAAAAAAAGATATCAATATGGACATCTAACACATTTATTCATTCATTCAATTACCTATTTTTTCCAGTTTTATGCTCTTAATAAGTATAATTAGTCTATACTCTATATATTTATTCAGTTGTGGTTTTTTTTGCAAACCATTGAAAAACATGTCTGAAAGAACAGAGCCCTACCATATAACACGCAACACCTCCTTGAAGAATGACTGAGTGCCGCATTAGTTGTTTTATTAATTCAGCAAATTTATTCATTTAATATGTGTCAACACAGTATGTGCCAAGGCATGATCTCTGTGCTGGAGAAAGAGAGAAGCAAACAAAACAGACAGAGGTCCTACTGATTATAGAGGGAGAGACAGAGGATAACACGAATGCTACTACTAACACTAGCTGACATTTACTGAGCATTTCCAATATCCCTAGCATTGCTCTAAACACTTTGCATGTTGATTCTTCACAAAACTTTATGAAGTAAATACAGTACTATCATTATTCCCATCTTATTGATTAGGTATACTGAGGCAAAGAAGAGTTAAGACCCTTGCTCAGGACCACACAGATCCTAAAGGATGGAGCATCAGTGCAGGCAGTCTGGCTCCAGAGCCTATCTGTCTAACCACTGAGTTTCTATTGTGTCTCTGCAAAAGCAAATACTAAATTAAACATACATATTAACATGCAAGGAAATACCCTCATATGAAAAGGAGTGACATTTAAGCTGAGGTCTGAATGACAAGAAGGAGCCAATACATCCTGGTGGCTCAGTGGTAAAGAATCCAGCTGACGATACAGGAGACACAGGTTTGATCTCTGGTCCAGGAAGATCCCATATGCCATGGAGCAACCAAGCGAGTGTGCCACAACTATTGAGCCTGTACCCTAGACCCATGTGCTGCAGCTACTGAAGTCTGCATGCCCGAGAGCCAGTGCTCCACAACCAGAGAAGCCACCTCAATGAGAAGCCCATGCTCCGCAACAAGAGGGTAGCCCCTACTCACCATACCAGAGGAAAGTCCAAGCAGCAGTGAAGATACAGCACAGCCAAAAACATAAGTTAAAAAAAAAAGAGGTAGGGGATGAGGCTGGAGAGGCGAGCAGAGGGCCTATTACCAGGGGTCTTGTGTACTAGGGCCTCCTAAGGATGTAGCTCTAGGAAATCAAGCAGTTATGAATATGCACAATTGCTCTAGTATCCAGCCTACATGTGTGCTAAGTCACTTCAGTCATGTCCGACTCTGTGACCCAATGGACTATAGCCCGCCAGGCTCCTCTGTCCATGGGATTCTCCAGGCAAGAATACTGGAGTGGATTGCCATGCCCTCCTCCAGGGGACCTTCCGGACCCAAGGATCAAACCTGCATCTCTTATGTCTCTTGCACTGGCAGGCAGGTTCTTTACCACTAGCGCCACCTGGTCTACATGTGACCATTCTGTCCATGAATATGCCATGAATGGTTTCCTGTCCTAATCCCCATGCATGATCCAAGAGGCCCTCTTTACACCCTGGCAGCTCCTACCTAGCTCACTGGTGTACGTTAAGACACACTCTGGACCCACAGTTAAGATTCAGCATCCATTACATCTCCAGTGTGCTGGCCACATCATAGCCTCTCTGATCTTCAGTTTCTGGGGATTTTCCCCATTGCTCCAGAATGTTATCGCACTCCTCATGCTAAGGTATTAAGCATCTGTGGACACTTAGATCTACAGAGCAGTCACTCTTTCAACCCTTCCCTTCCTGATCTCTTCCATTCTTCTCCCCACAAAGCCCAGGTAAGCTGTGTCTAATGTTATGCATCTGGCTTCCATTACTAACAGCTCCAGGGACTGCTCTCTCATCTCCCAGAAGCCCTGCTGGTTTGACCCCATCAAGTTCTACTTACCCAAGTGTTATACAACCCCTCCCTTAATTACACACTCAATCAGTTCCTCCGAGCTCAGCCATTTGTGGTCTCTGGGCAGCCCCCAGCTGCTCTTCTGGAGGGAGCTCCCAGGCTGGGCCTTGGCAAGCCTCTGAAACACCGACTGGGTTTCTAAGGCCATGGTGCTCAGAGTTGAAAGCCTTGCTGCTATTTCACACTCTATTTCCTTCCAAATTAATTCTCTGATGAATACTGTCCTTTGCAGTGATTCAGTGCAGGCCATTTCCTTACATCTTTCCTTTTACCTTTGAGATTTTTAATCTCTCTCTCCAATCCAGATTTTCCTCTGCAGAAAGCCTGCCTCAGGGAAAAATGCCCTGCTTTCCAACCAACATAAACAGCCCTACCCCACAGCACACTTCCTTTACTGGTTTACCTAGGCCCTACCTTTGATTTCAAAGCCCATGCTTGCACTCTCTAAACATCCCTGCACCACAAGGAGCGACTCAGATTTTAGGGGCTTACAGTGAGCTGTTGAATTCTAATTTCTTTAAGCCCCAAATACATGAAGATGAGGATTCAAAGGTTTATACTTAACCAGTTACCACATTCCAGACCCTTTTACCTAGTTATTTTGCTTTACATTCTCTACCACTTGCCCTCTCTAACCTATAGATAGCATCCTCATCCTCAATATACAGATGAAGAAAGACTTGATCATGTTGAGTTACTCAAGGTCAGAGTCCAAGAAAATGGTAAAGCTGGAATTCAAGCCCCTGGCCCTTTCCTCCAAGGTGGGTGCGCTCACCACCCCACAAGAGTGCTTAAGCCCCTCTAGAACAGTCACCAAGGGGACTTCCCTGGTGGTCCAGTGGTTAAGATGCTGTACTTCCACTGCAGGGGCATGGCTTCAATCCCTGGTCAGGAAACTAAGATGCCATGCCATGCAGCCAAAAAAATAAAGCAAAGACTTCCCTGGTGGTCCAGTGGTTAAGAATCTGCCTGCCAGTGCAGGGGACACAGGTTCAATCCCGACTAGGAACTGAGATCCTACATGCTGTGAGATAACTAAGCCTGCACGCCACAATTACCGAGCCCACGCGCTGCAACTGCTGAACCTGGAGCGCCCTAGAGCCCATGCTCTACAAGAGAAGCCACTGAAATGAGAAGCCCATGCCTACTAGAAAGTAGCCCCTGCTCACTGCAGCTAGAGAAAGCCTGCACGCGGCAATGACGAACCAGTGCAGCCAAAAGTAATATGTAAATAAAAATCAGTTTTTTAAAAAGAATAAGGTCTGCTTTAAAAAAAATAGTCACCAGGATCATACTACCAATGGCACGCCATCCAGGACAGGGCGCCCACTACCTCAACTGCCAGAGGAACACTAAGAAGGAGCCACAGAGGGGCTTTTCTGACAATACTTTGAGCAATGCCTCACGTGTTTTTTGCTTTAAACTTTTTTTCTTTTTGTCAATTGCCTCACATTTGTATAACACTTTGACATTACAGCATGCTTTACACACCTGACCTGTGTGAACCCTGGGGTAGTTCTGTGAACAAGGCACCATATTAGGGTCCCAGTATACAAATGAGGATCTGCAGGCTTGTTAACAGGAAGTTAATAGAATGTCCTAACTCACCTGGAAACTACCTGCAGAGGTGAGACTTGAGCTCAGGGAAGACAGGCTTTGTATTGGGGAAAGTGTTTCTCTCCTCTCCGCACTTACCCTTGGACAGGGACCAGGATCCTAGAGGTTGATGGGGTGGACTGGGACGGTCAGGACTGCATGGCCGGTTCCCTTGGCCACTAGAGGGCAGGGTCTGAGCAGAGCACACAGCCTTCTCCCCCAGAGAATTCCCCAGGCGGCCAAAGGGACCTGCCCGTGCAGAGCCAGGGTGCACAGCAAACCACAGCTCTTGGCCCCAAAGCTGAAGAATGCTACTTCCCTGGTATATATCAAAGTAGCTGCTCTTAACCCCCCAGCCTTCTTTTCAGGTATATGAGCAGTGCCCTAGATGAGTCCAGCTGAGGAGAAGGGGTGCCAGGTATCACTTGCAAAGATGCAAGTTTCTTATAATAAACAAGTCAGCACACCAGGACCCAGTGCCCTGAGGTCTGGGGGTGCGGGGTGGAATAAACACTTTCCTCTTCCCTCTCTCCAGGTGGATCTTTCAGTTTTGATGTCCTTGCTGTCCTTGCTGTCCTTGCAAACTATGTCATTCAGTCGCTAAGTCGTGTCCGACTCTTTGCAGCCCCATGGATTGCAGCATGCCAGGCTTCCCTGTCCTTCATTGTCTCCCAGAGTTTGCTTAAACTCATGGCCATTGAGTCGGTGATGACATCCAACCATCTCATCCTCTGTTGCCCCCTTCTCCTCCTGCCCGCAATCTTTCCAAGCATCAGTTTCTTTTCTAATATGTTGGTTCTTCGCATCAGGTGGCCAAAGTATTGAAGCTTCAGCTTTAAACTATCTACATGAAACTATTAAAGGAGAGTCAGCACAGCAGTGTCTGGCCTTGTCTTTTCCACTTATTTCACCCCAGTGCCTACCAGGGCCAAGAGCTCCTAAGATAAGCCATGAGGCCACCTCCCAGAGGGTCTCTCAGGTGAAGTTCCCAAGAAGTCAGCCTATCTGAACAGGCTTGGTTATGTGGGGGAAGAGGAGTGATCAGGGAGGCCCTTTACTTTGCCATCCAAGGGTGAGATTCCCTCTAGAAATTATTTCAACCTTAACAACACTCATTTTAAAATCATTAAGAGAAACGAGTCGAGGCCAAGGGCAGGTTAGGCTATGCTGTGCCTAACATCTCCATTTTACATTTCACATCCATCCTCAGAACAAACTGTCAGGTTAGGGAAATAGTAACATCACTGTTTAGCAGTTGGGAAAGCATAAGCTCAGAAAAGTTAAATGTCTTGCCCACAGTCACACTCTAGCCACAGAGGAGCCAGGGCTCTCCTGCACACATAGGCGTGCTCTCCTTGGTAAGGGCAGGCAGAGGGAAGCACAGCCTGCAGAGAAGGTGTCTGGAAAGAGCAGTCCAAAGCACCTGACTAGTTGAGGAAACTAAAGTTAGTGCTGAGCCCAGTGGGACAAAAAGGAGCATTTGAAGGCTCTTACATTTACTCAGTTCTCACAACAACCCTAATTAGTTAATAAGTTGATAATAGTTAATAATTATCTCCACTTTACACGAGAGGAAAAGCAGGCTCAGACACCTGTCCAAGGGTCACAAAGTAACAACTGTTAGCGTCAGAATATGAAACCAGCAGAAGTCTTGTTTCCCTTACTCCATGCTTCCCCCTGGTGGTGAGTGGGGAAGAATACACAGAAGCCCCCTTCCTGCAAGGCAGAAACAAGGATAGGGAGCCGTAGGAAGCCGTTCAGTGAATCTCGGCTCTAAGAACACAGCAATGGACAAGACAGACAGAAACACAGGAGGTATCCAGATGCGAGGGATAGGGACTTCCCAGGTGGCTCAGTGGTTAAGACTCCACACTTCCAATGCAGGGACCGTGGGTTCAATCCCTGGTCCTAGAACTACTACATTGTGAGGTGTGGCCAAAAGAAAAGAAGTACAAGAAAAGGAAGAAGGAATTCTCAAGACAGCAACACAGAAATTCTGCCTGAGTTTCCAACCATCCAGACGGCAATACCAACTCTTACCTGAGTCCCCTTCCTAAAGACTTGCTGGTCCCCATGACTGTGTGAGCCAACTCCTTAAAAAAAAATAAAGGGATAGTTGGGCAAGAGAGGGTGTGTCAGGGGCCAGGGAAGGGAAGAGTGTGTCACAAGGGCCAGAGGGCAAGACTGACTTTTCTTGCAACAGTTCAGTCTGGGGATGCGTGAGGGAGCATGAAGAATGAGGCTGGAGAGGCAAGCAGGGGCCACATCTCGAAGGAGATGACCCACTAGGGAAGGCACTGAGTAACCTGGGAGGATAAGTGTGAGCCCAGGAGAGCGGAGGCAGAGGGGATGTGCGCACTCTACCAGTGCGTGACTACTAGCACGTGCCAAGCACTATTCTCAGCACTGGGCACACATGGGTGAACAAGATGAAGTCTGCCTCATGGAGCTCACGTTCTTGTCAGGGAGATAAATAAATACACAAATGTACAGCATCAAGCACTGAGAAAAACCACAGTGGAAAAGAGGACAGGCGGACTGGTTTCCTTGGGCTACCAGAGCAAAATACTACAGACCAGGTGGCTTAAACAGTAGAAATGCATTTCCTGGCGGTTCTGGAAGTTCACGGTCATGGTGTCAGCAGGGTTGGTTTCCTCTGAGGCCTCTCTGCTTGGCTTACAGATGTCCATCCTCTCCCTGTGTCTTCGCATGGCCTTCCTTCTGTGTCAGAGTCCTCACGCTCTCTTCCTTATCCAGCCATATTGGATTAGGGCCCATCCATATCACCTCTTTTACCTTAATTACCTCTTTAAAGGCTCTACTCCAATACAGTCACAATTGAGGTACTGGGGGTTAGAACTTGAAATATGAATTTTAAGTGGACATAATTCAGCCCATCACACAAGGAGACAGAATATAATTGGGCTGTAGGTAAAGGGGTGGATCTGAAATGTCTCATATAGGACAATATGGAAGGGTCTCCCAGAGATGACAGTGAGCTGAAATCTGAATGAAGAGAGGGAGCTAAAAATGCCCATGCCTTGGAGAACGTTCCAGAGAGGGGAAGAGTGAGTACAAAGAGCCTGAGATGAGGACATGCATTGGGACTTCTTGGGAAACAGAATAGTATGGCTGGAGTCCAATGAGCAGAGACAGGGAGGAAAGGAAGTTACATAAAGGCCTTGACCACCATTATGACTGGCTCTTTTTTGAGATGGGAAGTCTGGGAAGAATTCTGATGAGAAGACTGACATGATCTGACTCGTATTTTATTTTTGGTGGGGGCGGATAATGCAAGTATTTATTTATTTTATTTATTTTTTTCAATGAGCAACAACTTCAAGGAGTTTATAGGTAGGAAAACAATTAGCAAACCAGAATGGTTAGCTACATAAAACAACTCTTGTCTAGCACCTTCTCTTAGATGGAGCCCCTGAATGGCAATGTGACTCGTATTTTAAAAGCAACACCTGTGTTGGGAATAAATTAGCAGGGAGTGAAAGCACAGAAACAGGAGACATGGCAACAGTCCAGGTGAGCGGTGCTGCTGGAATAGTAGCAATGCTAGTCTTGAGAGGCAGTCAATTCTGGATAAGGCGCAATAGCATTTATTGATGGATTAGATGTAGGACATAAGAAAAGACCAATGCTAAGGGTAACTCCAAAGTTCTTGGCCCAACCAACTGGGTTAATGGTAGTGCCATTTACCTTTATGGGGAAGTTGTGGAGAAGTAGAAGAGGAGTGCGAATTAAGAGTTCAGCACAGGCAACAGCAAGTTTAATACACATTAAATATCTTCAATATCCATGCAGAGATGTTGAGTAACAGTTGGAAATGAGACCAAAATTCAGAGGAAAAGTCCAGAATGAAGGTATAAATTTGGGAGACATTATGTAAATAATATTTCAAGTTACAGAATAGCTTGACATCACCAAAAGTGTGGGGTGGGGGTGGGGGGGGGTGGTAAGTGCAGGAGAAAAGGTCCAAGGACTAAGCCTTGAGATACTCCAACATTTTGAGATTTTTAAAAGGTAGATTCAGAGAAAACTGAGAAGTCAAGAAGTGAGGAAAACCATTTGTCACAGAAGCCAAATGAAGAAACTATTCCAAGAGTGCTAATGAGAAGTTGAGTAAGAAGACTGAAAACTGGCTAATAATTTAGCACTCAGAGGTCACTGATGATTTTAACAAAGCTGTTTCCATGGAGTGGTAGGAATGAATGCCAAATCTTGTTCAAAAGAGAAGGGGAAGGGAAGAATCAGGGTATAAACAACTCTTTTGAAAAGTTGTGTTATAAAGGGAGAAGAAAATAGCAGAGTACTACAAAGATGTGGGAAACATTTTTCAAGATGGGATTTTATGGCATGTTTATAAGCTAATGGGAATAACTGGTAGGAAGAGAAAATTAACAATACAGGAAAGAAATAATTACAGGGTTTAAAGCAAAGCTGGAGGGTTGGCCTTCAGTAGGAGTAGGAATGGTTCATTCTTAGCAACAGGAAGGAGGGCCTTGTAGGTACCAATACAGCTGGGTTAGCAGGTTGGGGAGGAGTGATGGAGATGGAAGTTCTCTTCTGATTGCTTTTATTTTCTTAGTGAATTAAATATAGCAATTAGTAGGGTGAAGGGATATTGAAGGTTGAGGATAAGAAGATATGAATGTATTTAAGACATAAACAGGTGGGATTGATAGAACTTAACAGATCAGACATAGAAAATGTGAGAGGAAGGAGATAGGATAGATTTCTGATTTAGTAACTGAGTGGATGGTGGAGGTGTCTTCCATTCAAATAAGGCAGGCTTGTGGGGAGGGCAGGTCTAGGAGGAGAGAGGGGAATTCTGTGTCTGTGAGACCTCCAAGTGGACATGAGAGTCTAGAGAAGGAGATCTGGGAGTCATCACCATACAGACAGTAGGAAGCAGAGAGGTTTTTGTGCCTGCTGTTTTCTCTGAGAAGTAAAGGGATTGATGGTTTGAGATCAAAGAAAGTTTGAAATAGATTCTGGGGAAGAATGAGAAAATTGAAAAGGAAATAAGGGACCATCAGGTAACTTTGGAAGCCCAGGTCAAGGTAGAGCACATATGCTGAGAGTGGTCCTGACCCACCATGTGGAGACCTCACCCACGCTCCTGGAGCTACAGACACCAGAAGCCAGTGACCTCCCTGCTGGGTCTCCACAGCAGGGCTCCACATCACTGCCCAGCTATGCTCCCTGACCTTTCACACAACACCCTTTCCTCCTTGTTTACCTGGTTAGCTGACCTTTTACATGACACTCTTTTCTCCTTACTTAACTGGTTAACTACTACTCACTCATTTTTCTCTATTCAGATCAGGGCAAAACCTGCCAAAACCTTTAACTGCTCCCTCCAGCCCCTGCCAATCAGGGCTGAGGCATCTTCTCTGAACCCAAACAGCCCTCGAGGTACCTCATCCACAGGATGAACCATACTGTTTCGTCATCACTGATATACTTCATCTGCCTCTCCTACTGGACTGAAAAAACTTGAGGGCAGAAATCTTTCACCCTTATAATGACCACTACTTAGTAGATGTTCAATGTATGTGTGTGAAATGAAGACAGGAAAAGAACTGACGTCCAAAACCACATGCAATTCTATAGCTTATGTCACAGGCAAGAAAAGGAAAGTGTTAGTTGCTCAGTCATGTTTGACTTTTGCAACACCATGGACTGTAGCCCACTAGGCTCCTCTGCCCATGGAATCCACCAGGCAAGAATAAATACTGGAGTGGGTAGCCATGCCCTTCTCCAGGGGATCTTCCCAAACCAGGGATGGAACCCGGGCCTTCCACACTGCAGGCAGATTCTTTATCATCTGAGCCACTAGGGAAGCCTCATGTCACAGGCAGCTGCCATGGAAATCAAGCCACCAAATAGGATATATCCTTTTGGTCTCAACATTATACCCTTTTCCTTTCAAGAAGAGACCTTAATATACCTATAGGAAAGAAATACCCTTACCTTATGTTAAAGTCCATTAACCCTTGTTCTTGCCTTCCCCAAACCAAACAGCAGCAGACATGTGTAAAGGCGTTTTATTTTAAAAATCCAGATATCTTATTCGTACAAATCAGTCACTCTCCATTTCCAAGTCCCATCATCTGTGCTTCAGAGCAGAGCATGTGGTATTTTTCTGGGCTTAAGGTATAAACTGATATGGTGTTCAAGAACTTGTCCAGCGGACAAGAGCCGGTCAGGGCAACCTTTGGCACTTGCTCCTGTGGAAGAGACATAACTCAGCAGGGGCACTGGGGACCCCGTCTGGCTGTTTTCAGCTGTGTCCAGAGTTCTGAAAGGCTTTGACCCAATCAGATGTGTACGTACACATGGAACAGCCAAGAAGCCCCCATTAATCAGTCAGCTTTCAGATTAAAAGCACTATGCCCTGCTCATGAACGCCACTCAGTAACTGCTTGTTGAACTGACTGGAAGGCACATTGATGTTATAGCCCTGGGCAGGCTACAGTCTAACCTTAGGCAGTGTTCAGCCTCTGCCCTGGGCAGCAGCCTGCTGCACTAAGGCCTCATCATTAGCTTTCAAAACAGGCCTCACAGTTAAGAGTTACATCCTGGGAGAGACCCCAGGAGAAGAAAAGGGGTGGTCCTGTTGATAGAAGGGTTCTGTGGCAGAACCAGGACATGGTTCCAGCCCCAGTCTGCCACTACGGACCCAGTTCTGCCCACAGCCATGAGAGGATCCAGAGAGCTCGTGTACCAGTGGAGACTCCCTGGGCCCAAGCAGGCGACTCGGTGCTGGAAACCAGGTGGGCCGGGTGGCCCAGCCACCTCCCAATCACACCCCAGAGGTCTTACCTTCCCTCGGTAATAGAGCTGCACAAACCACTCCTTAGACTCCCGGTGCTGGTAGAGTTCTATGGTCAGGTCCACAGCAAATGGGGGCCATTTGTGGTCAAAAATTCCCAGGGTCATTAAGAGAGGCATGAGGGTCACATCGTGAGCTGCATAGAGGTACAGCTTCCTGCAAGAAGAAAACAGTTCTCCATAGTTCTTCACTGCAGGACTCTGGGAGGCCAGGACATCGCCTGCCTCCTTTGAGTGAGGAAACCAGGTGACATCTAGAAATCAGTTGAGCCTGGTCTCCTTTGAGGGACTTTCCTGGCAGTCCAGTGGTTAAGGATCCACCTTGCAGTGCAGGGGACATGGGTTTGATCCCTGGTCCAGGAACTAAGATCTCACATGCTATGGAGCAGCTAAGCCTAAGTGCCGCAACTATTGGAGCCCGCGTGCTGCAATGAAGACCCAGCACAACCAAATAAATAAATGTGAGGGAAAAAAACAAAAAACTCCTTTTGGCGTAGATGGGCTTCCCTGGTGACTTAAACAGTGAAAAATCTGGCTGCAATGCAAGAGACCCAGGTTAGATCCCTGGGATGGGAAGTTTCCTCTGGAGAAGGGAATGGCTACTCACTCCAGTATTCTTGCCTGGAGAATTCCACGCACAGAGGAACCTGGTGGGATACAGTCCATGGGGCCACAAAGTGTCTTCTCCAATATCAGGGGGCTTACAAACCACCTGGGAGTCTTGTTAAAAGGCAGACTCTGATTCAGTGGGTCAGGCTACAGTGGAAAATCAAACAGTCTCAGGTGATGGTTGAGCTGTTTATCTGCAGACCACACTTTGTTTACCAAGTGCCTTGGACACACGTTCCAAATCCATGGTCCCTAACCTGGAGTTCCAGGCACCCCAAAAGTGGCTATGGAGGTTCACAAGCCACTTCCAACATTTTTAAATGCCCAATAGAATACCTTTCTTCCACTATACTCAGTGAAGGTGTTTAAACAATCTATTAAGCAACTATCATTGTTTGGGGCTATTTTAATACCAAATCAGTTCAGTTCAGTTCAGTTGCTCAGTCGTGTCCGACTCTTTGCAACCCCTTGGACTGCAGCACACCAGACCTCCCTGTCCATCCTCCCAGAGTTGTGATGTCCTAATTACTTATTTCATTGGATGCATGTTCAATTAGTTTTAAAAAATGGAAAAATTAATTTAGAGTTCTTTTCTATTAAAACGAAAATTTGGAAACATGGTAGGACAGATGTGTCAGGAGGAAAGGTAGAAATGTCGTGAATGTCTCTGGGACACATGGCCACGAACATCTACTTTCAGTTACCGACGGCCTGGTTCTCACCCTCCTAGAACCTGGGTTCCCTTCCTGTAGCCAGAGCCCCACCACCACCATCACCCTCCCCACTCACGCCAAGCCAAGCTGCTCGGCCAAGTACCTGGTCTTGCTGGGCGGAGTGGCAGGGTCCACGACTTTCAGCAGGTTGCTCTCCAGGATGTGGAGGAATGGGCCAACTGCCATCTGAAGGCCCTCCCTGTGGTGAGGAAATGGTACTGAAGTACCCAGTGGGCACTGGGCACACAGGGATGCAGGCTGCTTCTGCCCCCTGGAACCTCATGAGCCCAGTCAGAGAGCGGAGTAAAGACAAGGAATGCAAGAAGGACAGAGACAGGCAGTAAGGGCAGAAACAGCACTGCCTTAAGTCCGAGGGCTCTCTGTGCGCCAAGACTGTAAACAGCAGCAGGGTACAGACCTGGTATGAACATGGCTGAGATGGGAGGGGTGAGGGGATGGCAACCAAGATAAGCAATAGAGAACTAGGCCAAAACTGGGAAGGACAGGGTGTAATGAATTCCAGGAATTTCAGAAAGCCCTTAGAAGAGCCATCTGAAGGGAAATTGCCTAAACTACACTTCCTGTGTGTGTCAGTTCCCCTTCTTTGGCGTTGAGACCATAAGGACTTAATTCTTAATTTATCTGATTTAATAAGTCCAGCACTAGCGCTCTTGGGTTGGCACTGTGGCTCTACCACTCTCATTCTCAGGATGGTCACCTCATGATCACAGGTGGTTACCTCCACTCAAAGCATATTTGAGAAGTAACAAACAAAGCAGGAACATGGGGGCTAGTAAGCAGCAAAAAGGCTTGGTTTGGGTGACTCTCACTTTTATCCAAGAGAAGAAAAATCTTTCCCAGAATTCCCAGAACCCAATCACTGACAGAGTTGCCATGACTGGCTTAGACCAATCCTTATTCATGGTGACTGGCCACTTTTACAAATCAAGGAAAGTTGAAGCAATAACTGAAAAGTGGGCAACCAATGGAGAAGGCAATGGCACCCCACTCCAGTACTCTTGCCTGGAAAATCCCATGGATGGAGGAGCCTGGTGGGCTGCAGTCCATGGGGTCGCTAAGAGTCGGACACGACTGAGCAACTTCATTTTCACTTTTCACTTTCATGCACTGGAGAAGGAAATGGCACCCCTCTCCAGTGTTCTTGCCTGGAGAATCCCAGGGATGGGGGAGCCTGGTGGGCTGCCATCTATGGGGTCGCACAGAGTCGGACACGACTGAAGTGACTTAGCAGCAGCAGCAGCAGACAACCAATACTATAAGCAGCATATACTTTCCAAAGAATTCGTGCAGACCAAGGCAAGTTGTATGGCATTAGGAACTAGAACCATTTGTTCCTAAAGAATCATCAGTTTTAAGAAACCAGGGCTAATGGAAAAGAAAATGGATTGGACCCAGATCTTGTTTAAAGTGCAGGAGAATGCAAACAATAGCTGTGGGCCAATTCCAACTCAGCCACCCGTTTTTGTAACTAGTTCCACTGCAACACAGTTGTGCCCATTTGTTTGTATATCGTCTATGGCTGCTTTCATGCTACACGCACCAAGATGAATAGATACAACAGATAATCCACGGCCTGCAAAGCCTAATATATTTATTGAATATGTGTGTATGGACTGCCCTGGTGGCACAGTGGACAAGAATCCACCTGCCAAGGCAGAGGACATGAGTTGAATACCTAGTCCAGGAAGATTCCACATGCCGCAGAGCATCTAAGCCTGTTTGTCACAACTACTGAGCCTGGTGTGGCAATTACTGAAGCCCACGCACCTAGAGACCGTGCTCTGCAACAAGAGAAGCCACCACAGTGAGAAGCCCGCGCACTTCAACTAGAGAGTAACCCCCACTGCAACTAGAGAAAGCCTGAGCACACAGCAGCAACACCCAGCGCAGCCAAAAAAATATATGTAAGTATGTGCTGGTGGAGGGGAAGGCAGTGAGAGACAATTTAGGAACAGTGGGGCCACTTCAGGAAAAGATGAGGGAAGGTGGTCAGTCACAGGAGTGGCAGCGAGCTGAGAGGGTGTGGCTGGAACCTTCCAGGAGCCTGAGGCAAGTGCAAAATGGATGCACGGACTGAGCGGAAGAAAAGCAGGCAGAGGGTCCTATTCTTATGCAAGATCAAGCAAATTCTTGAAGTGTTAGCGACTTTTTCCTCCCACTTCTCTTCCTCAGGACTTCCCCTCTATACTCCCCTCTCTTACCAAGTCACCTATTCTGAGTACAAGCTGAATGCTCTGGACCAACCATTAAAAGGCGTTTTTATATTTGGGAAGAGAGATACCCTCCATTCTGATAGTCAGGAAACAGGCCTTCTATAAGGAGAGCCCTGCTGCTGCTGCTGCTAAGTCGTTTCAGTCGTGTCCGACTCTGTGCGACCCCATAGACAGAAGCCCACCAGGCTCCCCAGTCCCTGGGATTCTCCAGGCAAGAACACTGGAGTGGGTTGCCATTTCCTTCTCCGATGCCTGAAAGTGAAAAGTGAAAGGGAAGTCGCTCAGTCGTGTCCACTCTTAGCGACCCCATGGACTGCAGCCTACCAGGCTCCTTCATCCATGGGATTTTCCAGGCAAGAGTACTGGAGTGGGGGTGCCATTGCCTTCTCTGAAAGAGAGCCCTAAATACCAGTAAAACAGAGAAAACACAGGATTGGTGGTCAGAAGATCTGGGTTCAAGTCCTGCCTCCACCTCTTGCTAGCTGAGCCTAGGCAAGGTGGCCCACATCTATCGGGCCCAGTTTCCCCATCTCTAAAGCCAGGACTTGGACTTGTCAGGGATAATGACACCAACCTCATGGCAAAAACAGGAAAATGATTTATAAACTGTAATGTGATGAATAAAATGAGCAATAATTATTCTTCCTTCAGTCTCCCAATGTTTTGCAACTTAAAGCAAAGGAAAAAGTTGGTGATTAGGAGAAACTCAATCAAGAGACTTCCCTGCTGGTCCAGTGGCTAAGAGTCCATGCTCTCTTATGCAGGGAGCCCAGGTTTGATCCCTGGTCAGGGAACTAGATCCCACATGCTGCCACTAAGACCCGGCATAGCCAAATAAATATATAAAAATAAAATAAATACTAAAAAAAGAGAGAGAGAAACTTGGTCGAGTGGCAGCTCCCAGTTTTGTGTAACAGTGAATGAAAAACACTGTGTCACCAGTCCCCTCTCCAGAAATGGAAGGACCCAGGGCCAAGTCTATTCAGAAGGCCAGCAGAATGGGGTGATTTCAGCCTCTGCAGACAGAGACACCAGCTGACAGGTGTGAGCAGGCCTGACAAGTCCCCTTCCCCACACTCTGGGAGGCCTGACCAAGCATGACTGCATGCCAGCAGCTGCAGAGGCACCCCCTCACCTGTCTTCCCACTGCAGGATGTACATGGCTGTGTCCACAGCTCTCTGCTCAATCATCCATGCAAACCTCTTCAGCGTGGGGCAGCTCGGGAGGTTGTGCACCTGAAAGGGCCATGGGTACAGGTTTAGAAAGAAATACTCATCCAATGACAAGTGTCAATCTGCTTCCATGGGGTCCAAGGGGATTGTCTTCTCTCAGAGAGAGGCTGGCTCAAAACTCTATGCCCCCAAGGCCTGCAGGAAGCTATTTCTCCACATCTGAAGGCCCAGAGAAAAACTGTTTTTCCTCTCTTTCTGATGCTCATCTACTCCAAAGTAAAAAAATTTGTGTTCTTTTAAGCTAAATTAATAAATAAATAAAATATAAGGCAAGGAATTAACAAATTTTTACTCAGCCTTCATCATCCCCAAAATGATTTCTAAAAAGAATGCCATATAAATACTTTATCGACTCTTTTGTTTTATAACCTTAAACCTATTTTACACATAAGCATAAGGTGCATTTCTGCCTTCAAGGCACACTGTCATCTTCACAAGAGAAGGAAGGATAATACAGGCTATACAGCCTTTGGGTGTCTGACTTCTGAATCTGGAGCAGCATTTCCCATTGTGTGGCCTTCAGTATTTATTCAGTATTTATTAGGGCCAAGCTTGAGAAAAACAGAATTAAAGATTATAGGCTGACGTGCATATAGACTCTCCAAAAAGCGATACAATAAAGAGGTATTCCAAACTTTCTAGACCACAATCCCTCCCTACTCACCACCCACCCCAGCCCTGCCTGCCCACATTATACACAACTGCGTCATGGGTATGCTAGTGAATATGCTTCAAGGAACTCTGGTAAAGAATTAAAATGTCTACACTCCTAATCTGGTGAGGAGTCCACCCTACCCCCAGTTCACAGATCCATTCTGCCAGCAAGTGCTTTCACAGCTGTCTCCAAGCCAGGAGGCCTCCACCCGCTTCTAACTCAGGAGCCAGCCCACCAAGCCTTGCCCAGGCTCCCCCGACCCTCCCAGAGCCCGGGGAGGACATCCAGCCAACCTGCTCAGCAGCCATGTTGTCCAGTAGGATGAGGGAAGTCCACTTCATCACTACTGGCAATGCCCATCCCTTCCTTCACTTTCTTCAAATCCTCTGAGATTCCTGGCTGCAAAGAAGCAGCCTGCCTCCGGCCTCTGCCAAAAAATAAAAAAGTTATTCCTTATACTTCTTTATACTGTATGATCATTAAGTTTACAAAATATATTTCATTCATCATTTAGGAACTTATTTAACTTTCAACAACTCATTGGGGTTAGCTATTATAACTGTCATTTTAAAGATAGGTAAACTCTACAAAATCCAAAATCACTGTAGATGGTGACTGCAACCATGAAATTAAAAGACGCTTACTCCTTGGAAGGAAAGTTATGACCAACCTAGACAGCATATTGAAAAGCAGAGACATTACTTTGTCAACAAAGGTCCGTCTAGTCAAGGCTGTGGTTTTCCAGTGGTCATGTACGGATGTGAGAGTTGGACTATAAAGAAAACTGAGCACCAAAGAATTGACGCTTTTGAACTATGGGGTTGGAGAAGACTTTTGAGAGTCCCTTGGACTGCAAGGAGATCCAACCAGTCCATCCTAAAGGAGATTAGTCCTGGGTGTTCACTAGTAGGACTAATGTTGAAGCTGAAACTCCAATACTTTGGACACCTGATGCGAAGAGCTGACTCATTTGAAAAGACTCTGATGCTGGGAAAGATTGAGGGCAGGAGGAGAAGGGGACAACAGAGGATGAGATGGCTGGTATCACCGACTCAATGGACATGGGTTTGGGTGGACTCTGGGAGTTGGTGATGGACAGGGGAGGCCTGGCGCTGCGGTTCATGGGATCACAAAGAGTCGGACACGACTGAGTGACTGAACTGAACTGAAACTCTACTAGGCCAGCTGACTTAATGCACACCAGGGCTAGAATAATTGATTTTCCAAATCCCATTCCAGCATTCCCTTCTATTATACCCAAAACAATGCAAGCATGGCCAGGTCTGCTTGAAAACACATCTACTTCTTCTGGGGAACACACACTACATACTTTAAGTGCAGTCCCAAAATACCTGCAACCTGAATAGTGCCATCAGCTCCAAACCAATCTATCCTACACAGCAGCGTGCCCATCTAGATTTGCAGTTAATGACTGGCTTACTCATCTTTTCCATAAGTTTCTTCAGTTATCCCATCTGAGAGCCCAGGACAGAATACAAAGGACAACACTTGGTAAATGGTGAAGCCCCACACGTGGCTGTATACACCATCTCTCAGCCCAGAGTGTAGGTCTCCCTGGATGTCCTGTACCTTCACCATGAGCCTGTCCTGTGACCAACAGCTGCCTCCCATCCTAGATAGCTAATGTCAGACCCAAGTAATGCCATCTCTCCCATCCATTATCCACTGGCACAGCCAGTCTGCTGGCAGAGGTGGTACAATGCTGCCTGTACCCACCCTAAGGAACATGAATCAGAGGCAGTTACCTGGTTCTTTTCCGCAGGTTCCAGCAGTATTGGTAGTTGGGGTATAAGACTTCCGAGCTTGCTTCGTCAGTGTGGATGACAATGGGTCCTGGAAGGAAGGTGGAAAGCACAGGCGGGAAGAGGCTTCAGTTTATTCTTCCCAGCAGCTCCACCCACTTCTTCTTCTCTTTGTATACACAGATGGAGCTACTCCCAGGGGCTTTCATCCAGATTACTCCTTAAGGACAGTAAATGTCCTGGCTTTGCCAACAGGAGCTCCCCTGGGGTCTGAGAAAGCACATAGCAGCCCAGTTCTGTTGAGCACAACCTCTCCTGCTGGGCTACCTATATCCTGGAGAAGGCACAGACCTGATCAGACTGGCACATCCATGCTCAGTCAAGACCCTTTGCAACCCTATGTACTGCAGCCTGCCAGGCTCCTCTGTCCATGGGATCGTCTAGGCAACAATACTGGAGTGGGTAGCTATTTCCTACTCCAGGCACATCTATGATGCATTCCAAAAAAAATGCCTGCCTCAAGATACTACCAGCACTCGGAGATTCTAACAAATGGGCCATCCCTTACTTTAGCAGAACAAGGTGATTTTCTTGCTTTGCAAAGTCCAATCCTATAAGCCAATATGGGCTTTCCAGGTGGCACTTGTGGTAAAGAACCTTCCTGACAATGCAGAAGTAAGACGGAGGTTCAGTACCTGGGTTGGGAAGATCCCCTGGAGGAGGGCATGGCAACCCACTCCAGTATTCTTGCCTGGAAAATCCCATGGACAGAGGACCCTGGCAGGCTACAGTTTATACGGTCACAAAGAGTCGGACATGACTGAAGCAACTTAGCATGCATGCATCCTGCATACACCAATATAGTAACTTATGAAACAATCTGAGAAAGGTGCCCACAGGGTCACAAATCCTCTGAGATGCCATGGTCTTGCCCAAAAGAAAAGCCAGGCTTCTAGACGCACTAGCAGGAACCAACGATTAGACTACAAACACTGTTTCTTACACACCTCACAGCAGCTTGCTCCTGCTCAGAGTTGACAGGTACCCTTGTCTCCTGTCAATGCCCAAGGGAGGTGCTTTAACACCTTTCCATGCTTTGCTCTGCACCAGCGTCCTGTTCTACACAGCTCAAGCCTCTTCTTCTCTGATGGCAGAGGAGCTTTATGGAATTCACTGAGGTCAATCTGTGGAATGATTGCTATATTATGTGGTCAGTCACTCGGTTGTATCCAACTCTTTGCAGTCCCAAGGACTATAGCCCACCAAGCCCTCAGCCCATGGAATTTTCCAGGCATGAATACTGAGTATGTTGCCATTTCCTACTCCAGGTGATCTTCCCAACCCAGGTATCAAACCTACATCTCTTGAGTCTCCTGCACTGGCAGGCAGATTCTTTACTGCCACCTGGGAAGCCTTCAGGTGAATCCAAACCTCAAAGACCTACCATTCCCAAACAAATTACTGACAGTCAAAACTTCAGGATTAAAGAGCAGCCTACCGTGACTTGAGCAGAATACCAGAAGTCACACACACTTGGCTGGTCTGGACAGGAGGAGGAAATCAGACAGTGTCATGAGTTTAGCCCTGAATCTACAACCAGCAGGATGACTTTGGGAAGTCACTTCTCTTCTTTGGGGCTCACATGTAAATTGACGGGATGAGACTAGTATCAGCAATTTCCAATTGTTTCTAAAGCAGTGGGAGCGTTTTCCTCCCACTATGAAATAAGGTAATGAAAGAAAAGGGGTTGAGGGCTTCAAGGTAGGGGTCTGAAGCACGGTGTACTTGCATGCTCCATTCCCACTCCTTTTCTGTAGTTCCTGACCCCTCTGAAGAATCCTGGAGTTCTGCAGGACACATCGTAAAACAGACCTCATGATCAGAGGCCCTCTCCAGATACCCAAGTCTTCTGAGAAGCAAGATGGCACAAGAGTAAAAATATGGACTGGGAAACCATACTGCCAAAATTTGAATCCCAGCTCTTCCATTTATTAGCTTTGTGTATCTCACACAGTCCTTTATCCTCTGCCTTAGTTCTCTTATCTGTAAAACAGAGATGCTACCTACTTCACAGGGTCATCACAAGAATTAAGTCAGTATCTGCAAAGCTCTTAGAACCATGTTTGATGTACAGTGAGTCCTTTAAATGTGAGAATAATAGTAACTATGATTTAAGCCTCTAATTAACACACGGTAATTCCTACCTGGTACCTGCCATGACTGTCTGGATAACAGACCTTCAGTTTACGATAAATAAGGTATATTTGAGCTGGCACTTAGATATGTGTTGAAGGAATGAATGACACCCTCCAGCCCTGCCTCACCAGCCTGATTCTCTGGAGCTTACTCAAAACCTTCTTGGACTTCACTAGGACTTTACTCTTGAAACAATATCCCAAAGTTGAACCACTCCCACCAATGTTAGCACCTTGTGGGGTTCTTTGCTCTATCCAAATCCCATGATAATGGCCAAGGCAAGGAAGTAGCCAGGTCACAAGTCAAGTTGGAGTGTGAGGCTGTCTGAGTCCAGTGCAGGGAGCGGCTACTCAGGCAGCCACACCAGCAGTTGGTGATGATACCACTTCCTTCCTCGCAGGAAACCTGGGGCAGCCTGAGTCTGAGGCCCGCCTGTAGATCAGGCTGCTACCAAAACACCCTTTCTACATTACTTATACTTTAGGTGGTTCTGAGGACAGACATTTGCCTTTCAAAAGCTGAGCAAGTGAACAGTTTTCAAAAGGCCATGTGCCGTAGACTATTCCCAAGCTCAGGGGCTCCCAAAGGTAAGGAGCAGGCCCTCCTGTTTGCTGTTACTCAGGCTGTTTGTGTTCAGCCAATGTCAGCCAGAATTAGCAGCCATACCCAAACCAGCTAGGGCCAAGGCCAGCCTCCTTTGGTCTGGAGGTTCTGTATCTTGCACACTTTTTAAAAGCCTGATGGAAATTTTACCTCGATTTGAGATATTGCTAAAGAAGCTAAACAAAGTAATAAGAACTTTTGCCTTATGGCATCATTTGAGTATTTTAATATTGGCGAGGTCACGATGACCTGAAACTCAGACCAGTAATTAAGTGTAAATTTGAATCGATTAAAATTCATGACAAAATGCAGCTTCACTTGATAGTCAAAAGCCCTCAAATACACGAGATCCATAAGGGAAAATAATAAACATAGTCCTTGAGGGTAGAAAGTTGCAGAACCCACTAGTGTGATCATTCACTGGCTGAATATGTCAAAACCCAAACTCAGCAGACTTCCTTAACTGGGAAAGGCCATATGGGAAACTGTTAACACCACCTGGGTTAAGCTATAGATTATCACCAAGACCAGGGCTGTGGCAGCAGGCCTGGGTCCCAGTGAAGAGTTCCTCTTACTCTCTTTCCTTTCCAGCAGTGTCTCAACTAAACAAAAAGCCCCAAGTATTGTTTGAAAAACTCTGGCTGCAGCTACCTTATGCAGCTTGTGTAGACACTTGAGAGAAAAAGTCAGGAGCCAGGGGTGCATCGGAGCAGCTGATATGTCGGTGTAGGTATGAGGTCAGGCAGGTGGAGCAGCAGGCCAGACAGGGAGGGGCCCACCACATAGCTGGTACACCAGAGAGGCCCCAGGAGCAAGAGGAGAGAGACCCAGGTGGGGACAGACATCAAGAAAGAGAGAGCGGGGCTTTGGAAGCAAGATGAAAAGGCACCTCAGGGACAGGGGCTGACTTGTAAACCCTGAACGCAAACCTTCTTTTTGACGCTGGAAAAGTCCAGCCAGCAAACAGCGGGTAGACTCCAGGTTCCGATAGATGTTAGTGGAACGGATGCTGGAAACAAAACAAAAACATAGAGAAACTCATAGAAGGAAGATTTACATGTGCCCACTGCCTTATTCCACAGAGCACTCATGGGCTTTCTAAACTACATAAAGGGAGCTACTAGAGTGTTGGTCACTCAGTCGGGCCTGATTCTTTGCGACCCCATGGACTGTAGCCCACCAGGCTCCTCTGTCCATAGAATTCTCCAGGCAAGAATACTGGAATGGGTAGCCATTCCCTTCTCCAGGGGATCTTCCCAACCCAGGGATCGAACCTGGGTCTCCTGCATGGCAGGCAGATTCTTTACCATCTGAACCACCAGGGAAGCCCCAAAGGGGGCTAGAGGGCTGGGAAATACCCTTTCTCTCTCTCTGTGGGATGGCTGTCCAAGGGACCTGAGGACCAGTGAACATGACCTCCAGGGACCACTTGTTCTCCAAATCCTATCATATTAGGGTAACTGTCCCCAGACTGCCTAGGAGGTTCTAGCAAGGGAACGCAGCTTCTTGTATACCCTTGATCGAAGAATGGTTCTCCTCTCTCAGGGAAGATTGTCCTCTTCGACCGGAGCACACAGCATCAGGAGGGATACATGCAGAGCAGTGAGAGAGGAAGGGGACACCAGCCTAGCCAGCCAGATGAGCCAAATCAAGCCTGGTGATCACTGGGGCGACAGGCTGCAGCCAGATCACCCTCATATCGCCCACCTAGACTACCTCGGATGAGTGTGGGAACCACACAGAGGGTGAGGACGTTTTCTCACACTCAAGACCTGACACTGGGTGCTATATTCCTTTCTCAAGTGACTCACAAGACCTCCAGTGGGTTGAAGGTTGGCGAAAGAAAGGGGATATCCTCCACGTAGTTCTTCCTCAGCCTCTCCCCGAGGGCAAACATCTGCTCCATGCCCACCTTGGTCAGCTGTCCAGCAAACATGCCCCCTGAGGCGTGGGAGGGGAGAGAAGAATGAAGAAATCTCACAGCCTGCTGAACAACCTCAGCCCAGGGCAGACCATCACAGCTCTGCAAGGCACTTCAGGGAGCAGGAAAGCATCGCTCACCTTCAGCGTGGTCTCATGGTACTGAGAGTCGAAAGGAGAGTGTGGTTTCGGGCCACCAGCAAGATTGGTGACTGTATAATCAAGCTGAGTTTGCGGTGGGACCTCTAAGAGCTGGGGCTTCCATTCTACCTGCGGTGAGCACAAAAAAACAACACATTGCTTAAAAAGGTTCTGGAAACTTAAGAGCGTTAACATCTGGCAGCACATAGCTAGAATCACACTGATGCTAGACAAGCAACCTTCCCAAGAAGGATGGGAAGAAGGAAAGAAACTTCAACTCTAGCTCCAACTAACGGAAGAAATGACTGCAATTTATTATTCCAGGTATTCTCAGTCCAGGTCCTGTAATCGCCACACTAGTACTCACTGCTGAGGATCTATTCCGGCACCAAGCCCAGACTGAAGTAAAGGGTAGAAGTGGCCAGAGGGTCTGGCACCTAATACTTGGTGAATGAATGAATGAATACAATACAATCTCAGTGACCATATATTTGTAAGATTTTTTTAAGGAATCAACCTGCAGGGTTTTGTGGCCCCTCGTTAAAGACTACTTAATGCCCCTTGAACTACTACATATATCTCTTCCTTTCATTCAGTTTCTCAAACAAGTAGCTGCCCTCTAAGAAACCTTCACTTTTACCATCTTCCTTTACTCCCTGTAATCTGGCTCCTGCCCCAACTGTATTGGTTTTCAAAACATAACAAGTAGTTATAGGCCTCACAGCTCCAACAGCCCATAAAATTCTTACACTCATTGAGTTGGATGTGATGACTCAATTTTTAAAATAAGTCTTTCCTTCTAATTCCTTATGCCAGCTCCTCTTCCCAACTTATTATGACTCTCAAGGCTACCCCAATTCTAATTCCTAGAACTCAAACCCAACTCTTCCCATTGCTCCCCCATTTCCACCCCAAACCCTGTGGATCACTGGCTAGAAAAAAAATGCCACTTCCATTTGTCCTTCTTTTATCTTATTATTAGAGTATAAATCCTTATTGTTGTTGTTTTTAGTTGCTCTGTCGTGTCCAACTCTTTTGCAACCCCGTGGACTATAGCCTGTCAGGCTCCTCTGTCCATGGGATTTGCTAGGCAAGAATGCTGAAGTGGGTTGTCATTTTCTTCTCCAGGGGATCTTCCTGACCCAAGGATTGAACCCATCTTTCCTGCACTGGAACTACTGAGCCACCAGGGAAGCTTCATAAAACCTTATTACTAATACATGAAAAGATGCTCAACATTGCTCATTATTAGAGAAATGCAAATAAAAATTACAATGAAGTATCACTTCATACCAGTCAGAATGGCCATCATAAAAAAAAAAAATCTACAAACAGTAAATGCTGGAGAGGATGTGGACAAAAGGGAACCCTCCTGCACTGCTAGTGGGAATGTAAACTGATACAGCCATTATGGAAAACAGTATGGAGATTCCTTAAAAAACCAGGAATAAATCTACCATGTGACCTAGCAATCCCACTACTGGGCATATACCTTGAGAAAACCACAATTCTAAAAGATACATGTACCTCAATATTTATAATAGCCATTGTAAAGAGCAGCAATATTTACAACAGCCAGGACATGTAAACAACCTCGATGTCCATCAACAGATGAATGGATAAAGAAGCTGTGGTCCATTTATACAATGGACTATTACTCAGCCATAAAAAGGCCTGGAGTTTCTCTAGCTGAAGTAGGAGTGGGAACTCAGAGCCCCAGTCACTCAGCATCCCTTTAGCCCACAGGCTCTACAGATTGCTTTGAAGGCTATCAGACAGATCACAACTGAACTGGAAAGACTCAACACAGAAAAGGCCAATTTCAAGATGTCTGTACTAGAGCCAGCAAGCGCCTAAGGGCTCATCTAAGGCAGTCATGTATGGATGTGAGAGTTGGACTGTGAAGAAAGCTGAGCGCCAAAGAATTGATGCTTTTGAACTATGGTGTTGGACAAGACTCTTGAGAGTCCCTTGGACTGCAAGGAGATCCAACCAGTCCATTCTGAAGGAGATCAGCCCTGGGATTTCTTTGGAGGGAATGATGCTGAAGCTGAAACTTCAGTACTTTGGCCACCTCATGCAAAGAGTTGACTCACTGGAAAAGACTCTGATGCTGGGAGGGACTTGGGGCAAGAGGAGACGGGGACGACTGAGGATGAGATGGCTGGATGGCATCACTGACTTGATGGACCTAAGTCTGAATGAACTCCAGGAGTTGGTGATGGACAGGGGAGGCCTGGCGTGCCGCGATTCATGGGGTCGCAAAGAGTCGGACACAACTGAGCGACTGAACTGAACTGAACTGAACTGAACTGAATTGAAAGGCAGTCAGAACAGAAGGGAATTCAACAGAACAGAATTCAAGACATTGTGTCAATCCTGGCAAGTAAGTAGAAAAAAGCTTTTTTTTCTTTTTGGAGGCTATATTGGTAGGTGAACAAGAAAGAATAAAGAAAAATTTACTTTGATTTGGAGTCTGGGTGCATGAGGTGGTAAGGGGTGATGGAGGTACTTCTTGACTAAAACTGAGGCCAAGACAGAAGAATAGTTAACAAACTGAGTTCAGTTTTGTACAATTTAAGTTTGAGATATCTCCTCTGAGTTTCCAGCATTCCCAGCATATTCCCATAACTGGAGTCCGTTTTGTCTCTCTTCTTCATCACACTGTAAACTCATTTCTTTTTATAGTTGAGACTGAAATATTCATCCATGTAAGTCCAGTGTCTGAGCACAGGTCCTGACACCAGGTCCATAAGGCCTGCTCAGCCACACTAAAAGTCTTCTCCTGTTAGGTGTATCCACCAACAGAGACCTCTGGTTCTCCTAGGAGATGACTCCTGAGGACTAGGTCACGTCAAGTCTAAAATACACGTTTTTCAGACTTTCAAGAATGGATGATACATCAGGTCCATACACAGTGACCATCCCACATACATACTGTCATTCTTGCTCCTGTTTTTCAGTCCAGAGTCAGTAGCAAAGAGTAACTTTATAATTTTATTTATTTATACTCCATTTTCAAGAACTAACTTGAAGTAGGTGGTAGCAATACCTAAAATATAGCAACATAACCAATTTATTTATTTATTTTTGGCAGCATCATGAGGCTTGTGGGATCTTAGTTCCCTGACCAGGGATTGAACCTGTGCCCTCAGTGGTGACAGCATGGAATCCTAACCTCTGGACTAACGGAATTCCCAAGATAACCAATTCAAAGTCGAAAAGAAACACAAAAGCAAGTGAGCAGAGAGACCAAAAAAATGGATAAAGCAAAAGTTTCTTAAAAAACATTAATACATGTGAAGATCTATATACTTACTGTAGGTAGGCCAAAAGATTCAACACTAAGCTTTCTGGCTTTTATGTAAAAGGAGAAACCTGATCAGCTAGACAAGCTTAAAGATAAAAGCAAGCCAACTGTTCAGGAGAAGCACACCATTTCTCAAGTGAACAGACAAATTCCTCCCAAGGGTCCTCATAAAGAGGATAGAGTAATACAATGAACATCTTTTCAGTAGTCACAGCAATGAATTTTGTGGGATTGTTTCTTATTATTCCCTCGACACAGAATGATAGCATTCACCAAAGCACATTTCCATGAAGACAATACTATACAGGGATCAATATGTTACATTCTAGGTAAAAGGAAAAAAAATCTACATAAAAGTAAACAAAAACTTCCAGGTGTAGTTTTCAGAATAAACTAATGATTTGAAAGCTTACATACTGCACACTACTATAGCTGGAAAATTTTTTTAAGTTACTGATGCCTGAGCCCCACATGGGTTAATCATATCCAAATCTCCCAGGGATGGGGCCTCAGTTTTTTAAATGCTACTCAGTCAAATGGCAACCCACTCCAGTGTTCTTGCCTGGAGAATCCCAGGGACGGGGGAGCCTGGTGGGCTGCCATCTATGTGGTCGCACAGAGTTGGACATGACTGAAGTGACTTGCAGCAGCAGCAGCAGCAGTCTAGATAATTATAAGCTTCACCAGAGAAGCTTTTATCATGACTGGATGCTCTGAGTCAATTAAATCAGAATCTCTGGGAGAGAGACCTAGGCTTCAGTATTTTTAAAGTTCCCCAGTTGAATCCAATGTCCCACCAAGGTTAAGAACCACCACTGCACAGGAATTAATGGACTGACTGGCACATCCTTTATGTAATGCTTCCTGAAAACCACTTATCTTAGCTGAACTTTGAATAAGTGTTAATCTACAATGATATGACATTATCCTTCCTAGCCCACCTGACATTATTCTTCCTGGCTCATTTACACTATAGAATAAATATGGACTCTAATGTCTTCATACAGAGAAGGCAACAGCAACCCATTCCAGTACTCTTGCCTGGAAACTCCCATGAACGCAGGAGCCTGGTAGGCTGTAGTCCATGGGGTCATGAAGAGTTGGACAAGGACTAGTGACTTCACTTTCACTTTTCACTTTCATGCATTGGAGAAGGAAATGGCAGCCCACTCCAGCATTCTTGCCTGGAGAAGCCCAGGGACGGAGGAGCCTGGTGGGCTGCTGTCTATGGGGTCACACAGAGTCAGACACGAATGAAGTGACTTAGCAGCAATGTCTTCATGAACTGTGGAGTCTGAACGCATTGGACTTTATTTTCTAAAAACTGGAGTCTTCCTGGGTTGGGGCTATCTTGCCATGAAACAGAGAGAAGCTGACAAAATTCCAAAAGTAGGGTCAAATTTATCTTTGGATCTAATCTAACAATCAGAAAAAATGACCAATCAAGTTCTAGAGTTTTATTTCCAGAGCACAGATACAATACTTTTAGGAAGACAGGTTAATTCATTAGTTATTCAAACATTAAAAAAAAACTCAATAAAACATCTAGTTTTAAACAATGATATTTTCTAAGGATTTGTAAGATAATGAATGCATTGACTTGTCGCGTGTTTATCTATAAACCAGTCAGAAGTCTGGAAACATCTACCAAAGGCAATTTTAGTTTTAGAACTGCTGCCAAATAGTCCTTCCTGACTCTAATTAATAGTAGAATCAGGAAGACTAGAAAATCCCATTAACAGCCTCTATCAAACTGGAGCTTGGAAACAAAATTCCTGATAGAACAGAAACAAGTCACAGGAGGCTGATGACACCCGCTCATAGCCTAAGTTGAACAAAGGCTGGTTATACCCCTTGCTTTAATGCACAAGACTTTATACAGAATAACTAAAGGCGTTCAGTGCATCTACATAAAATCTGAAAATGTGAGCAGGTCTGAGTGGTAATGTGCCTTATTTAATTGCAAAATGAGACCAAGGATTCAAATGCACCATATTTTGTGGCTACAAAAACAGAAGATGAATGAAGCCGGCATTCTACCTTAGCTACGACTGCCCCTTCCAACATAAAGGTAAAGATACCCATCACACACCCACTGGCTCAGGAGAAAGCCCTGCTGCTGCTGCTGCTGCTGCTGCTGCTGCTGCTGCTGCTGCTGCTGCTGCTGCTGCTGCTGCTGCTGCTGCTGCTGCTGCTAAGTCGTATCTGACTCTGTGCAACCCAATGGACGGCAGCCCATCAGGCTCCCCAGTCCCTGGGATTCTCCAGGCAAGAACACTGGAGTGGGGTGCCATTTCCTTCTCCAGTGCATGAAAGTGAAAAGTGAAAGTGAAGTCGCTCAGTCATATCCACCTCTTAGCGACCCCATGGACTGCAGCCTACCAAGCTCCTCTGTCCACGGGATTTTCCAGGCAAGAGTACTGAAGTAGGGTGCCATTGCCTTCTCCGGAGAAAGCCCTAAAAGAATCTAAATCTTTTCCGGTTCCTTCAGGGAACACATACACTTACTGTCTGAAAGAAGTCCAGGCCTACACATTCAGACTTTTATTCTTGGGCTCCAAAATCACTGCAGATAGTGACTGCAGCCATGAAATCAAAAGACGCTTCCTCCTCGGAAGAAAAGCTATGACCAACCTAGTTGCTGCTGCTGCTGCTAAGTCACTTCAGTCGTGTCTGACTCTGTGCAACCCCATAGATGGCAGCTCACCAGGCTCCCCGTCCCTGGGATTCTCCAGGCAAGAACACTAGAGTGGGTTGCCACTGCTTTCTCCAACCAACCTAGCTACACTGTATATTAAAAAGCAGATACATTACTTTGCCAGCAAAGGTCCATCTAGTCAAAGCTATGGGTTTTCCCAGTAGTTGTGTATGAATGTGAGAGTTCGACCATAAAGAAGATTGAGTACCAAAGAACTGATGCTTTTCAACTGTGGTGTTGGAGAAGACTCTGCAGAGTACCTTGGACTGCAAGGAGATCAAACCAGTCAATCTTAAAGGAAATCAATCCTGAGTATTCATCGGAAGGACTCATAATGAAGCTCCAATACTTTGGCCACCTGATGCAAAGAGCCAACTCATTAGAAAAGACCTGATGCTGGGAAAATTTGAAAGCAAGAGGAGAAGGGGATGACAGAGGATAAGAAGGTTGGATGGCATCACCGACTCAATGGAAATGAGTCTGAGCAAGCTCTAGGAGACAGTAAAGGACAGGGAAGCCTCATGTGCTACAGTCCATGGGGTCGCAAAGAGCTGGACACGACTGAGCAACTGAACAATTCTGTACAAAGTATAAATGGAGAAGAAAGGGGAGTACACAAGAGATGGGCTATGTACAAAACTAGAAGGAAAATTTAGTGACCTAATAAAAAGGTAAAGTAAGAGACTGAGAAAAGATCCAAATATTTGAATAAGGAAAGAAAGAGAAGAAAAGGAGTGAAGTTCAGGTTCCAGATAGAATGTGGAATAGCCATATAGAAAGGCTAACTAGAAACTTGATAACAGAATTTAAGTGCCTACAAAGATTTATTATGTGGGAAATGCTTTGAGGTTTGATTTCACATGTGGCTAGCTTTAAAAACTGGGTTTTCAGTTGTACACTGTGAGTTGTAGAACCCTGAGGACTTCTTAAAAGCAACTGTCATGAGTATGCCTAATATCAATTCGGACATCCTGCTGAACCTGCTCCAACATCAACCTGGAGAACGAACAATGCAAAAGCACCCCACAGGCAAGTTTGCCACCTAGATGCCTGGGAATTCCAGGTTGCCTATTTATCTTCATAAGGAAGACAATGCTTTAATCACAGCCTGCCTGCTATGAAAGAGATCCTTATTGGGTCTCCCCAAGAATAAAATCCAGAAAGGGTAATCATCTTCAAAACCAGCCATTTGTATTTCAATCATAATTATCCTGAGCAAAACCAGGTGGATTTTAAGACCGATCAATTAATTTTGTCTTTTCCTACCTCAGATCCCCTCTACAGTTAAGTTTAAGAACCCAGAATGAAAAAGGAGAGCCCCCAAGATACAACACGTGTTACCAAAAAACCTTCAGGATCTCAAATGGTCTCCGGCAAAACCGGAAAGAAAACTGAGGTAAAATCTGTTCCCAAAAGTGGTGCTGGTTTTGTTGCTTAGTTGCTAAGTCTCCAACTCTTTTGCAATCCCACGGACTATATCCTGCCAGGCTCCTCTGTGGGATTTTCCAGGCAAGAATACTGGAGTTGGGTTGCCATTTCCTTCTGCCCGGATCTTCCCCCACCCAGGGAACTGAATCGCAGGGAGACACCACTGAGCCACCAGGGAGGTCCCTTCCCAAAGGCATTATTAACCTCTTATGGAGGTCCCTTCCCAAAGGCATTATTAACCTCTTATCCACTGTGATCTCAATCTGCTTGGTTCCTGTCACAAAGGTCCCTGCAACTCTTTGACAACCATTAAAATGGTCAGAACTACATTATACCCTTGTACTCAAGTTCCCACAAATATTCACTAGAAATATAGAGTTTCAGGCTCCCACATCTACTGAATCCGCATTTTAACAAGATCCCTAGGCAATTTATACGCACCTACGGAAGCACACTACTATTAGCTGGGATACAGCCATGGAAAGTTTCCGAGCTGCCCCACAATCCGGGTGTCCGAGGGGGCTGGGAGGGATTGGGAGTACATGATCAGCACCTTTGTTCACACTGTTTTCCCTTCGTCAGGACCCAGTCCGAATTCCCGCTCCGTGAGTAAAATTCCAAAGGTGGTGTGCGTCGGGGCAAAGACCCTGGCCCGCCACTAGCTGGCCACACAGTTCTCGCTCCCCCAACCGTGCCGGTCTCTCACCTGGTCCTCCTGCGGGAGCGGCTTGAGAGGGCTCCTCGCCCCGTGTCGAAACACGACTTGCACCATTTTCAACTCCAACAGGCTTCGGTCGACAGGATTCTGGTCGTCCATCCCCCAGGCTCGGCCAGGGCCACCCGCCGCTGGTGGAGGCAGTAGGTTAGCGAGGTCAGGACGCCCACGGGGGCCCACATGCGCAGCTTGAAGACCCGGGAGATCATGGTGGAAACCCCTCGGCTGCCCTTCGGGGTGAGAGCGCAGAAAGCGAATACAAGTCCCCCGCGGGCGACGGGGCTCAGCAGCCTCCCTTAAGTTCCCGGGAACCGGAGGGTGCACACATCCAGCCGCCCAGGCTGCGACCGCTACGACTCCCGGCTTTGAAGGGGACCCAGAGTGGGCGCAGCGACTTCCTGGGAGTTTTAACCCGAGTCGAGGTTTGGCCGCTCCTGCAGCAGACTGGGCGGGGATACTGGGAGCCGGGAGCTCAGCTCCTGATCTTTCGTCCTCTAGGGAACCTTAAATTTGTATTTCAAGTTCGACCTCCAGCACTCTTGACGGGACAGAAACACGCCCTGAGTTCCTCCGCGGCAGTAGCTCTGTTAACAAAGACCGCTGAACTCCACTTTTTATAAGAAAGCTGCCAGCCACTTTCTCACCTACCCAGGGACTTGTCCCAAGTGGACCCACGCAAAGGAGCACGGGAAAATGAGTCCCGTGGTGAAGCCTGTCCGGGGACTCTGAGTTGCGAGAACTACAACTCCCACAAGGCTGCGCGCCGTGGGCCCTAGCTGGAGGTATTACCCCGCACTCCGTAGTGGGCCTAGCTTGGTAGGCTGCTGCTGCTGCTAAGTCTCTTCAGTTGTGTCCGACTCTGTGCAACCCCATAGACGGCAGCCCACCAGGCTCCCCCGTCCCTGGGATTCTCCAGGCAAGAACACTGGAGTGGGGTGCCATTTCCTTCTCCAATGCTTGAAAGTGAAAAGTCAAAGTGAAGTCGGCTCAGTCGTGTCCGACTCTTAGCGACCTCCTGGACTGCAGCCTACCAAGCTCCTCCATCCATGGGATTTTCCAGGCAAGAGTACTGGAGTGGGGTGCCACTTCTCCATTCACCCCTAGAAACCCTATTTTGGCATAATTTCCTTTGGAATATTTCCCTGAGAACTCCGACCGTAAATTTCACAGGGCTGCCAATGTGTGGGAAAGAATTGGCGAGTTTGCCAGGCTGACTGGGTAGGAGACATGAAGAAAGGAGTAGATAGAATTGGGTAATGTAGATCGTCTATTTGGAGTCTAGGGAGCATAGAAGACTTCCTTGAAGTTGAAGTTGCTGAGTTAAGAGCCAAGACACCACTTACTGAATGATTACTCTTGGCTACACGGTGGGTGGGGGCTTTATATTTAATCATTTGATATCCCACTTCTATATTTAAAAAGGTTTAGATCATTGCAAACGTATAGAAGTTCAAGCCCACTGATGCGTTACTTGTATCCAGAATATTTCTTGTGGAAAAATCCAGGCCTTGTCTGTAGATGTCCCAGTGAGTAAGTACCTTAACTAGCCTCAACCACCTGCTGGTCTGGCTTCTCATGAATATACTGCGGCTCCAAACTTCTGTTCCAGGTCTTTGAACAGGACACATCATTTGTGCCCTCAAGGCAAAGATCAAGTTGTGAGGAGAGTCTTGAGTATATTGATGTTAAAAAAATATTCAACTGAGTAAATCTGAAGATTCAATTGTCTTTATTCAACTATGCACGAATTGGGCAGCACCCCATCTAGCTACTAGAAGGGTGCTGGGAGGTTGTACAAAATGGAAGGTTTTTCATAGGGTGGAGCAAGAAAGTATTAGCAAAAGAAAAGAACGTAATAATAAAAGAAAAAAGGATTCCCCTACTGGGAAGAGGGAGGAGAAAAGGACTGGCAAGGGTTTTATCATGCAGATTGCCTCTTCTGCAGCTGGGGATGGGGGAGTTGGTGGAGAGGGACCCTGTGACAGTTTAACTTACTGGTGCTTAACCAGAAAATTCCAGACTGGTCCATTAACATTACATTTCTAGGGAAGGTTAAAACTGCAGTTTGACAGAGATACTAAATCTAGGTTTGGTACCATGGACTTTAGTACACATGATGCTGAGCAGGGCCTTGTGGGATCCTGGGTCTGGAGGCCTTTTGTCCCCCCATTCCTTGTAGGCAAGACTCCAGCCTCCATGACCTTCTCTGAGTTCCAAAGGACAAAACAGTTACTAATCAAAGGAGAAAGAGTAATGAAACCACCTGAGGCAAGATTAAAGGGACCAGTTGTTGTTCAGTCACTAAGTCATATTTGACTCTTTGCAGCCCTGTGAACTGCAGCACTGCCAGGCTTCCCTGTCCTTCACCATCTTCCAGAGTTTGCTCAAATTCGTGTCCATTGAAACAGTGATGCCATCCGATTGTCTCACCCACTGTTGCCCCCTTTTCCTCCTGCCCTCAATCTTTCCCAGCATCAGGGTCTTTTCCAATGAGTCTTCACATCAGGTGGCCAAAGTATAGGAATTTCAGCATCAGTCCTTCCAATGAATACTCAGGGTTGATTTCCTTTAGGATTGGCTGGTTTGATCTCCTTGCTGTCCTAAGGACACGATTAGGAGATGAGCCACCAGAGACCCTGCACACACCCTAATCTTGTCAGCAACCCCACACTTTTGAAACTTTAAAGAAGAAAGAATGAAAACTGTTACTGCCTTATCACATATCCTGCCTGACTATATAATCTCTCCCTACTCACCAGGAAGGGGGCACAGTTCTTGAGGTACTAGCCTATTGTGTTCCCCCTTTGCCCAGCAAAATAATAAAGCCACACTTTCCTTCTCCTCCATAACTGTCTCTGTATTTGTCTGGTATTGGTGCACAGAGAGCCAAGATTTTGGCAACACAAATGATGCCATTTGGGGCTTGTGGTTTTCTTTTTAACAACATCCGACCAGTTCTTTTATCATTCTGAATTCTATCATTGCATCAAACTGGGTCAGATGTAAAGGCAACATACTTATGGAGTATGGCTCCTGACCTGAGTCTAAACTTCATCAGGCTAGAAAATTCTAAATGTCCTACCATTGGGAGGGGTCATTTTGGAACACTGCATGTTGTCACAGTTTTTCTCCCTGGCCTATCCCATGGACTCACTTCTCAGAGTCTTATTGTGTGTTCTGATATTATTAAAAACTGAAAGCTGTTTTTCTAGGCTAAGCTATCAGGAGCACTAGACAACACTGCTTCGGAAACTGAGGGATAAAATGTAACCTCAGTGGGGAAAAATGTTCTCAGCAGTTGAGTGAAAATGTGATATGACTTGAGTACAGAAGGGCCCTGGCATTTGAGCAGCTACAGGAGTCCTGGTAGTGCTAGGATGTCAGAGCAGCTCCAAGGCAATGTAATGTTGGCATCTGGGTTCCATTCCCTTCTGCATAATGGACAGTGTCAGCCTAGTCCACATGCTATTCCCCTGGCAGCCTCAGCACAGTCTTGTCAGGCATCATGAGCAGCACCTTTGACCTGGTGGAGCACATGCTGTCAGGACACAAGTGTGTGGTTGACGTGGGGAGCAGTCTTAGCAGCAGATCTTTGCCAGAAGCCAGAGAGAGTAAAGTTGGAAAAATGATAGATTCCTTGAGGTCATTTATTAATAAAAGCCCTGTTTGTCAGCACATGTGAGACAACACTTGGGGAATCCTATAAATATTTGGTGTGTTGTGTACAGAGGTCCTGGTCACGTTAATAAATTGCATTTTAAAAGAAAGGCTAGACTGGATAGGAGAGGAGTTTGGGAGAGAATGGATATAATGTATATGTATGGCTGAGTCCCTTTTCTGTCCACCTGAAACTATCATAACATTGTTAATCAGCTATGCTGCTACTGCTAAGTCACTTCAGTCTTGCCCTGTCCAACTCTGTGCGACACCAGAAATCCTGAAATCATGCTCTGGGACTGCAGAGCAGCAAGAGTTGGGAGTAGTAGGTGGTGGGGGCACTGAACAACTGATATTGTGACCTTGGCTTTACCATCACACGAGTTTGGCTTGGGAAATAAGCCCTCCTCCACCCAAATTGTCCTCAGAGGGTTGGCTTTAATATTATGCCCAAACTCAAGTTGAATTATGAGATTAGGTAAGAAACAACCACATTCACTGTTTTATCTCCAATAGTGAGCAAGTGCTTGACTCATAAATACCCCACAAATACTTTTGGGATGAAATTATAAGTTATATCATAGGAATAGTGTTGAGGACATTGTTCATTACATTACTTATTGTGCCCTATATAAATCTCCTCTTGAGAACCTTGTTTTAGTGTTAGCATTAGAACAAACAGCAAAGCATATGAAGATGACTTTTCCTTTGTTTTTGCCTTGGCTGGCAGGAAGCTTGGAGCTTAATTTTAAACTTGACCACAGCATATATTTAGAATCTAATAGCTAGTATAACTGTGATCTTTTCCTCCAGGAAAATTGCCCCAGATTAGTTCAGTTCAGTAGCTCAGTCAGGTCCGACTCTTTGTGACCCCATGGACTGTAGCATGCCAGGCTTCCCGGTCCATCACCAACTCCCAGGGCTTACTCATGTCCATCGAGTCAGTGATGCCATCCAACCATCTCATCCTTTGTCAGCCCCTTCTCTTTCCGCCTTCAATCTTTCCCAGCATCAGGGTCTTTTCTAATGAGTCAATTCTTTGCATCAGGTGGCTAAAGTATTGGAGTTTCAGCTTCAGCATCAATCTTCCAATGAATATTCAGGACTGCTTTCCTTTAGGATGGACTGGTTGGATCTCCGTCCAAGGGTCTCTCAAGAGTCTTCTCTAACACCACAGTTCAAAAGCATAAATTCTTACAGTGCTCAGCTTTCTTTGGATTGGAAGGGGCAAAACTGGAGAAAGGTCAGTGAGGGTGTTGCAGGACTCCAGGTGTGAAAGTTAAGTTTAAGACAGAGAGTTAACAATAGAGAGTGAGAGGGAGGAAGGAGTCAAGGATGACTTAGTTCCTGGGTTGGGCAACTTGCACAGAATGACTTTCGGAAGGAGATGAGCAGAAATTAGCAAGTTAATTTTGAACATGTACATTATGAGGTTACCTGTGAGGCATTTAAATAGAAATTCCCTCTAGATTACATATCCCTCAGGATAAATTTGGACTAGGAAAATGTAGGTGGAACTCATCTGCACATAATTATTAATTGAAACAAAAGGAGTAGATAAGATTCCCAGGTGAGTGAATAGAGTAGAAGGAGAAAAACAGAAGGCTAAATCAGGACTCTGAGTGTTACCAAGCAAGGGCTCACTGTACAGCGCACATGGAAGCCAATACTATGGCAGTGGCTTCTCTTTTTTTAATTGGAGGATAATTACAATTTTGAGATGGTTTCTGCCATACATCGGCATGAATCAGCCACAGGTAATAACCACGTCTTCTCCCTCTTAAACCTCCCTCCCCATCTTGCTGTTGTTAAGTCACTTCAGTCATGTCCGACTCTTTGTGACCCCATGGACTGCAGTCCCCCAGGCTCCTCTGTCCATGTGATTCTCCAGGCAAGAATACTGGAATGGGCTGCCATTTCCCTCTCCCCATCTTACCCCTTTGGAATATTACTCAGCTATAAAAAGGCACTGGCTTTTGAGAAAAGAAAGAGCTTTATCTTGAGGTTGACTGATAAAGAGGCAAGGCTCTCAAACCTGTCTCCTTGATCCAGTACAAGGGCAAAGTTTAAGGGGTTAGGGAAATTTCAAATGCGGAAGCTGATTGGCTAGTCTTGAATTAGTCCACATAAGCTACTCGTGCTGCTAGAAGCCAGAATTTCCTTATTGAAGGACTTCTCACTTAGTAAAAGGCTCTAGTGCCAGTGTTTCTAGAGGCAAGTCCAGTTTGTGGATTAGAGTCCTTCCCTAAGGGAGCCAATATAAAGGTTACAGCCAGAGGATAAAATATATTTATTATATATATATATATATATGTGTGTGTGTGTGTGTGTGTGTGTGTGTGTGTGTGTGTGTGTGTATATAAGGTTACTTTATATATATATATAAGGTTTTTATATATATATATATAAGGTTACTTGATCCTGCAGGAGCGTCCCTGGATCGCGCTGTCCACCCTCGACATGGGCAAGCTGCGCAGTCTGCCCGAGGGCTCCTTGGGCTGCATGTATCTCCATTTCCTGGATGTGAATGTGAATAGAATCTCCAGCTTCTGTGCGTTTGGCAGTCACCAGGGAGGGCAGATGAATGGCACATGAGTAACGTCCTGAGGAAGGGGGGTGCCTGTGCCTCCACCATGGGCAGCACTGCCTCGCGGTCTCTCGTGTCAAGGCATTGTCATTTTCTGTGGTACAGGCATGTGGGCCAGGAACATCGCTCCAAGCAATTACACTGCTCTGCCTTTACTAACCTCTATTGCGTGCCACATGGCAGGTTCACACGTGATCTCACTGAATTCCCCCAACAGCTCTGCCAAGATGAGGAAACTAAGGCTCATAGAGGTTAAGCAACTTGCTGATTTCACAGGCCAGTATTAATGGAGGCAATATTCAAATCAGGATCATGCTCTTAATTATTGCATTGTGTCCCCTGTTGTAGAGACAGTGTGCCCCTTGGGTGTGACAAGTTGCGACACTCTCCAACACCAGCCAGAGAGGACAGGGACTAGGGGGTCAGGACCCCCAGCTACTGAGGAACTCATCCATTTCTTCAGAATCAGCCATGCGCCAGCCACTGATCCAAGTGTGGGGATAGGGTGGCCACTTAGACAAGGTCCTGCCCTCATGGAACTAATATTCCAGTGGGAGGCGGGTAGGCCATAAAGTAGTGAAAGAAGGGAGCTTTCACATGGAAACTCAGGCAAACTATTTATTTAGTACTTGAAACATGCCAGATGGGACTTTTCCCGTGGTCCAGTGGTTAAGAATCTGCCTTCCAGTGCAGGGGCCCAGGTTCAGTCCCTGGTTAGGGAACTAAGATCCCGCATGCCTCACAGTACAGCCGAAAGAAGGAAAACCACACCAGTGTCCTCAGCAGCTGGGACACAGTGAATCAGACTAGGAAAGCACCTGTCCTTCGGGGCTTCTGTTTTCGAAGGTGGTGCTATGAGGACAACAGTCTACTCGATAGAGGGCAAAGGTGGGGTCTGGACGGCTGGTGGCCCCTTCCAACAGGATGGTCATAGGAGGCCCTGCCGAAACACCGTGTACCGCAGACTAGGACTTGAACGCAGCCAAAACCCATAGTTGTGAAGCTCAGGTTCTTGATGTCTCATCACAGACAGTTGAGAGACAAAGTGGTAAGTAAGCAGTGGATTTATTCAGAGAGAAACACACTTCACAGACAGAGTGTGGGCCACCGCAGAAAGCGAGAGTGTGGGCCACCGCAGAAAGCAAGAGTGGTGGCCTCGAAATGTGGCAGGGTTCGTTGTTTTATGGGCTGGGTAATTTCATAGGCTAATGAGCGGGGGGATTATTGCAACCATTTTGGGGAAGGGGTGGAGATTTCCAGGAGCCTGAGAAGGAGTCAATTCTGAGGAGAACTGGGGAAGAGCATTCTGAGCAGAGGAACTGGCAAGTGTGAGGCTATGTGTGTTTAGGAAAAGGAAAACTGATCCATGTGGCCAGTATAGCTTCAGAGGAATGAGTTGTGGGGAGACCGCCAGTGGTCTGGGAGGTCAGTCTAGCTCAGCCAGGCCCTGCATGCCACAGGAAGTATTACCCTGCAACTGGGTTACCCCCAAAGCCATTCTTGGTGGGTGTTGAGCCTGAAGATACAACCAAACCAAAGATCAGGAGAAGGAAAGATTTATTACTTGCAGTGTGTATCAGAGAAGGCAATGGCAACCCACTCCAGTATTCTTGCCTAGAGAATCCCCTGGACAGAGGAGCCTGGTGGGCTGCTGTCCATGGGGTCACACAGAGTCAGACACGACTGAAGCGACTCAGCAGCATATATATATATATATATATATATATATATATATATATATATGGTTACTCAAGAGGATTAAAGTCGAAAGCCCTGGGTTAGAGGCTGAGGTCTTTGGATTTCTCTGCTTGTGTATGTTTGTCTATAATTGTTTTATCTGTTAGGAATTGGCTAATAGGGTTAACTCATTAGAGTTAGACTCATTAGACTGACAGTAATGAGTTAGACTCATTAGAAAATTTCCTGATGCTGGGAATGATTGAAGGTAGGAGGAGAAGGGGACAACAGAGGATGAGATGGTTGGATGGCATCACTGACTCAATGGATATGAGTTCGAGCAAGCTCTGGGAGATGGTGAAGGACAAGGAAGCCTGGAGAGCTTCAGTCCATGGGGTTGCAAAGAGTTGGACACAACTGAGCAATTGAACAACAACAATAGGGTTAACTACTGGATGGCCACAGCAAAGCTTTATTAAATCTGCTTCCTGTCATTTTGCTCTGGTTATCTTCAGGAAGAAAACACAAAATCATGAATTGTAAGACTATCTTACAATTAGACTTGTTTTGCAAAAGAAAGAGAGGAGAAATGGAACAAAATCAGTTTTATCCCCATTTCTTGCAAGGGAAGAGTTTTATACAATAGGATACATTTCAGCCTTTCTTCACTGAGAGTTTTAACCCTCTTTTGTACAACTCCTCTCTCAAGGAGTTAGCACTGAACTGCTTTTAAGTGCGTGTGTACATGTATACACTATTTTGAGCAATATAATGAAGGAAATCCAATCAGCCAATTGCAAAGCTTACACTTGACTAGGGCTTGTTTCTCTTCAGAGAAGGAACTTCCAACTGGAGAACTCCTGGCTGTCCTACCATCAGCTCTGCCTTGCACTGCGGTTACCAACTTTCCTCAGATCAAGAGTTGGCAGGTATGAGTAGTGGCCTCACAACATTTGACCTCAACTGGATTTTCTAATTTATTTTGTACATTTTTCAGCAACGTGTCCAGACTGAGTCTTTATATCAGAATAAGAATTTGCAGAAGATGTGTAAAGTTATGGTTCAGAGGAAGACCCCCACAGTCTGTCTTCCCTGAGTCAGAGCCCAGTGATGACCCTGACTTACTACGTCTGGCTCCCCTTTGGTTCCTCCCCCCCACCCCCACCCCCAGCCTTATGAAGGGAGAAATCTCTGTGAGTGGTGCTGAGGCTTCTACAACAATCCTCCTAGAGCCCCGGGTCCAGCGCTCTCTGTAACCTTCCTCACCAGTCAATCAACAGTCTCCCCTCTCCATACCCAAAAAGGAACGGAAAGCGTTAGTTGCTGTCATGTCTGACTCTTTGTGACCCCATGGACTGTAGCCCATCAGGCCCTTCTGTCCATGAGATTCTCCAGTCTAGAATCCTGGAGTGGGTTACCATTCCCTTCTCCAGGAGATCTTCCCAACCCAGGGATCAAATCCGGGTCTCCCGCATTGCAGGCATATTCTTTACTGTCTGAGCCACCAGAGAAGCCCCCTCATACCCAAGAAGGTATTCAATTCAGCCCAGGGATACCTTTCTTCAGGCAGGGTAATATCCATGGAGACAATTTCCCACAGGTCTAGGTGCCCAAGGTCAACTCAGGGGATTTGTATATGTGTCCTCCTGCCTTTCTACCTCTGATCGATATAATTGGGGAAAAAAATATTTAAAGCACAGCTTTCTGCATTTGCCTGAATGTTCTACTCCTTTGTAGGTGAGATCTACTAACAAAATTAATGACTTTATCCCCCAAAAAGCAAGCTTGCACCCTCCAAGCTGCACAATTACAACTGGGAGACAAGCTTCAACTAGAAGTCCCTAAAGAAATTCTACAAAGTGTAAGAACAGATGTTTGGGCTGATGGGTGCATAGGGAGAGCAAAGAGGAGAGCCAACTCTGTCCAGGTGCCAAGGCTGCAAATTTAAAGCAGTATCCTTTAAAGAGGCATGCCAGGAAAGGTATAAAACCTCTGATAATCATCTCTCTTAAATTCCAATTAATCTGACCTTGTCAATCCCCGTGTGACACTCCAGTCCTGCTGCTACAAAAACCTGGGACAAAAGAGCATCGTTTTGTGTAGGGTTTGAGAGCCATTAACCAAATTGTGGAGGACATACATTCAGTGGTGCCAAATCCTTATGCAACTTTATCTGAGACTTACTTGCTTACAATTCTGGACTTAAAAGTTGCCTTTTAATGCATTTAATCGCTAAATCCTGAGTCCCAGGAACTATTTGACTTTGAATGGGATGATCCAGTAACTAATATATTTACATGAGGATTTAAGAATGCTCCCACCAACTTCAGGGTAGCCTTAGCCAAAGGACCTCCAATTAAAAGATTCTCCCATTTTATTCCCTAATACTAATTGCTTGTAAAACTAAGGATGCTTCAGACCAAAATACAATCCTCACTTTTTGGAAGACCAGAGTTATAAAGTCCAAGGAGTGCAAATTTCTCAACCAACTGTATAATATCTAGGATTTGATTTACCAAAGGACGAAGACAAATCTAAGGGAAGCATTAGCATTAGGTATGGTGGTTGTACCCCACCACCAGAAGGCAACTGGAAGGATTCTCAGGAATGACTGGGTTTTGCCATATTTGGATTCCTAACTTTGGACTCATGGCTAAATTCTTATATGAGGCTCTTAGAAGAAATGACAGTGAACCATTAAGCTGGGCTGTAGAATGCCCTAAGGCATTGCATACCATAAAAATAACTGAAGAAGTCTATTCTAGCAGACCTGACCTGACTGATCAGCCTTTAGAAAAGCCAGATGTGGAAATGTTTTAGATGGAGCAGCTTCATGGACCAGGGACTTCAAAAGGCTGCTTGTGCAATTGTAATTCATCAGCAAGTCCAAGAAGCAGAAGCCCTCTTCCAGGTACATCTGCCCAAAAGGCAGCATTCATAGCCCTCATGAGAGCCCCATACCTTAGAGCTAAGAAAAAGGTAACTGTTTATGTTGATTCTAAGTATGCCTTCTCTGTTGTGCATATCCAGGGGGCCAGAGGGAAAGAGAGGTCTACTGATATCAGAGAGGAAAGAAATTAAATACAGAAAGGAGATACCGGCCTTATTAGACTCTGTTATAATGCTTAAAGAAGTAGCCATAGTACAATGCCCTGGCCACCAAAAGAATGATAGTTATGTAGCTAAAGGAAATAATTTGATGGATCGGGCTATAAACAGGCAGCCAGAGCCAAAACCCCGGATCCTAAGGCCCTTGCACTAATTCCAAGTGTGGATTCATCAATTTTTAAGCCCTAGTATTCAAAAATGGATCTACAAAAAGATATTTATGGGGATTTTGATGACTCTTAAGACTTTGGGCTTCCCTGGTGGCTCAGAGAATAAGGAACTTGCCTGCAATGCAGCAGACCTGGATTTGATCCTTGGGTCTAGAAGGTCCACAGAAGAAGGGAATGGCAGCCTACTCCAGTATTCTTGACTGGAGAATTCCAAGGTCTGAGGAGCTGGCCGGCTACAGTCCGTAGGATGGCCGAGAATCAGACAGACTGAGTGGCTAACACTCAAGACTTAGATGGTAATCAGTACCAAACAACCAAATAAGGCTGGACTTAGAATGAATAGGGACTAGTGCTTACATCTGCACATTTACTGGAAAGAACTATAACTCATTTACATCAAGGAGCCCATTATGGGAAGAATACAACCTATCATTGGCTACAGTTTATTGTTGGTTAGCAAATTCAAAGGATCATCCAAAAAGTAGTACAAAATTGCATCATCTGCACCAGAAACACTCCTAAACCTGGGCCATGCCCAATAGTAAAAGGGGTGCAAACTTGAGGGACAAAACCAGGAAGTGATTGGTAAACAGACTTTATTGCTAGGCCAAGAACAGGGGAAATAAGATATTTGCTTGTATTTGTGGACACCTTCACAGGATGGGTTGAAGCATTTCTATGCTGAACAGAGAAAGCTTCCGAGGTAACAAAGACCTACTAAAGGAAAGTTTCTCTCTTTTTTAGTTGCCTCTTTCTATCAAAACAACAGTGGAGAGTTCATAGCCAATATAACTGAAAGGGTATCTTGCTACTGCTGCTGCTGAGTTGGTTCAGTCATGTCTGACTCTGTGCGACCCCAGAGATGGCAGCCCACCAGGCTCCCCCATCCCTGGGATTCTCCAGGCAAGAACACTGGAATGGGTTGCCATTTCCTTCTCCAGTGCATGAAAGTGAAAAGTGAAAGTGAAGTTGCTCAGTCGTGCCCAACTCTTAGCGATCCCGTGGACTCCAGCCCACCAGGCTTCTCCATCCATGGGATTTTCCAGGCAAGAGTACTGGAGTGGGGTGCCATTACCTTCTCCAGAAGGAGTATCTTAGATCCTTGTAATACAGCGAAAGTTATATGCTTCATGGAGACCTCAATCTACAGGAAAAGATGAATCATACCTTTAGAAAGACAATCACCAAAATATGTCAAGAAACCAACTTAGCTTGGGATAAGAATAACCCCTAGCCACAAGCTCCAAGAGAGCCCTTATAAAATGTTATATGAAAGAATCTTCCTTAAAACTAGATATTATTACAGTTTTGAAAATGATCATGCAGCATGAGTAGCTCATATTGTAAAACAATTAGATACTACAACACGTTTTCATGGATTCCCAAAGGAATAGGTGTGTTTTTTTTTTTAAGGACTCTAAAAGTTAGGAGTCATAGTTTTTGTATCTTAGGGTTAATCCTATCATTCGTCAGATTTTGGGCTTATGGTTCATCGTGTATATTTTAAAAGGCCTCCCCATTTGCATGAGATTGCTCAACTTAAGAGTTCAAGGTGGAATTTGCAAATATTTATGATTAAATGCAAAACAATTTCCTTCCTCTTATAAAAATTCACACCTCCAATCAGCAGGAAGCACCTAGAATGGTCATTGCCCTATTTCCCTCAAGACTGAAGAATGTACAAAGAAAAGGGGGAGATTTTTGAAATAGCACATAAAACATCAACCAGCTTCAACTGCTTTTGCCTCCTTAAATAGGAGGTTGCTGACTAATCAATTGAAACAGCGCCAGCTTAAACTGGTTTTACTTCCTTTAAACAGGTTGTTGATTAATCAAAGCTGGAGTTATTTTACAGAGATAGCACTGTGGTTGTGCCAGACAGGAACCCATGTCTCCAGGATGACCCTAGAACCAAAAATCTTCAGTCTACACAACTCAGAGAATAGAAATGTTGCCACCAGAGCCCTTTGCTGCTGCTGCTGCTAAGTCACTTCAGTCGTGTCTGACTCTGTGCAACCCCATAGATGGCAGCCTACCAAGCTCCTCTGTCCCTGGGATTCTCCAGGCAAGAACACTGGAGTGGGTTGCCATTTCCTTCTCCAATGCATGAAAGTGAAAAGTGAAAGTGAAGTCCCTCAGTCGTGCCCGACTCTCAGCGACCCAATCGACTGCAGCCCACAAGGCTCCTCCTTCCATGGGATTTTCTAGGCAAGAGTACTGGAGTGGGGTGCCATTGTACCAGTAGCTCATATGGACTATTCAAGACTAACCAATCAGCTTCCAGGTTTGAAATTCCCCTGCTGCTGCTGTTGCTAAATCGCTTCAGTCGTGTCCAACTCTGTGCGATTCCATAGATGGCAGCCCACCAGGCTCGTCTGTTCCTGGGATTCTCCAGGCAAGAATACTGGAATGGGTTGCCATTTCCTTCTCCGATGCATGCATGCATGCTAAGTCACTTCAGTCATGTCTGACTCTGTGTGACCCCATAGATGGCAGCCCACCAGGCTCCTCCGTCCCTGGGATTCTCCAGGCAAGAGCACTGGAGCGGGTTGCCATTTCCTTCTCCAATGCATGAAAGTGAAAAGTGAAAGGGACCGCTTACTGCTGTGCATATCCGAAATCAATTACACCTCATAATAATGCTTTCTTTTCTCAAAAGTCAGTGCTATTGTACTGGCTTCTGTGCTGGCTTCCATGTGAGGCAGGAAACCCTCAATTAGTAACATAAGGAACATCGTCATTTAGGGGAAGGGCAGAGAAAGAGAAACCTGAGAAGACGAATCATAAGGACTGGCAGAAATAAATTTTTTATTTAAAAATTAAAAAAAAATTTTAAAGGTGTGGCAGAGATAGAAAAGACTTAGGTATGAAAGACAAGAGAAGAAAGAAAACCAAAAGAAGAGAATGGACAGTAGTGTCAAATGGAGCTGAGAGGTTGTGATGGATGAACCAAGTGCCTTCTGAATTTAACAAAATCTTCTCTGGTCACGTAAGGGAGAACAGTTTCAGAGAAATAGTGGGATGAAATCAAATGGAACTCGGTAGTGAGTAGGAAGAAAGTGTAGACATCTTCCTGAAGTTTAGCTGAGAAGGGGAGGTAAACAAGTACAGTATCATGAGGTCTTTGATTCAGGAAATTAAGGGAGAACTAAATGTATTTTGAAGACGAGAGATGTACCTGCTGCTGCTGCTGCTGCTGCTAAGTCACTTCAGTCGTGTCCGACTCTGTGCGACCCCAGGGACGGCAGCCCACCAGGCTCTCCCCGTCCCTGGGATTCTCCAGGCAAGAACACTGGAGTGGGGTGCTATTTCCTTCTCCGATGCATGAAAGTGAAAAGTGAAAGTGAAGTCGCTCAGTCATGTCCGACTCTTAGCAGCCCCAAGGACTGCAGCCTTCCAGGCTCCTCTGTCCATGGGCTTTTCCACTCAAGAGTACTAGAGTGGGGTGCCATTGCCTTCTCCGGAGAGATGTTCCTACGTGTGCTTAAATGTTGATAGAAAGAAGGCAGTAGATAGGGAGAGGCTGAAAATACAAAAGACAGGATAATTGAGTAAAATATTTAGGAGACTATTAGCTTCAAGGCCAGAAATGCAGTACTTGGATGCAATCTTGAAAACGACAGAATGATCTCTGTTCGTTTCCAAGGCAAACCATTCAATATGACAGTAGTCCAAGTCTATGCCCCAGCCAGTAACGCTGAAGAAGCTGAACTTGAATGGTTCTATGAAGACCTACAAGACCTTTTAGAACTAACACCCAAAAAGATGTCCTTTTCATTATAGGGGACTGGAATGCAAAGGTAGGAAGTCAAGAAACATATGGAGTAACAGGCAAATTTGGCCTTGGAATGCGGAATGAAGCAGGGCAAAGACTAATAGAGTTTTGCCAAGAAAATGCACTGGTCATAGCAAACACCCTCTTCCAACAACACAAGAGAAAACTCTACACATGGACATCACCAGATGGTCAACACCGAAATCAGACTGATTGTATTCTTTGCAGCCAAAGATGGAGAAGCTCTATACAGTCAATAAAAACAAGACCAGGAGCTGACTGTGGCTCAGATCATGAACTCCTTATTACCAAATTCAGAAGAATTTAATTGAATTATCAAATTCAATTAAACTGAAGAAACTAGGGAAAACCGCTAGACCATTCAGGTATGACCTAAATCAAATTCCTTATGATTATACAGTGGAAGTGAGAAATAGATTTAAGGGCCTAGATCTGATAGATAGAGTGCCTGATGAACTATGGAATGAGGTACATGACAATGTACAGGAGACAGGGATCAAGACCATCCCCATGGAAAAGAAATGCAAAAAAGCTAAATGGCTGTCTGGGGAGGCCTTACAAATAGCTGTGAAAAGAAGAGAGGCGAAAAGCAAAGGAGAAAAAGAAAGAAATAAGCATCTGAATGCAGAGTTCCAAAGAATAGCAAGAAGAGATAGGAAAGCCTTCTTCAGCGATCAATGCAAAGAAATAGAGGAAAAGAACAGACCAGGAAAGACTAGAGATCTCTTCAAGAAAATTAGAGATACCAAGGGAACATTTCATGCAAACATGGGCTCAATAAAGGACAGAAATTGTATGGACCTAACAGAAACAGAAGATATTAAAAGAGGTGGCAAGAATACACGGAAGAACTGTACAAAAAGATCTTCACAACCGAGATAATCAGGATGGTGTGATTACTCATCTAGAGCCAGACATCCTGGAATGTGAAGTCAAGTGGGCCTTAGAAAGCATCACTACGAACAAAGCTAGTGGAGGTGATGGAATTCCTATTGAGCTCTTTCAAATCCTAAAAGATGATGCTGTAAAGTGCTGCACTCAATATGCCAACAAATTTGGAAAACTCAGCAGTTGCCACAGGACTGGAAAACGTCAGTTTTCATTCCAATCCCAAAGAAAGGCAATGCCAAAGAATGCTCAAACTACTGCACAATTGCACTCATCTCACACACTAGTAAAGTAATGCTCAAAATTCTACAAGTCAGGCTTTAGCAATACATGAACCGTGAACTTCCTGATGTTCAAGCTGGTTTTAGAAAAGGCAGAGGAACCAGAGATCAAATTGCCAACATCTGCTGGATCATGGAAAAAGCAAGAGAGTTCCAGAAAAACATCTCTTTCTGCTTTATTGACTGTGCTAAAGCCTTTGACCGTGTGGATCACAATCAACTGGAAAATTCTGAACGAGATGGGAATACCAGATCACTTGACCTGCCTCTTGAGAAATCTGTATGCAGGTCAGGAAGCAACAGTTAGAATTGGACATGGAACAAAAGACTGGTTCCATATAGGAAAAGGAGTACGCCAAGGCTGTATATTGTCACCCTGATTATTTAACTTCTATGCAGAGTACATCATGAGAAACACTGGACTGGAAGAAATACAAGCTGGAATCAAGATTGCCGGGAAAATTATCAATAACCTCAGATATGCAGATGATACCACCTTTATGGCAGAAAGTGAAGAGGAACTAAAAAGCCTCTTGATGAAAGTGAAAGAGGAGAGTGAAAAAGTTGACTTAAAGCTCAACATTCAGAAAATGAAGATCATGTCATCTAGTCCCATCACTTCATGGGAAATAGATGGGGAAACAGTGGAAACAGTGTCAGACTTTATTTTGGGGGGCTCCAAAATCACTGCAGATGGTGATTGCAGCCATGAAATTAAAAGATGCTTACTCCTTGGAAGAAAAGTTATGACCAACCCTGATAGTATATTCAAAAGCAGAGACATTACTTTGCCGACTAAGGTCCATCTAGTCAAGGCTATGGTTTTTCCAGTGGTCATGTATGGACGTGAAAGTTGGACTGTGAAGAAGGCTGAGTGCCGAAGAATTGATGCTTTTGAACTGTGGTGTTGGAGAAGACTCTTGAGAGTCTCTTGGACTGCAAGGAGATCCAACCAGTCCATTTTGAAGGAGATCAACCCTGGGATTTCTTTGGAAGGAATGATGCTGAATCTGAAACTCCAGTACTTTGGCCACCTCATGTGAAGAGTTGACTCAGTGGAAAAGACTCTGATGCTGGGAGGGATTGGGGGCAGGAGGAGAAGGGGATGACAGAGGATGAGATGGCTGGATGGCATCACTGTCTCGATGGAGTGAGTCTGAATGAACTCCAGGAGTTGGTGATGGACAGGGAGGCCTGGCGTGCTGTGATTCATGGGGTCGCAAAGAGTCGGACTTGACTGAGCAACTGAACTGAACTGATTAGCTTCAGAATTGAAGTGAAGTCGGCTCAGTCGTGTCTGACTCTTTGCGACCCCAAGGACTGTAGCCCACCAGGCTCCTCCATCCATGGGATTCTCCAGTCAAGAATACTGGAGTGGGTTGCCATTTCCTTCTCCAGGGGATCTTCCCGACCCAGGGATCGAACCTAGGTCTCCTGCATTGCGGGCAGATGCTTTAACCTCTGAGCCATTTGATTAGCTTCAGAAGAAGGTACATATTGTCAACGTTGACAGATGGGGAAAAAAAAAAGTAGACGTAAGTGAAGATCCGCTTAAAGTGTGGGAATTAGAGGGAGTGTGTGTGTGTGTGTGTGTGTGTGTGTGTGTGTGTGTGTGTGTGTGTGTGTGTGTAGGGGATGGTTCTGTTTTTCCCTGAATGTGGAGCGGTAGGTTTGGTACTTTTGAAGATTTGAGGGACATGGGAAAGTGAAGTAGCAGCAGCACAACAGAGGGTGATGACGAGGTAGCCAGAGGCTTACTGGTCTCCACATAATTCTGATACAGGAGTTCTTCAGATTACATTTTGAGAACTACTGATAGGAGGTGATTTTTTTTTTTTTTTGGATGCATCAGGTCTTAGTTGAGACATGCAGGATCTTCCATGTGTTATGTGAGTCTTTCACTGTGGCACACAGACCCTCTAGTTGTGGTTCTCAGGCTCAGTAGTTGTGGTACGTAGGCTTTGTTCTGTGTTGTGTGGGGGTTCTTAGTTCCCCAACCAGGGTTCGAACCTGCCTTCCCCTGCATTACAAAGCAGATTCTTAACTACTGGACTACCAGCGAGATACCAGGAGGGGATTATTTTAATCTGGGAGAGTTTGTGTGTGTGTGTGTGTGTGTGTGTGTGTGTGTTTTCTTAAATAAAATGAGAGAAAACTGCCAGTGAGGGGAGAACAAGAAGACAAAAAGGAATCATTGATAGGGAAAATCTCTAAAGAGAAGTTGTGATAAAGAAGAAAGAAGGAAGGATCAGTCTTGCACAGGAGATGCATCAACCTCTCTAGATCAGCCTTAGACAGAAAGAGGCTTAAATCCTCTTTCATTAAGGGCTACCTCTCCAATTAAGATGGAAAAGGAGATAAAGACATAAGCATGGAGGCAGGTAACTGACATTGGTATTTTTACTTCCAACAAAAATTTTCCCCAGTGATAATCTCCAGCAAGTTAGGAGAAGAGAAACTATCAATAATAATATTAATACTTGGCCTTATGCTAAACCTTTCACGTGCAATGTGCTGTTTAATCCTCCTAGTAAGTTAAATGGAAGGTCCTATTACCATTTCATAGAGAAGGAAACTAAGGTTAGAGAACAAAAATTAAATAACTTGTCCAAGAATCTAGGTTGTCTGAATTTGAACCCATGTCTGTCTGACATCTGAGCCAACACTATGAGCCACGGATACTATACTGCTGAACTCACTGGGGAAGGGATAGTAATTTGTGTGCCATTTTGCATTCATGATTCAGCCCAGGTGGCGCTAGTAGTAAAGAACCCATCTACCAATGCAGGAGACATAGAAACTCAGGTTCCATTCCTGGGTTGGGAAGATCCCCTGGAGAAAGAAATGGCAACCAACTCCAGTATTATTGCCTGGCAAATCTCATGGACAGAGGAGCCTGGTGGGCTACAGTCCATGGGGTCGCAGTGGGACAGGACTCAGCACTTACTTACTTGCATTCATTGTACCCCTCTAACTTGGGAGACTGAAAGAGTTTTTCCTTCATGACTTGGGGCCACTAAGTCTTTCTTCCTACTGTCACCTCAGTCCTAATGGATGGCCTTCTGGGTTTTCTTATTTTCTTCTTAAATATCATTTAGAACTTTCTGTTGTAAATGTAGAAAATTTGACTCAAGTTGGCTTAATATGAAAAAAGAAAAGGAATTATTTAGGCTGCATAATCGGAAACTTCAGAAGTCTTGGCTGTGTAGAAGCTCAGATAATAATGGGGTTCTGGTTCTTTTGAAGCCTCCAGATCTTTTTCTCACTCTGTTGTCTTTTTCCTGAAACTTTGTCTGGTGACTCCTAACTCACCCCTGGGTCACACAATGGCTATAGCAGTTCTATCTCTTGACCATCCAGTATGTCTGGAAAAAAGATCTTTCCCCACATAAATAAACCCTAGACTGCAATTATTTGCAAGATTGGAGACAACGTGTTTAATTCATGGCAAATCACTTCCAACCATCTCTGGAGTTGAAGGGGAAGTCAGACCCACACATATAAGCTAAATGGGTTCAGGCAGTTCTTCAAAGGAGACTTAGAACTGCTTTTACTAGAAACAAGTGACAGAATGATTAGGGAAAACAACAGATGTTTCCATGCCTTTCTCCCAGCTTTCTTCCCTTCATTAATCATCTTCCCACATGATTGTCAGTGACTCACACTGAAGTTGCTGACCTTTCAGCAAAGGTGGGTGGGCTTAACACTGTCTACAACTCTAACGGGGTCTGTCTATGTCTGCATCTATATATCTTTGTCATTTCCTTGTTTAAACATCTCTATTGGCCCCACATTGCCCATGGAAGAGTGATTTACATATCAGTGTTCAGTGGTCCACTGCTCTGGTTTTCCAAACTGTTTTAAAGTCCTGGAATACTGGTAGTCTTGTTGGTGTGATATGGTTATTGTGGAGTTTAAAAATCTGAATCATTTATGTCTTCAGGCATATCAGAGACATGCTTCGTTAAAATTTTGAATCAAATATAAGTGAGCTTGTTTAGAAAGCTATCTTCTATACTTCCATAATCCTTAAGCAAAAGAAGAAAATTACAACCACTAAAGCAAACCCTCTAATGCAAGAATAATTCTTATCTGTTACAAAGATTTCCAACAGAAAGAGTAGGATCAGAACACTACTGTTCTGGTGTCCACACCAGAACACTACTGTTCTGGTGTCCACACCAGAACACTACTGTTCTGGTGTCCACATTAGAATCTTCATACATGTAAGATGAGCTAGGAAGATGAAGACAAGTGAGAGATACTTTTTTGAGCAAAAAAAAAGAAGATTGTTACAAACAAAAGTTGTCCCTGCAAAGAAAGAAAATACTGCCCCTCACCCAAATCTCCTCGAACTTATTAACCTAGAGATAGGGTTGTTTGAACATACAGGACTAAAGAAAAAATTTAAGAACATCTTATAGCTATCTCCTTATCATTCCCTTAACCAGCATACATTCAGTAGTTTTCAGCAACCGGAAAGTTTTTCACAGCTCAATGATGATATCGTTGATAGACTAATATCACTTTAAAAGACTGTAATTTTACCTCAATTTAAACCCAATTAAACTCTTTTATGATGCTAAAGCTGAAACTCCAGTACTTTGGACACCTCATGCGAAGAGTTGACTCATTGGAAAAGACTTTGATGCTGGGAGGGATTGGGGGCAGGAGGAGAAGGGGACGACAGAGGATGAGATGGCTGGATGGCATCACTGACTCGAGGGACATGAATCTGAGTGAACTCCAGGAGTTGGTGATGGACAGGGAGGCCTGGCGTGCTGCGATTCATGGGTTTGCAAAGAGTCGGACACGACTAAGCAACTGAACTGAACTGAAACTATTTTATGTAGCGCTTACTTTAAGCAGTTTTATTTTTATATTAAAATAACATGTTTAATATATTTCATAGGTTTACATTTATGCTAGTGTGTGTGTATTCAGTCATGTCCGACTCTTTGTGGCCCCAGGTGGACTGTGGCCCACCAGGCTTCTCTGTCCACGGGATTCTCCAGGCAAGAGTACTGGAGTGGGTTGCCATTTCCTTCTCCAAGGGATCTTCCCAACCCAGGGATCAAAAGCATGTCCATGGAGTCACAAAGAGTTGGACATGACTTAGCAACTAAACAAACAAAAAGAAACAAAAATACTTAATTTTACTGATCTTGAGTATTTATATACTATGTGAAAAGTACCAAAATATCCTGAAATTTTATCCAGCATTTAAATGACTCGAGCTTGGCGCTGGAGACCCCTCCGGTCAGCCCCCTATCTACAGTCCCAGCTCCCTCCTGCTCTCCCCCATCCCAAGGAGAGATATGTTTATGTTTCCTTTTCCAAGTAGAGCTTGGATCTGGTCACCTCTATTCTTTGCTTGAGGCCTTCTCCCATTTTCACCTGTAAAGGTAACATTGAATGAGTACAACCAGTAGAATGCAATCTTAAAGCAATTCATTTTTGTCTCCCACTGTCTCTTTAAGTCTGCACCAAGGGGCTATTTCTCTCTTACCCTTAGAAAAGACATAGGTGGTTCCTCAGAGATAAAAACAGTACTGTCACTTTTTAAGGCACAAAATATCAATCAGGAATTTAAATGGCAGTTCCAGATAAGAATTGTTGTAACTTCAACTTTAACTTACAGTTGAAATGTCTCTTCTCCTCCAGCTCAGGCTGGCCACAGGCTAAAAGTCTGAAATTTGAAAACCAAGGAGAGAAAGGTTCTTGGCTTTACCTCTCTTTCCTCCTTTCATGTTCCTTCTTCTCTTCTCCCATCTTACTAATTTGTTTCTGATCCTTTCAGGACCTGGAGCTTGAGGAGGGGAATTTGTTGACTGACAAAATTCTTGTTGATGCTTTGGAAGTGATCACACTGTCTCTGGACTTTGCAGATGTTGGAAGCTGATTTCTTTCTCGAGGGACTTTCATGGGTTCCTCAGAGACCTTCCCTTTCCCCATTTCTGCAGCATCAAGGTGTCCAGCAGCAATTCATCTCCAGCTTTCACCCTCTGCCTCCCTCAGAGGCCATTTTGATCAGGAGCAAAGCATAACCACCTCAACTGACCTTCCCTTTCCCCATTCTGCAGCATCAAGGTGTCCAGCAGAATTCATCTCCAGCTTTCACCCTCTGCCTCCCTCAGAGGCCATTTTGATCAGGAGCAAAGCATAACCACCTCAACTCCCTTTCCCTTAGGACTTTGTCTTGTCCATAGGAAACACCATTTGCCCAGGCACACTCTGAGAATGAAGCTACTTTCCCACACGTCCAGTCCTCGAGATTTCAATTTCTGTAGTGTGAGCCAGTCAGCAGACCTGTGTCCTTCAAATGTAGGAGGCACACATTAAACTCTGCAGATAATTCCGTCGAAGTCCTGTCCTTTGATCTGAGGTAGGGAGCTGAAGCCCTTACCTCAGGGCAGGAAGCCTATCAGGCTTCTCTGGTGGCTCAGATGGTAAAGAATCTGCCTGTATCGCAGGAGATCTCTTGGAGAAGGAATGGCAACCCACTGCAGTATTCTTGCATGGAGAATTCCATGGACAGAGGAGCCTGGGCTACAAACCTAGACAAGGTATTAAAATCAGAGATATTACTTTTCAACAAAGGTCTGTATAGTCAAAGTTATGGTGTTTCCTATAGTCATGTACAGATGCAAGAGTTGGACCATAAAGAAGGCTAAGCACTGAAGAATTGATGCTTTAGAATTGTGGTGCTGGAGAAGAATCTTCAGTGTCCCTTGAATAGCAAGATCAAACCAGTCAATCCTAAAGGAAATCAGTCCTGAACATTCACTGGAAGGACTGACGCTGAAGCTTGAAGCTCCAATACCCTGGCCTCCTGATGTGAAGAGCCAACTCATTGGAAAAGACCCTGATTCTAGGAAAGATTAAAGGCAAAAGGAGAAGGGAGTGGCAGAGGATGAAATGGTTGAATAGCATCCAACTCAACGGGCATAAATTTGAGCAAATTCTGGAAGATAGTTAAGGACAGGGAAGCCCGATGTTCTACAAAGAGTTGGACACAACTTAGTGACTAAACAGCAACAACAAAAAGAGCACATATCCCTCCTCTTCCTCCTTCACCCTTAGAGAGGAAGACAGAATTCTTCATACTTAATAGTTCTTTTCAAAGAAATCCTTTTCAAAAAGCTTCCTAGCTCCAGTTCAGCATTCCTTTACGTCATCAATGTGGGTGACCAGTTAGGAGTTACTTACCTCTCTCTTCTCTTTTTACCATCAGGATTCCCTGATAGCTCAGTTGGTATGATAGCTCCTGGAATGCAGGAGACTGGTTCAATTGCTGGGATGGGAAGATCCACTGAAGAAGAGATAGGCTACCCACTCCAGTATTCTTGGGCTTCCCTTGTGACTTAGCTGGTAAAGAATCCTCCCTGGGTTGGGAAGATCCCCTGGAGAAGGGAAAGGCTACCCACTTCAGTATTCTGGCCTGGAGAATTCTATGGACTGTATAGTCCACGGGGTTGCAAAGAGTCAGACATGACTGATCGACTTTCACTTCACTTTGAAAGTGGTTGCATTTTGGTCCAACACAAAATTTGGAAACGTGCCTCAGCTGGAACTTTTATTTTAACATCTTGTTACATCCCTAAAGCTCTACTTCCACAAAATCTTCCTTATCAGCCCCAAAGTAGTAATTTTCTACTTTGCCAAACTGTTAGGTGTGGATCATTATGCTGCCATTCACATAGTACTTATTTTCTGCCTTGTACTGAAGTTAAGTGTACTTGTTTCTGCCAAAAATTTGTAAGTTCCTCTGAGGTAGACACTAGGCATCTTTGGTTTGTTTAATGAAAGTATTACACAATATGCACATTATATTTATTAAATTCCCAAATGGATTGCTCAATATCGCTGGATACTGTAAAATCTGACAAAGTGGACAGTCTCTTCGATTCAACCTCTGTCTATACCCCAGTAATATTTTTTTTTAAGATAAGATGTTCTTACTGAAGTATGATGAAAGCAATTGTCATGAAAAAAATCTATGAAGGGGGTGCTTTTAAAAAATATCCCTCAGAGTCTTATTGGTTCAATACTAAAAATTAAGGAAGCATGCCACATGTGACACCATTATAAAAGTGCTTTATAAGATTGCATTATTGTTATTAATGTTTGTTCAATAAATAAGCATATAAAATTGGACCATAAGAACTTGGACCCAGGAGGAATATAGTATAAATGGAAAAACCCACCTAGATTTCCCTTCTTAGTGATATAATCAACAGAGGGCCTCCAGCTGTCAGGTCCTTCTGATTCTGCCTCTGTTACAGAAGGTTAGGTCACTTGAGGTCATGCCCTGTGTGCAGCCTGCATTTGGTGACTGAGAGGGTTGGGAGAATAGATGTCAGGCCATTTTGCCTAGTACGGGACACTCCTGTGGGTACTCCTTGCTCTAAAGCTTCCTAATGGGTTGGCTAACATTTTCTCAGATCTTTACTAGAGTTTAATCTTTTCCTCTGCTTAATCCTTCTTCCTCTCCCTTTCTTTACAGTGTTGATACCTCCAAACATCTTACACTCAAACTCCAATTCAACATCTGCTTCTGAAGAACCCAGCCTTAGAGATGATCTAATCAGAACTCTATCTTTTTAATCAATAAAGCCCCCCCAATTCAAAAGTATTCTTCTTTCTTATAGAAAACGGTATATATTTAAGTAGAAAGAAAAAAACTCATTTGAACCTTTGGAGACCATTGATCATAATCTTAAGTAATTATTCCAACATTTGAGTGTATTATAATTTATTTACCTCCAGAATGATTATTATTGTTTCTAGTTTTTACTAGCATAAATAACGTTACAATGAAAATTTTGTGCATAAAGGTTTTATGTGTTCTAAATTATTTTCTTAGGATGGCTTTCCAGAATTACTGGGTTAAAGGGTATGCTATCTTAAAGGCTCTTGTTGGATGGTATTCCAGAGAGTTGAACCAGCTTTTACCATCATTAATAGAGTACAGCATGCTAATGGAGTTCCCATTTCAGTGCACTTTGTCCGTCATTTTATAGACAAAATAATTGCTGGTTAAATACTAATTTGTGACAGTGTCACATATAATGAATTTAGATTAATTCTCTTAGACCAAATGTGTATAAAATCCAAAAGTGCAAAGCAGTTCTTCTCAGCAGCTCACCAGTGTTCTTTACTCTCAGGCATGGAATGTCAGTCTTCAGAGAATGCTTTTGTGGGAAAAGAGGCGAGCAGTGGTGACGGCAAATGTGCAGAGATTCCTCCCTGGGGAACCATTACAGCTAAACCACCGAGGAGTGACCTTAAAAAGAACCAGCTGGGCAGAGTTCAGCAGTAAAGCCTCTGCCTGCAATGCAAGAGCCAAAGGAGATGCAGGTTTGATCCCTGGGTTGGGAAGATCCCCTGGAGAAGTAAATGGCAACCCTCTCCAGTGTTCTTGCCTGAAAAATCCCAAAGACAGAGGAACCTGGTGGGTTATAGTCACGAAGAGTCAAACACAACTGAAGTGACTTAACACATGTGGGCAGAGACAGTGGCAGGGAACCCATGGACTAGGGGGCTCCCTTCCCCTATTTCTATCACAATGTTCAAGGAAGAGCCAATTCTGACTCCCTGTTGGATCAGTTTCTTTGATTTGTTTTTTCATTGCTTTTGTTATTATGACCATACATAATGGCCTGCCTTAGAGAACCTTGCCCCTCTGCCTGACTATTAAGCTATTTGTTCAGCTCACAGAGAGATAATCTGACCCTGCCCACTTGTGAATGGCTGCAGGAAAGAAGAGATAAACACATTCCTTCCAGAATGCTGATGTCCTGAGATGTTTCACAAGACAACTCTGATCACCCTCTATACTAAACTTCCTTATCACCTTTCCCTCTCAATTCTGCCTTTTTCACTTTATTTCCTCATCCGCCCCCATCTCTATTCTTAAAGGAACTTGCCACCCAGACCCCAGTAATGCAAAATGTTGGGCTGGGTGAAGCACAGGGTGGAATCAATATTGCCGGGAGAAATATCAATAACCTCAGATACGTAGATGACTTGAAAGTGAAAGAGGAGAGTGAAAAAGTTGACTTAAAGCTCAACATTCAAAAAACTAAGATTGTGGCATCCAGTCCCATCACTTCATGGCAAATAGATGGGGAAGCATTGGAAACAGTGACAGACTTTATTTGGGGGGCTCCAAAATCACTGTAGATGGTGACTACTGCCATGAAATTAAAAATGCTTGCTCCTTGGAAGAAAAGCTATTATCAACCTAAACAGCATATTAAAAAGCAGAGACATTACTTTACCAACAAAGGTCCATTGAATCAAAGCTATGGTTTTTCCAGTAGTCGTGTATGGCTATGAGAGTTGGACTGTAAGGAAAGCTGAGCACCGAAGAATTGCTGCTTTTGAACTGTGGTGTTGGAGAAGACTCTTGAGAGTCCCTTGGGCTGCAAGGAGATCCAACCAGTCCATCCTAAAGGAAATCAGTCCTAAATATTTATTGGAAGGACTAATGCTGAAGCTGAAGCTCCAATACTTTGGCCACCTGATGCAAAGAACTGACTTATTTGAAAAGACCCTGATACTGGGAAAGATTGAAGGCAGGAGAAGGGGATAACAGAGGATGAAATGGTTGGATAGCATCACCGACTCAATGGACATGAGTTTGAGTAGGCTCCAGGAGTTGGTGGACAGGGAAGCCTGGCATGCTGCAGTCCATGGGGTTGCAAAGAGTTGGACATGACTGATCAACTGAACTGACTGACTAATCTGCCATCATATCTCAGTCTGCTGACTTTCTAAATAAAGTCGTATTCCTTGCCTCAACACCTCATCTCTTGGTTTTATTGGCCTGTTGTGCTGCAAACAGAGCAAGTGTGGACTTGGTAACAATGATGCCACATAGATATGGTAGCAATAGATCAAAACACAGAAGAAAACTTGGGACATCTGCACAGTAGTGTTGTTGCAGGAAGACAGACCCCTTCCAGGGCCCGAAACTGGGCTCTTGTCTAACACTTGGAAATGAATTGTCCGAGGAGACACATATGCTGACAAAGCAAGAGATTTTATTGGGAAAGGGCACCCGAGTGGAGACAGTAGGGTAAGGAAACCCAGGAGAACTGCTCTGCTGCGTGGCTTGCAATGTTGGGTTTTATGGTGATGGGATTAGTTTCTGGGTGGTCTTTGACCAATCATTCTAATTCAGAATCTTTCCTGGTGGCGCACACATCGCTCAGCTAAAAGGGATGCTAGCGAGAGGGATTCTGGGAAGTGGACGGACTTGCAGTGTCTCCTTTAGACCTTTCCCGAACTCTTCCGGTTGGTGGTGGCTTATTAGTTCCGTATTCCTTATCAGGATCTCCTGTCATAGAACAACTCATGCAAATGGTTACTATGGTACCTGGCCAGGGTGGGCGGTTTCAGTCAGTGTGCTTCCCCTAACAGTGTTATGTCATCTTACAAACTGGTTACATTCTGTAACAGTTTTTTCATAACTTTACTTTTAAAATTTAACATGTCATAAAATTTCTGTGTCATTAAATGTGTGTCTGGCATGGTTTAAATAGTTTGCATTATGCTAAATGAACTAAATTCTGAAATAAGTTTTCATTTTTAAGATGAAGAAACTGAGGTGCAGAAAGTTTTAACTTTTATAGGTCCCACAACTAGTAAGTGGAGGAACTCTTGTTGAAATCTAGTTGTATCTAATTCCAAGACACAAGATTTTCCCATTATACCATGTTGACCCCCAGACATAAAAGCCAGACACCAACTCTTGCAGAGAGGAAGGCAATTCTGACTCCATGTTGGAAACTGCTTCTTTGACTTGCTTTTGTTATTATAATCATACATAATCAGTTCAATTCAGTTGCTCAGTCATGTCTGACTCTGCGACCCCATGGACTACAGCATGTCAGGCTTCCCTGTCCACCAACTCCTGGAGCCTACTCTAACTCATGTCCATTGAGTTGGTGATGCTATCCAACCATCTCATCTCCTCCTGCCTTCAATCTTTCCCAGCATCAGGCTCTTTTCCAGTGAGTCAGTTCTTCGCATCATGTGGCCAAAGTATTAGAGTTTCAGCTTCAGCATCAGACCTTCCATGAATAGTCAGGACTGATTTCCTTTAGGATGGACTGGTTTGATCTTCTTGCAGTCCAAGGAACTCTCAAGAGTCTTCTCCAACAGTATAGTTAAAAAGCATCAATTCTTCAGCGCTCAGCTTTCTTTATAGTCCAACTCTCACATCCATATGTGACTACTGGAAAAAACCATAGCTTTGACTAGATGGACCTTTTTGGCAAAGTAATGTCTCTGCTTTTTAATACACTGTCTAGGTTGTTCATAGCTTTTCTTCCAAGGAAATCATATGTGATGTCTTGCCTCAAAGGACCCTGCCCCTGCCTGACCAAAGTGCTTTTGTTCAGCTCATAGAGAGATCATCTGACCCTGCCCACCTGTGAATAGAAAAGATTAACACACCCTTTCTGAAGACTGGCCCTTCCGGGAGATCTTTTGCAAGACTGAAGACCCTTTACTTCCCCATTGCCTCTCCTCTGTTCTGCCTTTTGACTTTAGTTTCTCGTTGCTCTCTCTCTGGCTCTGTAAGAGAACCTGGCTTCCAGACGCGGACAAGATGGTTATTCTGAGACCTTGGTCTGCCGTCATCTCAGTCAACAGTCTTTCTGAATAAAGTCGTATTCCTTGCCTCAACACCTCATCTCTCAGATTTATTGGCCTGTCATGTGGTGAGCAGAAGGAGCTTGGACTCACTAACAGTAGAAATGCAGCCCCAACCACCATCCCTCTGAAAATTTTCTGTTATTTTGTAATGAACAAGCTTACAGCAATTTAAATTCCATTCAAGCACTTAACTATTGATATTAAGCACTGAGAACACAAAGATAAACAGGGATGCTAACTGTGCCTGCTTCAATACATTTCAAAAGCAAAGGCGAAGGTTGCAGGAAGGGGGGACACTTTCCAGGGCCCCAAAATGGGCTCTTGTCTAACACTTGGAAATGAATTGTCCAGGAGACACATGTGCTGACAAAGCAAGAGATTTTCTTGGGAAAGCACGCCCAGGCAGAGAGCAGGAGGGTCGGGAACCCAGGAGAACCGCTCTGCCATGTGGCTCACAGTCTCGGGTTTTATGATAATAGGCTTCATTTCTGGGTTGCCTTTAGCCAATCATTCTAACTCAGAGTCTTTCCTGGTGGTGCACGCCTTGTTCAGCCAAAATGGACACCAGCGAGTAGGATTCAGGGAGGTGGTTGGACATGTGGTGTCACCTTTTGACCTTTCCTGAATTCTCCTGGTTGGTGGTGGCTTATTAGTTCTGTGTTCTTTACCAGGATCTCCTATTGTAAAACAACTCATGCAAATGGTACTCTGGTGCCTGGCCGGGTTTCAGTCAGTGTGCTTCCCCTAACAAAGGGGTAGCAGGTTCCGGCTAGGAACTCTGTGGCTGAGGGCAAGTCCTAAGAGTGAGCCAGCAGAGGGGCCACACACTGTCACCCCACCCCGGGATCACTTCTGGTCCCTCCCTTGCCTACTGCTTCTGCCAGAGAATGTAGCCTAATTAGATCAGCACTCATTTTCTCAGACATGAGATTCCTCTTGATACCAAAGGACACTTTCCTTTCTGTCTTTTCGTGACAAAGACACCATTTTTTTTTTTTTTAATTATTTTATCATTTGCCTCTCACATAAAGTGCCTCGGATTCCCACTAGGGTGCACTTGCTGCTGATTCTGGACGAGGTGCTACCCCAGGGAAATTGGAAGTCCTGCCTCTACGATCAGCCTGCTGTCAGATTCACAGCACACTTGTGGTGCTTGGTTTGTTTGTTCTGGAGAATCGGTCTGGAGAGTTTCCTTGGCCAGCTGGGAGAGGTAGGCGCGATGGGAGAGTCCCTGGACCACTTCACTCTCCTCAACGCCCCCTCCACTCTCTCCTCTCCAGGACTCATCCTAATTTCACCCAGGGCCGCTCAGAGCTCCTGACGTTTGGAGGATCAGGTTAACTATGGAGGGGTTGTGAGAACTCCCAGTTCAGAACACAAAGGAAGAAAGAACAGCACATTGAGATGCAAAGATTTATGAGGGGAAAAGACTTGCGTAGGAAAAGGAAATTAGAAACCAAGCAAGCAGAATATTCAAAAGACAGCCACACACCACGCATAATAATGAAGTTTCCAAGACTCCCTCTGGGCTCAGATCAGTCTCCTTAATAATTTAGAGAGCAGCTCTCCTTCCCTTGACAAACAGGTGGGTGTGGGGGGCTTTGCAAATGCTTCCTCGTTGCTCCTTTTACTGCCTCCGAGAGGAAGGTCAGTTTGTCCAGAGGCTTTCCTTTGGGGATCCAGACTGAGAAACAGGCTCGGCAGGCCTGCTATTTGCATAAGGCAGCAGAGGGAGACAATGGCAGTTCTGCAGCTAGCGGCTGACTTCCTCATCAGAGCCACATGCACAGCACCAGGGTCCCTCAGGCTCCTCAAGAGGATGCGGGTGGGGCTGAGGAGCACAGGTTACTGTCGGTAGGTGACTGGAGGCAGCGACTCAGACTGCGCTGGGTTCCTTTGGAAAATTTTGCCACGAAGACCTCATCTCCGGTTGTGTCTTGTTCAGCTGTGTGTGGTATGGGGGCCATCCACGACATGCTGGCTCCACTGCTGTCCACCCATCCAGGGCCTCTCCTCTCCACACCTGGGCTCGCTGCTAGTTTTCCCTGCCTTCACCCTCTCCTCACGGCCAAGACCATGCACACTGCTTCTAGAAACATCTTCCCAGAACATTGTTTCTACCATGCCCCTTCACAGATAAAAAACCGTCAATTGTGGAAGTCTTGAACAAGTCCTCTCAGTCCTATAGCTATGCTTTGCTTGACTACTTGTTACTTTAAAAAATATTTTGAATTCATCTCCAACATTGTAAAAGGAAGATTTTTAGATAAAAATAGGAATTTCTAGCTTTTTAGGGGTGGGGTGGGGAATTAGATTATTTGGCAACTCGAGGCCTGCATTTCCAAATTGCTATTGATGGGTGCAGCGGAGCATCGCTGCCTTCAGACAAGAGCACGGTGTCTTTAGTTCAGCTCAGTCCTTTCCTCTCCACTGTCTACATGCCCCCCGCTGCCAGCTTTGCCCCGCCCCAGTGAAGTTACTTATTTTCTTATTCAACTGACTATTCAACAGAAACACAGACCTACCTGGATCCTCTAGACTGGGTTTAAGATTCTTGTTCTGTGACAAACTCTGACCCAGCACAGAGGGTTCAAATGGTCTCCCCATCAGCATTACTGAAGGGGTGATGCTTCAGAGGCGATAAATTCTGTGCAGTTGTTGTGCATGCCTGCATGCTCAGTCATGTCCAACTCTTTGCAAACCTTTGGATTGCAGCCCATCAGGCTCTTCTGTCCATCGGATTTCCCAGGCAAAAATACAGGAGTGGGTAGCCATTTCCTCCTCCAGGCGATCTTCCTGACCCAGGAACTGAATCCGCATATCCTGTGTCTCCTGCATTGCAGGCAGATTCTTCACCACTGAGCTACTGTGGAAGCTTCTGTGCCAAGTAATGATAATTCCATGTCTGGGTTTAGAAAAAGAAGCACACGGCAAGTGATACTGCTCCTCATCCAGGCAGGGACACTGAGGATAGACAGGAGGGATCAGTTATAGAGAGTTTTGAATTGTATTGTAAAAGCAATACAGGGGACTTCCCTGACAATCCAGTCTTAGGATTTCCCTTTCCAGTGCAGGAGAGATTGTTCCATCCCTCTTTGGGGAGGTAAGAGCCCACATGCCTATCATCCAAAAAACCAAAACATGAAACAAAACAATATTGCAACAAAATCAATAAAGACTTTTAAAATGGTCCACATCAATTTTTTAAAAAAATAAAAGCAATACAGACTAGTGATTTGATTATGGGGAATGAGAGAGCAAAAGAAAACTAGGATGGCCCCATGGTTTCTGGCTAATAAACTAGGTACATAGTGGTGACATTTACTGGCACAGGGAGCCTTGGAGGAGGGGCAGATTGGAGAGATGCAGAAGGCAGATGGATATCTGACTCTCAGGCTCAGTGGGGAGGCCTGGTCTGGAGAGAGTTTGCAGAGCCACAAGCCCTAAGGTGGTTGAAGCTGTGAGAGCAAAGAGATGGCCGAAGAGAGAGTTGTGGTCTGAGAAGAGAATGTGGCCAAGGTCAGAATACTAGGGAGCATCAGGTAGAAGGGGAGTCAACACAGTGGCAGGTACCAGGAGAGACACTAGGAGCAGAGAGTGTTTCAAGGGGAGCAAACAGAGAGGGCAAGTCAAGTGAGGTCTGAAAAAGAATCTTTTTGATTGGGAACTTGGGAGGAGGTCATTGTTCTGTTTTCAGAGTACACCAGTTAAAGGGTACGTGGCAGAAGCCTTATTTCTGTGGACTGACACACCAATGGGAGAAGAGTAGAAACATGTTGCCAGCCATTCTTTTGAGAAGTTAAGAAGACAAAGAAGTAGCTGAAGAAGTGGCAGAACTGGAGAAATTTTCTTTTTCTTTGGATGGAGGGGGTGTGCACATTTTGATATGTGGCAGAGGGCAGTGGAGAAGGAGAGGCAGACTTTAAAGAAAGGGTATTAAGTGTGGAGCAGAGCCTAGGAGGACAATGCATGAAGGGATGAGGAGCACGTGGCCAGCTGAGATTGGGAAAAGGGACCCTTCACCCTCTGGGTCTGGAGAAAAGAAGAAAAGGCAGTTGCAGGTAAAAAGGTGGGAAGGTGGATCATGTCTGATTGCTTCAAATTTCTTTGACGTTGGAGACAAGGCAGGTGAGTGGAGGAGTGTTGGGCGTGTGGAGTTGATGGTGTGGGGTGTGCTCTTCTGGGGCTTCTCCAAGCCCTTGTGGTAGTGGCTGTTCCTTATATCTGCTTTTCTTGAATTCTTTGAAGTTGTCTTTACATTTTTTAAAAATATTACTCAAAGTGTAAAAATTCAATAACTTTTAGTACATTTATAGAACTGTACAACTATCATCACAATTTAATTTTATCAACATGTCCATTACCCCATAAAAATTCATCAGACCCATTTTTTGTCAATTGCCATTCTCTACCCCAGCCAACCATTAATCTACTTCTTATCTCTATGGATTTGTCTATTCTGGACTTTTCATATAAATGGAATCATGTAATATGTGATCTTTTGTCTCTTGCTCCTTTGACTCAGCATGTTTTAAAGTTCATCCATATTGAATATATTTCAATACTTCATTCCTTTTATGGCTGGATAATATAAACTATTATCTAGACCATATGCTTAGATCCCATTTACTTATTTATCATTATTTAGTTGATGAATATTTAATTTCCTTTAAGGTTTTGGCTATTATGAAAATGTTGCTCTATATAGTTATGTATACAAGAGAAGACTCTACACATGGACATCACCAGATGGTCAACACTGAATCAGACTGATTATATTCTATGCAGCCAAAGATGGAGAAGCTCTATACAGTCAACAAAAACAAGACCAGGAGCTGACTGTGGTTCAGATCATGAACTCCTTATTACCAAATTCAGATTTATATTGAAGAAAGTAGGGAAAACCATTACACCATTCAGATATGACCTAAATCAAATCCCTTATGATTATACAGTGGAAGTGAGAAATAGATTTAAGGGCCTAGATCTGATAGATAGAGTGCCTGATGAACTATGGAATGAGGTTCGTGACATTTTACGGGAGACAGGGATCAAGACCATCCCCATGGAAAAGAAATGCAAAAAAGCAAAATGGCTGTCTGGGGAGGCCTTACAAACAGCTGTGAAAAGAAGAGAGGCGTAAAGCAAAGGAGAAAAGGAAAGATATAAGCATCTGAATGCAGAGTTCCAAAGAATAGCAAGAAGAGATAAGAAAGCCTTCTTCAGCGATCAATGCAAAGAAATAGAGGAAAAGAACAGAATGGGAAAGACTAGAGATCTCTTCAAGAAAATTAGAGATACCAAGGGAACATTTCATGCAAATATGGGCTCAATAAAGGACAGAAATGGTATGGACCTAACAGAAGCAGAAGATATTAAGAAGAGGTGGCAAGAATACACAGAAGAACTGTACAAAAAGATCTTCACGACCCAGATAATCATGATGATATGATCACTAATCTAGAGCCGGACATCCTGGAATCTGAAGTCAAGTGGACCTTAGAAAGCATCACTACGAACAAAGCTAGTGGAGGAGATGGAATTCCAGTTGAGCTGTTTCAAATCCTGAAAGATGATGCTGTGAAAGTGCTGCACTCAGTATGCCAGCAAATTTGGAAAACTCAGCAGTGGCCGCAGGACTGGAAAAAGTAGTTTTCATTCCAATCCCAAAGAAAGGCAATGCCAAAGAATGCTCAAAGTACTGCACAACTGCACTCATCTCACATGCTAGTAAAGTAATGCTCAAAATTCTCCAAGCCAGGCTTTAGCAATACATGAACCGTGAACTTCCTGATGTTCAAGCTGGTTTTAGAACAGGCAGAGGAACCAGAAATCAAATGGCCAACATCTGCTGGATCATGGAAAAAGCAAGAGAGTTCCAGAAAAACATCTCTTTCTGCTTTATTGACTATGCCGAAGCCTTTGACTGTGTGGATCACAATAAACTTTGGAAAATTCTGAAAGAGATGGGAATACCAGACCACCTGACCTGCCTCTTGAGAAATCTGTATGCAGGTCAGGAAGCAACAGTTAGAACTGGACATGGAACAACAGACTGGTTCCAAATAGGAAAAGGAGTACGCCAAGGCTGTATATTGTCACCCTGCTTATTTAACTTACATGCAGAGTACATCATGAGAAACGCTGGACTGGAAAAAGCACAAGCTAGAATCAAGATTGCCAGGAGAAATATCAGTAACCTCAGACAGATATGCAGATGACACCACCCTTATGTCAGAAAGAGAAGAGGAACTAAAAAGCCTCTTGATGAAAGTGAAAGAGAGCGAAAAAGTTGGCTTAAAGCTCAACATTCAGAAATCAAAGAGATCATGGCATCTGGTCCCATGACTTCATGGGAAATAGATGGGGAAACAGTGTCAGACTTTATTTTTGGGGCTCCAAAATCACTGCAGATGGTGACTGCAGCCATGAAATTAAAAGATGCTTACTCCTTGGAAGAAAAGTTATGACCAAGCTTGATAGTATATTCAAAAGCAGAGACATTACTTTGCCAACTAAGGTCCGTCTAGTCAAGGCTATGGTTTTTCCTGTGGTCATGTATGGATGTGACATTTGGACTGTGAAGAAGGCTGAGTGCTGAAGAATTGATGCTTTTGAACTGTGGTGTTGGAGAAGACTCTTGAGAGTCCCTTGGACTGCAAAGAGATCCAACCAGTCCATTCTGAGGGAGATCAGCCCTGGGATTTCTTCGGAAGGAATGATGCTAAAGCTGAAACTCCAGTACTTTGGCCACTTCATGCGAAGTGCTGACTCATTTGAAAAGACTGATGCTGGGAGGGATTGGGGGCAGGAGGAGAAGGGGACGACCGAGGATGAGATGGCTGGATGGCATCACGGACTCGATGGACGTGAATCTGAGTGAACTCTGGGAGATGGTGATGAACAGAGAGGCCTGGTGTGCTGTGATTCATGGGGTCGCAAAGAGTCGGACACGACTGAGTGACTGAACTGAACTGAACTGTATAATTATGTTTATGCCTTATTTTAAAAGAAAAAAATAAATGCTGTTTTACAATGTTGTGTTTGTTTCTGCTGTACAGTAAAGTGAATCAGCTTTTTCACTTTTTAAGAAACTCTACCACTCTGCTTTCTAAGGTAGCTGTACCATTTTTCATTCCACCAGCAATATGTGAGTTCCGCTTTCCCTACATTCTTGCCAACACTTGGTATTGTCTTTTTCTATTATAAACATTCTAGTGGTGTGAAATGCCATCTTATTGTGGTTTTAACATGCATTTCCCTAATGACTAATGATGTGGAGTATCTTTTCATGTGTTTATCAGCCACTCATATATGTTCTTTGGTGACATATCCAAATTTATGCCTATTAAAAAAATGAGTAGTCTGTCTTCTTATCATTGAGATGTAAGAGTTCTTTACTTTTACAAGACAATTTGTCATTATTCCAGTCCCCTGATGTAGTGAATAATGCTTTATGCTAAACTTCATTTGTTCAAATTACTGTGTGGTGTCTCTCATTATTGTACACTGGCTTGTACAGTTACGTTCAGTTCAATTCAGTTGCTCAGTCATGTCCGACTCTTTGAGACCCCATGAATCGCAGCACACCAGGCCGCCCTGTTCATCACCAACTCCCAGAGTTCATTCAGACTCACATCCATCAAGTCAGTGATGCCAACCAGCCATCTTATCCTCCGTCGTCCCCTTCTCCTCCTGCCCCCAATCCCTCCCAGTATCAGAGTCTTTTCAAATGAGTCAGCACTTCGCATGAGGTGGCCAAAATACTGGGGTTTCAGCTTTAGCATCATTCCTTCCGAAGAAATCCCAGGGCTGATCTCCTTCAGAATGGACTGGTTGGATCTCCTTGCAGTCCAAGGGACTCTCAAGAGTCTTCTCCAACACCATAGTTCAAAAGCATCAATTCTTCGGCACTCAGCCTTCTTCACAGTCCAACTCTCACATCCATACATGACCGAAGGAAAAACCATAGCCTTGACTAGACTGAACCTTAGTCGGCAAAGTAACGTCTCTGTTTTTGAATATGCTATCTAGATTGGTCATAACTTTTCTTCCCAGGAGTAAGCGTCTTTTAATTTCATGGCTGCAGTCACCATCTGCAGTGATTTTGGAGCCCCCCAAAATAAAGGCTGACACTGTTTCCACTGTTTCCCCATCTATTTCCCATGAAGTGATGGGACCGGATGCCATGATCTTCATTTTCTGAATGTTGAGCTTTAAGCCAACTTTTTCACTCTCCACTCTCACTTTCATCAAGAGGCTTTTTAGTTCCTCTTCTCTTTCTGCCATAAGGGTGTTGTCATCTGCATATCTGAGGTTACTGATATTTCTCCTGGCAATCTTGATTCCAGCTTGTGTTTCTTCCAGTCCAGTGCTTCTCATGATGTACTCTGCGTATGTATGGATGTGAGAGTTGGACTGTGAAGAAGGCTGAGCACCGAAGAATTGATGCTTTTGAACTGTGGTGTTGGAGAAGACATTTGAGAGTCCTTTGGACTGCAAGGAGATCCAACCAGTCCATTCTGAAGGAGATCAGCCCTGGAATTTCTTCGGAAGGAATGATGCTAAAGCTGAAACTCCGGTACTTTGGCCGCCTCATGCAAAGTGTTGACTCATTGGAAAAGACTCTGATGCTGGGAGGGATTAGGGGCAGGAGGAGAAGGGTACGACAGAAGATGAGATGGCTGGATGGCATCACTGACTCGATGGACATGAATCTGAGTAAACTCTGGGAACTGGTGATGATGGACAGGGAGGCCTGGCGTGCTGCTATTCATGGGGTCATTAAGAGTCAGACACAACTGAGTGACTGAACTGAACTGAACTGAACTGAAACAGGGTGACAATATACAGCCTTCACATACTTCTTTTCATATTTGAAACCAGTCTGTTGTTCCATGTCCAGTTCTAACTGTTGCTTCTTGACCTGCATATAGGTTTCTCAAGAGGCAGGTCAGGTGGTCTGGTGTTCCCATCTCTTTCAGAATTTTCCACAGTTTTTGTGATCCACACAGTCAAAGGCTTTGGCATAGTCAATAAAGCAGAAATAGATGTTTTTCTGGAACTCTCTTGCTTTTTCCATGATCCAGTGGATGTTGGCAATTTGATCTCTGGTTCCTCTGCCTGTTCTAAAACCAACTTGAACATCAGGGAGTTCACAGTTCACGTATTGCTGAAGCCTGGCTTGGAGAATTTTGAGCATTACTTTACTAGCATGTGAGATGAGTGCAGTTGTGCAGTAGTTTGAGCATTCCTTGGCATTACCTTTCTTTGGGATTGGAATGAAAACTGACCTTTTCCAGTCCTGTGGCCACTGCTGAGTTTTCCAAATTTGTTGGCATACTGAGTGCAGCACTTTCACAGCATCATCTTTCAGGATTTGAAAGAGCTCAACTGGAATTCCATCACCTCCACTAGTTTTGTTCGTAGTGATGCTTTCTAAGGCCCGTTTGACTTCACATTCCAGGATGTCTGGCTCTAGATGAGTGATCACACCATCATGATTATCTGGGTCATGAAGATCTTTTTGTACAGTTTCTGTGTATTCTTGGTACACAGGTGACCACCAATACTTATTCTCCGATAAGCCATCAGAAAATACCCAGGACAGAAATAAGAAAAAGGAAAAGCTTTGGATCCAGGCAAATTTGCATTTGGATCCTGGTTTCACCACTTACTTCTACACGCCCTTAGGCAAGTCATGTAGAATTGCTTGTTATCTGTGAAAACAGGAAAATGATGCTCCACCTCACAGGAATTTCTTTAAGATTCTTTAAGATTATATGTGATACACCTAATAGCTCTTCACAGAGTTTGCCATGTAGTAGCAACTCAATAAATGAGAACCAGTGGTTAAGGCCTGAAAAGAAACCTAAGGATGTTCTGTGGGTGAGAGTACTATCTAGTCAAATCACATCTGATGAAAGTCCTTGTTATTCAGTGAAAAGTGTTTTTATCCTGGACCTGAGAGCTGCTATTGTTAAAGAGATGTCAGAGAGAGATGGGACTGGTGGCTCAGGAAGGTTCTCAGATCATGGCTGCACTTGGGGAGCTTGTTATGAAATTAAGGTGTATTCTTCAGTTTCATCGGAAAAGACCCTAATGCTGGGAAAGATTGAAGGCAAAAGTAGAAGGGGGCAGCAGAGAATGAGATGGTTAGATAGCATCACCAACTCTGGATGTGAGTTTGAGCAAACTCTGGTACATACTGAAGGACAGGGAAGCCTGATATTTGACCGCAGTCCATGGGGACACAAAGAATTGGACACACCTTAGCGACTGAACAACTTCTGTTTCAAGGGGCCTATTTTATCAGTACTCCAGGAGTCTCTGAGCTAGAAGGCTGACTCAGGTCTACAAAACTAATATAGTTATTGTAGTCATGAAGATAACTGACTCAGAGTGACTCAAAGAAACTCACTCAGAGACTGATCCATTAGTCAGTCACTAAATATTATGAAGGTTAGAAAATGATTATGTATTTTTGTATTCAACTGGATATACATGGAGTCACAGCTTTAAACTAAAATGATCAGGTTCACATTTTTAAAAAGCCTAAGTAGCAACATATTACAAGTACCACTCTATTGCTTATGACACTAAAGATTTAGTTTACTGAAAGGTTTGCACATTTTTAGATATTCAAGTTTGTCATGTGAGATCTTTTGCTGCCTTTAAAAAAGTTTAGAACCAGAATCAGAAATAGACACAATGAAGGATTCATAAAAGGGTAATAGGTTGCCAGGTAGAAAATGGATTTTAACCCTGATGGAGCTTGCTAAACTGCCAGCTGGGGACTGGCAGCAGCTTCTGCCGCTTGGGTGGTAAAGTCTGAGTGTGTTTGAGAAAACCCACTCTTGTCCTGAGAGTGTCCTCTTGGTGATCGATTTGGTCAGGTAGATTTACGGCAAATATCCGTTCACTGTTCCTGGGGAAGCCTGCTGCAGCAGACATGTTAAGCATGCTGTTTGGATCTGTTATCTGCAGTGTGATCTATTACCTGCTGTATTAGGACGTTGTCTTCTACGCCATCATTTGAGCTGTGCTATTCTGAACAAGGGGCTTCCTAGTTGGCGCTACTGATAAAGAACTCACCTGCCAATGCAGGAGATGTAAGAGACACTGGTTTGATCCCTGGGTTGGGAAGATCCCCTGGAGGAGGGCATGGCAACCCACTCTAATATTCTTGCCTGGAGAATTCCATTGACAGATTTTATTGACTAAATGACAGCAATATATATGTATCATTCAACAATATATATGTATGATTACATCTCAGTGATAAAAATCCTTCTAAGGAGACTACATCATTCAATTCTTTAAGCCTGTTCTTCCCCCAAATTATAGATCATAGTGCTTTAGAAAAGGAGAGAACTCAATGCATGTGGAATTAATGATTTCAACTGGAATGATACAAAAAGCAGGAGTAGAGCAGGATAGAGGACAAACTGTACACTCCATCTGAGGGTCAATAGACAGCCAATTAAAGCCAGGGCAGGCTCATGTTCCCTAAGACCCCTCTAAAGTCATTTCCTGTGACAAAGTGTTAAAATCAGACAGACAGACAGAGGAAGAAAGGGGAATTGGGGAGGGAGGGGAAAGGCAGAGGGATAAAAGGTAGGAGGAAGCTAGAACAGTTTTTTTTTTTTTCCTTCTCAACTTCAGTAAATAACTCAAATATTGTAATAGCCCTATTTTCTCAATTCTCTTGCAATTTAATTTGAGGCTTTTGAGGCTTATGCACAATTGTAAGCATAAATAGGATTTTTCTTACACAGATAAAGAGAAGCTTTGTGTTTGAATGAAAATCCATACAGAAGGATTTTTTTTAATATCTTTATTGTAGAACAATTCTCAAACATGAGTCAAACACCCTCCCCGTTCCTTTTCCACCAACCTCCCCCAGTGCTATCTAAAGAGACTTGAAAATAACTCATGGTAGTTCATGGGAAATCAGCAAGCTATTTAACTTATCCTAGACGGGTCTTAATAAAAAGAATTATCCACCCCTCAGTTTATGGAACAAAGGGGAGGTAGGAGGGTCCAGGGCGGGTGAGCTGAGTCGTTTGCCTATTTAGGGAGCTCAAGCATATCAAAGTAAGTCTGAGCACTTAGAGTAGCTGGCCACCAGTTCTGTTTGAATGCAGGCTTAATGAACCTAAACAGGGAGGGGACCAGGACAAGTCAGAGATAATGATTGGTCCTCATTTTAATAATTACAGCCAGTAAGAGGGATACCTTTGAATGTCCCAAACTAAAACATTTTACCTGGAGGAAAGGGACAGATGAGGGTACCAATTCAATCCAAGATACTGTCTGGGTGAATGGAGAGATGATTTTGAATATAATGTTATATGATGATATAGAGTATGGAACACTCTCTTGCTAAAAACTCAGGACAAAAACTTCGGACACCATATACTAATTTCAAAAGTCAAGTAAGATCCAGCCAATTCAGATACCTATGTGCTGTACTGTGCTTAGTTGCCCAGTCATGTCTGACTCTTTGCAACCCTATGGACTATAGCCCACCAGGCTCCTCTGTCCATTGGGATTCTCCAGGAAAGAATACTGGAGTGAGTTACCATGCCCTCCTTCAGGAATCTTCCCATCCCAGGGATTGAACCCAGGTCTCCCACATTGCAGGCAGATTCTTTACCGTCTGAGCCACCAAGAAAGACCAAGAAGACTGGAGTGGACAGCCTATCCCTTCTCCAGGGGATCTTCCTGACCCAGAAATCAAATCGGGGTCTCCTGCATTGCAGGTGGATTCTTTACCAGCTAAGCTACCAGAGAAACCCTGGTATATAGATATCAGTTCAGTCGCTCAGTTGTGTCTGACTCTTTGTGACCCCATGAATCTCAGCACATCAGGCCTCCCTGTCCATAACCAACTCCCGGAGTTAACTCAGACTCACGTCCCTCGAGTCTGTGATGCCATCCAGCCATCTCATCTTCTGTTGTCCCCTTCTCCTCCTGTCCCCAATGCTTCCCAGCATCAGAGTCTTTTCCAGTGAGTCAACACTTCCCATGAGGTGGCCAAAGTACTGGAGTTTCAGCTTTAGCATCATTCCTTCCAAAGAAATCCCAGGGCTGATCTCCTTTAGGATGGACTGGTTGGATCTCCTTGCAGTCCAAGGGACTCTCAAGAGTTTTCTCCAACCACAGTTCAAAAGCATCAATTCTTCGGTGCTCAGCCTTCTTCACAGTCCAATACTCATATCCATACATGACCACAGGAAAAACCATAGCCTTGACTAGACAGACTTTATTCAGCAAAGTAATGTCTCTGCTTTTGAATATACTATCTAGGTTGCTCATAACTTTTCTTCCAAAGAGTAAGCGTCTTTTAATTTCACGGCTGCAGTCACCATCTGCAGTGATTTTGGAGCCCCCAAAATGAAGTCTGACACTGTTTCCACTGTTTCCCCATCTATTTCCTATGAAGTGATGATACCGGATGCCATGATCTCTTCGTTTTCTGAATGTTGGGCTTTAGACCAACTGTGGAGATGATGGAATTCCAGTTGAGCTATTTCAAATCCTGAAAGATGATGCTGTGAAAGTGCTGCACTCAATATGCCAGCAAATTTGGAAAACTCAGCAGTGGCCGCAGGACTGGAAAAAGTCAGTTTTCATTCCAATCCCAAAGAAAGGCAATGCCAAAGAATGCTCAAACTACTGCACAGTTGCACTCATCTCACATGCTAGTAAAGTAATGCTCAAAATTCTCCAAGCCAGGATTCAGCAATACGTGAACTGTGAACTTCCTGATGTTCAAGCTGGTTTTAGAAAAGGCAGAGGAACCAGAGATCAAATTGCCAACATCCACTGGATCATGGAAAAAGCAAGAGAGTTCCAGAAAAACATCTATTTCTGCTATATTGACTATGCCAAAACCTTTGACTGTGTGGATCACAATCAACTGTGGAAAATTCTGAAAGAAATGGGAATACCAGACAACCTGACCTGCCTCTTGAGAAACCCATATGCAGGTCAGGAAGCAACAGTTAGAACTGGACATGGAACAACAGACTGGTTCCAAATAGGAAAAGGAGTATGTCAAGACTGTATATTGTCACCCTGCTTATTTAACTTCTATGCAGAGTACATCATGAGAAATGCTGGACTGGAAGAAACACAAGCTGGAATCAAGATTGCTGGGTGACATATCAATAACTTCAGATATGCAGATGACCCCACCTTTATGGCAGAAAGTGAAGAGGAGATAAAGGGCTTCTTGATGAAAGTGAAAGAGGAGAGCAAAAAGTTGGCTTAAAGCTCAACATTCAGAATACGAAGAGATCATGGCATCCGGTCCCATCACTTCATGGGAAATAGATGGGGAAACAATGGAAACAGTGTCAGACTTTATTTTTGGGGGCTCCAAAATCACTGCAGATGGTGATTGCAACCATGAAATTAAAAGACACTTACTCCTTGGAAGAAAAGTTATGACCAACCTAGATAGTATATTCAAAAGCAGAGACATTACTTTGCCGACTAAGGTCCGTCTAGTCAAGGCTATGGTTTTTCCACTGGTCATGTATGGATGTGAGAGTTGGACTGTGAAGAAGGCTGAGTGCCGAAGAATTGATGCTTTTGAACTGTGGTGTTGGAGAAGACTCTTGAGAGTCCCTTGGACTGCAAGCAGATCCAACCAGTCCATTCTGAAGGAGATCAACCCTGGGATTTCTTTAGAAGGAATGATGCTGAAGTTGAAACTCCAGTACTTTGGCCATCTCATGCAAAGAGTTGACTCATTGGAAAAGACTTTGATGCTGGGAGGGATTAGAGGCAGGAGGAGAAGGGGATGACCGAGGATGAGATGGCTGGATGGCATCACGGACTCGAGGGACGTGAGTCTGAGTTAACTCTGGGAGTTGGTGATGGAAAGGGAGGCCTGGTGTGCTTCGATTCATGGTGTCGCAAAGAGTCGGACACGACTGAGCGACTGAACCGAACTGAACTTTTCACTGTCCACTTTTACTTTCACCAATGGGCTTTTAGTTCCTCTTCTCTTTCTGCCATAATGGTGGGGTCATCTGCATATCTGAGATTATTGAAATTTCTCCCAGCAATCTTGATTCCAGCTTGTGTTTCTTCCAGTCCAGCGTTTCTCATGATGTACTCTGCATAAAAGTTAAATAAGCAGGGTGACAGTATGTAGCCTTGATGTACTCCTTTTCCTATTTGGAACCAGTCTGTTGTTCCATGTCCAGTCCCTGTTGTCCCATGTCCGGTTCTAACTGCTGCTTCCTGACCTGCATACAGATTTCTCAAGAGGCTTGTCAGGTGGTGTGGTATTTCCATCTTTTTCAGAATTTTCCACAGTTTTTTGTGACCCACACAGTCAAAGGCGTTGACATAGTCAATAAAGCAGAAATAGATGTTTTTCTGGAACTCTCTTGCTTTTTCCATGATCCAGTTGATGTTGGCAATTTGATATGTCATTCCTCTGCCTTTTCCAAAACCAGCTTCAACATCAGGAAGTTCACGGTACACATATTGCTGAAGTCTGGTTTGGAAATCGGGGTCTCCTGCATTGCAGGTGGATTCTTTACCAGCTAAGCTACCAGAGAAACCCTGGTATATAGATATCTATCTATCTATATTCTTAATTTTCATATTTATATATATATAGGTAGATTTCTCTCTATAACAAGAGCTTAAAAATATCTTTTTACCTTAGGACTTGATGCAGACGTGAAAATTAAGAATGATAAAACTTACATCTGCAGTTAAAACTTTATACATTTGCCATATGGCAAACTCACATGTAAGTGCACATGAAAACTATGAAGGATTTATAGTTTGAAGTAGAAGTAGTATAGAAGTAGTTTGAAGTAGAAAACTATGAAGTAGACTCAAAAATCCTTTGGTCTGGCTGAATTACCTGGGTTTTTAATGAAGTCTTAGGTAGTTCTATCCTGTAGTTCTCTTCTATGTTCCATGCCATTTTTTTTCTAAACAACAGGCTATATCGGGGTGTGTTTTTCTTCTGCTGGGGTTTTTATTCTGTCTTTGTTATATACTGGCTCATTTTATACACAGTTTTTGTCATTGTATGGCTGAGAAGATCTTTGATTTCCCCAGTGAGCAAGGAGAAATAATCAGACAAGAGCTACCACAGCCTCCTACTGTGACTTCTGCCCTCCTCCAGTAACTGTTCCATATTCTCTGTCTTCCTGACCTTTCCTTAGATGAAACTTCCATCTCCTCTTTCATGCAGCTCCTCCACTCATGCCTTCAATCTGATCCCCTTTCACCTACTCAAGCATATCCCTCCAGCATTTCTCGCCATCATCTATTGTCACTGGTTCCTTCTCATCGGCATGTCCATATGCTGTCATTTTTCCCATCCAAAAAGTATATCTTCTCTTGACCCCACTTTCTTCTGCAGCTACATTCTATTTCTTTTCCCCCTCTACAGAAAAACTCCTTGAAAGAGTTGCTGCCTCCAATTCTGTTCTCCTATTATCTTGTAAACCCAAACCAAGCAGGCATTTATCTCAATTATTTCACTGAAGCAACTTTGATCAAGGTCAACAATGACTGCTATGGAGCTAAATCCAATAATCATTTTTCATTTCTCTGGACCAGCCACTGTCCCTCCTCCCATTACTTCTCTGACCTTATCACTAACTTATCTCCTCATCTCTCCATTCCAGCCACACAGTCCTTCAGTTCAGTTCAGTCGCTCACTCGTGTCTGACTCTTTGCGACACCATGAATTGCAGCAAGCCAGGCCTCCCTGTTCATCACCATCTCTCAGAGTTCACTCAGACTCAAGTCCATCGAGTCCGTGATGCCATCCAGCCATCTCATCCTCGGTCGTCCCCTTCTCCTCCTGCCCCCAATCTCTCCCAGCATCAGAGTCTTTTCCAATGAGTCAACTCTTCACATGAGGTGGCCAAAGTACTGGAGCTTCAGCTTCAGCATCATTCCTTCCAAAGAAATCCCAGGGTTGATCTCCTTCAGAATGGACTGGTTGGATCTCCTTGCAGTCCAAGGGACTCTCAAGAGTCTTCTCCAACACCATAGTTCAAAAGCATCAATTCTATGGTGCTCAGCCTTCACAGTCCAACTCTCACATCCATACATGACCACAGGAAAAACCATAGCCTTGATTAGACGGACCTTAGTTGGCAAAGTAATGTCTCTGCTTTTGAATATACTATCTAGGTTGGTCATAACTTTTCTTCCAAGGAGTAAGCGTCTTTTAATTTCATGGCTGCAGTCACCATCTGTAGTGATTTTAGAGCCCCCAAAATAAAGTCTGACACTGTTTCCACTGTTACCCCATCTATTTCCCATGAAATGATGGGACCGGATGCCATGATCTTCATTTTCTGAATGTTGAGCTTTAAGCCAACTTTTTCACTCTCCTCTTTCACTTTCATCAAGAGGCTTTTTAGCTCCTCTACACTTTCTGCCATAAGGGTGTTGTTGTCATCTGCATATCTGAGGTTGTTGATATTGCTCCCGACAATCTTGATTCCAGCTTGTATTTCTTCCAGTCCAGCATTTCTCATGATGTACTGCATAGAAGTTAAATAAGCAGGGTGACAATATACAGCCTTGGCGTACTCCTTTTCCTATTTGGAACCAGTCTGTTGTTCCATGTCCAGTTCTAACTGTTGCTTCCTGACCTGCATACAGATTTCTCAAGAGGCAGGTCAGGTGGTCTGGTATTCCCTATTTCTTTCAGAATTTTCCACAGTTGATTGTGATCCACACAGTCAAAGGTTTTGGCATAGTCAATATAGCAGAAATAGATGTTTTTCTGGAACTCTCTTGCTTTTTCCATGATCCAGTGGATGTTGGCAATTTGATCTCTGGTTCCTCTGCCTGTTCTAAAACCAACTTGAACATCAGGGAGTTCACAGTTCACGTATTGCTGAAGCCTGGCTTGGAGAATTTTGAGCATTACTTTACTAGCATGTGAGATGAGTGCAGTTGTGCAGTAGTTTGAGCATTCCTTGGCATTACCTTTCTTTGGGATTGGAATGAAAACTGACCTTTTCCAGTCCTGTGGCCACTGCTGAGTTTTCCAAATTTGTTGGCATACTGAGTGCAGCACTTTCACAGCATCATCTTTCAGGATTTGAAAGAGCTCATCTGGAATTCCATCTCCTCCACTACCTTTGTTCGTAGTGACGCTTTCTAAGGCCCACTTGACTTTACATTCCAAGAAGTCTGGCTCTAGATTAGTGATCACATCATCATGATTATCTGGGTCGTGAAGATCTTTTTTGTACAGTTCTTCTGTGTATTCTTGCCATCTCTTCTTAATATGTTTTGCTTCTGTTAGGTCCATACCATTTCTGTCCTTTATTGAGCCCATATTTGCATGAAATGTTCCCTTGGTATCTCTGATTTTCTTGAAGAGATCCCTAGTCTTTCCCATTCTGTTCTTTTCCTCTATTTCTTTGCATTGATCGCTGAAGAAGGCTTTCCTATCTCTTCTTGCTATTCTTTGGAACTCTGCATTCAGATGCTTATATCTTTCCTTTTCTCCTTTGCTTTACGCCTCTCTTCTTTTCACAGCTGTTTGTAAGGCCTCCCCAGACAGCCATTTTGCTTTTTTGCATTTCTTTTCCATGGGGATGGTCTTGATCCCTGTCTCCTGTACAATGTCACGAACCTCATTCCATAGTTCATCAGGCACTCTATCTATCAGATCTAGGCCCTTAAATCTATTTCTCACTTCCACTGTATAATCATAAGGGATTTGATTTAGGTCATATCTGAATGATCTAGCTGTTTTCCCTACTTTCTTCAATTTAAGTCTGAATTTGGTAATAAGGAGTTCATGATCTGAACCACAGTCAGCTCCTGGTCTTGTTTTTGTTGACTGTATAGAGCTTCTCCATCTTTGGCTGCAAAGAATATAATCAATCTGATTTCGGTGTTGACCATCTGGTGATGTCCATGTGTAGAGTCTTCTCTTGTATTGTTGGAAGAAGGTGTTTGGTATGACCAGTGCATTTTCTTGGCAAAACTCTCTTAGTCTTTGCCCTGCTTCATTCCACATTCCAAGGCCAAATTTGCCTGTTACTCCAGGTGTTTCTTGACTTCCTACTTTAGCATTCCAGTCCCCTATAATGAAAAGGACACAGTCCTTACTGTTTCTCAAATCCTTCAAGCATGCTTTCTCCTCAGACCTTTCAACTGGCTGTTTTCACTGCCTGCAATACTCTTCCCCAGATATTTGCTCACCTATTTCCCATACTTCTTTTCAAATCTCTGCTCAAGTGTCTCCTTTGTAGTGAGATTCGTGGCAGGAAGTCCCAGTTTCTTCCCACATGGGCCTCTCCCAAATGGCAACCGGCATCCCCCAGAACAAGGATTCCAAGAGATAACTACGCAGGAGCTGCAATGTCTTTAATAACCTAGACTTGGAAGTCACTCACTATCTCTTCTGTATATCCAGTCAGTCTCACAGGCCAGACCTATTCAGTGTGGGAGAAAACACTAGGTGTGTTTCCATGAGGTGGGATCACTGGGGTCCATGTTGAAGTCTATTGTTTCCCATAGTACTCATCCCTTTGTACATACCATATCATTTACCTATTTGAAATGTCTGTTTTTGGTCTCCCCACAGTAGATGAATGTGGTTTTGCAGGTGGCACAGAGGTAAAGAATCCACCTGCCAGTGTAGGAGATGCAAGAGTCTCAGGTTCAATCTCTGGGTTGGGAAGATCCACTGGAGTAGGAATGGCAACCTCCTCCAGTCTTCTTGCCTGAAGAATCCCAGGCAGAGGAGCCTGGTGGGCTACAGTCCATGGGATCACAAAGAGTCAGACAGGCCTGAGCATACAAACACACTAGGTGCCAATTTCTTGATGGTAGTAATTTTTATCTCTTTTGTTGAATGTTATACCTCTAAGTTGGAAAAGGAAATGGCAACCCACTCCAGTACTCTTGCCTGGAAAATCCCATGGATGGAGGAGCCTGGTAGGCTGCAGTCCATGGAGTCGCTAAGAGTCGGGCACGACTGAAGTAACTTAGCAGTAGCAGCATACCTCTAAGTGGCTAGCACAGTGCTAGGCATATAGTAAGCACTCAGAATATTTGTCAAATGAATAATTGGATATAAAACTCTGTAAAATTCTGTCTGCCCACCCTGATTATTATTCTAGAGCAGCTTCTCACTCTTAAATTGCAAGAAGCTCCAGCTACAGCTGGCTCTTTACACTTCTCTGAGCATTCAGGGGCCCATCTTTGTTTTCTGACCCAATCTCTTTAGTGCCAGAGTGAATAACTTCCTGATTGAGATCTGAGCTAAAAACAAAGCCATTGAAACACCTCCTCCAACACCCTCATTTCCCTCCCTCCCTCCCTCCCTCCCTCTCTCACACACACACACACATACACTCACTGACTAAGTTTTTCTTTGGCCATTTCATGCTCAGTATATATAATGGGAACAGGGTGTCCCCCACAATATTTTCTGACTATCAGGCCTAAGAGCTAAGGAGGGAATGTTAATAAATAGAAGGAGGAAGTTAAAGAAAAGTATTCTGGGGTTAGGGTGACTGTAATAGAAAGAAGGCCCTGTCGGTGGTTGAAGGGAGGCGTTATCAGCATCTGATGGTGACCATGCCACCAGAGCTCAGGAATGACCAAGGGGAGGAGCAGCAGCTATGTCCTGCCTGCTGGGTCTTGGTGATGCGGGCAGCTGGGGTTGGGGGAGCCACAGCTGAGGCGGGTGGTAACAAGCTGCTGAGAAGGGCAGGGCCGAGCTGGTGAGGGGATGACCCTGGCTCCTCCTCTGTCCACGGCTAATCCCTCCACCTGTGCTTTGGGGCCCATCCTGACTTTCCTCACAAGCTCTGGTTCAGGTATTTCCCCACACCCATTCCTTCCTACTTCCTTTACATGGGCTTTCCACCTCGTGCAAACCTAACTGCGTGAACTATGAAATGAACCATGTGTATGTACTCAGCCGTGTTCAACTCTTTGTGATCCCATGGACTATAGACCTCCAGACTCCTCTGTCCATGGGTTTTCCGAGGCAAGAATATTGGAGTGGGTTGCTATTTTTCTTTCGAATCCACATCTCCTGTGTCTCCTACATTGCAGGCAGATTCTTTACCGCTGAGCCACTGAAGAAGCCTTATGCTCTTCCTTATGCTAAAATCTTCTTCTCTCTTCAGGGACCACTTTGTCTCAGGTCTTAGCCACTCCCTAAATAAAATGAACACACATGCAAAGCCACATTTCTCTACCATTTGCTCATGTTTTCCAACTACCTTTCATCTGTCCTTAACAAATTTATTAAATGAGCTACTTGCATGCCTGATTGTCCTCATCAATTTACTCAGTTATTAATTTATTTAATAAGCAATTTTTTGAGGAGGATCTGTTATGTATATTTTTTCCCCTTCTCCAAGGGATCTTCCCAACCTAGAGGATGACCCAGATAACCATGATGATGTGATCACTCACCTAGAGTCAGACATCCTGGAATTCTAAGTCAAGTGAGCCTTAGGACGCATCACTGTGAACAAAGCTAGTGGAGGTGATGGAATTCCAGTTGAGCTATTTCAAATCCTAAAAGATGATGCTGTTAAAGTGATGCACTCAATATGCCACCCAGCAGTGGCCACAGGACTGGAAAAGGTCAGTTTTCATTACAATACCAAAGAAAAGTGAAAGTCGCTCAGTCACGTCCAACTCTTTGTGACCCCATGGACTATACAGTCCGTGTAATTCCCTAGGCCAGAATACTGGAATTGGTAGCCTTTCCCTTCTCCAGAGGATCTTCCCAACCCACGGATCTAACCCAGGTCTCCCGCACTGTAGGTAGATTCTTTACCAGTTGAGCCACAAGGGAAGCCCAAGAATACTTGAATGGGTAGCCTATCCCTTCTCCAGTGGATCTTCCCAACCGAGGAATCACACTGGGGATTCCTGCATTCCAGGAAAATTTTTACCAACTGAGCTATCAGGGAAGCCCATCCCAAAGAAAGGCAACGCCAAAAATGCTCAAACTACCACACGATTGCACTCATCTCACACGCTAGTAAAGTAATGCTCAAAATTCTCCAAGCCAGGCTTCAACAGAATGTGAACTGTGAATTTCCATATGTTCAAGCTGGATTTAGAAAAGGCAGAGGAACTAGAGATTAAATTGCCAACATCCACTGGATCATCAAAAAGCAAGAGAGTTCCAGTAAAACATCTACATCTGCTTTCTTGAGTACGCCAAAGCCTTTGACTGTGTGGATTACAACAAACTGTGGAAAATTCTTCAAGAGATGTGAGTACCAGACCACCTTACCTGCCTCCTGAGAAACCTGTATGCAGGTCAAGAAGCAACAGTTACAGCTGAACATGGAACAACAGACTGGTTCCAAATTGGGAAGTGAGTACATCAAGGCTGTACATTGTCACCCTGCTCATTTAACTTCTATGCAGAGTATATCATGTGAAATGCCAGGCTGAATGAAGCACAAGCTGGAATCAAGATTGCCAGGAGAAATAGCAATAACCTCAGATATGCAGATGACACAACCCTTATAGCAGAAAGTGAAGAAGAACTAAAGAGCCTCTTGATGAAAGTGAAAGAGGAGAGTGAAAAAGTTGGCTTTAAACTCAACATTCAAAAACGAAGATCATCACATCTGATCCCATCACTTCATGGCAAATAGATGGGGAAACAATGAGAGACTTTATTTTGAGGGGCTCCAAAATCACTCTCAGAGGTTAAAGCATCTGCCTCCAATGCGGGAGACCCAGGTTCGATCCCTGGGTCGGGAAGATCCCCTGGAGAAGGAAATGGCAATCCACTCCAGAATTCTTGCCTGGAGAATCCCATGGACGGAGAAGCCTAGTAGTTTATAGTCCACGGGTTCACAGAGTCGGACACGACTGAGTGACTTCACCTCACCTCAAAATCACTCTAGTGGTGACTACAGCCATGAAATTAAAAGATGCTTGCTCCTTGGAAGAAAAACTATGACCAGTCTAGACAGTGTATTAAAAAGCAAAGACATTACTCTGCCAAAAAAGCTTCTTCTAGTCAAAGCTATGGTTTTTCCAGTAGTCATGTATGGATGAGAGAGTTAGACTATAAAGAAAGCTGAGCACTGAAGAACTGATGCTTTTGAACTGTGGTGTTGGAGAAGACTCTTGAGAGTCCTTTGGACTGCAAGGAGATCCAACCAGTCAATCCTAAAGGAAATCAGTCCTGACTATTCATTGGAAGGACTGATGCTGAAGCTGAAACTCCAATACTTTGGCCACCTGATGCGAAGAATTGACTCATTTGAAAAGACCCTGATGCTGGGAAAGATTGCAGGCAGGCAGAGAAGGGGACAACAGAGGATAAGATGTTTGGATGGCATCACAGACTCCATGGACATGAGTTTGAGCAAGCTCCGGGTGCTGGTGATGGACAGGGAAGCCTGACATGCTGCAGTCCATGGCGTTGCAAAGAGTTGGACATGACTGAGCGACTGAACTGAACTTTATGTATTAAATACTTAGAATAGAGAAATGGATTATGATTTCTGCCTTCAAGGGATGGCCAATAAGGGATGCAGGTAAACAAAAGATAATGTAATGTGCTAAGAATCACAAAGAGGACACAAGCAAGGCCCAGAGGTAGAACAGTGCCCTTGGCTCAACAGAAGGTAGACAGGAATCTGAGGTGGCATCCGAATGAGATTTTGAAAGACAGCAGGTGAAAATAGGGCTAGGGGTTGGAAGAGAGTATCTTGGAAGCTAAATGAGAGATACTGATCAACTTAATCAAATGCACAAAGAGGTGATACAAAATGAGGGAAAATATACATAGGAGTTGGCAGCCTGAAGATTATTAAGGGACTCCACTGATGCAATTGGAGTAAAAGGATCGCAGAGGGATGAGAAACAAACAGGAGCAAGAAGATAGAGATGGTTGTGGCCGGAGCTTAGCGGAGGTGCCGGAACATTATAGGGTAGCAATCAGAGAGGTTAGAGTGAGTGGAGAACTCTGCAGTTCTCTGGGGCTGGGAGAAACTGTAATTGTCACCAGCTTCTTAGAGTTGGTGTAAAGATTCAATGAGTTAATACACAGAGTGACAATGCTTGGCACACATTTGATTAGAAGTGGTGGAAGGAGAATGCAAATTCTCCTGCCTTGGTGCCAATCCCACGCTCATGCCATTGCACCTGGAAGGCCTGGGGAAAGGTTTCCACACACACAGTTCTTGGGTGATGGAGAGAGAGAAGAGCTTGGGCAGGGCCACCTAAGGCTACTGAGAGGCCTCGTGGCTTATTCAGGAGAAACAGGCTCTGAGCTTTCTGTGTTCTGACAGGGTCAAAGCTCCCCGCACCACTTCCTTCCACGCCTGATTTCTTCAAAGAGAAGGCTGCCTCCTAGGATGGACCTTTCCTTTCGACAACCCCCACGACGTCCCAGGCACACATTACACGTGGGGACCTCTGCCGCCAGAGAGGGCACTAAGACTGCCAAGGATGGCTGAGCTGCAGCCAGTGTGGTTTTGTCCTGTGAGCAGGGTGGGAGGAGAGTTGTGGGAAGCTCCCAGACACTAGCACAGGAGACTGTGAGCCACCCTGACTGAAGGAAACAGCACATCTCATTCATCATTGATCTGGGACTGGTCTCAGATGAGGGCAAGATAACACAATTTTGCCGAAGGTTTAAAAATGCCATTCATAAAGAAGAGGAAAAAATCACCATAATCCTATCACCCAGAAGTGACCACTGTTAACATTTGGGGTACATCCTTTCAGATTTTTCCATTCACTTTTTTTCAATTAATATGCAGACTTCATTTCATGTTAATGAGCAAATATCTTTTCAAGTACATCACTTTAAGTGATTGTATAGCATTCTCGTGAATCAACTAAAGCAGTATTTGCATGGAATCAGAAGACATGGGTTAAGTTCAGTTCAGTTCAGTCGCTCAGTTGTGTCTGATTCTTTGCGACTCCATGAACTGTACCATGCCAGGCCTCCCTGTCCATCACCAACTCCCAGAGTCCACCCAAACCTGTCCATTGAGTCAGTGATGCCATCCAACTATCCCATCCTCTGTCATCCCCTTCTCCTCCTGCCCTCAGTCTTTCCCAGCATCAGGGGCTTTTCCAATGAGTCAGTTCTTTTGCATCAGGTGGCCAAAGTATCGGAGTTTCAGCTTCAACATCAGTCCTTCCAATGAACACCCAGGGCTTATCTTCTTTAGGATGGACTAGTTGGATCTCCTTGCAGTCCAAGGGACTCTCAAGAGTCTTCTCCAATACCACAGTTCAAAAGCATCAATTCTTCAGCGCCCAGCTTTCTTTATAGTCCATCTCTCACATCCATACATGACCACTGGAAAAACCATAGCCTTGACCAGATGGACTTTTGTTGGCAAAGTAATGTCTCTGCATTTTAATATGCTATCTAGGTTGGTCATAACCTTCCTTCCAAGGAGCAAGCATCTTTTAATTTCATGGCTGTAATCACCATCTGCAGTGATTTTGGAGCCCAGAAAAATGGTCAGCCATTGTTTCCACTGTTTCCCGTCTATTTCCCATGAAGTGATGGGACCGGATGCCATGATCTTCATTTTCTGAATGTTGAGCTTTAAGCCAACTTTTTCACTCTCCTCTTTCACTTTCATCAAGAGGCTCTTTAGTTCTTCACTTTTGCCATAAGAGTGGTGTCATCTGCATATCTGAGGTTATTGCTATTTCTCCTGACAATCTTGATTCCAGCTTGTGCTTCCTCTAGCTCAGCATTTCTCATGATGTGCTCTGCATATAAGTTAAATAATCAGGGTGACAATATACAGTCTTGATGTACTCCTTTTCCTATTTGGAACCCATGGAAGACATGGGTTAGGCAATCCTATATTTCACTTCACCAACTTCCCACTAGGGGCGCCTCCCAGAGGCACCACATTCCCACTCTATCTGAAACAGGGCTTTAGCCTCCAAACCACTTCCTTCTTCCAAAGTTTCATTCTTCCAGTCACTCACACTCAAATCCCTAGAGTCACTTTTTCTTCCTTCCCTTAACATCTGCTAGTTCCCACATCTTGTCAGTTCTTCCTTTGCAATATATTTTCACCCACCTCACCCCCTTTCCATTTCTGCTTTCAATTCCTGAGTCTAGCACATTTTAAACTTATACCTAGTTACAACATTCTCCAACTTACTGCAATTACTCCTTAATTTATGTTCAGGCCATTAATCTTTCACTCTCTTTTGCATCTAATTCATTCTTCAGAATGCTGTCAGACTTCAGATACTGCTCAAAAACCTTCAATGTCTTCAAATTTTCTAAAAAACAGCTTATTTTTGTGAAACGCATTGTGTATCATTTCTGTTTCTGAAAAGGAATATACACGTGTGTGTGCATGCTCAGTCACTTCAGTTTTGCCTGACTCTTTGTGACCCTATGTACTGTAGCCTGACAGGTTCCTCTGTTAATTGGATACTCCAGGCAAGAATACTGGATGGGTTGCCATGTCCTCCTCCAAGGCATCTTCCCAACCCAGGGATTAAGCCCGTGTCTCCAGTCTCTTGCATTGTAGGCAGATTCTTTACTGCTGAGCCACCTGGGAAACCCCAATAAGAACTATACTTCTCATTAAGAGAGATCTACCTGTGGAGAAGTATTTTAATAACTTTTGCATATAACTGTGAATATTCTTCTTTGATATCATAACAAATTCAGCAAGGAGTAGTTTCTTAAAAAAGTAGTTGCAATGTGGTATCCAAAATCACATCGATAAACTTTCTACAGTGTCTTACATTAAAATGCATTGGTTTATCATGAAAAAAATAAAAATAAAGAAAACAGATCTAGCTGTATCTATAATTCAGAAATATTTGTCAATCTCAATGCTTAGCCCAGAAGTTGAAAAATAGTAGACTCAATAGATATGAATGGATGAGCAAATAAATGAATAAAGGTCTATTTTCCACTGACTTTCATCATAAAACTGTAGTGTGTTCTCGGGTTAAATTTTTAAAGTTAATTTACCAATAGACTTGAAACTCTTGGCAAGGAAGACATTAACAGGGTGGGCAGGCATGAGGCATTGTGCTGCAAATGGTGGTGGTGAGAAGTTTCCATCACTTTCTTTAGAGTTCCATGGTAGCACTTCATAGCATATCCAAAATTTAGGGCCTTTAGTGCTCTCCACCCCTTTCCTTAACTAAGCAACTTTGAGGAAAAGGTAAAATAATTCTTTTTGGATATGATGAATCTGAATAATGCCAAGAGAGGAAAGAATATATTTTTTCAATATAGGAATATATCCAATTCAGTGAGAGAGACACACAAGTGACCAGAAAACTGGACCTTGGAATGAGAGTACATTGGACACATCACTATCCCATGCTAAACCTGATACCTCAGCTATAAAATAGAGATAACACCTACCATGTAGAGCTGTAAAGAAGTTAAGTGCAGTTATATGTTTCTCCTTATAGCACATAGTTCAGTTCAGTTCAGTTCAGTCACTCAGTCGTGTCCGTCTCTTTGCGACCCCATGAATCACAGCACACCAGGCCTCCCTGTCCATCACCAACTCCCAGAGTTCACTCAGACTCATGTGCATTGTGTCGGTGATGCCATCCAGCCATCTCATCCTCTGTCATCCCCTTCTCCTCCTGCCCCCAATCCCTCCCAGCATCAAAGTCTTTTCCAATGAGTCAACTCTTCGCATGAGGTGGCCAAAGTACTGGAGTTTCAGCTTTAGCATCAGTCCTTCCAATGAACACCGAGGACTGATCTCCTTTAGGATGGACTGGTTGGATCTCCTTGCAGTCCAAGGGACTCTCAAGAGTCTTCTCCAGCACCACAGTTCAAAACCATCAATTCTTCAGCCCTCAGCTTTCTTCACAGTCAAACTCTCACATCTATACATGACCACTGGAAAAACCATAGCTTTAACCAGACGGACCTTTGTTGGCAAGGTAATATCTCTGCTTTTTAATATGCTATCTAGGTTGGTCATAACTATCCTTCCAAGGAGTAAGCGTCTTTTAATTTCATGGCTACAGTCACCATCTGCAGTGATTTTGGAGCCCCCCAAAATAAAGTATAGTAGAACAAGGCAATAAATAGCTATTACTTTTGCATTAGTCAGCTTACTCCCAGATGGGGCTAAGTTGTAAAAAGCCTGCCTGACAATGCAGGAGACATAAGAGACACAGGTTTGATCCCTAGGTTGGGAAGATTCCTGGAGTAGGAAATGGCAACCCACTCCAGTATTTTTGCCTGAAGAATCCCATGGACAGAGGAGCCTACAGTCCATAGAGTTGCAAAGAATCAGACATGACAGAAGTGACTTAGCACATTGTATTAGTCAGGATTATCCAGAGAAACAGAATCAATAGAACATATGAGATTTATTATAAGGACTTGGTTCAGAAGACCATGGATGATGACAAGTCCCAAAATTATAGCTTTGCTGTCCCAGTTCAAGTCCCAAAGCCAGCAGGCTGCTGTGGAACTAGGAAAAGTGATGTCCCAGTTTAAAAGCCATCGAACAGGAGAATTCTCCCCTACTTGAGGGAGGGCAGCCTTTGTCTATTCAGAACTTCACCTGATTGCATGAGGCCCAATTACATTGCAGACGGCAATCTGCTTTTCTCAGTCTACTGATTAAATGTTAATCCCATCCCAAAGCATCCTCATAGAGACACCCAGAATGTTTGACCAAATACCTGGGCACATCAGAGCTCAGTCAAATTGAAATATAACCATCACAACTATTATCAGTAATAATAAACTGTAGACAAAGAGTGCTATGAGAGTCTGTCACAGGATATTGATAGTCTGGAGTAGTAGGTATAAGGTAGGCCAGGGAGAAAAGGATTGATGAAACCTTTCTAAAAGTTATAGAGTCTAATATACTGTGGTCACCCAGATAAAGATGTTCAAAAGGCATTCAATAGAGCAACTGGGGCTCAGGGGAGAGAACTGCCAGGTTGATAAGAATTTGAGGGTCAGGTTAGAAGCCACGAGAGTAGATGAGATCAGTCAGGAATAGTGTGTAAATGGGAATGAAACCACGAAGGAAAACAGCATGTTACAGGCAGTCAACAGAGAAGACTAATGAAATTGTCCTGAACTGAAATGTTCCCCCAAATCTAAGGCTTGAAACAAACAAACAAAATGCCTTCTTGATCTGTTCTGTCAACCCAAAGATCTTAAAATGAATTTTCAGAAAATTGGTGCTACTTGTACTGAAACTATAAGCACACATTAAAGTGAGGTCCTTCCAATATTTGGCTTCTGGTTATCACAGCCTCCTTATTTTTGCAGGCTCCCCACCTTTGGCCCAGATTGCTAGGAACCACAGTTAGATGTCCAAAGCAGGGGACAATCAAGTAGGTGGCCACCTATATGGGATGATTTCAGAAGGTCTGTCTACTCCAACACTACCCCTACTAACACCTGCAGCAATTCTTCTATCACAGACTTCTTGAAGAGAAGGACCATTTCCTGTCCATCAATAAAGGCCTAAGAGAGCTGACTGTGCTCCTAACTGGCAGTATCATCAAGGACCCGCCACTTTCCTCTCCAGGATTCACATTCTTCCTTTGTAGGATGAAGAGATTGAACATGATGACTTTTAAAATCCTGCTTTGCCCTAACCTTCCATGAATGAGACTAAAGAATTGTTGAATTGTCTGAATGAATGAATTTGTGTTTTTCCATTTGGGTTAGGAAATCCCACTAAGAGAGACAATAAATGATAACCTATTAATATTTAGCATAAATTCATATTTCTGATGGCTAAAAATAGGATCTTGTCAAATGAGAGGCCCTATAGAATGTTGGAGTATGAGGGGAAAGGAAGGAAAAATTGTCTAAGCAGGAGGCAGGTCTCATGAGAAAAAGCCTGTTGGGAGAGTAGGGACTGGGGCTGAGATGGTGGAATAAAATCTATGCGAGCTAGGGGACCTACTGGAATTTTAGAAATCTGGAGGATTTGGAGACAAAGAGGGGCATTTTGGTTCATTTAACAAACATTTGTTGAGACTATACCATATATCAGGCACTTGGCTAAGTAGAATGGATACAGTAATGAGTAAAATCCAGCCCCTGATCTTCAGGAATTCACAGTCAGAGACTGAGAGGGAAAAGCAACATTTCAGTAAGTGAAGTGAGTGAAGTCACTCAGTCATGTCTGACTCTTTGTGACCCCATGGACTGTAGCCTATCAGGCTCCTCCATCCATGGGATTCTCCAGGCAAGAGTACTAGAGTGGATTGCCATTTCCTTCTAGGAGATGTTAATTACATAGCAAGTCAGGCTGATGACAAAGAATCTGCCTGCAGTGCGGGAGATCTGGGTTCGATCCCTGGGTTAGGATGATCCTCTGGAGACGGGAATGGCTACCCACTCCTGGAGAATTCCATGGACAGAGGAGCCTGGCAGGCCCCAGTCCATGGGGTTGCAAAGAGTCGGACACGATTGAGGAACTTTCACTTTCACTTAAGAGTGCAGACTTTGAGTCAGACTGCTTGGATTTGAATCCCAGCTGTGCTCCTTATTAGTTGTGAGACGGGAAAATTTTTTAACCTCTCTCTGTTTCCATTTCTTCACTGATAAAATGGGGACATAATAGTACCCTATTTGTGGGGTTGTTACGAGGCTTGAGTGAGTTGCCAGAAGTGAAGTGAAGTCGCTCAGTCGTGTCCGACTCTTTGCGACCCCATGGACTATAGCCTACCAAGCTCCTCTGTCCATGGGATTTTCCAGGCAATAGTACTGGAGTGGACTGCCATTAACAGACTCTAAGTGTGTTATTACTAAATGAGCTCTGGAGGCAGGCAATAGGGACTGTGGGAGAGGAGATCAGGGAAATCTCAAGAGGCAAGTGTGTCCCCTATATAATCGGTGGTTACTCTGCGTCTTTGCTTTTATTTCCCTTTGTCTTTCCTGGGTCTCTACCAAACGATATGCTTACTCACCTCACCGCACAGGGCCACTGATTAACCATTAGGAGCTGGTGGAGTAAATGTCTCACACCCTCAGTTCCCTTTAATAAGGAAGCGTGGCCTCCAGGAAACAGAGCCATTTTATCCTTTCTTCTTGACCTGTGTACTTCCCTTCAGCCACCTCCATCAGTCTTCCTCACTGTCCCCTTCGTCGAGCTCCTGTACTGAGGTCCTTTGCCCAGAACGCTCACATGTCTCATCATGGTCTGAGCAGTGGGTGTCGCTAGTCTCCAGCTTTTTTCTCTCCTGGGGCACTTGCTGGTCTCCTTTCCTCTGGGTGCAGTGCGCTCCCTCTCCGCAACAGCCAGTGATGTCAGGAAAATCAGGAAGCAGATACAGATTCAGGGCAAGGAACTAAGAATGCTATAGTGTGGGAGCCCAAAAGACACTGGCCCAGGAAAGAGAGAGGCACCCCGACTCTGCCTCTAGCCTGCTGTGTGACCCAGGCAAATTTCCTTTCCTGGGTGGGAAAAGGAGAGTGTTGGATGAGGTCAGTAGTTTGCAAACTCTTCACCACCATGGACCTCTTGTATTGGTTTTATCTGCATGAACGTTGTTTTGAAAGATTTGATCTCCCTTTCCCCTAACCCCGGAGTTTTAAAGAATTTATTTCTCCATATGTAATTAATCAGAGACTTTAATCAGCAAGAGAGAGCTTGATAACACAGAACTGACAAAAGCTTAACGAAAACATAAATAAATCAGACTTAAAAAAATTGGGGGTATAGTTGCTTTACAATGTTGTGTTAATTTCTGCTGTACAACGGAGTGAATCAGCTATATGTGCACATATATCCCCTCCCTCTTGGAACTCCTTTCCTCCTCATCCCACCCATCTAGGTTATCACACAGCACCGAGCTGAGCTCCCTTTGCTATACAGCAGATTCCCACTAGTTTTCTATTTTACGCATAGTTGTGTATATATGTCAATCCCAATCTCCCCAATTCATTCCCCTCTCCATTTCCTTCCTTCCTTCCATCCCCACCCCACACGTCCATTCTCTACATCTATGTCTCTATTCCCGTCCTGCAAATAGACTCACCTGTAATAAATCAGACTTTTAAAGGGAGTTTTGTCATAGGTTCTTGGTAAGCATACAAAAATGACTCTGGCTCTCTCATTGTCCATTTAGTATATTCCTGAGAATGTATGGTCTCTGGGCTGGAAGAACTTGGTCTCTAAAGTTTCTTCTATTCCACAGATGTTCTAAACTTGTGACAACCTTTGGTGGTCACTGAGTTGAAATGCCCGGAGGCTGGAGATCTAGCCAGAAGAGGCATGTGGGGGCTGCCTGCAGTTCTGTGTACAGTACAATTCACCTCTGGCCACTTTGATGCCATCATTCAAAATTGGTGTTACTTTCTCAGAGGTTAAATTGAGTCTATCTTAACTGAGTTTATGAAATTAGTTTACTAACCACAATAGCATGTGCCAAGTCTCCCAGTAGCTTATGGAGGCAATAATAAGGCAGGCACAGAGTTTTTAGTCTCTTAATCTTCTAACCCTATTCATATACCTCACAAAAAATGATACCCTAATAATGAATCATTTTTGCTATTGTAAATAGCTAAAGTTCTCTGGTATTTTATAGCATTGATAAAACCATGAATTAACTGATGAAATATTTTTAAATTTATTTTTAGTTGAAGGATAGTTGCTTTACAATATTTTGACTTCTGCCATACTGATGAAATATTTTTTGAGCCAAGGACTGTGCTAGGCATTGCAGAATGGTCTACAGTATATATAAGGTGTAGGTTAACTGCATTTCTACAAAAACATTTTTAGCAGATAAGCCTTTCCATGGGGCTTTCCAAGTGATGCAAGTGGTAAAGAACACACTGCCAAAACAGGAGATGTAACAAATGCAGGCTTGATCCCTGGGTTGGGAAGATCCCTTGGAGGAGGGCATGGCAACCTGCTCCAGTATTCTTGCCTGGAAAATCCCATGGACGAAGGATCCTGGTGGGCTATGGTAGGGTCGCAGAGTTGGTCATGACTGAAGTGACTTAACATGAGCACAAGCCTTTTCATATGGTGTGCATTAGAGGTTTTGTTCCTATTTTCACTTATGGGGAAACACAGAAGAGAGATGAGGAGAAAAGAGAGACTGGAAAAGGAAACTAATGGAGCTAGAGGTTGCTTACTGTTGCCAAGGGAGCTGATCCGACAAAGAAGTTAGGACATTGACTTCTGCTTCTTGAGGCTGCAGTCCACTGCACCTGTTGGGCATCATTGTTAGCAGAGGTATAAAAAGAGATGTTGAGTGCAGACCAGAAATACTTCAATACGTCTAAACAAGAAATATTTCTTGCCTATCTACCATATGCCAAACCCTGTGTGAAAATACAATCCCAAATAAGTCCCGATCCTTGTCTTTAAGGAATTCTGAAGCCCAAGGAGAAGTCACACGGGGAAAGACGTGACTTTCATATCTCCGGATGAAAAGTGCCACAGAAGCACCCAGAAGCACACAGAGAGAAAGATGAATTCTGTCATGGTTATTGAGGCCATCTCATAGAGCAAGTGACATTGAGGCTGGACCTTGAAGTAAGTTTCAGCCAAATTACTTAGGGCATTCCAGGCTGTGAACATTCATAGTCAGCTGGACTTGAAGGGAGGGTAAAGGTGAGAAACTGAAGATGAGACCAGCACTTAGGCCATATTGAGGAGAATCGAGTACTGTTATAGGGCATGGCTTTATTTAAAATATTTAAGTATATTTCCCCCAGAACTCAACAGGGTATGTTTCTCAGGAGGTAGCCAAGCCAATGAATAGACAGATATTCAGTAATTATGAAAACCATATTTTAGATGTTGACAAGTAATAGGTAAGGAGTTCTATTTAGAAGCATTTTTACTTTGTCTTCTTGAACATAATCTTAGAATCCCTATAAATTTTTCATTTTGTGTAATAGCCAAATTCAGACTTAAATAGAAGACAGTAGGGAAAACCGCTAGACCATTCAGGTATGACCTAAATCAAATCCCTTATGATTATACAGTGGAAGTGAGAAATAGATTTAAGGGCCTAGATCTGAAAGATAGAGTGCCTGATGAACTATGGACTGAGGTTCATGACAATGTACAGGAGACAGAGATCAAGACTATCCCCAGGGAAAAGAAATGCAAAAATGCAAAATGGTTGTCTGGGGAGGCCTTACAGATAGCTGTGAAAGAAGAAAAACAAAAAGCATAAGAGGAAAGGAAAGATGTAAGCATTTGAATGCAGAGTTCCAAAATAGCAAGAAGAGATAAGAAAGACTTCCTCAGCGATCAATGCAAAGAAATAGAGGAAAAGAACAGAATGGGAAAGACTAGGGATCTCTTCAAGAAAATTAGAGATACCAAGGGAACATTTTATGCAAAGATAGGCTCGATAAAGGACAGAAATTCTATGGACCTAACAGAAGCAGAAGATATTAAGAAAAGGTGACAAGAAAACACGGAAGAACTGTACAAAAAAGATCTTGAAGACCAAGATAATAACAATGGTGTGATCACTCACCTAGAGCCAGACATCCTGGAATGTGAAGTCAAGTGGGCCTTAGAAAGCATCACTATGAACAAAGCTAGTGGAGGTGATGGAATTCCAGATGAGCTCTTTCAAATCCTGAAAGATGATGCTATGAAAGTGCTGCACTCAATATGCCAGCACATTTGGAAAACTCAGCAGTGGCCACAGGACTGGAAAAGGTCAGTTTTCATTCCAATCCCAAAGAAAGGCAATGCAAAAGAATGCTCAAACTACTGCACAATTGCACTCATCTCACATGCTAGTAAAGTAATGCTCAAAATTCTCCAAGCCAGGCTTTAGCAATACATGAACCGTGAACTTCCTGATGTTCAAGCTGGTTTTAGAAAAGGCAGAGGAACCAGAGAGCAAATTGCCAGCATCTACTGGATCATGGAAAAAGCAAGAGAGTTCCAGAAAAACATCTATTTCTGCTATATTGACTATGCCAAAGCCATTGACTGTGTGAATCACAATCAACTGTGGAAAATTCTGAAAGAGATGGGAATACGAGATCACCCTGACCTGCCTCTTGAGAAATCTGTATGCAGGTCAGGAAGCAACAGTTAGAATTGGACATGGAACAACAGACTGTTTCCAAATAGAAAAGGAGTACGCCAAGGCTGTATACTGTCACCCTGCTTATTTAACTTCTATGCAGAGTACATCATGAGAAACACTGGGCTGGAGGAAGCACAAGCTGGAATCAAGACTGCCGAGAGAAATATCAGTAACCTCAGATATGCAGATGACACCACCCTCATGGCAGAAAGTGAAGAGGAGCTAAAAAGCCTCTTGATGAAAGTGAAAGAGGAGAGTGAAAAAGTTTGCTTACAGCTCAACATTCAGAAAACGATCATGGCATCTGGCCCCATGACTTCATGGGAAATAGATGGGGAAACAGTGGAAACAGTGTCAGACTTTATTTTTTTGGGCTCCAAAATCACTGCAGATGGTGATTGCAGCCATGAAATTAAAAGAAGCTTACTCCTTGGAAGAACCTAGATAGCATATTCAAAAGCAGAGACATTACTTTGCCAACAAAGGTCAGTCTTTTCAAGGCCATGGTTTTTCCTGTGGTCATGTATGGATGTGAGAGTTGGACTGTGAAGAAGGCTGAGTGCTGAAGAACTGATGCTTTTGAACTGTGGTGTTGGAGAAGACTCTTGTGAGTCCTTTGGACTGCAAAGAGATCCAACCAGTCCATCCTAAAGGAGATCAGTCCTGGGTTTTCATTGGAAGGACTGATACTGAAGCTGAAACTCCAATACTTTAGCCACTTCATATGAAGAGTTGACTCACTGGAAAAGACCCTGATGCTGGGAGGGATTGGGGGCAGGAGGAGAAGGGGATGACAGAGGATGAGATGGCTGGATGGCATCACTGACTCAATGGACATGAGTCTGAGTGAACTCCGGGAGTTGGTGATGGACAGGGAGGCCTGGCATGCTGTGATTCATGGGGTCGCAAAGAGTCGGACATGACTGAGTGACTGAACTGAACTGAACTGATGTATTAAAATCACACATTTTATAAGCATTTAAATAATTAAACATATTTCAGGTCTGTCATAGGAATAGTCACTTTATAGAAACAACTTATACCATCAGAAACATAGTTATTAATGTGTTCATTAATAACCATATGTTACTCTCTTAAGAGTTTTATCATTGGGCTTACTAAGTATAAATTAACTGTATTTGTAATAATTACATGAATAAATACAATATTATTAATGTTTTATGGTAAGTATTAAATTCTGCTGAAAGAGGTATATGTTGAGCTGTCTATAGGAAGTTAAATAAAGACACCTAGATTGTGGTATGTGTTGTGTGAGTGTGTGAAAGGGAGAAAACAGAATAGTAATACATTGAGAAGAGAGGCTTGGGAATTAAGGAAGCTCCTTGAGGTTAGTTTGTGAAAGCAAATACCAGCTGAAAAACTAAAGCAAGAGGTACTTCCCTGGCAGTCCAATGATTAAGACACTGCACTTCCACTATAAGGGGCGAGGGTTTCATCCTTGGTCCAGGAACTGAAAAAACAAAAGCAAGAAAAGAATCAGAGAGGGAAGAATGCATGAATTTTACAATGAAGAAAAGAAAGGAAATTTTTAGCAGTTTAAGAAAATACAAGTAAATATACATAAAGCATGCCCAAGAGTCTGTGTTCATAGTATATACAGTAGGTTAGACACTGCATTACTGAATTTGTACATTATGCAATAAATATTTAAGCACTTGCTATGTCCTAGGCACATACATGGTTATTTCTTCCTTTCTTGGTATTTTTACTTTATGCATTTAACAGAAGAAACACTGTAGAATTGTCTACAATAACTTGAACTTTTCCCCATGGTATTAAAATTGAAAGATTTTTTTTTTTACATTTTTAAATACATTATGTCAGAGCCAGGGTGTGAATATGGGTGAGTTTTAAAATAACCAATGGGCTGACTCTTTTGTGAATGAGTGGTGCCATTTTTTTTTTCATCTCAGTCCAAAGCACTCTCTCACGATTTAGTTTCTGAGACACACCACTGTCCTTATTCATTCATTCATTTTCTATTAGACCTCAGGTGCAATGAACTGAATTGGTCACACTCCTCAGTGCATGGCTGCTCACCACTTGTTTACTCAAGGACTTTTAAAACTTTTCTATTCCCTTCCCCATCTTTTCATCTCTTCTCTATTCTTTGCCTCTGCCCCATGAGTCCCTCCTCCTATGTGTGTTCTTTTAATTGGGGTATAGTTACTTTTATAATGTTGTGTTAGTTTTTGCTGTACAACAAAATGAATCAGCCACAGGTGTACATATATCCCCTCCCTCTGGGAACTCCCTCCTTGCTGCTCATCTAGGTCACCACAAAGCACCAAGCTGAGCTCCCTGTGCGATACAGTAGACTCCCACTAGCTATCTATTTTACACGTTAGTGCACATCATGCTCCTTTTAAAAAAAAAATCTATCTTTTCTATTTAATTTTTCTTCATTTATTAGGTCTAGGTTAGAGGACTCACCAGAATGGCAGCTGAACTGGTTACTCTGACCTCATTTTACTGACAAATCAGGAAATGGGCAAAGCACTGCAGAAAGTACTCATCAGAGGAAGAAAATGTGGGCTGAGTGGCTCCCTGGTTCCTGCCTTGTTCTCGTCACAGAGACTTGCTTGTGAAGCTCAGTGCTCTCAGCATCTCCTGAAGACTGAGGAAGTCTCCAGATCACAGGAAGGCAGAACTGGGGGCTCACTGCCTTTTGCCCCTTTTGGCCTGGAGGATCACGACCAAGGTTAGGGGAAGAGGTTGCCTCAGGCATCTCAGCCCAGACTCTACGATGACCTGTAAGAGAGCTGGGGTGGGACTGGTTGGTGTGAGAGAGCCTCAAAGGTCAAGGTTTCTGTTTGGCAATAATATTCTTCTTTCCAGATATCTTAGATATTTGGAGATTTTTTTTCATGCTATTCCCCTATTGAAGAAGAGGAAATGAGCTTTTGTGGATTAATGTTTAGCAGAGACTCAAAGCTTGGCAGAGGCCGTGTGATACCCCATGATCTGTGTGACACAGGCCTATAGCCTCCTGGGCTTCCTGTGTGTCAGCAGCATATTTCCTGAGATCCTCTCCAGGGCAGTTCTAAAGGACCATCATAACACATTGTATGTAATGGTCTCCTCCCACTGCATGGAACAGACAGCTTGAACACCTACGAGATAAGGGACAGAGACAAAAGCCGAATGGGGAAGGAGGGGCTGAGGAAGACATGTTTTTAAGCCCTGACTCAGCTCTATTTTCCGTCGAGTCACTTTCGGTCTCAGTATTCAGTTCTATCGGCCCCGAGAGGTCACTGGGGACAGCTACTTTGACTCTTGCAAACTGAGCTGAGGGTGTGGCTGCCGTGACAGCTGGAGTTAAGAGTGTGGCTGGACGGGGGCCCAGGCTCAGCTGTGCCTGTGGTGACAAGGACACAGCCGCAGTCGCCTCCCGCCTCCCTCTCCTGACTCTTCCCTACTCAGAGAGCGCGCCAACAAAGGATCCCACCCAGTGGCCTCCTGCAGCAGGCGAGGGGGGCAGTGGAGCCCACAGCAGAGGGTGAGCAGGGGGTGAAGAGGGTTTGCATCTGCAATGTCCAGTGAGGCTCAGGCCCCACTCCTGCAGGAGGACACGCATCTCCAGCCCAGAGGCTGGGTGGGCACCAGGAGTTTTACAGTAGGGCGACTTGGGCAGAATGACCCTCCTTGGTGAACTCTTCTGTGATTTCTTATTGTTGTTCAGGGTCATGTGAACTCGGACAGGGGTCCAGCTTAGCCCTCTGGGGGCACTTCAGACTGGTGTACAGAGGTGACCCCTCTGTCATCAGAACTTGGTGACCAGCTACAGCTGCTGCATGCAAGGTCCTCCCCAGATTACACAACCCATGTCAGACCACAGTAAGCTCTGTCCTGACATGAAACAAGAGCTCAGAACTGTGAAAGGTGACCATTTTCCCATTTTATGTGCACAAGAGCACTTCTCATAAACAAAGTAGTATGAATTTGTTTTTAAGTCAGTTTCTGAGAATTTCACAGACCAAATCAATTGACCTAGATAGACATTACCAGATCCCACTTCCTCTATTGGCTGTGGGACTCTGGGCAAGTTATTTGAGCCTCAGTTTCCTCCTTTGTAAAATGCGAGTAAAAACTGCCAACTCACCTCGGAGGGTTATTATAAGGATTAAATGAGTTCCGCCAAGTAACAAGCTCATCACAGAGCCCGAGATATTCACTGAGCTATAAATGTTAGCTCACACTATGATTTTTACTTACCTCTGTTCCATGCTTTACAAGAGAAAACACATTAGCCATGAGATTTCACCAAGAAATCACTACTACCCACCTTCAGAGTGATGTTGGGATCAACTGGGCCACTAGGAAAATCAGCCAATCAGAACTCAGCAAGGACTTCCTTATAAGGCATGTGTCCCCCAGATGGGTGGGCTCCCACCAGCTATCAGAACCCCATAACTGAGCAGTGGTGGTGAATGGAATACTTTTGAAGGTAGCATAGAGCAATTGAAAAAACAAGTGACCCATCAATAGCAAGCAATTACAAAATGTTTAATTTATTACAAGAATATCTGCAAGTGGGAGGGGATGAAACATGGGCAGATTCCAAACCAGCTTGTTCAAAAGGGCAAAGTGGGCACCAGGGGAAAATGGTTTGTTTCCCAAGGGCCTTCTTCTGAGGACTCCCTGCTTTTTAGTGCCTTCTCCTGGGAAATACCAAGGGGCTTCGGGTGCCATTCTGACAGGCACCTGGAGGTGTTTCTAGTGTTGTCCCAAATAAGATGAAACATGCCTCTTATTTAAAGCTTGGAAACTTTTCCAGGAGGCTAGGCTTCTCTTGTTTGGATTAGAAGAGTGAGCATTTTTTTTTTTTTTAACAGCTTGTTTGAAGAGAAATGTCAGCTTTGGGATAAAGGTATGGAAAAACAGAGGACAAGGGTTTACAAGCGATACCTCTTAGGCTAGTAGACCAACAGGATTGGGGGCTGCCTTTGAATATCCTGACTCTGCACATCCTGGCTTCTATATCACCTCACTGCACCATTAAGTTTGAAGAGAGGAATGAGAGGCAGTTAGGAGCAGTGGAAAGAAAAGTAGCTTTCATTCGCATGGCCTTTTGCAGTTTACAAAGATTTTTTAAGGATGTGTTCATGAGCACCTCCCAACAACCCTGAGATGAGGAAGGATCACTGTTCCCACCTAGCAGGTGATGGAACTAAACTTGACTTGCTTACCTTTAAGAGCTCTGGGTTCACAGCCTGGTTGTGCTACTCATTTTGTGTAACCAGAGACAAGTCGTTTAACTTCTTTTCAAAAATTATCTAATTCTTTATTTGGCAGCATCGGGTCTTAATTGCATCATGCAAGATCTGTTGTGGCACACAACTCTCTAGTTGTGGCACAAGGGCTCAGTAGTTGTACACAGGCACTGGAACGTGCTGGCTTAGTTGCCCCGTGGCATGTGGAATCTTAGTTCCCCCACCAGGGATCAAACCCAAGTACCCTGTGTGGCAAGGTGGATTCTTAACCACTGAACCACCAGGGAAGTCCCTGTTTAACTTCTTTAGTGTCAGTTTCCTCTATAAAATATGGGGGTTGGATTAGCTGATCTTAAAGATCCTTTCAGTTCTAATGTTCTCCAACTCCTCTTCTCAGCTTATAAACCACGGTTAGTGAACGTCCATTCCATACAGATGGCCATTCCATTCAAGGACTCCCATCTCAGATGGAAACATTTGAGTTCCCCTCTCCTCCGTGCTGCTATGGACACTTAGGCACCCACTTAAACACTAGAAGCTTCGGAGACTCTTCCTCCCTGCCATTTATACTTACTGAGGAGCCAAGGCGCTCAGAGCTTCTGCCACTGTGGTGCCCCAAGGAAAGTGGGTTCTGCCCACCATGGTGGTGCAGAGGAAAGGATATCCAGGCCTGTGCTGAGGCTGTGCTTGGTGAAGATGGCATCCCATACTGGAAGGCAGGATGACTTCTGTTGGAATCAGACTTTAAAGGTTGCTTGAGTTGTGTAGTGTTCAGGTACTACAGGTAACTGCATTGTGAGTTCAATGGGCTCTTGTGTGATAACCCAGAAGCCTCACCCTCCTGTTCATTGTTACTCTGAGGCAAGCATGCTAAATTTCAACACACGTGGTTCAGGAACACACAACCTATCTGTAGGCGGTGCACTGTCCTGACTTGTAACTTCACCATCGTTCTTTTTTTCTTTTTTAATATTTATTTATGGCTGTGTTAGGTCTTGGTTGCAGCATGCAGGATCTTCATTATGGCATGCGTTCAATAGTTATAGTGCTCAGGCTTAGTTGCCTTGGATGCAGCCTTTGGGATCTTAGTTCCCCGACCAGGGATTGAACCTGAGTCTCCTGCATTGGAAAGCTGATTTTTAACCCCTGGACCACAGGAAGTCCCTTCACCATCATTCTTAACCTTTCAGGGTTGTGTTTTCCCAGTCTCGGGTCCAGAGCCCAGCATATAAGCATGCTCAATAAATGATCTCAGATGGCTGCCATTCTCTTTAACCATTCTCCTCATTGCCGAGTGGCAGCATTCCCCCAAAGTCTTTATAAGACTAAGCAGCATGTCAGCTTCAGGTTGTAGATGCACAGTGGGAGGGAAAGGGACTTAGGCCGTGCAGTGGATCGCACCCTAGTGTTTCGATACTGATGCCACGCCTGTCCTGGCTCCAGTTAGACACAGCCCTGGACTGGGAGGGGTGCGGGAAATTCTTGGCCTTCTCAGTAGCATTTCTTATCTAGTGCTGGCCTCACTTGCCATAAAACAAGGGGGTAGGAAGTGTTTGGGGCTTAAAAGTTCAGAGTCCTGAGCTCAGAATGACTACTCTTACTTTTCAAATATCTGTAGAACTGTTCCCCATGAAAGTTTATAAACTCTGCTAGCCAACACAAGATGGTCAAATATGTATTTCAACTCCTTGTGCTTGCTAAGAGTGCACAACATAACAGGAGGAACAGGCGTTTATAAATAACTCTGATGCTAGGCAGACAGATAAGTGCTAGACCAGATACACTGGAGATGCAAGTGCAGTGTCTTGAGAGACTATTTTAGACTAGAGGATCTTAAAAGGATTCCCAAGAGACATGAGGTTAGACCTAGGCATCAGAGAAAAACAGATTTTCCTGGTAGGCTTGAGAGAAGGTAAGGAGGCTGCAGAAAGGAAGGAGAATAAGCGGAGAGGAAGGCGTGGGTCAAGCAGGAAGGTGGGGAGAGACAGGGGAAGCGCTGACCGGCTGGTATGGGTAGGTGTCCTGAGGAGAAAGCCAGAAAGGGTGGCTATAGTGTAACTGGGGAGAGGGCTGTAATGTAACTGAAGAAGGCTGTAGTATAACTGGGGATGAGGCTATGGTGTAACTGGAGGAGGCTGTAGTGTAACTGGGGAGGAGGGTGTTGTGTAATTGGAGAAGGTTACAGTGACTCTGTGGAGGAAGTGGGAACAGGCTTAGGAGTTGGACTTGAATCAGTGAGGGTCCACTGAAGGGGCTGAAGGCGGGAGTGCCATGCCGTGCCACATTTGTGTTCCAGGGAGTCACTGCAGCTTCAGAATGGAGGATGGGCTCATGTTGGGTGATGGAGCCTGGACACCTGAGCAGAAGCCTGGGCAGCATGTTTGGGCATCTAAAATTAGACGGGCAGAAATGTTGGATGAGAGGAAGAGACACCACGATGCGCTTGTTAAAGATTGTTGTAGTTCAGACATGTGTGTTTTTAAAGATGATCTTACATGAACACAGCCACTGTTCTTCCGGTAACCCTTTCATGAGATGTTCCCCTGCTCAGAAAGTTACAGCAGTTCCCTGTTGCCTATAGGATCAAATCCAGGTTTTCCCTACTGACCTTCAGAGTTGTCGATTAACTCAGTCCTTCATGGTTTCCTCCCCACTGTAGTTCTCTTCGGACCAGGAGAGCCTTCTCTGGTCCTGCCAGGGTTCCTGGCCCTGCAGGGCTCTCTCCTCTCAAGTGAGGCCATGTAACACCCCATCTGCATCTCCCACATAGGCTTGGAAAGATTGGCCCACATATAATTTAGTTCCAGTTCCTGCTCCATTCAGCATATCCCTTCCTGCTAGGGCAGTCTGGGCCTCACACTCATCCTCCCTGAGCTATGACGGAAGGGAGACTAACAGCTCATCCAGTCCCACAGGAGGAAGGGACCGACATGGAGCGAAGTGGGTAAGGCCCAGCCACATATCGCTCCCTGCCTCACAATTTGATTAGGGCTGCTCAGGTGGGCCAGTTGCCTATATGAGCTTACAGGACGTTGTATTCAAAGAGCTGCACAATACAAAAGGACTTTCAATACATTGACCTAGACCTGACCAGCCTCTTTTTGATGTAAAAATGGAGTACACGGTTGGAAAGACTTGCTCTTTCCATTTGCTTCTTGGTCGGGTACCTACAGGGCTTCTTCTGTTCAGTGGTAAAGAATCTGCCTGCAGCGCAGGAGATGCAGGAGACATGGGTTCAATCCCTGGGTTGAGAAGATCCCCTGGAGGAGGGAATGGCAACCTACCCCAGTATTCTTGCCAGGAAAATCTGAAGGACAGAGGAGCCTGTCAGGTTACAGTCCATGGGGTCACAAAGAGTTGGATATGACTGAGGCAACTGAGCACAGCATTATGATAGTGCTAGTTTCTATAACAAAAAATGGTGGTGTAACACAAATGTAGATTGATTTCTTGATCGTGTAATTGTTCAGTGTGCATGTTTCTCATTGGTGGGTTGCAGCATTCCTTCACGCTGTCTTGTGGCTCCACTCTTTCCTAGAAACTCAGAGTTCTTAACATTCATATGGCAGACAGGAGAAGAAAATGTGGATTTCCCTCATCAGCTTCTTAAAAGTCTCCAGCCTGGAAATGACATCATTTCTACTCATATTCCCTGGGTGATAGTTACATAGATACAAGAGATGCTAGGGAATGAAATCTACCCCATTGTCAGTGCCATACTCTATGAATACTGGGTGGACCACTAGCCATGACCAAGAGACTCAGAACAACACATCACAGGCACCCACAGGGGCACAGAGGCAGGGGCTTAAGCATGAGGGAGGGGGAGACCCTGTCCCAGGGCCTTGGAATTTCCACTCGTTCTCTTTCTGGGGACAGCAGTTGTTCAGTACAACTTATTTTGAGAAACTATAATCCTTGAGTCAGAAGGTGGTGGCTTCAGGAATCTATATTGGGCAGGAGGTGGGGAAGCAATGTGAGGAGAGAATGATGGGGCTGTGGTATGTGGTGGTGTTAGAGGTGGAGGGTAGGTGGAAGTCTTGGGCAAGAAAGCCAACTTCACTGCCACCATCAGGCACCCTGCCTCCTGGCAAAAGGCCCTCGGAGGTACTTGTTTTCAGGAATCAAATCCTACTTCTCTGAAGCACCTGTTCCTAACAATGTTTCAGGGTTTATTTTTACTCAATGTTAGCGACTTCCGCCCTCTGCAAAGTTCTGAAGAAGCTATAGATTAAAGTGGGACCAGGCATCGGGTCTACCTTATCAGAGGGAAACATCTAGAACCACCGTATTCCCTTCCCTTCACCTCTCAGGAAAGCCTGCCTTGGGTCAAAAGGAAGTGAGGCTCCTATATTGCGGGGTGGTGGCAGCTGCAGGGTTCTCTCTATGCACAGGTTGTCAATGGTGGAGTTGCCCCAACCGGACCGGCACCTAGTGGGCGAGCTCTACTTGACCTCATTTCCCCCATTGTGTATCCTCTGCTCTTCCCGGTCCTAGGCACATACCATGTTCATTCTTTCAATGAGGGCTGGGCATGGGCCAACCAGGCAGTTTCCCAAAGTTCCATTTACAAGAATTACGGAAACATGTCCAGGTTGTTAACTATCCCTGAATATTATGAAATGAAAGAAAATATGTTTATCAGAATATCTGTTTTGTTTTTAAATTAGAGGATATTTGCTTTACAATGTTGCGTTGGTTTCTGCCATACAAAAAATGAATCTACCATAAAAATACAGATGTCCCCTCTCTCATACTTCCCTCCCAACCCTCCTCAGAATATCTCTTAAGGAGAATACTAAATGTGTTTCATTCATTTACTATGGGGCTTTCCTGGTGGCTCAGTGGTAAAGAATCCACCTGCCAATGCAGGAGATATGAGTCTGATCCCTGGTCAAGGCATCTTCCTGGAGGGAAACAGCAACCCATTTCAGTATTCTCGTCTGGAGAATCCCATGGACAGAGGACTGTGGCAGGCACGCTGTAAGTAATATTCCTGACAGAAGCGTGGTGGACAGAGATAGCAAATGCAGAAATATCTATTTCAATGGGACTTCCCTGTAACTTAGTTGGTAAAGAGTCTTTAGTCTGCCTGCAATGCAGGAGACCTGTGTTCAGTCTCTGGGTTGGGAAGATCCTTTGGAGAGAGGAATGGCAACCCACTCCAGTATTCTTGCCTGGAGAATCCCGTGAACAGAGGAGCCTGAAGGTTACAGTCCATGGGGTCACAAAGAGTCGGACATGACTAGCGACTAACACACTTACTATTTCAATGAGAAGCAAATTTCCGCCCTCTTCGTGATAAAAGAATTTAATGCAGTCAGTCTTCCAGGCAAGTGGTTGACAAGCACCTCTCAGTTATGGTACCATATTGAAGGTTCAAGCTTCTGGGAAGTTGGATACTCAGTAGTGATGGTGGTCAGGTCAGCCTAGGTAAAGTCTCTTGCATGTTGTAGACGTTCAATAATCTTAACCCTGCCACCAGGATGAGGTTCCTAACCTCACTGAGCAAATACTGGGGTGACTTGGGGAAGAGGCTAACACTCAAAGGGCAAGATATCTTGTACACTGTTTGAGAGCCTCTTGCACTGTGCACACCTTTGGAAGAACATTCTCATGGAACAAATCTATTTCACATCCTGGGCCCATTATGACTGGTCCATTCATACACTTCTTTCCCAAAATTCTTTGTCACACATCTTTCAGTCTTATCTCTTCAAATTCCCTAACTATTTTTCCAAATCATTAGTCATTGTCTCTGAATTGGCTTCAATCCAGAGGTCAGGTCATTTCCTCTTCCAGACAAAGTGCATCCTGACAAGAACCAATCAGAGCTCTGCACCATGGTAGGATTTCTCTCTTATACAGTCCTTTAGGGCCACTCCTTAAATAGAAGTGTAAGCAGAATGTTATTTGTGACCCCTTATAGAACTGAAGGACTAATCTCGTCTCTCCAATATACTTGCAGGCCAGAACTATTCCTAAACTTTAACCAACTCATTAGCATTAGAAAGATGAACAGAAGAGATGAGTGGGATCTCAGGGCAGGCTACAATTTATCTATATGTACAAATACTGCCCTCTCTGATCTGCTAAGATGGAAGCGGGAGAGAGAAAACACCATTAAAGCCGCACGTGTAGTGGGACAGAGCACAGGCCTGGAGAGAAGGTGTGACTGGAACCGATTCTGAACCTAACTAGCTCTGAGGCTAGTGAAAACTCACTCTCTTATCTCACCTTCTAAAATGGGAATAAACACAACAGTGTTTTATTGTGGCAAATTGCCTTCTTTTTCAGTTATGCAGCGAGTATTTCAGAGACAGCCTGGCCCGTGGAGAGATTTGGGTTCTGGTCTCAGTTCTGCCATAATTCACTGAGTGACTCTGGGCAACACACACAAGATGGAAACTACAGGAAACCGGTTTTAACTAAAAAGAAAACTAAGTTTCTAACAGATCCATCTGAAGATTGGCTGGGCTGTCTTGGAAAAAGGTATAATGATAACTAATACTTATTAAGTAATCATTTGATACTAGATATTATTTCCTTAATTTATTCTTCACAACAAGCCTATGAGTTAGATACTATTATACTCTTTCCTAGATGAGAAACAAGAGCTAAAAGAGGTTTTATAAGTAGAAAGCTAGGCTCTGACTCGGTCTGAGAAGCCAGGCAAATTAAACCTAACCATTCCAGGGACTTTGTCAATGAAGTTTCAGGATAAGCTGGGCAACCACTGGCAGACAGCAGCAATTAGGAGGTTGGCCTAAACGACTGCTCAGCACTGAGGTTTCAGAATTCTTGATCCTCCAGGATTCAGTTTCCTGGAAAAAGCGAGTTAAATTTGATTGCTAGAGGCCTCTCCCTATTTAAAAAGCCTGTGGTTCACATGAGAGGGACAGAGGACAACAGAAAAGTCAGATGTGCTCTGACGTTCCGGGGCTTATGTGGGAAGACGAGTCATATACACATGCATCCATCTGCCCGTGACCCTGGGCTCTGCTGGGTGGGGAGAGAAGGTCAGCAGGGTGGACAGAAAGTGTTGGAAGGAGTGAGCAGGGGGCTCGGGATGGCAGGGTGTAAGTGGGTGCCAGGAAAAGGAAGCAGAAGAGCACACATTGGAAAAGCCAGAGGTGTTCTCCTTTGAAAGCTTAGCTGCCACCTGAGCTGCTCTCTCCACACCCTGACAGCTCCCAGCCCAGCTGTCAGAGGGCGCCTTTCACTCTCTACCAGCTGAAGTGCCCTGGCGGTCTGGACTCAACACCTCCACGCTCATGGTCTCCTGCATGAACCCGACACAGGAGGCCCAGAGAAAAGTCGGCATCACTTGGGCTGCCTCCCTCACCCAGAAAGCCCTTTGGCTTAAGGGCAGCTATAAATGTGAAGACAGAGGCTCCTGTGTGTGTGTGTGTGGGGGGTTGGGAGGGAGGGGGTATGTGTGTGTGCATGCATGCATATGTGTGTGCGTCTGTAGCAAATTTTAATTTTCTCCAAATCTTTAGACTATTTGAGGAATGGGGAAGAAGAGAGGCAAGTTAGTGGCAGTGAAGTCCTTGGTTAACTGGGGAGGGGAGAATAATTTCTTTCCACACTTTTAATTCCTTTCCCACTGAAAATCTGAACAGAAATAGGGGCTGTCATGCTTGTCAGTGGTGGGTGGGTGGGGGAACAGGGGAGCAGGGATGTTCTGGATAGAGGGACACAGGGGCCTAAGAGCAGCAAGCAGCCTGACTATTTCCAAGGCTGGAGCTCCAGATGCACTGCCTGGGGGAGGCGAGCTCTTGGGATAAAGCACTGTATAACCAGTGTCTGCTGGAGTGCTGTGGCACTGCCATGCTCAGTGGAAGTTTCCATCGGTGCCACTTCGCTGCGCACAAGTAGTACAGCAGAAGGACATGCCCTTTTGGAAACTAGTCTCTAGATTACGTGAGGCTGCCAAAGATTATGTGGAATTCAGGCAAATAACAGAGAACAACTTCAGTTCAACTTGGCAGATGTTTTCTGGCATCTTCTGCCTGCCCCACATTGTCCTAAATGCCTGAGGCACAGGGTCTTGGAGGTAAAGATGCATACAGGCAGACAAGACTGACACACAAGAAACTATGAGAATGCCTATACCTGCTGGACTTCTGAATGCTGTCAAATGTCAGGATTTGTGACCTGCACATCTATACTTATTCTAAGAGTGAACTGCCAACCTTGGCTTGGACTGAATGCTCTACAGTTCTGGGTAGAGTGATAAAAGCTAGATTTTCAGATTTAAATTTTCTGATTTGAAATTTCCAGATTTCAAACTGGAATCATTGGTTCAGTCTGGATTCCCCAGGGAGCAGAACCCGAGGCAGAGACTGATGTGATAACACTTTATCAGGGTGTACAGTTCCAGGAGCAAGAGTGGGAAGCAAGGACAGAGAAGCAGGGAAGGACTCAAAATAGGAAGACACATTATCGAACTGGGCATTGGTAAGTACAGTGGGCTGCTCAGCCCATTGTGGAGAACCCTAGTGACCAGGCCTTGGAACCATCAGGGGCGTGGTGGCAGGGGTGGAGGAGGGGCTTCTGTCTCCATTATCCAGAGGTGTACCCTGTGTTTGCACTGATGACCCCCCACTTCCGGTTGTCCATGTGCCAGTGTAGGTGCTGAGCAGAGCTCTACCACTGGGTCGGTAGGGCACCCTGGAGTGGGGTCAGATGCACCTTGGGTGGCTGATCAACACCCACTGACAATTGAAATAAGAGGCAGGCAAGGCAGAGAAGGCAATGGCAACCCACTGCAGTACTCTTGCCTGGAAAATCCCATGGACGGAGGAGCCTGGTAAGCTGCAGTCCATGGGGCCGCTAAGAATTGGACACGACTGAGTGACTTCACTTTCACTTTTCACTTTTATGCATTGGAGAAGGAAATGGCAACCCACTCCAGTGTTCTTGCCTGGAGAATCCCAGGGACGAGGGAGCCTGGTGGGCTGCTGTCTATGGGGTCGCACAGAGTTGGACTTGACTGAAGCAACTTAGCAGCAGCAGCAGCAAGGCTGACAAGGGGCTCCCTCCCTAGTGACTCAGTTGGTAAAGGATCTGCTTGCAAATCAGGAGACTGCCTGCAGGAAACCTGGGCTCAGTCCATGGCTCAGGAAGATCCCTTGGAGAAGGAAATGGCAACCTACTCCAGTATTCTTGCTTGGGAAATACCACGGACACAGGAGCCTGGTGGGCCACAGTCCGTGGGGTCATGAGAGTCAGACGACTTAGCGACTAAACCACCACCACCAAGGCGGATAGGATCTGAAGTGATACGTAAAGGGGTCTAATATACTCATTACCCTCTCCTGGAATTAATTCTGTTGAATAAATAAATAAACGTTCACAGAGAGCTGAAACCTCTTAATTATCTCTGGCATCCTTCTCCTACCACCATCCCCACTTCATTCCTCACCAGCCACCAAGTCCCATTGGTTGAGGCTCTGTCTGTGGCCCCTCACTTCATCCCCAGATCAAAGGGGATGGATGGTCAGCCTCGATAGTCTTCCCTCCACAGCCCACTGGCCTTAGTTGACTTCAAGAACAGCACTGATCACCCGGCTCCCCAGATGCCCAAAGAAACTCAGAGCTCCTTACCACCTACAAGGTGAAAGGCACACTTTCAAGAATCTTCTTACCCCTTGCCCTCATCTTCCCCCTCAATGTTCCTTTCTGGGCCCTCCCAGCTCCTGGAACATTCCATCCTATTTCTTCCCACTAGAAAGTCTTCTCTCTCTACATAGTAAAATCTTACTCATCTTGCACACCCGAGTTCAAGGGGCACCTATTTGGTGACTGTTTTCCTGAGCTCTCCCTCTCCTGAGGTCCTCTCCTTTCTCTGAGAACTACACTGCTGCTTTCCTCTCATTCACCATTCTGTGCTTCTGCGCTGTGCTTTAGCATCATTCTCCCTCTCCCACTAGGTCTGAGCATCTGAGGGCAGGCTTCTCTCCCGCTGATGACCTTCTAAATCATCCAAACAGTGCCTGGTGGTCCATGGCCCTGACCTGACGTGGAGCGGGCACTGTCCACACCCACCACACTGAGGGTGCAGGTCATGCCTCCCACGCTCCCTCAGAAGCTCAGCTATTTCCAGAGACACAGCTGGCAGACCATCCACCGTCACGTAGTCGGCAGCCCAGACCCTGGGGTGGGTGCCTCCTGCTTAGTCTTATTCCATTTAAGGGTGGCAGTCAGAGCCCAAACAAAGAAAAATGTTCCCAGGCATGAGAACTGCGGAAATGAAGAGAGGCAGCTCCTGGCAGCTGCCCCAGGGAGACACCAAATTTAGCCCAAAGGTTGAATATAAATATAATTTAAATGTTTTAATTACAAAAATAACATAACATTAAAATACTTTAGAAAATAAGGAGAATTAAAGCACCCCCACAGATCTACCATACTGGCATGACTGTTTTCATTTTTGTTCTTTTCAGGCCTTTGTTCTTATAAATACCTATTTTATACGTTATAATCATAGCATAAGTACAATTTTGTGTGTTGCCTTTGTACTAAAAATATATATGATAAGCTAGGTTTCCCTGGTGGCTCAGATGGTAAAGATTCTGCTTGCAATGTGGGAGACCAGGTTTGATTCCTGGGTCAGGAAGATCCCCTGCAGAAGGGCATGGCAACCCATTCCAGTATTCTTGTCTGGAGAATCCCATGGACAGAAGAGCCCCGCAGGCTACAGTCCTTAAGGTTGTAAAGAGGTGGACACGACTGAGCGACTAACACTAGGTGAAGCCCACTGTAGACTGAGAGATGAGTGTTTGTATCACAGTTCTGCCACCTACAAACTGTGCAGCTTATTGCATCTTTCTGTTTCCTTATCTGTAAAGTGGGGTCAACTGATCTCATAGGATTATTGTAAGGGTAAAATGATCATTCATGAAATCTCAGCAGAGAGCCAATGAAAGAGTTAGAGGTCAGCAACTGCAAACTTGTTATGTGATTATTACCAAAATACGTGGGTTTCTTTTTTAATTGACTTGTCCCTAGCCAACGACACCCTACAGTTTTTTACACTGGGTTTCAAATGCATAATTTTACCTCAAACATTTGCAAGCTTGAATCCCTCCAAGTTATATTTCAGCTTAATTTTTTTCTTTCCCCAATCTTTATTTTTTTCTTAATATGCATATATTTTATTGAAGTATAGTAGACTTACAATGTTTCAGGTGTACAGCAAGGTGATTCAGTTATACAACATACACACACATATATATATAATAACATACATGTATATTATTTTTCAGATTATTTTCCATTATAGGTTATTACAAGATATTGACTCCAGTTCCCTGTGCTATATGGTAAACCTTTGTTGCTTGTTGCATATTTGTTTTTTAAAATTAGAAATCTAGCATTCTATTCATACTAAGTCAAACAAGTGGAATTAAAATGTCATAAATCTTTTAGCTAGACAAAATTCATCAGTTTTCTAAAATATATATGTTATACAAACTATTTATATGAATGTATACCAAAACTTTTCTACTGTGCTTAAGGCTTGAGAAAAAATATCAAAAGAAAAAGAAGAGATGAAGAAATTAGAAAACATAAACTAAATGAAATGGGAACGTTGACTATGAAATAGAAAAGGTAAAACAAACTAGATACAAGTAAAAGAGCCTCATATAATCCAGTTGTTTTTAAACATGGCTACTCATTAGGAACAATGAGAGAAATTCTTTTCTCCAAGGCTCCAGATATGGTTCTAACATTTCAGCTAATTTGAAGAGGAGTCCCAGGAAGGCATAATACAATTCCACCAGCCCTGAATGCCCCCTGTTGCTGGAACAGCAGCGACTGCCTGCATGGTTGAGCAATGGCCAGGCTACAGTGCCCAGGGCCATACCCTCTTCAAGCCTGGTTCTCAGCTTCTCTCTGAGGAAACTGGTGTTAGCAAGTAAATGTGCCTACCCTGTCACACAAGGGTCTTGAATTAGGCTAATGGAAAAGTCAGTGAGGTTGAAGGGACAGAGGGGACTTAAGACTTGTGTCCAGGTCACGACTTTCCCAGGGCTATGCTGGCCTTACGTGCAGGTGAAGGAAGTAGATGCCAACTTGGGGCAATTTCAGACCAATGCTAAGTTCCATGCCAAAAATCATCTCCTGTCCACCATCATGCTTGATGGGGAGCCTGGAAGTCTCAATCGGTCATTCCTGTGGTTTAAGGTTTTAAAGGCATCTGTTAAATCATACATATTACTGGCAATGACTTTATCAGCATCTTCGTAATTCTGGTAATGGGCACCCACCTTGTACTCTGTCCAAGACACTGACCTGTGCTCCGCCTAGTGATCCATCCCCGAGGATGAAGCTCTGCTTTGCCCATGTCATCTCCCTCCTCTGAGTCTGGAGGTCTAGCTCCAAGTCCAGATCCAGTGGAGAGATGTCTCCAGGATGCCTGTCTGCCTGGTGTCTTGCACGACTCCGGTAGCCTGGCTTCCCTGCAGATGTGCTACTCTCCCTCTCACTTCCCCTTCTCTGTGCACTCGATGTTTTGCTGTTTTGATTCCTCCGATGCCAAGGCTCCTCTGGACCACGCCTTGCTGGCTCCTTCCCAGCCCCTCCAGACACAGTCTTATGCCCACCAGTCTCTGTGGCCTCTAGGGAACAGGCCTAGTTTAGCAGGCCCCAAGTGTGTTACAAGAATTGATATTGGTGGAAATAATAGTTGTAGCATCAAATGGAGCTTTCTAGAATGTTAACAACATATATTTAATTAAGACCTTTTATATGTTCCTTTTGCTTCTTTGAGTAAAAAGACTTCTCTGTCCCTCGAGGCTTGGTTGTGTTTTGCGGCAGTTGTTGCCAAACAGTCTTGCTTTAGGTGCTATCCAGGTGCTGTCTGAATTCTATATCTTTCAAAAATGTTGGATCAGACTGCAGTCAGGGACAGCTGGATTCTGGGGTTTCCTGGAAGTAATTTGGTTTCACCTACCTGGGTTCTTGTCCTACTCATCACTGACTGGCTTCTTCTCAGCTGTCAGATCTCAGCTCTCTTCAGAAAGGACCTTCCGCCCAACCTATCTGATAGCTATATGGACTCTATGAGGATCTTTTACTTGTATCTAGTTTGTTTCTCTTTTTCTATTTCATATTCACTGTTATCATTTCATTTAGTTTATGTTTTCTAATTTCTTAGAAATTAGAAACTTCCCCCACCTTTGTTAGCTACCTCCCCCAATTTGTTTATTTCTAGGCACTTACTACAATTTGTAATTATTTTGTTCACTTGCTTATTTGAGGGAGTCTTCCCCAGTAGGCTGTAAGCTCCAAAAGGAGGGAACCATGTCTATTTTGTAAAACTGTATTCCTAAAGCCCAAAAGAGTGCCAGCTCGAAGTCGGTGCTCAATAAATATTTGTTGAATTCAAGTTTTCCTCTTTTCCAATTGAAATGACAATAAAAAACTATAGACCATACCCATCTCTGATGATCATCAGGTGGCCACTGAGGATAAACCATCGATTCTATTTTATTTACATAGCTGTCATTTGTAAATTCATTTGTTCACCATATGGACGGTAAGGGCCAATACATGGATGGGCTGCAGGGGCTTCCAGCATCTACTCGGGACTGGGAAGTGGGCAGCTTATCGTTGGCTCCCTTCTCCAGCCTCACTCCACTCTTAATTTCCACATCACAAAAGCAAATCTTCAAGACATCTGCCAAATGCCTAGTGCTCTTTTGTTTTTCCCTCTGCTATAAAAGTTTGCTATCAAGAAGAAACCTGGAAAAACTCATTCATACTACAGTTCTTCATAAGAGTGTTACTAGCACTAACCACATCAACACTTTAGCCATAAGAATGAAACACTAGTGGTCTTAACTGGCACTGGAGGAAGGAAAGTAAGGAAAGGGGCCTGTAGGGACCTACAACCTAAGGTGTGTTCATTATATTATGCTCAGCTTACCTCTTTAGTGGTGAACATTTAGAGGCAGAAAGGAAGTAAAATAAGAGTAGATACACGAGGCTGAAATCCTACTCCCTATAAAATAAGTCCCTTGGCTTTTGAAGTCTCGGTGTAACATAAACTGTCAAATGTTAACAGTCATGTTTATAAAACCATGAGATTCACTATCTTTTTTTTTTTCCCCCTAGGAGAAAAAGTGGATCCCAGGTGCTTTTTCCAGCTGAATTGCTCAGGTACTTCTGGGCTGAGCACCTTACCTTTGGACAGGTGCCAGGTACACATTTGAATCTCAACAGTGGTGTTGCAAGATGTGTTCTATGAGCTCTTTGCAACCCCTCTTTGAAAGAGTTTCCCTGCCCTGATAAATAGACCAGTTGGTGTTCAGTAATACTTGTTTGCTTTTTCCCAGTCTTTGGTTCTTTGTCTAGGAAATGGCACCCATTTGCTGGTGAGGAACTGGGTGATCCCTGGACCTCCTTTTTTTTTTTTTTTTTAGCACGAAGCATTTTCCTCTTCCAAAGAGATGTGATCCCAATCAAAGAGGCCAGTGAGAAGATGACCACTATCAGGGAACCTTCCTGGAACTCAGCTTCCAAGTGTAAAATGGGGATGGTGGTGGTGGTTTAGTCGTTAAGTCATGTCCAGCTCTTGCGACCCCGTGTACTGTAGGCTACCACGCTCCTCTGTTCATGGGATTTCCCAGGCAAGGATGCTGGAATGAGTTGCCATTTCCTTTTCCTGGGGATTTTTCCCAACCTAGGGATTGAACCCGAGTTTCCTATGTTGCAGGTGGATTCTTTACCACTGAGCCACCTGTAAAGCCCAATATCAGGCCTATTTCACTTTTGGTAAATAGGCAAAGTGGTAAAGAATCCACCTGCAATGTAGGAGACTCGGGTTCTCAGGCCAATTTCACAGGCTTCCCTGGTGGCTCAGATGATAAAGAATCTACCTGCAATGCAGGAAATCTGGGTGCGATCACTGGCTTAGGAAGATTCCCTGGAGAAGAGAGTGGCTACCCACTCTAGTTATTCTTGCCTGGAGAATCTCATAGACAGAAGACCCTGGTGGGCTACAGTCCATGGGGCTGGAAAGAGCTGGACACGACTGAGCGACTTACACACAGGCCTATTTCACAGTCATTTTTGAGGGCTTCACTTTTCTAAAACCTTAGCCACTACTTAAGGCCAAGTCAGGTATCTCCTCTTCTAATATAGTTTTTTTCATGTGGATCACTTCTTAGAGCCTTATAGTTCCTAGAATTGGTCATTAATGAATTTCTTTTTCATTCTCTTTTGTTTCCTTTATGTAATTTAACCATCTTAGGCAGACTGTGAGCTCCATAATGGCAAGTTCTGGAATCATTCCTGAACGTCCCAGGTTTTCAAATTCTATGTAGTCAACATAATAACAAAAATAATGAAGATAATAGCAATAATTGCAATTTAACGACAGACTATGATTTCCCAGGCACCCTGCTGAACTCTTTACAAACACTATCTCATTTAACAACTGTCAGGAAGCGTTTAACGGGAGGCTTCCTGTGTGCTGTTTTGGATCTGTCAGGAATTCTCTGTTCCTTATTAATTTCTGAATATTCAGGAATTAAGAGGAGAGGCAAACCTCTCCCGGGACTGAGGAATCCAGGCATTTCCTCCGTTAGTTTTTCTATACGGTGATGGTGATAAGTACCCTCTTCCTTTTTATGAACCATATGGTAAAAGTGGTTATTTACAACCCTCTCTTTCATATGGATGACCTCATGTTTTCTTGATAACTTGTAAGTTTTGATTTTATCTCTGCTGAAAATAGCTATCTTGTAAGACAGTATAAATACCTCCACAGTGTTGAATAAAACACCTTTGCTCCAACAGAGCTCTGATCCCCATGTCTTTCTCTCTCTGTGTCTCTTTCTGCCCCTCTCTTTTTCAGGCTGATCCCCTGGAGCGCAGAAGCTCTCTGGGTTCACTTTCCTGCCCAGGCTTCTAAGACCCTCTAGAGAAGGCACTCTGCACCTTCACCCCCTCGAGAGGGTTCCTGAGGCCTTGTGAACAGAGCAAACCCCATGCCAGGGGCTTTATTGGCTTTCTGTGTAAACCAAGGAATATCAGCCTCTTTCTCTCTTTTACTTTCTTATCATCCACTCCGGACCACCAGGTTCCGGTCCATTAAAGGACCTCAGCAAACAACCTGTGAGGTAGATACTACTAGGTTCAGTTTACAGATGAGGAAACCAAGCTTCAAGGATTAAGTAGCTTGCTGGAGCCCAGTTGTAAATCAGCAGCTGCAATTTTCACCCTAGCATGTGTGATTCCAAAGCCCTTTGCAATATTGATCAAGTGCTCCCCTCCCCAACCAAGTCTGCTACCTCTATCTTATAGTCATACCATGAAAGGGACACAAAGAAGAGATACATGGAGGGCCAGACTTTATTTGGACAAACTACACATATTATTTCCTTTTTCCTTCCTGAAAGCGCCTTCATGAAGGACTGATCTCATAGAATTTCTAACCCAAGAACACTTATTTCATAAAACAAACACACTTGAGAGATAGTGGGAAAGATATTCTTGTTTTGTTTTGGAGAGTCTTAATGCAAGTGTCTGCCTGCAATGCGGGAGAACTGGGTTCGATCCGTGGGTCAGGAAGATCCCCTGGAGAAGGAAATGGCAACCCACTCCAGTACTCTTGCCTGGAAAATTCCATGGACAGAGAAGCCTGGTAGACTACAGTCCATAGGATTGCAAAGAGTTGGACACGACTGAGCGACTTCACTTTCACTTTCGCTTTCAATGCCAGTGCCAGACAATAGATTAAAAGGTGTTCTCTCCAGGGATCTAGGATAACCAATCATTCTTCCCTAAATGGCATCCCAGTCAGTTTCCTCCACCCCTCTGCCCACATCCTTCTCTCTCCCCACCAATAGCATTCAAGTCTCAGCAGAGGGGCCCAGAGATGGGCAGGTGGGGCAGAGGCTGAGCCTCCTTCTGAGCCTTCAGCCTCTTCTGTCCCAGCCTCTCATGCCTATATCTTTAGGTTGATGACACTGAAAACAGTGAGTCTCAGCCCTCTGCCAGGCATCTAGAGGAAAGCAGGAAAACACAAGTGTCTCTGAGATATTCTTTCCTTATTTTAAGACTCCCCTCCTCTTCACCTACTTTATCAGCATACACACACACACACACAACACACATGCATTTTAAAAAGTAATCATCTCCCTATAAGTTTCAGCATCCAATTCTGAGCATCATTTATCTTCATCCAAAGTGGCAACCACCCATTATGGATGGACTGAAGAGAGAAACCTGGCCCGTCCCTGGGAAGACATGGCTTTTCTGCAGTCCCCACTGCTTTTGGCAGTCTCTTTGGGAGCACTGGGAAGACACAGGCATTTCTGTGCTCTTAAACAAGGGCCCTGCCAAGAGAGCTGGAGATTTCCTTACTGCTTTCATGCCCCTGCTAAATACTCCAGGGAAAGGGAAATCTGGGGGCCTCCATAGTTGTCATCACACCTCCTCTTGGCACTCTAAGTTGGCAGTCAGCAAGGGAAGCAAACAGGAGGGAAAAATAGTTTTCTAGTATTTTCTCTCCTTTTTTATTTCCATCTTCACAACAGAATTATTCTTTTTCCCAAGGGGAATCTGAGAAGCACAATGCCCTGTTTGTTTTCATAAGACCTAGGAAAATTCCACTGGCCTCCATGGCTGGTGATCTGGGACAATGGCTTCTTGGGCATTCTGGTCAATAAGGTGTTTAGGGGAGCACTCGAGGGACTGCCAAGGGGGAATGGAAGGGATGGTGTCTATCATCAGCTTGAACTATAAAAGAGCTGCAGGATGACAAGTGGTGGCAGGAATTCCAGTGGAATTGTGTGTACACTGACTCTCCAGGAGAGCTTTCCAGCCCCAGGGGCTGGTTGCACACCCCGGCAGAAGGAAAGGCTGCAATATCACCAAGATGAGACATTTGCCAAAGGTGCATACCAAGGCACTTGTAAAGTTGAGCCTGCCAGTCGAGTTCCAAGGACCTCTTTTTAAGTAAGACTGGGCAGAGGGAGGGGCAGCCAAGGGCAGACCATGGCAACCTCACCGCCACGCCAAGGTATGGTCCAAGGAGACAACACACTCAAGAGCACATCTAATGCAAGTTTCTTGACTCATGCTCATTGGTGGGCTGGGAACTTTGGGCTCTTCCTTGCCAGAGGAAGGGTGTTCAGATCAAGGAAGCCAGAAGGACCTAGAGAATCCATCTGCTGTGTGGCTGTTGTGTAGAAAGTCATCCTACCCCTCTGGCTATCCCTCCCAGGCCAGATTTGCTATGATTCCCTCCCTTCTTCCATCCCATTCACAGAGTAATCTGAAAGGCTTCATTGAGGATTCTGGGTGGACGATGAGGAAGAGACAGCGGCCTGGACAGGTAGCTATGTCTCTGACCACATCCACAAAGACCTGCTTACATCTTCTGGAAAGAATGAGCAATGTCCTTGAGACCCAGAGTCCAAAAATAGCATAGCAGTGATGAGAATGAAACAGCTGGGGTCAGAAAGGACATATCTTCCCTCTCTGAGTTCCTCTGTTCCCACCTGGTTCTCCCACACTGGAGGTCACACTGACAGGTCATCTGACCTGGCCTTGCTACTGGCCTTGCTGAGACGGGCGCTTGTCACTCTGGTAGCCGTGGGGGAGGCTGGGCCCTGGGGAGCCTTCATTGGGTACCTCGGGCTTCTGGGCATAACGGATGTGAATAAAGCCTTCTCTGGAAATCTGCTCCTGACTTCGCACCTGCTCCGTGGCCAGGTTATCTGTGTTCTGCTGGGAGGCCATCTTGTTACTGAATGGACTGAAGAATTTCCCCGCAGGTCCATTCTCCAGGCACTGATTGAAGTCAGGGGGTGGTGTGCAGCTCTGGACTATGCCGGCCGAGGGACCAGGAAGCTGGCACTTGCCCATGCCTGGCTGGGACTTGACATAGCGCTGCCTAATCTTTTTCCAGCCCAGGTGGTAAAGTTCAGCAAGGCTGAGGAAAAGGGACAGTCCGGCCACCGCCAGCATAAAGACAATGAAGACATTCTTTTCTGTGGGCCGGGACACATAGCAGTTAACGGGGTGGGGACAGGGACTCCTGCGGCAGACATGCAGGGTGTCCAGGAAGACCCCGTAGAGGAGGTACTGGCCCACAATGAAGGCCACCTCCATGGTAGTGCGGATCAGGATGCTGCAGACGTAGGTGTTGAGTAGACTGCCCTGGAGGGCAATCCTTCCATTCACTTCTTCCCAGCAGGACAGCTCTGTCTTCTCGGCCACTGGGTACTCGTAGGAGCCAGCGGCCCGAGCCTCTTTGGCCCTCTCAGCCTCCCGGAGCAGCTTCCGCTTCTCCTGCACGCGCACCATGTGCACTGCGTGGCCCAGGTACACCAGCGAGGGCGTGGAGACGAAGATGACCTGCAGCACCCAATAGCGAATGTGGGAAATGGGGAAGGCTTGGTCATAGCAGACGTTCTCGCAACCAGGCTGCATTGTATCACAGAGGAAATCAGCCTGCTCATCGCCCCAGGATGACTCGGCAGCCGTGCCCAGCACCAGCATGCGGAATATGAAGAGGACTGTGAGCCAGACCTTGCCAATCACCGTGGAATGCTTGTGTACTTCCTCCAGGAACTCTCCCAGGAAGCTCCAGTCACCCATCTTGGCTCAGCAGAAGACAGGCGCCAAGACTCCTGCCAGTGGGGCAGAGAGAAAAACAGAGGGATGTTTCTGCGAATGTCTGGGAAGTCCGATCATGCCCTGTGATTCCACTGACCCAAACCAGTACATTTCTTAAGAAAGGCAACTTAGAAATCAGATTCGCCTGAAAGGCTCTCCTTCTCCCCCATTCCCAGCAAAAATGAAAGAGAAGACTCGAAGGACTCCTGATAGTGAGATTAGAGTATGATTCCCACACTATAATGGATCTAGAAATCAACTGAGATATGTGTTAAAATGTGTGTGGATCCTGTGCTTTTACCTTCAGAGATTCTACTCTGGGAGGTCTGGGTTGGCCCCGAGGAATCTTGATTTGCAGCAAGCAGCCTCAGTTATTCTGATGCAGATATTCAAGGACCTCACCTGTGAAATATTGGGAGTAGTGTAGGACAGGAATCTGCAAGTGTGACTCTGGACTTTTGCCTCACTGAGTCTGTTTCCTTGTCTGTAAAATGGGAATAGATACACCAGAAGATTGGAGGGTTAAATGAGATGAGGTATGTGATATGCTGAAATCATAGCTCACATGTTCCATACGGTTGAATGGCTGTTGAGTAAAAAAATATTTTTCTGACTTCAGCAGGTAGAACTAGGTGGTAGAGAAAAGAGAGGGTGGGAGTGGCAAATTTGGCTCCTCAGGAAGCATTTTCTAGCAATCGGAGCCTTGCAACATGGGTCAGATCTTCTGGGAGGTGGCAAAAGTGGCTCAGATGGTAAACAACCTGCTGGCAATGTGGGAGACCTGGATTTGATCCTGGAGTTGGGAAGGTCCCCTGGAGGAGAGCATGGTATCCCACTCCAGTACTCTTGCCTGGAGAATCGCCATGGACAGAGGAGCCTGAGTGCAGGGGCAGGGGGTGGGAGGTGGGGAGGGGAGGGCTTAGTCCATGGGGTTGCAAAGAGTCGGACCTGACTGAGCAACTAAGCACAGCAACACAAAGAAGACACTCAGAGTTTTCTCAGGTTCCCCCAGCTGGTGAGCAGCTGCTAGTGCTTATCTGCTCCTCACTGCAGTGCAGCCATTCCAGCTGCGCCTTTCAGCTTGTCCTTCTGCATACAGAAGGCATCCACCCCCAGACCTGCCCACCTCACATCCAGAATAAATGCCTCAAACCTCTAAGTCTCACCTAGAATCTTCCCTCATCAGGTCCTTGCATATTTCATCAGCCTCATTTCCTGCTGGTCCCCAGCATGCCAGTTCCTGGAAGATTCTTGAATGCCCTCCTCCCAACCACCTCCTACATGTTTCCTCACCCCTAGCTGAATCTTATATACTCTTCAAAACTGAACCCAGTCATTGCTTCTCCAGCCCGCTACTTCCTCAAGCTGAGTATCTTCAGCTCTGCAGTGACCCTGGGGACACTCAGTCCTCTCCTAACACCTTGTGATCCTCTTCCTGTCTATGTTCTTCCAGTAGGAGCTCCTTGAGAACAAGCCTTGTCTTTTCCTCTGTACCATCATCACCTAGCCCGGAGTGGGGGCTTAGTAAGTCTTAGTTGAATGAATGAAGGTGGGGGTGGCAGGCACTGATGTTTCCTACTCATGGTAAACCATTAGCAGGATAAGAAGGTCAGCTATCACTTTCTCAGCCTTCACCACAGTTAGTTCTGCTCTGTGAGGTGAGGTGGGGAGGGTCTAACGTGGAGGGAGCGCTCTAGAAAATGTTTTCCATCCCCCAGTAAACAGAGAGAGCCTCCCTTGAAGTCCTCTTCACCCCCACGACTGCCTGTGGACAGGTTGTGTGAGTCAAGATGCCTGAAGCTGCCCAGGGAATCTCAAAAATGCAACCGGTGCCCCAAGGCTTCTGAATCAACTCTTGACTCTTCTATGTCCAGAATTTTTACTTGATGAGCAATAAATGTTCTTATGGCTTAAGCCTTTAATCAACCAGTCCTAATGAAAAAAAGAAAAAGAAAGGAGGGAGTTGAAGATAAATATTTCCTTCTTGGAATCTTAAAACCTGACTCTGATGGGACTTTAGAGGCTGTCAAGTTCAAACCTTAACCTTCACATCTTTGCTGCCAGCATGCTCCCTATCCTAGCCCAGTTCCAGTTCTTATGCATAAGAGGAAGGAAGGACAGGACCATATTTCATGGTCCAGGCTTTGGCTTCTGAGTTGATATCTTGACAGAGACCAGCCTCCTGGCTCTGTCTTCTCCCAGCACTCCACTCCCCAACCCTGAGAGTACACAGAGTCCCTGGGAATGAAAGGGTCCGTGAGTAAGCAGAAAGGACCTTATCTCTGTTCGCCTTCATATCAAAGACCCTTCCAAGTCTTGAAACCTTTCCTCTGGTTTGTGACCAGACATCTGCCCTTTTCCTCACATGATTAAGGGCCCCCTCCCAAAGTGGAAAATTGTGGAGCGTTTGTCCAAAAGGAAAATAGCTGATTAGATAAGAATTTGAATGGTCTGTGATCCCTCTGGGCACGTGCACAGTGTTCAGCACCTTCAGGGTCATCAGCACACATGCAGAGACCAGGATGTGGTGAGTGTCAGAGAGAAGGGAGGGAGAGAAGGGGAAAGAGAAGGATTAAAAAGAGGGAAAAGACAAGGGAGTGATGGAAATGGGGGAAAAGAGACTCTGTAACGGTTCAGGGATGTCAGTTCGGGGGTTAGTTAAGTGGAGTTCAAATCCTTGTGAGCATCTGCTGAGCTTGGAGAAGTTACTGAATCTATGTCTCAATTTCCTCCCATGCAAAATGGATATACTAATATTTAGCTCATCAAGTATTACGAGGGGATACATAAAAAGCACTTCACACAGTGCTCAGAATATAAGAACCAAATAAAAGGCAGCCATTTCTAGCAAGGAAAGTGGTGGGGAAAGACAAAAATAAGAGAAAGTGAAAGGTAGAGAGATGTGCATTATCAAACAGAAGAGAGAAAAAAAAGGAGAAGAGGGGGAGAAAGCCAGAAAGAGAAAAGTTAATGAAAAAGAAACAAAATGAAACAGATGTATATTCTTCCAAGGCAAGCTTTTCAAACTCTCCTCCATCCCTGAAGACTTTTCCCTTGATCTTCTGGCACTGTCATTCATTCCTTGCAAGTCCCCAAGGAAGTATAAAAATAGTTCAAGGCAAAGAATGTGATGCTTTGGTCTGGTCTGCCAGGAGGCTTGCCTGCTGACTCCCTCACTTGTGGTCCAAGGGGTCCCACCTGGAAGAAGTAAAGCACAGGTACCAGAAAGGAATACAGTCTTGATAGAATATCAGAAAGACAATCTTTGCTGTTGTTGTTTAATCACTAAGTCGTGTCCGACTCTTTTGCAACCCCATGGACTGTAGCCTGTCAGGCTCCTCTGTCCACTGGATTTCCCAGGCAAGAATAAGGAAATGGGTTGCCATCTCCTTCTCCAGGGGATCTTCCTGACCCAGGGATCAAACCCACGTCTCCTGCACTGGCAGGTGGGTTCTTTACCCCTGAGCCTCTGGGGAAGCCTCACTGGGAGAGAACAGAAATGAACTAACTGAGGAGGTGTGGACTGAGGCAGACCTGGGAGCCCTGGTGGCAGTATATAGGGTGAAAAACCTCTCATCTGTAACTTCTTGGATGACTCAGACAAAGTCAGAGAAACTTCAAATTGCTGTTATGTACAAGCTGCTCAGCTTATAGTAGGAAAGTTCCCTGGCTAAAGTCAATTTCGTGACTCCTCTGGGTGTCTTTGGGCCCCCTACAACCTCAGCCAAAAAAAAACTTATAGATTAGATGCTCACTGAGTTTTCTGGGTGAATAGCACACAAAATACTCTGTAGATTATTATCTGTTTCTTGGCAGGAAGTGTGCGAGGAGGGCAGAGGAAGCTGCCCATGCCATGAATAAACTCTGTCAAACACAAATGGCAGTCCTGGCCACTGCTTTGTCTGTAAAGTTCAAACTATTTAACTTGCTCTTGAGACCCACTACAGTGTGTGTATGCTCAGTCATGTCCAACTTTTTGGGACCCCATGGACTGTAACCCACCAGGTTCCTCTGTCCGTGGAATTTCCCAGGCAAGAATATTGGAGGGGGCTGCCATTTTCTACTCCAGCGTATCTTCCCGACCGAGAGGTTGAACCTGAGTCTCTTGTGTCTCTTGCATCTCTTGCATTGGCAGGCAGATTCTTTACCTACTTTGCTACCTGGGAAGCCCTCCCCATCCTATCTGTTTCTCCTGTTTCCCTCACATACTCAATACTTTAAGCTACACAACTCCCCACACATATTTATGACCCACAGTTTCTCATCTCTTTATCTTTTTCTATATAACTGCTATTATTTAATTTTTAATTTTTATTGGAGTATAGTTGCTCTACAAGTTGTGTTAGACTCTGCTATCATACAGAGTAAAGTAAGTCAGAAAGAGAAAAACAAATGCCATATATTAATGCATATATGTGGAATCTAGGGAAATGGTACAAATCAATCTATTTGCAAAGCAGAAATAGAGACACAGATGTAGAGAACAAACATAAAGACATCAAGAGAGCAGAAAGTGTGGGTGGGGTGAATTGGGAGATTGGGACTGACACATATATACTATTGGTACTACAAATGAAATAGATAACTAATGACAGTCTACTGTATGGCACAGAGAACTCTCCTTAATGCTCTGTGGTGACCTCAATGGGAAAATCACCTCTTTATCTTGGCTTCTCATGTTCTCTTAGCCTATGATGTCCTTCCCTTTCAGTCATTCATTTAATAAATTTATTGACTGTTTACCAGTTATCAGGCATCATTCAGTGAGGACAACACTGAAGATACAGCAAAAAGACAAGCATGGAGTCCCTGCCTTTACTGAGCTGAACTCCCTTTATTTTCCTTCATTAAGAAGAGAGAACAAACACATAATTGCAATAAAGCGCAAAGTGTGTTAACATTAGGGAAATACAGAGGCCTGGGCTCAGTGGTAAAGAATCCTCCTGCCAAAGCAGGAGACTTGGGTTTGATCCCTGGATCAGGAACATCCTTTGGAGAAGGAAATGGCAACCCACAGCAGTATTCTTGCTTGGGAAATCGTGTGGACAGAGGAGCCTGGTGGGCTACATTCCACGGAGTCACAAAGAGTCGGACATGACTTAGAGACTAAACAACAGTGATGGAAACATAAGACAGGAGGTTGACTCTGGTTCAGGGGGGTGCCTGGGCCCTTCCTAGAGCCCTGGATAGTTGAATTCTACAGCACTTTGCAACTAATATGAGTTCTGAAGCCCCCAAGGCAAAAAGAGATAGTCCCTAGAACCTGGACAAGAACATCCCAACTCAGAACGTTCTTTATTCAAAGAATTTCCATGTCCTCTTCAAATGTGTCACATCGTGGGACAAAGCAAAACTTTTGGAGAAGTCATTAGGGAACTTGTTTGGTAACAGTAACATGGTGCTTGGATAAGACGGAAAGGGCCAAAGGAAGGTTTCTGTGCAAAGTGAGCATCATTTTATTCCTTCACTTCATGTATTATATGATTAGGAATAAAATTTAGTGTCTAGTTCCCAATCCAGAGCTCCTCCTTATGTTGTCACTGAGGCCGCCCTACACAGCCAATGTTTTTTAAAGAAAACCAATTTAGAGCAGCCCAAATTAACCTAAACTCATAGCCGGCACCTCTTTCTCTGCCCCACAGTTCTGAGTGGAAATGGAGACATCATCTCAAATTGACCTCATCCCTCTTTGATATCTCCTGAACTCTGAAGATGCTAAATTACCATCCAGCAGTCAGGATATACTCCCACACTGGCTTATATGCTGCCTTATACTTGTTCTCCAAAAACTTCTTGTCTCTCAGCTAACCTGCACTATGTGCCTACTATTATTCTCCGTACTGAAATAATACCTCAGAGGTACCAGGCCTGGCAAAGACTAGGCAGTCAATATCTGTTGAATTAATAAACAGATCAGGGGACTTCCCTGGTAGTCTGGTGGTTACAACTCCATGCTCCCAATGAAAGGGGCACAGGTTTGCTCCCTGGTTAGAGAACTAAGATTCCACATGCTACACAGCCCAGCTAGCCAAACAAGCAAAAACCCAGATTAGATATGATTCCTGCCCTCAAGGATTTAACCACTTTCCCTATAAGATGGGTAGTAGACTTCTCAGAGTAAATATTTAGTATTTTTACTGCATTAGGTTTTCTTATTTGGTGCATAATAAATTGTTTCTTAACGATTTGGGGAAAAATGTTTGGTCTAGTAATAAAGTTGCGTTACTTCTGACACAGCCCCCAGATGGAGTGGGGGACGTGAGACCCTCTGTTGGTAGTCATCCTGCTCACTGCAGTCCTTTAGTCTTGACTGCAACATGAACTAGGCAAGCTGCAGGTGACAAGTGCCACCCAGCACAGAGCAGAAAATGCACCTTCGTCTCTCCTGCTCAGGAAGGTGTGTTGCAAGTGAGTAAGAAGCTACCGTGAGGAGGCCTCGAAAATTCTCTTTCTTTTGTTGATTCTGGTCCTGTCCTCTGGACCCAAACATATCAGTCCTTATAATATGTTATTTTTTTAATTAATTAATTAATTTCTTTTTGGTTGTTTTGGGTCTTTGTTGCTGCATATGGGCTTTCTCTAGTTGTGGAGAATGGGGGCTATTGTCTAGCTGGGGTGCACGGGCTTCTAATTGTGGTGGCTTCTCTTGTTGTGGAGCACAGGCTCTAGAGTGTGGGTTCAATGGTTGTGGTGCACGGGCTCAGTTGCTCTGCAGCATGTGGAATCCTTCCAGACCAGGTATCAAACTCAAATCCCCTGCATTGGCAGGCAGATTCTTACTGACAGTACCACCAGGGAAGTCTATAGTATATTGCTGCTGCTGCTAAGTTGCTTCAGTCGTGTCCAACTCTTAGTGACCCCATGGTCTGCAGCCTACCAGGCTCCTCCATCCATGGGGTTTTCCAGGCGAGAGTACTGGAGTGGGTTGCCATTGCCTTCTCCACTATAGTATACTATTTAACAACAAATTTGTGGGAGCTGGGGCTTGGGTTTAATTGTAAAGCCATTGAGTTTCGCACACATAATGAGAATTATGTGCTCTGCTGACTGTATCATCTCTCCAACTCAGCCCTGAGTTGAGTTGTCCTTGAAGATAAGGCCCATAATGATTCATCATTGGATCCTCTCCTTGAAATCTCTCTATCCTCTCTTTTCCCTTAGAGCTTAATATTGTGCCCTGAAATTGATAGGTGGATTTGTGTACTTTTTAGAAACAATGGTGGATGAATGACAGCATTCAGGTCACTCAAAACACCTAATGCCAGTAAAGACAGCTCCCTGGGAAGCCAACCTAGGATCACCAGCACCGTGACTACGGTGACTGCAATACCAGAGAAACAAGAGCCACGAGCCTTCCTTCTGCCCATGAGGGAGCCCTCCACTTAACTGAACAGGACTGAGTGTGTCTACAGCAAGAGACTTGGTCACCATGGAATATTCCTTCTCTGCCTCCTCCCCACAGATCACTGGGAAACTCATCCAAGTTTGTCAAAATTAGATTTTAAGATCACTCTGCAGAGTCTGCATCTAATTCTGGACAATGACACATGATCTGGATAGTATCTACCAGACCTCTGGTTCTCAATAAAGATTGTTATTCATAGTAATAATAACAATCCCCTGGGCCCATGTTATAATTCGCTCACCATGCAGTGGAATGCAGCAGGGGCAGGGTTGACTTGCTTCCCAATGAAGAGAATTCTGTCGTAAAAAGACCCAAAGGGTGTCACTTACAGGATGCCTTAGATGTAGTCTCATGTCAGTGCAGCTCAGTTCAGAAAGTGTCCTTGAGCCCCAGTGCAACAACAGATATCAAAGGTGGCTTTATAAAGTGGAGTGTCCACTGTAACCATCATCTCAGAGCTCTTGTGAAGCTTACTTATGATTGTACATTTTTCTAATTTTCCTTCACCCCCAATAGTATCTCCTTAAATAGACTTGTAGGGAGAATTACGGGAGAGAGTGGTCTTGATCCTCAGCCACCTCATTAATCTTTATTATCCTCGCAGATTCTCAGCTTCATTTGCTAGTTTACCCAGAGTTACACAAAAAGGTGAGAATAAAAGAGAATCTAACACTTTTTGAGAGCCTTCTATGTGTTAGACACTCTGCAAGTTTCTTGATATATATTTTCTCATTTGATTCTCACAGCAACCAGAGGAAGTAGGGTCTGGCCCTGTTCCCTTCTTACAGGCTTCAGTGGGGGTAGACTTGAGCAAGATCACTTGAGGATGACTTGCTGGTAAGCGATGAAATTGGCATCAAAGCCCGCTCTTGTCTTTTCTGACAGCAGTGCTCCTGCCTTAAGAACCGTGCTAGAATCTAAATCACCTGAAGTTCCTTTTGTTGAAAATCCTTACTGGTTGAAGAGTGGCCTCTTTTACATAAGATAGCTGCTACAGGGATGTTTGTGAAATAACTATGAGACTAGGGAGTCGATTTGTACATAGTTGAGGGTAATTCTTACATTTTAGAACTTTCATTCTTGATTTAGGTTTCCGGTAGCTACTTCAGCCTCAGGGAAAGCAACCAGCTAGATGTATGATACACCTATGGCTGTTGAGTTGGGCAGAGAAGACAGTGGCACCCCACTCCAGTACTCTTGCCTGGAAAATCCCACGGTTGGAGGAGCCTGGTAGGCTGCAGTCTATGGGGTCGCTAAGAGTCGGACATGACTGAGTGACTTCACTTTCACTTTTCACTTTCATACATTGGAGAAAGTAATGGCAACCCACTCCAGTGTTTTTGCCTGGAGAATCCCAGGGATGGGGGAGCCTGGTGGGCTGCCATCTATGGGGTCGCACAGAGTAGGACACGACTGAAGTGACTTGGCAGCAGTAGCAGCAGCATTGAGTTGGGCACTGTGGGCAACATTCTCAGAATGAGAAGACCAGGGGCCTGCACCCCTGAATCTTAATCTCTAGAGAGGGGAGGAGGAGTTAGAGATGAGAGAGAGAAGGAGACAGATGGAGGAGATTAAGTATCACTTTAGTTTTCCTTTTACTCCAGCCAAGGGCAGATAATTAACTCCTCTTTAAATTTAATTATTTGATTCTGGCAAGGACAGAGTGGGCCATTCAGAGATCCTGCTGGCCGACACTTGTTTCAAAGCCAAGGAGGTAGAAGGGAGCAGACAAAGTAGAGAAAGAGCATTATGCTAGGATAAGTAATCTTCTTAAAATGTTAGAAGACATATTTACAAGGAATGGATGGGAAGGAATGGCAAATGGAGATAATGAATTACAATGAAATATTGGGAGGTCTTTATTATCCCATAAGGGGGTGGGTTGATACTTATGTGGTTATTAATGAAAAATACATTTATGAAATGCTTTATCATTTCCAACATCTTGTCATTGAGTCATAGTACAGTAGAGCTAAAAGGAATCTAGGGATCAGTCAAAATCAACCCCTCATTTCTCAACCAAAGATGAAGACCAGGGTCCAGGGAAGTTAAGTGGTGGTAATAACAGAAACCACTATCTGAGTGTTTTCCACTTGTGAAGCATTATACAAGTCCACTTTCTAACTCTTACATTAGCCCTGCTAGGAAAGCAGTATTCCCATTTTAGAGCTGAGAAAACTGAGACTCAGAGTTTAAAGAACTTGTACAGAGTCACACAAATAGCAAATGCTGTGTAGGAGACTTGAACTTGGTCTACCTGACTTCAAAGCCTGCCTTCCTCTCTGTGCCTCTGAAAGGGAAAAGGAAAGCAAAGAGGCCTTAGGACTGACAGCTGGTGGCAAAGCCATGACTGAGCTCTAGTGTCTTAACTCTACAAGCAGGGCTTTTTCCCACTTTCCCATATGAGGCCCAGGGTTTTTCCTTTTACCCTCTGGTTCATTGGCTGGCCATCCCTTGCATATGCTGTTCCTAGAATTGATGATCACATGGAACCCTCAGCCCACAGTGGTCAGGATTCCCAGACTCCTCAGCATCTGTCACCGTTTGGCCAGAAATCACATATAGAAAGTTATTTCCTTTTTAGCCAGTAAACGCTCTTGGCTGCGACACTGTCTACCGCTGGGTTCTCAGCTGGCCAAACAGCAGGCACTGGAGTTCCATTGATGTCAGATTGCAACAAGAGCAATGGGAACTGAAATAGTTACGTGTTAGGACTCATGGTTCCTCGGTAGAGTGGGATTCGAGCCTGCCTCCATCACTGTCTAGTAGTGTGACCTCAGGCAAGTCACATAACCTCTCAATTTCTTCCTCATTTGTAAAGAGGGAATGTTTCCTCATGGGGATTAAACAGTGTGTGAATAAATGGAAACATCTAGAACCGTAATAGGCACATAGTAGCCACTCAGTGATGTAGTTCCTTGTTTTCTGCCATTTCCAGTAAAAACTCCTCTGAAATATGACCCAGCGAGCCAACTTGACTCAGCATTTGACAGGAGCAGGCTGGCTAGAGGGACTCAGCACGGACCGCCCCCATGTGCTACCAGGTCAAGGAGGGTGACTGTCAGAGTGAGGAAAACATGGTCAATGGGAAGGATATTAAATTAACTCTACATCAGTTATGTCATTCGGTTTAAAGAAGAGTGATGGGAGGAGAGGAAGAGGCGTGTAGAGATCCACTCCAATCACACTCCATTTATACTCATCATTGGTCCAGCCTGCCTCCCAACTTCCCTTTAACTCAAGATTTTGGGTCTGGAGATGGACTCCATGAGTCCATATTATGAAATGTGTGCTTCATGTAATTCCTTCTTTCTGAGGAGCTGCAGCACTTAGGAATCTAATCACCAATCCGAAGGCACATCCACAAGGGTAGCTTTGAAGGTGACTCAGTTTCCCATGAAAGAGAAATAGGAGGTTGTGTACTCTGTGATCTGAGGGGAAGAGGCATCCTGACCCTTTACTACACCTGCACTTCTAAGTTCTCAATCATGGAGATGCGAGGTTGGATTCAGCTTCTAGAAGTCCTCTGTGGACAAGAGCCTCAGAAAACAGGCTCTTTCTCTTTCCAGCTATTTCGTTGTAACTCCAGACAAGATCTTCCCTCTCCCTGAGCCTCAGTTCAGTTTAACCTCTAGGTAAAACAAAGAGGTTGAGCTGGACAATTGCTTAGGCCCTTCCAGGTCTGTTAGAACATCAGAGGAATTTGTGACTTGCCCAGTTGTGATCATCTGGCAAATTAGTGGCAAAATCAAGATGCAAATCCAGATTTTCTAATTCCCAACTTAGAGGTCAGCAAAGGTAGACCCAGGGGAAAAAAAAATAAAATCTGTGGTCATAAAAACCAGGCAGTACCTTCAGAATTTCGAGTCATGGTGAGCCTTCACTATGGAAAGAATTTTGCTTAAAACGAGACTCAATTTAAGAGACTTGGACTGAGCACCAGGTGACCTGTATTTTCCTCTGTTGTTCTGTCAATCATTGAGCAGTTACTGCACGGTAGCCATTTAAAATACATCGTTTTATTTACTCTTCGTAAAACTTTACAAGGAAAGTATGTATTCACTTTGACAGATGAAACTGAGAATCAAAGACATTAAATCATTTCCCCAAGGTTTACACAGTTGAAATTCGAACCCAAATGTGATTCCTTTTGCCCTGCCCCTGAATTAGAGAAAATCTAAAAAAAGACTCTGATGCTGGGAGGGATTGGGGGCAGGAGGAGAAGGGGATGACAAAGGATGAGATGGCTGGATGGCATCACTGACTCTATGGACGTGAGTCTGAGTGAACTCCGGGAGTTGGTGATGGACAGGGAGGCCTGGAGTGCTGCGATTCATGGGGTTGCAAAGAGTCAGACACGACTGAGCAACTGAACTGAACTGAACTGAAGATCTTTCTGTGTTATTTCAGTACCTCCGATTCCGAGGCCTCCTGACTCCCTTTCCTTATGAAGGTGAGTGGATTACTAAAGGCTGAATTTTTCTTGCCCATTGTTTGCTAATATGTCAGAAACAATTGATTCATACAATGGCATCAAGCTATCCCTTGCCAGGAACCAGCAACTTCTGGCTATTGAAAGGAAGTCAGCTTATTTCCTATGAGTCCTGAAGCTTTCCTGAAAAAGTGGGCATCTCTCCCCTTCAGTCAGTTCAGTCCTGGAGCCCAGACACAGAGAGTTGCTGGACTCCAAGGTGGGTGAGATCTTTCCTGGGACAGATGACAGAGCCTGGGCCTTGGGTCTCCCTAACCTTGAGGACTGTGAGTCTTCTAGTTCCGGTCTGATTGATCTACACCGACAGGCTCCCTGCTATTTTGACCAGCTGGTCCCAGAGGCGGGATCAGCCAGGACTCATGAGGCCAGACTGCCCTGTGGTAGCCCTGCTGGCTGTGGGAGCCCAGAAGCCTCCACTGTGTGTGCCCCCAACCAGCCGGGCGGAGATGAAGAGGAGCAGGTGGACAGTGGTGCCACCGCCAGGAAGCAGGACTGTAGAGACACTTACATGCAAGAAGCAGGGAGGTTTGGGGGAAATGGAAACTCAGAAAACAGACAAGGATGGGAGGCAGAAGAGCCCATGGTGTGAGTGAGTTGAGTATGGTGTTCTTCCAATTGCTCTTGCCCTAGCTCTCTCTGTCGTTTCCAACAAACCATTTCCCTTTTCTGAGCCTTGTTTTCCTTACTTGCCAAAGGAAACCTAGGAGACCACTTCCAATTCTAAAGGCCTAGGACTTCAGGGCAGTATCTGGAGTGGGGGACAGGAGTGAGGCAGCTAACAGACAAGAACAATAACCGGTTTCAACAACCCAGCAAGAACATCTCTGGAATTCCAGGCAGTGGCCAAGCAGGGAACACGGCTGTGTCACTGCCATGGCTCTGTGAACGCCATGAGTCTGGGGAGGGGACGCCCAAGGGTGCCAGTTTGGCAGCCAGGAAACTCATGTCCTGGTATGGTTTACTGTATGCCAGTGGTCGCTGGGGCTGCTCCTTGGCCACCAGCAAGGGAGGAAAAGGCTTAGAGAGACAGCGGGGGGTGCGGGCTCTGAACAGCAGCGGTGCCCTAGGGACCCTGGCTGGAGGGTGGCAGGTTCAGAGCTGTCCCTGGTGAGCAGCAAGTCAGGGGCTGGGCTGGGCTATGACTCCCAGGTCAGTGGGTGGGAGAGATGGAGGCCACTTGGCCTGATGATGTAAAAGTCAGGCTGGAATGCTTCTAAATACCAGCTTACATCCCCAGCCATGAGCCCACCACCCCAGGCAGATGGATGTGGCCTTGGTCTCTTCTCTGTCCAAAGTCACTGGATCTCTCCCAGGTCGCCTGACTCCCTGCTTGGTATCCTTTCTTGTCTCAGGCCAGTCAGACCCTGTATGCCAGAGCTGTGTTCAGAAAATAGCTCGGTGAGATGCTGAGGAGTCAGAACCAGGAAGTCCTCCATTATGACTGGGTATTAAGAAAAGGAATGAAGGAAAAACTGAGCCAAGGTGCAGTGAGGATGTCAAATCCTTTGTCGGGCTTCCCTTCTGTGGTGTTTCTGAGTTGCTTTTGAGCTTAGGAATTTCAGCCTTGGACAATGTTACTGCTGAAGGTAATGAGAGGGGTCCTGTTACTTCAAACCTTCTATCTTATAGCTGAGGAAAGTGAGGCCCAGAAGGGGAATTGTCTGGTCCAAGATCACAAGCCCCTCAGTGCAACAGAGGTCTCTTGGCCCCCCGAGCCCCGGTTCCTTCACCACATGCTTGAAAGGGAGATGAAGGCGCCAGCAGAAACCTTCCTGCCCTGTGCCCAGGAAGAAAGATCTCTCATGGGTCCTTCTCCCAGGCTTTCTCTCTGGTTCTCACCAGCCTTTTGCTCCAGCACGAGGGGCCAGATTGCTTACAATGTACAGCAGGGACATGATACTCCACAAGAAACCAGGCAGGGAATATTTTTAAACCATCCAACATGCCTTAGGGGGAAAAAAAAATCAAAACACTCTCTAGATGCTGTGGAAACGTTTCAAAAGATTCCAAGCCTAGAGGAAGCATCGTAAAACAGTGATGGTTTGAGCTTTTAAGGGCCAATTCCAGTCTTCACAAAAGTTCCTGGAAATGGCTTGGTGGCCTGCTTAGAAGATACTCCTGGAGCATGGAGACTCTGTGAGAGGTAGACAGACGGCAGAGGCCCTCCACTTGCATTTCTGCAGCTCCTTCTAAATCAAGTACGTGATTTATCTACTGCTTCCTAAGCCATCCTCTTTAATATACCCAAAGCTGACCATCATAGGGGCTGGTGGTGAGAGAGGTAGGAGAGAAACCCACAGGTGCAGAGAAAGAGCTTTGCTGTGATCAGCCTGTAATTCAAGACTTTTTCTCTGGCTCTTTCCCATCAATTGGTAGTTTTAGCTCTTAAAATCCAAGTTTACTCTTACCTTCTTCTCCCCCCTCCTCCTGTCTGGAATTCCCGTAGGCTTCTTGGTTCTCTGGCCGCCTGTCCTCCGCTGCCCACTCTTCCTCGCTCTCCAGCCTGTCAGTCGCTCCTCTCCCACCCTCTTTTTAATCGCTATCTGTCACCCTCCCTCCGCCCACTTCTTCCTACTCTTTCTCTCTCCTCCCACTTCCCCCTCAGGATCTCTCCCTCCCCTCTCCCTTTTGTGCTCCTAGGATCTTTGCTTATTTAAAAGTTCTCTCCCCTTGACCTGCTTGCAGCCTTTCCACACCGCGTTCTCCCCAGGAGACTGAGCCCTCCCCCCTCCCCCCGGCCCTCCCCCGTCATCGTCGCCACAGTCCTCAAGCTAGCCCTCTCTCCTTCCGGCTGGTGGTGCGGTGGTGCCAGTCTTTGGCTGCCCACCCCCTGCCTAGCTGCTTTCCTGGGGCATCAATGGGAAAACCAGTACTACCCCAGAGATCCCTCTTCCCCATCCTTTTCCTGTTGTCAGAAAAATGGACTGTGCGTTCACAGAGCACAATTTTTGGGGATGTCTACTATGCCCACATCAGTGAGCTGAACACAGAAAACATGCTCTCACAAATCACAAACACCAGCACCCAGAATAGACACCAGGGGTCACCTGAAAGCTCCAAAGGCCAGGGAGAGGGCATCTCCACTGCCCAGGACTACTCTCTCCTCTAATGCAAAGAGAATACTTTTATGTGTCAGGCACCGGGATAGGGGTGAGACAGATGGATATAGATATGGATATAGACATAATATCACAAGCTAGAATCAAGATTGTAGGGGAAAATATCAACAACCTCAGATAGGCAGATGATACCTCTCTAAAGGCAGAAAGTGAAGAGGAACTAAAGAGCCTCTTGATGAGAATGAAAGAGGAGAGTGAAAGAAACTGGTTTAAAACTCAACATTCAAAAATCTAAGATCATGGCATATAGTCCCATTGCTTCATGGCAGATAGATGGCGAAACAATGGAAACAATAACAGACTTTATTTTCTTGGGCTCAAAAATCACTGCAGATGGTGACTGCAGCTATGAAATTAAAAGACACTTGCTTCTTGGAAGGAAAGATATAACAAACCCAGACAGTGTATTAAAAGGCAGAGACATCACTTTTCAGACAAAGGTCTGTCTAATCAAAGCTATGGTTTCTCCAGTAGTCATGTATGAAGGTGAGAGCTGGACTATAAGGAAAGCTGAGTGCCAAAGAATCGATGCTTTTGAACTGGTGGTGTTAGAGAAGACTCTTGAGAGTCCCTTGGGTTGCAAGGAGATCAAACCAGTCAATCCTAAAGGAAATCAACTATGAATATTCATTGGATGGACTGATGCTGAAACTGAAGCTCCAACACTTTGGCCACTTGATACAAAGAGCTGACTCATTAGAGAAGACCCTGATGCTGGGGGAAGATCAAGAGCAGGAGGAAAAGGGGGCAACAGAATGATATGGTTAAATGACATCACCGACTCAATGGACATTCTGAGCAAACTCCAGGAGATAGTGAAAGACAGGGAAACCTGGAGTGCTGTAGTCCATGGGTCTCAAAGAGTCGGACAGGACTTAGCAACTGAATAACAATAGGGCCAGCCTATGCTAAGTGGGAGACAAGATTGCTCCTGTCCACAAGAGGCTGATATTCTAGTTGCAGAAAAGAGCTATTCAGATAAAGCAGTTAGTATAAAGGCAGTATTTATATGTATTTATCCTCAACACATAATGATATAATAAAGTGTTAAACTGGGTGAGGAAAACATCATTTGGACAACATGTTCATTAGAGTGATGTCTGATATGGTGAAGGGGGCAGGGAAAGGCATATTTACTGAAGGCCTTCTAAGTATCAGGCATCCTCACCTCACAACACTGCAGGGTAGATACTCTGTTATTATTTCCATTTTACAGAAAAGAAAATTCAGACTCAGAGAAGTTTATTAACTTGCCCAAGATTATTCAGTTAGTAAGTGGAGGAAAGGTCTTCCTGATGCTAAAGGCCAGGCACTTTCTTCCCATGCTGTAGAGGAAATTCTCATGAAGCCTGTTTACCTGGTCAGAGAAGCAGGGCACAGGGCCCTCCAGCTGGAAGCAAACAGACCCGCAGACACCACAAGAAGGATGGGTTCTAGCCCTTGCACGAGAGATTGTCTTTGACCATGACTGTGAGTCCAGCGGTCCAGCATCATCTGAGGTTTCCAGGAAGAGACCAATCATCTTCTCTATGAGCCTTTTAAGGTGGCATTTTGAAAAGTGCTTCTTTTTGCTTCTCCTGATAGGCAAGAAGGCAAATGAATAGACCTTTCAATGTCTCCTCTACTCAATGTGTCTCTGACTCCATCAGTTTCCTTCCCAAAATGCTGGGGTCCAAATGTTTAAACAGCCACTCTCCTTAGAGCCTATAAGGGCAACACATGCAAATAAGTTCTGTCAGCATCTCCTTTCAAGAATGATGAGTCCCTCTTGCCTCATTGGAGGGTGTTAATGGGTCACTGGAGCCCTGGTTTGTGGGCTGAGGTCACACACTTCTGCCAGTGGAGATTCAGACACCACAGTCGTAAGCTGTCCCCTTAAAGACATACTTTCCAGTGGTTAAAATGAGCAAGAACACCCTATTCCAAGAAGCAGAAAGCAAAAGAAACACAGACTTCCTTGCCCCTGCTACTCTGGTTTACGAATACTCTCAACAGATCTCAAGTTTTAGGCCCCAAGAAAAGGCCTGAGTTACAACCAAGCCTTTTCTTGGGCTTAAGGCAGGTGAGATTTTTGGGATTCCAAAATTAAGAACTCTGTGACGGGCTTGTACCTGCAGCCTCCACAGAAATGAGAAGAGGAGGAGAAGGAATCCAGGATCAGCCAAGCCTGATGCTCTCCCACTGAAACCAGGCATGAAGACAACAGCTGGATGCAGCATCACTGGGCCTCTGTGAGTCCCAGGTCATTGCATCCACAAAAATTGGGACCTTCTTCTGGGAAACGTTAGAATGGCCTTTGTCCTCTGGATCTGAATGGAAGTCTTTGAAAGCAAGAAGGCTGGGAATTTTATTTTGATTGAATCATCAGCAGAGCACCCGGAGCACACCTTTCTCTTCTAACAAATTATGCATTCTTGGTCTATCCACACCTACCCACCTCACAAGGACTAAAACATGCTTGCTTCTCCTTTATTCTGAAAGATGTTTTCAGTCAAGTCCATGGTGTCTAGGTGATCTATTGGCAAGTATCTTAAAATACAAGGTCAAGAAACTTTCCACCACATATGCCATTAATGCAAGTGCCTGCAGACACAGCACTCAAAAGAGAGGCATTTCCTTGCATGTGAAATAGATATAACACCCCAGGCCTGTCTTAATAATCCAGTCAATAATAATAAAAAGCAAACTCATGAGCAAAAGTTTTATATCTGCTCCCAAATTAGTGTCCTCCTGGAGTCAAGTTATTACACAAGATTAGAGGCATTTATAAGACTAAGACTCTCCCTTGTTTTCTGTTTTAATTTTCTTTCTCTCCCACCCCCCTACCCCCCCATCCCCAAAGGTTAATCTCTTGTTCAGATAGCTAAATACCCAAGGTAGAAAACACAAGACTCAGAGCAAATAAACTTGTGGTTAGAGTGCTTGGGTCCAGATCTTGACTCCATTCAGCAGCCATGGGTCCTCCTTTGCCATGTGGGGACTCATTTGGAACATCAGAGTTGGTATGAAGAGTAAGTTGAAGACATTTGAGATTCACTAGGCAGAAAGAAGGCTTCTCGGAGTTTCCTTTATCTGACTAGAAGCAGCACCTTCTGGGAAACGAGACTACTATAAATCCCTCTCCAGGGAAATTTCATGGCCATGAAGAAGACAGAACGATCACTCTACTTGCATAAACAAACATTATCACAAACTTTCTTGTCTCCCATTTGTTCTCCTAAATACCTGTTTGTCTTTTCTAAGGAAACCTATTTATTCCTCCCATAGAACTATTTTCTCCCAGCCTCCCCAGCCCGCCACCCCGCCCCATCTCTTCTCTAAATTAAATATATAAGCCTCTAACTTTAACCATTTAGTGAGCTAACTACTTTTGTTAGCTCTCCTATGCATTTGGGATAAAAATCTTTTTGTGCTATTAATCTCTTTCGTGAGTTTAATTCACGGGCCACTCTGCCCACCCCCCACTCCCCCAGCCCAAGTACTGAACCGAAAGGACAGAGGACAATTTTTTTCTCCCTGACAGCCACACTTGGTCCACTTTTAAAATAAGGACAATGATAGTACCTATCAAACCTATAGATTATTTATGATGATTGAATGAGATGTATATCATGTTTAGCTTATAGTGAGTGTTAAATATTCTCTCATGTGTAAAATACATAGAGATATGTTCTGAAGATCAAAATTAAATTATAGATGGGAGAACACTTTGGAAAGAGAAAAAAATTAACAATGGAACATAGTGTTATCATCATTATAGTAGCTATAACTATTATGGCCACCATTATTGCCTCCTCTAAGCAAGGCCACCAGATATGGCCACGCAGATATGCACTGCACACATCCAAAGTTACCATTCACTGAAAGCCATCCCTTTGTACTCGGAAACACATGACACGTGCATTTCCAGCAGACCTGTACTTGCCTCACGGCATCCTCCTCCCAGAGTCTGAGGAACCTCACTATTCTGTAGAGTCATTTACTCACTTGTCATTAATTCAGTGAAGGTATACTGAAGACCTACGATGTGTGAGGACAGGGTATACAAAGAAAAATGAGAGATAAATTCTGCCCTGATGCTCCCCATGACTGGATGGAGCCCTGTGTGCCGTAAGCTGAATGCAGTGTAATTAGTGCTAAAGTGGACATATGTAGGACAGCTGGGCTTCCCTGGTGACTCAAATGGTAAAGAATCTTCAATGTGAGAGACCCGGTTTCAATCCCTGGGTCAGGAAGATACCCTGGAGATGGGAATGGCAACCCACCCCAATATTCTTGCCAGGGGAATCCCATGGACAGAGGGCATGGGCAAACTACTGAGCCTCAGTGTCTATAAAATGGTCATAACGCCATCTTCACAAGTTTATTCTTTGGACACCAATACACCGTTGTTACTCTTGCAAGCTCTGGGATGGAGGTGAGATCTCAGAAGAGAGTCAGAGGCACCAAGGTGCCTTCCATCTCCAGACAGATCTTACATCCCCAGAATTGCTTGCCCACCCTTCTTTCTGGAGCCTCTGGGAGTTTTCACCCAAAGGAGATCTTGCTACCGAGCAAGGAGCATTGTGCAAGTGACCTGGTGAGCTCAGCCCTTCCTGGGCTGCAGCGCCTTCATTTGTAAAGGAGGAATTCTGAGGCTATCAGAAAGGAAGTCAAATTGTTTTCGGAAAAACAATAGCAAAGTAACTACAAGTCATTAGCTTCCTCCCTGGGGCCAGAAATCAAGCTAGTCTGGGAAGCTGAAAGGATTGGTAGAGCTGTTTACCTAAAGACCTCTGAACAGGACCCATAAATTAATTCCTGGGCATGACTTTCTGGAATGAGAGGAGGTGAGTCATGGAAGTGGGAGAATGCCTGAGCGTGGAGAAGAGATTTTTTAATTGTTCAGGGCACAGCTGAATCCGATTCTGGCTTGCCTTTTCTGGTCCTCTGGGTGTGGGTTTCATTTGGATACGCACATGTCAGTGGGCATCTGCCCTCTGACATGGCTCTTAGTAAGTTTCTTCCCAGAGCAGAAAGCCAAAAGAAAGCCCTGCTCCTGCTCTTCCCCTGGAAGCCTCTGGGGAGCCAATTGCTTCTCAGTCAGGATGCTCTAGAAATTCCTCCCTGGACAGGAGTGTCCTCAGTAGCAGGAACAGACCAGAGTTAGGATCCAGGATCATGACTTCTTAGAAGAGTGTCCCACAGGTATCAAGGACTCACTGGAGCTGAGAGAGAACTTAAAGAGAGACTTAACCAGATGCGGATACTGAGGCCCCCAGTGGGGAAGCGGCTTGTCCAGGGTCTGCAGCAGAAGCCAGCCATTTAGAGTTTAGCCGGAGGGTTTTAATTGAATATTACACTCATGGACTTTTAGAAAACTTATGGTGGGCTTCGTGGGGCTGAGAAACTCCTATATTCATACACAGAGCTTTAGGGGAAGAGGGACCATGTTCTTGATCTGATTCACAAAACACCTTTGCCTCAGTTCAGTTCAGTTCAGTCGCTCAGTCGTGTCCGACTCTTCAGGACCTCATGAATTGCAGCACGCCAGGCCTCCCTGTCTGTCACCATCTCCCGGAGTTCACTCACACTCACGTCCATCGAGTCCGTGATGCTATCCAGCCATCTCATCCTCTGTCATCCCCTTTTCCTCCTGCCCCCAATCTTTCCCAGCATCAGAGTCTTTTCCAATGAGTCAACTCTTTGCATGAGGTGGCCAAAGTACTGGAGTTTCAGCTTTAGCATCATTCCTTCCAAAGAAATCCCAGGGCTGATTTCCTTCAGAATGAACTGGTTGGATCTCCTCGCAGTCCAAGGGACTCTCAAGAGTCCTCTCCAACACCACAGTTCAAAAGCATCAATTCTTCAGCACTCAGCCTTCTTCACAGTCCAACTCTCACATCCATACATGACCACAGGAAAAACCATAGCCTTGACTAGACAGACCTTAGTCGGCAAAGTAATGTCTCTGCTTTTGAATATACTATCTAGGTTGGTCATAACTTTTCTTCCAAGGATTAAGCGTCTTTTAATTTCATGGCTGGATCATTGCTCTAGGTCTAGAAGGTCAAGAAAGGTTATTTGCCACCAACCTCCAAAGTAATTGAAATGACTGACAAATCTAACAGAGGCCAACATGTTCACCCTTTCCCCTGACCTAGAAGTATGTTAGCAAACAAGACGAAACCTGTCCCGTTGACATGAGGTGAGTTTCTTGCTCAAGGTCTAGAAAGGCCCTATGAGATCAGCTTGACCACTGCTTCCTTTTTATAACTTTAAACTTGCACAGCTAGCCAAGACCAGCATCAAACTTTCATCACACCTCATCCAGCACTCTTTCCACTGCCTCATAAGGTTTCCAAGTGTTTATTAAGCACCTTCTGGATGGTCATGAAATTGTCCCAAATGCTAGAGGAGCTTCAGGATTACAAAGTCCAACTCTTACGTCAATAAATTTGTAAATGTGTTGGGAAAATGAATAAAAGAATTATATGTTCCTTAAGCTTCTCCCAACAATTAAGGAAAATACGTAAGTGTACTAGTCAGGATTCTGCAGAGAAATAGAACCAAAAGGATATATAGAGATAGAAAGACATATAAGAAAAGATCTATTATAAGAATTGGCTCACAAAATTATGGCGGCTAAGATATGCTGCAATGTGCCATCTGCAAGCTGGGCAACCAGGAAGGCCAGTGGTATAGTTCAGTCTGAGTCCAGAGGCCTGAGATGCAAGGGAGCTGGTGCTGTGACTCTCATACTAAGGCTGAAGTTGGGGTAGAGAGTTGGGATGGTGTACTAGTATACGTCTCAGAAGCTGAAGGCCCAAGACCCAGTGTCCAAAGGCAGGAGAAGATGGACATCCCAGCTCAAGAAGAAAGTTCAACCTTCCTCTGCCTTTTTGTTCTATTCAGGCTTTCAGCAGACTGGATAATGCCAGCCCAGAATCAACTATTAATCTCTTCTAGAAACATGCTCATAGATATATCCAGAAATAATGTTTTACCAGTTATCTGGGCATCCTTAGCCCAGTCAAGCCGGTGCATGAAATTAATTATCATGGCAAAAATAAGAGAAATTCTGGGGAAGACAGACAACTGCTTGATCCCTAGACAACTCTAGCCAGCTTGACCCCTGAGAAGTAATATTCATTCAAAAATTAGTTATTGGTGCTGATCTCTAAGATCCCTTTCAGTCTTGAAAACCCTTTGATTATGTGCTGGCCTCTAATAAACGAAGCATAATCCAGATGATTTGTTCATAAGTTTGTAATCTTTTACAACTAATAGAGATTGTTGAAATAATTAGTGATTTAAGGCAAAAGGGACAAAAATGGCTCCAAATAGAAAATGGTTGCATCTTAAAAGTTCCAATGTGAATTGATGGTGTAGAATTTGGAGTATATTTTCCCACAGAAATAATGCTGTAAAAGGTAGTTAGCTTCCCAAACTAGGCCCAAAATGTTTATGTAAGGACTAATGTTTAACTACAGAGCTAAGAATACCTAGTTAAGATGATGGGAAATAATGATGCCAAACTCTTGACTGGAGACACCAGGAGTATATCTCACACTTTAGAATTTCAGACTCAAGAATCTCTACCCTACACCTACATCAAGGATACACTCCTCCTACCTCTCTCTCTTCATAGGAAAGGGTAATAGCATTTTATTGATAACCTAACTTTCTTAAGGCAAGGACCGGCCTCCTCCTCCTTTCATAAACCAATCCCTGAGCCCAGCTACAAACAGAAAGCTTTATTTTTTCAAACCTTTATAGTATTTTCCTAATTATGAAAAGTAACAGTGTATTGGGCTTCCCACATAACTCAGTAGTAAAGAACCCACCTGCCAATGCAGGAGATGTGGGCTTGATCACTAGGTTGGGAAGACCCCTGGAGAAGGAAATGGTAACCCACTCCGGTATCTTGCCTGGAAAATCACATGGACAGAGGAGCCTGGAGGGTTGCAAAAGAGTTGGACACGACTTAGCAACTGAACAACAACAACAATAGTGTACTATTGTAAAAATTTAATGATACAGAAAAAGTATTAACAGGACTTAAAATCACCTGTAACCACTGTTAAGATATTGGTATCTCTTTTTAGCCACCGTATTCTTATCCTTATAATTTTTTTTTTACAAAATTAGAATTGTATTATGATCACTGCTTTGTAGTCTGTTTTTTTATACTTAACAATATGTCAGGGACATTTTCTATGTCAATAGTATACATCTTCTTCACCTTTTTAATGATTACCTAGAGTGTAGTTAAAGGAAATGACACTCAAAGGTAATTTAATGTGTTTGTGCCTTTCTCTCTGCAAGGATGTTAGCACTGCACTAGAATTCCCAAAGCTGAGCATCTGTGCGGGACCTTCTAGACTGATTCCAGCAGATATGTCTCCTTCAACTATTGCTAAGTCCTTGGGTTGCATAATTTCTTACTCTGTAGATTTAACAATGTTCCTTTAATGACATTATTGGGCATTTCAACTTTTTTGTTAATATAAATATCACCATGTTGAAGGTAAGTGGCGCCCTTTTAATTTCCAAGACAAGGTAATCTGGTGCTGCTGACACATTCCTCTGTCTGCCCCAGATATATTACTCCATGTGATTCCTAGCCCTCATTTCAAAGCCTTGCAAACAACTCGTGGGAAAAAGCAGAATTTCTGAACAAAACAATTCAAAACAAAACAAAAATTACTAGCCTCCCCTATTCAACAACCCCTTCCCCACCACATACATAACACACAAAAGGAAGTGTCTGAGTGAGTGGTGAAACACTGGAGGAGATAAGGGTGACCTTGACCAATCCTGAGAAAATCCTTCAAAAGTCTTGAGAGATTACTTCTGTGGGTAAACAGAAGTAGATGTTTAAATCCTGAACAGCAAAAACAAACAGCTCTCACCACTGCCATCAGGCCCGCTGCCCTCAAAACCACCAGCCCTACCCATGCTTCTGTGAGCTCCCAGACAGCCTTGGGATTGAAGTATCAGCTCTGCCTGTGATGGTGAAGACATGAGAAAAGGCAAGGCTGATGGGATCATGAGAGGCTGGGGAGAAACGCACTAATCATAGATGCGGGAGACCTGAGTTCAGGTCCTAACTGAGACTTAGAGAGCAGACTGGCCTTGAGAAGTAACTCATACTCTTTGGCCCACACTTTTCCATCTTGGTTAAAGGAAGGAATTGGGTTGAATTACATTCACCATTCCTTTCAGCTCTAAAATTCACGGTCACTATGATTCTAAGTGATTGGTTCTTTCCATACCAAACCAAAGCTTGGAAGAAGTTGAAGTTTGTCTTGGATGCCCAACTGTTCTGCTCTTGGAGGTGTTACCCTCCCAGCAGTCTGGAAGCCCAAAATATGTTCTTAGACCTGTTTTACTCCAGATGGTGGCACTGTGTTGAGAATTCCAGATAAGGACAATAGAAATGAGCATATGCTTGGAAGTGTATTCTAATTAGGATGCTTTCAGCTGTTAGTTACAGAAAATCCAGATACAGTCAATCTCATACACCACTACACTGTGGGAAAGCATAGGGAGCATCAATGCTAATGGATGGCTCTATCACTGATCCATTCATTTATTCATTTATTATCCATTTGTCTAGTTTTTTAAATGTGCAAAGTTTGGTACTGTGCTGAGAACTAGATATTTAAGTGACTCAAACATAGCATGTAGACCAAAACTTAGTGGTATAATAAAGCTCCAGATGCTCCTAGACTCTTCTGAGAATCAACTGGGTGATGTTACCATAAGGGAGACCCACAGGCATGAAGAATTAGTTGGAGGAGAAATGCTATCTTGGTTTAGATTGCTAAGTCTACAAGGACATTTTAATACCCAGGGAGTCCATCTGGATTGGGGGGAACTGGGCAAAGCATGCTGGAAGGAGCTGGAAAGGACTATAGAAGGGATCCAATAGGAGCTCTGGTCTAGAAGAACACAGAATAGAAATCAAGAACCATGCATGTCAGCATCTATTCACCTACACACAAGGGTGCAGAGAGAGGGTCTCACTCACTTCCAGGTCTAGCTTATTGACTGTGGGCCTGCAAGAGGCCACATCATGATGGTTGAAGCACAGATTGAACCTTGACAAATGTCTTCAAACAGCTACTGGTAATGATACCGACTAACACTAAAGGTGCCAGGCAGTGACCTAAGTCCTCACTATACATTAGCTCATTTAATCTTCCTAATAACTGTGCTGTTATATGCCCATTTTACAAAGGAGGAAAGCAAGGACACAGACTTTGTCCAAGGTCATCCAACATTTCCTGGTTGAGCTAGGATTTGAATCCAGGCAATCTGGTCTCAGTGTCTGTTCACTCACCACAAAATAAATTACAAGCAAAATAAATGTGAGAAGGGCTGCAGCAGAGCTAAGATCAGAAGACTGTAGGAATTGAAAAACGAGCAATAAAAGTGCCAGGGAAACTCCCCAAAGGAGGTGACATGATGATGTCTTGAGTGAGCAGTTCTCCAGACAGAGGAATGGGAGCAGTCCATCCCAGGCAGCATGAGCCAAGACCATGAGGTGGGAAAGGAAGCTGGCATTTTTGAAGACCAAGAAATAATTCTACAACAGCTGGACCAAAAGGTTCATGGGAGCTTGGCTTGCAGAGAAGCCAGAGTGTGGGGCCAGATTGTTATGAGCTTTGCAAACCACATCAGTTTGTTCTGCAACAACAGGGAGCCAAGGAAGGAGAGGAGTCAGGACTCCTCCAGTTTTCAGGGATCTGCAGGATGATTTCCCGGTTGCCTTATCCTGCCATTCACACCCAGTGTAAAATCACTTCTGCTCTGGCCACCAGGGAGAGCTCAGGGCTGGGCAACTTCAGTCCTACTGCCAGGCCAGGGGTGGAAGGTGAGGGATGACAGAGCCAGGCAGGACACCCGAAAACTGTTTATCCTGGGAGTCCTGAATCCAAGAAAATCCAAGTAGGGGCCAGCACTTATTTTCCTTAAAATCTCTGTACAGATCTCAAAGAACACAGTCCTTCGGTTGGAAGGCTCCCTTCTTAAGCGGAAGGATGAAGAGACAATGGAACATGACTTTCCCCATAACATGAGTAATACCAGTCTACCAGTCTATTCTTGTTCTTATTTTCTCCCGAACACACCTGCAGTCTGACCGAACATAATGGGTCTCATAAGCTGTGTCTCTACATTCAAAGGTCTGTAAGTACAAGGGCTCTCAGGCCACCTGTTTCTTGGTGTCTCTGCTGTCCATTGGGGAAAAGGCTACAGGAGGTCTTGCAGCCTCAGGGGCAGAGTGATGCCATCACAGGAATAGCAATTCAACAGTATCCCCAAAGCCTTCCAAACAAGGCATGTCACAAAGAAGTTGAAACTCAACTCAAATGTAAGCTCTGTCACCAGGTGGCTGTATGACTTGGGCAAGTCCCTTAACCTCACCAAGCCCCAATGTTTCCATGGCAAAAAAAAAAAAAAGTTGGCGGGGGATGTTTTTTTGTGTGTGTGAAAAAGCTATTCTGGCTCTGACAAATTTGTCACAATACTGTACCAACTAATGTGTTCCAAACTGCGAAGTGCCATGCAACTGATGTTATTATCAATCAGACTCTTGCTCTCCACTCTGTGGGGAAAGCTCTTCCTAAAGGAGGAAACCATGCAGGATTGTCGGTGGCATGTCAACAACCAGAAACAGCCTAGCACAGGGCTGTGGCCATGATTCTAGAGCCAAGCAGGCAGAGCAGGCAAAATGCAAGAAGTATACCTGCTTCTGCACAAGCCAGGAGTGGGGCCCAGCAGGAAGAGGAGAGTTCTCCCAACAGCTATTGTGCCCAGGGCCTTCGTGCGTCATCCTCCTTCTGACCCCAGTCTCCACTCTCAGCCCAGGCGATGGAGTCTGGCTCCGAGGCGCTGGGGTCCAGAAGTTGTGGCACAGGTCCTTCCCAAGGATGTGGGCAAATTTTAACATAAAGCCTTATAAGATGTTTGTACTTTATTTTTGATAAAGTAATGTGGCAGGCTAGTTAAAGACTGACTGTTTCCAGTTTGATCAGTCTGACCCATAAACAGTGGCTTACAGAGGAAACAGGGCTGAGCTTGGGGGAAATAAGGAGAGCATCATTATTTGAAAGGTTGGCATGTGGAGGAGGATTTAGCTCATTCTGGGCAGCTATAGAGGCTGGAGCTAGGACCTGAGCGGGGAAGGAGCAGGAGGAAGGGGGGCCAACAACTTACTCTTTCTAGGCATCTAAGTGCTTCTGATACATAATCTTCACAATAATACCATGAAGTGGTGACTATAAAGTATCATCAACCTTTGTTTTAAAGATGAGGAAACTTAGGCATAGAGGTTAAGCAGCTTGACCAAGCTACACAGCAAGTTAATGACTGAGCCAGGCTCCAAACATTCCGGCTCCTAGAAAGGTCTGTAGCCAGTGGCTCAGACAGTAAAGAATCTGCCTACAGTGCAGGAGACCCAGGCTCAATCCCTGGGTTGGGAAGATCCCCTGGAGGATGGCATGGCAGCCTGCTTCAGTATTCTTGCCTGGAGAATCCCATAGACAGAGGAGCCTGGCGGTCCATGGGGTCGCAGAGTCGGACATGACTGAGCACGTAACACACTTTTTTTTTTTTTTTTTGGCTATGAGGAAGTACTTCTAGAGTTTACCAATTTAAAGAGAGAAGTGTTTTATGGAAGGATTTAAGTCAAGGCTAAAGGGCCATTTTCAAGGGATACCGGTTCAGTACAGTTTCTTGTCAAGAAGTATCAGAAACTAACACTCCCTACTTTCAGCCAGAGGGGGAGAAGAAAAAGGAGAAGGAGAAGAAAGCGGAAGAGGAAGAACAAAATGAGGTTTGGGGGGGCACATTTGTTGGCAGAGTATTGGGAGAGGAATGTAGAGTAAAAGAATCTTCTGCAGCTCCAGATTCAAGAAGGACCAGAGGAGGACCGCCCTAGGATCCAGGGAGCAGGAGCTGATTAACCACTTCTTTGGGGGCACAATTATCTGAGTAAATCAGCTTTAATGCTTTCTGTCTTTTTCTCATTCTGCTCAAGATTCAAATTCCAGGGAAAGAGCATTCACTCAGCCGAGCCTTGGCAAAGATTAATGATATAAATCACTAATGTTTATGGTGTGTTTATTTTCTACCTGGCACTGTTCTAAGCACTATATTTATGCATATTTTCTTCTCACAGTAACCCTATGAGGCAGGTACTATTCTAATAAAGAAACTTTGCCACAGGATTTGAATTAGCAGTCCAAGTTTGCACAGATGGTCTAGTGGCAGAGCAGGGTTTCAAGCCGAGGCAGTGTGGCACCCCCTTGCTATACTTCCTCAAATATCAACAAGGAAAAGGCAGGGCCCCCAAAGCAGAATTTTGGTGTTGATGATGAAGAGGGATGGATGCTAAGAGATAAAATCTACAGATGCTTCCTCGTGGCACAGCCCTGACAGAGGGAAAAGGGAAGACTCCTGAGGTGACTTCAGGCCCAAGAATTCCACATTCAAGTTTCCATCCTTACCCTCTGGCCATTGCAAGTAGAAGATGAAAAAGTCAAGGAGCAAAAAAGAAAAAGAAAAAATAAATAACCAAAGGAATGGATAAAATACAGATAAAAAGAAAATAATTTCTGAATGAGAAATTTTTCAAATGACAAAATTCTAAGAGAATAAAAGGCATGCCTATAAAGGATAACTTGAAAGGTAACAAAGAAAAGATTCAAAATACAGAAGAACTTTGAGAAACTGAAATTAATTGAAGAAAAGCAGAGAGGACAATTTCTCACAAACATTAAAGACTTAATGTGAAGCTCTAAGTATCACAAGAGGCTGGACCCCATTGCGGTTCAGGGTGAGAGTTTGGAGTCAGGCTGCAGGAATTAAATCCTGACTCCAGCAGGACTGCGTCACCTGGAAAAGTTGTGTCAACACCAAGTTGTGTCACCTTGGAAAAGTTACATGGTCTCTCTGAGTCTCAGTGTCCTTATCTGTAAAATTCTAATAATGCCTATGTCAGAGGAATGTTGAGAGGATTAAACGATGAGTCAAGAATGTGTTAAGCACAGTGCCTGGCACAGAGCAGGTGCCTCCTAAATACTAGCTTGACCACTATACGTTAGCTCCCATGAGTCTAATGTGATCTTGGGACAGAGACACATGAACACCTGTGGTTGGGTACCTAGAACCAGCCCCTCCTAGGGAATCATAAGTAGAGACCCTGGAATAGCAGGAATCTGTTATCTTGCATGGGCTGAAGGAGGGGCCCTCAACAGGTGGATGATCAGTGTGAGGAAAAACATCCCAAGAGTCTGAGAGCGTTTATGGTGGAACACCAGAAATGGAGCTCTGAGACAACATTCCACCTAGGCTAGAATTTCAAGAACTCCTCTTTGTATAGCTCTCAGAAAACCCCTTTTGAAGTTTCCAAGGAGCAGGGAGCAGAACTCTGGGTGGGCAATCAAGAGCCCTGGCTTCTGACTTCTGCTAATGTCAACAAGGCTCTGGGGCCCTGGTTAAACTCATTTATACTTTGAGGGTCTCAACTTCCTTGTCTGAAAAGGTGGGGATAACAGTATCTACCTCAAACCCTTGAGGTGAAGATTAAATGAAGTGATGCCTATAAAGCACTGGGAACGTGGTAGGCACTGAATAAATGTTTCCTCCCTCCCATCCATTGTTAGAATACAATAATGCGTCAGACAGACAGTCCATGGGAGCCAGAAGAGTATGGTAAGTGGGTGCTTTTTTGAATTCAATTCCCAGCACATCCCTGTGTTCTAGTGAATCTGGATCTTTAGCTAGTCTCACAGTCTGGAATGGCCTTTTCACCCCACCCCATCCTACTTTGTCTAGCAAAAGTCTTTTATCCTTCAAAGCCAAGCTCAAACATCACCACCTCAAGAATTTGTGTCTGGAAATTCCCTCAGCTCGTGACTTGTTCTCCAGTTTTGTGCTTATTCTCTGTGCTTTGTCTTGTAATTAGTTCTTGAAGGCAGAGAGAATATCTTATTCACCTTGGTGATACTCACGGTCTAGGCTACATCACACTTTTCTTCTGTTTAACACTTTACTTTCCTGGGGATCTGGGAGCCTCCTGTTCCCCGAATTCTTATCTCCATCTTGAACAACACCTAGGGCCTTCACTTTGGTCCCCCTCAGTCCTCCTCAAGAAGGGAGGAGGGGAAGATCTCATTGGGAAATTTGGCAACAAAGATTAAGCACTTAAGGCTGACTTACCCTGACTTACCCATTCAGCACAGTGGTGAGGGTCCACAATACTTTAAGGGGCCCACCTAAATCTAAAAAATGGTTTAATTTTTTTAATTAAGAAAAAAGACAAATGTTTAGTTAGGTCAAAAAAAGCATTTAAAATATGATGTTAATATCTTCATCTTTATGCCAATGCACATATAATTTGGAAATTTCCCAGGTGGCTCCGTGGTAAAGAATCTGCCTGCAATGCAGGATCCACAGGAGACATGGGTTCAAATCCTGGATGTGGAAGATCTCTTGGAGTAGGAAATGGCAACCCACTCCAGTATTCTTGCCTAGAGAATCCTATGCAGAGGAGCCTGGCAGGCTATAGTCTATAGGGTCACAAAGAATTGACTAAACACAAATGCTTATATAATTTTTAATATTTTGTCTGGGGAAAAGGGTCCCCAAAGGCCAATGTGCCTTTACCCACATGAATCATCATGCAGCTCTCTGGGCATGGGTAGCTCAGCCCCTTCCTGCCTTCCTCTGGGAGAGCTGCCTTGCCTGTGGACAGGAAGCAAATATTTAGCCTGCTGCTCCTGTATCACCATTTGACAAGGGCAGAGCAGCAGCCAGCACTGGTGGGTGACTGGGAAGTAAAGCCCACTGTTACTATATACCGTAAGCTATGAGCCTTCATCTCATCAATAAGAAAGGGCATGATGATCTTATTCCTCCTTGTCTCTTTCTCTCATTTTTCCTAATGTGGGCAGGGAGTGAGGATGTCATTTATTAGGGCCCTTCAGATCACTATATTTATCCTTTAAAATTCAGCAGTATCCAACATTTTTGGCACCAGGGACTGCTTTTGTGGAAGACGATTTTTCCACAAACTGGAGGATGGAGTGAATAATGGTTTGGGGATGATTTAAGCTCATTACATTTACTTTGCATTTACTTCTATTATTATCCATATCAGCTCCACCTCAGGCATTAGATCATGGAGGTTGGAGAACTCTGCTTTAAATGTTCTTATCAGATAAGTGTGATCTTTACTCAACAGATGAAGACACTGAAGAACAGAGAGTTTAAAGAATTTAATCGAGATCAAGCCTTTAACAAACGGGTTTAGAACCCAGACTTTTGGACTCCAAAGTTAAAGTTCCTTTCTCCCACTGCATTCTGTAGTCAAGGATCAATAAATGAGTGTTAAAATGAATCAAAAGGGTAAGAGCATGTTTACCAGGCAGCATAGAACTTAGCTGAGTTTTTTCAAAATTGTTGACTTGGCAATTATAAGCTTCAGATGAAAGCTTGAGTTTCACCATCCCCTTAATAAACACTTCATAAAGTTCTGACCCATTTTCCTGTCTTGAAGAAGCCTCATCACATGTCATATATTTTGATACTAACCTTCTGCTATCTTTGCAAGGAACAGATTAGGGAAAGAAATCCTTTATTTGTCAGAAGGCTTAGTATAAAATATAATGTTTGATTTTCATAGAGATGGATAAGAATATGAATAGTCATGCACTTTTTAAAAACTTAAATTTCTTTTCCAATAGGCAGCACTCAAGATTAGCCCTTTCTAGTATCTCTGGCCTGCAGACTTCCACACTGAGCCTTGGAAAGCTTTGCTTTGGGATGAAACTGATGAATGGCTGTGCTTTTGCTATTGTTACAAAAGGAGTCTGTTTCCTCTCAAAGACCCAGTAGATCACTGATCAAGTTTAGAATCTTCCAATATTTGCCAATAGAAATGTTTTGGAGAGGAGAAAACCTCCCACTCTCCTTGCCAGATGGAATTCCAAGACTGTTGGGGAACATGAAGTAAAGGATTTGCAGAAGGAACATCCTTGAATTCCATAATGAGTTTACATGTGTTTGTGCCTCACCTTGTTCCTACCCACCAACTCCAACTCATGTTAAGCCTGAATCACCCAAGAATCTGCAGCTCCTTAACAACAAAGATTCAGACAAAGTGTTGGGTAAGCCAGATTATGTTTTCTAAGCTAGACTTATGTTCACAAACTATTCTAGAATGTGGTTTCACACATACAGGTGAACCATCTGGCCAGCCTGGGTTAGCTCTCTTTGCTGTGAGTGCTATAAACCTTTCATCTTCTCTCATTCCTGTTTCACAGATATAATCAACTCTTTTTGTCTGTTCTTCCTAGTAACCTAGGAGCTCCATGAAGGAAAGGACAATGCCTCTCTTATTTACAGCTCTGAGCACAGTGTGTGGCTACACAGATCAGAGGGTAAGTGCATGGGTTCAGGGGAAAGATAGACCTGGGTATGAACTCCACCAAGCTACTTACTCATTGTGTAACAGAGAAAGAAGCTCCTGGTACTCAGCTTTATTATTCGTAAAATGGGGTGATAATAGCTCTTACTTCATGGAGGTGTCATGAAGATTAAATTAGTCCACACATGTGAACCGTTTACTTTAGCCCCTGGCTCTTTATGAGTGCTTCATAAATACCCTCTGCTACTAGTGCATTAAGTATTAAATGAGTATTTTGTGTAGAATTTTTTTTTTTTTAAATGAGAGTGAGCTCAGGCAAAAGGAATGCATGGGGCTAAGGAAAATTCTTCTGTTGCCAAATGGGATATTGCCTATTTTACATCTGGGGGCCCTCACCTGAGGCCACAAGGGGCAAATGAGCAGTTCCTAGGCAGTCCTGGGGCACCAGCTCCGATGACATTAGCCCTCATCACCCTCTGCACCCACCCCCAGAGCAGTGAGAACTGAGACTCTGTTCAGTAAGAGGTTTTGTTCCCCAGAGAACCAGCTCCAAAGCAAAGGAGGCAAGGTCCACGGAGGAGGAAATGTGCCCAGGCCCCTCACCTGCCCCAGACACAACATCTGGGAGGCTATCAGCTCAGAACTGCTCCGGTTTCCCTCACTAGCTCCCCTGATAGCTCGACTGTGGGAGCCGCTGCCCAGACACAAGCCTGGGTCAATGCAGGGGCAGGGTTGCAGTTGAGGGGGTGGCTCTCTCCCAAAGAAGGACAGCGTTCTGTGTGTTTGTTTGTGTGTGTTGTCAAAGGGAGAGCAGATGGAGACAGGGGACCAGGGTGAGGGTGCCCCAATATTAACACATTGAAACACCCAATACGAATGTAGTGAGCTGAAGAGTTTTCTAAAAACAAAGAAAATTAAGAGTCTACCCAAGGAAATGTGTTACCCAAGTGTCAAAGTACTTGATTGTCCTCAAAATGCTAAACTGTCCCAGCTTCGAATATTTTGTGGTATTTCCTATAGGTAGGCAGTACTATGAGTTCTCTGAGAAGCCCTAGAACTCTATTGGAAACACAAAAGATCTAAAATACTGCATTTAAAAACATGTATTAGAGGTTTCTTATCTAAAGAGATTTTGGTATTCTTTGTTTAGGTTTTACATCAGACATTTTGTTAATTTTTCCTTTTAATAATTTCATCTTTTATGCCAGTGTCTCTTCAGTGTCCTTTAGATATTCTTCTTTTCACCACGAAAAGAACCTTTTCTTCTTATTATGTAAATAATACTCAGTGTAAAAAAAAATCCACAATACATAAGTCATAAGGAAGAATGTAGAAAATCACCTGAATGCACCACCCCCAAATAAACACTGTTAACAGTGACTATATCTATATGATCTCTATTGTTGTTCAGTCATTATGTCATGTCCTACTCTTGCAACCCCATGGACTGCAGCATGAAAGTCTTCCCTGTCTTTCACTATCTCTAGGAGTTTGCTCAAATTCATGTCCATTGAGTTGCTGATGCCATCCAACCATCTCATTCTCTGTCGTCCCCTTCTCCTCCTGCCCTCAGTCTCTCCCGACATCAGGGTCTTTTCCAATAAGTCTGCTCTTGGCATCAGGTGGCCAAAATACAGGCGCTTCAGCTTCAGCATCAGAATATTCAGGGTTGATTTCCTTTAGGATGGACTGGTTGGATCTCCTTGCAGTCCAAGGGACTCTCAAGAGTCTTCTCAACACCACAGTTCAAAAGCATCAATTCTTCCACTCTCAACCTTCTTTATGGTCCAACTCTCACATCTGTACATAACTACTGGAAAAACCATAGCTTTAACTATATATACGAGCTGTGTCAGCAAAGTGATATTTCTGCTTTTTAATACCAACATCTATATTTATATATAGACACATATGTGACTTTTCATAAAATTTTTAAAACCATGAATTCCTTCTTTTTCTTAAGTGCACGATTCTAGATGTTTCTAGTGACACAGGATCTTGGAAATAAGTTGGTATCTGAAATGTATCTCAGATTTATCTAACCTACATATAACTAGATATATGTATCATAAAATATCTATAAGTAGATAGAGATTTATATAGCTAGCTATACACAACTGTCTAAATAGAGATTAGCTTATATGATGTGTGTATCTTTATTTGGTATTCTGCTATGAATTCCTATGTTATCAACCAATCATCATGTACATATAAATAAAAACTATGATACATCTTGTTCTTTTAAAAGTTTAACACATAATTTGTGATTTGTTGTGTTGAAGGGAACCTGGCATATGGGCACATAGTTACGTGGCCTATGTCAGAATCTAAGATTAGAGGATTCCTTATGATTGGGCTCTAAAGAGAATGCTTGAAATTAAAATTTTTGAGTGATCACAACTCAGAGTAACTCAGAACACAGTGAAAAAATATCAACTCTGAAGGGAGCCTATGGGGCTGTCTGTTCCAAATTACTCTCTTCAGAAATGATGAAACAGACACCCAGTGAAGTGGACAGCATGTCCCATGGGGCTGAATTTGTACTACAATCTGCTTTCCTGAATCATCACCTCACCTCTTTCCACCAAACTTTCTCCCCTATGATGTGTAATGTATGGCAGAGTCATTTTCCTTTTTCCAAATCCCACTTACCCAGAAAGGATTGGCATCTTTTAATTTAGACATTTTCAGAGATTATCAGGGAGTGGAAATAGGGAAAGCAGGATCCCTGAGAATTCAGATACATTATGTTTAGGAAGATAAGGGCAGAGGGAATGCTAACTCTCATAACAATAGCAAGTACATGTAGCACTCACTGGTCGGGAAGATCCCCTGGAGAAAGAAATGACAACCCACTCCAGGATTCTTCCCACGGACAGAGGAGCCTGGCGGGCTACAGACCATGGGGTTGAAAAGTGTTGGACTCAATTAAGCGACTGAGCACACACACACACACACACACACACACACACACACACACACACACACGGCATTATGTTTCAAACACTGTCCTACTACTTCATATGTTAATTTATGTAAATGATATGTGTATATCATCTGATCCTCACAGCAACCCACCGAAGTAGCCACTGTTATTCTCTCCTCTTTGCAGAGAAGGAAATTGAGGCACCCAGAAGTTAGGTAACTTCCTAGGACTGTATAACTAGTGAGCTGGGGTTGTGACTCAGCTGGGTTTGTGTCCATCTCAAGGGTTCAGCTTTTGATCACCACACCACAGAGCCTCTCCCAGAGGGGAGGAGCTGAGTGATAATAGGGAGGAGACTCCAGTGATGATACTGAAGTCACAGAACCTGAATTAACCAAGCCCTTGCCTTTACACCCCACCCACCTGGCAACAATAGTGCCACACAAAGCCAGGTGATGCCAGGGCAATTAATGCAGTTAATTAGTTAATTACTCTTTACCCTGCCTGCATCTGAGCCTCCTGGCCAAAGCTTCCATGACTGTTGGCCCTTTCTTGTCTCTTTGTTAGTTTTCTCTAACTTTTTATTAAGAAAGGTCTCAAATATATGTGAAAATAGTCCAAATAATAAATCCCCATGTTCCCAGCTGCTACTGACAAATGTTGGCCCCTGTGGGTTCTTTTTTAATATTATTTACATCACTTTTTAACCCCTTTGAATATGTTTTTACACGTTGTAAATAATAATATAATGTACTTAATATAATTAAATATATATACTGAATAACACTACCATACATTTTATAATTTGTAGATTAGTAAACATATACACATTGGAGGGCATGCTCAAACTTGACAATGCAAAAAAAAAGTGTGGCTATCAGTGATCTACGGACACAAGTGACTTGTCAAAACAGAGAAATAGAGTGTCTGGGTTCTGGGTTCAGGTTCTGACTCCATTGTTTTAGAGCTGAGTGACCTTGTACTTGTCACATCTCTTCTCTTCATTTTTCTCATCTGTGAAATGGGTCTACCTCCCTCTCAGCATTGTTGCGTTGATCAAATGAGATCAGGAATGTGAAAGGCTTTGCACAGGAACCTCATGAAGGCGTGGAGCAAATCAGACCAACCCAAGGTGGAGTATCTGTGGCCCTGGCATTGAAAGCAGAAATCCAAGGTCAGGAAGTTCAGTTACTGACTAACTGAATCATGTTTCTCTCCAACATGGAGAAAAAAAAAAAAAAATGAATGAAGAAGCATGAAATAGAGAATCAATTTCCAACTGGAACAATGTAGACAGGCTTTAAAATATGGTCTCTTTGTCCTCTCCATGGGCATTTGAAGTAGTCATAGTCACAGCTGGGCCCAGAATACCTCAGGTCAGTCGGGCCCAATGGGACGCTGAGGTCATATAGTAAGTAAGGGCTGGAGGCCAGGCCTCATTTTATCTTCCCAGTCCCCTTTCTTTCTGCAGCCTATTTGGATGTCTTCTTTAGATGACATCCCCCAAAAACGTTAGGTGAAGAATTCCCTCTCCAGCCCTGGCCCACTAGCTGGACTATCCCCAGGTCACCTTGCCAGCCAAAAGGAATTTAGAGACAGTCTTCTGTTCTCAACAGTATGGGTTCTATTGTTTAAATCATATTTATAATGTTTTTCAACTGTCCTTTGACACTGTGCTTTATTAGACTGTGTCTCCAAGGACACATCCAAGGCAGGACGGGCCACCTACTGTAAGTGGAATCAAGATGGCACCAGGGCTGATTTCCAGGGCCAGTGGAAATGACACAGCACACTGTCATCTCTTGATGGCCACACTACCACCCAGCTCATACCCAGCCCTGTCCACTGCTGCCCAACCTGTCCCCGGACTCCTCAGGAGGATCCGCACTCCCCTGATCTCCATCCCTGGAGGACGAGAGTCTCCAGCGGGACCCAGCACTTGTCTGAGGTTGCTGACCTCTGTTCTAAGGGGCTCCCTGTCTCATGGAGGAGACAGTGAGACAAATGCAGTGTCTCTGAATAAGCACAAGTCAGAGGAACAAATAAACACAGACAGGCCAGCTGCCGCTGCACACAGGAGTGGAAAGTAAATGAACTTGTACACATTTTATAAACCACTTGGAGAATATTTTTAAATTGAGATATTTCTGCCCCAGAGTCACCCTGGGGACTTGGCTCACTGACGTGCCTGACGCCTGAGAATGGCAACTTTCCGAAAAGACTTATGTGTTGGGGTTACAAAGGCCACATACTCTGTACGTTTCCCTAGTGATCAAGGCTGACAGAAACTGAAACAGCTACAACGAGACCCGGGGGGCTGCCCAGTTGTACAGTCCTAGGGCTCTCAGTGACCCAATCTTGCCATATTGGGGTATGAGCTTTGTCTCCAAACCCAAAGCAGGATGAACATATACCATGAATTATGAAGATCGCAGCCAGGACTATTTGATCCATGATCCCATAATTGCAGGTGTTATTCTTATCTGCGTGTGTACCCATGTGATGCATATTTGTATCTCAGCTCCTGAGAAATTATAAGGCTCAATGCAGACATGACAGATGGAAAAAACAGCCTTTTAGGACTTAAAGGATTTAGAAGCTGCTTGTGGCATGTGCCACAGTTTTGAAACGCATAATTTTAAAAGACCGTTTTCTTTATTATCACCAGAAGATGCTTAGGAATTATACTTGTGAAACAGTGCTTGTCGGCACATTTTTCAAGCTACTGCAGTGTCAGGGAGGGTTTACCAAGGTTGAAAAGACACAGTCCAGGCTCCAAGGAGTCTATGGTCTAGTGGGACATCTAGACAGATGAACTTGTCATTTTATTATAGAGAGAGAAAACATTACTTAAAAGGAACTAATATAAAGTGTCTATGAGCACAAGAATGGGGCTTTCTCAGTGGCTCAGCAGCAAAGACTCCACCTGCTGCTGCAGGAGCCACAGGAGAAGTGGGTTTGATTCCTGGGCTGGGAAGATCCCCTGGAGAAGGAAATGGCAACCCACTCCAGTATTCTCTGCCGGGAAAATTCCATGAGGAGGAGGAGTCCTTGGCTACAGTCCTTGGAGTTGCAAAGAGTAGGACACGAATGAGCGGCTGAGCACGGGTATGAGCACAAGAAGAGAGCGACTGAGTGTGCACGGAGTGAGATTTGGCATCAGAAAGACTTTGAAGAGGAAGCAATGATTAAGGGCAACCGTGCTGGGGCAGGAGGGGGACTGGACATCTTGTGCACTACATGTAAATGATCTGTCATCTCTAATAGCTGGGTACCACTGGGTCACTGACTTGCCATAGTGCTATCAGAGATGAGGTAAGAGAAAGTGGCAGAGACCAAGTGGAGAAGGAATTGGGGTCAAGGGGTCATGTACGGTGCTGTTCCCCAAACTAAAAATGAACACGGCACACTTGCCTTGCTGGTGCAGCTTCAGCCTGTTTCCTCGTCTCCCTCCCTCCTTCCAATCGATTGCTACCTGATGCCTCTTTAGCATAGAAATTCTGGAATTTCCACTGCTTGGATGCCTCTCTGCAGAATTCTCTCCAGTATGTGATAGGAGCCACAGTAGAATTTTCAGCCAAGGAAGGACTTAACTTCACCAATAAATCTATTCCCAACAAACTGCTGGTGGGACCTGTTGGAAATCTGGAACTTCAAGGCCTGCCACTTAGCTCCCAGGTGTCTTAATGTAAACTGGAAAAAATTTCCCCTTCTTTGAGATGCTTTATTCCAATAGTCAGAAAAGCACTGTAATATATTGCTTTCATTAGGACACACACTTTACTGCCACCTTCCAGAAAATTACAATTCTGTATACAAATTGAGAATGTGTGAAATATAAATGGAACCCCCTTCAATGTATCATTCTTATAGTATGCAACCTTCACAACCATACATAGCAATCCTACTTCAGAGAAGGACTTCCCTATCTGTTTTGTTAAAATGAGGCTGATAGAGACAGGTAGAGATCCAGTGAGGCAGTGGTGGGAAGGAGGCAGAAAGGGTCCCTACCAACTGGTCCTATTAAAAAAAATCATGGACTTCCCTAGTGGTCCAGTGGTTAAGAATCTGCCTGCCGATGCAGCGGACACAGGTTCAATCCCTGGTCTGAGAGGATTCCCCCATGCCATGGAGCAACAAAGCCTGTGTGCCACAAATATTGAAACCTGCTCTAGAGCCCATGCTCCACAACAAGAGAAGCCACCACAGTACAAAGCCTGCACACCACATCAAAGAGTAGCCCCCACTCACTGCAGTTGAAGAAAACACACATGCAGCAACGAAGACACAGCACAACCAAATACAAATAAACACAAAACATCATTAGCACGAAGACTGCCCTTTGCTCTCTCTGATGTCATCAGGCACTGACAGTGGGACTGAGGCTGCAGCCTTTTCTATCCCTTGTCCACTGACTTGGAAGTGGACAGGCTTCCCCCTCCCCCGGACTGCCCACTACCTTTTAGAGACATCCTCGTCTCCTTTGGTTTTTCTCAGATGTTACCTTCTCAGGAAGGCACATTTCACCACCTTGTTTAAAATTGTAAAACTTACCACCACCCCACCAAAGGAAACTTCTCGTGTTTAGACACCTTTAGACACACCATGGGAGCATGCTCAGTTGCTCAGTCATGTCCAGCTCTTTGTGACCTCGTGGACTATGAGCCAGCAGGGTCCTCTGTCCATGGGATTCTCTAGGCAAGAATACTGGAGTGGGTTGCCGTGCTCTCCTTCAGGGATCTTCCTGACCCAGGGATCAAAACTGTGTCTCTTTCATCTCCTGCATCTCCAGGCAGGTTCTGTACCAGTAGTGCCACCCGAGAAGCCCTAACCCGACATATCATGTGTTTAAAATATTTATGTGTTTATTACCCACTTCTCCCAAGTAGAATAGAAGCTCTATGAGCATAAGGGTTTGATTATCTCAATATACCACTGGATCTCCAGCCCTAAGAACAGTGCCTATCATATCCTACTCTCCCTGTTTCTGAGGCCCACCCTCTTAGCTCTGCTGATTTTGGAGCTCTTGATCTTCTGACTCACGAGTGTGATTTACCCAAGACCTCGAGTGCCCTGTACCCCCATCAGAGCTTCATTCCCTGGAGTAAGTTGCCAGGCCCCACTAAAATGTCTTTGGAAGGATCTAGTGTGTGCATGCTCAGTCGCTCAGCCGTGCCCAGCTCTTTGCAACCCTGTGGACTGTAGCCCACCAGGCTCCTCTGTCCATGGGACTTTCCACAAGAGTACTAGAGTGGATTGCCATTTCCTCCTCCAGAAGATCTTCCCAACTCAGGGATCGAACCCACACCTCCTGCATCTTCTGCACTGGCAGGCAGATTCTTTACCACTACACCACCTGGGAAGTCACACAAGGATCTAGTACATTAAGTTAAAATCTTAACTTACCTTTGGGTAAATCTATTGGTGAGATTCCCTCCCATAATAATATGACTTCAGATGAGCTATTTGTTGAATAGGCATTATAATACCTTATTCTATAGATGAGGAAAGTGAAGCTCAGAAACATTGAGGAACATACCCAAGGTCCCACAGGTAGAAAGTATTACAGCATGGATCCAAATCCAGGGTTGTGTGAGCCTGAAGGTAGAGTCAGCTGGTTGTGCACCTGTTCTCAACAACACTGGTGCCTCCAGCTGAATAGTTACTGTGGTTGGTTCACACCAGAAATTCAGTCAACCTTACCTAAGTAGGCCCTCTCTTTCCACTACACACAATTCCAGAGATATATCGTGTTCATCAAGGCAGATGGTTTCCTATCTGGGGAAGTGAAATTAGGGAAAACAAAACAGAATCTGTCACTGTTTAACTTGAACTTGAGGGACAGATTGGATGGAATAAATTTCAGCCACTTCAGATACTCCTTTGAGTAGGTTTACTTCTCTCTTTTCAGTGAAGTGACAAAGCAGAGTTGTACTGTGAGCTGTACCCTGATTCCTTAATGCTTAGCCTTTTGTTTAATATTAAAAAAATATTGGAGACAGATGGGTTCAGAGTAGGGGGCACTAGCCTTGGATAGAAGGTCATGAATGGGTATGGTGGAGAGGCTTGACCAGCGATAGCATAAGGAATCTGGGCCAGATTCATTCATCCACTGAACAACAATGGGATACCTGCTGCGTTATAGGTTTAACCAGAGCGCACACACACACACGAAGCTTCATTAAGAACTAAGTCCTACCCAGATTGAACTGCAGGATCAGGGCCAAAATAGCTGTCAAATCCACAGGATTCAGATCCAGCACCAGGGGAGTAATGAAAATATTAAAAGGAGTAATTTCATCCTTGCAAGGGGGTGGGAAGTGTGTATGGCTTACTGTTTGGAGAATGGCAGACATAATTATATGCAGGTGCAGTCACCTCACAGCAGGACCCTGCTGGTGACATTCAGCCCCTCCTCAGTGAGGAACTGCTGGCAACCCTTAGCCTACAGTACTCAAAGTGCCGTCTCGGTTTTTATAGATCCAGATTTTTCTCCTTCCCTTACCCTGGTTCCGCTGGTCCCTCCTTTCCCTCGTTTCCCACTGTCCTGTCCTCAGCCTTACCTGGGGGACAGGTCGCTTGCTTGTGTCACAGCCTCATCGCTGCTTTCAGGAAAATCTCAGCATTTTCACCAAGAGTTGGGTCTGAGCCCACTCTGAGTACAGAGAATGTAGCCTCACTATTGCTCGGGTGTCAATCTTTCCCAGTCCATGTGGTACGCCATCCGCCAGCATCCCTTCATCATCTTGGAGTCCCTCAGCTGCTTGCCTTCTGCCCCCATGGACCGTGTCATCTTGTTTGTCACATGGCAGTGGAGACAGGGCTTATAAACCTCTTGCCAAAAGGGCAAGTGACAGGTTGGCTGGAGGTGAAAATGGGTCCCACAACTTGAACATAACTGCCATGTAATCATCGTTTCCCTTTAACTGAGGCCACATGAGGTTTTGTTTCTGTTACCATTTCATACCCAGTATTGTGTGACCCAAAGGGCTATGCACTGAGCTCTGTGGATACAGAGATGAATAAGACCCACCAAGGATCCCACAGTTAGTTGGAGAGACACAGTGAACAGATGGTGGCAATCTCAGGTGAGCAGGGCTATCATGGGGTCCAGAGATGACGCCTTGTCTGGGAGACTTAAAAGCACAGTCTGAGCTGAGGATAAAGAGAAACTTTGGAATGGAAGGGCCTTTAAGACTAACTTCCCTTAACATGACAGTTCTGCATAAGACCTAGCAGTCAGGTGCTGTCCTAGCCAGGAGAGGTTTTAGTTTCTGCACCCCACCCCCCTCTCTAAGCTCCCCGTGCTGTCAGCATTCAGAAAGAGTACACCCTCTTCCAGGGTCCCACTTTCTGATAGCTCTGACATCTGCCATTAGTGCTTCTTAACTGACTTGGTGGCGAATTCAGGAATGCAGACATGTAAATAAATGACCTTCTCAGAGTGGGAATGTCTCCATGAGATGCAGAGCCGGCTGGGCAAGCACCAGGACAACTTGGAACACACACAACCAATGCACACTCGGAAAATGGACAAAAATGACTTTGAGCCACTAAGTAATTCTCAGACCAGGCTCGAGAGCAGCAGTGAGCAGGAACGGCCAGTCTCTACGCAAATCTAGTGTCATGAAATGACCTAGGTCTCAACTCCAGCATTTTGCTTTAGACAAAGGAGTGAAGTCAGTGAGAATAATTTTTTATTTCCTCTGCATTTCTATGGATTATTGGGAAATTGGGGGAAACAGAAGCTATGCTTCTAAGCTATGTTTTCTCATGGAGGAAGTTAACTGAACTATTTGAGATTTGTTTTCATATTAGTACATTGGAGCCTGATGCTCTTTCTTACCTCCTTCATGGTATTTAATTAGAATTCCTAGACAAGTGCATTATGGAAGCATTTTACATGAAGGGTTTACAATGAGAAACTATGCGAAGTGTTGCTTATCAGCAGTTTGTACTAATCCTGCATCCATGATGTTTAGAGCTGGAAATAGAAGCAGCACTTTGGGTTCAGAGCCCAGCTCAGCCACTCCGTGTGTGAGCAAGTTACTTATGAAGTCTTGAGATTTGTCCCTCAGTGCCCTCATTTGTCGGGCTTCCTAGGTGGTACTAGCAGTAAAGAACCTGCCTGCCAATGCAAGAGATGCAAGGGACTCAGGTTCAATGTCCAGGTCAGGAAGATCTCCTGGAGGAAGGTCATGGCAACTCACTCCAGTATTATTGTCTGGAGAATCCCAAGGTCATGGGAGCCTGGCAGACTGCAGTGCATAGGGTCGAAAAGAGTCGGACAGGACTGAAGTGACTCAGTATGTACGCCCTCATTTGTAAGATAACAATAACACTTATTAGTTATTATTTTAATCATTCACTCATGTATTTATCGGAGAAGGCAATGGCACCCCACTCCAGTATTCTTGCCTGGAGAATCCCATGGACAGAGGAGCCTGGTAGGCCACAGTCCATGGGGTCACTCAGAGTCAGACACAACTGAAATGACTTAGCAGCAGCAGCATGTATTTATTCCACAAATCTTTATTGAGCACCTAATATGTGCTATGCAACAAAAGACAGTATACTTTTAGGGTTAAAAGCATGAACCCTGGAACTAGGATTCATCCAGGTGAATCTGGGTCCAGGATTCACCACTTACTAGCTATGTGACTTTGGTAAGTCATATATTCTCTTCATCCATAAACTGAAGATAACAATAGTACCCATCTCATAGAGTTGATATAAAATTAAATTTCTTAACATATGTAAAGTGCTTTTAATAAGGCCCGGAACGCAGTACTATATAACTATTAGCTATCTTTCTAGGTACTACATTCTTGGTTGAAACTTATATTTTAATGGAAGGGAGGCAAAAAAAAATCATAAATAAGTAAACTGTTTTAACATATTAGAAGGTGACAAGTGTTATAGGCAGGAAATAAAACTAAGAAAGCTAGATTGAGAGTGCCTGGTGTGTGTGTGTTGTGTCTGACTCTGCGAACCCATGGACTGTAGCCCTCCAGGCTCCTCTGTTTTGGGGATTCTTCAGGCAAGAACAGTGGAGAGGGTTGCCATTCCCTTCTCCAGGGGATCTTCCTGATGGAGGAATCAAACCCCAGGTCTTCTGCATTGTAGAGATTCGTTACCATCTAGGCCACCAGGGAAACCTAGAGTGCCTGGAGTGGGTTGCAATCTTTAACATGATGGATAGGGAAGGCTTCATTGACAAGGTGACATTTTAGCAAAGAATTGAGAGTTAAAGAGAGTGACTCAAGCCTAAATCTGGGGAAAAAAATATAATAGAAGAGAGATTGGCTGGTACAAGAGCCCTAAGGTGGGAGTGTGCACTTAGCATGTTGGAAGAACAGTGAGCGTAGAGGAGGAAAAACTTTCCTCGGTTCTCTTATGTTCTGTACCTGGCAGCCTGCAAATTAAACTGACAAAAGACAAATTAACAGGAGTAGAGGCAAACAAATTTTATTTGAAGTTAATATTTTAATTGTGTTTACACATACATGGAGGTCTCACAGAAAGTGAAGTGAAAACCCGAAGAAGTAGTTAGGTGCAAGGTCTTTTTTTTTGGAAGTCGCTCAGTTGTGTCTGACTCTTTGCAACCCCATGGACTGCATAGTCCATGGAATTCTACAGGCCAGAATACTAGAGTGGGTAGCCTTTCCCTTCTCCAGGGGATCTTCCCAACCCAGGGATCGAACCCAGTTCTCACAAATTGCAGGAGGATTCTTTACCAGCTGAGCCACAAGGGAAGCCCAAGAATACTGGAGTGGGTAGCCTATCCCTTCTCTTCCTGACCAAGGAATTGAACCAGGGTCTCGTGTATTGCAGGTGGATTCTTAACCAACTGAGCTATTAGGGAAGCCCCAGTGAAAGGTCTTATATACCATTTTTAAAAGAGCAATAAATCTGTGGAAAGACAAAGGAAAAGATCTGAGCTTCTCAGGGCAGTAAATTGTGGTACGGTAAACACATAGAGAGAAGCTAATGGAAGATAAGAGTTCTTTTGGTAACATTTATTTATGCAGATACAAGTCAAAACTATCTACAATAAGCGTTGTCTCCTTTTCCTGACAAGGGAGGAGGACTGGGTGACACCCTCTCAAGGGAAAATGTATACCCTGTTTTTAGGTAAACAGAGAGAGGATAGAGCTCAGCCTGCTCTATTGTCTACTGCTCAGAATAATCCATATTTCACAGTAACACATTTTGGGGTGGCATATTTTGATCCCCTTTATTAGCAAGGCTGTGTGATTGGAGCCAAGTAAGGGAGAAGGAAGTTAGAAGGTGAGATGGGAAAGGTTGCAGGACTAGGTGGTGTCCTGGGCCATTGTGAGCACTTTGGCTTTAGAGCCAATGCAGGGTTTTTAAAAATTAATTTTTACTGAAGTATAGCTGCTTTAATGTTGTGTTAGTATCTACTGTACAGCAAAGTGGATCGACTATACATACACCTATATCCCTCATTTTTGGATTTCCTTCCCATTTAGGTCACCACAGAGCACTGAGTAGCGTTCGCTGTGCTATACAGTAGGTTCTCTTTAATTATCTGTTTTATACATGTAGCAATAACGTATATATGTCAGTCCCAATCTCCCAATTCCTCCCACCCCTTTCTCCCTTGATATACGTATATTTGCTCTTTACTTCTCTGTCTCTACTTCTCACTGAAGGATTTTGAGCAGTGGAACAGCACAGTCTGACTTATACTCTCTAAAAGGTCTGTCTGGTTACTGTGTGAATAAGATACTGCAGAGGAAGACAGTGGAAGCAGAAAGACTAGTTAGGAAGACATTGCAATGATCCAGGTAAGAGATAACAAAGGTGGTAGCAGTGAGATGGTCAGGAATGGTCAGATGAAGCTGCAGCCAACAGCATTTACAGAAGGTTTAGAAGTGTGGTGGGGGGGTGGACGACCCTACAGAAACATATAGTTGCCATCAACTACACTCAACTGAGATAGGGATGACTGAGGGAGAGCGGGTTTGATCAAGGAATGTGACTTTGAGATGTTTGTTAGAGATATCAAGTAGACAGTTGGATATACAAGTTCAGGAAAGAGGTTTCAGAGTCATGGGAGAGAATGAGGTCACCAAGGAAATGAATATAAATAGAAAACAGGGTAGAGGACCAAGTCCTGATTACACTAATACTAACAGGCCAGAAGGAAGAGGAGGAATTCTTAAAGGAAACTGAGAAAGAAGAAAACTCAGAGAGTGTGAGTCTCAGAAAGGAAGTACAGGAAGTCAATGTAGCCTAGAGAACATTTAAAATAAGATGAGGACTATGTTCTGTGGAAGTCTGGATGAGAGGGGAGTTTGGGGGAGAATGGATACATGTGTATGTATGACTGAGTCCCTTTGCTGTCCACCTGAAACTATCACAATATTGTTAATTGGCTATACTTCAGTACAAAATAAAAAGTTAAAAAAAAATAAGATGAAGGCAGAACTAACCACGGGATTTAGCAACATGTTAATTAACTGACATAATGCATGGGACTTGGTCAATGGAGTTCTCAGTGACGTCAGCTATTAATATCATATTTCCCTCATCAGTGGGCTTTATTGAGCACCAGCTGCACTGGCAACCCTGCTCCTGTCTGCTTGCCACTGATGGGGGTGGGGATGGGGGTAAGAAGCCGGGTTTGCATGAGGAGAGCCAGATCTAGCGAGCACGGGAACCAAGGGACCAGGGTAAGCAACTTGGAATCCCTTAGGGAAAGTAGAGGAAGTCTGAAACCAGAGAATCAGAAGGAGGGATCTGAGTAAGTCAAGTTACGGGCTGGGTAAAGGGGTCAGATCAAGGGCAAGTTGGGTACAAGCAAAGGTGGCCGTGTGTAATCTCAGCAAATTCCTGGTTTGGCCTCTGTGGCCTTTATGACGCTGGTGGGGACAGGGTTCCTAAAGGGCTGGGTAGTTTTAAAGGGCCAGAGGCTGGCAGGCAGTGTAAACCCAGTCCACTATAGTTCTCCCTCTCTCAAGACAAAAAAAAAAAAAAAAATTAAATACAGAGTCACGTTATATAGCTCACTATATATGACCCATAGTAACTGGCCAAGTCATGAGCCTGAAAATAACAGTTATTCACCCAAAGCATGCCAGCATGGAGCACCTCTTTCTAATACTCATTCCTAACAGTGAGCACTGAAGTTACAGAGGACAGACGAGCTCAGGAAGGTATGTTGATAGTCAGCCTGGGTGATGGAATATTGGAGCTGGAAGTTTCTCCGCAGCCCCTGATCCTACTCACCCTCTTCCAAACCTTCCCGCAAATTTTCCCAGCTCTTGTCTCTCTTCTTCCTAGGATTTTCCCCAAGGCTCTGTCATATCATTGCTAAAACAGGGATAACTAGTGCCTTACTTACAGGGTGTTTGAAAGGATAAGATGATGTAATGCATGCATGCGTGGTGTGTAAAGAATAGAGAAATATTTGTTGATGTTGTGGGTGCCATTAACCCTCTGTGAGAATGCAGACATGCCTGGGGAAAGGGATGCTTTAACCTTGCACTCTGTGGTGAAGGAAGGTTATCAGAAAAGGTCTTGATAAGCTGTGGGGTCAGGGAAGGAACACACAGGAAACAACAAGGGAAAGTGTGTGAGAGGTTGGGAGCTTCAAAAACAAACTGGATCTAGGGATTCTCAAATTAAGTGAAGTAAATCAGAGAAAGACAAATACCAAACAATACCGTTTATATGTGGAATCTAAAAAACAATACAAATGAACTTATATACAGAACAGAAATAGATCCACACACATAGAAAACAAACTTACAGTTACCAAAGGGGGAAAGGTGGGAAAGAGGGATAAATTAGGAGGTTGGGATTAACATTTACACACTACTATATATAAACTAGATAATCAACAAGAACCTACTGTACAGCACAGGGAACTCTACTAAATAATCTCTAATATCTATATGGGGAAAAGAAACTGAAAAAGAATAGATATAGGTATATGCATATCTGAATCACTTTGCTATATACCTGAAACTAATACAACATTGTAAATCAACTATATTCCAATATAAAATAAAAAAATTTTTTAATAAAAATTCTGCTCAAACACACACACACACACACACACACACACACACACACGAAAAAAACCTGTCCATAGGGCCTGCACAGCAGTTCTGCTCTGATTGAAGCAAGGCTGCCCACCAGGGTGGGGGATGACACTGTTACCTTCACTGGGCACTTTAACCTACTGAGTTATATGTACTGGGTCCTCAGGGGTCAACATCTGCTCTGTCCCTTGAGGCCAGCTTCTGCCACTATCTCCACCTCATACCCCACTGCAGACTGCACTTGAAGTTTATTCTTCAGCTAACCCAGCTTCTCGAGGTTCTTCAAATCCATGGCAGCCGTTTCTCATGCTGTTCTCTTTCCTGCCTCTTCATCTGGCTGGCTCCCACTCGTCCTGCAAAACTCCACTTACGTGTCATCATCCCCAGAGAAGTTTCTTAATCATTGCTCCCCCAGCTGAGCACGGAGCCCTCCTCTGTGCAATCATAACCCTGTTAGTCAGTTTCAGGTGAACTTATTTTATAGCACTTTTAATAACACAGTCTACTTATGTGCTGGCTCCCAGTAGGTTTTAAAGTCCTCCGGCAAAGTACCTTACTCACCTCCTACTCACCAGCCCGGGACAGTGGCTGGTCCACAGTAGACACTCACTAAACATGGCAGTTTCCACATGTACAACATAAAGAGAAAAATTAGTGCATTTGGGAATGAAGAATGGAGAGGAAGTTGCCAAGAAGTTTTTATTGTAGTTTTGGAAATAACAGCAAGAGAGACCAAACTTTTCCTTTTGTCAGCTGGGAAAGATTTCACCCAAAAGGTAGTTTCAAATAGCCATTTGGAAGAAAGTGAGAGGCAAAGAAGACTTTCAGCAGTAGAGTTGGAGAGGGTGGGGTTGGGGGAGGGAGAATCCGCAGAGAGGTAAGGGGTCTACTGATCTTGTGGGGGAGAGGTCCAGCCTTACTCAAAGGGGATTTGGGCTTGTCATAGAGACATCTTTGTCTATTAATCTTCCACTGGATCATGTATGAAAGAAAAAAAGTGGCACATGGAATGGGGACTCGGCGAGATCTATGTTTGGTGGTTGCCTCTTGCGGTTGTATAAGCAGAGTAAGTTGCTTGACCTGGCTGGGCCTCAGCTTCCTTGCCTACAAAATTCAGATGAGAACACCCACTGTCCAGACAGGCAAGGGATGGTGTGGGGATTAAATGAAATAACATTTGAAAGTACTTAGCACAGAATCTAGTTTTATTAGTCAGATTTTTGTTGCAATGACAACCTGAAAAGTCTCAGTGATTTACAAGCACAGACATTTCTTTCTTGAGGCCTGTGGATTGGGTCTGGCTCTGTGGAACTCCCCTGGTTTCTCACTTGTCTTCTCATTCAGTGACCCATGATTAAGTGGTAGCCGCTCCCTGCGGAGAACAGACTCCCCAGGGGACAGAGCCAACCGCACCAGCACACTTAAGTTTTCAGCTCTGACGCATCTGCTCCTGTTCTACTTACCAAAGTAAGTCCCATGGCCCTGGGACTTCATCCTGAAGCTGATGGATAGGATGTCATCTGCAGAAAAGCATGAAAAATGCATGGGCACACATATTTGTCAACAAGTAAAGCAGTCTTTCACTCATGGTCTTCTGTTGGCCATTGCTCTTGAGCCAATAAATAGACTCACAGGGAACTGAGTTGCAAGTGGTCCTAGAGAAGGAAGGAGACAAAAGGGACGGCATGGAAACTCTATGTCAACCCTATTCTGATTCCTACTCCCACCCTCAGTCCATCCCTCTTCCCATAAACCTCTTTTATTGTTCCAAATTCCCAGCTCAGGAAAAGACTTGGTGAAAAAAATAAATTGACTATTTAAAGGGGCTCATGGTTATCTCTTACTTATTAAAATCTCTTGCTTCTTCATCTCTTACTTCTCTTCCTCTAACTCCTAACCAGGCAATCTGGTCACCTTGATAGTCTTGGAATCCACTAAGCATATTGTCATCTCAGGGTCTTTGCACTTACCCTTTCATTTTTCTAGAATATTCTGCTCCAAAGTCTCCATGACCTGCTCTCTTCTTCAGGTCACTGCTCAAATGTCTTCCTGTCAGATAGACCTTCTGTATTTCTCCATTCCGGCTGCCATAACAAAATACCAGGCCGGTGGGGTGGCTTAAGTCATAGAATTGTCTTTTCTCAGTGTTCCAGAGGCTGGAGTCTTAGATCAATGTGCCAGCCTGACCGGGTTCTGGTGAGAGCTCTCTGCTTGACTTACAAAGCCCACTTTGTTGCTATGTCCTCATGAGAAGGGAGGAGAGAGAGCAAGCTCTCTGGCATCTCATTTTAAAAAGGCTCTAGACTGGTGATTTATTTCTTACTTGATAGTATACATGTTTCAATGCCATTCTCCCAAATCATCCCACCCTCTCCCTCTCCCACAGAGTCAAAAAGTTTGTTCTATACATCTATGTCTCTTTTGCTGTCTCACATACAGGGTTATCATTACCATCTTTCTAAATTCCATATATATGTGTTAGTATACTGTATGGGTGTTTTTCTTTCTGGCTTACTTCACTCTGTATAATCGGCTCCAGTTTCATCCACTCATCAGAACTGATTCAAATGTACTCTTTTAATGGCTGAGTAATACTCCATTGTGTATATGTACCACAGCTTTCTTATCCACTCGTCTGCTGATGGACATCCAGGTTGCTTCCATGCCCTGGCTATTATAAACAGTGCTGTTATGAACACTGGGGTACACGTGTCTCTTTCAATTCTGGTTTCCTCAGTGTGTATGCCCAGCAGTGGGACTGCTGGGTGGTATGGCAGTTCTATTTTCAGTTTTTTAAGGAATCTCCACACTGTTCTCCATAGTGGCTGTGATACAGGATACGGGATGCTTGGGGCTGGTGCACTGGGATGACCCAGAGAGATGTTATGGGGAGGGAGGAGGGAGGGGGGGTTCAGGAACTCATGTACACCCGCAGGGGATTCATGTCAATGTATGGAAAACCAATACAGTATTGTAAAGTAAAATAATAAATAAATTAAAAGGCTCTAATCCTATCAGGTCCCTGCCCTGTGTCTGACTCTGTGACCCCGTGGACTGTAGCCCACCAGGCTCCTCTGTCCATGGGATTTTCCAGACAAGAATAATGGAATGGGTTGCCATTCCCTTCTCCAGGGGATCTTCCCAACCCAGAGATTGAACCTGGGTGTCCTGCATTGCAGGCAGATTCTTTACCATCTAAGCCACCAGGGAAGCCCAACCCTCATGACCAAATTGTATACCAAAGACCCATCTCTAAATAACATCACACCAGGGATTAGGGCTCCGCCATATGAATTTGGTGGGGACACAAACATCTGGTCCTGATCAGCCTGTGTAAAATAAAACCCCTCCCCAACCACCCTCAGGGGCCTTTACTCTGATTTACTTTTCTGCAAAGCACTTCTCTCAATCTGACATTTTATATATTTACTTATTTTGTTATTTATTATCTGTCTCCCTCTTTTTAGAATATAAACTGTATGACAGCCAGGATTGTTCACTGCTGTATCCCTAGCCTTTAAAATAGAGAGGGATATATAACAGCTAGTCATTAAGTATTTGTTGAATTAACTAATTCATTGAGAAAATATGGGCTATGGATTTTATATAAATTAATCTCATTTTCATCATCACCAGAACTCTGTTGTATTGTCAAGCCCCATTTAATAGATGAGGATACTTGAGAATTAAAATAACTTGATAAGTCACCCAGCTCACAATCTCGAACAAGGAGAGACAGGCTCTCCAGGTTGCAATGGAGGCACAGCAGGTGCCTCTTTTGCTTCCCAGGGCAGCAGCGTGGAGAGGGTCCTTGCACCCTGAGGGCCAGCAGGGTTCCATGCCACGGTCCAGAGAGAAAGCCTCTCCTTGGGAGCTGGGGAGATTGGTGCTGGGGGGAGAGGGTATAGGGGACCTGCTGTGTGACCATGACCAGCAGGAGGAGGGCGGCCCGGAGCACATCAGCAGCACCTTGTTGACTTTTAACGTTTCCTCATCACCTCTTCTTTTGTGAGCAGCATCTCTGATAAAATGCCACAGCCAGTGTAATCTCCTGAGGACCTCCCTCGTCCTGCCCAACACACCCCTCCTCTGCTCAGCTGCAAGAGTCCTGTCCACGGGCAAAGGCCGTGAAAAGGCAGCATGTGTCCTTGACTGAGAAGGTTCCCTTCTGGGTGTAGAAGGAGCCCAGGGGTCACCCTGGCCAGTGTGGCCTTTTGCAGGGCAGACACTGGACACTTCACCATCCAGAAGCATCACTTGTGAGAATTCGTGTTCATCCCTCCCTCCTTCCCATCCTCCTCCCTCTCCCCAGTGCCTTTCCCTTGTCAGCAGCCACCAACAAAGAACTATGGAAACAGGAGGTCATCACTCTTCAATTATCCCTTCAATACATGTTTATTGCACACCACTAGGCACTGTCCTAAGTGTCCACAGAACTCACAATACAGCAGGGCATGGAGCGTCCAGCCCCCGTGGGAGAACCCCAGGCCCATTCTCAGATGTCACTCTATGGGAAGCTGCCCACTTGGCCCAGAGACTAGTGAGGGGACCCAGACTCCCCTCATGCCAAATCTTTACCTTCATTGAATTTGCAGATCCATGGGAGACTGCCAGGAGAGTGATCTCCAGGAACCAGCACCTCTCCCCAGGGGCCATTCTCTGCGGTATTGTGCTGACTTCAGAGTCTGTCTATCAAAGAGGAGTACCCGACACAGGCTGCAGAAGAGGGTCTTCCAGACCCGGAGCTGATCCCACCCACTCAGGAAGGGCAAGTTGGGGGCTCATGAACTGGGGCCTATGGGCTCTGTGGCGGACTGCCCACTTCCTCAGCTCAGGGATGTCAGAGCACCTGCAGAGAAATTTGATTTGGGAGTAAACCCGAGCAGGAAGTTCAACAGTCCAAAAGAGGAAGGTCCTTGCTCCTGAGGGTAAGAACAAAACTGAGAGGCTAAAGGCAACAGAACAAGCAGGGCATGTGATGCACTGACTGCCCCAAAGGGGAAGGTGTAAGTCAGGATGTCAGTGTCCTGTGTAAACATGAAGCACTGTGGGGCATCCAAGGAAAAGAAGGGCTGTGGCTTTAATGAGCCCACAGCAGGGCAGGGCTGAAAGCCAAGCAAATCTGAATAGTAATTTGCAACATACTGAAAACAGTATGTTGATTAAAAGTAGATCCGACAACCAAGATGTCCTTCAGTAGGTGAATGGAGAAACAAACTGCGATATATCCAGACAACGAATATTATCCAGCACTGAAAAGAAATGAGCTAGTAAGTCATGGAAAGACATGGAGGAAACTTAAATGCATATGACTAAGTGAAATAAGCCAATTTGAAAAGGCTGCATACCATGTGAAAGTGTCAGTCTCTTGGTTGTGTCTGACTCTTTGTGACTCCATGGACTGTAGCCCACCAGGCTCCTCTGTCCATGGAATTTTCCTGGAAAGAATACTGGAGTAGTTTGTCATTCCCTTTTTCAGTGGATTTTCCCAACCCGGGGATTAAACCTGGGTCTCCTGCATAGCAGGCAGATTCTTTACCATCTGAGCCACCAGGGAATATGATTACAACTATACGACATTATGGAAAAGGAAAAATTATGGAGACAGTGAAAACATCAGTGGTTGGTGCAGGGAGACAAGATGAATAGGTGGAACACAGAATTTTTAGAGCAGTAGAAATATTCTGTATGACATCATAATGATGAATACATGTCATTCATCACATGTACGTACATCAAGAGTGAGCCCTAAAGTAGACCATGGATTTTGAGTGATTATGATGTGTCAGTGTAGGTTCATCAACTGTAACAAATGTACCACTCTGGAAGGAGATGTTGATATTGGGAGGGGGCAGAGAGTAAATGGGAGATCTCTGTATCTTACACTTGATTTTGCTATAATCCTAAAACAGTGCCAAAAAATAGTCCATTGGAAAAAAAAAGAGAGAGATCATGGGTGAGTGTATAGACAGGTGGGTACCAGACCTTCACAAGGAGGCTTGGGCAAAGCACTGAGGGATGTGGAGTTGGCATAGTGGGGAAGGAAGGGCATTCGAGATCTTGGGAAAATGGAGGCAAGGCTGGATGCTCCAAGTCACCAAAGCCTTTTCTTCAGCTGATACCAACATTACCTTAGCTGGAGCAGAGGGATTCTGCATTGAGGCTGGGTTCATAGGGTAAGGCAAGATCGTAGAAAGCCAAGGAAATGAATTTGACGTCATAAATAAAATAAAAACCTTCCATAACCCAAATGTCAGCTGCAGGCACCCTGCCACTTGAGATGCAGATAAGATTGGCTTGAATCTCCAGTCCACATCCTGTGGAAAGTTCAGTGCCTCCCCAAGATGTCTGCACTTTCTCAGAACACTTACATTTTTGTGGTCTCTGGTTCTAGAATTAGTTCCCTTTATCAGCTCTCACCTTCCTGTGCCTGTGGCCACTCTTCTAACCCAGAAGTGAAACTCAGCCCATTTCCTTGACACACCCCACAAATCTTACAAGGCCTTTGATAACATTTTGAGGAAAATGAAGGGAAGATTTACCTTGCAGCAATGCAACCAATTAAAATGCAACATTAAAAAGTCCAGAGTCTTCCCTGGTTGCCCGGTGGTTAAGCCTTTGTGCTTCCAATGCAGGGCACACAAGCTTGATCCCTGGTTGGGAAACTAAGATCCCACATGCCACAGAGTGTGGCCAATATATATATATGATATATATGTGTGATATAACATATATATGTGATTTATTTTGTCACATACATAATAAAAATGTATCACATATATATGTGATAAAATATAAATATATATGTTGATATACATATGTGATAAAAATTTTTTTAAAAGCCCATGTTCTTAGAAAGTGCCTCTGCAATTTTCCAGCAACTCTGATTTTCTTCCCTCTAAATTGCTGCAGCCCTCCTCTGGAGAAGAAAATGGCAACCCACTCCAGTACTCTTGCCTGGAAAATCCCATGGACAGAGGAGCTTGGTAGACTATTTTCCATGGGGTCGCAAAGAGTCAGACATGACTGAGTGACTTCACTTCACTTTTCCTGGGCCTTTCTTCTGTTCTGTTACCCCTCTCATATTTCTTAAGCAATCTCTTTGGTTTTTGGTTTCCTGCCAAACTCAGGATCTTACTTCCCATCCCCAAATCTAGCAAGGGATTTTCTTAAATTAAGACAGTTGCCTCTACCCACCTCCCAGAATATTGGAAATAAAAGCAAAAATAAACAAATGGGACCTAATTAAAATTAAAAAGCTTCTGCACAACAAAGGAAACTAAGCAAGGTGAAAAGACAGCCTTCAGAATGGGAGAAAATAATAGCAAATGAAACAACTGACAAAGGATTAATCTCAAAAATATACAAGCAACTCCTGCAGCTCAATTCCAGAAAAATAAATGACCCAATAAAAAAATGAGCCAAAGAACTAAACAGACATTTCTCCAAAGACATACAGATGGCTAACAAACACATGAAAAGATGCTCAGCATCACTCATTATCAGAGAAATGCAAATCAAAACTACAATGAGGTACCATTTCATGCCAGTCAGAATGGCTGCTATCCAAAAGTCTATAAGCAATAAATGCTGGAGGTGTGGAGAAAAGGGAACCCTCTTACACTATTGGTGGAAATGCAAACTAGTACAGCCACTATGGAGAACGATGTGGAGATTCTTTTAAAACTGGAAATAGAACTGCCATATGACCCAGCAGTCCCACTGCTGGGCATACACACCGAGGAAACCAGAACTGAAAGAGATAAGTGTACCCCAATGTTCATAACAGCACTGTTTACAATAGCCAGGACATGGAAGCAACCTAGATGTCCATCAGCAGACGAGTGGATAAGAAAGCTGTGGTACATGTATACAATGGAATATTACTCAGCCATTAAAAAGAATACATTTGAATCAGTTCTAATGAGGTGGATGAAACTGGAGCCTATTATACAGAGTGAAATAAGCCAGAAAAACACCAATACAGTATACTAACGCATATATATGGAATTTAGAAAGATGGTAATGAGAATCCTGTATGCAAGACAGCAAAAGAGACACAGATGTATAGAACAGTCTTTTGGACTCTGTGGGAGAGGGAGAGGGTGGGATGATTTGGGAGAATGGCATTCAAACATGTATACTATCATATGTGAAACAAATCACCAGTCCAGGTTTGATGCATGACATTGGATGCTTGGGGCTGGTGCACTGGGAGGACCCAGAGGGATGGTATGGGGGGAGGTGGGGGGGGCGTTCAGGATGGGGAACACATGTACACCCGTGGCAGATTTATGTTGATGTATGGCAAAATCAATACAATATTGTAAAGTAATTAGCCTCCAATTAAAATAAATAAATTTATATATTTTTAAAAAGACAGTTGCCTCCCTAACAGGAATTCTAATACCAGCTATTAAGACTGCTTTAATTCTGCCTCATAAGAAATGTTTTAGAAGAAGAATGAAAGGTATAAATGACAGGCTAGAGGGTGGGAAAACTGAATACAGAGGATAAATATTAGAAAGAAGAAAAAGAGAGTGTGAAGATAACTTCAAGGTTAAAAATCATGTCAAAGGAAGAGAAACAGGTTAGAGAAGTCCAACGAAGTCTTTGTACTTGCAGGTGTTTCTGAGTTGGTTCTGAGAGATTCAGAACTGAGAGATTCAGCTAGCAGGAAGAGTTTGGAGAAAGGGGCCATGATAAAAGACACATGGATGTTCAGCCTGCAGCCAAAAAGTGACACAAGACACCTGAACTCTAGCCTGCATGCTGTGCCTAACTTGCAGTATGACCTTGATTAATCACTTTCTGCTCTGGGTCTCAGTTTCCTTATCCTTACAGTAAGAAAATCAGACTGGAAATTGTTTCCCACAAATTCCATAATTAGATCTTAAATGATGTTTGCTGTTTTCTTGTTTTCAATTTTTTTTGCAAGTGTTTTACTTATTTCTTGCTATTTTTTAAGATGACTTCTTCTTTTTTTTTTTTTTTCCTGGCTGTGCCACACAGTATGCGAGATCTTAGTTCCCAGACCAGGGATCCAACCCACTTCTTCTTTTTTTTTTTTTTTCCCCAATTTATTTATTTATTTATTTTAAAAATTACAATACTGTATTTGTTTTGCCATACATTGACACGAATCAGCCATAGGTGAACACAATCTCCCAATGCCGAAGCCCCCTCCCACCTCCCACCCCACATCCTCTGCTTGAATCATCCTGTGCATCAGCCCCATGCATCCTGCATCCTACATTGAACATAGATTGGCGCTTCATTTCTTACACGAAAATATACATGTTTCATTGCCATTCTCCCAAACCATCCCACCCTTTCCCTCTCCCACAGAGTCCAAAAGTCCACTCTATACCTCTGTGTCTCTTGGTTGTCTCACATACAGGGTCATCATTACTGTCTTCTAAATTCCATATATATGTGTCAGTATACTGTATTGGTGTTTTTCTTTCTGGCTTACTTCACTCTGTATAATTGGTTCCAATTTCATCCATCTCATTAGAACTGAGTCAAATTTATTCTTTTAAGGGCTGAGTAGTATTCCATAGTGTATATGTACCACAGCTTTCTTATCCATTCATCTGCTGATGGACATCTAGGTTGCTTCCATGTCCTGGCTATTATAAACAGCGCTGCAATGAACATTGGGGTACATGTGTCTCTTTCAATTCTGGTTTCCTCAGTGTGTATGCCCAGCAGTGGGATTGCTGGGTCATAAGGCAGTTCTATTTGCAATTTTTAAGGAATCTCCACACTGTTTTCCATAATGGCTGTACTAGTTTGCATTCCCACCAGCAGTGTAAGAGGGTCGAACCCACTTCTGCACTGAAAACTCAAGAGTCTTAACCACTGGACCGCCAAGGAAGTCCCACAGGTGTTTTTTAATACAAGTCAAGGGATAAGCGGCCGATCCCAGGTGGCACTAATGGTAAAGAATCCACCTGCCAATGCAGGAGAAAGGAGACGCAAGTTTGATCCCTAGATCAGGAAGCTCTCCTGGAGGAGAGCACAGCAATCCAGTCCAGTATTCTTGCCTGGAGACTCCCCTGGGCAGAGGAGCCTACGGTCCATAGGGTCACAAAGAATCCCACATGACTGAAGCGACTATGCACACACACAGGTCTTAGGCAAGAGTTGTGAATAATTGTTAAGAGAGGACAAGAAAACTTCTGAAAGTAGGTGTGATGAAGAGGTTGGAGCAGTTGACTGGCACATTAGCTCAAAGCTACAGATATTCTCATGGAGCCATATTTTACCAGAAGAAAATGGCAAAAACACACGCTAAATGTTCTGAACTCAGTTCTCAACAGCTGGAGAAAATCTGGTCGTTTGGCCCACACTGTCATAAATAGGCCTCGCTGTTATTCTAGTGTTATTGCCCTCAACTTTCAATGTACTGCCTAGAAGGAAAAAAAGCCACTCACAGAACTGATGTTCTTGATTCTCAAAGTATGTGCAGTTAGTCCCAAAGATGCTCAAAAAATAAAAAGAAACACCTAATCAAATGTGCTACCATTGGAATGGAAGCACCAATGGAAGAACAAACCACCATTTAATTCTTCTCAGCCAGACACAATGTGGAAAAGTTCTTTAGCATATGTAAGAATGGCCTGCAGTGTGTATTTAAAACATGTTCACCCAGGGGAAGCACATGTTTTTGGTTGCCCACCTGTCTTGGCCAGTTTGGGCTGTTATAACAAAATACCATAAACTGGGTGGCTTAACAACAACTGAAGTTTATTTCTCACAGTTCTGAAGGCTGGAAGTCTGAGATCATGGTGCTGGCATGGTCCATTTCTGGTGAGAGCTTTCTTCCAAGTTACAGAGAGCTGATTTGGTTTTGGATTCTCATGTGGCAAAAAGAGAGCTTGCTTTCCAACCTCCTCTGAGAAGGGCACTAATCCCATCTATGAGGGCTCCACCTTCACAGGCTAATTACCTCCCAAATACCTCACCTCTCATGTTGGGATTAGGGCTGTTTCAACATATGAACTAGGAGGGGGACACCTTCAGTCCATTGCACCATCCAACAATCATTCATTCCCTTTCCTCCTTCCTGTCAGAATCCTTTTCCTCATAGCCATTGGCTTCATCCTCTCACTGATCATAGTAAACCCATTTTTCTTCCCAATGACCATTGTGGCCAGGAAGACATAGGAAGTCTTCTAGGCTCCAGTTTTGCTACATAATTTGTGAGGCCTAATGTAAAATGAAAATACAGGACCCCTGGTTCAAAAATCAAGAAAAAATTGCCATTAAAGGTCCTAGAATATTAAGTGTTTTCCTTTCTTCTGCGATGGTTCTCTAATCTTGTCATGTATTTCTTTATTTGCTGTTTACTTTCATCCTATTTGATTTAGGTCATACCTGAATGGTCTAGTGGTATTCCCTACTTTCTTCAATTTCAGTCTGAATTTGGCAGTAAGGAGTTCATGATTTGAACCACAGTCAGCTCCTGGTCTTGTTTTTGTTGACTGTATAGAGCTTCTGATTATACAGTGGAAGTGAGAAATAGATTTAAGGGCCCAGATCTGATAGATAGAGTGCCTGATGAACTATGGAATGAGGTTCGTGACATTGTACGGGAGATGGGAGTCAAGACCACCCCCATGAAAAGAAATGCAAAAAAGCAAAATGGCTGTCTGGGGAGGCCTTACAAATAGCTATGAAAATAAGAGAGGTGAAAAGTGAAAGAGAAAAGGAAAGATATAAGCATCTGAATGCAGAGTTCCAAAGAATAGCAAGAAGAGATAAGAAAGCCTTCTTCAGCAATCAATGCAAAGAAATAGAGGAAAAGAACAGAATGGGAAAGACTAGAGATCTCTTCAAGAAAATTAGAGATACCAAGGGAACATTTCATGTAAAGATGGGCTCTATAAAGGACAGAAATGGTCTGGACCTAACAGAAGCAGAAAATATTGAGAAGAGGTGGCAAGAATACACAGAAGAACTGTACAAAAAAAGATCTTCATGACCCAGATAATTATGACGATGTGATCACTAATCTAGAGCCAGACATCTTGGAATGTGAAATCAAGTAGGCCTTAGAAAGCATCACTACGAACAAAGCTAGTGGAGGAGATGGAATTCCAATTGAGCTGTTTCAAATCCTGAAAGATGATGCTGTGAAAGTGCTGCACTCAGTATGCCAGCAAATTTGGAAAACTCAGCAATGGCCGCAGGACTGGAAAAAGTCAGCTTTCATTCCAATCCCAAAGAAAGGCAATGCCAAAGAACGCTCAAACTACCACACAATTGTACTCATCTCACATGCTAGTAAAGTAATGCTCAAAATTCTCCAAGCCAGGCTTTAGCAATACGTGAACCATGAACTTCCTGATGTTCAAGCTGGTTTTAGATAAGGCAGAGGAACCAGAGATCAAATTGCCAACATCCACTGGATCATGGAAAAAGCAAGAGAGTTCCAGAAAAACAGCTATTTCTGCTTTATTGACTATGCCAAAGCCTTTGACTGTGTGGATCACAATAAACTTTGGAAAATTCTGAAAGGGATGGGAATACCAGACCACCTACCTGCCTCTTGAGAAATCTGTATGCAGGTCAGGAAGCAGCACTTAGAACTGGACATGGAACAACAGACTGGTTCCAAATAGGAAAAGGAGTACATCAAGGCTGTATATTGTCACCCTGCTTATTTAACTTCTATGCAGAGTACATCATGAGAGACACTGGGCTGGAAGAAACACAAGCTGGAATCAAGATTGCTGGGAGAAATATCAATAACCTCAGATATGTAGATGACACCACCCTTATGGCAGAAAGTGAAGAGGAGCTAAAAGGCCTCTTGATGAAAGTGAAAGAGGAGAGTGAAAGAGTTGGCTTAAAGCTCAACATTCAGAAAACGAAGATCATGGCATCCGGTCCCATCACTTCATGGGAAATAGATGGGGAAACAGTGGAAACAGTGTCAGACTTTATTTTGGGGGCTCCAAAATCACTGCAGATGGTGACTGCAGCCATGAAATTAAAAGACACTTACTCCTTGGAAGAAAAGTTATGACCAACCTAGATAGCATATTGAAAAGCAGAGACATTACTTTGCCGACTAAGGTCCGTCTAGTCAAGGCTATGGTTTTTCCAGTGGTCATGTATGGATGTGAGAGTTGGACTGTGAAGAAGGCTGAGCACCGAAGAATTGATGCTTTTGAACTGTGGTGTTGGAAAAGACTCTTGAGAGTCCCTTGGACTGCAAGGAGATCCAACCAGTCCATTCTAAAGGAGATCAACCCTGGGATTTCTTTGGAAGGAATGATGCTAAAGCTGAAACTCCAGTACTTTGGCTACCTTATGCGAAGAGTCGACTCACTGGAAAAGACTCTGATGCTGGGAGGGATTGGGGGCAGGAGGAGAGGGGACGACTGAGGATGAGATGGCTGGATGGCATCACGGACTCGATGGACGTGAGTCTGAGTGAACTCTGAGAGATGGTAATGAACAGGGAGGCCTGGTGTGCTGCGATTCATGGGGTCGCAAAGAGTCGGACACGACTGAGCGACTGAACTGAACTGAACTGAACTTCATCCTAAGTGTGTCAAAGGTGGCTCAGAGGTTAATGCGTCTGCCTCTAATGCCCAAGGCCTGGGTTTGAGCCCTGGGTCAGGAAGATCCTCTGGAGATGGAAATGGCAACCCACTCCAGTATTCTTGCCTAGAGAATCCCATGGATAAAAGAGGAGCCTAGTGGGCTACAGTCCACAGGGTCGCAAAGAGTCGGACAAGACTGAGCGAAAAAAAAATTAAAATTCTAAATTATTAGTGTATTATTATTATCATGCATTTACTTTTATATTGTGTAACAGCAATTTTAAATACAAATATAAGAATGTATAACTTGTATTCAGAACCACTGAAATCACACAATTTGTATAATATAGCTCATAGACATACTTTGCTATTACCAGAACAGTGAAAGGTATGTACAAAACTCTACTGTTTTATTTTACTTCTTAGAAGTAAAAAAATATTTTACTTTACACCTCCTAAGTAAACATGGACCTGGGGTTCTGACGTGCACTGGCCTTCTAGAACATGAACTGGGTGGGGAAAAAAAGTAAAGGTTAAAAAAATTTTTTTATTTCTTATTATACTTTTCATTCTACAAACACTCTATTGAAGCAGCTTCCGTAACAAGCTCACATTGTATAAGCTTTGAATCTTGCTGAGCTCCTGGGAATTCTGTGCTACCTGCAAATAGAGTACAGCAGCAAAGAAGGGCAGAGACACATAACTCTCCTGCTCACATATGTGCTCCATTGTCTCATCAAACTTCACTTACAGAATGCAAGTTCAGAGATAAAATTACTAGGAATTTCAAGACAGTTAGAGTCTTAAGCAAGCATTAAACCAAGTACAAGACCTTTCTGAACACAGGGTCCCATGTGACTGCACGTCTCATGCCCAGGAAGCCAGCCCAGGCTGAAAGATTCCTTGAAAAGTGTTCATCTCTCATTTAAGGAGTCTTTCCCTTGCTGGATATCACTGTTGCTGCTTTTGGAAGATTTGGCAGCCATCTTACAAGCATGAGGGGAACAAACCTGTGGGAAAAGGTGATGAAAGAGAAGAAAGATAGAAAGAATGTCTCTGAAGACATAATTGAACTTCTGAACTAACCAGTTCCTGGAGTCACTTTGAGTTTTTCTCTTATTTGCAGCTGAGAGCATCCTATCTTGGCCCTAACCCAGAAGTCTACATTTTAACTTGCTCCCTAGGTGATTCTAATGCAGGTGGTCTAGGAATCATATTTTGAGAAACTTACCTCTAAAATGATGGCAAACACCATAAACTGTTTGGAGAAAAACACATTTCATGAGCTGGATGACCTTGATTGATTCAGGTGGATGCCTCAGATGCATAGTTCTTTTTGTTTTGATCAACAATCCTGTCTGTACAAAGATCAACGCATTCGCTACACTTAATACATATGTATCTCTTACTCTATCCTTCCAGATTGGTGTGGGAGGGTTTCCGGACTTCCACAGTACCTCCTGGAGAAACTACATGGTTTCCAAAAATTATTTTAGAATCTCAGGACTCTCCAAGGTCTCATCCAATCACTCAGTCCCCATTGATTGATCTAAATAACCTCAAAGAACAGCAGCTGCTGCTGCCACATTTGTAAAGCAGAGTCTCACTGCCTAACTCCCCCTCCTAAGTAAACATGGGCCTAGGGTTCTGAGCTGTACCGGCTTGCACCGGCCTTCTAAAACTTGAACTGGATGAAAGAACAGAGGCAACTGTAGCAAGATTACTGAGTAACTGTGAAAAAGAAATCAGCTTTGGGGATGGGGGTATAGAAGATGGCCTGAAATCCAGACATAGTCCAATTCAAGTGTCTAATCCACAGTGGTCCAGAAAGAAATATGAGGCAAAAGGGCTGCAACTCGAATCTATAAGACAGAGAGAGAGTTAATGGGAGATGGAGACAGATACCGACAAGGATTTTCCAAAAGTTATTTTATTAATATAAACTCAGGGGTCTTTGAAAGGGGCTTGTCGTTAATAACAAATGACCCTTTTATCACTTTTATCTCAGAAATCCCAAGTGTTTTAGGAGCTCTGTGCCAGAAAAAGGGAAGACTAAATATACATTCCTTACTATGAACCACAATATCACTCCATATAAATGGAAGAAATGTTGATGGCATCAAGCTGATTTGTTGCAGAGAAAGGGACACTATAAACTGCTTAGTAAGCACATTTGTGTCTCAGTGAATTGGTACCACCAAGCAGAGGCTCAGATCTTCGACACAGTATATTAGAGCTGGTAATCCTGGTGCTTCACTGGAGGCCTACTCGTTAAGACACTGTACTTCCACTGCAGGGGGCATGGGTTCAGTCCCTGGCTAGGGAAGTAAGACCCCGCCTGCTGGCCAAAAAGTATTTCTAAAAAAGAGAGAGAAATGGCAATCTTGCTATAAGGGAACAGAGGGAAAAAACAGAAGATTGTTTTTAAGTTTCATGTTTCAAAGCTGATGGCCCTCAGTAATGCACTAGCTTAGACTGAGGAGCCGCATCACTCTCTCCCAGGGGAATTATAATCTCCCTGATAGCTCAGTTGGAAAAGAATCTGCCTGCAATGCAGGAGACCCTGGTTTGATTCCTGGGTCGGGAAGATCCCCTGGAGAAGGAAACGGCTATCCACTCCAGTATTCTTGGGCTTCCCCTAATGGCTCAGCTGGTAAAGAATCCACCTACAATGTGGGAGACCTGGGTTTGATCCCTGGGTTGAGAAGATCCCTTGAAGAAGCGAACAGCTACCCATTCCAGTATTCTGGCCTGGAGAATTCCATGGACTGCCTTGTCCATGGGTTCACAAAGAGCTGGACACGACTGAGCGACTTTCATACTTTGAAGGTAATGATGGCATTTCACTCCTTTATATCACCATTTGACATGAATTTACATCCTCAAGTGAATTGTCTTGATCTGAGCTATGCCACTTCTCAAATGAGTCATTCTGATTTAGAAAGTAGTCAGTGAAACCAGGGCCGTACCTCTGTAGAGGCAAGGCCAACAAGCACCTTCATAAATTTGATATGGGGGAATGAGGAAACCAGTTTCATCCCACTCAAATGCCTTATGTTAAGCTGTTATGCTTCGGCATTAAAAATAAGGAACTATTGTCCAAGCTCTTATCCCCTTGGTATCCTCCTCCCAAAAAGTCTCTCTTGAAATTCTTGCTTCCAGAAGGCTTACAGTCCCATCACAGAGGCTTGCTTCTTTGAATTAAGTATTACCCTCTCTGGGCCAAAGTTTTAAAATGTAAATACCTCTGGGAGGAGTAACACATTACATCCCTATTACTTTTGTATAAATGAATTTAACACAGGCTTTCTTCTCAATAGAAAGGACTGGGCTCCTCTGGGGGCTGAAAATCATGAAAGAGGAGGAAAGAAACAATGCCCAGAGAAGAATGGAATGTATGGGGCAGGGAAGAATGGCTTTCAAGTACAAGCTGGCCTCCGTCCCAAGCTTACTGAGGTCTAGGCCTGAATGAAACCAGTAATAACAATAGCAGTAGTTTTATTGCTCCTTTTGTGAGACTCATTTCTTCTTGGTAAAACTCCTTTACTTTAGCCTATTATCCCCTTGTAATTAAAACAATATATTGTATCCTCCACTTGGGATGCTTTTGAAACTGTGTGGAGAGTACACAATGGTACTCGGAAAGCTTTTATTTGGCTTCTCTTGAGTCAAAGCAGAAGCTTCTAGGACAGATTTATCACACTAAGTCCAGAGAGTTATCTCAGACAACTCACACGCAAGATATCAGAGCCCTCAGGCAGATTCAAAGCTCCCTTTCTGGTGTGAAGAAGGTGCAAATAGAAGATCATCTCCAAGGCTGTCATCAAGCCAAATGACATATCACCTGTAGGTTTACTGGAGGAAGGGTGGGGGCTGTTACATGAGCAGAGAGGAGAAGGAGGTCTTATTGCTTCTAAGCAAACTAAACTTCCCCTTGATTTTTTATTTCTTCTGTTGGGAAACTGTAGCTTCTTAATAGGTACAGGTTGGAAAAAGAAAATTTGAACTTAAGGAAAGCACTGTTTGGTCTTTCCAAGGGGCCCTAATTGTGGGTGTTAGAGAAGACTCTTGAGAGTCCCTTGGACTGCCAGGGAGATCCAACCAGTCCATCCTAAAGGAGATCAGTCCTGGGTGTTCATTGGAAGGAATGATGCTAAAGTTGAAACTCCATTTACTTTGGCCACCTCACGCAAAGAGTTGACTCATTGGAAAAAACCTGATGCTGGGAGGGATTGTGGGCAGGAGGAGAAGAGGACAACAGAGGATGAGATGGCTGGATGGCATCACCAACTCGATGGGCACGAGTTTGAATGAACTCTGGGAGTTGGTGATGGACAGGGAAGCCTGGCGTGCTATGATTCATGGGGTCTCAAAGAGTCGGACACGACTGAGCAACTGAAATGAACTGAACTGAACTGAATGGTGGACTGCAACGTCTTTATCCACAAATGGAGTTAGTAATGCCTACCTCAAAGGGTGATTAGGAAGATTAGATGAGGCAAGGTGTGAAGCACTTGGCCACAGTCATGAACAAGGGAGATGACCATGGATATTAGCTCCCTTTCCCATTTCTCTCAACAGACTGTACCCCAGAACTCACTTTGGGGAACTACTCTGCCCAAACTCCTAGATTTCATTCCTGGCTTCTGATTGCCTTTAACTCCATTTCTGACAAGGAGCTGCCCCGTATGGGTGGGGGAAATTAGATGTATTTCCTCACTGTCCCTTAACCATATTTTTCAAGACCAAAGATTATGAATGCAGGGCCTTACCGTATGGATGACTGGGTTTTTTTCCTACTTCAGATAAGTTAACTGATTTATGTGAAAAGTCTCTCAAAAGTCAAAAAATTAAGCTACATTCCATTATATATGTAAAGAACTGTCTTTTTGAAGAATGAAATTACAGGCAAAGAAAGCATATTTAGTAAAAAAAAAGAAAGAAAAATCTTTGATCATTTGACATCAGGGACAGCAGTCATCACAGACACATCCTCTCATTTACTGATGATCAGCAAGGATGTTTGGAGGTGATTGCCAACAATGCTCTCTCCCTGTCATCCGCTGTAGGTTGACCTTTCTGTGCCCAGCAGCCTGCGACATTTTGGTTTCTGGCTGTGTGCAGCTGTTTCTTCAGCCCCACGGATCTTGTGACATATACTGTGAGTGTGACTGAGCTGTGATGCCTGGAAAGAGGTCAATGTTCAAGCGATGAGAAGTAAGGGGGAAATCCTCCAAAAATAGGAACATAAACAGATGTATGGTTGAGAAATAAGTCAAATTGCTATATTATTATGTTGCCTTGGGTGGTTTAATTCTATGGCTTACTTGTGTCTCACCTCTTACACGTTTCAGCCAGGGTAAAAGGACTGGTTACGCTTATTCTCATCTCCTCCACCCTCCCTACCATTTCAGAGAAAAACTGTTCAAGGGCAAGGACTGTGTTAGCCAATAAACAATTCAACTTGAAGATTAAATGAAAGTCCTAATGAATTACTCACTAACGAATTTGATGTCAAAGTCCAGGCTGGGTGACCTGTAGTTTTTCTTTTTGGCTGGCACCATCCTTTATGGAGCTAGTCCCCAAATCCACAGAGAATTCTCGACAGTTGCTTTCTCATCCTCAGAAGGAATGGCTCCAGCTTGACTAGACTGAGAACCACAGTGACGTCCCTCTCGGCTGGCTCAGTTCTCAAATTCTCCCCAATTGCTGGACAAGTCTTAACTGTAGTCAGGACCATCTCTTCATAGAGATTATAAATTTAGCTAAACGTGTCTCAAATTCTTTCTTCCCCTATATGTTCTCACTACACTGGCTGCCTCCTCTCCCACTTCCATCATGGTTCAAGATCTTACTTCTCTGGATCATAATGCATTCTTAGGGAGGTAAATTCTACTGGATAAATGTATATCAGTTAGCATCACTTAAGTGAAGGGGTAGGGCAGCTTTTGCCTCTGCCTGCTCTGCTCCGATCTTAACCCTGTCCCATTTCTCTCACCCAACCCTGTTGTGATGTGGCTCTTAGTGTGATGATCACAAGCACAGGCTTTGGAGGCTAGCTGTGTGACCTTGAACAGGTTACATAGCCTTTTAGTAAAATGGATCCAATAAACACCTACCTCTTGGGGTATTGTGACAGTGAGTGAGATAATGTACAAAGGGTTTAGTATTGGGCATGAAACATGGTAAGTGACCAATAAATGGTTGCAACAGCAACCCTTTTAGATCACTCTTGATCTAAACAATCTCAGCTTCTTGCTCTCACCTCCCTAGTTCTTGACTCCCACCTCAATCTTAGAGTTAGTTTTGATCACTATCTCCCTAAACCTGCAGCACTTTAAGGTCAAGATCTTAATATGTCTATCTATGGCACCCTATTTAGTTCCCTACATCTAATAAAAACTGCATGCTCAATAAATGCTGGGCAGTGAAATGGTACTAATACTCTGACTTAGATAAGGTGTAGTGGGGCTGACTCCCGAGCTCCTGAGTCATTACCTACAATACAACTCCTCTTCAACTGGGCTTCTGATTGAGTTCTATTCTGGTTTCCCAGTTCTCCAGAGAGGTCTAAACATTTTCTCCACCAAAGACACTCCAGTCCTATCCCTGAATCCCATTTCAGTCTGGGGCTAAAGCCCAGGAACAATCCCAGGCATCAGTGCTCTGCCTCAGGTTCTATATGGCCCATCCAGAAAGGGATAACTTAAACTCCAGTGCTTTTCATCTCTGTCAGCACCTCTCCCATTGAGGTGGACAATGGTCATTTTCTTATTCTTAAATAAAATGTATTTTTAAAGTATCACTTCATTTAATGGTTTATGCTATACAATCTAAGTTAAAACAGTGCTGTCTATGCAAAAGCAGTTTCAAGACAAGAATCCTAACACCTATGCGGCAGCCTCATTTGGAAGGCCATGTGGCATCTATGAAGAGCCAACTCATTGGAAAAGACCGTGATGCTGGGAAAGATTGGAGGCAGGAGGAGAAGGGGAGGACAGAGGATGAGATGGTTGGATGGCATCACTGACTCAGTGGACTTGAGTTTGAGCAAGCTGTGGGAGATGGTGAAAGGCAGGGAAGCCTGGTGTGCTGCAGTCCATGGGGTCGCAAAGAGTTGGACATGACTGAGTGACTGAACAATAAAAAATGTGGCATCCTGGATGGGAGAGGAGTTTGGGGAAGAATGGATACATGTATATATATGGCTGAATCCCTTCACTGTTCACCTGAAACTGTCACAACATTGTTCGTTAATTGGCTATAATGCAGTACAAAATAAAAAGATTTTTTAAAAAAGAATCCTATCATCCCCTCCAAACTGATTTCTGTCCCTGTGTGTGTGTGTGTGTGTATGGGTGTGTGTGTGTGTGTGTGTGTGTGCTGTGTCTGACTCAGCGACCCCAAGGACCGTAGCTTGCCAGGCTCCTCTATCCAAGGAATTTTCCAGCAAGAATACTGGAGTAGGTTGCCATTTTCTACTCCAGGGGATCTTCCTGACCCAGAGATTGAACCCGAATCTCTCGAGTCTCCTGCATTGGCAGGCATATTCTTTACAACTTGCACCACCTGGGAAGCCCTGCTGCTGCTGCTGCTGCTGCTGCTGACTCGCTTCAGTCGTGTCCGACTCTATGAGACCCCATAGACGGCAGCCCACCAGGCTCCCCCATCCCTGGGATTCTCCAGGCAAGAACACTGGAGTGGGGTGCCATTTCCTTCTCAGTCGTGTCCGACTCTTCATGACCCCATGGACTGCATTCTACCAGGCTCCTCCGTCCATGGGGTTTTCCAGGCAATAGTACTGGAGTGGGGTGCCATTGCCTTCTCCCAAGTGCCACCAATATCTAATATGCAAATTCTGAAGTCATCACTAACCCCACTCTTACCACGTGTGGTCTTGTCCTAAGGCTGGTCTAAGAGATAGGTATAGTTGCTCCCAGAAGGCCTAGTTTTCTGGGAACAAACAGATTAAAGAGAAGGGTATCTTTTTCCTTCCATTTATAGGAAAGTCACCCTGGCTTTGGGTCTTGTTTCCCATGACCTGACATTGGCCCCTAGTCACTCCCATCTTTCCAGCCATGTCCAGTGGATGAAGTAATACATGAAAAATCAGTGACAGACCTCCAGATCTGAGTGTCAGTGGATTCCCATCCATAGAGCCCCTTCCAGGTCGTGGATTTAACCCAGCCAGAAAGGGCCTTCTCAAAACCACAGAAACCTCTCCCAGGAAGGTAGAGAAGGCCCACGTCAGTGAAGATCCTTTCCTGCTGTGCAGATGGCAAAGTAACCTCCTTCCCTACCTTGCCCTAAGTCTTCCGCCTCAGACCTCAGGGCTCTGCATATGTATTGTGCGTGTGTGCTCAGTCGCTTTAGGCCTGTCAGACTCTTTGTGACCCTGTGGGCTGTAGACCATCAGGCTCCTCTGCCCATGGTGTTCTCCAGCAAGAATACTAGAGTGGGCTGCCATGCCCTCCTCCAGGGGATCTTCCCAACCCCAGGGATCAAACCCATGTCCCTTACATCCTCTGCTTTGGCAGGCAGGTTCTTTACCACTAGCACCTCCTGGGAAGACTATATGTATCACAGGCATTCCATCTATTCTAACAACAAAACCAAAAAATAACCTCACTATGGGGGCAATGGTAACAAGTCATTGCCTACAAAACCTTTTGCATACTTTCAGGTTAACATACACCATCAGTGATGGCAAGATGATGGCATCCACGAGAAAAAAGGCAGAGTCTGCCTTGGGAAGATGGCTCATTATCTCCACTAATTACTTCTGTGCTTTTGTTTAAACCATTTCCCAGCCTGGAAGGCCTTTCCCCATTGACATCCATCAATTAGTTTTACTCATTCTTTAAGACCCAACTCAAATGTCACTTTCTCCAAGAAGCCTTTTCTAATCCTCTAGTTAGAATTAATTGCTTCCCTCTCAATGTTCCTGTGACATTTATTATAGAATATTCCCACATTATTATATTAAAATGTTATATAATATTTATTATACAATGTTCCTATGTCATATCAAATGTTATTTATTATATAATATTCTTATTTCACCATAAAGATATATGAAAGATGTTTTACAAATTGACTATCCTACAATCCAGCCTCAATAAAAAGAAGCTATTATTAAGATTACAAATTATACTTTATATCTGATCTGTAGGTCAAGTTTTAAGTGTGCATAATTTGGGGGGATAAAAATAACTTCTTGGGCATTGTAAATCACAAAACCTAGCTATTCTGGGAAGAAAGAAAATAAAATACAGATATGAGCCACAGCACTTGTTCCCTCATCTCCTGAGACATCTACTTCACTTTGTACAAGAGAAATTAGAATTAAAGAGGCCCTACTAACCAAGCTCCATACCACCACCACATGAAACATAAAATCCCCTCTCCATCATTTCATCTGTACTCAAATTCACTCCCATCTGAGACCACTCATTCAACTTTTAAACAACTACAACAGCCATCTTAAAAAGAGCTCTCATTTATTGAGTTTCTAGGTGTAGCACACCACACATAGGTGCCATCACATCTCAGTTAATCCTCATACAAATTCAAAAATAAAATAAACTTGCCCAAAGCTACAGCTAATAAGTGGCATATTTGAGAAAGTCAAGCCCAGCCCTAACTCCTAAGCCAGTGGGCTTACTACTAGGCCTTCCTTCTTCCTTAACTGTGGGGAAGTTTTCCGAAGTTTTATAATTTAGGTGGAAGCTGCAGCTCCCACCCACAGTTCTGTGTTTTACCCTTTGAGACCACCAATAGATGCCTAATTCACCTTCAACTCTACCAGCCTACAAATAATTAAAAATGGTTGGCCTGACTCCAAGCCCTCTTGTCTCCGGCTGCTGTCTTGCCTACAAAATGGCTTCGGACCCCACCTCTGGATGCATTTCACTTTGTCCCTGTTGTTCTCAGAGGCAGCACCCAGAACGAGCCACACTCCCCAGCTGTGACGTGGGCAGTGGTGCCCACTCAGACATGTCCAGCCCCTGCTTTAGGGTGTCTCTCTCAACAGGACCCTGTTAGACTGAGTCACCTCCAGCCTCTCCACATATAATTGGCTGTTTAGGACTAAGTGTAAGCTTCCCATTTATCCCTATCAAATCCCATCTTGTTATATCTGGGACATCCTTTCCTCTGCTGAGAGCTTTCTGAATCCTGATCTTATCATCCAACACAGTCACTAACCCTCTCAGCAAATTTGATCAGTATGTTCTGTGAAACCATCCAAGTCATTAATAAAACGTTGACTGAGACCCTGCAGCAAATGACTAGAGACCTCCCTTAAAGTTGACACAAGTTCATTAATCATGAGTCTTTGTGTGTGATTGTTCAACCAATTACAAATCCACTTAACTGCACTGGCTCATGGGTCTATATCCTGCTGAAACCCACCAGCCCGGTAACCCCATCAACAAAGGAAATGAGCTTAGTCTGGCATAACTGGTTCTGAGCAAGCTCCTGTTGTTTTACAAAGATTAGTCTGGCAGGGTGGATCCTGAACCCACACTGTTTCTCCTGATGGTGTCTGTACATAAACTAGGAGTTGCAATAACATGATAAATCACCTATAATCACTCCCAGAACTCTAACAGGCTACAGCTCTGAATTCTTTATCCTGACACAAAACAAAACAAAAAATATTTAAATGAAAAAGACCAGCCTAAAGTTAAATTGTAAAATTTTTCTCTGGTTCTTTAATACACTGCTCTGAGCTCTTTCCTATTTCAGAGTGTCCTCTTTGCCTCACCCCATTTGAATCTTGTGACCTCATGAGACACTCTGGCCTCCCAAGGATCTCCACCTTTATATCTTATCTCATTCTTGCCTTCTCTGAAATGCTCCAGTTTCCAAAATGACACACTTCCTGAGCCCTTCCCTCCTCCCTCCTATTAAAGTACTGATCTTAGATAGAAGTAAGGGATCAAGCAGCTAGATTTGGAATGAAGTATGAATGATTAATTTACCCTGAAAAATATGCTGGTATTTTTGAAACAGGAACATAGTTAACCCCAAATAATCTCTAGTTAGTGAATTAGAAGCCATATGACACAATTGTGGTAAAGAAATGCAAGCAGAATTGGAAATATCTTTTGCTGGGGAGCTTTTGTACTAGTCAAGATTTTTGAAGACAAATAACAGAAATTTACTCTGGTTACGTTCATCAGAAAAGGTATTTAGAAAAGTGTATCCGGTATTATCCTCAACCGACAAGGAGGGTTGAAAGTCAGACATAATTGAAGAAAGGGTAGGTACCCTAGAACTCATTTAGATCAAGCAACAAAAACAAGTTCTCTAGAAAGTTGTGGCGGGCCCCACTGCTGATGGACTCTTGCTTCTACTGGAAACTCAACACTGAATCCCTAGGTATCTGAATCTCTGCCTCTGCTGCCTTAAACATTTCCAACTGCCCACAAAGAGTCCAAAGCAGCCTTTGGCCAAGCCTGGACCACAGCCTGGCCATAGCCATGTCCCAGCCCAGGGAGCAAAAAGAAGACTACCTTCCTCTCTTTGGCTCTCCTAATGGGAGAATTGTCTTTCTCACCTTGGTCCTTTATTTTAGGATTCAGAAGTAGATATCTAACAACATAAGGAATGCTCAGCACAATTCCTAGAACTCCTTAAATTTCATTGAGTTGGCCAAAAGTTCATTTGAGTTTCTCCATAAGATCTTACAGAAAGACCTGACAGCTTTTTGGCCAGCCCTGGGCTCCCACGGTAAAGCGTCTGCCTCCAATGTGGGAGACCCAGGTTCGATTCCTGGGTTGGGAAGATCCCCTGGAGAAGGAAATGGCAATCCACTCCAGCACTCCTGCCAGGAAAATCCCATGGACAGAGGAGCCTGATAGGCTACAGTCCATGGGGTCACAAAGAGTCAGACACGACTGAGCAACTTCACTTTCACATGATACCATGTCCTTTTACTTGCCCTTCTGTGCCCATTTGAGGGAATTATAAGGGAGTTGCCACTTTCAAAAGTCATTAATGTTGATAACTTAGTGCTTCAGTAAGGTATTGCTCTCACCTCACACTGCTCCCAAGCACAGCATCCAGAACCTTGACAAACCCTCCCTTTAAAAAAATATATATATATAACACATACACAGAAATAAAGTCGCTCAGTCGTGTCCAACTCTTTGCAACCCCATGGACTGTAGCCCACCAGGCTCCTCTGTCCATGGGATTCACCAGGCAAGAATACTGGAGTGGGTTGCCATTTCCTTCTCCAGGGGATCTTCCCAACCCAGGGATCAAACCCAGGTCTCCCACATTGCAGGCAGATGCTTTAACCTCTGAGCCACCAGGGAAGCCCAGTACTCAAATCACAAATGTAGAGCACAATGAAATTTCATACAGTGAACATAACCTGTTCAATAAATATTACCAGCATCCACGGCACTTCCCACATCTCATATCAGTCACTACCTCACCATAGAAGCCACTATCCTGACATCTAGCATAATAGATTTGTTATTCCTGTTTTTTGACTTTAAAACATGAGATCATATAGTATTTTATTTTTTTGACCTGGCCTCATTCTCTCAACATTTTGTCCAGGAAAATTCATCTATGTTATTAGGTATGGTGGTAGTTGACCAACCACTTTTGAAAGGTGACTATTACACCAGCTGTCCCCAGGGTTCCTGGGAATTACTGATATCATATTACTGAAGTCAGGTGAGAAAACAAAATCTCTAGATATTTGTTCCACTTACATGAAATTCGGATTTATTCTAGTGCACAGGAGAGATACTGCCTTTCTGTTTAATGTACTAAAATCAGATTAATCTGAATGATAAGGATATAAAGAATACCTTGATTCATTTACAAATGTTTCTTGTGAACTTGGAATACTCTACAAAGTGTCCCCTTAGTTCTTGAAAATATTTGCAGCAGAAACAGAACTCAGCTTTACAGGTGGCTAAAAAGACTTGGTTAATTTGAAAGTGTTTGGAGTGCATGGAGTGTTGGGATTGTTTCCATGACAGAGCAGGGACAGCTGTGCACCTGGACGTGCAGAAGCAAGCCATGGGCATGCCCAGAGCAGTGGCCTCTAAACACATGAGTGATTCGGGGTAAACTAGGATTGAGAAATCGTGATAGCGAGGGAAGGGTTACTAGTGCAGCTAGAGATAACAAGTTTACAAAGAGACTGCTAATGGAAACACGGGGATGCCTTAACAGAGTGGCTGGTCACGGGCAGAACAAGGAATGCTGGATGATCACACCTAAAACATCTATGGTCTCCCAAAAATGTGCTCCAGAAAAGCCATCTCCTTGGAGAAACAGGTTGTAGATTAAATTGCAGCTCCCTGGGGGTACAGTCATGTGATAGTGCACTTGTTGGGTAGAGGGGCCTGGAGGTGAGATGCCAGGGAGAGGAAAAGGAAGACTATCCGTAACTTGGGGGTGGGGGGAGCCAAATTCCTGAACTTCAGCTGTTTGTTCTGAAAATGGAAGAAGAAAGTCCTTTGCATTCCACAGGTCTCTGTGAACAAAGTCATCACTTTGAAAGCCTCTCTGTTCTTGATTAACTCGGGCCAACAGAACAAAGAGGTTGCTGCATGTCTGGGGATTCTGAGTTAGTGAGTAAGGCAGCAAGATGACAAGGAGGAAGCCTGGGGCTGCCGGAGAAGAAGGAAGCCTGAGGGGGCCATGACCCAGCTTAGGGGGCCAGTCTTCCCCCACAGTCTGATTCTCTGTGTTCTCATTTCCAGCCCAGTCCCAGACTCAGAGTCATATGGATGGTGACAGGCAGGGGAAAGATCAGCTTTTATGCTTCACTTCAGCCTTCATTCACATTTGCTCTTTCTCTTAGCCGATGAAGTCCTTTTGAAAAGAAGCTTGATGTGGAGTACTTGATGTTGAGTACTCTTCAAGTCAGCACAAGAGTCCTAATAATTGTGTGAATGTATGGGTATGAAGTGCTGATTTAGAAGGTACGTGCATGCTAAGTCACTGCAGTAGTATCTGACTCTTTGTGACCCCATGAACTGTAGCCCACCAGGCTCCTCTGTCCATGGGATTCTCCAGGCAAGCATACTGGAGTGGGTTGCCATGCCCTCCTCCAGGGGATCTTCCCGACCCAGGAATCGAACCCATGTCTCTTTTGTCTCCTGCATTGGGAGGCGGGTTTATTTTTTACCACTGAGCCACCAGGAAAGTCCTACAGGAGATATGAAAATGAGACAGGAATGTCTCTGTCCTCTCACCTACTAGGGAATATAGGACAGATTGTGTTAAGGGCCACAGAGGGATAGACTTTTAAAAGATATTGAAGACGGACTTCCCTGGTGGCACAGTGAATAAGAATCCACCTGTCAATGCAATCCACCCCTGTCAAGAGATGCAGGTTCAATCCCTAGGTTGGGAAGACCTCTTGGAGAAGGGAATGGCTATCCACTCCAGTATTCTTGCCTGGAGAATCCCATGAACAGAGGAGCCTGGCAGGTTACAGTCCATGAGGTCTCAAATAGTCAGACACTTCTGTGCAACTAAGCACAATTTTCATCTTCATAGCAAAAGAAATAGTCAAAAGCACCAAAAACTTAATTGCTGAGACTTCACTTGTATACCAGGAGCTGTGCTAAGGTAACACATGTATTTCCTCACTTAATCCCCACAATGCCCCATATAGTAGATGCTGTCATTGTGTCATTATGCGCACTTACAGAGGAACAAAACTGCAGATGAAAGAGATTAAGTGAGCCAGGACTTGAAACCCAGAAGTGTGACTCCAAAACCTGCAGGCTTGGCTACCAGGCTCTACTGCATCTACAAGGGCTGTTTCTTTTATCTATTTGTTTGTATATTTATGAATTTATTTTTGGCTGCCCTGGGTCTCTGTTGCTGCACAAGCCTTCTCTAGTTGCAGTGCCCGGGCTTCTCATGATGGTGGCTTCTTGTTGCAGAGCAGTTGTGGCTCTTGGGCTTATTTCTCCCAAGGTATGTGAAATTTTTCTGGACCAGAGATCAAACTTGTGTCCCCTGCACTGGCAGGTAGATACTTATCCACCGCACCACCAGGGAAGTCCTTACAAGAGCTCTTTCTATAGAGCAACTTTAGGGAGGTGAAAGAGTGATAGTAAAATGGAAGCAGGTTGTGAAGGAGAAAAAAAACAAACACAAGAACATGAAACAGCAATGGCCGGGTCAATGGAAGCAGATATAAAACCTAATAAATTTATAACCTGGGAGATCCTAAAGAGGGGCCACCAATTGTGGCCAGGACAGACTGACCAACTTAGGAGGTCTCGGGAGAAAGTTAAATAGGATGCAATTAGGGAGAACCAGGGCAGGAGCCAGCCTGGGACAGGAAGAGGGAGACTTCTCTGGCACCAAGGAGGAGCCAGAGGGTGGAAATAGCAAGGAATTTTGAGGAGAAGCTAAGTGAGCTGAGGTAGGTAGCTGTTATGAGCTGAATTGTGTCAGCTTCCCCCACCTCCCCAAAAAAGATGTTAAAGTCCTACCCCCTGGTACCTGTGACAGTGACCTTATTTGGAAATAGAATCTTTGTAGATGATCAAGCGAAGATGAGATCAGCAGGATGGGCCCTAATCCAGTGTGACTGTGTTCTTATAAAGAGCAGAAATTTGGACAAAGATACAGACACAGGGAAAATGCCACGTGATGTTAAAGGCGAAGACTGGGTGACACGTCTAGAAGCCAAAGTATGTTAGTCACTTCAGTTGTGTCTGGCTCTTTGTGACCCCATGGACTGTAGCCCACCAGGCTCCTCTGTTCATGGAATTCTCCACACAAGAATACTGGAGTGAGTTGCCATTCTCTTCCCCAAGGGAATCTTCCCAACCCAGGAATTGAACCCCGGTCTTCTACACTGCATGCAGATTCTTCACTCTTCACTGTCTGAGCCACCAGGGATGCCAAGGATCACCAAATACTGCCAGAGCTAGACCACAGGCAGATTCTCCTTCATACCATGAGAAGGAACCAATGCTGCCAGTATCTCGATCTCAGACTTTAAGCCTCTAAAACTAAGAATAAACTTCTGTTGTTTGAGGGACTTCCAGGCTGATCCAGTAGTTAGGACTCCACACCTCCACTGCAGAGATCAAGGGTTCAGTCCCTGATCATGGACATGCCACCTGGTGCGGCCGAAAGATTAAAATAAAAATAAAAAGACTTCTGTTGTTTGAGAATAGACTCGTGCTTTAAGCCATCCAGTTGTCAGTACTTTGTTAATGGCGGCCCTGGTAAACTAATACAGTGGACTGAGCCTTCTCGGGAAATAGAAGACATGTTCCTCATACCACACAGCCTCTGGAGAGATGCTTCCAGCTCAGTCCAAGGAGATGATGCAGTAAGGGCAGCACTTGGGCCAGAGCTGCTTGCTGTTGTCATTTAGTTGCTAAGTTGTGCCCGACTCTCTGCGACCCCATGGATTGTAGCCCGCCAAGCTTCTCTGTCCGTAGGATTTCTCAGGCAAGATTGCTGGGGTGAGTTGCCTGTTCCTTCTCCAGGGCCAGAGCTTAGGAGAAGTCAAATGGGAAAAGTCTTCCTTCTCTCTACAGGGATCCAGGGAGCAACTGCTTTCCTCATCCAGCCTGACTCCCTGGGGTGCCCTGGGGACAGGGTGCCGGAGTGTGAGGCCCACACGGGCCAAGGGTCTCTCTGGGGTGAATGCAAGGCTGTAATGGGAGATCTGAGACACCAGGCTCTATGCAGGGAGTTGTCCTTAGACAAGATTGTCCCTAGTACATACTGGAGATTAGATATGAACTGATGTAAGTGCTGTTTTGAGATTGACTTTTATTTGAGGAGGAGAAGGAGGAATTCATTTTTAGTTTTATGAGGCCTCCAGAAGCCTGGGGTTGGTGCAAGTTGACACTGACCCCTTTGGGAGTGGGGTGTGAAGAAGCCCAGTGAGGACAAATGCCTCTCCTTAGCTGTTGCTCTGTCATCTGTGAGTATTGTTCCCAATAGTCCTGCTGGTCAAGACTGTGTCTCCTTCCTGACACTCCCTCAATGCCTAACCGGGCACAGTCACTCCTCAGGGAAATGAGAGTGGTAGCTTGAGAATATCTTTAACACTTAGAAGAGGACCATCTTGAGGAGAGCATGTCTCCATGTTTTCGATCCCAGATGCAGACTTACAACAACTGAAACCCATTTAGAAGGAGGACCGAAGCCCATCGAATGCTGTGACATTTCTGACACCGTTGCCATCACCTATTCCAGCACGCCACCTTCCAAGGTCAGGAACCACTGTTCCTCACTGTTTGCATGTGCAATCACCTGTCTTGCCTGGAAAATGAGTTTATAACAAAACAGAAGTGTTAAGAAAAATACTAGAAGGCAGTATTTTAAAATCCAGTAATGCCCTAGAACCCTGGAGATTACTTAAGCGCAACTAACCAAAAGCCAAGCACAGGGGCAGGATGGGGCGGAGAGTATGAAATGGACCGAAATACCAGGCACTTGAAAAACTTCTGTGCTGTGCTCTACTAAGTCACTCTGTCATGTCCAGCTCTTTGTGACCCTATGGACTATAGCTCACCAGAATCTCTGGGATTCTTCAGGCAAGAATATTGGAGTGGGTAGCCATGCCATCCTCAGGGGATCCTCCCAACCCAAGGATCAAACCCACATCTTGCCTTGGCAGGTGGGTTCTTTACCATTAGTGCCACCTGGGAAGCCCATGATGTCCTATTGAAAAGCTTCTGCTCCCTGAGTACTCAGCAGAGTGTGATGGAAAGACAGCCTAACTGGGCAGGGGGTAGGGTGGGGCAGCAGGGGGAGGGGGTGTAGGAAGGGAAAATTGAACAAAGTGGACAATTAGAGGTAAAGTAGAAGGCAATGGCACCCCACTCCAGTACTCTTGCCTGGAAAATCCCATGAATGGAGGAGCCTGGTAGGCTGCAGTCCATAGGGTCACTGAGTCGGAAACGACTGAGCGACTTCCCTTTCACTTTTCACTTTCATGCATTGGAGAAGGAAATGGCAACCCACTCCAGTGTTCTTGCCTGGAGAATCCCAGGGACGGGAGAGCCTGGTGGGCTGCTGTCTCTGGGGTCGCACAGAGTCAGACACGACTGAAGTGACTTAGCAGCAGCAGCAGCAGCAGCAACCAATTAATTAGAAATATAAAAGGAAATAGTCTTGCAAGCGGCTTTCTAATCAATAAAACAGATCCATGAAAGAGAAGTCAGCTAGGAAATCATGGGGATCCACCACCAAAAAAAAATCTCAACTCTTTATGGCACTTAACAAGCTATCTTCGCATACAATAACCTAGAGAGAGAAACAGGAGTTACTATTCCTACTTTATAGGGAAAAGAAGTTGAAGTTCAGAGAGGGTATGTAATTTAGTCAAAGTCACACAGCTATCAAGTGACAAAGCTTGATCTTTAGCAGTCAGAGTGGAAAAAGGATTTAGTTAAAAGACTGAATGGATTATTTTACTTTCATCTCACCAAGCAAGGTGATAAAGAGAGTCCTAGCTCCAAAATTTCCACTGAAATAGACAGCAGATTCTTTCTACCATGTAGCGGCACAGTATAGTTACAGCATGGTTTGTTATTATTTGTAATTTTTTTTTGCCAGGTCTTAGTTGCAGCACCTGAAATCTTCCATCTTCATGTGGGATCTTTAGTTGAGGCATGCAAACTCTTAGTTACAGCACATGGGATCTAGTTCTCTGACCAGGAAATGAACCCAGGACCCTGCATTGGGAGTACCGAGTCTTAGCCACCAGGGAAGTCCCTACAGCATGTTTTTCAGAGTCAAACAGATCTAGGATCCAACCTTAGCTCTTCAACCTACTAACTAGAGGCTCTGAAAAAGCCATTTAATCTCTCCGAGCTCCGTTTTCATAACCATAAAATAGCAATAATATTTCCAGGTTATTCTGAGTTTAAAAAACCATAATAGGGTAATAAAATTGCTAATACTAGTTTTTTGAATAATAAAAATATGTCTTATTGAACATTTAAAGTAAATTTTAAACTTTTAAGAGTGAAAAATCATAACTCGCTAAAGAGTATGCTCCGTTTACTCTCACTGTCTACAACTAAGGAAAGACTAGTGTCAGGTAATTCTATAGTCAAGATACCACTACAGGGGACTTCCCTGGCAATCCAATGGTTAAGACTTTGTTTGCTTTCCAACACAAGGGGTGAGATTTCAAACCCTGGTCAGGCAGCTAATGAGCTTCCCTGGTGGCTCAGAAGGTAAAGAATCTGCCAGCAATGCAGGAGACCCAGGTTCAATTCCTGGGTCTGGATGATCCTGAGAAAGGCATGGCAACCCACTCCAGTATTCTTGCCTGGAGAATCCCACGGACAGAAGAACCTGTCGGGTTAGAGTACGTGGGGTCACAAAGAGTCAGACACAACTGAGTGACTAACACTCTCCCTTTTGGGGAGCTAAGATCCCACATGCCTCATGGCCAAAAAGCCAAAACATAAAACAGAAGCAATGTTGGAACAGATTCAATAAAGATTTTTTAAATAGTCCACAATAAAATAGAGAGAGAAAGAGCAAGAGATATCTATGGTCATCAGATGTTAGGGGAAGAATTACTATTAGTTGGGGAAAGGCTCCCTCCGAAGAGGCTGCCTCCAAGCATAAACAAGGATGCAAGTTCACACACCACTGCTTGGGCTGATAAGCACTCAGTCCCATCCCAGGATAGTCTCATAATCCTGCCTGGAGCCATTGTTTCAACCCCGCACCTGCATGCCATCTCCTGCAATCCTCAAATGACCCTCTGAGGTAACTACTAGAATTACTCCCTTTTCACAGATGAGGAAACCAAGGCCTACACAAGATCAATCCAAAACAGAATGCATGTTGTTCTGACTCTCAATTCTGTGTTCTCAACCCTTGGATTTCAGGAATCAGTAACTTTTTTAAAATTTAGGAACTGACATAGAGTTGCCAATTTTGTGAAAAATGAGAAAATAATTTCTAAGATAGAAATAATAATAATATGAAACACAAGAAAGAGGATTGAAAATAATACCAAACATAGGAAAAATACCAAACATGGAAAAGAAGGATGTTTTAAAGGATAGGAAAGAATCTCAGAATAAAAGTAAATTCTTCCCATGAAAGAATATTTAGAGCCTATACCAACAAAACACAGGAAAGGTACAAGATCAACTGTCATTTTACGACACTAAATTGTATGTAATCTTTTGCCACTTTGGAGATATACCTATTCAACAGTGCAGTAAGAAGTGGAATTTGGTAGTCCAACTTGTTTAAGTGTGTGTGCTTAGTCACTCCAGTTATGTCCAACTCTTTGCAACCCTATGGACTGTAACCCACCAGGCTCCTCTGTCCACTGGGATTCTCCAGGCAAGAATACTGGAGTGGGTTGCCATGCCCTCCTCCAGGATTCCAACTCAGAGATTGAACCCAGGTCTCCCACATTGCAGGTGGTTTCTTTACTGTCTGAGCCATTTGCTAGTCTAGCTCATTTCAGTAGCTCATTTCAAATCACAGGCTTTATAGAAAACTGTTTCTCCTATACATATGCAGCCAATAAAGGAAATAATCTTCTAACAACACATCTCCCAATTTGGGGTGAAACAAGCCCTCCCCAACCTCCCACTCTCACCATTCTTCTCAAAGCTCCCAAAGAGACCAGGAGGAAAGCAGGACAGAGGGCAGAGCAGGATCTGTCTGGCTGGGCCAGTTGGGTATCTGCTTGTGTATCTAGGGACAGTCAGGCCTTTATCTGAAAGGGACACTGCAGGTGGGTGGAAAACGCGGTCTGAGACTATATTAGGGAGTTCTGCCCCCAAGTTTCAGGCCCCTAAAGCCAGCCCAACACGTGATTTCTTTCCTTGAGGCCCCAGACAGCTTCTCCTTTCAGAAGGCCTCTATGAAAATGCAAACATTTCTAGGATGTTATGCCTATCAGCTAACACTTTCCTTATCAGCCATAGCACATTTGTTATCAGCAAACACCTTGGCTTAAATTATTTGACAACTTTCCAAGTGTGTGTGGGAAAAAGACCCCGCTTTGTCCCTGGTAGGGGAAGGTGAAGAGTGGAGATAGGTTTGGGGAATGCAAAGTGGGAGGAGAGACTTGTTAGACAAGACTGAAGATAAGTCTCCACTAACTTGACCACTTGCCTTGCCCTGCACTCATGGGAGAGGGGCAGGTGCAGCTGCGGGAGGTTTTGTGTATATGTGTCTGTGTGTGTGTTGTGTAATCTATGTAAGGACTTCTAGAAACTAGAAAGCAAGTTCAGAGAAGAAGATTGCAGGGAAGTTAGTGGGACCTGAGTAGAATGTATAGATTCTCGAAGGATAGTTGATTTATTTGTTGTTTAGTGGACTTAATTTTTAAAAAATATTTAAACAGCCAATTGCTCTCCTACTATCCAACTTGTTCTTGCTTCCCTTCTAAAAGGTTGTTTGAGGGGCTTCCCTGGTAGCTCAGTGGTAAAGAATCTGCCTGACAATGCCGGAGACATAGATTTCAATCTAGGGTCCTGGAAGATCCCACATGCCACAGAGCAACTAAGCCCATGGACCATAACTATTGAGCCTATGCTCTAGAGCCCGGGAACTGCAGTAAAAGAAGCCACCACAATGAGAAGCCCACGCATCGCAGCCAAGAGTAACCTCCCTTGCTGTGACTAAAGAAAAGCCCTTGCAGCAATGAAGACCCAGCACAGCCAAAAGTAAATAAATAAAATTAGATATATATTAAAAAGACTATTTGAAAATTTACCCTTATCTACTCCAGATCACATTAAGCACCCAGTAGAATTGTAGGACAGAAGGCAAAATGCCAGGCTGGATGAAGCACAAGCTGGAATCAAGATTGCCGGGAGTAATACCAATAACCTCAGATATGCAGATGACACCACCCTTATGGCAGAATATGAAGAGGAACTAAAGAGCCTCTTGATGAAGGTGAAAGAGTAGAGTGAAAGCTGGCTTAAAACTCACCATTCAGAAAACTAAGATCATGGCATCTGGTCCTATCCCTTCATGGCAAATAGATGGGGAAACAATGGAAACAGTGACAGACTTTATTTTTTCTTGGATTCCAAAATCACTGCAGATGGTGACTGCAGCCATGAAATTAAAAGACGTTTGCTCCTTGGAAGAAGAGCTATGACCAACCTAGACAGCATATTAAAAAGCAGAGACATTACTTTGCTGACAGATGTCTGTCTAGTCAAAGCTATGGTTTTTCCAGTAGTCATGTACGGATGTGAGAGTTGGACTATAAAGAAAGCTGAGTGCTGAAGAATTGATACTTTCAAACTGTGGTGTTAGAGAAGACTCATGAGAGTCCCTTGGACTGCAAGGTGATCAAACTAGTCCATCCTAAAGGAAATCAGTCCTGAATATTCATTGGAAGGACTGATGCTGAAGCTGAAGTTCCAATACTTTGGCCACCTGATGTGAAGAGCTGACTTATTAGAAAAGACCCTGATGCTGGGAAAGATTGAAGGCAGGAGGAGAAGGGGGCAATAGCGGATGAGATGGTTGGATGGCATCACCAACTCAATGGACATGAGTTTGAGCAAGCTCTAGGAGATGGTGAAGGACAAGGAGGCCTGGTGTGCTGCAGTCCACAGGGTCAAAAATGGCATTTTGGTAGAGAATCTGCCTGCGATGCAGGAGACCCTGGTTCGATCCCTGGGTTGGGAAGATCCCCTGGAGGAGGGAATGGAAACCCACTCCAGTATTCTTGCCTGGGAAAACCCAGGGGCAGAGGAGCTTGGCAGGCTACAGTCCATGGGGTTGAAAAGAGTCTGACATGACTGAGTGACTGAGCCCACATCCAGCAGGGACCATGAAAAAGACAATGACTTATTAAATATAATATTTTAAAATAATATTGAATGCTTCAGATAATTGACCACAAGACAAGGGTAATTATCAGTATACAAAATTATAAACACAATGTCATCCCATCACTTTAAAAATGAAATATTACATATATACATATTTAGAAAAGGAAGACAAAGAAAATACTCCAAAATATAAACATGATTAATATTGATATTAACACTAGTTATCTCTGGGCACTGAGGTTGAGAGTGACTTCTGCCTTTTCTCAAATCTAAGCCCTTCTCCCCAGATTCCATGCCATCACCTAGTCAAGTCACTGTCATCTCTCACCTGGCCTTCTACAGCAGGCTCCTAACTGCTGTCCTGCAGCTGGTCTTGCCAATTCACTCACCATGTAGAATCAAGGGAGATCTTCTTCAAATGCATATCTGGGTACTATGGAGACAGTATAACAAACTGGTACCAGCTGCTGGCTCCTTCCATGAAATCCAACCCTAGAGATTCCCCAGAAGCAGAAGTGAGCTTAATGGACACTTAATGAATCCCAATACTCATTGCAAAAACTGTTTGCTTGCATGTTTTTTTGTTGGTAGAAATCCAGTGTTGGTTAGATCTTGGGAAGTGTAACAAGTGCAGAGAGTGATAGCCAACAGCAAACAAGGATTTGCAACTGCAGAGGTTATATTAGTTTTCTAAAAAATTGCCATGTAACATTATCACAGACTTCGTCTAAAACCTCATGCATTTATTATCATCCAGTTCCTGTGGGCCAGGGGTTCAGGCACGGCTTAGTGGTGTCCCCTGCTCAGGACTGCAATCAAAGTGTCAGCTGGGTTGCATTTTGTTATGGAGTTTTGCTTTTTCTTCCAAGCTTATATGGTTGCTGTTAGGACTGAGGTCCTTGTGGCTGTAGGACTGAGGTCCTTGCTTTCTCGCTGGGTGTCAGTGGGGGCTAATTTCAGCTCCTAGAGGTCCTCCCCTGCCATGTGGCTCTTGCACAACCTGGCCACTTATTTCTTTAAGGCTGGCAAGAAAAGCTAATCCTCCAGTCTGTTAAAATGGAGCCTTATAAAATACAAGGTAATCACAGGAGTGACTACCCTATCATATTCATAGTTCCCAGTCACACCAAGGGGAAAGGATTATAAAGGGTGTATATCCCAGGGGGCAGGAATCTTGGCCACCATCCTAGAATTCTGCCTACCATGGTCAACTGAGTCCCCAGTGCTTCATGTCCCTCCCACATACAAAATAGCCCATCTGTTATGGGCTGAACTGTGTCCCTCTAAAATTTATATATTGAAGTCCTACTCACCCCCAGTATCTCAGAATTATGAATGTATTTGGATATAAGGTCTTTAAAGAAGTGTGTCTGTGTGTGTGTGTATTAGTTGCTTAGTCGTGTCTGACTCTTTGCAACCCCATAGACTGTAGCCCACCAGGCCCCCTGTCCATGGGATTCTCCAGGCAAGAACTCTGGAGTGGGTTACCATTTCCTTCTCCAAAAGGAGCTATAGAGAGAGAGTAAAGTTGCTCAGTCGTGTCAAACTCTTTGCGATCCCATGGACCATAGCCTACCAGGCTCCTCCATCCATGGAATTCTCCAGGCAGGAGTACTGGAGTGGGTTGCCATTTCCTTCTCTACTTAAATAAGTAGCTGAGTTTAAATGGGGTCATTAGGATGGGCACTAAGGCAATATGACTGGTTCCCTTATTAGAAGAGGAAATCTGGGAATAGACATATATAGGGGAAGACCATGTGAAGACAGAGAAAATAGACTTTTACAAGCCAAGAGAAAGGACCTCAGGAGAAACTAACCCTTCTGAACTTTGATCTTGGACTTCTAACCTCCAGAATTATGAGAAAATTAATTTCTGTTGTTTAAGCCACCCAGTCAATGGCACTTCTTAATAGCAGCCCTGGTTGACTAATACACCATTCTACAATTTTCATCCCATTACATCATCAACAAAATCTCATAATCCAAATCTAAATCTCACCATCTCATCACGTTAAAGTCCAAAATCTCGTCATTCAAATCAGGCACTAATGAAGATGTTGGGTATAACCAATTAAGTACCACTCCTAGGACACAATTACTCTCCATTTAAGGATTTGTGAAACTAAAGAGACAAATAATTCACTCCCAACATACAACAGTGGGACAGTCATGGGATGATAGATATAGACATTCTGGCCCATAAAAAGGAAAATAGAAGGTTAAGAAAAAAAAAAAAAAAAGAGTCCCTGGTTCATCACAGTTCTGACTTCAAGCTAGGCAAATGTTAGATTTCCTTGATTAGGTTTCAAGACATGGGATTAAATCCTCTATAGGTGTAGTCACTCAGTTGTGTCCGACTCTTTGTGACCCCATGGACTGTAGCCTACCAGGCTCCTCTGTCCATGGGATTTTCCAGGCAAGAGTACTAGGGTGGGGTATCCATTTCCTTCTCCAGGGGATCTTCCCGACCCAGGGATCAAACCGGGTCTCCTGCATTGCAAGCAGATGCTTTACCCTCTAAGCCAGCTTTTCAATTTTTGGACTCTGAGTCATCCTTTCTTTTTCATGAAAGGTAGCACACATTTGTAGCTGTTTAGTTTTCTCAGTCTCCTTCCAGGCTTGGTACCCTCTTCCAAACCTTGTGTGAAGAGCCAAAGTAGAGTGAGGCGGTATCTTTGCAGGTGAGGGGATGGCCATGGAAATGGGAGACTGGCTTCACAAAGAGGTACTGATCAAGCAATTAAATATGTTATAGACAGTGGGAGCCAGATTTCTCATCAAAAAACAGAATTACAAATATAGAAAAAAATTAAAATAAACTCTGTGATGTTGGATTGGAATTAGAGCTATAATTTGCAATATGTATAGTTGTAGAGTTGAGTGTGTGTATATAAACATACATTTATTTCTTAGCTCTGTCCACTGAGGAGGGGTCTTGGGAGCAGCAACATCCCATAGTAATAAGCACACCTGATGCTCAGATCCTGGCTTCTAAGTATCATTCTCCACTTAAAGGAGCTAGGGCTCTTTACAGAAATGTGTGAGTTTAAAACTGGGGTAGGGAAAATATAAGATCAGCCTATAACATCTCTTTCTTTTGCCAGAGACAACGAAGTACTCAAAAATGATAGAGATGTGTAAAAACCACACAAATGCAACTTGAAGAGGCTTTTAGTGGTCAAACTGAGGACAATATGAATGTCAGAATAAATAATAATAGAAAAAGATTATAATTCATTGAATAAATTAGGAAAAAGCAGTAAATCCTTACAGATGTAAAACAGTAAATGAATAAATTGGAAGTTGGTTGAGGAATAGTTACATAGTTTCATTTTTCCCACTCAAAATATTTATTAATTACAGTGAAGAAATAAGAAACTTGAGACTAAAGAGCTTGGGAAACATCATTTTAATAAAGCAAACAAAGTTAGCATCAGTAACCAGAAAAAAGAAATTTTGTACCACCTGGTATGATGCACTAGGAAGAACATAAAATCACTTCTGTGCTATTCCTTCCAAACATGCATTTTTGTTCTTGTTCAATCACTAAGTCATGTCTGACTCTTCAAGATCTCATGCACTGCAGCATGCCAAGCTTTCCTGTCCTTCACCATCTCCCAGAATCCACTCAAACTCGTGTGAGTTGGTGATGCCATCCAACCATCTCATCCTCTGTTGTCCCGTTCTCCTCCTGCCCTCAATGTTTCCCAGCAACAGGGTCTTTTCCAATGAGTCAGCTGTTTTCATGAGAGTATTGGAACTTCAGCTTCTGCATCAACCCTTCCAATGATGCATACCCTGAATCTAGTCTGAGGAAACAGCCTAAATGAACCTAGATGAAGAGACATTCTGTAACATAACTGACCTATAATTTTCTAAAGTGTCAAAGATGTATCGAAGAAAGATTACAGAATCTTTCCAAATCGAAGCTAACCAAAGAGATTTGACATACAGCCTGAGCTTGAATTGGATCCTTCTGTTGTAAAGAATATTATTGCAACCCTTGACAAATTTTAAATAGGGTCTGATAGTAGTTATGTTTTGAGGTTAATTTCCTGATTTTGTTTATTGTATTTTGTTCACTGATTTGTTTCTTGTACGTGGAAGGATGTCATTATTTATAGGAAATACACACCAAAATTTTCAGAGTAACAGTGAATCAGATTGGTAACCCTATTCTCAAAGGGTTAAGGAAAAGTAGTTACTTCCTCTCTATAGCTTTTCTGGAACTTCCATAATTTTTTCCAAATATACTACTGAAAAATAAGCTATGGTCTGATTTCCCCTGGGCAGACTGTCCTCCATCTCTGCCTTGCAGGACATCACTGACCTGTGGGATTCGAGAGCAAGAGTTTGCTGCTCATCTCAGACTGGGGAAAGGAGCTGCTATTGTCAGCACAACAGCAGCTGCCTGAGTGGGGCTCAACATTTTCCATCTGTCCACATTTCTGCTCTGACTTCACTGACAAATTTTTCTCTCCATTCTCAAAATATTTGGCCCGTCTGTACCAGAGTCACCAAATCAAAGACCCAGATCTGGCTCTAACAATCTCTCCCATTCTTTAGACCACAGATCTCTGTCTGCCCTTGAATCTGCTTAAACCAGCCAGGCACCTGGGTCTGCTCAGAAATAGATTTACTTGCTATATTACACGATGAGGAATGTTGCTGACTTTTGCATGAGATTTCCTGCTCTCTCTCAGCAAGTGACTAAACTGGTTACAGCTAATTCTGCTGAGAGGTAACCAGCTGTTTTTGCATAGTCTTGCAGCCAGTTCCAACTTGGGAGCACTGTAGACCCTTGAAAAGCTGCATAAGGCTCTGGTGCCTGATAGCTTTAGTAGGATTTAGCAGCCTCAGCAACAGACTGAAGATAAAAACATAAAATCTATTAACAGCTGCTCTGAAAACGTCTGTGCAGTCTTGGGTGAGATAAAGAATCTCTCTATTCTTGTGGGTGATATGATGGTAACCCCTCTAACCCATACCTATTGTCAAGGTGCATGTGAGGATAAACAGAGTGTACTTAGAAAGTGTCTTGAGTTCTTTATTAAGAGATCAGGATGTAGCCATATTGCTGTATTTACTCAGTGCTTAGTGGAAGGGAGCAATTTTAAACCTTAACTCTGCTAAATAAGATGAAGATTGCTGTTATTAACAATTACATTATGATTGATAGTTTGTATTTACTCATGTATTTATTTGTTAGAAACATATTCATTGAGCATGTACACTGTGCTGACCACCATCTAGGCACAAAGGATGCAGCTATGAACAGAAGAGCATGATCCCTGCCCTCATGCAGCATAGTCTAGTGGGGAGACACAACTAGCCAGTCCTTCCTTACACGTGTGGTGAGTGACAATAAGAGGAAAAGAAAATGTTTTCACCCTTGATGAAAATGGCTATTATTATCAGGCAAGTTAAAAAAAAATTCACAGGTCTTGGAGTCAGAAGAGGATTTGAGATCCAGCTCCCCTTACAGCCGCATGAAGTTACTTCTGACAATCTTGATTTCATCAGAGTTCTCTGAAAATCAACATTTTTACACCTTCTTTCACGAGGTGTTTGTGAAACCCAAATGAGATAATCAATTTGAAAGCAATTAGAAGACACAGACTCATATGAGTTCTTATTGTTGCAGAGGCTGATTGTTGTTCCTCTGACCACTCTGGCTGCAGGGAGCCAAGCGTGTCACTTGCCTACCGGCGGTGTCCCTGCCAAGCTCCACCAACCACTGTAGGAGACGGCTGTCGCAGACATGGCAGACCCATGTTGCTGGTCTCCACCCACTGGCCTCAGCCCTGACTCTCTCAAAGTTTTTAATAATAAACCGGATGAAAACACAAGAATATGTTTATCAGTGTACAGCACAAATGAAACTGAGAACAGAAAACACAGAAATTGACAGTCAGGATCCAAAATGATCTCCCCAGGATAACAAGATGAAATATAATCAAGATAAATATTAAGTCCTGTATTTAGGTTCACAAAATTAACTGTGCAGCAGCACAAATGAAAAGACAGGAATATTGATTGGCCATTCTTCTAGTATTTCACAAATAAACAGCATTTTACTGCTCACAGCCCTTGCATTTCATTTAATCACTCAGGAAGTTAGCTTTAGTGAGTCTAATATGTTAGAAAAAATTTACTCTAATTTATCTTTTTGATTACAAATTCAGTATTTCCTGATTTAGGTTTAACAACTCTGAATTCACGTATATTACCAAGCAAATCTGGATTCTAATTCTTGTCACACCTAAGCACATCAATAGATATCAATAGTATATATGTTGCTCAGGATTAGGCAGGGAGGCATAGCATGAAACATGAAATTTCTTTCTTAAACTCAGAATCCTACCTTATGTTTCTTACTGTTCATCTCCTCCAAGAAACTTGCCCAGTCTTCCCAGTTGCCATCAATCATTTTAAAGCAATTTTCCTACTACATATATGACAAATGTGTGTGTGTGTGTGATGTATGTTTGCATCTATGTCGCTGTATGGGACTGTCCACCATCTTGTTACCCTGCACCAATCAACTCATCCAAACTTAACTCTATTTTAGAGCCCTTTGAAATAGATGATCCATGCTTATATGTTTTGAAATCTTCAATATTCTACCACAGAGATTTGCACAAACTACTTACTCAGTAGATATTGGCAGAATTGTGCTGTCGTAAAGGACCACACGCTTTGTGGTCACATTTGAATTTGAATCACTGTTTACTAAGTTCCACCGAGTTACTATTCCTCTCTTAATTTTGATTTTTTAATCTTTAAAATGAGCATATAGTAATCACTCTAGAGGGGATTTTCTGAGTACTAAATACTAGCAAAATTTAGGGGTTAAGTAATATTAGCTCCTTTCCTCCTTGATTTCTAAGCCATTGGCATTGCTGGGGTCATGAGGAGAGTTTCTTTAAATGGAATAATAAGACAACCTGACTCTACTCTTTCCGAGTTCCTATATAGGATCAGATATCAGTGGCTTCTAGTCCCCAGCAGCCCACGGTCCCTACAGATGCTCCAAGTCCCTGACTAATCCCTGGAGTCACAGCAAGGCAGCTGCTTCATCAGCCCTGAAGGGCTATTTGCAAAGCATGGGGTGTCTTTCCCCTGCCACTGCTATTAACAGCATTCCATCTGCACAGAACCTGGGCTCTGAGGCCTCACCATTGTTTGCAATTCAACAAGTGTTTGACTGTTTACTGTGTTTCAGGAACTGTGCTAGGGCCAAGATTAAAAAGTTGACTAAGACATAATTCTGTACTCAAAGAACTTAGCCTACTGAGAGTCGGGGAGTACACTTATACAAACCAGTCTTCCACAGAGCAGAATGTGATAACAGCCAATATACAGATATGTCCCTGGGTGCGCCCCAGGACTACAGAGCGGAAGATCTATTCCAGACCTGGTACAGGAATAGTGGCATTTGAATCAAAGTTTCTCTAGTGGCTCAGATGGTAAAAAAATCTGCCTGAAATGCAGGAGATCCCCATTCAATCCCTGGGTCAGGAAGATCCTCTGGAGAAAGGAATGGCTACCAAATTCAGTATTCTTGCCTGGGGAATTCCATGGACAGAGGAGCATGGCATCCGAAGCATTGGACACAACTGAATGACAAAACAAAAACAACAAGCGACTAACACTTTCACTTTTGGCTGTTCAGGTGGTACTAGTGGTAAAGAACCAGCCTGCCAATGCAGGAGACGTAAAAGACACAGGATCTATCCCTGCGTCAGGAAGATCCCCCAGAGGAGGGAATGACAACCCACTCCAGTATTCTTGCCTGGAGACCCATGGACAGAGGAGCCTGGTGGGGTCGCAAAGAGTCAGACACAACAGAAGCAACTTAGCATGACATGCACACGTGCACCTAAGGATTCATAGATAGCCATGGAAGTGCAGAGGGCATTGAGGTGGAAGGAATGGCCTAAGTAAAGGCATAGGGGTATAAAAGAGCAGAGGTATTCAAGTCACAGCCAGCACAAGATGTGGGCCAGAACCCAGGGCATCAAGTGAATGGAGGAGTCAAGAAGACTGGTAGAGTAGGAAACTTCTGAAATGGCTCCCAGTGATGACCTCCTAATAGCCACTCCCTCCCTATGAAAACTCTCCCTGCCCCCACCATGCAATAGACTATAAAAGACTGGGCTGACTTCCATCTTGTTCATCATCTCCCCTCTTACCTCCCTCTCAATAATGAAACCAGCTGCCATGTTATGAGCTGCCCAGTGGAACAGTGCAATTTATGAGGAACTGAGGGTAGCTTCTGACCTACAGCCCTAAAGAACTGAGGCCCTCAGCTCAACAGTCCACAAGGAACTGAAACCTGCCAACCACCACCGGGTGAGCTTGGAAGCAGCTCCTCCCCAGGCAAACCTCGAGATGGTTGTGGTCCCAGCTGATGCCTTGATTGCAGACTCTGAGATGCCTTGAAATGAAGGACCCATTTACATCATACCCAGATTCCAGACCCATAGAAACTATTAGATAATAAATATGTACTGTTTTAAGCCACTAAGTTTTGGAATAATTTGTTATGCAGCAGCAAGTAATTTACGTAGAAAGGATTAGAGACCAATTTGGAGGACACTCAGTCGCAGACTACTATGTCTGATATATCTTGCTAATATCTGATAGGCAGCTGTGATACATTAAAGATTGTAGGTAATGAGTGACCAGAGACAGGTTTTTCAAACATTGTCCTGGCAGTGATTCACAAGAGGAGTTGGAAAATGAAGAGATTCCCAAGTTAATTTATAGGGATGTGCTTGGTGGTCCAGTGACTGACTGCATTCCCAGAGCAGGGAGCATGTGTTCAATCCCTGGTCAGGGAACTAGGGATTCTGCATGCTGCAGCCAAGACCCAGTGTAGCCAAGTAAATTATAGAAGAAAACAAATTCCTTAAAAAAGAATGCATGCAGAACTCTCTATGAGCACAGGATGTCTTGACGAGAAGAAAAGACTTGTAATAATGGCAATGAGAGGACAGGGAAGAAATCAATCAGACTTATCTGGCCTTGGCCGCTGATGTAATGTAGGGTAAAGGAGAGGGAGGAAATTAAAAGAAAATTTCAAAGGATAAGAGATAGGAATGTGGAAGAATCATTCAAGAAATGAAATGCACAGACAGATAAGCACAGAAAGTTGTGAGGGAAAGACAATGGGTTCACTTGGGACCTGTTGAGTTTGGACTGCTATTGAAACATCTGAAAAGTGTGATGCTCAAGAAGTCAAGGCCAGAAGTTTGGGAGACACCTGCATGAAGGTCAGAATCTCCTCCTACCGGGGACATGAGTTACAGGTTAGAGCTCAAGTCACCCAACAACAGTCTTAACACAGAGCATGAGAAGGTGAGGCTGCAGCTCAGGGGTCACATCTCCACTCTTCATCCTGAAACTGTGAAAATCACAAGGTGGGGGAATCCCTGGCTTATTACTGATGATGCCAAGGAGCCTGGCATCCTGCTGAGAGCTCCAGGGCTCAGCCCAGGATTCAGCTGGGCCCCGACAAAGGTGTATAGTTTTCTTGCGTGAATATACCAAAGACCAGCCCAGGGAGTGATGTGAAGTCTTCAGGTCTCATTTCTAGAGGCCCATGCAAGATGAATACTCATATTGATGGGTGTTTTTTTTTTTTTTCTTAAAAGAGGTTATTTCTTAAACACAGAAAGTGTAACAGTGGGACTGGGGTAGGGGAAAATGAGGGATTGTTTAATGGCTAGAGCATTTCAACTTCTCATGGTGAAAAGTTCTGAAGACTGGTTGCACAACAATGTGACTATGCCTAACAATACTGAACAATACACTTGACAATTGTTAAGATGGTAAATTTTATGTTACATGTGTTTTACATGATTGCCTTCTGGTACAATCAGAGAAAATAATTAAAATAGCTACCATTTACAAACTACCTCCTACATGCCATGTGGTTATAAAGTAATCCTTATGAAAATTCATTGAGATGGGCCATTATCCTGAGAGAGGCTAAGAAATGTTCACAAGATTCACAGCTGATGAGTAGCAGAGCCACCATTTGGGCTAAGATTTCTCTGATTGCAATAATGTGCTAATTCCTAGGCAACACTGGTTGAAGTGGGGAAGAAAAACAATTGTCAAATGTGGAAGACAACTTTAGGTGGGAAAATAAAATTAGGAGGATATCATGAGTTTTAGACCAAGAACCATGTCTTACTGTTTTTTGTTTGTTTATTTGTTTTTAATAACTCCCAGAAAGCCCAGCACAATGCAATTGCACCCTGGGCATTCAAGAAATATTTTTTAGTGAATGATGAATAATCATTATTAAAAAACAAAGTGATTCCTCCTCTTTACCTCTAAAAACTTAGGTAACTGTTTTTCTCTGGGTTTTAGACCAACCAAAGTAAGTTTATTTCAAAGGGGAAAGACCTCTGGGTCTTCCAGTTTCTGGTCTAACATTGAAAGAGTTTGAATGTTATAGCTCCCCTCCTCATGATAAGAAAAAAAAGGAACAAATGGGAAATCATCACTGTTCTCAGATCCATCAGAGAATAAGATCATACAGCAAACTGCTACCCTGAAAGCTGGAGAGACTACTAGGCACATACTTAACCGGGAGCAGAAGTCCACAGATGGACCCAGCACTTAAATGATCACCGATGAACCGCTGGAAGTCTAGTGAGGAATGGTGCAAGAGTTGAAAACTGAAGGAAGGGCAGTCTTAGGGGGTCCCTAAACTTTCCTGAGTTTTACTAGATTCTTACTGGGACAATTAGAGAAAAATCTCACGCTTTCAGCAAGAGAATGGAGGGTGGAGAAAGTAGCCATTTTCCAATATGCCCAGAGCTCTCTGTTCTCCTTCCCTCAAGGAAAACTATTTTGCCAGAGCCTACCTAACCTTGGGGAAAGAAAACACTCAACTCCTGCCCCCTAGAAACTTCCATGGCTGCTTTTAAGAAAGACTCTTTAAGGAAACCCTTGATAAGGAAATGGCTACCCATTCCAGCATTCTTGCCTAGAAAATCACATTGACAGAGGAGCCTGGCAGACTACAGTCTAGGGTCACAAATAGCTGGACACAACTGAGCATGCACACAAATGCTAAAGAAACCAAAAGACAACGGGGGAGACAAAAGCAAGGACACCAGAGAACATTTTATTCTCTGACAGGAAGCTACAATAAACAGTCAGCACAGCCTAACTCTTGCCAGATAAACATAAAGTCTCACACCAAAGACCAATCTGTCTTGGTTCCCTTTCCCAGATTTATCATGCCCAATTTCAGCAACAACAACAAAAATGACAAGGCATACTTAAAGTTAGAAAAACATTGTCTGAAGAGACAAAACTTTTTTAAAAGTATCAGAACCAGACTCAGTATGGCAGAGATTTGGGGAAAGACCTCTGAAGGGTCCTGATGGACTCCATATCTTTAGGAGGAGGAGCTATTGACTGTGATCCTATACAAACTTCTCTAAAGCTGGTGGCTCAGACGGTAAAGCGTCTGTCTGCAATGCAGGAGACCTGGGTTCCATCCCTGAGTTGGGAAGATCCCCTGGATAAGGAAATGGCAGCCCACTCCAGTATTCTTGCCTGGAAAATCCCATGGATGGTGGAGCCTGGTAGGCTACTGTCCATGGGGTCGCAAAGAGTCAGACACGACTGAGCAACTTCACTGCAAGGGCTGTCACATCCACACTTTCCTTTTTATTCTGTTGTCCCCTGAATCCAGGTCTCCACGCCCCTTGGATTATTGTGTCATCTCCTAACTATCCCCCTGCCTGCCCTTCTAGGCACCCTACATACTGTTCCATGTTTATTACTCCAAACACCACTTAGCGCATGCCAGCTCCACCCTTAATACTCCACCGGTCTGGAGCCAAGTCCTGGAGGAACCCTCCCTGCTAGTCCACACCCCTTCCTCTGCCATGTCCTGGAGGGTAGCGTCTCACTGCTGCTTATGCCCTCTGCCCTGCCTCGGCCCCCTCTCCACTTATCCACATGTGGATGATCTTCCAAGCACAGCTCAGGACCTCCCTATCTCCATGTGAGCCTCAGCCCTCTGTAGCCACACCTTTCTCCATAAGTCTACAGAACTATGTTTTTATCTAAGTTTTTATTTCTACTGTTCATTTCACCTTTGTTACTCATTGTTGATGACACCAAAGAATTGTGTAAAGTAAGTGAAAGTGAAGTCATTCAGTTGTGTCCGACTTGCGACCCCATGGACTGCAGCCTACCAGGCTCCTCTGTCCATGGGATTTTCCAGGCAATAGTACTGCAGTGGATTCCCATTTCCTTCTCCAGGGGAATCTTCCTGACCCAGGGATCGAACCCAGGTCTCCCGCATTATAGACAGGTGCTTTACCTCATGAGCCACCAAGCTATTTATTAATCACTATGTGCCAGATACTTTCTGCCCTTACATTCTTTACATACTCATTGATCCTTACCAAATTCCTGTAGTAATGGTATTATGGGAATACCAGACCACCTAACCTGCCTCTTGAGAAATCTGTATGCAGGTCAGGAAGCAACAGTTAGAACTGGACATGGAACAACAGACTGGTTCCAGATAGGAAAAGGAGTACATCAAGGCTGTACATTGTCACCCTGCTTACTTAACTTCTATGCAGAGTACATCATGAGAAACTTTGGGCTGGAAGAAACACAAGCTGGAATCAAGATTGCTGGGAGAAATATCAATAACCTCAGATATGCAGATGACACCACCCTTATGGCAGAAAGTGAAGAGGAACTAAAAAGCCTCTTGATGAAAGTGAAAGAGGAGAGTGAAAAAGTTGGCCTAAAGCTCAACATTCAGAAAACGAAGATCATAGCATCCGGTCCCATCACTTCATGGGAAATAGACGGGGAAAGAGTGGAAACAGTGTCAGACTTTATTTTGGGGGCTCCAAAATCACTGCAGATGGTGACTGCAACCATGAAAATTAGAAGACGCTTACTCCTTGGAAGAAAAGTTATGACCAACCTAGATAGTATATTCAAAAGCAGAGACATTACTTTGCCGACTAAGGTCCGTCTAGTCAAGGCTATGATTTTTCCTGTGGTCATGTATGGATGTGAGAATTGGACTGTGAAGAAGGCTGAGTGCCGAAGAATTGATGCTTCTGAACTGTGGTGTTGGAGAAGACTCTTGAGAGTCCCTTGGACTGCAAGGAGATCCAACCAGTCCATTCCGAAGGAGATCAACCCTGGGGTTTCTTTGGAAGGAATGATGCTAAAGCTGAAACTCCAGTACTTTGGCCACCTCATGCGAAGAGTTGACTCATTGGAAAAGACTCTGATGCTGGGAGGGTTTGGGGGCAGGAGGAGAAGGGGACGACCAAGGATGAGACGGCTGGATGGCATCATGGACTCAATGGACATGAGTCTGAGTGAACTCTGAGAGATGGTGATGAACAGGGAGGCCTGGTGTGCTGTGATTCATGGGGTCGCAAGAGTCGGACACAACTGAGCGACTGAACTGAACTGAACTGAATGGTATTATTACTATGCAATACTGTTATTATATTAGCAATAGTATTATCCTCGTTTTTCACAAGAGGAAATTAAGACCCAGAGAGGTTATGCAACATATTCAAGGTCACAGCAGTGGTAGAGCTTAACATCAAATTCAGGTCTGTGAAACTCAGAGCCGATGTTCTTTTTATGCTATGTAACTTAAAAACTATGATTGTTTGCTGAATTAGTAAAGACAAAGTGATGCTTTGTCTTTACTAATTCAGCAAACAATCATAGTGTGCCTACTACATGCCATGCTCATATGTAGTGTAAGAGGGCTAAAGGTCAATTAGAAACCCAGACTTCAAAAGCTTTGAGGTATACTCCTATATGATATCCCTTTTTCTGTATTTTCTATTTCTATGTCTATGTTAACTACCTTCATACAGTAGAAACTCTGTAAACGCACTGTAAACACACAGTTCACTGAACTGTAAATGCATGAGGTCAAGGATGGGGGTCTCAAGCAATGCTTTATTCTCAATATTTACCTCAGTATCTCATGCATAATAGATATTCAAGAAATATTTGTTGAACAAGTGAATAAAAGAGTGGATGAAAGAATATTTTTAATGGATGGAAGGCAGGTGAGAAACTGGGATTGACATATATAAACCACCGATACTATGTATAAAATAGTGGGCTTCCCCACTTATGTGGGGTGGGAGGTGGGAGGGGGCTTCGGCATTGGGAGATTGTGTTCACCTGTGGCTGATTCATGTCAATGTATGGCAAAACAAATACAGTATTGTAATTTAAAAAATAAATAAATAAATAAAAATTTAAAAAAAATAAATAAGTGGGCTTCCCAGGTGGCGCTAGTGGTAAAGAATCTGCCTCCAGTGCAGGATCTGGGTTCTATCCCTGGATCAGGAAGATCCCCTGGAGAAAGGCATGGCTACCCACTTCAGTGTTCTTGCTTGGAAAATCTCATGGACATTGGGGCCTGGTGGGCTACAGTCCATAGAATCACAAAGAGTCAGACATGACTGAAGTAACTTAGCACACATGCACATATAAAATAGATAACTAGCAAGAACCTGTTGTATAGTAGAGGGAATTCTACTCAATGCTCTATGGTGACCTAAATGGAAAGGAAATCAAAAGAGAGGGGATATATGTAAACAAATAGTTGATTCACTTTGCTATACAGCAGAGACTAACACAACATCATAAAGCAACCATCCTCCAATAAAAATTAATTTTAAATAAGATAATCAAAAATAAAAAGAATTTTTTAGGGCTTCCCTTGTGGCTCAGTGGTGAAGAATCCACCTGCCAATGCAGGAGACACAAGTTCAATCCTTGATCTGGGAAGATCCCAAGGATCAAGTGAGCAAGGATCACGGAGCAAGTGAGCCTTTCTGTCACAACTACTGAGCCTGTGCTCTAGAGACCTGGAGCCACAACTACTGAAGCCTGAAGCCCCTAGAGAAATAAGAGAAAACACTGCAATGAGAAGTCTGCACATCACACCTCGAGAGTAGCGCCACTCACCACAACTACAGAAAAGCCTATGCAGCAACGATGACCTAGCACAGCCAAAACTAAACAAAATTATTTTTTAAATTCCTTTAAATAAAGCTAAAAAAAAAAGAATATTTACAGGGGATAAAGATGTGGAAAATGAGGAGGGGGGGAGGGGTCAGAGGATGAAGTCCTCCATTTCCATGCCCCAAGATCCCCAAGGGGAAAAGCATAAATATAGCAGTTTGAGAGCAAGAAGAAATTTAATACTATTGTCACTGCTTAGCTGATGGATGGGAGTCAAATCGTTCCCATGTTGGATATCTGGCCCACAGAGCTGATTGATAGACTTGGTACAATGTTCCCGCTCCCACACCAGGAAAAGAGGACTCCAGGTCCAGAGTTCCCAAGTTCAATAGCCTTTTCTTTTTTGCCTTAAAAAAAAAATTGCTGAAGCATGAGATACTTCCGTTCTCCACTGGCATCTTTTCACTGTGCCCAGAGAAACAATCATATCGCATTCAGGAAGGCAAGGGCTGCAAAGGCAGGGAAACAGGAACTGTCCCCACGGGATGTCCTCCCGGGGGAGGCAGCCAGGGGCTGGGAACAAATGCTGTGTGAAAGGAAAGCCGGACTACATAAGAGGCTCCAGGTTGAGGGGCTGGCTCGTTCCAGCAGCCGGCAGGACCCTCAGCCACAAAGTCCAGGAACAGCATGTTATTCTTAAAACACACACACTTTTCCTTCCCTACCCCAGCCTCACATATTAAATCTCATGTGAGAGCTGAACAAGGAGCTTGTACTTCAAAGTACATTCCAACTCCTTAGATCCAATGCTGGACCCTCACCAGAAAAGCATCCATCTAGCTCATTCAAACACATCTCTGTTAACCTAGCTCTAACCTGGCCGCCCTGCTCATTGTCCCCAAGGAAGTGTCAAACACAGTCTTACTCCAATCCAACCTTCTCTTCCCCTTCTACCTTCTACCCTTCTCTTCCCTTCCTCTCTGATTAGTAAGCTTTTCCCCGTGGGTCCTTGACCCCAGAGCATCTCAGTCAGAGTTATCCTCTCTTTACTTTTAAACTTCAGCAGCACTTCCTAAGTCAGTGCTTCTTAATCTTTTCATGGAATAAAAGAAAAAAATATTTCCATTGCACCCAGGGTTAAATACATGAAGCTGATCTCAGCCAGGGCAACTAGCCCAGGAACCCCAGATGCCCATAGGACAAGGGGAGTAGTTCCTCAGACACACCTGTAATCCATTCAAAGTCACTGCACACAGGAGTGATGGGTAAGCTCAGGTCTACAGACAGCCTGACTGCTACAGAGCAGTCTGCACGCTAGACCCAGAAAAAAAGGAATATAGGAAATCCCCTGCCTTTGAAAAGCTTGCATGCTAGTTGAAGAAGCAGAAGATGCCTGCATGTATACACACAAACATACACACACAAAATCATTTTTAAGTTCTTTATGGACATACAGAGCTTGAACTTTGGCATAAAAGACATATAGACGCTTAAACTCTGGCTTTACTACTTATCTGCTGTATGAACTTAAGCAAGTTAATACCTCTCTGATCTTACTTTTCCCATATGTAAAATAGGGATAACATTCTTATCCTCACAAGATTGTGTTTTTAAATCATCTCTAAGTGAGATATAATTTACATACAATAAATTCCACCCACTAAAGAATATAATCCTCTAAGTTTTGAAAAGGGTATACTGTCATGTATTCACTACTGCAATCAAAATACGAAACATTTCCCTCACCTCAAAGAGTTCCTCTAGGCTCTTCACAGTCAATCCCCTCCTCCGACCATATACCCAGACCCCTGGCAATCATGGATCTGATTTCCATCACTTTAATTTGGCCTGTTCTATTAATAATTTTTATATGAGCACAATCTTACAATCATAGTCCTTTGTGCCTGGCTTCTTTGACTTAGGATAATGCTTTTGTAATTCATTTGTATTGTGTGTATCTAGTTTGTTCCTTTTATTGTGTGTGTGCTCAGTCACTCAGTTGTGTCCAGCTCTGCAACCTTATGGACGATCCCACCAGTCTCCTCTGTCCAAGGGATTTCCCAGGCAAGAATACTGGAGTGGGTTGCCATTTCCTTTTCCAGGGGATCTTCCAAACCCAGGGATCAAATTAATGTCTCCTGTGGCTCCTGCATTGGCAGGCAGATACTTTATCACTGAGCCACATGGGAAGCATGACTAGAATTCCATTGTATGGAACTATAACCGTTTATTTAGTCATTCTCCTGTTGATGGACACTTGGCTTGTTTATGGGATTGAGCTTTTATGAATAAAGCTACTATGAGCAATCTTGCAAAAGTCTTTTCGCCAACATGATTTTATTTTTCTTAGGTTAATACATAAGCATTGAATTGCTGGCTTACAGAGTATGTTTAAGTTCTTAAAAAACTTCCTAACACTAATTCAAAGTGGTTGTACCATCTGACACTCCCATTACCAGTGTATGTGAGTTCCAGTTGCTCCACATTCTTGCGAACATTTGGTGTTGTTAGTCTTTATCATTTTAGCCATTCTGGTCAGTACATAGTGACATTTCATTGCAGTTTTAACTTGCATTTTACTAATGACTACTGATATTGAGGACATTTTCATGTGTATGTTAGCCATTTATACTTTTTTTTTCTGAAGTGTCTTTTGCCCATTCTATTTGTTAGATTGTCTTTTATGATTGATTTTTAAGAGTTCTTTATATATATTGGAAAGAAATTCTTTGTCAGATATGTTAATCAAATATTCTTCCCTAGATTGTAGCTTGCCTTTTCATTTCAATGGTGTCTTTTGATAAGTAGTTTTGAATTGTGATAAATCTGATTTATCAACAGTTAGTTTCTATTTGGCTAATGATTTTTATAACCTCTCTAAGAAATATTCTCCACTCCAAGATCACAAGAAATATCCTCCCAGCTTTTCTTCTAGAATTTTTATAGTTTTAACTTCTATGTTGAGGTCTATGATACATCTCAGATTAATTTTGTATGTAATATGAGGTAAGAGTAATTTTTTTTCACATGTTTATCCAATTGTTCCACTATATTGGAAAAGGTTTTTCTTTCCTCTACTGAACTGATTTGTCAAAAATCGACTGACCATATATGTATGGATCTCTTTCTGAACTCTATATTCTGTTCCATTGATCTATTTTTCTATGTTTACATCAATTCACTGTGTTAAATACTATAATGTGAATTATTTACTTAATCAGATAATGGGAATTCCCAAAATTTGTTCTTTTTTAAGATTATCTTGATTGTTCTAGTCTTCTGTATTTTTACATAAGTTTTAGAATTAATGTACCAATTTACATTTTTTAAAAACCCATTGGAATTTTGATTAGGATTACAGTAAGTCTATAGCTTATTTAACTTATATGCAGAGCACGTCATGAGAAACGCTGGGCTGGAGGAAACACAAGCTGGAATCAAGATTGCCGGGAGAAATATCAATAACCTCAGATATGTAGATGACACCACCCTTATGGCAGAAAGTGAAGAGGAACTAAAAAGCCTCTTGATGAAAGTGAAAGAGGAGAGTGAAAAAGGTGGCTTAAAGCTCAACATTCAGAAAACGAAGATCATGGCATCTGGTCCCATCACTTCATGGGAAATAGATGGGGAAACAGTGGAAACAGTGTCAGACTTTATTTTGGGGCTCCAAAATCACTGCAGATGGTGACTGCACCCATGAAATTAAAAGACACTCACTCCTTAGAAGGAAAGTTATGACCAACCTAGATAGCATATTGAAAAGCAGAGATATTATTTCGCCGAGAAAGATCCATCTAGTTAAGGCTATGATTTTTCCATTGGTCATGTATGGATGTGAGAATTGGTCTGTGAAGAAAGCTGAGCACCGAAGAATTGATGCTTTTGAACTGTGGTGTTGGAGAAGACTCTTGAGAGTCCCTTGGACTGCAAGGAGATCCAACCAGTCTATCCTAAAGGAGATCAGTCCTCGGTGTTCACTGGAAGGACTGATACTGAAGCTGAAACTCCAGTACTTTGGCCACCTCATACAAAGAGTTGACTCACTGGAAAAGACTCTGATGCTGGGAGGGATTGGAGGCAGTAGGAGAAGGGGACGACCAAGGATGAGATGGCTGGATGGCATCACTGACTAGATGGACATGAGTTTGTGTGAACTCCGGGAGTTGGTGATGGACAGGGAGGCCTGGCATGCTGTGATTCATGGGGTCTCAAAGAGTCGGACATGACTGAGCGACTGAACTGAACTGAACTGAACTGAAGTCTATAGATGAATTTGCAAAGAATGAGCACCTTAGCAATACTGATTCTTTGAATCCATTAGTTCTCTGTTTGCTGCTGCTGCTGTTAAGTCATGTCAGTCGTGTCAGACTCTGTGCAACCTCATAGATGGCAGACCACCAGGCTCCCACATCCCTGGGATTCTCCAGGCAAGAACACTGGAGTGGGGTGCCATTGCCTTCTCCAAGTTCTCTGTTTAGGTCTTCATTAATTTCTTTCAATGATGTTTTGTACTTCTCAGTGTAGATATTTTGCACTTTTATTAAATTTATTAAGTATTTGATGGTTTTGACACTATTATAATAATACTTTTAAATTTTAGTGTCCAAATTTTGGGTGCTAGTATAGACACATATAATTGATCTTTGCATATTGGTTTTGTTGTCCATAACTTTTAAAGTGCACTTATTAGTTCCAATAGGGCTTTTTCTTTGTTTGTTTTTTTCTTTCATTGTTTAGATTCCACAGTAATAATGCCATTGGAGAAAAAGGTAGTTTTACCTCTTTTACAAAGTTTATACTCTATTTCTCTTGCTTGCAATACTGTACTGCCTAGGGCCTTCAATACATTACTGAATAGAAGTAGAAAGAACATTTTCCTGATCTAAAGAGAAAAGCATTCAGTGTTTTACTATTAAATATGATATTAGTTGTAGAATTTTTCATTGACGTCTATTATCAGATTGAAGAGGTTATATTCCTCTCTGGTGAGCATTTTGATCAGGAATGAGTGTTGGATTTTTTTCCCCCTGTATTTATGGAGTTGATCATATGGCTTTTCTTCTTTATTCTCTAAATGTGGTGAATTACACTGATTGATTTTCAAACATTAAACTATCCTTGCTTTATTTGTGATAAACTCCACTTGGTCTTAATAAATTATCCTTAATAAAATTTTTAAATTATTCCTTTCATGCACTGTTAGATTTAGTATGACAGTAATTTGTTGAGGAGTTATTTTTTATATCTATATCTATGTTCTTTAAAGAAAACAGTCTTCAGTTTTCTCATAAAGTCCTCTTTTCTGCTTTTGGAATCAGTATAATGCTGATTTCGTAAAATTATTTGGGAAGCTTTCTCTCCTCCTCTGTTTTCAGAAAGAATTTATGTAGGGAATAGTATTTTTTTCTGCTTAGATAATTGACAAAATTCTCCATAAAACCATATGGATGGTCTGCCTTCTTCATGAAAAGGCTTAAAATTAGAACTTTTTTCTTTTTCAATTTTTTGCTTTTCCTGAGTCAATTTTGTTTTTAATGGATCTATTTTAATCTCAATTATCATACTTATTGACATAAAATTATTTATAAAATTTTTCTTATTGTCCTTTTAATATCTGTAGCATCTATATTTATATTCTTTCTTTCACTCTTGATTTTGGAGTTTTCTTCATTGATGAGCCTTACTAAGGATTTATGAATTTTATTAATCTTTTCAAAGAGCCAACTTTTAGCTTTATTAATTTTTCCATTGTTTGTCTTTTCTTCTATTTAATTAACTTTAGTTCTTCATTATTTCCTGCCTTCTATTTCCTTTGTGTTTAATTTGTTCTTTTTCTAGCTTCTTAAGGTGGATATGGAAATCACTGATTTTAAACATTTCTTTTTTTCTAAAAAGAAGTATTTAAAGCTTTAAATTTTCCTTCAAGCCTTTCTTTAGATGTATACCAACGTTTTGTTTCATTCAGTGAAAACTACTTTCCGATATCTCTTGTGACTTCCTCTTTGAGACACAGGTTATTTATAAATGTGTTGTTTACTTTTCAAATATTTGAGAATTTTTCTTGATACTTTTTGTTATTGGTTTTTAATTTAATTTTATTATAGTCAGAGAATATATTCTGTGAGATAGTAGTCTTTTGAAAGTACTGAAAGTTATTTTATGGTTCAGCTTATAGTCCAACTTGGTGAATATTCCCTGGGCTCATGAAAAGAATGTTTATTCTGCTATCATAGGGTGAAGTGTTCTATAAATGTCACTAAGTCAAGTTATTGACTGTGTTGTTTTAAGCTTTTTATCCTTACTGATTTTTAAAATTTACTTGTCCAGTAAATTACTTCGGAGAAGGCAATGGCACCCCACTGCAGCACTCTTGCCTGGAAAATCCCATGGATGGAGTAGCCTGGTGGGCTGCAGTCCATGGGGTCGCTAAGAGTCGGACACGACCGAGCGACTTCACTTTCACTTTTCACTTTCGTGCATTGGAGAAGGAAATGGCAACCCACTCCAGTGTTCTTGCCTGGAGAATCTAAGGGACGGGGGGAGCCTCATGGGCTGCCGTCTGTGGGGTCACACAGAGTCGGACACGACTGAAGTGACTTAGCATAAACTACTTGGCTTCCCTGGTGGCTCAGAGGCTAAAGTGTCTGCCTGCAGTGAGGGAGACCCGGGTTCAATCCCTGTGTTGGGAAGATACCCTGGAGAAGGAAATGGCAACCCACTCCAGTACTCTTGCCTGGAAAATTCCATGGACAGAGGAGCCTGGTAGAGTCCATGGGGTCGTGAAGAGTCGGACACGACTGAGCGACTTCACTTTTCACTTATAAATTACTTAAAGAATGTTATTAAAATCTCCCATTATGGAGGCTTCCCTGGTGGCCTGGTCATTAAGACTGCAGGGAGTACAGAGTGGATCCTTGGTCAGGGGACTAAGACCCCATATGCCATGTGGTGTGCCCTGAAACAAAAAAGAATCTCCCACTGTAATTGGATATTTGTCTGTCCTTTTAGTTCTGTCACATTTTCCTTCTGTTATTAGATGTATGTTTAGAGATGGTGTGTTTTCCTGATGAACTGACGCTTTTATCATTATGAAACAGCCGTTTTTTTTTTTTTGAAACAGTCCTCTTAATCTCTGAAAATACTCTTTGACTTAAGTCTGCTAATATTAATATAGCCATATCAAATTGCTTGTACTACTGTTTAATTGTATATCTTTTTTCCCTTCCTTTGATTGTAAACCAATATGTGTGTTCTTTGTATTTAAACTGTGTCTCCTCTAGATACCATATATACTTGTCTTGATATTTTTTTACTCATCTGAAAAATCTATCTTTTAAATAAAGTATTTAGTCCATATTCATTTAATGTAACTATTAAGATCATTGAGTTTAAGCCCAGTCTTGCTATTTCTTTTCTATTTGTCCCATCTAGATTTTTTTCCCCTATATTTCTCCTTTTCAGCCTTTTAGTGTTTTTTTTTTTTTAATTAATGGAACATTTTCCATATTCCCATTTATTTCCTCTATTGGCTTTTAAATTATATCTCTTTGGATTTTTTTCTCTTATCAGTTGCTATAGATATAACCACAACCCACACTGCAATGAAGATGGAAGATTCCATGTGTCACAACTAAGATCCAGCACAGTCAAATAAACAAGTAATTAAAATAAAATAAATATTAAAAATAAGATAGTCCTCTGATTTAAATACATATTTATTTTGTCATTCATTTCAGTTGATCTGAATTTTCATCTGGTATCATTTTCCTTTAGGCTAATAAGTATTCTGCAGCATTTCTTATAATACAGATCTGCTGGCAACAAATTCTCTCAGCTTTTCTCTATCTAAAAGTGCTTTATCCCACCTAAGATTTGAGGGATATTATTACAAAATATTGAACTCTGGGTTGACAGGGATGGTTTTTTCCCACATGTCATTCCGTTTTCTTCTAGCCTCCTTTGTTTCTTATGAGAAGTCAGCTCTAGTTTGTTTCTTTGTTCTCCTACATTTAATTTTCCCCCTCCTCACTTCTGGCTGCTTTAAGATTTTTTATTTATTTTGGGTTTTCAAAAATTGACTGTAATTTCCTGAACAGCAATTGAATTGATGAACATTGAAACTGGACCAGCATGTTCAGATTGCAGATTAAATCTCTGGAAACATTTCTTAGTATACTTTAGTCTACTTCACAGTTTCCCAGCTAAAAGGCATTAAAGACCTTGAAGAGGCGAGAGATTAGATGCCCAGAACAAGGAGGTAGAAAAATAAAGCCATGAGAAAAGGTTAACATATTATTATACTTGAAGATAAGAAGTCTGGAGGGACTCATGAAGAGAAAATGAACAGATACCTAATAATAACTACATAAATGTTGAGCTCTACCTAAGTAAAAATTTATTTTAATATCAGAGTTGTTTAATAATGAAATAGGCTGTCAAAAAGTGAGTTAATAATGGTCACTGAAGTATTCAAATAGGAGCAGGAAGAGTCCTTGTCTAGAAGCTGGAGAAGATGGTTCTGTCTTGGGTTGGGAATGAGCCAGTCAACATCTATGTTTTCATCAAATTGTAGCATTCTATAATTCAATTTCAGAATTTTGGGATTCTCTTTCATTCATTCATTTAACAAATACCATATGCCTATGACGTGCTAAGCGCTGGGAATAGCATAGTGAGCAAAATAACACAGTTTCTGTCCTTAAGGAATTTACCCATCAGCAAAGGGGTGAGAAGAAATAACTCTGGACTCTAGCACTAAGGATGTAGATAAGCTCTAAGAAAGGGTTTCCTTAGTTGTTAAACATAGCAGTTTTGTAATTTGTATCCCACTCCTGTAAATCTTTTAATATAGGATAGATTCTCATCTACCTGGGACACTTTAAAATGTAATCAGGGAATGCTTGTAGACAGAGGAATGAACTATCTAGTCACTTGAAATCTTTTTCTATTCTTGTGAACCAGTTATCATCTGAACATATTTGGGACTATGTCAACTTAGAATATTTCATTCAAGATCTTCATGCTACTTCCTAATCTCAAGTAAGCAAAGTTTACAAGATGGGGAAAATCCCTTTATCCTTCTATTTAAAAGGGAAACGGAGCAAGATAAAATGATTTCCCAGGACCAAAAACCAAACTTTGAAAAATAACCTTTATTACCATGGATATTTACTGAATATCTACTATGTGTTATGGACCTACTGGCCTAGGTATCTTAAGTACATTATATTATTCATTCATTCCAACAATCTTAAGGCTATGTATTGTTATTAGCACTTTAAAATGAGAAAACTGAAGCCCAGAGAGTAAATATAATTTGTTAGTAAGGAGCAAGATTAGGATTCAAGCCCAAATCTAATTCTAAGACCTCTGCTCTTTCCCTCTGTACTGTAGTACGATCATACACAAAGTGTATATAGCAATTGAGTTTGCAATTCTCTAGGCTCTGCTGGCCAGGTGGAATCCATGGCATGCCCTCCCACTCAGGGAAGACACATCTTGTCCCAGAACGTGGAGGGTCCTAGCTACACAGGATAGAGAATAGCAGGACCCTGAGCCTTCAAGGCCAAGCAACATATCTCCTGGTGGCTGGGCGACAGTGCTCCTGATGAGGCGATGGATCTACTGCTAATTAAAGTCTTCATTTGAGCTGGGTCCAGCCTCCTTCCAGGGCCAGAGGCAATACAGATTAAGCTCCTAATCCAGGTGACACTGACTTGCTTTCTGATGCCAGAATCACCATCTGATATATTGGGGAATATATTTTCCATTTGCTAATTGGGTATTAGTGTTATCCTTCTTACCAATTCTGTAGGAAAACACTGACATGATTACCTTTATCATACTCTTCAAAACATCCTGGAAGATATTTTATAAGAGAAGACATAGGTGGAAATCCCTCAGAAGTCAAATACCAAAGCACTGCTACATCCCTCAAGAAGCCTTTTCAAACCCAGGTTGTGTGCTCCGTTATTACACCTAATCATATGCCAGTTCATAGCACAGTTATTAGTGTATGTTTCCCATCCACTTTACTACATACAAGTCCTGGTGAAACAACTTTTGGAAACAGATAGATCTGGATTCAAATTCAGTCTCTATCACATACTACTTCTATTTGGAGTTAGGCAAATTGTTGAATTGCTGAATTTCACTGACTCTGTGTTTCCATGTATTAAATTTGAGTTGACAATATTCCCCATTAGAGAATAATTCTTAGAATTAAAATAGACAATGTGTATAAAAACACCTAGCTAGTTAACTAATAGACATTTGGCCCAGGGTTCTTTCCACCTGGAAAGCAGAGGCCATACCTCTGTCATCTTTGCGTCCCTCCAATTAACTAACTTAGATGCTTGAACTTCTGGAATGTTCAGTCTCTGTTTGCTGAGTGAAGAAAGCACTCTGAACTTGCAACCAAAAGGTCATACTTACTGCCTGTGTAGCTGTGAACCGTACGCTTCCCTTTGATGAAACTCAATTTTCTTACTGGTAACATAGAGTTGATACCATTTATTTCATCTGGTTGTTGTAAGGATGCAGTAAGCATCACTGTGCCAAGCTCAGTGCTTATAAACCCTGATTATACATTAGAAGTAGAATATGGGAGCTTTTGAAAAATACTAATCCTTAACCCCACATAGGTCCTGAAAAAGAAGTCTCTAGGGATGGGGTCTTGGCAATGTATAAATTTCTACAGGAACTTCTAGTGGAGAATGAAGGCTGAAAATCACTAGCACGTGTCTGATGAACAGCAAGCACCCAGCTAAGTGTTCTTCCTTCCGGGTAGAAGTAGTAGAAATGGTAACAACAGGAGCAACTTCCTAGGGAAGGACTCACTCTTTCAGAATCATTCCACACATATCCTGTCACTTAGAAATTCATATTTTAAAATTATTTTAAAGATTGAAATACTGCTAGGTTGGTTATATTTACAAATATTTATAATTTAAGCTGGTGGAACACTTTGAAAGCATCTGTTCCACACCCGTCATTTTGTGGATAAGGAAACTGAGTCCCAGAGAGAGGAAATGGTTTTCCCCATGTCTCATAGTGACAAGAACACAAGTCTGCAAACCACCAGACTGTTGTACTCGATAATGAGATTTTGCTCAAGCTACCAACTAACTGAAAGCGATGGAAGGGCAAGACCTTGGACAGGTGCACAAACCTTGTGCATGATTCTATACGTGCTACAGCTACAAGAATAATTCAAGCAGGGATTCTACCCTGATGGACAGATTAGAGATTTTCTGAGAAAAGGGTAGAGAAAGGAAGGTGGATGTTTCTTTCCTTGCAGTATTGCCTTGGACCAGGGGTAGGGGGATCACTGTATCAGTGCATCATGAAAAATCATCCTCATGTTACCCTGGGCACCTAATCTAAACTCAGTTGTTACTGTTGTTGTTGTTTATTCTTCATATAATATGAGCACTATAAGCCAGGTTTACTAATACAGACTGACCACATCAGAGGTTCCTAGAAAATTCATATTTAAAATTTACATAATTGAGATTTCCTGCTGTGACTGGAATCTGTACAGATCAATTCTTCCAGCTAGAAAATCTGGATAAAATATTTGAAGTAAAGGCATCAATTTGTAAGTTCAGAGAGCTACCAAGACATCAAACACTTGAAGACAAAGACTTTGACAATGAAGAGATGAGCACAACTTTCAACTTTACTATCTTAGACACATTTGTTGATTTAAAAGTGGGGACTATGAGGCTGGGAGACTGAGCAGAGCCACTGGTAGCCTTAAACACTGGGAGAACAAAAACTGGAGTCAGGGTCCACCAAGGAGGAGGAACTCTGATAACACTGTAGGCTTTCACCTAGGACTTCTAAAAGGTAACATTTTAGGAGTGAATGTCAACTAGAAATAGACAAAAAATGATAAATCTCAAAAAGGATAAATCTCAGTGAATTCAATCATCAGTTGGATTGGGATAATTTCCCTTTAAACTTCTGCTACAAGCAAATGTATTTATTCTCTGAAGCAAAAGAATGTCAGTAAGAGCTTCTGATATTTTATACACAATGCCCAGGATTCAAACAAAAGTTACAGAAGCAACAGGAGACAAGACTGAATGTGTGAAAAACAAGAGGGGAAAAACAGAAAATGAGAGACCCAGAGAGCCCCAGACCCAGATCCGTGAGAGATTCAGATCCTAACATTATCAAATTAAAATAACTGTGAATAATATACTCAAAAATAGATAAGATGGAAAAGTTTCCTCAGACAACTGGAAAATATTTTTTAAAGAATCAAATGGAAATTCTAAAACTGAAAGAAATACGATAAATTAAATTCAGAATTCAACAGATAGATTTGACAGCACATTAGACAGTTGAAAGTAGATTCACAAACCAGAAAAATAAAAAAATCAATAGAAAATATCCCGACACAGAGAAAAAGAGAGAGAAGTACAGAAAAGAGCATGAGACATATGGACACGGTGAAAAGTCCAACAGACACAATATTTGTCTTTAAGGAAGTGAGAGAGTGAATGGGAAAGAAGCAGTATTTGAAGAGATATCAGCTGAGAATTTTCCACAACTCATTAAAGGCATCAAGCCCCACACTAAGAATCTCTGTGAATCCAAGCAACAAAATACAAAAACCAACCAACCAGCCAAACCCACAACTAGGCACATTACCGCAAAACCGTTTGAAACTAAGACCAAGGAAAAACTAAAAGAATATGGGGCAAGGGGCAAGGGAAGGGGAAAATGGAATCACATTACCTACAAAGAAGCAAAATAAAATTGACAGATGACTTCCCAACAGAGACTATAGAAACCAGAAGGCAATGACATATTTTAAAATGCTGAAGAAAAATAACTGCAGTCTAGAATTTGATAACCCATCAGAAAAAATTATCATAAGTGAAGCTTAAGTTTACCATTTTCAAACAAACAAAAAAGAGAGATTTCATCAAAAGTAGGCTAGCACTGAGAGAAAAAATAAAGGTAGTTTTTGAGGGAGAAATAAAATTATCCCAGATAGCATATTGGAGATGCAAAAAGGAAAAGAGGAAACAGAAACAATAAATATGTGGATGATTCTAAAGGAATATTGTATAAATTGATAGTATCATGTAATGAAACCCCAGTTCCCAAAGCTGCTCGCCTGGTGGAGGCAAAACCGTTGTAGTCACTCAGGTGATAATTAGAAATCCTTCCACATTTTTCAACCATCACATTTTTTCTCACTTTTCTTCTTAAGCCACAGACAATTTATCTGCTAATTAATACTAATTTTCATTATCATTAATACTAATTTTCATTATCATTGTTAGATTAGTTTGTCTTTGGCCAGGATTAATTGATCTGTTATGATAATACTGTTCCAGTACATCTGAACATGTCTTCTTCAATACACTATGTACAAATGCCTGTACAGTCTTTGCCAAGATAATCTGATGAATTCTTGGCCCCAGGATCTAATAATATATAATTAAAAAGTAAAGGTCTATTTTCTCCTTCATTGCCATTTATTTTCTGCTTCTGCCACCAACAATGTTGGAAGCTTTAGTACACTTTGCTCTGTTCCAGCACCAATTATTCAATTCAGGGTCACAACCATGGCCATCTTCAGTTTCACCCAAATGCAAACCTCTCTTTAAGCTAGAATTAAGCACAGTTTTGAGTATGGAATTTAGGCTAATCAGGTATAAATGCAGTGCAGCTCTTTCAGGTTTTTAAATTTAGACTTGCTAGTATGTCATTGTCAAAGAAGGCAATGGCACCCCACTCCACTACTCTTGCCTGGAAAATCCCATGGACGGAGGAGCCTGGTGGGCTGCAGTCAATGGGGTTGCTAAGAGCTGGACATGACTGAGCGACTTCACTTTCACTTTTCACTTTCATGCATTGGAAAAGGACATGGCAACCCACTCCAGTGTTCTTGCTTGGAGGATGGGGGAGCCTGGTAGGCTGCCGTCTATGGGGTCGCACAGAATCGGACATGACTGAAGCAACTTAGCAGCAGCAGCAGCATTATGTCATTGTACATTATTGACTACTCTGTACTCTAGATAATCAAGGTATAATGGGGCCAAATGTTGATTCCATCTACTGGTTGTTATTTAGTCAATAAGTCATGTCCGCCTCTTTTGTGACCCACGGACTGTAGCCCACCAGGCTCCTCTGTCCATGGGATTCTCCAGGCAAGAGTACTAGAGAGGGTTGTAATTTCCTTCCCCAGGGGATCTCCACAATCCAGGTGTCGAACCCACGTCTCCTACATTAGGGGCAGATTCTTTACCACTGAGCCACCAGGGAAGATATTCTATTGGTTACCTCTATCTTTTTTTTTTTTAACCTAAGTTTCAAGAAAGTTCAGGTTACTGCCTGGTGATGTTAAGTGAGACAAACTATATTTATTCATTCAATAAACAATTTTTGAGCACTCAGTACACAAGATTCCTGCAATGACATAAACTAGAATTAAGACAATTGAACATGGCTCCTATCCTCCATCCAGCCCCCATTCTCACATATAGTAGTCTGTCTGTTTTAGTTGCTAAGTTGTGTCTGACTCTTTACAACCCTATGAACTGTAGCCTGCCAGACTCCTATGTCCATGGGGTTCTCCAGACAAGAATACTGGAGTGGGCTGCCATTTCCTTATCCAGTATATAAATATATATAAATATAAATATAAATATAAATATATATATATATATATATATATATATATGCCTTTGGAAGCAGAGAAGTGAAGAGTGAATCTCAACATCCCCAGTATATTCTGGATGTATTTTCTTGAAGTAGGCCAACAAATGGGTACTACTCACCCTGAGATTGCTAGAATTACTGTTTTTGTCCTAGAAATTCCAACAATAGATCACAGAAGCATCCCCAGCAATATTTAAGACAGAAAAGGTAATTGACACCTGCTACTGCTGCTGCTAAGTCGCTTCAGTCGTGTCCGACTCTGTGCGACCCTATAGACGGCAGCCCATCAGGCTCCCCCCACCCCTGGGATTCTCCAGGCAAGAACAAGTGGGTTGCCATCTCCTTCTCCAATGCATCAAAGTGAAAAGTGAAAGTGAAGTCGTTCAGTTGTGTCCGACCCTCAGCGACCCCATGGACTACAGCCTTCCAGGCTCCTCCGTCCATGGGATTTTCCAGGCAAGAGTACTGGAGTGGAGTGCCATTGGGATTGCCAAAACTCAGCCAGGTGTTGATAAATTTGGATGGGAACTCCCTGCTGACTAAATGAGCTGCTGCTGCTAAGTCACTTCAGTTGTGTCCGACTCCGTGCGACTCCATAGACGGCAGCCCACCAGGCACCCCCCCATCCCTGGGATTCTCCTGGTTAGCCCCAATTATTTCTTCTATTTCATTAACCTTAATTTGACCCCTCATTTTTTGTTAGTGAATTTTTGGACACCACTTAATCAAAGATTAGTGAAATTTTATTGATATGAATTTTAATTAATATGCCCTCAAGGAACCTGCATTTTATTAGAGAGGCTAGTTAAACTAATCAATAATTATAATGCAATTTAATAAATTCCATAATAGAGATATGGATAGGATGGGATTATCCCAACCAACCATACAAGGGGATAATTGACTGCTTTTCTTTTATCAAGTTTTTCAAGAGACCAGGATGATCATCTTCATTGTAAACACTTTTAGACTTTGAATAGATTGTTAAGAATGATGGATTTTAGGTCTTTGTCAGACCAACAGCTAAGTGTGTTAAACTAAATACTACAAATGTATCACCACTATCCCCTATTGCAATTTTCTTTCATTGATTATATTCAATGTTATCATCACTGTGGTTATTATTTCAGTGGTTCTTAAATTTAGAGCCACATTAAGTCCACTCTTAAACTAAGCTAATTAACTCCTAAGCATGTATAATCACAAACTCTATTTGACTATGCTAGTGGAAAAAAGGCCAGTTTAAAGAGGTTATAAAAATGATTAAACTTAAAACTAACATGAGGGAGAAAAAAGATCCCTTCAGGGCAAAAGCTTTTTATTTCTAAGAATAGAAGATATGGCAACAGGCAAAATCATACAGTTGGAAGTTTAACATTTTATAAGGCATCTGGGGAGAAGTAAGAGGAGAAGGCAGTCCAAGGTTGATTTCTTATGGACAGTACAAAATGAAGGAAGACTGGAGACCAGAAATCCCCAGACACTATAATCTTCTCAAGGTTCTTACCTTGCTCTCCCTGCACAGTTCTTCTACAGCCTCTTCTTCCAATCTACTTTAGCAGTCAGCCAAATAGCAGCTGACTGGTCTGGTTACAAAGGAATTCCCCACCCCCAGGAATGGCTACAATAGGGTTTCAAAAATGCAATTTATAAGCAAAAATTTACAGCAGGAAACATGAAAGGAATCGGGTTATGCATAAACCATGAGACATATCTGCCAGGGCTCTCTTCCTTAAAAGGTTGGATCTAATTATACAGGGAGCCGTAAAGGAGATGGAGTTAGCATGAATGACCCCCAGAGTTTCACATTCCCAAGACTAAGGGACAAGGGGAAGGGGAGGACTTTGGTGTCTCTCTAAAAAGAAATAACTCCAGCTTAGCGATGAGCTATGTGTCCCTTCTTTCTGTGATCCTCTGGGTCTTGGTCCCTTTTATGCTCTTGTATATTTGCCCAGTTACATGTCTCGGTTTCTTTTATCCGAGACCTCTCCTGACTGATTGCATTTTATCTCTCGCTTTAATGGGCATGTGAGAGTACAGGATCTTCCACCCTCATGTCAGAGCAGACATCTTATTTCCTAGTCTTTCATTCCATGCCCACCCAATAAAACATGCTGAGCTTAAAATGATGTAAGATCTGCTTCCACGAATCCCCCAGTTTAAAGCTTAGTTGTAGACTCTTCCTTCCCTTCCCTGCTTGTCTCTTTAACAAGGAAAGCAAATAATGTTACCAGAGTCTTGAACTCCAGCTCTTATCTCTATCTCTGCATTCTCCAAAGTATCACGTGATGGAAAAAAACACAAGCTTTAAAGTTCAGGGGGACTTGGGTATAAATCCTGATTCTGCCACCTCTTAGCATCATGACCTTGGACGAGTGAATCAATATATTTAAACTTCATTCCCCCATCTGTACAATGGGAACAAAAGAGCTACTTTGCAGGGCTTACATGATTTAATGAAATGATAAATGTAAAGGTGCGAGCCATATAATGCACATTTAGGAAGTGCTAACTATTAGAGAAAAAAAAACTCTTCAATTTTAGGTATATACTTTTTCATCCTTACAATAACATTGAGGTTCACATCCACAGATGTCTCACTCTTAGAATGTTATGGCAAATGAGACCTACATTGTGTCAGTTCCTGATAGCATGAGTGATGGACAATAGCAGACTTTCTTAGTTATAACTTTGGTCAAGACGTTCTCGTGCTTTCTTTTTGTGTCAGATTTCCAGCCAAACCAGGTGGTGAATTCGCAGAGCTGAACCTGTATCTCGGCTCCAGTAACGGACAGAATCATTTCTCAACCTAATCCCACCCAATCCTGGGGTCTTTCTTATTCACTATTTGGAGAAGAAAGTTGGCCTCCTTCAAGAGAGAAAGTTCCAGCACAAACAATGGCCCAGATTTTAACCAGGAACAACCTGGTGGCCATTCAGAGACTTATCGTGAGTCCAGAAGCAGGGAACTACTCTATCATTCAGTAAACACTTCACAATTTTCAAAGGGCTTTCATATTTCTAACCTTCTGGGAAGGTCAATTCTTAATTACTTGCACATTCAACTCTCCCCATGTCTCCTCCATTGAGAAAACACTAATTAGTCTGTTACTTATCCATATTATTTGATCCATGTCAGTCTCCAGGAGGACTGACACCATGTGTAACTGATGTAACACTGTATTTCTAGCTTCTAGCCCAGTGCCTGGTACAAAGTGGGTACTCAATAAATATTTAGTGAATGAAAAGAAGTTACAATACCCATATGCCCATCAATCTCTAATAAACTATTTTTTATCAGGCTAACAAGTTTAGTTGGAAAATTAATCTATTGTCAGGACAAATGTCATGACATTTTCCAAAGCCAAAAGTAAGTATCTTTTTGGATAATCCTGGCTACTGATCCACAGATGATCAGAAAAAGACTGTAGACACCCCTAACTCTCCCCACTAATGAATTATCATCTCATTTAAGAAGCCAGCTGAATATTTTCTTCCCAATTCCATTTCATCAGTTTTACTTAAACAGCTGTCAACTCTAATAGGTTGTTTCTCCAGATTAATTCTGCTCCCTTTAAAAATATTTTTTTATTTTATGTTGGAAGTATAGCCGATTAACATTGCTGTGATAGTTTCAGGTAGACAGCAAAGGGATTCAGCCATACATATATATGTATCCATTCTTCCCCAAACCCTGTCTCATCCAGGTTGCCACATAACACTGAGCAGAGCTCCCTATGCTGTACACTAAGTCCTCATTGGTTGTCCATTTTAAATATTCTGCTCACTTTTTAGAATGACTGATGACACATCATCCCCATTCTGATCTTTCTATTCTTCAAGATCTTCCTTCTAGAAGACAGCAATATTTAGAGACTGTTTTATCAAAGTCGTCCAGGACTTAGGAAGCATCCTCAAATTCATTATACATATTTTTTTAATTTTAAGAAATTTTTAGATTTCTCTAGAGTGGTCTTTTGATTCCCACCCATAGCTTTTTCTTTTTCTTTCTTTTTTTTTTTAACATTTTCCTGTTAGAGACTCTCAAAATAAACAAGTATTGAGGGAGGTGTGATAGAAGCCCTGAGATGTGCTTCATTCCTGGCCTTACCCCAGATGCACTGCAGCTGTGCCCGAGGCTGCCAACACGGCTGAATGACATGTCATACACACTGTCCATGACCTGTCCTGTCAGCCAATGCCAAAAGTTGCTTTGATTAATTTTATTTTTAAATGCAATTGCTGTGTGGGTGGGGCATAGATCCTGCCTCTGCAAGTTTGGAGCAGGGCACATAATCTGTCTCTTTCACCTCTTGTCCACTTGTAAAACTGGTATGGCAATAAGATTCGTCTTTCCACATTGATATATAGTAAGACATAAACTATCCAGGACCACTGATAGTTTGACCATAAAAAAGTGCCATGTGAACAGCTCAAAAGGATGTTTTCTGAACTCTCTGCATCACACTTTGTATCTTTAACAAGGTTCCCTCGGCTGTGTACTGAATCCCCAGCCCCAGCCTTCAATAATTGTATAAGCAACAAACACAGATTCATCTTAGTGCAAATGAAGCCAAAAGAATTCCCCTAAAACACACATTGTGGCATTCAAAAGAATTTGGATGATCTAACCCACAGCTCCAAAGGCAATGAAGGCTGGCCTCCTTTGGGTACTTATTCTGTGCCAGGAACTGTGTTCAATACTTTATATGCATTAACTATTCAGTCCTAACAATTACCCTATTACATAGGTGCTATTATTAAACTTCATTTTATAGATCAGGAAACTGAGGCACAGAGAGATTAAATGGTTTGCTTGATATCACACATCTAGTATGTGGCAGAGTCAAGATTTGAGCCAGCTGGCTTAGCTGTCACACTCTACTGCATTTCCAGATAATGAGAGTGGCCATTCATGTGCCAGCCACCGGGCCAAGTACTCTACAGAGACTATCTTGTTAAATCCCCATAACAGTGATCCCCATCTACAGATGATAACACTGAGACTTCAAAGAATTAATCTGCCAAACATCACAGAGCTAGAGAGTGGGAGGCTCAGAGACAGGCTGTCTGATTATAGTGTCTGAGAGCAAAGGAAATACTAGATCATTTTGAGAAAGGCAGTGATGAACTCTAACTACAGGGTCTTCCATGCAAGACACCCTCATCCTTCAGAAGGTCATGCAAATGTCCTTGCTAGATCTGGTGAGGAGGGAGATTCCTCTAGAGTCTGCACTCTAAGGAATGTGCAGACAAGCCCGGGGCAGAATGAACTTCCACATAGGCTCCTGGAGTCTATTGAGGCAGGCTTTCACCTGTGATGAGCCAGTAGGCTTTTGGAGGGCCAGGCTAAGGGTGGGTAGCTCACAGCCGAGGAAGCCCCCTCCCAATCACCTTCCACAAGGCCCCAGCAGCTCCACCCACCCCACCCCCAGCAACAGAGGCTGCATGTAGCATTCAGGTGGATGGGTTAGATTCACAGAATCACAGCCCTAACTCTGAAAAACGAACACTCTGCTATTCTAACCAGGATGGCCCCCGGAATGTTTCTGTCTTCTGTGAAGCTAATCTCTGAGATCAGTCTTCCATTTGCTGAAGTTTATCCTTTGCTATCACATGAAGCAACACTCTATTCAATCCACCTTTGCCTTTTAAAAATTTTTTTAACGTTTTATTTTGTATTGGAGTATAGCCAATTATTTCATGGCATCACTTCATGCATGCATGCTCAGTCGCTTCAGTCATGTCCGACTCTGTGAGACCCTATGGACTGTCACCTGCTAGGCTCTTCTGTCCATGGGATTCTCCAAGGTGAAAATACTGGAGTGGGTTGCCACACCCTCCTCCAGGGGATCTTCCCAACCCAGGGATCAAACTCGTGGCATCTCCTGCATCTTCTGCATCACAGGTGAATTCTTTACCACTGAGCCACCCAGGAAGCCCTGGCATCACCACTTCATGGCAAATAGAAGGGAGGAAAGTGCAAACAGTGACAGATTTTATTTTCTTGGGAGCCCAAATCACTGTGGACAGTGACTGCAGCCATAAAATTAAAAGATGCTTGCTCCTCAGAAGGAAGGTTATGACAAACCTAGACAGCGTATTGAATAGCAGAGACATCACTTTGCCAACAAAGGTCTGTATAGTCAAAACTATGATTTTTCCAGTAGTCATGTATGGATGTAAAAGTTGGTCCATAAAGAAGGCTGAGCACCAAAGAACTGACGCTTTCAAACTGTGGTCTTGGAGAAGATTCTTGAGAATGCCCTGGACAGCAAAGACATCAAACCAGTCAATCCTAAAGGAAATCAACCCTGACTATTCATTGGAAGGACTGATACTGAAGCTGCATCTCCAGTACTTTGGCTACCTGGTGCGAAAAACCGATTCATTGGGAAAAGACCTGATATTGGGGAAGACTGAAGGCAGGTGGAGAAGAGGTGGGAAGAGATGCTTGGATAGCATCACTGACTCAATGGACATGAGTTTAAGCTAACTCCAGAAGATAGTGAAGGAGAGGGAAGCATGACATCCTGCAGTCCGTGGGATCACAAAGAGTCAGACATGACTTAGCGACTGAACAACAACAACATAGCCAATTAACAATGTTATGATGGTTTCAGGTGAATAGAGAAGGGACTCAGCCATACATAATACATGTAGCTATTCTCCCCTAAAATCCCCTCCCATCCAGGCTGCTACATAACATTGAGTAGAGTTCTCTGTGCTCTACAGTAGGTCCTTGTTGGTTATCCATTTTAAATATAGCAGTGTATACAGGCAATCATAAGTTTGTTGTCTAAGTCTGTGAGTTTTTTTTCTGTTTTGTAAGTTCATTTTTAGATTCCACATATAAGGGATGTCATACGATGTTTCTCCTGCTCTAACTACACTCATTACGACAATCTCTAGGTCCATCCATGTTGTGCATAGATTTGCCTTTTTATGATCAAATACCACCCCCAGTACAATAAGGAATACAGCAGAATTGTGCAGGACCAGAGGAAACAAAGACAGGCCTGAGAGAGGGAAGAGAAAGAAAAAGGAACTCAGGTTTGGTGGTTTGGAATTCTGGGGCTGCAGGAGACAGGACAAACATTTGAGTGATGAAAGGGGCTAGTGAGTAGGAGGGGGGAAAAGGGGGCAAATAGAGGATATCCTCTGCAACTTCCAGCTCCACCAGGGAGAGCACCAGAAAATGTCGTCACACAGTAAACAGTTCCCCAAATGTGGCCAGCCCGGGTCTTTCTCCTTGCATTTCCTATCATCTCACCCTTCCCACTGAGACCAAGTCCATCTATTCTGGTGTGATTAAAAAGAGCTCACTCGACTCCTTCCTCCCTTGAAGACCTTCTATTGAATTAATTTTTGGCTGCTGCTGCTGCTGCTAAGTCGCTTCAGTCGTGTCCGACTCTGTGCGACCGCATAGACGGCAGCCCACTGGGCTCCCCATCCCTGGGATTCTCCAGGCAAGAATACTGGAGTGGGTTGCCATTTCCTTCTCCAGTGCATGAAAGTGAAAAGTCAAAGTGAAGTCGCTCAGTCATGTCCGACTCTCAGCGACCCCATGGACTGCAGCCCACCAGGCTCCTCTGTCTATTAGATTTTCCTATTTTTTGGCAGGCCCTCTGAATTTGTCCTAAAAACTGTGCCTGGAGCAAAAGAGAGACAGCATTGCCCTCTAGTGACTCAAGGCCAACCCCTGCGGTGCTCTGGAAGCTTTCCTGGACACCTAGGCAGAAGCACATTGCCAGAACGGAAATAATTCCCTTAGAACCTCTGACTGTTAAATGGCTTTAACAGTCATTTTGCCCAAGTGGTGAGGTCTCCACATATCCCCCTGCTCCCCCTATCCTGCCAGCCAGTTTCCTATACAGACGAATGAGGACTGTCTCCAGTGTCTAGCTCTTTTTTCTTTTAACTATATTTCAAGTTGATTTACAGTGTTATGTTAGTTTCCATTGTATAGGCTTCACAGGGGGCTAGTGGTAAAGAACCTGCCTGCCAATGCAGGAGATGTAAGAGATGCGGGTTCAACCCCTGGGTCGGGAAGATCCCCTGGAGAAGGGCATGGCAACCCACTCCAGTATTCGTGCCTGGAGAATCCCGTGGACAGAGGAGCCTGGCAGGCTTTGGTCCATAGGGTCAAAAGAGTTGGATACAATTGAAACAACTGCAGTTCAATTCAGTTCAGTTCAGTCGCTCAGTCTTGTCCGACTCTTTGCAACCCCATGAATCACAGCACACCAGGCCTCCCTGTCCATCACCAACTCCCGGAGTTCACTCAGATTCATGTCCATCGAGTCAGTGATGCCATCCAGCCATCTCATCCTCTGTCGTCCCCTTCTCCTGCCCCCAATCCCTCCCAGCATCAAAGTCTTTTCCAATGAGTCACTTCTTCACATGAGGTGGCCAAAGTACTGGAGTTTCAGCTTTAGCATCGTTCCTTCCAAAGAAATCCCAGGGCTGATCTCTTTCAGAATGGATTGGTTGGATCTCCTTGCAGTCCAAAGAACTTTTAAGAGTCTTCTCCAACACCACAATTCAAAAGCATCAATTCTTCAGCGCTCAGCCTTCTTCACAGTCCAACTCTCACATCCATACATGACCACAGGAAAAACCATAGCCTTGACTAGACAGACCTTAGTTGGCAAAGTAATGTCTCTGCTTTTGAATATACTATGTAGGTTGGTCATAACTTTTCTTCCAAGGAGTAAGTGTCTTTTAATTTCATGGCTGCAGTCACCATCTGCAGTGATTTTGGAGCCCCCCAAAATAAAGTCTGACACTGTTTCCACTGTTTCCCCATCTAATTCCCATGAAATGATGGGACCGGATGCCATGATCTTCGTTTTTCTGAATGTTGAGCTTTAAGCCAACTTTTTCACTCTCCTCTTTCACTTTCATCAAGAGGCTTTTAGTTCCTCTTCACTTTCTGCCATAAGGGTGGTGTCATCTGCATATCTGAGGTTATTGATATTTCTCCCAGCAATCTTGATTCCAGCTTGTGTTTCTTCCAGCCCAGCGTTTCTCATGATGTACTCTGCATATAAGTTAAATAAGCAGGGTAAAAATACCTTTTCCTATTTGGAACCAGTCTGTTGTTCCATGTCCAGTTCTAAGTGCTGCTTCCTGACCTGCATACAGATTTCTCAAGAGGCAGGTCAGGGGTCTGGTATTCCCATCTCTCTCAGAATCTTCCACAGTTTATTGTGATCCATACAGTCAAAGGCTTTGGCATAGTCAATAAAGCAGAAATAAATGTTTTTCTGGAACTCCCTTGCTTTTTTCCATGATCCAGCGGATGTTGGCACAGAAATATATGCTCTTTTTAATATTTTTTTCCATTATAGATTATTGCAAGATATTGAGTCTATTTCCTATTCTATACTGTAGGTCCTTATAGGTTATCTATTTTATATATAGTCATAGTTGTTGTTGTTTAGTCACTAAGTTCTGGCCGACACTTTGTGACCAACTGTTTGTGACCCCATGGACTATAGCCTGCCAGGTTTCTCTGTCCATGGGATTTTCCAGGCAAGAATACTGGAGTGGGTTGTCATTTCCACCTCTAGGGGGTCTTCCTGACCCAGGGATTGAAAATGTGTCTCCTGCATTGGCAGGCAGATTCTTTACCACTGAGCCACCAGAGAAGCCCATATATAGTAGTATGCATATTTTAATACCAGACTCCTAATTTATCCCCTCCTCTTCCCCTTTGATAACCATAAGTTTGTCTTCTATGTCTGAGTCTATTTCTGTTTGGTATATAAATTCATTTGATTCATTTTTTTTATGTACATTGCTTCTGTAAGAAAGCTTGTGGGTTGGTAAGTCAGCAGATCAGGACTGGAAAGAAAAGGGAATTCTGATGTCTTTGTTTCCATTTCAGTCCATTTAGCCAGGTTGAAGCAGACTCCCTTTCATTTGTCTTAAGTCCAAATAAATAAATAAACTTCTCAAATCAACACCATCACATATTACTCCTAAGGAATAATGAATTACCTTTTTAGGCAAGGGAAAGAAAGGCCCAGAGAATCCCAGCCAAACCTGGGGTGAGTGGAAGGAGGCAGGGAATAAATTTTGTTGACTAGGGAAAGGTCTGGGTCTTGAGCTCAGAAGCCAGTCTAGGGGCATTGAGCTCTGTGCGCCTAGGTCTGTGCTGCAGGCAAACGCTCTTCCTGCTGCAGGTCACTCTGGGACCATCGGAGGCTTTGCCACCACACTGAGGTCATCGTCCCCCAGGACCTCCTCTGCCTCTGATAGGAGGAGGTAAGTGGAGGCTGGATACCAGAGAACAGTTGGGGTGCGGCTAGAGCCGCCCCTCCATCAGAGCGCAGAGCTCCATCAGAGGGTAGAGTCTAGACGCATCCTGGCCAACACAGAAGCGGGGAGTGAGAGAGGCAAAGGAGCCAGCCCGTTTCCATAGATACGGATTACAGTTGCATTTTATGACAGCCGTGCCGGCTGCATGGAGAGGCATCGCATTTGGATGCCTGGGGACCCGCTCGGAAGGAAAAATGAAGAAACAATTCAACAAAAATAAATTCCAAGTGGCTTCCCTCCCAGATTCAGGCCAAGAGGCCCCCGTGCCCTCCAGGGGGTTCCTATTTGAAATTAAGAGGGGAAGTCATTTGCCTCCCTGGAGCCCTGGGTTATGTGAGCAAAGCTGGCCATGAACTGCACTTACCCACTAGCAGAATTCCTCCTTTTGGAGGATTTAGAACTCCATCTCTGCTTTCTCAAACTTCTTCTCTATCCTTGGCCAGCTCTCACGAATAAGATAAAATAGGACCTGTTACCAGAATGTTCCCCTAGACAGTTTGGGGGTGTAACTAAAATGCCTCGGTGTGTCCCAGAGGCCTATGTGAGACCCTCTGACCATGGGAATGCTGGAGCGGCGGGAAGTTTCAGGTCCCTCCTCTGGGGCTCCCACAAGCCTCCCTGTTATGTGTCCAGAGTCCCTTCATGCCTTTGAGACTATAACCTGGCTCTGACCTATTTTGACGGAAAGCCTGGGGAGAAAGGGCCAGGTGTCTGCAGAGACTGGCCTCAGCAAGTCATGTCAGAAGCACAAAAGTTAAGGGAAACCCCAACTTCCTCAGAAGCCACAGAGTATCTGAGGAAGTATAGAGACCGAAGGTAGCCAGTGTTTTGGAAATGGGTAGCCTTTTTCCCCCGGAGAGGAGCCTGGTGGGCTGCAGTCCATGGGGTCGCCAAGAGTCAGACACGACTGAGAGACTTTACTTTCACTTTTCACTTTCATGCATGGGAGAAGGAAATGGCAACCCACTCCAGTGTTCTTGCCTGGAGAATCCCAGGGACGAGGGAGCCTGGTGGGCTGCCGTCGATGGGGTCGCACAGAGTCGGACACGACTGAGGTGCCAGCAGTAGCAGCAGCCTCTTTCCCAGCATTACCTGGGAGAGTGGGGTGGGGTATTAATTGGCCAGAGACCTTCAAACTAAACTTTCTCAGGTCTTTATAACCTCACAAGGTGAGAAAGTAAAGATTCCAGGTTCCAGATGACAGGACACTGTGGAGCCATCCTCATGGGAGAGGCTCAGGAACAGGCAATGGGAAGGCGACATAATACCTCAAGAGGCTGACCTGGAGCCATTCAGAGAGTGAGTCTGCTGCTTAGGGAGCACCAAGGCAGTGTGTGTGCATGCTAAGTCGCCTCAGTCATGTCTGACTCTTTGCGACCCCATGGACGGCAGTCCACCAGGCTCCTCTGTCCATGGGATTCCCCAGGCGTGAATACTGGAGGGGTTTGCCATGCCCTCCTCCAGGGAATCTTCCCAATTCATGGATCAAACCCATGTCTTTTATGTCTGTGCATTGGCAGGTGGGTTCTTTACCACTAGTACCACCTAGGAAAACCCAGTGAGTACGGCAATCCCATTGTTGTTTTCAGAGGGAACACAAGTCTCCCAACATTCTGAAAACTTCATGCCCTATAGGGCCAGAGAAGGCGATAGTTTTGTGGTCAGCTCTCTTTGTCCCCACACACAGTGCTAGCTCAGGACTGAGTCCCATATCTGAAACCTACATCAGCCCATCATAGCAAGATCACTTTCATTAACCCCAAGGGATCCTGTTCTATCCTTCTCAGGTACCCTCAGTGGACATTCTCAGGTATCTTCTTCTCCCAGGAGAGGAAGATAAAGAGGATTCTGGCAAGGGATCATCCCTGGCAGGATCGTCTAAGTACAGCCTCTATCACTCCTCACCCTCCATCCCAGAGTGAAAGTGAAAGTCGCTCAGTTGTGTCTGACTCTTTGGGACCCCATGGACTATATAATCCATGGAATTCTCCAGGCCAGAATACTGGAGTGGGTAGCCCTTCCCTTCTCCAGGGGATCTCCCCAATCCAGGGATCAAACTCAGATCTCCCGAATTGCAAGGGGATTCTTTACCAGCTGAGCCATAAGGGAAGCCCAAGAATAATGGAATGGGTAGACTATCCTTCCTCCAGGGGATCTTTCCAACCCAGGATTTGAACCAGGGTCTCCTGCATTGCAAGCAGATTCTTTACCAACTGATCTATCAGTGAAGCCCAGGTCACAGTCAAAATGATTCTTAGGAGCAGACCACGGCTGGGGCTTCTCTTACAGCTGCCACAGGTCTGAAGGAGTTAACAGTCCCCCAACCCCTAGTGACCCATCACGAAGGCTACTATGGGAGCTGTGAGAGGAGAGGTTTCACCCTGGCCTCCTGTGGGCGGCTCAGCCTGCAGCCTGAGAAACTCGTCTTACTCCCAGATACAAACCATCCACTCCCTGAAGCCCTCCTTCCCTTTCCCACTTCTACGTCTTCATCTCCTATCACCTCATCTACTGGGATGACTCTTCTTCTTCTTTACACTTATTCATATATCTGTTTACCAAAAACCACATTGAGTTCTTTCATTTGCCCGGCCTTCCTAAATTAGACACAAGGAAGACACATTTCCTGCCACTCAGAAACCTCATAGGCTACTGGGGAGACAGAAACATAAATGAATTATTGAAAAACAAAGTAGATAAGGTCAGAGACTAATTCCCGGAGAAGGTAAAGCCCAAACTGAGCCTTAACAGATGAGTCAGAGTTGGGGGAGGGAGGATGAAGTAGAGGGGACTGTATGGGCAGAGGAATGTAGGCAAGAATCAGAGTGGCATGTACAGGGAACGTGTAGATCATAGATGCTGAAGGTCAAGTGCAAAGCTCTGAGCTGCGAAAGATGGGCTGGAGTAATAGGCAGGCTTCAGACAGCAGAGGGCCCTGTACGCCTTGTTAAAGGGCACAAGCTTCATGCTGCAGTGGTTCTTTTCTTTTTTAATGATTCCAGGTTTCAATTTTTTGTTTTATTATTGGAGTATAATTGCTTTACACTGTTGTGTTAGTTTCTGCTATACAACAAAGTGAGTCAGCTGCATGTATACATATTCTCCCTCCCCTTGAGTCTCCTCCCACCCCTCTAAGTCATCACAGAGCACCAAACTGAGCTCCCCGTGCTACGCCGCAGCTCCCCACTGGCTAGCTGTTTCACACATGCCAGTGTATCTGTGTCAATGCTCCTCTCCCAGTTGGTCCCAGCCTTCCCTTTGCACCCTGACGCTGTGTGCATATGTCTGTTCTCTACCTCTGCATCTCTATTCCTGGCTTGCAAATAGGTTCCCCTGTAGCATTTTTCAAGATTCCATATATATGCGTTAATATGTGATATTGTTTTTCCTCTTTCTGACTTACTTCACTCTGTATGACAGATTCTATCTCCATCCACATCACTACAAATGACCCAATTTGTTTTTCTTTTTATGGCTGAGAAATATTCCAGTGTATATATGTACCACATCTTTAAACATTCATCTGTTGATGGAAACTTAGGTTACTCCCATGTCTTGGCTGTTTCAAACAGCGAGGCAGCAGAGGGTCCTATTTGCTTTGTTAAAAGGCACAAGCTTCATCCTGGTTTTTGAACCTTGTTTCCTGCAGCTCCTGAGAGCCAGGACTTAGGGCCTATCACCCCCGACCCAAGTGACTCAACTACACGGTAAGGTCTCATTTGAAATAAAAATATGGAACAATACCTCTATGTGCAACCTACGGAAGGGTTTTTAGTATAGAGAAGGCCAAATTTGTGTTTCAGAAAGAACTCTCTGGCCTCCGGGTCCCACTTCTAAACATTCCTTAGGGAAAGTCTATTGTTTAAGAAAAACTTTGACAGTAATAAATTATTTGAAGCAAAAATGAAAGCTAGACTGTGGTAACTGTTGCCAAACTTATTACATTCAGAAGAAAATGAAATAGGGATCCCCTTTCTCCATTTGGTCGTCAGAAAGAATCATCTTCGCCAGCTCGCTGTGTTGATGACGCCATCTAGTGGTATGAGTACACCATTACCCTAAAAGGAACCAAGATTGCTTCCTAAGACCTTGTAAAATTCCCTATTTTCTTATTTAATCCTCAAAATATCTCAGTAAGGTATGTCCCATTTTTCATCCATGTTACAGGTCAAGAAACAATGGAATTTATGGGAAATAATGTTTCTTTTGAGTCTTATTTGGATTAGGAGCCACATTAGATGATTTACAAGAGATTGGCATTATCTCTACTTCAAGGATGAAGAAACTAAGTTCTTAGTGATTGAGAGATCTGCTATATTAAGCCATAGACAATGAAATTTTTCTGCTGCCATAACCATACTCTTTCTAATGAATCTGGTCAGATTCAAACCCCTTACTTAAGTCAAAAAGAAATCAAGTAGTAAAGGAATAAGTAAGAGGCACGCTTTTTTTTTTTTTTTGGAATTGTGGGTATAGCTATTTTATTTGCCACCAAATGGGGGAGGCAAAAGATAAAGATAAAAGTTCCTCCTTACAAGAGGGTAGAAAATATGACTGTAAAACAGAAAATAATAACATTCATGCTCTCTCTTTCTCCACACATCCATAATATCTGAATATACGTAAAAAATCAAGCATTCAGAATGATAAGGAGGCAAGACAAAAACACAAAAGGACACAGATGATTCCTATGTTTGGTTTCCTGATTTGCAAATCAGAATAGGTCCTTGAAAATGGTGATGATGATGAAATCTGTTGCCACTTACCAAGTTGATAAGTAAAAATTTTAGAATTGCTTTATCAGTTAAAAAAAAAAAGGCCAATAGAAAAAATAAAGGGGCTAAAAACTAGAAGGAGAATAGACAGTACTCATATTGCTCTGACAATTCAGTTTTTCAAAGGTCCAGGCTTAAATGCTGAACTAAAACAGAGTCTACTCTGTCAACTTTTTTTCCTAACTGATTTCCTGAATTTTAATGAGACACAGAGGCCTTTCCAAGCCAGGCACAAAGTCAGGAACCATAAACTTTCAAATGAGAGATTCAATTATATAAAAATACAAGTCCTCTGTATAGCAAAACATGCTAAAAGCGAAGTTACAGAAATTACAAGTGATAGTTTGAAAAAATGTTACAACATACATGACAGAGAAATAATAGCTATAGTCTATAAAAAGACCTTATGAATCAATGGAGAAAAAGCAAATAACCTGTCAAAATTGGACAAAGGATATGAGTGGGCAACTCAGAGGGAAAAAAAAAGCAAATGGCCAGTAAACATGTAATGAGTCACTCCATCTGTCTAGTAAGCAGAAAAACACAAATCAAAAAATACTTTCTGCCCAGCCTATTGTCAAAAATGTAAAGACAGACAATAGTAAGTGATGGTAAGAATATGTCATGAAGTGCCCTCTCACAACCTATATCTAGAACACTGGTGCAGTCTGGTTTGAGAGTAATTGGAAGTATCCCATGAACTTAAAAATTTTACCTATCTTTTGAAAACCAATTCTACCTTTAGGAAGACATCCTTCAAAAATATTCCAGCGCATGCTGGAATATTGGAATATATGTATTCCAAAAATATCTATATGTGTGTATTTACTTTTAAAATTTGTAACAGAAAAAAAAAAGAAGCAACCTAAGTGTCCTTCAATACAGAACATACTGAACAAATTTATAAGATGTCCTTTTGATGGAATACTACTGCAGACATTAAAAGGATGCCACTGCTCTATATGTATACTTCAAATATATCAAGATATACTAAGTGAAAAAGCAAAAACTGTCTGAGAAAACACATAGCGAATTGTCAAGCATGGTTACAGTGCTCATGGGGAAGAAGGGGGTAAAAAGAGATCTTTACTTTTTATCTTATAGGCTCCTATATTGTTTAATTTTTTTTCAATGTGCAAGTATTCATGCAATACATTTGTAGTTTTTTAATATGGATGTATGCCAAAAAAATTCATCTATTTAGAAAATATTTGCAGCTATGTTGGTTGCCCAGGACAAGCAAAAAAAAAAAAAAAGTTAAATACCCAGATATTAACTGGTTAGAACAAAGACCAGAGACCCCAAATGCTCTGAAAGGTCAGCACTGTAGTACTGAATCTCCTAATTAAAGGAGACAAGATGAGCAGCCAGAGCAAACATGGGCTTTGGAGTCAAGCAGATGTGATTTCTGTTCTTACCCTGCCCCTTTCTTTCTGTGACCATGAGCAAATTACTTAGCCTCACTGGGGCTTGATAAAATGGAGATTAAAAGTATAAAAATGTTTTTATCCCCTTCTGATTTATGGTATAGACTGTTGTCACTGCTGTTTAGTCGCTCAGTCGTGTCCAACTCTTGCGACTCTGTGGATTGTGCCCGCCATGCTCCTCTGTCCATGGGATCCTCCAGGCAAGAATACTGGAATAGGTTGCCATTTCCTTCTCCAGGCGCTCTTCCTGACTCAGGGATAGAACCCACGTCTCCTGCATTGCAGGCAGATTCTTTACCACTGAGCCAACAGGGGAGCCAGTATTACAGATGGAGGATGGGCTAATAAGGCAGCTGAGAGCCATCAGGGAAATCACATGAGTTGTGTTTTCTGGATAGACCCAAAGAAAGGTTTCTAGGGTTTTGTCTTGGCAGCAGAGTGTCAGGAAAGGCAGTGGATGTGGGAGAAGGCTATACAAAGAAAATTCTAGCGGGGGCTACCTCCAGCAGTCTCAGAATCACCTGAAGGGCTTGTTAAAACAGTTTGTTGGACTCTCACCCCAGAGATTCTGATTCAGTAGATCCAGGCTTGGTCCAGGCTTGAGAGTCTGCATTCCAGAAAGTTTGCAGGCAATGCTGATGTTGCATGCTTAAACTATAGTGCTGATGCTAAAACTACAGTTTCAGGCCCACTGCCCTAGAATATCAATAACTGCTCCCACACCAGTGAATTTTAGGCGGCAGCAGCCTCTTTTCCCTACCCCTCTGCTGAGATGTTGTCTTTGCGAGCCTCTCTCAGGCACCTAGAATGCCAGGACTCTCCCTAGGCTCACTCCTGGCCAGCCAGTGGCCACTTTCTGCGGCCTGTGCTCCTCTTGCCAAGATAATGGGGCAGCCGAGAAGAGCCCAAGACTTTGAGCAGGAAGAGGGGAGGAGATGAAGAGAAACACTCAGAGCCATGCCCAGCCCCGGCCCTGGCCGGGGTCTTGTCTGCTCTGTGTGCTCAGCACAAGGATGGGAAGTGTGTCCCTCTTCTGCCTAAGCAGATTGGGAAAGATAACTGTTAGCAGAAGAAGTCGGTCTGAGGGGTCGTGCTATATAGAACTGGCACAATTTGCTCTCATGCATGAGCTCCTCTGCTCAATAGAGAGTCCAGCCTTGTCCTGACAGCTGGTCTGTGCGTCTGTGAGGGAAATCCTCTCCCCAGTGAAAGTGCCCCCGATCCACCCTCCACCCAACCCTTTGCCCCTCAGGGCACAGGAGCCCTTGAACTTCAGCCAAATAGCTGTGATGAAGAAGAATTTCTGTCTGACAACTAAGCTCGCCAGGGAGGAGGCACAGAGAGGGCCATGTGGAAAACAAGAAGCAGCAAGTATTGATCCCAGTGCTGGTGAAGCAAGGGACCCTTGACCTCATTCCAACAGTATCCAAACCTTCTCCTTAACAGTGGGAATATGTATCCTGATAGCTCAGATGGTAAAGAATCTGCCAGCAATGCAGGAGATCCGGGTTCCATCCCTGGTTCAGGAAAATCTCCTGGAGGAGGAATTGGCCACCCACTCCAGCGTTCTTTCCTGGGGGAATTCCACAAACAGAGAAACCTGGTGACTGAGCAACTAGTATACGCGTTTATCAAGAGCTTCCTGAACGCCAAACACTGAACTCAGTTTTACGCACGTTGCTTTATTTGATCACTGCAACTCTTTTTCAGTGGATATGGGTTCTCATTTTTCATAAGAAAAACTGAGGCGGAGACACGGAAGTCACTGACACAAGCTTAGGCCGTGTGCTAGGGGCAACACCGACACAGTCTCATTCCAAACCTTGGCATCATGGCTAGTCAGTCTCCTACAAGATCGAGGCCCCATCCCAAGGCCTGCTCTGCGGGGTGGGGGCTGGGAGGCCAGACTCCCATGGCCTGCTGTCTCCTCGAGCAGATCTGCACGTGGTAGCATCCCATGGGGCCTGTGCCTTATGCATCTTTGTGCTCCCAGCACAGCGCCAGGCAGAATGACAGCTGAGCAAAAAGTATGACGGCTGAATCACTTTGCTGTACACCTGACACTAACACAACATTGTAAATCAAGTATAATATAAATTTTTTTTAATTTCTTAAAACCTATAAGGGCAGAGAATCAGAAAAAATAGATTTATATGTATGTATGACTGAATCACTTTGCTGTACACCTAAAACCAACACAACTGTGTAAATCAACTATATTCCAATACAAAATTTTAAAAGCTTTTTAAAAATCTGTAAGGAAAAATAATCTTCAAAAAATTTATTTATATGTATGTATGGAATCATTTTGCTATACATCTAAAACCAAACACAACCACACAAATCAACTACATCCCAATATAAAATACAAAAGTGTTTTAAAAATCTATAAGGGAAAATAATTTGCCAAAAAAAACAGATTTATATGTATGTATGACTATGACTGAATCACTTTGCTGTATACCTGAAACTAACACAACATTGTAAACCAACTATATTAAAATTTTTTAAAAATTGAAATTAAAAAAAATTTTGTAATGGAAAGGAAGGGCAAATTTGTACATCGGATGCTGTGTGGGATCTCGTCTCTTGGTGATATTGTCGTTTTAAAGACATGCAAGAGAACAAACCATATGTGGACAAATAATCAAGAGACAAAAATTACATTTCCCAACAATTTCTGCCCTCGCCTGCTCTGATTCAGCCCCTTGGGCCTGTTGCTGTGGTTGACAGCCTTCCCTCAATACCCCACGGCTCCATTCCTTCAAAGCAGACCTTCTTTATAGTCTGCTCAAACCTTAGGTTTTCAGTAAGCTCTGTGTCAGTGCTACCTCCCCTCCCTCTGACTCTCCCAATCCCCCGACCCTGTCATATTTTTTTTCATATTTGGTAGCACTTATCAGCTTCTAATCTACTAAGTGATTCCCTGGCTTTTGTATGAATCTCTGAACATTGTCCACTAACTCAGAGCCAGGCCTAAGACACTCAGGAAAGGGACCCAATTTACCCACAAGGTCTGGTCCTAGGTTTCTTAGAGGCTCATTCCCCCTCACACCTTAGCAGCTGGAAGGGAATAGATGTGTGCGTATATTCGTTTCTCAGTCATGTTCAACTCTTTGAGACTTCATGGCCTGTAGTCCATTCCACTGTAGTCTGTGGAATTCTCCAGGCAAGAATACTGGAGCAGGTAGCCATTCCCTTCTCGGGGGAAATCATCTCAGACCAGAGATCGAATTTGAGTCTCCTGCACTGCAGATGGATTCTTTACCATCTGAGCCACCGGGGCAGCCCAGAGGGGAGGAGATACGTGTCCCCCAGTTGCAGTCACTGGGATTGACTGAGGATGATCCCCTCTGGCCCATGTAACCACTTGCCCTTCCACTCATGCCCAAGCTCACCTGCTTCTCCCTAAAGAACCCTCTGCTTATATGAGACACGGAGGCACCAGAGCCATGGACAGTGCCTGAACCTCAGAGCTGCAACAAAACATCAGTGTCATTTCCACACCAAGCCTGCGTTTCCTCATCTATAAAACGAAGGCAGCTGGAGTCAGTGATCTCTTCTGGTCTTTCCCAGTTCTGACACTTCGTGCAGGAAGAGGGGGAGTGTTGGACCTTGATCAAGGTACAGTTTGAAACAAACCAACTCAGGTCCCAGGAGTGCAGGACACAGCCATACTCGGAGTAAGAATAGATCACAGCAAACATGACCAACAGCATTGCATGGGCTAGATAAGCAGCCGCTATCATTATAAAAGGTTCTCTTTACCAAACAAAAAGGCACTTATTATCCTATTTCACAAATGAGAAAACTGAGACTCAGAGAGGCCAAATAAACTGCCCACAAACGAGAAGCAGAAGAGCCACAGTCAGGTCTCCTGACTAACAAAACCCCATAATCTTTGCACACGTGTAACTGCTTCACTGTTTCCAAAATGCACCCTGGTAGAAAAATGCCACCATTGAATTATTTAAAATGTTAATAATCTATTCTAAATAATTATGGAATATTAAAAAAATGGAATTTGCATTTGAATGTGGTTACGTGTCATGTTTTAAAGATTTATTTACATCCAATGAGATAATAGGGCCATCATGAGAAAATATCCCTCTGAAAGACCTGAGAAGCTGACTCTGATTCCTTTAGGATTAGGCCGCCCATCTCTCAGCAACAGCTAAAATGAGTCTCTCTCCCCACGTCTTTCAAAACATTCCTCAAGAGGTTTGGGATTAAGTGTTTATATTTTCAAGGACTTTGCAGCTGCCAACAAATATATTTTAATCAATTGGGCACTATTAGTAGAGTGTCTTCAGTGTCAACAGAATAAATAAGCAAAGAAAGTGCTCAATTAGAAAACTGGATTCCTCCAAATCAGAGAGACTGACTGGTTCAGAGCAATGTGGACATTCTCTGTTTTTCCAGACACAAACACGTGCTCTACTATCATCTCTCACACAATGATATCAGGAGATGGGGCCACCCCAGCACATAGCCAAACTGGGCTGGGATGCCTTGAGTGAGTGAAGTTCATTTTGAAAGTTCTGGGATGTCTCAGGGAAAACACAAGCGTCAGGAATCAACAGTTACTGAATGGTCTCAAAAGAAAGAATGATTGGGCTTCTTTCCCTCTCTGCTCTATCTTCTTGCCTTACTGATATTGGGAACAACCATGACTGGCTGCTTTCAGCAGAGGGATTCCCTGGAGGGCATCATCTCAATCACTGTGGACCCTTAGACCTAGAAGTTGGAAAGAAATCAGAATTCTAGAGAAAATAAGGCTGTGGGCTAGTGAACATTTTAATAAAAAGAGAAGTTGAGACCCACAACCTTGGTACTCTCCTCATTCAAACTGCCACCAACAAAATGGAATATGCTGGAGAAGGAAATGGAAATCCATTTCAATATTCTTGCCTAGAAATCCCATGGACAGAGGAGCCTGGAGGGCTACAGTTCATGGGGTCGCAATGAGTTGAACACAACTTAGAAACTAAGCACCATCAAACTAAGAATACCTACTGCAGTGGTCTGTTGTGAGATTAAAAATAAAGTATACCTAGGACTTGAAAAATAAAATGCAATATGCCCATTACACCAGGAAAGGAAATGAGGCGTGTGGCTGAGGCAGGTGCCCTTTTTCCCCTGGCTTAATCTCAAAGTTGCCTTCGATTTAGTAATCACACGTTGCAGATTTCTTAATTCCAGTTTCAACTATTTTGCTCTATTTTTCCACAAGTAAGTCTGTAGAATAAAATGCCCCAATTTTTGTTTTGGAAAATGTGGTCACAACAACAATTTTACCATTATACCAGTGCAATAGTGGAAAGGTAGCAGGCTCAGAGAGGCACAGAACATGCACTCAAGCCCTCCATGCCAGCTTCCCAAGCATCATTCCTCGTTCAGTCATACTCGTGTTTCATCCAACATTTTCTTGGTGGACAAAACTATCAAACTCTCATTTCACAGATGGAGGCACTAAAGTCTAAAACTCTCACTGACATTTCTTCAGCTTTCTTCCCCTTGATTCTTCAGCTTCTCAAAAGTATTTATAATTATGAGTGAAACAAAGCAGGAAACGTCATTACCTTGAGAAATGGTGCCAGAATTCTTTGGAGTACTAAGACTCCTTTCCAGTGAGGGAGACCGCCCTGCTGAAAGTTATGAGACACAAGAACAAACCACCAATGGAAGATGAAATATCATCCTTTAAAGGGATCAAGTTTACTCTTTCTGGAGTGGCTTTGGCCCCATCTGACTCGGTGACCTCTGACTGTCCCTACATCCCTAAGATTCTCTAAGCCCACGATAAGGTGCTGGGAAAATACGCCCAGGGCTTATGTCCTCTGGAGAGAAATCAAAGATCTCCTGTTGTGGAGGGCCAGTCTGCTGCTAAAAGAAACTTTTGGAGGCTGCAGAAGCCCCAGCTAAGCTTTCCCACGTCAGCTTTTCCCCACTCTCCTCCCCTCAATGCCTAACGCAGCTCTCCCATTCTCTCTCGCCTATTGTTTTCCAAACATCCCTCCTTTCATAAAAGCTGTCTGTCTGGGAGCTTAAAACATTGCTGGACAGTAAAACCTACCCATCAGGGCCAATCCAGTCATATCTGCTCAGTCGTGCAGCACAGTAGGGGCGGGGTAGAGAAGTGGGAGGTGGGCTTTTAGGCGCCAAAGGAAAGAGGCCAAAGTTGCCATTTTACCGCTGAGCGCCAAGAGACGAAGAGAACACGTATCTCTCCAGGAGACCTTACTCCTATTGGCAAGTTTTCCCTGGGTGATATTAGCTTGAAGGCTTCCCAACCCCTCCCATCCCCCACTTCTTTCCCAGCCTAATCTAAGGGCTATGTCTGGAATTCTCCAAAAGGAGAAAGGTTGCCACTAATGTTCAGTCTTGGATTAGGATGGCTGGATTTTGAGTTCAATTCCAAAAACCTTGGAATTGGCCTAAGAGTTGGTAGAGGTTTGGAAGGGAAAGAAATGCGAGAATGGAGGGACAAGGTGGGGTGGTGGCAGAGATGTCCAAATTCTAACTACAACTTGATTTTCTAAGGCCTTTATTTTATCAGAATGAATTAACATGCCCCCAGGTAGCCCAAGGGATCTAAACCATGTATTTGAGGTTATGAAAGTTTTCTGTACTTTTTCACTCAAACTCTGCCATAGAAGTAGCAGTGATATTAGTATCTGTTGAGTGCCGAGGGGGGTAGGAGAGTCTTCATGCTCAGCATTTTCGATGTTGGAGTATTTACTGGAGCACAGGAACGGGTTTGTTAAGCACCACTAAGGTCATCCTGGGGGCAGGTTCTGAGAGCTGGTGGTTAAAGGGGCTGCTCGAGAAACGTGGCAGCACATTTACACTGCCTTACCCACCGGAGTGGTGCTTGCTTGCTTGCTCAGTTGCTCAGTCCTGTCCGACTCTGCAACCTCGTGGACTATAGCCCGCCAGGCTCCTATGTCCATGGAATTTTCTAGGCAGGAATACTGCAGTGGCTTTCCATTTCCTACTCCAGTGGTAAGTGGCCTCTAATCCTTTTATGGAACTAGTTAACACGGATGTATATGTGTTGTTCTGTCTCTTCAAAGCCAGAAGAAGGCTATGCTGTCCTGAAAATCACCCTGGGCTTGAAGTCGAAAACCACGGCTCATGTCCCGGCTCTGCCTTCACTAGCTGAGCTCCCTTGGGAGACTTAACTTAACCTCTCACTTCATCTCCCATCCTGGTAAATGGGGCTGATAATGCCAGGTTCCCTGGTTCTCAACCATCCATCTGTAGACCTGTCAGCTCTGGTCCAAGATGAATTATTCAGCTGCCTGTGACTAAAATGTGACAATGATGTAGTAAAACAATGGAGTAAACTGTTCACCAAGTTAAATGTGTTTGATTTCAAGGCCTGTCTTTTATTCCAAAATTATGTCCTATCTAGGTTTGCAGTATTAAAATTCCCCTTTTTTGAGATGATGGTGAAAAAGACTGCAGTCATAGTAATTTTTAAAGTTTTTGGCAAAATAAGGAGCCAGTAGCAATATGTTGGAATCAGTACCCTATTTTGTTGTTATTGTACTAGTCTTTGAAATCCAAGTCTGATGACCACTGGCCTTAGTTCACAGGTTGTTATGAAAACTGAAATAAGATATGCTAAAATGTATCAGTTATAAATAGATAAGGGCCACCCAAACATAAGGTATTATTTTAATCATGACCTAAAACCATAATCCTCTGGTGGGGTGTCATGGTGGATAGCTTGAGGGTGGAGGTTCGAACTCTGTCAGTTTATTTTCCACCTGTAATAGATTTTAACAAGCAAAATAAATGAGAGAGTTGCCTCCTTGAAGAAAAGGGAAATCCTTTGCTTTAGATTTTGCCATTCCAATGAAACAGTTTGCCCAGATTTACTCTTATCTGACTTCCTTTAATTATAAATTTTCCCTTTTAGAAGTCAAGAACCCAGGGCACCTTTCCTAAACACTTCTAAATCTTTTCTCCTTAATGGTATTGTTGGCCTGTTTCAATAGCATGGAATTGGAGAGATTTTGTCCTCAATTATAGTTTCTCTTTTTCATTATTACAAGAAATTCTGTAACATAGACATTTAAAAGGAAAGAAAACCAGTCAAACAATCCTAGCATTGCAGGGTGAGGTGTGGAAGGACACAGCTCTGTCTGGTTTTAGTTTGGAATGGGGTAGTCAGGAGGGTCTTTATGTATAATGAATGTGTGTTGTGATACATGTCAAGAATTATTGGCCTTACAGCTTATATCTTTAATTTTATACAAAACAATACCTCAAAACAACTAGTTCTGGATCCATTAGTTTACCATTTCTTTGCAAGTTTTCAATCTCCCCACTGCTAGCCACAGCAAAAATGACTGAAGTTCCTCAGGAATTGGAGCTCCCTGTAGTTAAGACTAGTATTACATGCACTCAGGGATTGAGAATTTCAGATTTCAAATGATTACCATTGATCCTATCCACTGGTATCTATGGAGCTCCCACTCTGTAAGGTCTTTGTTCTGTGTCACGATGGTTCGTAAAGGATAAAGACAAAATGGTCCCTGTCCTCCAAGAGCTTTTGCTTCTAAAAGGGGGAAACAAGACTAGTAGACATACAGTCCTGAGAGGTGGTGCTCACCACACACATTCATGTGGGTACATGAGTGAAAAACATACAAAATTTCAAAGGGACCAATATGGTACAATACAAATAAGCTTGTAAACTGAGTTGATTTATCAGTGGGGATAAGACATTAGCAACATGACATTTAGAGTTCATTAAGGCCAGACTTGATCTCCCAGGAGTAAATTAATAAATTATTGTTTTGACATGAATTTTAGATTGAACTAGTTGATTAAAAAATATTGGATTTTCCTGGCTCTGTCACCAGTAGGATTTATGTATAGACTGTTTACATGATTGTTTCCCACCTTCTTCCAGAAGGCAATAGGAATGGCTGCCACTCTTCATAGGGAAAAAAGTAAATTTGATTGCCATCTGAGGAGTGTTAAAGGCAGTAGTATCACTAGATGCATGTGACTGGGATTGTGAACAGCTAGTTTTGAGTCAAGAACCCTTGCTGCTGCTGCTCCTGCTGCTGCTAAGTCGTTTCAGTCATATCTGACTCTGTGCGACCCCATAGACGGCAGCCCACCAGGCTCCCCGTCCCTGGGGATTCTCCAGGCAAGAACACTGGAGTGGGTTGCCATTTCCTGCTCCAGTGCATGAAAGTGAAAAGTGAAACTGAAGTCGCTCAGTCGTGTCTGACTCTTCGCGATCCCATGGACTGGAGCCTACCCGGCTCCTCCGTCCATGGGAGATTACAGGCAAGAGTACTGGAGTGGGGTGCCATTGCCTTCTCCAAACTCTCTCTACTCTTCACCAAAAAAATAGATAGCTGAGAGCCTAGGTCGGTCACTGTTCACCCCTGCCATCAGTATCTGCCACCAATTCTGTCTGGCCAGGCTCCAAACTACAGGTTGAAAGAAAGCTTTCAGATGTAATTTTGTTTACCCTCTCCTAAAGATGACAATCCCACTTAACTTAAGATACCACATTCCATCACTCATCCAAATGTTTAGCAAATATCACTGTCATTAAATGCGATGGGCATATCCTCTGGCCCCGTGGACTTCTGACCCTGTGATGTAGGGCTCGGCTAGAGAAGCCCAGACCAGCATCTCTAGCATGGGCTCTTGCCCTGATCTGAGGGCAGTGATGAGTAAACCCCACAACTCTAAAGATGTTCAAGCTGGAGGAACATAGCCAAGGTGGAGGTTTTGACCAGTCTTTCAGAAATTACCAGCTTGCACCACAGGTTTGCACTGGACAAATGACCCAGTTTGCACACATCACCCCCATCAGTTCAATCCCATATCCATTAGTCATCACCATTGCTAGGGGCATTGTATACTATCGTGTTTAATGGTATTTTTTCTGACAGATGAAATTTTAGCTCTATTAAAGCGGCCACATGTTACAGACCCTAGACCCTTTTACTCTGCGGGACAGTAAAACCATCTTAATGGATTTTCCTCACCCTGTGACATGATTTCTTCTCAAAGCACTCTCCCCATTCTTTGGATTTAAAAGAGTGATAATAAATAAATATAAATATATATGTACATATATATATATATATCACTCTCAATTTGAAAAGCTATTAAGAAAGGTTTCCAGATTTCAACCTAGAGAAGAGAAAACATAAATGAACAGCACAGGAGTCATAGAACTGTACAGCTCCAATCACAGGCAATGAGTCCCAAAGGGGTGGCAAAAAGAACCTAACAGAAAGAACTGCTGCTAGCTATCTGATCTTGGACAATTTATTTAAACTCTCAGAGCCTCAGTTTTCTCATGTGATAGAATCAAATTAGTTAAGCATTTATCAAGCTTTCATTATGTGCTCGGCTCTGTAACATGCATTGAGTAGGTCCTGAAGTATCAAATTGAATGAAAAAAGGTCATGTTAAAGGTCGGCAACAAAGTAGATATTCAAAAAATATGTTTCCTTCCACTTCCCTTTCAACATATGATCATTGTATACCCCAACACAGTCACAAGTAAGGTGACTACAGGCAATTTCATACATAGGAAAAATTTTGGCAGGGGGAGGGCAGACACCAATGGGTTAGAATATTTCTTCAGCATTACGCCTCATAAACCTCAGTTCATCTTGTGGTCTTGACTTAAATCCATGAAACCATGAGTTTCTATTTATGATCAACAATGATTTCTTGTTTGATATGTAGTTCAAGGCTTATACAGACGCTGCCTCATTTATCCTTTCAGGCAGCTTGTGAAGTGAATGAGAACCCATTTTACAGATGAGAAAGTCAATGAAAGCAGATTCTTTTATGCCTCTTTTGTTCCCTAGTACTAGTACTAGTCTACACTGAGGAAACACTCAAAAGATACTGCTTACCCACCGACCGTTTCAGCCACCCACGAGGGGAAGGTACCCCAAGAGTTAGTAAAAAAAAAAAAGATGGATTGCACTGTGGCCGCTCAGCTTTGCCTTCTCCTTCCTGTAGGTAGATGAATCATGGGAGACTGGAGTTTCCTGGGGAACATCTTGGAGGAGGTGAATGAGCACTCCACGGTCATCGGCCGCGTATGGCTCACGGTGCTTTTCATCTTTCGGATCCTCATCCTCGGTACTGCTGCAGAGTTCGTGTGGGGGATGAGCAGTCCGACTTCGTGTGCAACACCCAGCAGCCAGGTTGCGAGAATGTCTGCTACGATGAGGCCTTCCCCATCTCCCATATCCGTCTCTGGGTCCTGCAGATCATCTTCGTCTCCACGCCGTCGCTGGTGTACGTGGGGCACGCGGTGCACCACGTTCGCATGGAGGAGAAGCGCAAGGAGCGCGAGGCGGAGGAGCTGAGCCAGCAGTCACCAGGCAACGGCGGCGAGAGGGCGCCCCTAGCGGCGGACCAGGGCAGCGTCAAGAAGAGCAGCAGCAGCAGCAAGGGCACCAAGAAGTTCCGGCTGGAGGGGACCCTGCTGAGGACCTACGTCTGCCACATCATCTTCAAGACCCTGTTTGAGGTGGGCTTCATCGTGGGCCACTACTTCCTGTACGGCTTCCGGATCCTGCCTCTCTACCGCTGCAGCCGGTGGCCCTGCCCCAACGTGGTGGACTGCTTCGTGTCACGACCCACAGAGAAAACCATCTTCATCCTCTTCATGCTGTGCGTGGCCTCCGTGTCCCTCTTCCTCAATATTCTGGAGATGAGCCACCTGGGCCTGAAGAAAATCCGATCCGCTTTCAAGAGGCCGGTGGAGCAGCCACTGGGGGAGATTCCTGAGAAGTCCCTCCACTCCATTGCCGTCTCCTCCATCCAGAAGGCCAAGGGCTACCAGCTCCTCGAAGAAGAGAAAATCGTGTCCCATTATTTCCCTTTGACGGAGGTGGGGATGGTAGAGGCCAGTCCGCTTTCTGTCAAGCCTTTCAGTCAGTTCGAGGAGAAGGTGGGCCCGGGGCCCCTGGGAGACTTGTCCAGGGCCTACCAGGAGACCCTGCCATCCTACGCTCAGGTGGGCGCCCAGGAGGGGGTCGAGGAGGGGCAGCCCGTAGAGGCGGCCGCAGAACCAGAGGTGGGCGAGAAGAGTCAGGAGGCAGAGAGAGTGAGCACAGAAGGCCAAGAGATCCTGGCCGTGCTGGAAGCGGAGAAAGTGGAGCCCCCGAAGTGGAGAAGGAGGTTGAGAAAGAAGAGCCGCCGCCTGAGAAGGTATCAAAGCAAGAGCTGACGCCTGAGAAGACGCCTTCGCTATGTGCGGAGCTGCCAGGGGATGACACCAGACCCCTGAGCAGGCTGAGCAAAGCCAGCAGCCGGGCCAGGTCAGATGATCTCACCGTGTGAAGCGGTGCCAAAGAGAGAAAGAAAACGCCTGAGCTAACACAAGGCAAGATGAAACCTAAAGTGGCCTACACGATTTGAGTCTTCTCTCCCTCCCTCACGCCCACCCTGGTTGGACCGGCCAGTGATGGAACCGTGCATGCAGTACAACCAGGAAACTGCCTTTCCCGTGTACAAAGGCTACCCAGATAAACCCATTGTCCCATCAAAATTCCCAGTCTCGTGACTGCCCCGGCCCTCTCCACAGCCACGGGCAATTCTGCTTTCATCCTCATTTCCCCATAGAAAGCCTTTCAATCAGAACTGATTGCCTCAGAGCTTTTACCAGCCTTGTGGCAACTTTACAAACTCGGCTGAACTTTATCAACTCAGCACTTCCCTAGCAGACACCATGTGGCATATATCAGCGGTCCCAACTTTAACTGCCTACAGGATGCAGGCGGTTTAATTGGTGAAGTGCTTTAAATTGGGGAAGTGCACCTGTTCTAATGCCATGCGAAGGCTGGGGCTGTGAAATTTGGAGAGCAGAGGGCAGCTTCTCAGTTTCAGGCAGCGATTACCAGACAGTGTTACCTGGCCATCTGATTTTTCAAGAAAAGCCAGAAATTCAAATGTTTAGGTGAAGTTTTCCACATTTTTAATGTTGCCAACTAAATTTTAAATATGCCATGTGAGCCTTCCCCCAAAAATGTGCAAGCCAAATTTAACCTGTGGGGTACCAATTTGCAAGTTCAGCTTATACTTGTAAACCCAGCTTTCCTATGGAATTGGTCATATTATTTATGGTCTCAACTCATTTCTGTGGCTTCCAAACCTCATTTTACCATTTTGGAGTGTTTAGTTTAAATCATCAGACCAGGAGATGTCCAGAGTTCTCACTGGCCTTTCTTTTGGGTCACTGTAGCCCTGGGTTCTGATGCAATTACATCCCTTATATTAGTGGGAATTCTGCACTGGGCACCATCAGAAAAGGAAAACAAGACCCCATACCCTCTCCCTGAACTGCTGCTGCTACTGCTGCTAAGTTGCTTCAGTCGTGTCCGAATCTGTGCAACCCCATAGACAGCAGCCCACCAGGATCCCCTGTCCATGGGGTTCTCCAGGCAAGAACATGAGCAGGTTGCCATTTCCTTCTCCGATGCATGAAAGTAAAAAGTGAAAGTGAAGTCGTTCAGTCATGTCCAACTCTTAGCGACCCCATGGACCACAGCCTACCAGGCTCCTCCATCCATGGGATTTTCCAGGCAAGGGTACTGGAGTGGAGTGCCATTGCTTTCTCCGTCCCTGAACTGAAAAGGTTTTAAAAATCCTGGTTGCAGTTTTCTTCCCTAAAGCAGAAAAAGGTCCCTTTCCTTCCTGTCCTCTTATAGCTGCAATACTCAGCCTGAAATCTACACCTCCTTTTATCAGGGACTGGGAACAAACCTAGCTCTGAGCTAGACGATACCTCCTACTGGCTTGTCTTGAGGAGAATCAGCCCTCAGGCCTTGCTCAGGCACAAAATGTATACCAAAAGAGTCATCAGAGGGCCACCAGGGAGAGCCTCTTACAAACTGGGAACACAAACAGCCAGGGTCCCTGTCGAGTCCCAGGTCAGACTTCATCCCTGGAAGGGACCTAGAGGCTGAAGGAAAGATCTTCTACCATTTGTGCCCTCAACCAACACTCCACATATCTAGAGGCCAATTAGAGGAAATCCTCAGGTATAACTACATATTTCTCACATACAGTAATTTTAACTAGATTCAACCAGTTCCCAAAGCAGAGGGAGAAATTGATAACCAAGATGGTTCATCTAAACCAAAGCTATGCTTCATGGGTTGCAGTGCCAAGGCTAAGGTAGGAGGGATAGAAACCAAGTTGACATCACAGGGAACTGGACAGGAGAACCCCAGAGACCCAGAAAAACTGCCTTCATTGAATCCCCCCACCCAGCACCATCCCCCAAAAGCCAAATCCTTTGTGCTGACCTCTGGTTACCACCTTCCTTTTAAGATATTCATTCTAGATATGCCCTCCAGACCAAAGCCTCCTCAAAAACTATTCCTCCCCTGTGACAGTATTCCCACTCCTTGGTGCTCCATCCTAAAGCAAAATGGTCTAAAAGTTAAATTCATTCTAAGACATGATTTTTTTTTATAATTACTCCAGGGAAATTTCACATTTTAAAAGAGAAAGCCTAAAATGTATTTTGCCTAGGTTAACTCAAAGTGACAAACTTTCAGTGAAGCACTGTATCAGGCAGTGGACAGTTGAACAGGTGTATTTATCTTGTGGACCTGTGGCTTTCTGGCTACTACCTGAATCTTCCTTCCTTTTTCATCATCGCTATTCCAAACAGAACTCCTGGATGGTGAAAGAAATAAAATCCTCGCCTGAGAACTGGACATCATCACACTCCCCTGCCCCCAATGGCTGCACTATTGCTCCTACAGTTTTGCTCCTGAAGACCCATTTTAAGAAGATGTAAACTCAGAGCCCGAGAATAGCTCGATCACTACCAGAGTAAAGTATCTATCTCAACTAGGACCTAATCCAAAAATGAAAAAAATTTCAACCTCTTCTAAGTGAAAAGTGCTGGTGCTCTTTGGGACCAGCAGCAGATGTATAGGTGAAGGCTGCTGGTCTCCTTGTCTTGCTTGTTCAGTCGCTCGGTAGTGTTTGACTCTTTGTGACCCCATGGACTGCAGCACGCCAGGCTTCCCTGTCCTTCACCATCTCCCAGAGCTTGCTCAAACTCATGTCCATTGAGTCAGTGATTCCTTCCAACCATCTCGTCCTCTGTCATCCCCTTCTCCTCCTGCCTTCAATCTCTCCCAGCATCAGGGTCTTTTCTTCTTGTCTTTGCTGAGGCCTAAGTGTGTGTGTGTGTGTATTTCCTTGAGTAAAGTGACATCCTGCTTCAGAGTCTATACCTACCCCACCATCATGGAAGTTGCCATTGTCCCTCTCAGGTCCCAAAAGCGAGGAAGCCTATTTCGGAAGAAACAGACCCAGGCATCAAGGGACCACGAATTTTTTTTTTTTCTCTCTCTGCCACTTAAGAGTTGTGTTATTGTCGTCTCTTAACCTCTCTGTAACTAAGTTTTCTGTCTGCAAACTAAAGATAGCATTTGCCACCAACCTACCCTCCAGGGGTATCAGAAGGATTAATGAGTTGGCTGCCAACTCTAGCCCCTTCTGAGTGGTGCCTAACTGATTCCTCAAACAGCAGGGAGACTGAGAAGAAGGGCAGGTGGGTAGCTTCTATCTGACCATCCTGACCTGCCTTACAGTTTTCTGGTGACAGCTTTTCAGTGTGGACTGGACACTCTGGAGACGTTTTCTTGGAGAAGACTCAAAACAGAATCTTGACCCCGTATGTTTGGTAGGAACCTATCTGACCTTGAGACGTAGCTGGGGACAAAAGAGTAATTACTTTCTACCTGGGGAAAGTGTTCCTTCACGCTCCACACAACTCTGTCAGGTTCCATTCCCAGGCAGCAGTGTGTCTGTGGGAGGCCCTTACCCAGTACATCTGGATCCCTCAGCATCTATTCTGAGGCAAATAATTATGACTGACTCAGGATTATCACCATCCCTGGGCTCCATTAAGGCCAAGCTTTCAATTCCAATCCTGGTCCTGCCTTTGTTAGACTAAATCTTTATGATACGTGGAACTATCAGTAAAAAGAAGCATTATAGCAGGCCATCAAAGGTGCAGCTCTCTCCAGAAGCAAAGTACTAACTGCCTAATAGCAGTTATAACATCTTCATTAGGAGAGATCTGTGACTAGGAAGGATAGAGTTCTTCAAAGCTCAGTGAGAAAGTTTCAAGCTTGGCTCTAGTAATCCCTGGGTCTCATATTTAGGTCATCGTACAAAGGCCTGTCTGCTTTTCATCATGATTTGGTTACTTGGCACCCACGTGAAGCATGCAACACAGAGTTGGACAAATATTCCTGAAGGTCAGTGCAGCCTGGGAATCAGATTTTCCCACAAGGAACACTGAAGATCAAATCAGAAGTGTGGGCTGTACCTCTCTGACTCTGGGAACCCCAAGATGTCATTTACCTGCTCCATATGACAATTTTCCTTAGGTAAATTGTGGGTAATGAGTTCTGCCCCTCCTCCACAGGATAGATCCAGTGAATTGATATGCAAAAAATACAAGGAGCATACTAGAAGAAATAAGTGGGGTTTTTTAATTCACTTATTGGGAAATGAAAGGGGGAAGGTCTCATCCAAATCTGTCATAAGCCTTTATTCTAAAATGTTGACTGAAGAAATAACAGTCACCACTTTCAAATGCTTCACAGATTGTAAACAAAGCAACTGGTTAAAATTGAGCCAATGAGTAAAAATGAAAGAAGAAAATGAGGGTGATGGGAGGAGGTCAATTTTTCTATAGTTTTTAATTCCTGAGAATTATAGTGCAAAAACATCTTGATCATGCATGAGATTCATTGCTGAAAGTGGTGCTGAAGGATTCAGCTCACTAGGGCCGCTGCAGGAGAGATGTACCAGCCCTGGGGCAGTCTTACTCCAGGCGGAAGGAAGTTCACGGAATCAAAAGAGCTGCATATAGCAGCTCTTAGTCCAAGCGTGAGGAAGGCCTGGGGGTAAGACTTGTGTGGACAGCTGCATTTCCTGAGTTCCTAAGGAGGGTCCCTGAGGCAGCTTGGATACCACTCAGACAGCACCTCCCACCCACCTCCAACTCCTTCTGGCTCCTTCTCCAACCTTGAGTTACCCCCACCATGTGTATTGTGTGCAGATGATCACACAATCCAAAGTAGCAAAGTGTAGATGAAAAACATTTGCCTGGTTGGATGGAAACTCTTCTAAGCATAAATACAATGTGTAAAGAGAAATAAGTATGTACCTAGAAGTGATAGTGAAATAGACAGGGAGACTGTCCCTTCTTGTAATTATTATAACTAAACATGTAATTGGGGGAGAAAGGAGAAAAAGGACGCAAATTTCTAGGTTCGACAGTTAAATCACAGGAAAGATTTTTATTAAAGATAAGTTATCTCCACCATCCTAGACACTGCTGCTCCCAAAGTCTGAAGAGAGTGGTACTCAAGACCACCAAGGAGGGAACAGTGGGCTACATTGCAAATCTCCAGCCAAGGTATTCTAAAAGTTCTCCAGAACAAAGGATATTCTGGAAGAATTCATAAAGTCACCTGGAGAGAAAAGTAGATGGCTTCATTGCCTTTTTCTGCAAAATTTCCATCTATGAAACAGGATTAGTAAAGACTCAGCTAAGAAACATAATCAAAACAAACTTCCTGGGGAAAATCTCTGGCAAAGGCATTACTGAGATTGTGTCCTGAATTCTCCAACCTTCCACATCTTTATGTCAGAGCTAATAGTCACATGTTAGACTGTTACAAAACAATAAACCTAACTTGACTTTTCACTGTCTTTGTGTTTTCTTTTGCCCTGTCAGCCACCTACCCTGTCAACAGACTTCCCAGTATCTGGTGTTCTTCCTTTGAACTTAAAGGGTTGAAGAACAAGAGCACAAGGGAAAAGGGAGGGAGGCAGTGGTAAGATTGTAAATGTGTAACAACCAGCTCTTTCCAGGGTAAAGAGGCCCAGGTTTGTAGTGTTTGTCAATTTCCTTGGTGTAAATTCTTCCACCATCTCCAATTTCAACTCACCAACATAATACCACTGAACATAGAGATGACATGTACAATAGCACATTATAAATATTTCTATCATACAATAGATATAAATAATATCAAGAGCATAAATAATAGCAAAATAATTAAGAAGTATGTTGAGTATTATCTTTATATCATTTTTAAATTTATGTAGTTTAATTGTCAATAGGGAGGCCTGGCATGCTGCGATTCATGGAGTCGCAGAGTCAGACACGGCTGAGCAATTGAACTGAACTGAACTGAATGACTGTACTTAGAACTGGCTCACAAAATTCCAAGAAATTTAGCAAATAACTCTTACAAGCCAGTACAATTAGCTCCAGCACACCGCTAGGTGGAATGGAGGAGAATCTGATTCAGAAGGAACATGAACACTCTCTTTATTAGCTGAAGTTTGGTCAGTCTGTCCCCTCCCCTTATTCTACACAAATCTCAGGAAAAATCAAAGTATACTTCTTTGGCCATTTTAGAAGAGACAAAAGAATAGGATTTGTTCACGCTTATGTCACTGAGAACTGTAGAAAGAAGTAAAGTTAAGTTATTTATTACAGATAAAAATACATCAAATAAAATTAGCCAAAATATTCTGCCTGAGATTTATTATGTCACTTCTCTGCCTAAAATGCTTCAGTGACTCAGTTGCTTACCCCAGATTCTAAATTCCTTAACATGACTTACAAAGCCTTTGTAAGTGACTACAACCCACTTAGAAAAGACTTCTGTATTTACTTGCCCAGAATCTATTCTCCCTTCTGCTCTAATATCATCTCTATTGGGATTTATGCTTCCTCAACTGGATATAATCTTGGTGGGATTCTTAGTAACATTGTTTTTTTCTTCTGTTTACAGCTCAGAGTTTTATTCAGCAAACAAAGGATAGTACACACTTGAGGTGGTATGCTTCCTCAATTGGGTATAATCTTGGTGGGATTTTTAGTAACATTGTTTTTTCTTCTGTTTACAGCTCAAGAGTTTTATTCAGCAAACAAAGGATAGTACACCTTTGAGGCGGAGGGCAGGTGACCCCAAAGGAGAGCCCTCAATCCATCATGGGTCAAGTTTTGTTTGTTTGAACTCAAGTGGGCCAATCATACACTCTCTCCCTGGAATGTGAAACTTGAGTGTAGTAACAGAGACTGAAACGTAGTTGGGATTCATTTATCTTGACAGAACCCCTTGAAGAGATTCACAATTAGTTCCTGCTTACCTAGATTTCTAGCAAATGCTTAGTTCCTCTTTTACAGATCATGGTTCATCAACCTTTCTTCAGTTTGCTAAGCTACTCCAGAGTTCCTTTTTTTCTAATTTAATGTTGCCAAAATTATTCCTGTTTCTAGCCTCATTTCCCACAACCATCCACACATGCATATGCCTGTTTTACAGAGCCATTGGCTTGTCCCCAGTATGGACAAGCCTAACATTTAGTGATGAAAGGATTTCATAATATTTTAGGACTCTGCCCTGTCCAGCCTTTTTTCTATAATCAGCTCCTTCTCATCCTTTAAGATTCAACTCCGTTGTCTCCTTCTTTATGAAATTTCACAAAATTCCTTATATAAAGTAAGTTGCTCCCTCTATTTGATCCCTTAATATTTGTGTACACTTGATCATAGCACTTATCAAAAGTGACTTCAAAAAGAGACTTCATATCATCGCTCCAAATCTTTGTTGTGATGGGACAGACCGAGGAGAATACACTTGCCTGACAATATTATTATATAATCTCTGAATATTCAGTACTTAGCACAGTGACTGGAACATAGTAATGTCTGGAGAATGAATGACTACTACTCCCAGGGCAGAAAAGAGATAATTGGCTAAGTATGCCCCGAGCACCAGAGCAGGCTGACACTATAAGGAGTATATCTGAGGAAGAGCTTCCCTGAAGGTCCCAGGAATTCCAGGTTTAAGGCACTGGGCTTGTTTTATCATAATTACAGGAAAAAGAGAAATTTTCGGATGAATTGCTGGCTGTCATCACCCAAAGCAGCCTCGGAAGCCATACGTCGACAATGGCAGTCAGTCTTCAAATGACTATAGACTAGAGGATCACTGCCACCACCACCAACACCTCTTTCAATTCCCATGAATTGGACTTTTGTATTTCACATGAAACAAAAATAAACTTATGTTGTATTAATTCTCTGAGATCTCAAGATTTATCTGTTATCGGGCCTAGCAGTATCATTATAGAAACTGAGGTTAGATGTAGCTATAACAAAACCCTAAGATATGTGGCTTTAGCTTGACAGTTGAACAGTGAGTGGTAAAGAAATGAAAATCAAAGGTTACAATGACTGAGGGCTTCCTTGGCAGCCCCGTGGTTAAAAGTCCGAGCTCCCAGTGCATGGGGCCTGGGTTTGATCCCTGGTCAGGGAACCAGATCTTACATGCTGCACCCATATACCACAACTAAGACCTGCACATGCAAACCAATAAATAAATAACTTAAAAAAAAAAAGGTTACAAAGACAGAGTCTCAGACTATGCCATGCAAATATTTAGTAAAAAAAATGTAGTCTGTGATGAGTCATATATTAGTTGTCTATTGCTTTGTAACCTATCACTCCAAAACTTCACGGCTTGAAACAGCAATGTGCATGTGTGCCAGCTAAGTTGCTTCAGTTGTGTCCAACTCTTTGCACCCCCGTGGACTATAGCCCATCCGGCCCCTCTGTCTATGGGATTTTCCAGGCAAGAGTGCTGGAATGGTTTGCCATGCCCTTCTTCAGGGGGATTTTCCCAATCAAGGATCAAATCCATGTCTCTTACATCTCCTGCATTGGCAGGTGGGTTCTTTACCACTAGTGCCACCACTAGCCCCTGAAACAATAATATGTATTATCTCTTATAGCTTCTGAGGGTCAGGAACTCTGGAGCAGCTTGGGGTCTCTCATAGGGTTGCAGTCAGATATTGACAAAGTCTGCAGTCATCTGAGGCTTGACTGAAGAGGTAAGATCCACCCATTCACATGGTTATGTGACCAGAAGGTTGGTGCTGGCAAGTTAGTATCTCTCACTTGGGTCTGCTTGAGTGACCTCATGAACCAGTGGCTGGTTTCCCCTAGAACAAGTGAATCAAGAGATCAAGGCAGATGCTTCAATGTCTTTATGACCTAGGTTTGGAAATCACAGACCATCACATTCATTGCATTTTTAGTCACATTCTCTCAGATTGCTCCATCTACTGTGCAGAGAATAAACTAGAGAGGAGCAAGATTTGAGGTAAAGATGCCACTTGATTCAGAACTACCTCTGACTCATCTGAACCAATCAAAGCCCTGGACAAGGCATCCTAAGTGCACACTAGGTCAACACCAGGGTCAATACATCCAAAATGAGTCTGCTGCTGCTGCTGCTAAGTTGCTTCAGTCGTGTCCGACTCTGTGCATCCCCAGAGATGGCAGCCCACGAGGCTCCCCCATCCCTGGGATTCTCCAGGCAAGAACACTGGAGTAGGTTGCCATTTCCTTCTCCAATGCATGAAAGTGAAAAGAGAAAGTGAGGTGGCTCAGTCATGTCCAACTCCTAGCGACTCCATGGACTGCAGCCTACCAGGCTCCTCCGTCCTTGGGATTTTCCAGGCAAGAGTACTGGAGTGGGTTGCCATTGCCTTCTCCAAAATGAGGCTAGATAAGAAGAAACAACTAACGCACATAGCCAAGAAGGTTTGGAAGAGTGGTGACCAACTCATAAAGAAGTTCAGTCATGTGGATGTTTATCTAGTATGAAGATTTTTGGAGACATTCTAAAATCAAAAGCAGGGGGTAGCAGTTCCTTTGGTCACCCACATCAGTCCTTGACCTGGACACAGGTGTTAACAGTAGGGAGAATTTTGAATTGTTGCTGTTTTTCAGTCACTCAGTCATGTCTAACTCTTTGTGACCCCATGGACTGCTGCACACCAGGCTTCCCTGTCCTTAATCATCTCCTAGAGCTTACTCAAACTCATGTCCATTGAGTTGGTGATGCCATCCAATCATCTCGTCCTCTGTCATCCCCTTCTCCTCCTGCCTTCAATCTTTCCCATCATCAGGGTCTTTTCCAGTGAGTCAGCTCTTTGCATCAGATGGTGAAAGTATTGGAGCTTCAACATCAGTCCTTTCAGTGAATACTCAGGGTTGACTTCCTTTAGGATTGACTGGTTTGATCTCCTTGCAGTCCAAGGGACTCTCGAGAGTCTTCCCCAACACCACAGTTCGAAACCATCAATTCTTTGGCACTCAGCCTTCTTTATGTCCAATTCTCACATCCATACCTGACTACTGGAAAACCATAGCTTTGACTAGATGAACCTCTGTTAGCAAAGTAATGTCTCTTTTTCATATGCTGTCAAGGTTTGTCATAGAATTTTGAATGGTGTCTTTCAAAGCTTTACACAGCCCTGGGGCCAGTGGGATTGTATACCTTTTTCTGCTGCCAGCTTCACTGAGACCCTGATCCCCACCATGCATTCCAGTAAGCCACTAAGGTAAACTGTTGGCCTTGATAGGCTAACACAGCATTCTGCACTATCACACAGCCTTGATAGGTGAGAGTCTAACTCATCATCTGCTTACACAGATGCTTCTTCTTCCCCGATAGATGTAGCCAGGGACACAAAGTTCTCTGGCTAAGACTCTCCCTTAGTATGGATGTCTCCACTGCTCCCTGGCCTTCTGGATTGGGGACAGGACATCTGAGAGGTGTTTGGGCTGCTTAGTATGAGTAGAATTCAAGTCTAAGAAAGAAAGGTACATTTTCGTGTGTGTAATAAATCTGAGTCTCAGTTATTCAGACTGCAGTAGCCTAAACACTCTGGTCCAAGTTGCAAGAATTGACTTCCAGGTATTGACTGTAGCCTTGAATGCAGCCAGTTTCACATTGGGTGATGGCTGGGGCCAGCTTCAGTATGAGATTATAGGCAATCCATGGACTAGGTAGAGGCCTGGTGGGAAAGGATAAGCCCCACAGCAGTGCATTAAGCCTTCACGAAAATGAGTATTGACTGGATAAATTAGTGATTCTGTCTACATTTGAGCAATTCCAACATGGGTGGGGCGACTACTTCCTAAAATAACTCATCTTCAGACTCAAAGAATTATTCCTTGTTTTGAATTAAATCTATCTTCATTTAACTCCCAGTCCTTTGTCCTACAAATATCTTTTGAGGCCATATCAATTCTATCCATTCTTTCAGATGACAACTGTCAATGTTCCTGAGCCTTCTTTCTTCATTTCCTTTCATCTGTCCTTATCTGGTGACTCACCTCTGAGCATGCTCCAATACATCTATTTGCCTCTCAAAAGAGTGGTAAAAGAATCAGAAATTTACTTGATTAGCTATATGTGCTAAAACCTGCATTTATATTCTTCCCTCTTTATGCCATTGTTTGTGGACCCAAGCTAAGTTGTGACATGTAGAACACAATGCCTGATTTGTGGTATAATCCATTATTAACTCCTCCATTATAAGGACTTCCCTGGTGGCTCAGATGGTAAACTGCTTACAATGTAGGAGACCCGGGTTCTATCCCTGAGTCGGGAAGATCCCCTGGAGAAGGAAATGGCACCCCACTCCAATGTTCTTGCCTGGAAAATCCCATGGATGCAGGAGCCTGGTAGGCTACAGTCCATGGGGTCGCAGAGTCAGACACGACTGAGCAACTTCACTTTCACCATTATAAAAGAGAATTAAAATAAGTTGTTATCTCAGGCCTCACCTCCATTAGCCTCAGAAGTGGAAATGCTATCCTGTATTACATCTGCTTTCGAACTTTCAGACCTCGTTGCTGTACTTTGCTCCTTTTAGCCAGGGACCCTCTAATTAGGCCCCGCCCCCAGAACGTCCCCTGGCCGCGCCCCCCGCTCAACTCCTCAGCGTCCCTCCCACCCGTAGCCCGAGGCGGGAAGCGCTGGACGTAGCTGCTGATTGGTTGGCTGGGGCGCAGCTTGATGGCGTCGGGCTGGCGAACCCAGGCCCCCGGGCGACTGCCGCCTGTTTGAGAGGGTCTGTGATCTAGCGTGCTGTGGCTTCGGGGAAAGTGGAGCCACGAGCCCTCTTTACTCTTCGCCATGAGTTTCCTGATCGACTCCAGCATCATGATTACTTCCCAGGTGAGCCACCGCGTCCCGCCTCAAGACTCCTCAACCTCTCTGCCGAGTCGTCTTCTCCAGGCCTCGGTGATGCGGGCTGGCCCGGAGTCTCGCCCTTCTCGCCTGCGGCTAGCGCCTGCCTCACCCGTGCTCAGACTCCCAGAGGGTGTGGGATTTGTTGCGTCCGGCTCCCTGCTCCCTCGCTGTCAGGACGAGTCCCGCGGCCGCCCGCGCCCCACTCATACGCCATTCCTCCTCCCATCCTACCCCACCTCCCAGTTTCCTTTCCATCTGGGGAGAGGTCAGGTGGCCTTAGGGCTCAGAGCCGGTGCCGCGAGAAGGGAGCTGTCCCCAAAGCGCCCCCGAAGCTCTGGGCTACGCGGCTGATCCATGGATTAGGGAAGAGTGTGGTTCCGGGTGCAGAGTGTGCGACTCGCCAATCCAGCTGGCTCCTGGGGACACGTGAGGGCTTTGTTGGTTAGCTGTCAAATTCTGAATCCGGATGCGGAGGAATTTGTCGCCGTCACTTCAGAGATCTAAATATCCGTTTTCGTTTGTTAATACCTCCAACGTGTATCCTCTGTTTGCGGCCACGCTTTCGGATCTTTTTCTGACCCTCTTTCCTTCCAGATTAGCCATCATCATTCATTCGTACAGTCAACAAACACGTTTATGGAGCATTATATAAAGTTCTGAGGCTACACAGCTAAATAAGACACTTAATTGTCCCTGCTCTATCGAAACTTCGTCTAGTGAGCTTTTTGTTTTTACTATGTAAATTTTTAGTTACTCTTTTATTTTTTCCACAGCATTTATCATAGCACTGACATCATTTATGTATTCATTTATTTATGATTTTTTTTTTGAGAGCCTATCTTTTTAATAGCTCTATCCTCCCTCCAGGTGCAGGCGCTCAAGAAGTATTTATTGGCCAACTTTTAAAATTTGTAGAAGCTCAGACTACCTAATTACTGATACCCCTCCTACCTCATTTCTCCACTAACTTAAGGTATTTTTCTTTAATTTCTCTTTTTTTCAAGTGGCACATGACAGAAACAGTTCCTTCTAGGCGTTTAAAGTAAACTAAATCTTAGGGTGTTGTGTTTTTTTTTTCCTGTGTTTGTATTACTTTATCCTAATGCTTCTGTCTTTGGAGTGGAGCATTGTCCCTGTTTCTTAAAAAGTTTTATTGAAATACTTTAGAGAGTATGAAACAAGTAACATTGCGATAACAATTTTTAATTTTTAAATTTACCAACTTTTATAAGTTTACATATTGCTTTTATTGGCTACATAATGTTCAAATATACCCTGGTGGCTCAGAGGTTAAAGCGTCTGCCTGCAATGCGGGGAGACCCGGGTTCGATCCCTGGGTCAGGAAGATCTCCTGGAGAAGGAAATGGCAACCCACTCCAGTACTCTTGCCTGGAGAATGCCATGGAGGGAGGAGCCTGGTAGGCTACAGTCCATGGGGTTGCAAAGAGTTGGACACGATTGAGCGACAAACTACTAACTATCAATGTACAAAAATCTGGGCATGTAATTCTCTTGCTTTTCTAACTTTTCTAAGGCTTCCTGTTTGCCCTTTATGACAACTCGGGGTTATTTTTAGCCCGAGTATCAACTCAGGAAAAATGACAATATTTAAGTAGCATTTTTTTTCATTTAGAATAAAAATAAGAATGTCATTGAGGAAATTGGCATTGCTTTGTAACCTTTAAGATTTATAGCATCGATATAATTGATAAGCCAAGAAAATGGCTTTCTGATCTTATGTGCCATATAATATTTTAACTTTCACACATGCATTAACATGCAGTATTTAATTTAATTCTCAAAGCTGCTCTTTACAAAGGAGGAACTAAGACCCAAAGAATCCTTTGTGTGGTATGTTCCCTGTCCAAATATTTATGTGGCTACTTCATCATCATTTAGATATCAGTAAAAATGTCACTTCAGGGAGGCTTCTCCTGACTCCCTACTCCTAGTCAAGGTTAACATCCATTCCAGCCACCTTCTGTCTCATATCCTTGTTTTAGTTTCTTCTTCATATCTGTCACTACTGTTTGTTTGTGTTTGTTAGAGGTGAACTCCATGAGTTCCAGGATACTCTCTGTCTTGTTTCTGCTGTGTTTCCCAGCATCTAGATCAGTTTCTGGCACATAGTAGAGGTCTTTTTGTTGTTGTTGCGTTTTTAAATTGTGTCTGACTCTTTGCAACCCCATGGACTGTAACTCACCAGGCTCCTCTGTCCGTGGGTTTTCCCAGTCAAGAATACTGGAGTGGGTTATCATTTTCTTCTCCAGGGGATCTTCCCAATCCAGGGATGGAACCCGTGTCTCCTGCATTGCAGGTAGATTCTTTACCACTGAGCCACCCGAGAAGCCCTATAGTAGAAGCCTAATAAATATTTAATAAAAAGCACCTTTCTGGAGAGGTGTGATTGCCTTAGAAACATCTTCCCTCGTTTTTCATGTTGTATATGAACTGAAAGATTTATTTGAAAGGAAATCTGAAATCAAAGATCTTATATTGTAGCTGGTTCACCCCAGGCAACATCTTGGTATAGAGATTGTTCATCATTTCACAGGATAAAGTTCACATCCTTAATTGGCTTATGTGGTCTCTTATGAGCCTCCGCTCTTAACCTCTTCAGCCTTGGCCTTCACCATTTCTCACTTCAGTTTATACAGTAGCCTTACTGAACTTTGTTTAGTTCCTTAACCTGGTCATGCTGTCACGCCTCCAGGTTTCTGCCAGTCTGTTCTCTTTCTGGACCTTTTCCCCATACTCCTTCTTTCTCCCGACTGACTCCTACTCAGTCTTTGTTTCTCAACATGGATATCCATAAAACCTCTTCCAGACTGGACTAGATATCCCTTGACATGTTTTCCTAGTACCCTTTGCCCACTTCCCTTTTAGTAGCACTATAGTAGCACTGTCACATTGTTTCATAATTCCTTGTGTGTCTCCTCCATAGGTTATAAACCTTGAGACAGTGTCCATGCTGTCTTGTTCACCCTTCTACCCTTAAGATCTGGTACATATTAGACACCAATAAATATTTGTTAAATAAAAGTATAAATAAATGATCCAAGAGAGGAGTCTTTTTCTAGTCAGTTCTTTAAATTATCCTGCTAATGGCCTTTTTTAAAATTCTGTAGCTAATTTTCAATTTAGGAGTTATCTTTTGTGAAAGCAACTGTTATCTAACCTTTGTTTTCAGCCTTCTCTACAGTTATAAGACTTATCAGTTCAAGTACACTCTAAGTCTCAAGGTCAAGACTGCACAATTTCAAAACTGTTCTCTTTTTGAATAAATGCAGTACACATTCTTATTTTATTTGCAAAATGTTTAAAATTGCTTTTCCCTTTTGCATGCTCTTTAGATCCTGTATAATCTTGCCAGAATTTGTATTAATCTTGGACTTTTGAATTTTCCTGGTATTTTTTATATTAGTTGTATAAAAGTTTTTTTAAACTTTGTCAATGTGAAAGGAAGCCACAATGAAATACAAAAGTGCATATATCTTTTCCTCTTTTTCTCCCATTTCCCACCCCGTCATCAGTTCAGTTCAGTTCAGTCGCTCAGTCGTGTCCAACTCTTTGCGACCCCATGAATCGCAGCACGCCAGGCCTCCCTGTTCATTACCATCTCTTGGAGTTCACTCAGACTCACGTCCATCGAGTCGGTGATGCCATCCAGCTATCTCATCCTCTGTCGTCCCCTTCTCCTCCTGCCCCCAATCCCTCCCAGCATCAGAGTCTTTTCCAGTGAGTCAACTCTTTGCATGAGGTGGCCAAAGTACTGGAGTTTCAGCTTTAGTATCATTCCTTCCAAAGAAACCCCAGGGGTTGATCTCCTTTAGAATGGACTGGTTGGATCTCCTTGCAGTCCAAGGGACTCTCAAGAGTCTTCTCCAACACCACAGTTCAAAAGCATCAATTCTTCAGCCCTCAGCCTTCTTCACAGTCCAACTCTCTCATCCATACATGACCACAGGAAAAACCATAGCCTTGACTAGACGGACCTTAGTCGGCAAAGTAATGTTTCTGCTTTTGAATATGCTGTCTAGGTTGGTCATAACTTTTCTTCCAAGGAGTAAGCATCTTTTAATTTCATGGCTGCAGTCACCATCTGCAGTAATTTTGGAGCCCCCCAAAAAAGTCTCTTGCTGTTTTCGCTGTTTCCACTTTTTCCCCATCTATTTGCCATGAAGTGATGGGACCAGATGCCATGATCTTCGTTTTCTGAATGTTGAGCTTTAAGCCAACTTTTTCACTCTCCTCTTTCACCTTCATCAAGAGGCTTTTTAGCTCCTCTTCACTTTCTGCCATAAGGGTGGTGTCATCTGCATATCTGAGGTTATTGATATTTCTCCCAGCAATCTTGATGCCATCTTGTGTTTCTTCCAGTCCAGTGTTTCTCATGATGTACTCTGCATATAAGTTAAATAAGCAGGGTGACAATATACAGCCTTATCAATTTCATTTGTTTTCTTGTCTAAAGTCCCATTTCAGAGTGATCTTGGTGAAATATATATTTTTTTTAATCCATCTCACCATATACACTACCCTGTAAATGCCTAACTTCAACTGCAGTCATGACTTCAGAACTCATTTAAATATGGCCTCTAAACTATGAATTTAAATGTCTCCACTGATGATGATTTAAAATAGCTAAAGGATCTCATAAGTAGTCTAGGGGTATTTTGTCCTAATCTATTCACCCTCTTCCTTTGCTACTCGGTCTGAAATCATGGATCCAAGCTCCTTCATAGTCACTTATTTCTTTGCCTGCATGTAAAGTCTACAATTGGATCACTGCTGTAGTTTGTGTACTGCTAACTCAGGAGCCAATACTTTGGTCACCTGATGCAAAGAACTGACTCACTGGAAAAGACCCTGGTGCTGGGAAAGATTGAAGGCAGGAGGAGAAGGGGATGACAGAGGATGAGATGGTTGGATGACATCACCAACTCTATGGACATGAGTTTGAGTAAGCTCTGGGAGTTGGTGATGGATAGGGAAAACTGGGGTACTGCAGTCCATGCGGTTGCAAAGAGTCGGACACGACTGAGTGACTGAACTGAACTGAATTCAGGAGCCTGAAGGCTTTCGGAGAAAATCACGTTTGTGCAGATTGCTGATGCCTTGAGTTTATGGACACCCTCAGGTCATTGATTCTTTCTTTTTCGTTGACTTTAATCAGCTCCTTGTTCCCTTCCTTTCATAATTTCTCTGAGTTTTTAATCACTCTTTTCAAAGCCCCTTTTTCAATTTCACCTTTCCTGCCCTTAGCAGATGACCTCGCCTCCTACTTGATCAACAACAGTAAGGCCAAAAGGTATGAGCTCCTTCTACATCTTAATCTAAGCAGTTGTCTATGTTTATGACCATTCCCAACTCCTTTCCTCCCATGTCAGAAGATAAGGTGCCCCTTACTCCTGTTTAAAGCCATGTTTTCCACATGTACCTTTGATTGTGGAGCAGCTTATTGTGAAGTGATTATAAACACAAGCTTTGGAGTCAGCCACACAGACTTCAGCTTGATCTTGATTCTGACACCCACTATAAATGAGTTAACTTCTGTTAAACCTCAGCTATCTCTGTAATGCTGCTGCTGCTGCTGCTGCTGCTAAGTCACTTCAGTTGTGTCCGACTTTGTGTGACCCGATAGATGGAAGCCCACGAGGCTCCCCCGTCCCTGAGATTCTCCAGGCAAGAACACTGGAGTGGGTTGCCATTTCCTTCTCCAATGCATGAAAGTGAAAAGGGAAAGTGAGGTCGCTCAGTCATGTCCGACTCCTAGCGACCCCATGGACTGCAGCCTACCAGACTCCTCTGTCCATGGGATTTTCCAGGCAAGAGTACTGGAGTGGGGGTGCCATTGCCTTCTCCTATCTGTAATGAGGACAATCGAACCTACCTTGTCAAGTTTTAATGATTTAATGTAATTGCAAGGCTAAGCACTTAAGAGTTGCCGGAATATACTAAATGGTCAGTAAAAGATAGCTGTTGATAATAATAACTCACATCCAGTGTTTCTTCTCATATTAGTTTATCTCTTTACTGCTTTCTTTCCCTTGGCCTATAAATTTTTCTCTTTACCCCACATTCTTCTTTAGGCTAACGGTCTAATGTTTTCTGTATTTCTCATTCTTGGCTGTCCCCTGAGTAATCTGTGTTTATTGTCTCTACTGTGTTACCCCCCATGCACCCCCAACTCGGTGAAGTCTAGTTCCTAGTGCAGTCACATTAAATCATGGACGGAGGAGCCTGGCATATTGGCATATTGCTCTCTTCACTCTATGTACTATTCCTGAATGACCTCATATTCTCTGACGGTTTCAACTCTCAGGTGTATCTCAGCCCTTCCTTCATAATCTTTTATGTCAACTTGGATGGCCCTCAAGCACTTAGCATATCTAAAAGTGAACCTGTCATCTTCCTGTCTCCCATCCACATTCCCAAAATTTTTTTCCTCCAGTAGTCTTTATATAAAGTGGATGGCCTCCTTCTTCGTCCTATATTCCAAACTAGTCATCCTTAATTCCTCCCTGCTGATTTTACCTTTGAAGTACTCAAATCCATTGCCTCCTCTCCAACCACTGATGTTTTAATTCAGTTCAGTTCAGTTGCTCAGTCGTGTACGACTCTTTACAACCTCATGAACTGCAGCACGCCAGGCCTCCCTGTCCACCATCAACTCCCAGAGTTTACCCAAACTCATGTCCATTGAGTCGGTGATGCCATCCATCTCATGCCAATCCATCTCATGCCCCTCTGTTGTCCCCTTCTTCTCCTGCCTTCAATCTTTCCTAACATCAGGGTCTTTTCAAATGAGTCAACTTTTCGCATCAGGTGCCCAAAATATTGGAGTTTCAGCTTCAACATCAGTCAGTCCTTCCAGTGAACACCCAGGATTGATTTCCTTTAGGATGGACTGGTTGGATCTCCTTGCAGTCCAAGGGACTCTCAAGAGTCTTCTCCAACACCACAGTTCATAAGCATCAATTCTGCACTCAGCTTTTTTCATAGTCCAACTCTCACATCCATACATGACCACTGGAAAAACCATTTTTTACTGTTTTAATTCAGGCCCTTGTTATCTCATCTGAACTGCTGCAGCAACCTCCTGTTTCTTTCTCTACAGTGTTGTTTCCTTCAGAGAGCCCCCATAGTTTCTCTGTAAAGTAAACCTGTCCATGTCTTTTTCATCCTTCAATAACTCATCATCTACAGACTATGATTCAAGCTCTTTACAGTGACCTTGGGGCTTTCTGTCATTGGTCCTCTATTCCTCCCCTCTTTGCCTCATTTTTTAACCACTTTTTCTTTGAATTTTGTCTCCCAGCAGCACCAAACCATGTGTAGTTACCAGTATATACCATGCTATTTCTCACCTCTATGCCTTTACTCATGCTCTTTCCTGTCTGCAAAAGAAGACCTGACCACCCCCACTACCTATCTTTTACCTGCCTAATTCTTTTGCAACACTTTAAGAGAGTGTTTGGTTCTTTTGTTTGTTTTAAAATATTTTAGGGACGGTGGGAACCTTTGAGTGTATGTGAATACCTTGAAGCCTCTCTCTAGAAAAACACATATAATCCTCAAACTTGCACATGATACCAGGTTTAAACTCTAAATTAAAACCTCCTTCAGCCAAGGTATTATCTTCCCCAGAAAAATCTGTCCTAACCCCATACCAGATTTGTTTAGTCTCCCTCTTTCATATTATTTAACAATATCATGTACATGTCTCTATCACTGCATGGCCCATCAGTTCAGTTCAGTTGCTCAGTCGTGTCCGACTCTTTGCGACCCCATGAATCGCAGCACGCCAGGCCTCCCTGTCCATCACCAACTCCTGGAGTTCACTCAGACTCACGTCCATCAAGTCAGTGATGCCATCCAGCCATCTCATCCTCGGTCATCCCCTTCTCCTCCTGCCTCCAATCCCTCCCAGCATCAGAGTCTTTTCCAGTGAGTCAGCTCTTCGCATGAGGTGGCCAAAGTACTGGAGTTTCAGCTTTAGCATCATTCCTTCCAAAGAACACCTGGGACTGATCTCCTTTAGAATGGACTGGTTGGATCTCCTTGCAGTCCAAGGGACTCTCAAGAGTCTTCTCCAACACCACAGTTCAAAAGCATCAATTCTTCGGCACTCAGCCTTCTTCACAGTCCAACTCTCACATCCATACATGACCACAGGAAAAACCATAGCCTTGACTAGACGGACCTTAGTTGGCAAAGTAATGTCTCTGCTTTTGAATATTCTATCTAGGTTGGTCATAACTTTTCTTCCAAGAAGTAAGCATCTTTTAATTACACTATAATTATTTAGTGTCTTTACCATTATACTATACCTCCTTGAGAGTAGTAACAATATTACTCATCTTTGTGTCCTCATCACTTAGCACAGTACATAGAAGTTGTTACCAAAGAATTGAGGTTGAATGTTCCTGAAGAACAAGCCATCTTTCACTGTGCACCATTTATCCATTCAGCAAACATTTATGGGGAGCCTGCTGTGTCCCGGGCATTGTGCTGGGTGCTGAAATACAAAGATTGGCAAGACAAACGTGACTCTTACCCTCACAGAACTTAGAGTCTTTTTAAACGGAATGTATTTAAATTAGACATTAAAAAACTGTCTGGCAAGTGCTTTGGTAAGGGAAATACAAGGTAGGATAATAGGATTATGTAAAAAGAGCAAGTTATCTGTATTTGGGAGGCCAGAGAAGGTCTTCTAGAGGTAATAATAGTTAAGATTTGTAGGATAAGTAAGAAGGGGACTGGAGAGAAGTTCCTGTCAAAGGACAACATCTGGAAAGGTCTTGGGCTTGGTATGAAAGAATGTTATGTCTAAAGAAGCACAGACAGTTCCATGTGGCTGAAAACATGAATTTGGTGGATAGGAGGGACACAGTAAGAGGAGGAAGAATCTGCTAAACCATACTGAGAGTTCACACTTGCTCCAGAAGTGAGTTGGAAGGCATAAAAGAATTTTATTCTGAAATAATGCCACTTGCAGCAACATGGATGTACCTAGAGATTAGCATACTAAGTAAATCAGAGAGAAAGACAAATATGATATCACTTATATTTGGAATCTAAAGTATGACACGAATTTACTTATGAAATAGAAACAGACTCACAGACATAGAAAACACACTTATGGCTACCAAAAGGGAAAAGGGGTGAGGGAGGGATAAATTCAGTTTTCAATTAGCAGGTGCAAACTATTATATATAAAATAAGCAACAAGTTCCTACTGCATAGCACAGTATTGGAAACTATATCCAATATCCTGTAACCATAATGGAAAGGAATATGAAAAACAATATGTGTGTGTGTATGTATGTATGTATATATATATATGTGTATATATATGTATATGTATAACTGAATACACCAGAAACACACAACCTTTTAAAGCAACTATAATTTTTAAAAAGAATTTTATTATTTGATAACATTCCTAGCCAATACAAGAAGAGGAGTTGTGTCAGAGTATGTGTATATGGAGAAGGTATTTACCAGTGAAAAACAAATGAGCTTTAGAACAGTCAACAGAACTGTCATGTGGCTACTATCTTAATTTGTGCCCAACTTAAAACATATTCTAAAACAAGGATAATTTCATAAATTGAAGAGCATTTCAACATCTGGTCCACTGTTCAGGACTTTAATAAGTAGGTGTTATATGAGTGGATGTCACCTTTAATCTCTAAAATAAGCTATTTAGTTAGGCAACCTTTTTTCATAAAATAGTCTGTAAAAGGCATTTCTCAAAAGATTATGTATTGGCATGCTGATCTTCTATCTTCTTTCTCCCCCAGATACTTTTCTTTGGATTTGGGTGGCTTTTTTTTCATGCGACAGCTGTTTAAGGACTACGAGGTGAGAAGATATCATTTTGATTATGCTAATATGATGTCAACTTATTGTTTTATACGGGAAAAGAAACATACCTCCATTAAAGAAAAAAATCACGTTTGAGAAAAACAATTATCATATTATATCACTTATATGTGAAATCTAAAAAATGATACAGATGAACTTATTTACAAGTCGACTCACAGACATAGAAAACAAACTCATGGTTACCATGGGGAAAGTGGAGGAAGGGGGAAATGGGACTTTAGGTTTATAGATATACACTGCTACATATAAAATAGGTAAGTAACAAGGGTCTACTGTAGAGCACAAGGAATTGTATTCAGTATCTTATAATAACCTGTAATGGAAAAAAATCTGAAATGTGTGTGTGTGTATGAATCATTGCTGTACACCTGAAACATTTTAAATCAGCTATACTTCAATTAAAAAACCATTTATGCTTGAACTTTCATGACCTGTGATGGTAAAAAAAAAAAATTTTAAGGTAATCATGTTCACTCCCAAGATGGGAAGCTTTTGCTAGTATAATACATAATTCTTAAATTGGAGAATATAATTAAACTTAGTTGATTTTTTTTTTTTTTTAATGCTAGTCATATATAGCCCAGAAGCCAGGATCAAGAAATATCATGGTTTAGTCATATTAGTATACACACCAATAGCAAATAGTTCTTTGGGAGAGAATTTAACTTGTAATGTCTCATAAATGTACTCATTCATTTGGGTATCTGGCATTCAGTGTTAATTATCAGTCTGACATCCTAAGTTAATTCTAAGGCTGGTCTGATTCATATCTTAGGCTTTGAATTCAGAAAGACAACAGCCTTCATTGGACATTTCCTGATTAATCTTCCTCATTTAGTAAAAGCTCAATGGTCATGGACTATCTGGGGTCATTTCTAGTATGTTCTCCATTAAACTTCCCCAGGAGTTTGAGTTGTTGTCTAAAAGAGCCCAGCATTCTAGAGATTTTCTTCTGCTCACTATTGTAAGGCCTCCTAGGAGAGGTTCTAAAGCTGTTTCAAGGTCTGTGCAGAATGTTGAAGAAACCCTTTTAGAACTAACCTGTATATCTAAATCTGTCATTTTTTTGTCAGTGTACATCAGGAATTTTAAGTGCTACTTCTGACCTTGTCACTTCATCTTCTTATGCTTTAAATTTTTCATCCACAAGAGGATGATGGTAATAGTAACCTATGAATTAGAAGTACAACCTATTTTCATCTATTCTTTTAGCTCTAGACAGGTTACTGTCATGGTCCTGTTTCCAGTAACTTGAGAATTTCTTCAAAATAAGTTTTCTGACTTGTAATCATCATCTCAATATTTCACACAAGGAAATGACTTTTAGTCTCTATTTGACTTTTAACAGGTGCGTCAGTATGTGGTACAGGTGATCTTCTCTGTAACTTTCGCATTTTCTTGCACCATGTTTGAGCTCATCATCTTTGAAATCTTAGGAGTGTTGAATAGCAGGTGAGTAAGAGTACTAATTAGGTCTCCTCTTAAAGAGACCTATGTTACTTTCTTTATGGTGGAAGATTTACTGGGATCCCGTACCTGAAAAAAAAATCCACGTGTAGTTAGTTTAGTCTCAGTGACTGTAATAATCATAGCAAATATGGGTTCCAGGAACCTAGTAACTGGCTTGACAAAGATTGTGAAATAGCAGGAAAACAAGTCTGAACATTAGTTCTGAAGTACTAATTGAGACTGGGCTGTGAGAACCTAGGTCCCAGGCTTTACTATAAGAAGTTTTATTTTTCTCAAGCTGCTCTCTGATTGAATCCCAGGAAGAGCTCTTCACATTATCCTGCTGATGGAGGAATCTCTACCTGAAAAGATCAAAATTCCTTAGAGCTAGTTAAGGGCTTCTGTGAAGACTGAACTCCAGTTCTTTCCAATCTAGTTAATATTGTTTATCTCATAGGCATGTTCAAGTCTGATTGAACTTAAGAGTGTTCTTTAAAGCATTTTTAAAAGTAACTCCTGTCCTCCTCTAAAAAACAGACCTGTTATGAACAGTCTATCCAAAATATTTCTTGCTTGTTAAACTGCAAGCTTCCTTTTTAGGGGCCAGTATTTGTGTTTAGAGTACATCAGCTATTCTGTGTAGAGTTTTGTTATACTTTTCTTAAATCACTACATGGAAAATTCTTAAGAATAAAGTGGCATTGACTCTGTAGTCAGGAATCAATGCTGAGCTAAGCTGTGTAACTCATTATATATAGATCCCTGAGTCTTGAGACTTATAAACAGATTATATTCTCAAATTCTTTCCCTATTTTGAGAATCAGAGTTGATTATTATAGTCTCTTGATGGATAAATTAAGAACTTGTAAAACAGGAATATGTTCTGACTTTGTGGTTTTTAAATTTGTTCTTTAATAATCCAAACCTTTCTTGGGTGAGCTAAATATAGATCCTATGACTATCAAGACTAGGCAAGTGTTATTTTACATGCTAATTATTAAATTTATTTAAGGGTCCAGAAATAAACCAAAGCATATACAGTCAACTGTTTGACAAGGGAGCCAAGAATACTCAATGGAGAAAAGACTTCATTATCTTTTCAGCACTAAAGAAAACATCTTCAATAAAAGATGGAGGGAAAATTATATATTCACATGTAATAGAGTGAAACTTGACCCCCATCTTATATTACTCACAAAAATTAACTGGAAATGGATTCAGTTCAGTCGCTGAGTCGTGTCTGACTCTGCAACCCCTTGGACTGCAGCATGGACTGGTTTGATCTTCTTGCAGTCCAGGGGACTCTCAAGAGTCTTCTCCAGCACCACAGTTCAAAAGCATCGATTCTTCGACACTCAGCTTTCTTTATAGTCCAACTCTTGGATCCATACATGACTACTGGAAAAACCACAGCCTTGACTTAGATGGACCTTTCTTGGCAAAGTAATGTCTCTGCTTTTTAATATGCCATCTAGGTTGGTCCTTATTCCAAGGAGTAAGCGTCTTTTAATTTCATGGCTGCAGTCACCCTCTGCAGTGATTTTGGAGCCCCCAAAAATAAAGTCTGTTTGCCATGAAGTGATGGGACCAAATGCCCGCTCTTTGTTTTCTGAATGTTGAGCTTTAAGTCAACTTTTCAGTCTCCTCTTTCACTTTCATCAGAGGCTCTTTAGTTCTCCTTCACTTTCTACCATAAAGGTGGTGTTATCTGCATATCTTAGGTTATTGCTTTTTCTCTTGGCAGTCTTGATTCCAGCTTGTGCTTCATCCAGCCCACTGTTTCTCATGATGTACTCTGCTTATAAGTTAAATAAGCAGGGTGACAATATACAGCCTTGATGTACTCCTTCCCTGTTTAGAATCAGTCTGTTGTTCCGTGTCCAGTTCTAACTGTTGCTTCCTGACCTGCATACAGATTTCTCAAGAGGCAGGTCAGGTGGTCTGATATTCCCATCTCTTTAAGAATTTTCCACAGTTCGTGGTGATCCACACAGTCAAAGATTTTGGCATAGTCAATAAAGCAGAAATAGATGTTTTTTTGGAACTCTCTTGCTCTTTTGATAATCCAACGGATTTTGGCAATTTGAACTCTGGTTCCTGTGCCTTTTCTAAATCCAGCTTGAACATCTAGAAGTTCACAGTTCACGTACTGTTGAAGCCTGGCTTAGAGAATTTTGAGCATTACTTTACTAGTGTGTGAGATGAGTACAACTGTGCGATAGTTGGAGCATTCTTAGGCATTGCCTTTCTTTGAGATTAGAATGAAAACTGACCTTTTCCAGTCCTGTGGCCACTGCTGAGTTTTCCAAATTTGCTGGCAGATTGAGTGCAGCACTTTCACAGCCTCACCTTTTAGGATTTGAAAGAGCTCAACTGGAATTCCATCACCTCCACTAGGTTTGTTTGTAGTGGTGCTTCCTAAGGCCCACTTGACTTCGCAGTCCAGGATGTCTGGCTGTAGGTGACTGATCATACCACCATGATTATCTGGGTCATGAAGATCTTTTTATACAGTTCTTCTGTGTATTCTTGCCACCTCTTCTTAATATTTTCTGCTTTTGTTAGGTCCATATCATTTCTGTCCTTTATTGAGCCCATCTTTGCATGAAATGTTCCCCTGGTATTGTTAATTTTCTTGAAGAGATCTTGAAATGGATTAAAGACTTAAATGTAAAACTTGAAACCATGAAGCTCTTAGAAGAAAATATAGCAGAAAAACTCCTTGAAAATATTTTTTGGAAATCACACCTAACACACAAACAGCAACATCAAAAACAAACAGGTGGAACTATAGCAAACTAAAAGCTTCTGCACAGCAAAATGAACCATCAGCAAAATGAAAAGAACACCTATAGAAGGGAAAAAACATTTGCAAATCATGTATCTGATATGGAGTTAATATCCAAAGCATATAAAGAACTTGTAACTCAATAGTGAAAAAACAAATAATCCAATTTTAAAACAAGCAAAGGACCTGAATAGACATTTTCCAAAGATTTATCAGGCCAACGGGTACATGAAAAAATGCTCCACATTACTAGTCATTAGAGAGATGACACCTCATGTCTGTTAGAGTGGCTATCATCAGAAAGACAAAAGATAACAAATAGCGGTCTTATAGAGAAAAGGGAACCTTTGTGCACTGTTGCTGGGATTGTAAATTGATACAGCTGCTATGGAAAACAGTGTGGAGGCTCCTCAAAAAAATAAAAATAGAACTACCATATGACCCAGCAATTCCACCTCTGAAAGTATGTCCAAAGAAAACGAAAACGCTAACTAGAAACATCTCATGTTCATTGCAGCATTATTTACAGTAGTCAAGACATGAAAAAACCTCAGAGTCCGTGGGAGCGATGAATGGATAAAGTATGAAATGTATATACAATGATGAATGATGAAATCCTTCCATTTGTGACAACATGGATGGACCTTGAAGGCATTATGCTAAGTGAAACATCAGACAGAGAAAGATAAATACTGTATGGTTCCACTTATATATGGAACCTAAAAGCAAAAACAAAATTAAGAACACCAAACTCTTAGAAAAAGAGAACAGATTAGTGGTTGCTAGAGGGAGTTTGGTCCAGTACCCTTGCCTGGAAAATCCCATGGACGGAGGAGCCTGGTAGTCTGTAGTCCATGGGGTTGCTAGGAGTGGGACATGACTGAGCAACTTCACTTTCACTTTTCACTTTCATGCATTGGAGAAGGAAATGGCAACCCACTTCAGTGTTCTTGCCCGGAGAATCCCAGGGACGGGGGAGCCTGGTGGGCTGCCGTCTCTGGGGTCGCACAGAGTCGGATATGACTGAAGTGCAGCAGCAGAAGGAGTTTGGAGGAGGGGGAATTGAAGGAAGGTGGCTAATTTGCTGTGTGATAGATATGTGGGAAAGTTAAGAGTAAATCCTAAGAGTTCTCATCATGAGAGTTTGAGCGTTGTTTTTTTTTTTTTTTAATGTATCTAACTGAGAGAATGATGTTAACTAAAACTTTTGTAATCATTTCACAATATATGTAAATCAAACCATCGTTGTGGACGCCTAAAGCTTATTTAGTGGTCTGTGTCAGTTCTCAATAAAACTAGAAAAAAATTTTTTATTATCACAACTTGAAAGTTTTACTGCTATTTAACCAGAGGTCAGCAACCATTCCTGTAAGGAGCCAAAGAGGAAATATTTTAGGCTCTGTGGACCACACTATTTCTATTGTAACTACTCAACCTTGCTATTGCAGAGCCAAAGCAGCCAGAGGCTATATGTAATCAAATGAGTGTGCCTGTGTTCCAGTAAAACTTCATTTATAAAAACAGGTGACTGACCATGAGTAATGTCTAGGTAGTTTAGAAAGGACTTTGACTCAGTCTAAAACCAAAATTATTGTTTTTGGTAGCTGATGTGCCCCAACTTTTGACTCATTTATTGTTAATAATCCCATATACTAAGATATGTCACTCAGTTACTTGGATTTATATTCCTCAAATAGTTTATCTTAAAGATTATGAAAGTAGCATTGCTAAATCTAGTTCTTCTGTAGTTCCTTTTTGGGGATTGGGTAGGCTTCAGTTATACCTGTTTTTTCATACTAACAGTTGGTCCTACAGTGTAACAGAATTATGGATTGTGATCACATATTATTAACTGTGCATTGACTATTCAGAATAGTTTTCAAAGGAAAATCTTTGACCTGAACAAGAGTATTCTTTTGGCTCATTTCTAAGCAGAAGTGCTGTAGCCTCCTATTCAAATACGTAATCTTGTTGGTATCCTTAATTTTCTCAAGAGACTGTCACTTTACCCTCAGCTCAAATTGTAGTTTAAATATATGGTTTGCTTTTAATGGGCAATATGGATTACACTTGTCATTTCAAACCCACTGCCTCCGAGTATCTTTTAGAAACTTAGTTGAAATACTGAGTACAGTTGCCTGGAGGATGTGCATGTTGTTTCTCTAAATGCTCAAAAGTGGGTAATCCAGATGAGCAAAAGCTGTCAGTTTATGGTATTGACTCTCTGTAGGATAGTCTTTACTAAATAGCTCTGTGTTTTATGATTCCTGCCATATCCACTAAGGAGTAAAAAGTAAGAAATAACCCACTGAATCTCACTGATGTTTCTCTTGAAAGGATGGTGTGAAGAACATTGTTAATTGCCCTTATATTTTCTTCTTTAAGAAATCTTTGGAGAAATTTCAATATGATCATGGTAATAATTCAGTTATAATTAGTAATAATTATGCTTCCCTTATAATTTGTTTTTCTTACATACACTATGATGTATCAAACTGATTGAATTTTCTGTTTTACATTGACCATTAGAAAATGTAAAGCTAAATTTATGACCCACCTGTAGCAAGTTTCTAGAACTCTAAGGTGTGAATTTTCATAATAACCATCAGGCCTAGCCTGATATTCTACCTATATTTTGCCATTGTTTTTCCTTCCTTTCATATTACCTTATAGTTTTTTTCATCATCTTGTATTTAATATATACTCATAAGCCATTTACCCACTCCAGTGTTCTTGCCTGGAGAATCCAGGGACAGGGGAGCCTGGTGGGCTGCCGTCTATGGGGTCGCACAGAGTCGGACACGACTGAAGTGACTTAGCAGCAGCAGCAGCAGCATAAGCCATTTAACTACTTAACCTTCTTTGAAACCAGGCCTAGTTTTAAGTAAGTTTAAAATCAATAAATACAAAGGACACCATCAAGAAAGTTTACAGATATCCCAGACATGGGAGAAAATTTTTGTAAACCATAAATCTGATATAGGACTTCTATCTCGAATATGTAAAGAACTCTAACAACTCAATGATAAAAAAACAAATAACAGTCAAAATTTAGACAAAGAAAAAAAAAATGGACAAAGGATCTGAGTAGGCATTTCTCCAAATAAGATATGCAAATGGTGGAAAAGCTAAAAAGTGGAACAACTCAAATGTCCACCAACTAATGAATGGATAAACAAAATGTGGTATATCCATACAATGGTATGAATATTCAGTTCAGTTCAGTCTAGTCTCTCAGTCATGTCCAACTCTTTGCGACCCAGTGAATCGCACCACACCAGGCCTCCCTGTCCATCACCAACTCCCAGAGTTCACTCAGACTCAAGTCCGTCGGGTTGATGATGTCATCCAGCCATCTCATTCTCTGTTGTCCCCTTTTCCTCCTGCCCCTAATCCCTCCCAGCATCAGAGTCTTTTCCAATGAGTCAGCTCTTCACATGAGGTGGCCAAAGTACTGGAGTTTCAGCTTTAGCATCATTCCTTTCAAAGAACACCCGGGACTGATCTCCTTTAGAATGAACTGGTTGGATCTCCTTGCAGTCCAAGGGACTCTCAAGAGTCTTCTCCAACATCACAGTTCAAAAGCATCAATTCTTCGGCACTCAGCCTTCTTCACAGTCCAACTCTCACATCCATACATGACCACAGGAAAAACCATAGCCTTGATTGCTGCTGCTGCTGCTGCTGCTAAGTCACTTCAGTCGTATCCAACTCCGTGTGACCTCACAGATGGCAGCCCATTGGGCTCTGCCATCCCTGGGATTCTCCAGGCAAGAACACTTGAGTGGGTTGCCATTTCCTTCTCCAGTGCATGAAAGTGAAAAGTGAAAGTGAAGTCGCTCAGTTGCATCTGACTCAGTGACCCCATGGACTGCAGCCTACCAGGCTCCTCCGTCCATGAGAGTTTCCAGGCAAGAGTACTGGAGTGGGATGCCATTGCCTTCTCTGTAGCCTTGACTAGACGGACCTTTGTTGGCAAAGTAATGTCTCTGCTTTTCAATATGCCATCTAGGTTGGTCATAACTTTTCTTCCAAGGATTAAGTGTCTTTTAATTTCATGGCTGCAGTCACCATCTGCAGTGATTTGGGACCCCCAAAATAAAGTCTGACACTGTTTCCACTGTTTCCCCATCTGTTTCCCATGAAGTGGGACCAGATGTGGTATGAATATTATTTAGCCCATAAAAAGGAGTGAAACATAGGTACATGCTGCACATGGATGAACCTTGAAAACTTAATGCTAAGTTAAAGAAGTCAATCACAAAAGATCATATATTACATGATTCCATGTACATGAAATGTACAGAATGTGCAAGTCCATAGAGACAAGAGTGTATTGGCACTTTCCTAGGATTGGTGGTGTTGGTGGTGGTTTAGTTGCTAAGTTGTGTCTGATTCTTGCAACCCCCTGGCAGGAGTCCAGCTAGGCTCCTCTGTCCATGGGATTCTCCAGGCAAGAATACTGGAGTGGGTTGCCATTTCCTTCTCCAGGGTATCCTCCTGACCCAGGAATGGAACCCAGGTTTCCTGCATTGCAGGCAGATTCTTTACTGACTGAGCTACACAGAAAGCTCCTCTTCCTAGGACTGGGGAGGTTGAAAGGAAAGGGGAGTGATTGCTAATGGGTACTGAGTTTCATTGTGGACTGATGAAAATGTTCTAAAATTGATTGTAGTAATGGTTGCACAATGTGAATATACTGAAAACCCTTATATTGTACACTTTAAATATGTGAATTATGTCTCAGGAAATTGTTATAAAAGTCCTAAAAATCAATAAATAAAATAATTTATAAGCAGTAGTGAAAGTAATCATGCAGATCAGATGTTTAGTTACACTGAGGTTACAGAAGAAGTATTTATATGTCTTTATAATGCATATTATTAACATTTATTTTCTTTTAACTCATTGAAATATGACTCCCAGTGTTAAGTGAAACAATAGTCATCTACCAGTAATAATATATATTGATATATGTTATTATATATTGCCTATGAATATAACCAGAGCATTAACAGTCTCAATTAAAAAATGAAATTCTTAGGAGGTTACAGTGGCCATATATACCTTTCAGAACTTTATAATAAATTTTTTAATCTCTATAAATGAGTAGATAGTAACAGCCTAGTTGACTAATGAGATGAAATATATTCAGTATTGAGTTCAAAGAGCAAGAGAGCCTTTGGAAGACTAAAGAGAGTGAAACAGCTGCCCTTTTCCCCTCCTAGTGATAATTCTTTGACATTTGTTTCAGCTCCCGTTATTTTCACTGGAAAATGAATCTGTGTGTAATTTTGTTGATCCTGGTTTTCATGGTGCCTTTTTACATTGGCTATTTTATTGTGAGCAACATCCAACTATGTGAGTATTTTACCCTCATATCAGCACATGATTAAGATGAGTGTTCTTAGGGATTGAGGCTGCAGAGAGCTTCATTTCTATATTACTTTCAGTAGCTACTGTTATTTGGGGGCACCTCATACACAGCATCTTTAAAAGGTTAGCACAAAATAAATATCAAATGAATGATTAGGTTATTTGTCCTGCCACAACTTTATTTCTCTTTCTACTAGAATGTCTTTCATTTTTCCAGTTCAGGGTACTATTTGTACTTTTTGATTTGTACTGGGGATTGTTATTAGTACTTTATCAGAAAATGACTTTTCCCCCTCTTCAACTGTCATTTTAAAAGACTTCTTCATTCTTAAAAAAAAAAGACTCCTCTAATTCAACTAGATTTCTCTTAAGAAATGGTAAGAAGTTTAGAAAACAATTTCTAAAACTTATGTTGTTCCATCATTCATTTACCAACTGAGCAAGGCAGCCAAATATTAATTAGGATGATCCTGTAAGCTTATGTAAAGAAAACTGTTTTATATATACTTATTTCACCTTGTCTCCTCTTTCTTAGTACATAAACAGCGACTGCTTTTTTCCTGTCTCTTATGGTTGACCTTTATGTATTTCTTCTGGAAACTAGGAGATCCATTTCCCATTCTCAGCCCCAAACATGGTGAGTGTATGTGGTGGGGAGAGGAAAAGGGTTGTTTATTATTTTCTACTTTGAAAAAAATCAATTTTTATAAACTACTTATTATGGGAAACACAGCAAGTTATTTCTCTAAAAAAAATGTCTGGTTTTGAACTGAATTTTTCTTTGATCCTAGGAGATATCAGATGCTGGTTTGGGAACAGACTTCTGTCATTTTAGAGCAGGAGTTTTGACTTTAGGTTAGTGAATGAACTTTAAGGGAATAATGGATTGAGAAAGGTTTCCTTAACTTTATCCCCATGGTATTTTATGCAGAATGATGGGAGTGTATATGTATATTTGGAAGTGAAGTATCCATAAGCTCTTATGAGATTCCCAAAGTGGTCTGTGACCCAGAAGGTAAATGGTCAGTGCTCAAGTGATAATGAAGATCATCTCTAGGGAGTGTATGTATTCTGAGAAAGAGCAATGACATAAAACTCTATTAGTAGATGAAAAGCTTTTTAGGAGTTAGTGTCTCTCCACACAAAAAGTTCATTTTAAATACAACAACCGGTCGTGGACAGAGCCCTGCTTTCTATACTCATCAATGGGCAAAATCCCTCAACAAGCAAGTTCTTCTAGAACTACTTCAGAAATAAATACTCCTCCAGAATATTATATATATATATATATATATATATATATGTATGTATGTTAGATTAGAGCACCTACCTGTAATGGATCTACTGGGACTTTCATATACTGAAGCTTTTTTTTTTTTTTTAATACATATCTTTTCATTTTACTGTCCTGCTGTACCTATCGGAGAAGGCAATGGCAACCCACTCCAGTACTCTTGCCTGGAAAGTCCCATGGACAGAGGAGCCTGGTGGGCTGCAGTCCATGGGGTCGGTAAAGAGTCTGACATGACTGAGTGACTTCACTTTCACTTTTCACTTTGATGCATTGGAGAAGGAAATGGCAGCCCACTCTAGTGTTCTTGCCTGGATCATCCCAGGGACCGGGGAGCCTGGTGGGCAGCTGTCAATGGGGTCACACAGTCGGACACGACTGAAGCGACTTAGCAGCAACAGCAGCTGTACCTGTCATGGTTCTTATAGCAGAAAACAGATTCTACTCTGTTTAAAGCAGGAAGTGGTTTATTACAGTGTATTGGGAGTTTTCAGAAATTCTGGTAAAGCAGGGTATGAAACTTGAGTGCTGCATAGTAAAGAGAAACACCCAACCACATAGTACTAAATTAGGAGGAAAAAGAAAACCATAGAAGTTGTCACCTGCCACTTAGGACCTATGATCGGGGACCAGACATTAGAAATGGCTCCAGCTGCTCCAGTTCCCAAATGCTGTCATCACTCCCACATTATTCACGTCTGTGTTTGAGGCCTTACATGGGCAAGTGAATGTGAGGCAACCCAGGTGACATTCAGAATCTTAGCTTCAAAAAAATCTGGGAAAGAGCTTTTGGCTTTCCAGATTCTATAGGAAAAGAAGTCATGCTAGAAAGACACTGAAATGAGTGGTGCCTAAGCCAGAGTCTTGAATCTGCCATACCTCCCGTGTGTCCTTTCATGTCTAGTCATTGCCTAGAGCAGGGATCTGGGGGAGAAAAGTTTTAAGACTCTTCTCCAGGAGTGTCAGAGGAAATGTGCAGTTTTTAAAAGCATGTGCAATGTCCTAAATAACTGTGTGTATTTTTTTAATAAAAATAGTTATTTTTAAATTTCACATAACATCAAAAAGTCCCCAAAAGTTAAGAAACATCAGCATACCAAAATCCTTCATATTCTTATCGTGTCATACAAGACTTCCCGCATCCTGACTGTTCTCTTTCTCTATCTGTCCTCCAGTCCCGCCAAATTACTTAAAGTTTCTAGAACTGTTCTATCAGCCTGGATAGTCCTTCACCTCTGTTCTGCCTGGAAAATACCTATTTATTCTTTCAGTATTCAACTCTTGTCACTTCCTCTAAGAAGACTTTCCTGGCCGTCATTAGGAGATGTCAGTTTCTCCTGCCTCAATGTACTTGTATCACCTTTAAAACTTGTGATTACTTGTTTCCTTATCCAACTTCCTCATTAACCTGTGAGCTTCCCGAGGTCAGAGACTATGTCTTATTTATCATTATATCCTTAGTGCCTGTCATGGAACCTAGCACATATTAAGTGTTTAATACATATCTATTGAATTAGTGAGTGAAAAGAAAATCTGTTCTCCAAGGTGGTAGATGAGTTCAAGAATCTAACACTCTGGGTAGGAACTTAAGATTTGCTAATGTGATCAGCATGCCCATGTCATTGTATGGAAAAATTTGGAGTAGAGAGGCCCTGATGGTATACTTCTCATATAAACTGTTTCAAATGAATGCCCAGAGAGAGCTTTGTCTGTGATACTAGAAATGAGGGACACTAGTGGTAAGAGGACCCCAGGGCTGCTAACAGTGATAGTGCTTGCTCAAGTGTAGTTCAGAGGTGTGACGGATGCCTTTTTCCAGCCTTCTGGAGAGCAGTCAACTCACGTGACCGGTGCAGCCAGACAGTACCTAAGAGGAGATAAAGACTATCACATCTATTGTAACTTCGTCCATCCCTTTTAAAAATTCTGTGGGGATATCCTGAAGAATACACCCAGAAGAAGAGTTAAGGAATAGTTTCAGTGTTAGTCTTTCCTTTGTGCTCCAGTAAATAAGCATTTTGGTTTTATTTCGGAATGTTCAAGTATCTAATTAATTTGACCCTGTAAGAGAAATAAGGAGGAAGAAAAGTTTAGGCAAAGCTGAGAAGCAGCAAGGTTTACACTGCCTTTTAGAGCTTTCCCCAGACTGGCCCAACAACCAGTGTGGTTTGTTGCTATGGAGACCATGGGAAAAACTATAAGATGCATTTTTACTTATGTGAAAAAATGTCTGTAAAAGCATTTCTTGTGCAGTGCCTGCACCTAGGAAGATTGGAAGACATTCCATGGTAGGAAAGAGTAAGAGAAACTAAGAAGTCATATGAAGCTAGAAGGAATCTGTGTGAGCAAATAGCAGCACATCACTTAATCCATCTGACTTTCCATTTATGAACTAGAAAGTAAGAATTATAGTGGTTAACCTTTACTTCATAGAAATACTGAGATTAAGTAGATAGTATTAAAAGTACTTTAAGCCAGAAAAAGATACTTAATAAAGGGACAATACCTTAAAGAGAATAAAAGAGAGGGCACATTTTTCCAGTTTTTTATATAACCTATATTAATTGCTTAAGGTTTGTTTGTTTTTTTTAAATGTAACTTGGTGATAATTATGTATCACAGTCAACAAACATTTGTTGAACACTTTTCATGTGCCAGGCAGTAAGTAAAGATCAATAAGACATGATTCCTTCCTGTTAAAAGGATACAAATTCAAGAGATATGTGAAGAGTACCTTCAACAGAATTTGGATTTATTCGTTCACTTAACATTTTACAAATATTTGTTGAGCACCTAGTTTATATTAACTGCTAGAGATACAACCATGAACAAAAACTATCATAGAAAATAATGCAGATAAGGATATCAAATTTCTTGCAAGCCCTTAGCATCAACCTTTCTGAGGAAGTGACATTCAAGCTGAGATTTAAAGGACAAAACCAGAGGTATATTCAGCAGGAAGTCACAAGAGACATCATGTAAAGCCCTGAAGTATATTCAGGACCGAGTAAGAGACCGAATAGAAGCTAATGGTATAGATTTTTTTAATTGGGTGACCAGATAGTTGATGATGTCATTTGCTAAGAAAAGTAATACAGAAAAAGGAAGATAATTTTAGTTTAGGATATGTAGAATTTGTGTTGCCTGTGCACATCTAAGTGATATTCAGTAGGTAATTAGATACACAAATCAGGAACTTACAAGTACAGATTTATCTGTCCTCTTGGAGATAATTCCAGGAATCTAAAAAAATAGATAGCATCAGCTAAATGCTGTTAGGTGAAACTGGGGAAATCGGCAAGATCACCCAAGGAAAATGTATAGACTGAAATAAAAGAGGGAATTCTGGTCCATGGAGAGCAAAAACAGACCAAGAAAAAGCAAGTAGACAAGGAAAACAGAAACGGTAGTATAAAAGCCAAGAAAGGAAAATAATGTAAAATAGGAACAATTCAATGTCATAAATGATCAAATAAAACAAGGATTGGAAAATGTTGAATTTTGCAATCAGAAGAAAGAGCTAAACTGTTTAGATTTAAATCCTGACTCTGCCACTTATTAGCTATGTTAGCTTGACTAAGTTACTTAAGTACTCTGTGCCTCCATTTCATCATCTGTAAAATGAGATCTTCTGTAATATCCACCTGAGTTGTTATGAGAATTAAGTGAATTAATACAAGTAGAATACTTAAAGCAGTACATAGTATGTAATAGGTGCTTGGTGAATATTGCCTATTATATTGCCATTGTGATTTTTAGTGAAAGCACTTTCATTCAGTGTAGAACAGTGGGATGAAAGCTGAATTGCAACCAGTTGAAGAATAAATGGACGTGAAAGAAGCTCCTCCATTGAAGGGGTAAATAGAGAGGGTTGGTAACTAGATGTACACTCAAGGCCAAGGACAGACTTTTTCTTAGGAAAGAAACTTGAAACTGAAAGGAAAATATCAGCAAAGAAGGAAAGATTGAAGATAAAAGAGGGAGAGAGAGAGAGTCGACAGACAGTAGAACAAATTTTAGAGGAGGTAGAAAGGGCATTAGATCAAAAGCACAGGAAGAGAAGCCTTAGCTGTAGACACCATCTTGTTCTGAAGGGGGCAAGTTAGAAGGATGATTGCAGATATAAATGTTTGAAGGATGTCTAATAACTTCTTCCTTACATGATAAGCACATTATCTAAAAAGAACAAATATTGGAAAAATGGGTTAAAGTATATCTGCTAAGGGGTAGAGGGAGAGATGGCTGACCAAGGGCAAGAAAAGGATTCCTTGGTAACAAATGATTTCTGTTAAGACTGTTATAATGGCATGAGTGTCAGCATGCATTCTAGTAGTTCTGCGCAGCTCAGGCATGGGCACTGGGAAGGCAGAGTGTCAGGTTGATCTAGGATTAGGAGTTTGCAGGATCGATGATTTGGGAGGAGAGTACGGGCTGAGGGTCCTGACAAGAGAAGTTAAACAAACTTGGAGTCCAGGTTCAGCAAAGAAGGAATTGGAAGGTCGGGGATGCAAAAGACTAGAAAGAGATCACAGTGAGCTCTAAAATGGGGTAGTGGAAATACAGGCACAAAAGGACTTAAATATTGGAAGTACAGCTTCAGAGCCCATAGAATTCCTGAATGGTCCCTCTGGTGTTAGGCCACAGGAGTGGATGGCTGAAGTCGACTCTATCCTAGAAATAGGAAGTGAGACCAAATTTAAATTAGTTTTTCCTGTGACACCAGACTTCCTGAGTTACTCTTAGCGTTGCTTTCTTTTACTTATTCCAAATACATCAAAAATAGCATTTATTTTAACTACCATGCAGATTTTCAGCATTCTCAAAGAACAGGAAACAATTGATAATTGGAATAAAATTGAGTATCTAAAACTCACATTCTATAAATTCAACCCATTTATTAGATGCATTATGTGTTTATTGGTGGCAAAAATGAATAAGACATAGCTAAAGAACTAATGATATTAGGGGAAAATATGTAGACTGAAGGTAACTATAGTGGAAAGTATTCTCTCCTATTTATACTTTTCCAGCAGATTTGCTTTCCTAAAAGTACTACTTTGTTAGAGTTCACATTACCTTGAGTAAATAGTCAGCAAATGTTATTTATTGTTATTTTACCATTACCCAAGAATAGAGATGATTCTGGAACCATTTTGGATAAGAAGAAAATCAATAGACTTTTATATTTATTAGAGAAAATCCACATTTTAATAATTTAGCTTATGTAAGTTAGCTAAAAGTAATGGTTGTTGTTTTCAGTGATGTTTCCTTTTGCTGTGAGATGAAAGCCAGTTTATCTGTATCACCTGGCATTAATGTGCTTTCATATTTTTAGGGATCTTATCCATAGAACAACTCATCAGCCGGGTAGGTGTGATTGGGGTGACTCTCATGGCTCTTCTTTCTGGATTTGGTGCTGTCAACTGTCCGTATACTTATATGTCCTACTTCCTCAGGTAATGAGAATTTTGTTTTTCTTTTCTTCTCATTACTTCTTGAATACATATGTAACATCATGCCCCCATCATTAATACTTAAATATTAGATCTATGATATTGCCTTTTTATTCTTCTCTGGTTTTTTGGATATTGGCCTAGGAATCTTTCTAAATGAGTCTTATTACTTATATATTGCTTGCCCTTGTTATTTATCCTACACTTATTTTTAAAATGGCGATTTCAATCTGACCTTCTTCAACCCCTTTCACTCCCACTTTTTAAAGCACATTTCTAGTGGACAGCAATGTGAGCCAGTCCCAACTTCAGCAAATGGGTTCCTTCCAAAAGTAAAACAGTAGACAACAATGCCAAGTTAAAAGTGTAGATACACGTATATCCTAAATGTCACTGGATCAAGTCTAAGGAAATCTATAAAACAGCTAGTTACCTTCTGCTCCCTGAGGCCCCAGGAGTATTGGCTATTAAAAAGTGACAATAAAAGCATTTTTTTGCTTATTATACTTAGTTTAATATTCCCCAGGAAAAGTACAGTTCCTTAAATTACTGGGTAATGATTGAGGTTCCTGTATTTCTCCAGCTACCCTGTATTATGCCCAAAGATGGAACCCCAAACTCTGCTAACAGCTTATGCTTATTATAGGAATGTGACTGACACAGATATTCTAGCCCTGGAACGGCGACTGCTCCAAACTATGGATATGATCATAAGCAAAAAAAAAAGGTAAGCTATCAGCACATTAAAAACTTGTGCTGTTCAAACTTCTCAACAAGGAAATTTGACATGACTGGTGGTAACAGGGAATTTCATCTCATTTATTTTTAAGTTAGGGAACCACCCAGAGACTTTAGTGTCTAATCTTGTGTGAAGGAAAATTTTCAAATCAACCTTACTTCCTAACTTCAAATATAAATTCTCTTAGATAAGTTTTAGAATACCTTTTATATTTGAAGGTATTCTACATTGAGTGTTTTAACAGTCTATTGTCCTACATTTTTATAAACTTTTTCATACTTTGTTTCAACCTCCTTTTCTCCAACTACTTTATAAAATCCTTCAAGTCTTCCAACTATTGTTGTTTTTATTATTTAAAAAGTACTTTTAAAATGTTTGTTTTCAAAGTGGCATTTCTAGAAATTTGTGTCTAAGTGGGTAAAAGCACAGACACTAGATTCAGACTATCTGGATCTGAGTCTTTGGCCTACAACTCAGTGACTTTAAGGTAGTTGCTTTATTTCCTTATGTCTTGATTTACTTATCTATAAAGTGGAAATAATAATAATGAGTTGACTGACATGCAGACTTCTTAGAATAGTGAACTATAAATAGCTAAGGGAAACTATTTATTAATAATCTCAGCAGGACAATCATTTGATTTTAATATTTTGCCTTTATTCATTCATATGGATGAATCATTCAGTTAATAATTATAGAAAGCCTAGTTTATGTTGGAAACTATACTAAATGCTGAATAGTACATGGAGATAGAATGATGAGCAAGGTAATCAATTCCTACCCTCGTGAAACTTATTAGTCTGCTGTTTTTATTAGAGTTAATATTACTCATATAAAAATGATGTCATAGAAGTTTTGATGAGTGTTTTTCCATTTCATGTGTCTTCTTTCAACACTTTCCTGTAGTAAGATACATAATCAAGTCAGAAGACTTAATGTAAGAGAGAACAATAGATATTGGAATGATAAAGAGGTCCAGATTTACCAACTAATTCTTTATCTCCATTTGTATACATCTTCACTAGGGGACCGGAAGTAGATACACATGTGTATACATGTATTTACTTATATATGTTTCATTCACATTCAAACTATACAGTTTATTTTACGTGAATGAATATGAATGTTGATTTTTAGAATACAACAATAAGAGCAGTGTTATTCAGTATTAAAACATACTGTTTTATATAGAAACATACTGTTTGGATTTCCAGGATTATTCTCCCTTTGACTATATTTACTTTATTCATGTAGAGAGATGAATATAAAGTCATGACTCACATCAAATGCAGATGTGTACTTTTAAGCCATTTTATCACTTATCTTTCTTAGGATTTGGCTCTAATCTATACATGAACCCCTATAGACCTTGGTAAGTCAGGATCTGGGATGCCTTGTGGTTCTGCAGCATGTCTTCATAATTTGAGTGGCTCTCAGAAGAATCAGCCTCCCAATTTGAGCTAGTTGTTACAATTCTCTACCTGGTAGAGCTAACAGTTCAAGTACAGCTAGATAAACTGCTTGCTAGAACAAAAAAATAACAGTCCTCAGAAAAATAAAACAGATTAAAAAGTCAGTGAAACATAATATCTACAAAGTCAAGTCTTCAGTCAAAGTTTGCTGGGCATACAAAGAAACAGAACTGTGCAACCCATATTCAAGATAAAAAGCAACTAATAGACACTTAACTCCAGGTGGGCACAGATAACAGCTTTAACAGACAGACTTGAAAACAGCTATTACAAATACATTTTTAAAAATGAAAAAATATACAGTATTAATTAGTGAACAGAAAAGGAGTCTCAAAAGAGAAATAGAAACTATATTTTTAAAAAGAAGCAAAAGGAAATTCAAAAGCTGAAAACAACAGTAACTAAAATGAAAATTTTACTAGGTAGGCTTAGCAGAGTTGAGATGGCAGAAGAATCAATTAGTGAACTTGAAAGTAAGTCAATAGAAATTATTCAGTCTGAAGAACAGAGAAATAAAAGGTGAAAGAAAAATGAATGAAAATCTCAGGATGAAGCACTATCAAGCAGTCCAACAGGTACCTGTAGTTGGAGTCCTCTAGGACTAAGGAGCAAAAAAAAGTACTTAAATAATGGCCAAAAGCCTCCCAAATTTGATGGAAAACATTAATTTACAGATCTAAGAGGCTGAAGTCAAACACAAGTTTGACTAGTTTGATTGCTAAAAGACAAAGATAAATAAAAAATGATAAATAGGGACAGTTGTTTGTTGTTCAGTCACTAAGTCGTGACCGACTCTATGCAACCCCATAGACTGCAGTATGTCAGGCTTTCTTGTCCTTCACTATCTCCTGGAGTTTGCTCAAACTCATGTCCATTGAGTCAGTGATGCCATCCAACCATTTCATACTCTGTCACCCTCCTACTGCCTTCAATCTTTCTCAGCATCAGAGTCTTTTCTAATGAGTCTGTTCTTCGCATCAGGTGGCCAAATTATTGGCGTTTCAGCTTCAGCGTCTATCCTTCCAATGAATATTTAGTACTGATTTCTTTTAGTATTGACTGATTTGATCTCCTTGCAGTTCAAGGGACTCTCAAGAGTCTTCTCCAGCACAATTCAAAAGCAACAATTCTTCGACCCTCAACCTTCTTTCTGGTCCGATTCTCACATCTGTACATGACTGCTGGAAAAGCCATAACTTTGAATAGTATATGGACCTTTGTCAGCAAAGTGATGTCTTTACTTTTAATATGCTGTCTAGGTTTGTCATAGCTTTCCTTCCAAAAAGCAAGCATCTTTTAGTTTCATAGCTGCAGTCACTGTCTGCAGTGATTTTGGAGCCCAAGAAAATAAAATCTGTCACTGTTTCCACTTTTCCCCCATCTGTTTGCCACGAAGTAATAAGTCTAGGGGAACCATGAAGAAAGTAATACAACTTGGAAACTACATTCCAGTATCCAGGTAAAGGTCATTTTAACAGGAAACAGTTAAGTCAGCATGGCCAATACACTTAACATTCTTTTTTTTTTAATGATTTTAAAAAATTTTGTGTATTTATTTATTTTTGGTTGCACTGGGTATTTGGTTGCTCTGTGCAGGCTTACTCTAGTTGCAGCAAGCAGGAGCCACTCTTTGTTGTGGTGCAAAGGCTTTTCATTGCAGTGGCTTCTCTTGTGGAACATGGGCTGGTTCTAGGGCACATGGGCTTTAGTAGTTGTGGCACATGGACTTAGTTGCCCCAAGGCATGTGAAATCTCCCCAGACCAGTCCCATGTCCCCTGCATTGTCAAGCAGATTTTTAATCACTGGACCACCAGGGCAGTCTTCTATATTATTATTATTTTAGCCAATGGCTTAGTTTATCCTACAGAAATACCATATGGTATTTGATACCATTGGTACCATTTGTATTGGTCCTAACCAAGAACACCAGTGCTGCTTCTTTATCCTTACCACTTCTGTCTCTTGTCACCCTTTTGAGGTTAACGTTGAGTTAAATTCTTCTTTAGTTCTACAAATCTACTTTTATTAAACTCATCCTGTGTTTGTTTGTTTTTAAAGCCCATAGGCCTTGGCCTATTGTACCCTTCAAGTAACCATTTATGAACAAATGGTCTATTTTTCCTCACAAGGACCCTGTTTTTAATATCTGTGATAGGCTGGAACATGCCAGCAGCCACCACTGACGTGGTAGGCCCTTCCATAAACTGATAGGAAGTACAAATGTCCCACTGATTTATTCAGTAGTAGGAAGAAATTGACATTAGAGAGAGAATGGTGCTTTAGAAGAGGCCAGGTTTGTGTGATTTTCTGATTTTTTTTTCTCTTGTCAGCTTCTGAAAAGGAAGGAAAGAAACATTTCTTGAATTCCTACCCTGTACCTGATCCTTTATCTAGGCATGTTAGCTATTATTTTATTTTGTTCTTAAATGATAATGGTAATAAGTAAATATATTGTTTCATTGATCTTCATAATCATCCAGGGATGAGGACATGAGAACTCTAAAGCCTTACAAGTGGTAGATCCAGTCTTCAGATTTATTGCCAACTCCAATTCTGTGCTCCTTCACCTATTCCACATTCCTTCTGGGAGTGTATAGTTTTCCCTCAGTTGTAAGCAGTAGAAAAGTGGGACTCCAGAATTCAGTCCTTCCCTGAACAGCTCAGCAAATGAAAGGAGCAGCTATGAGACGACAAGAATGGACTTTGAGGGTTCATGCTCCTTTGCTGAGGGTTTACATTTTCTGTTTTTAATAGTAGGCCCTCGTTCAGTTCAGTTCAGTCGCTCAGTCATGTCCGACTCTTTGTGACCCCATGAATCACAGCATGCCAGGCCTCCCTGTCCATCACCAACTCCCAGAGTTCACTCAGACTCATGTCCATCGAGTCAGTGATGCCATCCAGCCATCTCATCCTCTGTCATCCCCTTCTCCTCCTGCCCCCAATCCCTCCCAGCATCAGGGTCTTTTCCAGTGAGTCAACTCTTCGTATGAGGTGGCTAAAGTATTGGAGTTTCAGCTTCCGTATCAGTCCTTCCAATGAACACCCAGGACTGATCTCCTTTAGGATAGACTGGTTGGATCTCTTTGCAGTCCAAGGGACTCTCAAGAGTCTTCTCCAACACCACAGTTCAAAAGCATCAATTCTTCGGCGCTCAGCCTTCTTCACAGTCCAACTGTCACATCCATACATGACCACAGGAAAAACCATAGCCTTGACTAGACGGACCTTTGTTGGCAAAGTAATGTCTCTGCTTTTGAATATTCTATCTAGGTTGGTCATAACTTTTCTTTAAAGGAGTAAGCATCTTTTAATTAGCTGTGTGTCCATGTCCATCCCAAACTCCCTGACTATTCCTTTCCCCTATCCTTACCTCCCACCATTCCCCACCCCCGGCAACCATAAATTCATTCTCTAAGTCTTTACATTTTCTTTTATTTCAGGATGGCAATGACACGAAGGACTATGTTCCAGAAGGGGGAGGTGCATAACAAACCATCAGGATTCTGGGGAATGATAAAGAGCGTTACCACTTCAGCATCAGGAAGTGAAAGTATCCTTTATCCATTGGCTTGTTTCTTTTTCTCAACTCTGGACCAAGGGCAGAAGAAGAATTAGTGTTGGGACAGGGACATTCTCTTCTAAGATACCTGATACATTCTCTTCTAAGATACCTGCATCAGAGTTCAGCTGGCCAGGACTGGGCTTAGGAAATAGAAAGCCATAGATAATCCTAAAATAATAAAACCATTGTCTTTGAGCTGAAGGGATCCAAACAAGTCAGTCTTTCCATTTTACAGATGAGAAAATAGACCCAGAGAAGTTAAGTCACACAGTGGCTTGTGGCAAAGGTAAAACCAGAACTGTGGTCTCCTTGGTTCTTTCCACTACACTATTATATTTCCCAGCTCCAAAAAACCACCACAGAACAGTGGCTCCCTGAAATGACTGGTTTGTAAGGGCCCATTTCTAAAGCAGTCAGTTTTAGAAACAAATTTTAAGCAGCTCTTTATCTCCAGTAACTTTTTGGTTTAAAGAATCAAGGAGATTGTATTAAAGAATTTGTCTTGGCCCAGCTGGTTGCAGTGGTAAACTAATTTCCAGATTGAGTAACCACATCTCTTTGTGGCTACCAGGCTGTCAAGCCAAAATTTGGTGTGAGGGACTAGAGGTAAGATAGCTTATGCGTATTCCTCCCATTTCTGGCCTGAGGAAGAACAAATTCCCTTTTGCCTCAATTGGAGGGAAAAAAATGTAACCTGTTCTTGCTATAAATTATGACACACCTTTCTGGTGTGAAATGCAGGTAGGAATTAGAACAGACAAAATGGGATGACCACAGGAGACAGGGGGAAAAAGGTGACTTTAAATTTATTTAAACATTTATTTCACATCTCCTATTTCCAGACAGAGTGCTAAACTGATGAGCAGAAGATAGCCTCTCTCCTCAAGGAACTTACTGCCTAATCATGGGGGAGCCAGACATGTAACTGAACCATGGTATTCAGTGGCCTGAACTGTGCCAGCAGCAGCCACTACTGAGGAGGAAGCTGAAGGGCACTTGCTGATTTGGGTAATAGAGGGAAAAAAATCACAGAGAGGAGGGAGGATTTGAATTAAAACCAATTAAACTTCTGTTTTAGAAAGGGCTATCTTTACCATTTTTATTACTTAAAAATTCATAAAAGCCAAACTTTAGGTTTAAGCTATCTTAGCAACACTAAGCCAAGTCAAAAAGTATCAGGGTTATTTAACCTCTCTTGAGTCCTTTCCTAAATGGAGAGGATAATTACACAGCCTCACTGAGTTCTTAGAAGGTGGCATATAGTAATGGAAAGAGCAGACCTTGGAGTAAGGCAGCTCTGACTTTGCTTCCATGCCTGTTAGTTGTGTGACTTTGAGCAAGATATTTGACTCTCTGAGCTTTACTTTCCTTATCTGCAAAATGGATAAGGACTCCTATCTCATGGGATTGTTGTGAATGATAGAAGATAAGATCTATAAAGAACTGAAGAAGGTAATGTCTATAAATCCCAGCCTGTATTAGAACTCAGTAAACATTCCTAGCATCGTATTTATTCAAGATAATTCAAGAGAAAACTTTGCTGTATATTTTAGGTGTTTTTCTTACTATGTAACCTTTTGAGATTTCAGAAATGACATTTGACTTAAGCTAACTAGATAAAGCAAAAATAAACAGAATCACCTACCCGAGCCACTTTCAAGCTAGTGTAAAACTGAGTGGTAGGTGTATGGTTGTGGTGCTCTTAATGGTAAAGCTTTTATACACCTGTGTCTGAGATTGGAAAAATAGTTCTGAAATAGTACTGCTGGCTATGAAGCAGGAAATTGAAAATATGGGCAGTTCCTAGGACCCACTATAGAAGAAACCAAAAGCATGTGCTTTTTTCATTGCTATTCCTTGAAACTTCTGTGTGATTTAAACCTTGATGCCCATTTTGTGCCAGATCTTACTCTTATTCAACAGGAAGTGGATGCTTTGGAAGAATTAAGCAGGCAACTTTTTCTGGAAACAGCTGATCTGTATGCTACCAAGGTACAGAGCAAGGAAACTGAAGTGTGGTTTTTACCAATGTGATTAAAGAGAGAGCAAGACTAAATAAGCTTTGTAGCATCCTCTATGGCCAAGCCATGGAAGAGGCACCTCAGTAGCTTCTGTATCAGTCATGAAGCATTGATACCTGGATTCTTTGTGACATTGCTCCTACCAGTAGCAAAACCCTTAATGGAACACTCTCAAAAATGGAAATTATTGGAGTAGTCAGAAGAAGCTTTTAATCATCTAGAAAGGTTGCACACATCACTTCCTACTTATGGCCAAGATCAATAGGGTGGTTCCTATGGTAGCTCCTGTGATTGTTTTTTATTCTCTTGCAAGTTAGTAATATTGTAAGAGCAGTAAGACATCCATCTGCCATGGTCTATTGTTATTGTTTATTCCCTAAGTCATGTCTGACTCTTTTGTGATCCCATAGACTATAGGCCGCCAGGCTTCTCTGTCCATGGGATCTCCCAGGCAAGAATACTGGACTGGATTACCATTTCCTTCTCCAGGGTATCTTCCTAACCCAGAGACTGAACCCGAGTCTCTTGCACTGGCAGGTGGATTCTGCCCCACTGGGCCACTAGGGAGGCCCTTGCTGTGGTCCAGCTCTATTTTAAAGGAGCCAGATTAAGAAGGAACCTAACTACAAAAAGAAACTTTCCTATGTACACCTAAAATGCAATATAATATAAACATGCAAAATCTATTATTTAAGGTTGTTGAAACTATTTTAATCCTTTTTGAGGATCACTTCACAGGAATAGCTGCATAGGATAGAGATAAACATAGGCTTTGGAGACAGGTAGACCTGAGCCTAACTTCCCTTACTCACTAGCTGTGTGTCCTTAAGCAAGTTATTTAACCTTTCTAAGCCTTCATTTTCTCATCTATAAAATTAAAAAGGACATACCTCATAAGAGAAGTTATGAAGATTAAAGTAGATACTGCATGTAAGGTGTTTATCCTAATTTTTGGTTTAAAGTAATAATTCAATAAAATTTCCCACTACTACTACTATTATTGTTATTTTAATATTATTATTGTGTGTGGTTTTAATCCTTAGCCTGAACAGTGATTCACAGAGGCAGAAATATCTTTGTAGAATGTAAATATACATTTTGCTAAGACTAACCGTGTTTTGTGTTTGTTCTCCCTCAGGAAAGAATAGAATACTCCAAAACTTTCAAAGGGAAATACTTTAATTTTCTGGGTTACTTCTTCTCTATTTACTGTGTTTGGAAAATTTTCATGGTAAGTATATTTTTTTAATTGTCAAGGTTGAGATAATTTGCTCTAGTAATGGCAGAGAGAAAATTGGGTTTGGTTGAGGCCGTGAACTAAGTTCCAAATCCAACTGCATCAACAGAGCATGTCATCTTTCACATATCTGACCCTCTTCCCCCTCTTCTTTTTGGGTCACCTAGAAAAGGGAGATTGCGTTTTTCTTGTCAGAAATCATTAGTAAGTTCTTAGGTTGTGAAATATATGAAGTGACTATAGAAGTTTCGTGTTTTACACCCTACTCTTCATAGTACTCATGAGTACATGACTGTATGTAACACAACTCCAGCCTTCAGCTCAGAATAGAAACCACCTGTCCTTTTTAATCTGTATATACCCAAAAAAGTAAATTCTAAAACATATTTCTACAGATAAATTCATCTTCTGTGCTTCCAGCTTTTACTCTTTTGTGGCTTGCCCTCCCGCTCTATTCTTTATGTGCATTTTATGCACTGCTTTATTTGTCTTTACTTGTGACCCATCTGCAGGTATTAATGGATTTCAGTGTGATTATAAAAAGGCTGATTTGACTTTCTGGTTTGATGAGTTTCCCACTGAGGCTATGCTTGCACAAAGAGAAGCTTTGTCAGCTTGTTAGTTAATTTTGATCAGTGTAGATGAATGGAGGATTCTAGATTTAACAGATCTGAATGTTATAAAAAATTGATGTTAATACCCATGCAGATGACATTTTTAAATCTTGACTTTTTCAGTGGGAGAGGATAAATGAAGATAGTGTATTCAATTATCAAGTATTCATATTATTAAGCTACTAAAGATTTTCCCTGAGATGCAGCCTTTAGGAGGGTGTAACATTTTTTAACAGCTTTATTGAGATATGATTGACATTCAGTAGACTGTACATATTTAACATATACAATTTGGTAAGTTTTGATATATACATATACCTGTGCAACAACCATCACCCAAGCAACATAGAGAACATATCCATCCATCACTTCCAAATGTTTCCTCAGGCCCCTTTGTCTCTCTATACTTTGTAGTATTTCCACTATATGGATGCACCACAACTTGTTTTATCTGTTCACCTGCTGATCAATATTTGTTTGTTTCCCATTTAGGAATATTAGAAATAAAGTTGCTGTAAATATTTGTTTACAAGTCTGTGTTTGGACATGTGTTCTCTTTTCTCTTGGGAGAAAGCATTTGCTTGTAGAATGGCTGGGTCATATGACAGACATGTTTAACTTTTGAAGAAATGGCCAAACTTTTCCAAAGAGGTTGTACCATTTTACATTCCTACCTGCAGTATTTGAGAGTTTCAATTATTTCACATCCTTGCTAACACTGTGTAGTCAGTCTTTTAAATCTTAGATGTTTTAATAGATATGAGGTGGTACTAAATCATTTTAATTTGCATTTTCCTAATGCCTAATGATGTTGAACAACTTCTATGTGCTTTTTGCCACCTGTGTATCCTCTCTGGTGATTTATCTATTCAGGTTTTTTGCCAGTTTTTTAATTGTGCTCAGTTGTTCAGTCATGTCCAACTCTTTGTAGAGCATGGACTATAGACCATCAGGCTCCTCTGTCCGTAGAATTTTCCAGGCAAGAATACTGGAGTGGGATGCCATTTCCTCCTCCAGGGGATCTTCCCAACCCAGGGATTGAACCTACATCTCTTAGATCTCCTGCATTGGCCTGCGGATTCTTTACCATTGGGCCACCTGGGAAGCCCAGTTTTTAAATAAGTTGATTGTTTTCTTTTTGTTGGGCTTGAGAGTTTTTCCAATATATTCTGGTAACCTTTTATCAAATATGTGATTTCAAAATATTTTCTCCCATCAGTGACTTGGCTTTTCATTCTGTTAGCAGTATCCTTCAAAAATCAAAAGGTCTTAATTTCAATGGTGTCCAATTTACCCTTTTTTTATTATAGATTATGCTTTTGTGTTGTATCTAGGAAATCTTTGTCTAACCTGGGGTCACAAAGATTTTTTCATATGTTTTCTTAATGTGAAAAATATAAAATATAAATTTTATAGTTTTATGTTTTACATTTAGGTCTGTGATCCATCTTAAGTTTAATTTCTAATATGATATTGGAGTATGAATCCAAGTTCACTTTTTTCACATAGATAACCAGGTGTTCTAGCACCCTTTGTTGAGAAGAGTATCCTTTCTCCATTGAGGCAATTTTGCAATTTTGTCAAAAACTAATTGACCTTTTGTATATGGGTCTGTTTCTGTTCCCTTTTTTCTATTGAGATTTATATGTATCTTACCACACTGTCTTGATCAATATGTCTTCCAATCCATGAACATGGTACAACTCTTCATTTATTTAGATTTTCTTAGTTTTTCTTAGCAGTGTTTTATAGTTTTTGGTATATAGATTTTTCTCATCTTTCATCAGATTTATCTAAGTATTTAATTTTTAGATGCTATTATAAATGACAATGTTTTTATAATTTTCTTTTTCAAGTGTGAATAGTATATAGATATACAATTGATTCTTATATATTGATTTTGTATTCTGTTACCTTGCTAAACTCTTTTATTGTTTTCCTACATAGACAATTCCATCCTATCGTCTCCTCCTCTTCAAGCCTTACTGCACTGACCAAATCCTCCAGTAACAGAATTAAGTAAAGCAGTCACCCTGATCTTATTCCTGATCTTAGGGGGAAAGCATCCAGTCTTACACCATTAAGTATGGTGTTAGCTGTTGGTTTTTCCTAGATGCCTTTATCAGATTGAGGAATTTTCTTTTATTAATAGTTTCTTAAGTGTTGGCTCAGAGGTTAAAGCATCTGCCTGCAATGCGGGAGACCTGGGTTTGATCCCTGGGGAAGATCCCCTGGAGAAGGAAATGGCAACCCACTCCAGTGCTCTTGCCTGAAGAATCCCATGGAGGGAGGAGCCTGGTAGGCTACAGTCCATGGGGTCGCAAAGAGTTGGACACGACTGAGCGACAAACTAAGTGTTTTTAATCATGAAAGCCTGTTTGATTTTGTCACTTCTGCATCTATGGAGATGATCATATGGTTTTTCTTTTTTAGTCTGCTAATACAATAAAATTAATTTTTGAACATTAAACTGACCTCACATTCCTAGAGTAAACCTTACTTGGCCAGGTGTATTATCCTTTTAATGTTTTGCTAGATTTAATTTACTAATGTTTTGTTGAGTTTTTGCATCAATATTTATGAAGAATGTCAGAGTGTAGTTTTCTTGTTAATGTCTTTGGTTTAGGTGTCTAACCTTAAAGAATAAGTTGAGAAGTATTTCTTTCTCTTCCAATCAGTAGAAGGGTTTGCATGGACTGTTAATATATTAATAAATTAATGAATGTGATATATAATTAAATTCTGTAATTTAATGTTAATATATAAATATATTAATAACTTTATTAAATGGAATCATGTGATGTGATCTTTTGTAGTTGGCTTCCTAACAGTGTTTTCAAGGTTTATCTATATTGTAGCTTCTAACTATAAATACTTCATTCCTTTTTATGATCAAATACTATTTATTCCATTATATGGGTATGCCACATTAATTTAAATTATCCACTCATTAGTTGATGAACATTTGAGTTGTTTTATTGTGACAGTTTGGGCCACTGTAAGTAGTGCTGTTGAGCATTCATGTGTAAGTTTGGGGGCTGTGCTGGGTCTTCGCTGCTGTGCAGGCTTTTCTCTAGTTGCCGCGTGCAGGGGCTGCTCTGTTGTTGCAGTGCACAGTCTTCCCGTGGCGGTGGCTTCACTTGTTGCAGAGCACAGGCTTGAGGATGTGTGGGCTCAGTAGTTGAAGCACATGGACTTAGCTGCCCTGCAGCATTTGGGACCTTCCTGGACTAGGGATCAAAGCTGTGTTCCCTGCATTGGCAGGTGGATTCTCTACCTCTAAGCCATCAGGGAAACCCCATGTATAAGTTTTTATGTGGACATGTGTTTCATTTCTCTTAGGTATATATTTGTAGAAGTAGAATTGCTGGGTTATATGCTTACTATATGTTGAACCTTCTCATAAACTGCCTAACTACCAAGCTGTTTTCCAAAGCATCTGCACCATTTATATTCCTGCCAGCAATGTGTAATGGTTGCAATTTCTCCACATCCTTTCCAACACTTATTAGCTATCTTTTTAATTATAGTCATTTTGTGTTGTTCAGTCGCTGAGTCGTTTCCAACTCTTTGCAACCCCACAGACTGCATGCAGCACGCCAGGCTTCCCTGTCCTTCACTATCTCCAGTGTTGGCTCAAACTCACGTCCATTGAGTTGATGATGCCATGCAACCATTGTACCCTCTGTTGCCCACTTCTCTTCCTGCCTTCAGCCTTTCCCAGCATAAGGATCTTTTCCAGTAAGTGAGCTCTTCACATCAGATGGCCAGAGTATTGGAACTTCAACTTCAGCATCATTATCCCAATAAATATTCAGGGTTTATTTCCTTTAGCGTTAGATTGGTTTGATCTCCTTGCTGTCTAAGAGACTCTCAAGAGTCTTCTCCAACACCACAATTCAGAAGCATCAGTTCTTCAGTGCGTGGTCTTCTTCATGGTCCAGCTCTCCCATCCATACATGACTACTGGAAAAACCATAGCTTTGACTAGACGGACCTTTGTCAGCAAATGTCTCTGCTTTTTAATATTCTGTCTAGGTTTGTCATAGCTTTTCTTCCAAGGGAGCAAGCGTCTTTGAATTTCATGGCAGCAGTCACTGTCTATAGTGATTTTGGAGCCCCCCAAAATAAAGTCTGGTACTGTTTCCATTGTTTCCCCATCTATTTGCCATAAAGTGATGGGAACAGATGCCATCCATGATTTTAGTTTTTTGAATGTTGAGTTTTAAGCCTACTTTTTCACTATCCTCTTTCACCTTCATCAAGAGGGTCTTTAGTTCCTCTTCACTTTCTGCCATAAGGGTGGTGTCATCTGCATATCTGAGGTTATTGATATTTCTCCCAGCATCTTGATTCCAGTTTGTGCTTCATCCAGCCCAGCATTTCTCATGATGTACATATGCATATGTACAACTTCTCTGCATAGAAGTTAAATAAGCAGGGTGACAATATACAGCCTTGACATACTCCTTTCCCAATTTGGAACCAGTTTGTTGTTCCATGTCCAGTTCTAACAGTTGTTTCTTGACCTACATACAGGTTTCTCCTTACAGGAGGCAGGTCAGGTCGTCTGGTATTCCCATCTCTTGAAGAATTTTCCAGTTTCTTATGATCCATACAGTCAAAGGTTTTAGTGTGATCAATGAAGCAGAAGTCAATGTTTTTCTGGAATTCTCTTGCTTTTTCTATGACTCAATGGATGTTAGCAATTTGATCTCTAATTCTTCTGACTTTTCTAACCCCAGCTTGTACATCTGGAATTTCTTGGTTCATGTACTATTCATGAACTAGGTTCATGAAACCTAGCTTGAAGGATTTTTAGCATTACCTTGCTAGCATATGAAATGAGTGCAACTGTGCGGTAGTTTGAGCATTCTTTGGCATTGCCTTTCTTTGGGATTGTAATGAAACTGACCTTTTCCAGTCCTGTGACGACTGCTGAGTTTTCCAAATTTGCTGGCATATTGAATGCAGCACTTTAACAGCATTATCTTTTAGGATTTGAAATAACTCAGCTGGAATTCCGTCACGTCCACTAGCTTTGTTTGTAGTGAGGCTTCCTAAGGCCCACTTGACTTCGTACTCCAGGATGTCTGGCTCTAGGTGAGTGACCACACCATAGTGGTTATCCAGATCTTCCTTGTATAATTCTTCTGTGTATTCTTGCCACCTTTTCTTAATATCTTCTACTTCTGTTAGGCCCATGCCATTTCTGTTTTTTATCGTGCCCATCTTTGCATGAAATGTCCCTTTGGTGTCTCTGATTTTCTTGAAGAGATCTCTAGTATTTCCCATTCTACTGTTTTCCTGTTTCTTTGCATTGTTCACTTAAGAGGGCTTTCTTTTCTCTCCTTGCTATTCTTTGGAACTCTGCCTTCAATTGGGGATATCTTTCAATATTTTGGTGGATGTGAATTGATATCGCTCATTCTTTTTTTTCCTGATCAATCTAGATAGAAGTTTATTGATTTTATTGACCTTTTCAAAGAACCAGCATCTGGGTTAATTGATTTTCTCTATTTTTCTGGTTTCTACTTCATTGATTTCTGCTCTGATCTTTATTATTTTTCTTCTGCTGCTTTTTTGGGTGTCTTCTTTTTCTGATTTCTTAAAGATGAAGCTAAGATCATTGACTTGAAACTCTATTTAAATATAGGCATTTTAATGCTACAAATTTCTTACTAAGCACTATTTTATTTGTATCTCACACATGCAACTTTTTTGATACATTTATATTTATTTTCATTCAGTTCAAAATATTTTCTGATTTACTTTTTGATTTCTTCTTTAACTCATCGGTTATTTAAAAGTACATTATAAAATATTTGGGCATCTTCTGAATATCTTTCTGTAAATACTTTCTAATTTAATTTCATGTGGTCTGAGAACATATTTTGTATGATTTGAATTTTTTTAAGTCTCTTGAGGCTTGTTTTCTGGCCCAGAATATGGTCAACCATGGTTAATGTTCTTTGTGCCCTTGAATGGAAAGTGTATTCTTTGAATGGAAAGTGTATTCTACTCTGGTTGGGTGGAATAGCCTACAGGTCTCACTTAGGTCAAGTTGATTGATAATATCATTAAGTTTTTCTGTACTCTTACTGATTTTCTGATGCTTGGTTATTGAGAGAGGGTTGTTGAAATTTCCACCTATTGTTATGGATTTGCCTTTTTAATTATATCATTTTTTTCCTTCGTGTATGTCATGTAAGGTCACTATGTACCCCTTGATGAAATCATTCTTTTATTATTATGAAATGACCCTTTTAGTCTCTGGCAACATTATTTTGCTATGAAGTCTACTTTGTCTGATATTAATATAGACATTCCAGCTTTCTTTTGATTATCATTAGCGTAATAAATCTTTTTCCATGCTTGTAGTTTTAACCTATTTGTATCTTTATATTTAAAGTGGGTTTCTTGTAAACAGCTTGCTTTTATATCTAATCTAATGATCTCTGCCATTTATTTGTCATATTTGGACCAGGAGTCAGCCATCTGCAGCCCCTGGGCCAAATCCAGCCACCACCTGCTTTTATTTAAAAGTTTGATTGGAACACAGCCAAGTCTGTTTATCTACACAGTCATATGACCGTGGCAGAGTTTGCCAACCTCTGCTTTAGACCATTTATGTTTTTTGAACTTTTTTATTTTGTACTGGAGTATAGCCAATTAACAAACAATGTTGTGATAATTTCAGGTGAACAGCAAAGGGACTCAGCCATACATATACATATGTCCATTCTCTCCAAACTCACCTTCCATCCAGGCCACATAATACTGAGTTCCATGTACTTTACAGTAGTAAACCATTTATAATCAATGTGTTATTGTTATGGTTGAGCAACCCTGTTGCTATATGTTTTTATTTGTTTTGTGTTCTTTTTCCTTTTGTCTTTCTTCTTTTGGATTAATCAATTATTTTTCATAATTTCATTTGATCTTTGTTGGCTTGTCAGCTATAATAACTCTCCTTGTTGTTTTAGTGATTGCTATTAGAACTTTCAGAAAATAACCATAGGGAATGACCCTGGAATCACTTGATTCTCTTACCTTGTGTTTTACCAGAATGTTACCTTTCTGGACCCTAATAAACTGAGGTGTATATGTCATAGCCTTATCCCCCTTTACATTCTACAGAAAAGAAAGATAGCGTAGATAGGGACTTTTGTTTGCCAATGTATGTATAGCCAAAATAGATTTCTTATGTATGATTTAGATTGAAAGTAGAATTGCACTTTTAGGAATATCCACCTGTAAGAAACACTTGGTGTTTCATTATTTTGAATAATTTTTTGAAACTGATCTTTGAGATGCTCTAATATAAAGGTCTGTGTCTCTGTAGGCAACCATCAATATCGTTTTTGACCGAGTTGGGAAAACTGATCCAGTCACAAGAGGCATTGAAATCACTGTGAATTATCTGGGGATCCAATTTGATGTAAGAATTGTATCAAAATCTTTGTTTGTTATGTTTAGATTCTACGTCCTTGCTCTACATATTTGTTTCTGCTTTCATTCTTCTCCCTCTCCTGTGTTTTGGCATATTCACATGGCAGATTCCTAAAGGGCCTAAAACCATAACTAATGACTGGCAATTATTATTTTCATTGGTGGTGATCATTTCTGCAGTTCCTTCTCTTCTCAGTCACAGCACTGATGTGTCACCAGCTACCACTCTCCAGCTTCTCCCTACCAAATATTCACATACTTCTGTCTGTGATACTTGATGTTATCTTCAAACATATAACTCACCTTTGATTCCTCTGGTAGAAAATTAACTACTAATTAGTGGTTTTGTGTTAGAACTAAAATGATTTCTGCTATAAAAATTATCTATCAATTCATATGTGCTTTGAGCTAAAAATGGTTAACTGTCACCTGTGCACAAATTTTTTTTTAATCTTATTTCTACCTGTTTTATAATTGGGACAGTCTTGTCCCAATTTAAGTTTAATGTCTTTATTTGTAGAATAGTGTATTTTCCAGGTATTTATATGGCCAGTGATTCTAGCTGATTAGCACTTTGGTACTAAAACCAGTGTCACATTCTTAGTCCTTATGAGTGTCATTTAGTTGTTCTGTGATCCTGGTCATAGTTCATATGATAACCCTAAGCTGGACATGCCCCTGGTAGCTGGATAAAATGAAAATACACCAGAGCAAATTGAGCTCCAGTCCTTGAGAAACAACTCAAGGCACACATTTCTTAGATGATAAATCAACAGTATATCCTTTTTCATGTGAAGCAGCATGATTTCTTTCCTTCATGTAGTATATAAATTATATGGTAAAGCATGCTTCACTCATATTTCATATGTATTTTCCTTTTAAAATTTTTTTACTGTGGTGAATTTTTAGAAATGCCCTTCCTTGTTAGTGCTTTCTAGGGCTAGTTACTGTGTATGTATGTGTTCCTTCTATAACTCATCTACACATCACTCCACATTTCATATATCTGAATAACATCTCTCAGATGTTAGCAATACAGCTCCCCTCTGATGCTTTTCAGCCTTGAATCAAGCATAGGGTATCACAGCTGCCTCTCTCTCTGAAGCAGTCCAAGAGAAGAAAAAGGTATCATCCTGTGATTCAAATAAAGGTCAACTACTTCCTAGACCATAGCTGAAAATGTCTACATACTCTATTATTATTTAAGTTTTGGGTGATCAGAGAACTGTCATTCACAAATATTAAAAATTATCAGGCTGCTATTTAGTTTCCTTTTAATTCATGCTTTTACTTGAAGCTATGTTATTGGCTTTGTGTTTCTTCTGATTTATTAGTATTATTTTCATCACTTCACTGCACTTGCTGTCTTCTGTCCTTAAGTTTTAGGTCTGCTAATTAAGATACCCACTGAAGTCTTCATATACATGTTTTTATTGCCACTTACTTGCTAATGAAGTTACCTCTCACAGTCGCATAAGTGATAATAATGTATCATCTTAGCTTTCCCATCTCTCTGAACAGAGATTTAACAAATATTTTTTCTTCCTCTTGTCTTGACAGGTGAAGTTCTGGTCCCAACACATTTCCTTCATTCTGGTCGGAATAATCATAGTCACATCTATCAGAGGACTGCTGATCACTCTTACCAAGGTAGGTTGTATCATGGAGTTGAAAAGTAGTTAATTACATGTTGCACTGTGAGATAACTTTACCTAATTAAGATTTCTGCCTTCTGAGATCTTAAACAACAACTACAAATTTGTAAAAGACATGCCACAGAATAAAAGAAAAAGTTAGACTAGCACATAAATTGATGATAATGTATTTATATCATACACCAGACAGATAAGTAGTTACCAAAGGTCATAGAATGAGATCACAGTATGTTTCATTCACTGATGTGCCACCAGCATCTGGAACAGAACCTGGCGGATGGTAGACACTGAGCAGATAGTTGGAATGAATAAATGAGGTAGTATTTGAGGTGAGACGAATAACTGGGAGAGTTGCTTATAAAGAGAATATGGAAGTAGGAGAAGCTGAATGTTGGGCAGTTTTCTGATCAGCATAGGAAGGTTTCATGGAACTGGAAGGTAAATTCTCTGGTAGAAGAGGTGGGATTTCAAAATCTAAGAGCTATTGAAATGAAAGGAGCGAAGAGGTTGGGAGGGGGAAAGGGCTCTGCAAGCATTCAGCACAATTTTAGGAAGAGCTCAGGAGCCCAGAAACAACTACAGCGACTTGGAGTGGCCTGGTATAATTTGCTTTAATGTTATATAATTATACTAAAATCATATGTATCACATGGTTTCTGGTAAGTGGGAATCTTTTCACATTATAATAATTAAAACCACCAACTTACCCATATCAGTTCAGTTTAGTCGCTAATTCCTATCTGACTCTTTGCAACCCCATGGACTGCAGCACACCAGGTTTCCCTGTCTTTCACTCTCTCCTGGAATTTGCTCAGATTCATGTCCACTGAGTCAGTGATGTCATCCAACCATCTCATTCTGTCGCCCTTCCAGCTTGAACATCTGGAAATTCACAGTTTACATATTGTTGAAGCCTGGCTAGGAGACTTTTGGACATTATTTTACTAGCGTGTGAGATGAGTGCAATTGTGCTGTAGTTTGAGCATTCTTTGGCATTGCCTTTCGTTGGGATTGGAATGAAAACTGACCTTTTCCAGTCCTGTGGCCACTGCTGAGTTTTCCAAATTTGCTGGCGTATTGAGTGCAGCACTTTAACAGCATCATCGTTTAGAATTTGAAATAGCTCAACTAAAATTCCATCACTTCCACTAACTTTGTTCACATGATGCTTCCTACAAAGCATCACTAGTAGTAATGCTTCAAACAAAGCATCTTGTCGTGATATTTTCCCGTACTTACCCGTAATGGAAAACTATAAGTGGATCCTTTTGGGGCAGTCTGTTTAAATGTCTTATTTATAGCCTTAATCGTATGAATGGTTCTACACAAGATGGTGGCATGGGAAAAACACTTTTATTTACATGCTACTTAATGTTTTTGACACAGGAATCTAGAAGTACTGTATAATTATCTTTCCTCCCTTTCTTGACAGTTCTTTTATGCCATCTCCAGCAGTAAGTCCTCCAATGTCATTGTCCTGCTATTAGCACAGATAATGGTAAGTTTAATGAACTAGCTTTATGTCTAGAGCTGTAAAATACCAGAAAAGTTTCATACTTTTTAATATTTGAACCAGTTCCTTTGTCTGTCACTGCATTCAAAGCCCCTTCTGGATTCATTTGACCTACAGGGCATGTACTTCGCCTCATCTGTGCTGCTGATCCGAATGAGCATGCCTCTGGAGTACCGCACCATCATCACTGAAGTCCTTGGAGAGCTGCAGTTCAACTTCTATCACCGTTGGTTTGATGTCATCTTCCTGGTCAGTGCTCTCTCCAGCATACTCTTCCTCTATCTGGCCCACAAACAGGCACCAGAGAAGCATATGGCACCTTGAACTCATGCCTACTACAGACTGCTACAAGCCAGTGGTGTCAGAATTTGGATATAAGAGGGAAAAACTGGAGGGGGCCTAACATTTTTAAAACAACATAGTGCTGTGGTAGCATATTCTACCTGCAGCCTATGCCTTCGTCCTCAGGTGATACAGTAATCATGAGTAGCTTCAGCTTCTCATTTGTATGAGAGAGAGAAGTAACTCAAGCTAGCACTCGACCAAGAGTACCCTGTTTGGTTTGAGGCTGGTAGAGTATGCCAGGTGGTGGGGCTAAAAGGAGCCAAGAAGCTAAAGGGAGAAAATACACTGGAACTCTTGGGTAAGAGAAATGTAAGGTAGCTGGTTAAACACTTGAGATTCTGTTTAAATCAAGGATCCCATGGAGGAGGTTATAAGTTTCCCTTGAGATTGACTATCATTAAAATCAGAGATTGTTAACACTTGGCCCTTACTGTCATTCTGTCAGGGATAGCTTGGTATTATTGCTTGTGTGGTCTAAGTCAGCGTCCCAGCCCTCCTCCCCATCCTCTTCACCCTTCAAATAACCAAAAGTTCATCTGTGCTGGGGAAGGAGTGGTATGCAACTGAAATAGAGTATACCAAGAGAGATTTCAGAGTATGACATTTTTCTTGATTTCCCTTCAACTTAGTTCGATCCCTGGGTTGGGAAGATCCCTGGAGAAGGGAAAGGCTACCCACTCCAGTATTCTGGCCTGGAGAATTCCACGGACTGTATAATCCATAGGGTCACAAAGAGTCGGACATGACTGAGCAACTTTCACTTTCATTTTACTAGTAGTATTTAAGAGTGAATTACTCTAAATTCAAGTCACTGATGATATTTCATTTTTTCTTTTCATCTGCCGTTTGTGGGGTTGTGGGGTAAACCAATGAATAACTTAACTGGAATAGGTCACTTTCCATCCTAGGGCTCAGTGTCTTCATCTGTAATAGGAAGCTTTAGGAAAATTTGTAGGACACTCAGAAATTCAATTTAAGAAAATCTTGAATTTTATTACCAGGAAGTCTCTCTTTTTACTGAGATCTTATTCTGAGTTTTGTTGTGTTGGGGGCTTCTAGAGGCAAAATGAAGGTTAAAACATAAAAATGTACCAGAAACAAAAGCACTATTAAGGTTTTATCAGCCAACAGGAAAAATTCAAGCATACTCAAAAGGCATTTTTAATGGCATTTATTTCAGCAACAACAACATTCTTACAAAAGCATAGTTTTAATAGGCTTATCTGCTCAGATACATTAATTAGCAGTTCTCACATATACAGATTTATGAATCATCTTTGGTGCTCTGGGAAGCTATAGAAGAAATAACATCAAACAGAGAAGAGTAGTTAAGTTGAAGGTTGGAAGAGATCGCATGAAAAGCATCTGGCTCGTATATTAACTTTTCCTAAGTTGGCCATAAATAAGCTCTCTGCAGTAGCCACCCCTGAGACCAGTGACAGCAGAAGACAATCACATGTGATGAACTGGTTTCCAAGGAGTTCTCCTCGAACAAAGACAGTAAACGGATGTCAGCTCATTCCTTGAGAAAGGATTCCTATTAAATACCCAGAAACAGCTGTCAGCCAAAGCCAGTGCTTGTTCTCATCACATTTTTGTGTCTTCAGAACTGGAAGAAGAATGAGAGGCTGTACTGTGGGCCTGTACAAAAGAAAACAGAGGATGTGTAAGTGGTAAGAGTGTGAACTTAAGGAGATGGATGGTCTGTTTTAGATTTGCACCTCTTGAGTCAGGAAGAAGAGTCACTCACTAGAAGCTTGGTGACCAGAATTCTGCACTTGGTTTCATTTCCAGCTTGCTGTTCGACCCTGACACATTCCTTTTAATATCTATATATATATACATATTTCTTTTCTATAAACTAGCAAAGTACTACAATTGACTTTCTATAGGGTTATTATAGAATTTTTTTAAAGACATCTAGAATACTTTCTTTGTGAAACAATACAGGATACAAGGTCAATGGCAACATGTATGCTATGGTCTGCATGTTTGTATCTCCCCAAAGTGCAGAGGTTGAAATCCTGTTTCCCAAGGTGATGAGGAGGTGATTAGGTCAGGAGGGCAGAGCTCTCATGACTCAGATTAGGCCTTTATAAGTGGCCTCCCAGAACTCCTTAGCTCCTTCTGCCCTGTGAAGGAAGGCAAGCCAGAAGTCAGCAGTCTGCAACCCAGAAGAGTGCCTTCACTAGACCCTGAATCTGCCAGTGCCGTGATCTTGGGCTTCTGAACCTCCACAACTGTAAGAAATAAATGTTTGTTGTTTATAAGCCACCAAGTCTATGGTGTTTTGTTTAGCAGCCCAAACAGACTAAGACAGCTTGTATTCATTAAAAATGAGTATTTGCTTTTTAGATTACCAATCTGCAGAAATAATGTAATGAAAAAATGTAAAACTTTTATTTAGAGTCTTGGCTTTGTCATACATTTCCTTTATGAACTTGGATAGTTTACTTTTGGACCTCAAGTTCATCTATGAAGAGAAATTGAGACTTGTCAAGGAATTTATCTAAATGAAATACAAACGGAATAATGTTTATTCTTCCCCAGTAATGAAACTTGAACACCTGCCAGTTATTTTAAAAAGAATATTGTCTCTAACCACCACCATTCATTCTCATGCTCACCATGAACCAGGCACTATTTAGACTTAAAAGTCTTAATATATCCTGATAACAATCCTACAAATTATCTTTGTTTTTTGGGTGGGGAAACTGAGGCACAGAGAATAAATGCATTATTTTCTATTACTTGTTACCTAAGGCTGGCAAATTACCCAGCCTATTACCCAAGAGTGATAAATGGCAACTCCAGAATTTGTATGTAAATAGTCTGATTTGGGTTCTTCTGGTGTTTTCATTATAATTTTGATAAGTTACTGTCAACTCCATGCTGTGAAAAATAAGTTTATTCTTAAACTACCTCCTCTCACCCATGGTAACTGAATTTGCTAGTTCTCTTTACACTGTAATTTTCTAGTGTTTTAGAAAGCCTGTGGTAAACGTAGATACATGGTGCACTTGTTAAGGACGTTACCATACTCTGGTTAGTTAGATCACTAAAAGCAATGTATCACCACTCACTCGTTCTCGTTCTTCTGCTGTATGTGACTCTTGCTCTGATTCTTCCAGCCTTCCTTCATCGGGATCAGGGTCATCATTCAGCGGATCAGCCATGGAGGAAACGATAGGGATTTTCTTAGCCTGAAAATAATCATAGGCCTTCTTTCCACAGACTAAGAGTGTGACAGTCTTGCCACTGCTCTGGATTCTGTCCACCACCTTCTCATAGGGCTCATCCAGCATGTTCACTCCGTTCACCTCAATGATGACGTCCTCATCCTCCAGCCCAGCCAGGTCAGCAGGGCCGCCCTTCTGCACCTGTGAGCAGAGTTCTGCATTACCACTTCCAAACAGAGACCACAGAGTGTTAGACTAGCAGTTCTTCAGAGGAGAGGTAAGGCCTTTGAGAATTTATTCTGAGTCATGTTGAGAATACAGACATTTCTCCTGAGGTACAGAAGTTTAAAATGGTGCCTTAATGCTTTCTGCTTATGAAAGCTACAATTTCATAAGTGCTACTCAAAAGAATAGTGTTCACAATGGTTGAATATCCTACTGTGTATCTTTCATACAGTGCTTTCCAGGGTGAAGGCATTAGATTCCATAGGTCCCCCTTCTTCATTCCCAACTTGAGAGCTACAGAGAGAGTTTTCTGTCAGTCCTCGCAGGGTGGCATTATGCCAGACACACAGAAGCAAACAAGTATTACTCCCAGACAAGAGTTGTTAGTAGTGACTATCAACTACAGTCATGTCAACTCACTCTGTTTAATTTGAAATGTCTAAAGAGACACAGATGTTTCAGAAACAAATGATGTGAACTTTGATGTACTCTTAGCTATCTTAAAGGCTATGAGACCAGTATTTACTTGAACCCAAGTGAGACACTCAGTGTAGGCCTTTGGTGTAATCCTTTTCCTGAGCCATTAGTGAGTGGGAGAAACCGAGACTCCCCTCACTGTGGCTCTGTTCACTGGGCTGCTGCAACCAGCTCACCATACCTCTTTGACGAATGAGCCTGGCTGACCCCGAACCGCGTTTAAGTGAAAGCCATAGCCATCTTCACCTCTAGTCAGCCTGCAGAGTTTAGGGCTTATGATCTCCTACTTCCTCTGTAGTTTCTGGGCTTGAGACCTCCAGAGGAGCAGGAGTAGGAGCTGGAGCCTCCTTGACAGAACCATTAGGCAGCTCTTGGCTTTGATAGTAGAAGAATGGAGAAAAGCCAGCCTTTTGAAAATAAAGTGGAAAAAACATTACTGATAAGTATGAGAATTTACACTTATTAAATATGCTGGTTTAATTTATAAGGTATCCTCTATGTTCCACTCCTCTTCCAGATACTTCTGGTTGTGGGCTGTAAAATATCTCTACTACCTCAAACAGAAAATGTATAAAGGAAGATTGAGCTTAGTTACAGAATAATGAACATAAACATGTAAGCAAATGTACATACACATAAAATAAGAGCAGTACAGAATGCTGTACAAGGATCCAAATCTAACAGAACTGCTAGTTTATTCTGATTCCATGATAGTGAGCAAGTCACTGAACAAATTGTCAGCAATCTCCCTGTTGGGAGATTACAAGACATTGAGTGACTTACCCAATGCCTCACGCAGAGGAGGTTCACCTGGCCCTTTGCCTCAGTAAAATGGTCTTCAGAACTCTTCAGAGCTCCTTAGACACATTAGAGAAAGTGAAACAGGAGATGATATTTTTGTCACTATTTGAATTACAGTAATCAGTTGGGGGAGTGGGCAGAGGAGGTTGGCATTCACACAGTCACATATGGTAACAAAAGTCAATTCCAGTCATTTACTACTTGCTTCTCCCACTCCCCACTCCAGTCCTGTGTCTGTTGTACTCTATTTTACTATTTGCTGATGTAACCATTAGCTGATACTCTGCTATGCTAGACTCCTCACTATCTTTTTTTTTAAGCTTTTTATTTTGCATTGGAGTATAGCCGGTTAACAGTGTTGTGAGTTTCAGGTGGACAGCAGAGGGACTTCAGTTCAGTTCAGTCACTCAGTCATGTCCAACTCTTTGCAACCCCATGAATCGCAGCATGCCAGGCCTCCCTGTCCATCACCAACTCCCGCAGTTCACTCAAACTCATGTCCATCAAGTCAGTGATGCCATCCAGCCATCTCATCCTCTGTTGTCCCCTTCTCCTGCCCTCAATCCCTCCCAGCATCAAAGTCTTTTCCAGTGAGTCAACTCTTCGCATGACGTGGCCAAAGTACTGGAGTTTCAGCTTTAGCATCATTCCTTCCAAAGAAATTCCAGGGCTGATCTCCTTCAGAATGGACTGGTTGGATCTCCTTGCAGTCCAAGGGACTCTTCAAGAGTTCTCCAACACCACAGTTCAAAAGCATCAATTCTTTGGTGCTCAGCCTTCTTCACAGTCCAACTCTCACATCCATACATGACCACAGGAAAAACCATAGCCTTGACTAGACGGACCTTAGTCGGCAAAGTAATGTCTCTGCTTTTGAATATGCTATCTAGGTTGATCATAACTTTTCTTCCAAGGAGTAAGCGTCTTTTAATTTCATGGCTGCACTTAGCCGTACATATATGTGTATCCATTCTCTCCCAAACTCCCTCCCATCCAGACTCCTCACTATCTCTAAATACTTCTAATCCATCTCAACTCCCAGACTGTCCATGGGAAGAAGGCAGTGATGGTCTTAAATATAAAAAGGCAGAGAAACAGGAAACATAGGACTAGTTTTTGTTACAGAATGAAGAGTTTAGCTGACTGTGGGTTTTAGTTGAGAGAATTAAAACTTTGTTTTATTTAGTTATGTATCTTATGTAGTTGTACATTTGGATATAATAAGATCTTGGATCAGCAATCTAATTACTGCCCACAGGTGTGCAGGACATTTGTTAGGCAATGAGTAGAAAATCAAGCAATTGAAGCTGAGCCTGGCCGACCCTGAACCGCGTTTAAGTGAAAGCCATAGCCATCTTCACCTTTAGCCAGCCTGCAGAGTTTAGGGTTATGATCTCCTACTTCCCGTTCAACACCCTGGCTAAAACTGGATTTGGGGTCATAGTATCATCTGTTTTACCCCAAGACCACATCTTCCTTTCTAAACAAAAGTAGCACCAGCACAGGACTTCCCTGATGATACAGTGGGTAAGAATCCTTCTGCCAGTGCAGGGGACATGGGTTTGATCCCTGGTCCAGGAAGATCCTGCCTGCCTCAGGGCAACTAAACCTGTTCATCACAACTACTCAAATCTGCTCTCTTGAGTCCGCAAGCTGCAGCTACTAAAGCCCGTGCACTACAGCCTGTGCTCCGCAACAAGAGAGGCCACCACAGTGAGAAGCCCACACACCACATCCCAGCACAACCTAAAATAAAAAAAAATTTTAAAGAGTAGCACCAGCACAGAACCTCCTACTTACCCAGTTCAATGAACCTCAGATCTTTCAGTGCTATACTTGCAAATCTTCCCACATTTCTTTCTCTTTAAAATGTGGGAAATTGTCAGAGTGACTCATCACATGCGAAAATACTGCTATCACTACAGATCAACTGTATCTGACAGTAGCAGCTAATCTTGAGGCAGAGGACAGTGATGAGTCTTTACTCATTCTTCATTCAAATACTAGGGTGTTTGGTATGTGCCAAGAACTGGTCTCGGTGTTTGTTTTATCACTGATATATATATCAAAGATCCAACCATCATGCACCTACCCATCTATGGAACTTACTCTGGGAGAGAAGAGGGAGGAAGAGAATGGAGACAGGCATCTTTTTAGATCCAATTTCTCTCATATTAAAACATTAAAATTATAGTTAAGTCACTGGAGGCATTGGAAAGGACTTGGGACTTCCCAGGTGGTGCTAGTGATAGAGAACCTGCCTGCTCATACAGGAGACACAGAAGACGCAGGCTTGATCCCTCAGTTGGTAAGATGTCCTGGAGGAGGAAATGGAAACTCACTCATTTTCTTGACTGGAAGATACCATGGACAGAAGATCCTGGCAGGCTACAGTCCATGGGGTTACAAAGAGTAGGATGCAGCTCAGCAAGCACACAAGCAAGCATGCATGAAGAGGACTTGATGCCTGAATTCCCTTTACAGCAGCTACTGTAGTGACCTTCTGACTTCTGTTTGATTTTTTCCCCCATCTGGGAGCTTCCCACTCTGGAAAGCTTTTTCCTGGTACCTTTGGTTGTCTTTAAGCCAGAAAACTAGCTCCTTATGCCTTCTCTATTTGGTGAAGCTGTGCCCCGTAGGACACCTCAAAAATAAGTCTATTTCCCACATGTAATAGCCTTTCAAATTCGTGTGTGTGTGTCTGTTATTTGTGTTAAATCCATTTATCTGTCAATGGACACTTGGGTTGGTTCCATCTTTTGGCTCTTGTGACTTGATTTGTGGCCTGGCACATGGTCTGTTCTGGGGACTATCCCATGTGCACTTGAGAAGAATGTGTATTCCATTGTTGGGTAGAGTGTTCTGTGTATGACTATTAGATCTAGCTGGTTTGCATTGTTCAGGTCCTCTAGTTTTTACTTCTGTCTGGTTGTTCTATCCAGTATTGAGAATGGGCTATTGAAGTCTCCAGCCATCATTGTAGAACTGTATTTCTCTTCAATTTCATCAGCTTTTGCTTCATGTATCTTCCCAGCTCTAACAATGTATAATTGACAGTTATAGTTGTATATGTTTGAGGTGTACACATCATGATTTGCTAGACATACACATTTTTCCCTGGTGGCTCAGATGGTAAAGCGTCTGCTTGCAGTGCGGGAGACCCAGGTTCGATTCCTGAGTCGGGAAGATCCCCTGGAGAAGGAAATGGCAATCCACTCCAGTAGTCTTGCCTAGAAAATCCCATGAACCCAGAGGAGACTGACAGGCTACAGTCCATGGGGCTGCAAAGAGTCAGACACGACTTCTTTCACTTTCTTACATTGTGAAATGATTACCACGATCAAGTTAATTAACACAGGTCCATTACCTTACATAGTTACCATTTAGCCTTTTAAATTCTTGACAATGTTTTCCTTTCTTCCCCAAAACTATGGTTATTCAAACTAAATATTCACATAATGTCTTATAAAACCTCTTCCCTGGTTACCTTTCTTGACACTGGCCTAAAGTGAGGTTGCCAGGACTGTGCTCATTGTTGATTAACTCATATAACACTTAATAACTAACCTTGCCATAGATACACCTACCTTACAATGAAGGAAACAGGCACAGGGAGGGTAATTTACCTAAAATTACATTACGGGTAATTTCAGGTATAGTCTGATCAACTCAGTAATACTATCATCTTCAAAAGCCAAGAGTCAATTAATGTAACCTTAAATTGAGCTTTTGGGTAGGGGCAGCTACTTAGAGTGTCATCAAGTCTTCTGTACTCTTTTCTATAGTCATCAGTTCAGACCTCACCATTTGGTATTTATACAATTTACTTTTAAGTTAGTTTAGTACTTGAAATATATTCCTGATTAAACTTTAAACTTACTAGTTTTTATTCTTCTATCTTGACTAGATATTTTAAATGCTAGTCTCTAGTAATTATCCATCAACATGTTAAGTCATCTGTATGACTTAAGTATATTAAATATGTTTTCCATGTCTCCATCCACATTTAATAATATGCTAGCTGGGGAACAAACAGCATGCTATTAGAATCTGTTCAGGTTGACGTTTGCTCCAGTATCAAGTACTCTTAGGTATGGTTGTTCAACTAGCTAAAAATCCATTAATTTTTCTATCATTCAGTTCACTCTTTAGTCTTCTTAGCACAAATGTCTTGAAATATCTATTCAAAATGTGCTGGGAGAGAGTATGGCATAATTAAAACTTGCTTTCAAATACTGACTTCAGTCTTTGCTAAAATGAGTGAGTTTAGCCAATCACTTAAGTCTCTCTAAGCTTCAGGATTTTTTAATCTGAAGGAGGCTAATTCTACCACCCATAATATTCCTCCCTCTATATCATTTATATGCCTTTGGATGCTTCTATTGTATATCACATAGAACAAGTTCATCTTTGTTCATTTTTGTGACCAACACCCAACAAGGCAGATGATACTTTAGAAGGCCCCTGAATGTCTGTTAAGCTAGAGTGAACTTCAGTTCTTGTGATAAAAGTGTTATAAAAAAATTTTTAATATGCAGACAATAGCTATTGTGACTAAGAGATGAAATAAGGTTAGTTTGACACAGCTTGGTCTTGGTGAATCTATGTTTCTACTCCGTTGCTAAGGGTTTATAAACTAGTCCCTATGGACTTCCCTGGTGGCTCAGATGGTAAAGCATCTGCCTATAATGCAGGAGACCCAGGTTCGATCTCTAGGTCGGGAAGATCCCCTGGAGAAGGAAATGGCAACCCACTCCAGTATTCTTGCCTGGAAAATCCCATAGATGGAGGAGACTGGTGGGCTACAGTCCAGGGGGTCACAAAGAGTCGGACACGACTGAGCGACTTCACTTTCACTTTCTTTAGGCTTTTACATGGGATTGGTAGAACACGTTGGTCTATAGATTAAAATCCAGTCATTCCCTATTTGGGAAAGTTAGGACTACATCTGTTTATGTCCAGGCTATTGTTCATAGATTTCTCCCAGGTCACCAAGAGAAATTCTGCAGTTATATTTGCAAATTCTTTCAAAAATCTTATTTCCAAGGACTTAAACCTCATGAACCCATCACATTCTCTTATCTACCCATTTGAGCTTCAGTACAGCCTTAATGATGATTGTTATGCCTCTTCCAGTATAAAGATCAAAGTGGTAACTTAACCAAAGTTTGAGGGCATGAGTGAATGGACCTAACCTTAATTCATGAATATGTGACTTTGTATTACTTACCAGTTTATATATGTTGTCTGTCTCTTTGTCTACCACCAGCAGAGAGGTCTGATCTCCACCCTTTCTAATCATTTCCACCACAGTGTCATGATCAAGGGACTCCACAGACTTTCCATTGACAGCAATCACCAGGTCATTGTTCTTCAAGCCAGCCTTTTCTGCTGGACTTTTGGAATCTATGTCCTTGATGATTTGACCTACTCTCCCCCAAAAAATTTAAAAAGAATTATCAGAAAGATCCCTAGAAAACAAACTGGGGGTTTCTGCTGGGGCCTAAAGCCCTTATAAAATAGATATAAAAGGCATGCTGAATACATCTCCTGTCCTTCCCACTAGGGTATCTGTACACATCCTATCCACCTCGCTCTTTGGTCAGAACTCATTCCAGGAATAAACCCAGTCATTACTAATGAAAGAGTCTTAAAGAAAAGGATGTTATTACTAAAAGTGTTAGGGATTTAATCTTCACAAAACAGCATGCTAAGCAGTAAGGGTCAGCAAAGTCCGAGGAAGTCAGTGTGCATACTTGTATGCTTATGTAGAAGCTAAGCCACAAAAAAGGAGAGGAGAGGATGGGAAGAATGGTGAACAAAACCAAAGAATTCAGACCCCAGGAAACCCAAGCTAGCCTTTTAGTAGCAGGTGGGCAAATGCAGTTGTGAATGGATTTGTGAGTGTGTGCCACACAGATGGGTGTTGAGTCTTCAGGAATTGGACCATCTTCACCAGAAACCTTCAGCTCTCTCACCCCCCTTTTTTTTTTTTTTTGGCCCTCATACAGTTTTAACAAGCTCCAATTTCACTTCCCAGCTAGTTGCTTGGCATCTCTTGGTCACCTGTTAGTGGGAGCACTATCCTCCCATCACTGACAGGTAGCATGATTCTTCCTCAGCATCCACTCCCTGTGTCTAATCAGCCGAGTCCTTCAGTGCTACCTTAATATTTTTACACATCTCTTCTGGAGCCCTAGTTCCTCTACCTGAAATGCAGTTTGTATTCATTCCTGCCTTGAATTCTTCCTAAACTGCTACCTTACCAGTTGCTCTCCCCTCCTTGTTTGCCTTCTCCAGTACAGACCTGCCTTAAGATTCATCTTGATGCAACATCTGAGCGAGTCACTCCCCAGCACGACAGCGTGAGTGTGAGCTTTGGAACTAAACAGACCTAATTTTGATTCTAGCTGTACTATAACTATTTGACCATATAAAAATTGTTGTATCTTCTTCAAGTCCCCAGTTTCAGCAATTCTTGCAAAATTATTAGGAGTAATTGAGATGTGTAAAGCCCCCAAGACAATGTAGGCTTAAGTTTTCTTCTTCTCTCACACTGTTCAAAAACTAACTCCCCACTAACTCTGAAAATAAGTCTAAACTCCTCATCATGTACTAACAGTCCATCATATGTCTCTCCAACTGACCTTTCTGACTTGATTTTCTGTGCTACACTTTAAATGGCAGTCAAACTGAGCCTGTGTCTTCCTGCTTTATTCACAAAATCCTGTCTTCATGGATTGGACTTACTTGTCCCTACCCCATCAACTTGCCCAAATTCTATTCATACTACAAAGCCAGAGCTCAAGTGCTACCTTTACTCCCAATACCTTTTAGTGAGGAAAAACTTGCTCCAACATTGAATTTCCATAGTATCCTTACCTGCCCTGTTTTAAGATGTTTCTCACCATCTACCTTCAGTTATGGACATATGTGTCTTATCTCCTCTAGTAAATAGGGGTCTTCTTGACTGAAGAATTCTTATCACATTCATTTGATATTCTCAAAGATCCTGAGGATGTTTTTTTACCATATGAGCCAAATTAATGTTTCATAAATTAATGTAAATATATATGATGGAAATAAAATGGCAACTTCTGGGTGAATAACAGTTTTCATGGCCTGAACCTTTTTTTTTTTCCTAATGTATTCAGCTTGTGTAGGAGGACCTTAATTCTTATTGAATTACAGGGAATCAGAAAGACTCCTGGTTCTATTCATGTCCCAGATCCCCACCCACACCCCTGCCTCAGATCTAGTGGGGTGTTGGCGCTGTCGCACACCAGCTCATGAGAATACTTCTCAACTTCACGTCCTATGACAGCATGTTGTAGCTTGAAATCAGACGTGGTGGGAGTATTTACACCACAACGAAACAACACATGCTACAAATTAGGGCTTTTTTTTCCCCAGAGAGTCAATTTACTGGCGTGCTACTGCTCAGATCCAAAATTCTGCCTTATAATTCTGCTATGAAAACCTAAGGATACCCTGATGAGGGGCTGGGGGTCCTAACGGAACTCGAGTCAGACTGGGATGAAGAATTAGGTGGTTACACTGCTAAGTTCTCTGCTCTTCAGGTGCCTTACCTTTCTGTTCTGGGCTTTCCCTCAGGTAGAAACCATACCCATTGCTTCCCTTCTTCATCTCTACAACACGGGGCTGGCAGGGTAGCAGTTTCAGACTGGCTGTTTTCTCTCTTGACTTTTATCTTCTGCTCGCTGTGGTGCTTGTCAGTTTCCTTGTCCACAAGCAGAAATGTGATACGGCTTCCAGACTTCTTCACCTGCAACAATACTCACAGGTGAGGACCAACATCAGTCTCCAAGAAAGATGCTGGGAAATAGGAAAGTTTTTGTGTTGAGGCACACAGTCTATAGATTAAACAGGATATATGGGATGTAAGTCCTGAGCTTAAGCTGTAATACTGTTTTGTACCACCTCACTGGCATTTTTTATCTTCCCTTATATAGTTGTTTTTCCCTTTGTTAAGTATGACATCACCCACACAGATGCTAACTGAACCCAAGTGAAAGCCCAAATTCAGAAAACCCAGAGAGGTACTTAGGTGAAGACTAGGAAAGGAATTTGGAAAAGAAAGTAAAGGTCTACTTTGAAATACCATTCTACCAAGAAAAGATACAGTTGGTCAATTTTCAAGGTTCCATATGACCCCAAAGAAAAACCTCTGAGTGTTTTCCATGCATCATGGAATCACGCTGGGGCCTAAGACCTGGGGTATAACACATCAAATTCTCCCCATGTGTAACTTGATATTCATCACACACACTGGTCATCTTCCAGCTTGTATTAAAACACTTTAGTAACATTGATTCAAGATCGAATTTATTACAAGTTTAGAGAGTGATTCCAGTAAATTACACATAAGATCCAGAAGATAATGGTTCTTTAGAACACTTTTCTTCAAGACAACATGAAACTAGCAAAGGCCTCATTCCAAAACCCTATGTTAACACTGCTCTGTTGGCTCTTAATACAAAGGTTTGTCTTCCCATTATCACAGTCTTCCCATCATAAACTACCATTTCTGTCTTCCTGTCACTTCAGTGAGAGCAGAGTGAAAGTTAAAGGCGAGGAAGTGCTCCTTTGGGATATACCTTTTCAACCACCTCCTCGTGGCTGGCATCCTCTACATTCTCTCCATTCACTTCAATCAAGTGGTCATCAACCAGCACTCCAGCCTTCATAGCCACACCTTGAGGTTTTATATCAGTCATGTACACTCCAGTTTTACCTGAGAGAGAGTAGGGGGGTAGACAAGTGTCAACAGCTCCATTACACTGAAAGTCTAACAGCAAAGGGTTTTCTCCCAATAATATAAAACTAGAACTTTGCATTTTAGGACTAACTCAAATAGACTTTGATACAGAATGACAGTTAGAGCTCATAGCACAAACATGACACAGCCATTACTCAGTTGGTTTTTATTGATTTGAATAGGATTTCTGAGCCCGAAGAAGTACAAAGAAGGAATCTCAAGTGGCACTAGCCTCTTGAACCAGAAAGTAGCAAATCGTGCCCACTCAGCATCTCTGTGTCATACTCCCTTTCCTTTGCATTTGTAGAATTAGATGGCATCTGCTCTGTCCTGTCCTCTTTAAACTATCACCAACTACCACATCCCAGTGGACTGAGTAAATCTCACTGATGCAGGCTAAAGAAAACAGGCACAGGAAGAGAGGAAAGCATAGACACATACAGTCAGTCTGGATTAGCAGGTAGGATGATTTAGGTGCTTCTTAAAGAAATGCTGTCAGTACTTTCAAGATATTAATATTTCAGCCTAGGCAAAGGGTACCTTCATTATGACTATATAAACCATTTGTAAAGAATGAAGTGAAGTGAAGTCGCTCAGTCGTGTCCGACTCTTTGCGACCCCATGGACTACATGTAGCCTACCAGGCTCCTCTGTCCATGGGATTTCCCAGGCAATAGTACTGGAGTGGATTGCCATTTCCTTCTCCTGGGGATCTTCCCAACCCAAGGATTGAACCTGGGTCTCCCACATTGTAGACAGACGCTTAACCATCTGAGCCACCAGGGAAGTTCAAGTATTTGTAAAGAAGAAGAATAATTTCAACTCTGCTTTCTCAAATACTTGGCATTTCTCCTGTTACCTTTTATATGTTTGTCATGAAGAAAACATTTTCTTCATAAAGCTAATTTAAACCTTTCACCACAGACATTACACAAAGGCCAAACAAATAGAGTCTGAACTGCAATTTCTTTCTCTTTCTTTTTTTTTTTACCATATTACTGATAATAAACCTCTGAGAAATGCCAAGCTTCCCTTTGACCACCTATATCACTGTGTTTTAACAACTGACAAACTCAAGAGATATCTCTTATAGCTAGTTTATTTCTCTTGCTAACAGGTTAAATAAGCCTTAGAAACCATGTGTAGTATTGGTCCACTCTTGCCAAGCCAAGCCTTTGTTGCTTAGTCGTGTCCGACTCTTTGCAACCCCATGGACTATATATAGCCCACCAGGCTCCTCTGTCCATGGAATTCTCTAAGCAAGAATACTGGAGTGGGTTGCCATTTCTTTCTCCAGGGGATCTTCCTGCCCCAGGGATCAAAGATGCATCTCTTACATCTCCTGCACTGGCAGAGAGGTTCTTTACCAATAGAGCCACCTAGGAAGCTGTTTATCCCTCAAGCAAATTATGACCCATCACCAGTGCCTCTCTAGCACAGAAAGAACAGAGGAGGAGCAACGTTAGAGGTGGAACCAAAACCCTGACTCAGCTATCCCAGTGAAATCAAGAAAACCACAGGCAACTGTTCATGAGTCAGCCTGCAACTCTGAAATTCTAGGAACAGAACTTCTACTACTTTCTGATGGTTGGGGTTTCTCAAATCACTGTACCTCTCAGCTAGAGGTCAGGGAAACATCTCAAAGCATAGCCACAGCTGAGGGTACTACCTTGATGCCACAGGATGGTGGTGATCTTGGCTGTGCCTGCGGCAACTCTAACAGCAGCTGATACATAAATAGGTGCTCAAGGATTTTTTGAATAAGTGACCACCTGGACACTCAGAGATGAAAAGAGATATCATTCTAATTCAAAAGTAGCTCATGGAGAACCTCCTTTTTCTTGCCTCTTATTCTCCATTCTCTCCTCCATCTTTACCCCCCAGAGAAGCATCAGCCCTCTAACCCTCTGGCCTTGAGGACTCAGCTTAACAAGCACAGGGAGACGGGAGCGCCCAGTAGCGCCCAGTGTCCCTCCACAGTGCTGTTGCCCACCATCCTGATCCCCCTTTGCACAGCTACACAAAGGAAGGGCCAGGGGAGACAGGCTGCTGTTGAATCTCCATAGCAATTGACAGTCAACGAAGCCATTAACAGATACCAATCTCTCTCTTCCAGAAAGCTGCTTGTCCCTGCCCCACCTTCAAGCTCACCTTGGACAGTTTTCAGAGAGAAGCCATAGCTACCCCCCCTCCTTCACTAGGTAGCAGAGCCGTGGCTGCGTCCACATCTGTGCTCCTCCGTTCATCACAGAGGGCGGCTTCTTATCGTTCAAACTCGACTCCTGACTTTGACCCAACGCTTTCAAGTCTACTTGCTTTTTCATGGCTTTCTCATAGGAATCCCCATCCAGAACTAGTAAAGTCACTGAATTCCCACTCTTTCTGACCAGATCCACAACCTAAGAGGAAGAAAGAAAAAGATTAACCAATAACCCTCTATCAACCACCGGGGTTGTGTGTGATAGAGCAGTGCTCACCATCTGACTCTGCAAATTCTATCAACTGACCCCTGACATCCGAGAAGTCAGCAGATCATCCCCCAGCTGTCTCCACCTAGGCCCCACCAAGATCCAGGGACAAATTAGGCTGGGCCTTTAGCACCACTGGACGCTATAGAGTGCAGCCCAAGCCCAGCCCAGGGAACTTTTACTAGGACAGGTCGTCTCCCAGGATGAATGCTGCCCCGAAGCACAGCAGGTCCTCCTGAGTCTACAGAGACAGCACAGTACAGTGAAAGCAGCACCCACTTAGAGGCAGCTAGAATAGGGGTGAGGTCAGACACTCCCTGATGTTCACTGTGTGAACACATTAGCAAGCTACGGTGTCTGAGCTTCCACTTCCTCGACTGTGAAATCGTACCTCATGGGTTGTGCCAAGGATTTAACAAAATAATGAATATGAAATTGCCTAGTATAGTCCCGTTCACATAGCAGATATGCAATGCACATTAGACCTGACACTATTCAAACCTAGGAATAACTGTTACAGTTCTTGGTTAATCATAGGAGAGTTGATTAGCTGCCAGAGTATAGCTGTAAAGGCTTCCTGCCCCACCAGTGGCAGCCAGGCAAGCGCCACTAACACCCAGAACTAAAATCATCAGAGAGATAGGGGCTAAAGAGATCCTCGAAGAACTCCAAACGCCCCACTTACCTGCATGTGCTCTTCCTTGTCCACGAAGACACCATTAATCCTAAGAACTCTGTCTCCATCCTGGAGACCCGCCTTCTCTGCTGGGCTACCCTTCTCAATCACCCGGACCAGGTGGCCATCAGTGTCCTTCTCAATTCGCAGGGAAGAAGCCATAGCTTTTCCCTTCCTGTTTGGTTAACTTACATTCTCGGGGGTTGAAGGTGGAGGCCATTTCTGTGATGAAAACCAAATGGGTGAATCCTTGAGAAAGAGTCTAACTGGCGTGAGAAATCTGTACTCCATCTCCTATACATCTTTTCTTCTAATCACACCAGCTCTCGGCTGTTCAGGAAACAACATTTGGGGTATGGGAGGTCACCTTCCAGGACTTGCTAGTGATTTCCAAATTATTCCTCCCCCAAAGATGACCTTTCACTTGAGTTTCAGACCCATGTATTCAGCTAGGTACTGGACACAGATGCTTCAATCTCAGTAGTTCCAAAATCAAATTCCCTTTTATCCCATGACCAAAATAAATTAGTTCCAAATATATTACCTAAAATTTTAAGAAAATCCAAGTCTACTTTCATTTAAATATCTGAAGAGCTTGCCAAGTTCAAGGCATTGAAGATAAATCTGTGGACAAGACAGATCTATACTTTTCCTCTTGTGTCAGGGAGAACATGTTTTTACAGAAACATGGTGAATGATCTACTAGGGAAGAACAGAGTGATAAGGGAGAATATAACAGAGTCTTGGGAGCAAGGAATGGGGTGGGAAGGTTAAAGTACTGCTTCCTAGAGAAATGACTTTTCCAAGACCTGAAGAATTAGTCAGAGTGGTGAGATGGAACAAGATAAGGAAGACCTCAAGCAATTAAAAATCAGAGAAGTCAGACCTTAGAGCGGACATGACGCATTGGAAACAGGAAAGTAGTTTCCAGGACCGTGGAGTTCTAGTCAGAGAGGAATAGAGATTCTCCCACAGAGAGAGGGCCCCCACTGCCAGGTCAGGTTTATCCCTCCTGAAGCCCCTTCCTTTTCCACCCATCCTGCTACTTCTTTCACTCCATGTAGGATCGAGGTCCTGGGCCACAGGATGAGGAAAGGAAAAGTGGAAAAGCTTGGAGCCCTGTCACCCAGTCATTAAGTGTAAGATTCCTGCCAGGCACAGGAAGCTATATTCACCATCCTGTGATAAACCATAAAGGAAAAGAATATGAAAATACGTATACGTGAATCACTTTGCCATACGGCAGAAATGAACACAACATTGTATATCAACTATACATCAATAAAATTTCTTAAAAATTTTCCTTCCAGTGGTCCCCAGCCCCTACTGGTGGAAGCAGTTTTTTTCCATAGGAGATTGAGAACAGAGGCCAGAATTGCTGGTGTGTGTAAAGCAGAGGTTAGACTCTGCTGGGTCAACTGCCTGCCGGGCAAACCCTCATGTTCCCCTCATCACAGCTCCCCAACCAGTAACTCAGAATAAACCATCCATCTCTCCTGGAAGGACAGGAGCAGAAGACTCCACAGGGCGTGCGGGGGGAGGGGTGAAGGAGAGACAACAAAGCGCTCCAGGCTCCCTGGAAGCCATGCATGGCGTTTCCAGGTGGCCATCTCTGACCTCCATGCCCACAGAGACAAGTGGGGCAGAAAGCCTCCCATGGCCTGACCCCTTGGCTACCTCACTTGGTCTCTGCAGAGTCTGGCAGACAAGCCACCAGGGGTGTGGATGACTAAGCAGCCAAGGAAACAAGAAACAGTGTTTCAAGTAATGTCTTACAAGGGCCAGGAAGGTAAGGCTGAGCTCACCCCACTGAGGACCAAGGGCAGAAAAAGTGAAGACACAATCACCAGTGTTGCCACCTACACTTGGGAGAATGTTAGCTGCTCTACTGTATCAGGACCAGCCACCAGGAAGATGCTGCTTTGGGAAGAAAGGGGGAAGTAGGGAGTTAGGGGAGAAGAGGGCAACACCAGAGTGGGGCTTCTCACACACAGGCATCTGTGTGTGGTCCCTCTCACTCTGACCTTTGGCTTCTCTTTCTGCTGATCATCTATCCTACAAGCATCGATTCCATTTTCCAACTTGAATCCACATCTATGCCCAACTTACTCCTAGATTCCTATCAGCTCTCAATTTCATAGGCCTACAAACTCTTGAAGGAAAAGAAAGAAAATCCCTCTGAAATTTGGAGGTAATTATAGAGAATCTTCATCCAAATCCTACAAAATTCTAAACATGTCCTTATAATTATTCAAAATAAAGACCATTAGATGAGATATTTTCATCAAGAGATGAGGCTGTTTGTGATCAACATATGAATGCTCATTTCTAAAGCTGTTTGTTTAAACAATAAGTGCTGGAGAGGGTGCGGAGAAAAGGGAACCCTCTTACACTGTTGGTGGGAATGCAAACTAGTACAGCCACTATGGAGAACAGCTTAGAGATTCCTTAAAAAACTGGAAATAGACGCCATACGACCCAGCAATCCCACTGCTGGGTGTACACACTGAGGAAACCAGATTTGAAAGAGACACATGTGCCCCAATGTTCATCGCAGCACTGTTTACAATAGCCAGGACATGGAAGCAACCTAGATGACCATCGACAGATGAATGGATAAGAAAGCCGTGGTACATATACACAATGAAATATTACTCAGCTATTAAAAAGAGTGCATTTGATTCAGTTCTAATGAGGTGGATGAAACTGGAGCCTATTATTCAGAGTGAAGTAAGTCGGAAAGAAAAACACTGATGCAGTATATTAACACATATATATGGAATTTAGAGAGATGGTAACGATGACCCTATATGAGAGACAGCAAAAGAGACAGAGATGTAAAGAACAGACTTCTGGACTCTGTGGGAGAAGGCAAGGGTGGGATGATTTGAGAGAATGGCATTGAAACATGTATATTATCATATGTGAAACAGATCGTGATCACCAGTCCAGGTTCAATGCATGAGACAGGGTGCTCAGGGCTGGTGCACTGGGATGACCCTGAGGGATGGGGTGGGGAAGGAGGTGAGAGGGGGGTTCAGGATGGGGAACACATGTACACCCATGGCTGATTCATGTCAATGTATGGCAAAAACCACTACAATACTATAAACTAATTAGCCTCCAATTAAATTAATTTTTTAAAAGTAATAAAGTGGTTGTTTAGTCATTAAGTCATGTCCAACTCTTTGCAACCCCCTGGACTGTAGCCCACCAGGCTCCCTGTCCATAGGATTTCCCAGGCAAGAATACTGGAGTGGGTTGCCTTTTCTTTCTCCAGGGATCTTCCTAACCCAAGGATCGAACCAGAGTCTCCTGCATTGCAAGCAGATTCTTTACCACTAAGCCACCAGGGAAGCCACACATGTCTAAGGTACCCACCCCTAAAATTCAGCCATCTCACACTCTGAAGTAGCAACCACAGGATCCTACTCTCTCAAGGATGGAAAGTGAAACCTCCTTGATAGAAGGACAGTCTAGTGTTTGGGGAGAGGAGAAGAACAAAGCTTTCCTGAATCTCAATAGAGACCTGAAAGACTGAAATAAAAGGAGACACAAATACGTTTCTGGGCAAAATCTCAAGTTGTTTTGTTTGTTTGTTTCAAGTTTCAAACAGAGAGTAATTACTCGGATCTATACTTATGTCTTTGAAAGGTCAGGTGTTCAAGATCAGAGTTTCTTTTCAACATCTATGGTTGAAGCCCAGAGAATTAGAGCCAGTTCACAATGATAAAAATACTGAAAGAAATGCTACCATATTGATGGGGAAACAGCCACTGCTCCAAGCCCTGGGTTACATCCTTTCACTCTGTTTGCCCTCCCCACAATTCAACCACTAAAGGATTAATGCTGGTGCCCACTCAAACTGATGAAATATTGAGCACTTTCAACTGTATTAATGCAGAAAGCCAATCAAAACCGCCAAAGCCTGGACTTACATAAAGCCCTGAAACTATTTGTCTCCTTTGCCATTTTGTAGAGATGGTTCAGCTAGGAGTCAAGAGGACTGGGCTCTGGCACAGATCCAGTTCTGGTGGGTCCGGTCCACACCCTGGTGTTACACTGGCCCCTAAGGCAGGGCTGGGGTCCGTCACTTTAGCAAGACTGTCACTGCTCCATGATGAGGCTGCCTGGGACTCTGGAACCTAGGGCTGAGCTAGGAAGGACCCTTGTATTCAAGAATGCTGTTTTCCTCACATATCATATATTAATGCATATAGATGGAATCTAGAAAAACGGTACTAATGAACCTATATGTAGGGCAGCAATGGAGACACACACAGAGAAGAGACTTGCGGCCACAGTGGGGGAGGGAGACGGTGGGGTGAATTGAGAGGGTAGCACTGAAACAGATACATTACCATATGTAAAGTAGACAGCCGGTGGGAATTTGCTGTATGATTCAGGAGCTCAACCTGGTGCTCTGACAACAGAGAAGAGTGGCATAGGTCGAGGGTGAGAGGGTAACTCAAGAGGGAAGGGATATCTGTATACCTATGGTTGATTCACATTGATGTATGGCAGAAACCAACACAACAGTATAAAGCAATTATCCCCTAATTAAGAAATAAAGTACTGTTTCCTGTTTCTTCCTCTTGTTCTTGCAAATCAAAACCACAGTGAGATATCCCCTCACATTCATCAGAATGGCTGTCATCAAAAAGACCACAACTAACAAGTGTTGATGACTATGTGGAGAAAAGGAAACCCTCATAGGCTTGTTGGAGGGAATGTAAATGGGTGCATGAAGACAGTACAAAGAGTCCTCAAAAATTAAAAATAGAATTATCATATGACCCAGCAATTCCACTCCTGGGTATATATCCAAAGAAAATGAACACTAATTTGAAAAGATACACACCCCAATGTTCATAGCATTGTTATTTATAATAGCCAAGATACAGAAGCAACCCAAGTGTCCATGGACAGATGAACGGATAAAGAAGATGTTGTACATATATACCATGGAAAACTACTTAGCCACAAAAAAGAATGAAATTTTGCAACAACATGGCTGGACCTGGAGGGTCTATGCTTAGTGAAATAAGTCAGACAGAGAAAGACAAATTCTATATATTATCACTTATATTGGAATCTAAAAATGAATATAACAAAACAAAAATAGACTCATAGATATTAAAAAAACTAGTAGTTACCGGTGGTGGGAGGGAAGGGGAGAGGGGCAAGACAGGGGTCAGGGATTAAGAGATACAAACTACTATGTATAAAATAAATTAGCTACAAGGATATATTGTATAGCACATGAAATATAGCCAATATTTTATAATAACTTTAAATGGAGTATGTACGTGCTCAGTTGCTCAGTCATGTCTGACTCTTTGAGACCCCATGGACTGTAGCCTGCCAGGCTCCTCCATCTGTGGAATTCTCCAGGCAAGAAATACTAGAGTGGATTACCATTTCCTACTCCATTAAATGGAGTATAGACTATAAAAACTTTGAATCAGTATGCTGTACACCTGAAACAGAATAGTGTAAATCACTATACTTCAATTTTTTTTAAATTAAAAACAAAGGTAATGATTAAAAAAAAAAGATCCTGTTTCTTTAGTCCCCCACTCCCATCTTCCACTTCCTGAGAGTACAGGAATCAGAGCTCTATGGTAGAAAGATATGTAATAAGTGAAGGCCCATGGATTTCTACAACATCATATGAGCAATCATCTGAAACTGGAGTCCATCAAGCCTTCTTTCGGCTTTATTCCCCAGTTTAAATAGCCAAAATGAAGCACTGGAAATGAAAGAAAGCTCTAACCATTTCTGAGCTCTGAGAAAAGTCAATTCTTGGCAACAAAGTTGCTTGTCTGTGGGAAGGAGAACAAAGTGCCAGCTGGTAGGTAGGAAAGACTCCAGGTAAGAGCCAAAGAGATTTTTTTTTAATCAAACTTAATTATTAATTGTACCTTTAGACCCCACCTTCTAAAAAGATTAGAGCATTGCTACCAGGAAAGGGAATAATATATCTATGGTCAAGGAGAAAATGCAGGTACGTCTTAGAAGTTAGGAAGGCTAGGTAATGACAGCAGAGGAGGGCAGGTAGGCCCTATGAAGGTGGCCAGAGAAAGAACTGAAGCCACCAAGTGATTTTCCACAGGAGAGAAATATCTGGTAGGACCCAGGGGACTCTTCCAAAGGCAAGGCAGGCAAAGGTCTCCCAGGTCCAGGCAGCCATCAACATGGGCCCATTCCCGGTCCCAGGGGAACACCCACCCTCCCGGCAGGGCCGGGTGGAGCCCCAAGTCTGAACAGGAGCCGTTCCTGAGAGGATCATGACCACAAAAGTGAGACTCAAACCACCAGAAGGGTTCAGCTTAGCTGACCAAGGCTAGCAGGAAGCCTCATTTTCCCCTCAGTTGTGTGTGTGTGTCTGGAACCTGCAGGATTTCCCCGACAAGGCTGCTTTGTGAAGAGTGAGATTCCACTTTAACTGATCCCCAGGTCAGCGGGATCCCCAGCAGTGAAGTGCCGCTGCCTTGTCACTGGCGCCTCAGAAAGCCCTCCGTTCCGCCATAGCTGCTGCAAGTGGAAAGGCCCAGTTAAAAAACACCATGGGCGTAAATGCTCCTAAGCCCCCACTTCCACTCAGTGCAGGGGAGGACTAGAAGTGAGGGGATTTAAAAGGTACTTAGTTTATCAAAATCCCTTGTCTCCTGAGTTGAGCATCTCAAGATCAGTGGGAACCTGACAAGAACACAAAGCATCTCCCAGAACAAAAGGAAACAGGGTTTTCCGAATTACTTTCTGCTCTAAAGTAGTTATCTAACTCCTGTTAGTTTCCAGGTATTATTTTATGAAAGAATCCTGAAAACAGAAACAGACCCACAGATCTTGAAATCAAACTTTCAGTCACCAAAGGAGGAAAGTGAGGGAAAGTGATGAATAAGGAGATTGGGACTGACATATACACACTATATATATAAATACATGTATATACATTTATATAAAATAGATAACTAATAAGGACCTACTGTATAGCACAAGGAATTCCACTCAATATTTTGTAATAACCTATATGGGAAAAGAATGGATATATATATATAAAATAATGAATGGATATATTATATTATTTATATATGTATATATATATGAACAGATATGTATATTATATATACAAGTACATAAGATTCACTTTGCTATACACCTGAAACAAACAAGACATTATAAATCAACTATACTCCAATAAAAGTTTAAAAAAGAATCCCCAAACTGCTACAGATCAGATCAAACACAAGTCAGGGAAGAGCAAATATTTCTGAGGAAGGAAAGGAAGGAAAAGATAACTTCTGGAAAAGTGAAGTCAGCAAGAATTAGAGGATCTTCATTCATCTCCTCAGTCCTGGGAGTTGTCTGCCCAAAGGCAGCAGCTAATTTCCTCTGACAGAACAGATGTACTCAGTGGTTAGCATAAATCTATAGACTGTGTAAAATCACGTTACTGTTTAAAACTCACCATGCTATATTCACGCATGCTACATGATCTCATTTAATCCTCACAATCACCTTAACATATTTAATCTCAACCCTAGCTGGCCCTCAGAATCACTAACAGAGACATAAAAACAGATGCTCAGTTAGGCCCCACCTCAGATCTACTGGCTCAGTCCAGGCCTGAAACCAGAACATGGGCATGTTTAGAATCCCTGCGAGTTTAACAAGCTCATGCTCCAAACCACTCTTTCTGCTCCCAGCTCCCCTTCTCTCCCCCTCAGCCTTGGGATAACACCCTCACGAGTCAGAGAAGAATGTCAAGGCTGGGTGAACTATTAACAGCTACCTTGAGCTCACCTTTACTCAACTTGAGAAACCAAGGTGGCAGCCTAGTTAGGAGGTTCTCAGGATCCCACTCTGCCCACGGTTCCACCTGACCTGCAGCACAGTAGAGTGTAGCAACCTAAAGCCTGTGCCTCTGCTTCCCACCACATTCTAGTTCTGACTCAGGCAAAGAGAATCCAGCAGATGAAAACAAACTTTAATAGCTCCCACAGGCTCTTTGTTCTGTGAATTAAGTCTAAGGGGACCCTTTCCAGCCCCCCTAAACCTAACCACCTTAAGAGCTGAGGCTGGGACTTCCCTCTTGGTTCAGTGGTTAAGAATCCGCCTGCCAACGCAGGGGACAGGGGTTCAACCCCTTGTCCAGGAAGATTCCAGGTGCTGTGATGTCACAACTGCGGAAGCCTGCCTGCCTTAGAGCCTGTGCACTGTGACAAGAGAAGACAGTACCATGAGAAACCCAAGCACCACAATGAAGAGTAGCTCTCACTCACCTCAACTAGAGAAAGCCCACATGCAGCAACAAAGACCCAGTACAGACAAAATAAATAGTTTTTTTTTTTTAAAGATTTGAGGCCATTTCTCTTCCTCCATCATCCAATGGGTGGAAACCCAAGTTCCATTCCTGTCTGAGGCCAAACAACTAGATTGTCCAATGAGCATCCTAGAGTACATGCAACTTGTTTGAGATCATGAACAAAGATCCCTCAAAATTCTACTGAACATCAAGAAGACATATTGCCCCAAAGCTAATTTCATAAGTCCATGCCACAAATATTTGCCTCATACTGTGGATGGTGATTGCATGCATGAAATTAAAAGACTCTTGTTTCTTAGAAGAAAACCTAGACAGCATATTAAAAAGCAAAGACATTACTTTGCCAACAAAGGTCCATCTAGTCAAGGCTATGGTTTTTCCAGTAGTCATGTATGGATGTGAGAGTTGGACTATAAAGAAAGCTGAGCACCGAAGAATTGATGCTTTTGAACTGTGGTGCTGGAGAAGACTCTTGAGAGTCCCTTGGTCTTCAAGGAGATCCAACCAGTCTATCCTAAAGGAGATCAGTCCTGGGTGTTCATTGGAAGGACTGATGTTGAAGCTGAAACTCCAATACTTTGGCCATCTGATGTGGAGAGCTGACTCCCTGGAAAAGACCCTGATGCTGGGAAAGATTGAGGTTAGGAGGAGAAGGGGACAACTGAGGATGAGATGGTTGGATGGCATCACCGACACAATGGACATGGGTTTGGGTGGACTCTGGGAGCTGGTGAAAGACAAGGAGGCCTGGTGTGCTGTGGTTCATGGGGTTGCAAAGAGTCGGACATGACTGAGCGACTGAACTGAACTGAATTTATGTGCAAAACACTGTTAAGTGGTTGAAGGAATAAAGTAAAATAACACCTCTATCCTCATGGACTTTATAGTTAAATAGGGGTGAAGAAAAATTTTAGTACAGAATGAGCAACCACTATGAGCAGAGTATAAATGCTAACATGAGACAAATTAAGGAAAACTTCGCAATTAACATAGGATTTGATTTAGACATTGACAACAGATGGGTAGGACTTCAGTAGGACAGAAATAGGAAAAGAATATTCTAGCCACAAAGAATAGTATGAACCTCAGGCATGGAAGTGGCAAAGTTCTTGGGGATGGTCAAAGAAGAGCTAAAACCCAAAGTGACTGAAGAACAACCCACAGGAGGACAGCCAACACATCCTTTTGTTGTAGGTGACAAGTTAGGCTGTAAAGGCCTCTAATAACAGTTCAAAGGATCTGGCCTTAGTTTGGTGGTCAGCAGGGACCAGCCAGGGGCTTCCATGGTGGTGCTAATGGTAAGGAATCCACCTGCCAATGCAGGAGTCATAAGAGATGCCTGGTTCAATCCCTGGGTCAGAAAGATTCCCTGGAGGAGGGAATGGCAACCCATTCTGGTATTCTTGCCTGGAGAATCCCATGGACAGAGGAGCCTGGCAGGCTACAGTCCACAGGATCACAAAGAGTCGGATACAACTGAAGTGACTTAGCACACACTCAGGCATGGACCAAGCAAGGAAGGACAGGATCAGAGCTGGGCTCCACGGGTGGTAGGAGGGATGGCTGTTGTGCATCCCTGACCCCGCACCTCTACCTGAGAATAGAGGTGAAAGAGCTGGAGGAACTAGAAAGGACTAAGCCACACGTGGTACTAAGTCTTCAATCCTGTCCTCTCAGATTTCTCCATACAGAGATGGCCTCAGACAGGACAGGTACATAAACACAGGTGTACAAAACACTTATTTACACTGACCACGAGACACACCAGGTCCCTGTGACTCTCCCTAATTACTGCCTACCTCACTCACACACAGTTTTGTTGTGGATTTGAGAGGGTAACAGGTAGGAAGGCCAGAGGTCCCCAAGTGGCAGGAGGAGATAAACTCCAAGCGGCAGTTTTTTTCCTTCTCTACACAAAATTAAAAGAGGCTTCTTTTAGTTCTGCGAAGACTACACCTGATTCTGCCTTGAGCTAACCAATGCATTTTTCTTATGGAAATGTACTTCTTAAGTTATGTTAATGAAACTATGTATTTGCTTTGGAATCTGCCTTTCTTCAAAATGGTTCTGCCTAGACTAACTTTTTTTTTTTTTCTTTTCTCAAACCTTGAGCTGATAATGGCTTAACAAACCAGTATTCGTATCAATTGTTTTATGACGAGGAGATAAAACTCATATTGTGGGAGAGGGCCTGATGAAACTCCCTCAGCCTTGAGGTATCTCTCTTATCTGATTAACAGCTTTCTAACAGACGTAAACACCTTGCTAAAAACTAGCAAGGGGGCATTCTTTCTGCTTCCTTCTGATGTCTATGTCAGAAGCTTTCTCTCTCTCTCTCATACTTGAATAAAATTATCTGATACAAAAATCTCCAGTGGTCAAGCCTGGTCTCTGGCCCCGGATCGAAATCCTCTCCTCCAGAGGTTGCACAGAGAGGTACGTGCACAATTCTGTCTTCTGGGGTCACTGCCCAGTGTGAACACAGCTGTGCTTCTGACTCCTCTCAGCTCTGAGTTGCAGAACACCCTAATTCTGTGGTCATTTTCTCATTCTGTCTGCTTCTCCACAAGTGGTATACTTTCCCTGGACTTACCACCCTTGTTCAGTTTTTTCCTGGGCTTCCCTCTTAGCTCAGTCAGTAAAGCATCTGCCTGCAGTGCAAGAGACCTAGCTTCGATCTCTGGGTTGGGAAGATCCCCTGCAGAACGAAATGGCAGCTCACTCCAGTATCCTTGCCTGGAAAGTCCAATGGACAGAGGAGCCTGGTGGGCTGAAGTCCCAGAACTGGGCACAACTGAGCTACCAACACTTCACCCTTGATACTTTTTCTACTTTAAGCTTTAGACTCCCTGTCTGTTATGGACTCAGTTGTTTCATTCCCAAAATTCATATGTTGAAGCCTTATGACTATTTGGAGATAGAGCCTTGTAAAGAGATAATTAAGGTTAAAAGAGGTCCAAAAATGTGGGTCTGGCATCTTTATAAGAAGACACAGAAAAGCATATATGCAGAGAAAGGGCCATGTGAAGAAACAGCAAGAAGGCTGCCATCTACAAACCAACAACAGAGGCCTCAGGAGAAACCAGCCCTGCTGGCATTTTGACTTTGGACTTCTAGCCTCTAGAACTGTGAAGAAAGAAATTTCTGTTTAAGCAACAAGGGATTCTGTTATGTGGTATTCTGTTATGACAGCTAGGAGACTAATGCGTCTTCCAAGTAACACTGCCTACTTGGGCTGAGTGTTAGAAAGGAAGAAGTCAAAAAAAGAAAGAAAAAGACCGACAAGTTCATGCTTTGGTGACTGACAGATAAGTTGTACCATTAAAAGATGGTACAGTCATGAAGAATGATATGGCAGTCAGTTTGAGATGGTTTTAAATCAGAGGACTGAAAAAAAAAAAAGGAATTGAATATCTACTTCACTTTACACACAAAAATTAATTCAAAATCAAAGAAAAAATTAAGAGCTAGAACTGTTTCTTCTAAACTGTTAGAAGAAAATATGGGGATAAATCTTCAAAAGGTAAAAAATTTTAAAAATCAGAGGACTTGGCAGAACATCCTGCAGGTAGACAGAAGTGTGGACCTGGAACTCAGGCAATGGTGGCCTAGAATCCTCACAGCAATGCTCTTGTGACACCCAGAAATAACAACATGAAAGGAGGGGAGCCAAGGATAAAGCCTTGGGTAATACTGATATCTAGGTGACAAGAAGGGGGCTGTGAAGGAATCATCAGATGGCCAAGATTTTACAGTCCAATCTAAAAGAGGAATTTCAAGACAACATAGTTAACAATGCAAAACCCTGCTAGGAGGTAAAGAGAATAAAAACAGAAAATGCCACTAAGTTTAGAAAATGAAAGTTCAGGGCAGATAAGGGACTAAGAAGCAAGTGAACCCTAGTAAATAACATAGGCAAGGAATACAGATACATCCTGAAACAGATACATGAGAGGATTGGGATAGCAGTTTGAGGGGGAAGTAGGGTTAGTGGATGGGTTTGTTTTTAACATTTGTATATCAAGGGATGATACAGACAGCACAGAAAATGGGTTTGGCCTTGATGAGATGGAATACTTCTACTGAGGCAGGAGAAGAGTGGGAAAAATGAGACAAAGAGGAAGATAAGGTCAACTTAATGAGACAAATGGGAACTTTGAGAATGTGGACCATTCACATTCTCCACATTCTCCACTGGGCCCCAGACTGATAAATTGGTAAAGGTGGCTAGGAGAGGAGTGTGAATTAGCAGTATTTACCTCCACTGCACTGCCACGGCACCAGTCCATCCTAAAGGAGATCAGTCCTGGGTGTTCATTGGAAGGACTGATGCTAAAGCTGAAACTCCAATACTTTGACCACCTCATGTGAAAAGCATCAGGAAAAGACCCTGATGCTGGGAAGGATTTGGGGCAGGAGGAGAAGGGGATGACAAAGGATGAGAGGATTGGATGGCATCACCGACACAATGCACATGAGTTTGGGTGAACTCTGGGAATTGGTGATGGACAGGGAGGTCTGGCATGCTGCAATTCATGGGGTCACAAAGAGTTGGACACAACTGAGCGACTGAACTGAACTGAACTGATGAGGAAATCAGAGCCCAGAGTGCTGGATATTCCAGTCTCTCAAGAGAACTCAAAAGTCCAGACTTATGTGAAATATCCCCATATTTAAAAACAGGCAGCTATTTCAAATTTGTAAAAACTTCATGTAAAGTAAACAGAATTGGACCCCTGGGCTGGCAGTTTATAATCTTTGCAAAAAGACTATCCAAATTAGCATTGTTTCACTATAAACAGGCAACATGTTGAGTAAAAATCTCTAACAACTTAGGCCAAAATATATATTTTTCATTAGACAGATAAATATAGATCTCATGAATTTATACAAGACCAATCAGCATGATTTCTCATGGCTTTTTCTCACTATGTATTGCTGCTGCTGCTGTCCAACTCTGTGTGACCCCATAGATGGCAGCCCATCAGGCTCTGCCGTCCCTGGGATTCTCCAGGCAAGAACACTGGAGTGGGTTGCCATTTCCTTCTCCAATGCATGAAAGTGAAAAGTGAAAGGGAAGTCGCTCAGTCATGTCTGACTCTTAGTGACCCCATGGACTGTAGCCTACCAGGCTCTTCCATCCATGGGATTTTCCAGGCAAGAGTACTGGAGTGGGGTGTCATTTTGGGTTTATCAAAAGTTCGTTCCGAATTTTCCATAAGAGCCTATGGGAAAACTCAAACTTTTTGGCCTACCCAAGACATCAAGAATAGAAGAAAGTGGTCATTTTTACCCCAGATTGGAGCATGACATGTTTAAAAACAGATGGCTAGGAGGTGAGGATTTCTATGTTTACAATGAGCCCTGCTGCTGCTTGCTGCTAAGTTGCTTCAGTCGTGTCTCTGCTACCCCATAGACGGCAGCCCACCAGGATCCCCCGTCCCTGGGATTCTCCACACAAGAACACTGGAGTGGGTTGCCATTTCCTTCTCCAATGCATGAAAGTGAAAAGTGAAAGGGAAGTCACTCAGTTGTGTCCGACTCTTCGCGACCCCATGGACTGAAGCCCACCAGGCTCCTCCGCCCATGGGATTTTCTAGGCAAGAGTTCTGGAGTGGGCTGCCATTGCCTTCTCCGTACAGTGAGCCCAGTGTTTATTAAGACGTGTGAGACTATGAGGCTAGTGTGAATTGTGAGGAAGAGAAACTGCATGGGGGCTTCCCAGGTGGTACTAGTGTTCAAGAATCCACCTGCCGATGTAGGAGACACAAGAGACTCAGGTTTGATCCCTGGGTCAGGAAGATCTGATGGAGTAGGAAATGGCGACCCACCCCAGTATTCTTACCTGGAAAATTCCGTGGACAGAGGAGCCTGTTGGGCTACAGTCTATGGAGCCACAAAGAGTCGGACACAACTGAGCATGCATGCAGCACTGAGCTACAAAGACAGAGTGATGGAAAAGATGAAGGGTTCTAGCTTCTGCTCTAGTTCTAGCTTCTATTCTATTGTTCTGTCTGGGCAGGATGAATGGGGAGAGGGAGGAAGAGGGGACTGAGGGAACAGTTTTGAAAATTAAGTGGCTGACATAGGAAAAGTCATCTTAAACAATGTTTAGAACAGAGTAGTTTCCAGTAACAAAAAGTCTAAACATAGGTATATGGCTGATGTGAAGGGAGTTTGTTTTTATTTCCATCTTCCCTGAGCATTCTAGTCTGGATAAAGTACAATAGAAAGAACCAGAGTTTTATAGCCAAACCCAATTTTAATTCCATTGTCACTACTTGCTAGCTCTGAGGACATGTGTGGCTTTCTTAATTTTGACCTGGAGATAGAAATACACCAGAAATAGGAAATGTACATGGATCAGTGCACCAGGCCAGCATCACAGAAGATGGATGGTCTAGACCAACCTAAGCACAGTGTCTGGAGCAGAGAAGCTCACTCCAGATGGATCATATTCCCTGCTCTCTGGTGGAAGTCCTGAGACCATGGGAATCCCATTCCCTATGATGACATTTGAGCAGTTTTTCTGATTTTCTTTGTGAAGCAGACGAGAGATTGAGTGATGGACTAGGGATGAGCAGGCATCTTGATTGTCAGGTCAGAGATTCTCTGTCTCCTCACTCTGGACAATCTCTGCTGCTCAGTTAGTTTTAGCTGCTGAAAAGTTGGCTGAAGATTTTGTTCCTCCATGAAATCAAGCTCAAATAATGAACTCAGATTTCCCTAAGAACTATCATGTAAGACTGAAAGTTAGGGAATTACCAAAATGGAACCAAATGCCATGTGTTAAGGAGCTAAAAGATTCTGGGGAGCCTTTACAGAGCTAAGCTGGCCAGAGAGTCCAAACATCTGGAGAAAATGAGTTCTAACAGATGTGAGTACAAGATACAGCAGCCCAGGGACCCACATACAAGGGTGGAAAAGATGGACTGAGGGGAGTATACTGAGGTCTGGATGATCGTGGTCACCAGGGAGTGACTAGGGAACAGGCTCACTCACTGGACCAACATCACTGGATTTCCAAAAGATTAGAGAAAGGATGTGGGATGAACAGCATTCTGCTTGGAGGGGGAAATCAGAAAGGGGTTGTGAGCAGTGACAGCCAGGTGCAATAACTACTGTCAGGAAAGAAAATACCCAGTGCTATCTTCTTTGTCTTTCTTCTCAAATCTAGGCTGTAGTGGATCAGTCTATTAATACAGTAATCTACTACCATCAGTCATGAGTGCTTTGGACCAACCATAGATACTCCATCTATTTTTAGATAAGAGGAAAATAGTTAGGAATCAATGGTGCAGACACTGTCAGACTGCAAAGAAAACACAACCTCTCCTTACAAGGTGCTTATGTAAACAACACCCAAGGTATGAAAAACTCAAAGAACAAAAACTGAGTAAGATAGTAGGGAATAATGTTTAATCCTAGTTACTGCAACTGTAGGAGGATATTTGTATAGCCTGGGATGTAACCAGAGAGTAAATGATTTCCATTTCATTGAGGCATGAGGGGAAGAGAGAGCAGGAACTCTCGGCTAACATTCAAACTGAATGTTACTCACTTTACCCTAAAACTCCATGCTGGTCTACAAAACACTTTGAACTTCGGCAAGGAGAAAGCAATCTTCCCAGGAAGCTCAACCAGGCATATCCACACATCATGCTCTTGTGAGAAATGCTGCCTCTTCAGAATTTCTGTGTAATGAGTTAGACAAAGAAATCACTAGACTTTTGTTGGGCTTCCCTGGTGGCTTGGTAGGTAAAGAATCTGCCTGCAATGCTAGGAGACCTGGGTTCGATTGCTGGGTCAGGAAGATCCCTGGAAAAGAAAATGGCAACTCATTCCAGATTTCTTGCCTGGAGACTTCCATGCTCAGAGGAGCCTGACAGGCAAGTCCATGGGGTCACAAAGAGTCGGACACAACTGAGCGACTAATGCAGACTTTTGTTGGAAAACTATGACTGGTAGAGACTGGTGATGTTATGTCAGCACCTATAGACCATCAGAGAATCCTCTATAGCTGACAGCCCTGATCAAGGGCTTCCGTGCTGGGCCAGGTGTGTCTGCCTTTTTTCACAGCCTGCCTAAGAGCCTTGGGAGAAACTTTCTTCCAACAACATAAAAGAAATCCTATTGTTGGTATTAACAATCCTGTCAGTTGGTATTAACAGATGTCTCAAGCAAGGAGGAGATAAATGAAATTCAGTTTCATCCTTCTTCAAACATATTTTACCTAGAGCAGATCCAGTATCTTTGCTGCAGATTCCTCCTTTAAAAAGCAAGAAGTGTGGAAATTCAAAACACTCAAGTGTATTAGTTTTAAATTAGTATCAAAAACAGAAAAATAAGTGGGGCCCCAAGATACGTTTTTGCCAACTGTACTTTCCCACTGTAAAGATTACTGTTTGATCTTCAGTTCAGTTCAGTTCAGTTGCTCAGTTGTGTCCAACTCTTTGTGATCCCATGAATTGCAGCACGCCAGGCCTCCCTGTCCATCACCAACTCCTGGAGTTCACCCAAACTCATGTTCATCAAGTCGGTGATGCCATCCAACCATCTCATCCTCTGTCATCCCCTTCTCCTACTGCCCCAATCCCTCCTAGCATCAGGGTCTTTTCCAATGAGTCAACTCTTTGCATGAGGTGGCCAAATTATTGGAGTTTTAGCTTCAGCATCAGTCCTTCCAATGAACACCCAGGACTGGTCTCCTTTAGGATGGACTGGTTAGATCTCCTTGTAATCCAAGGGACTCGCAAGAGTCTTCTCCAGGACCACAGTTTAAAAGCATCAATTCTTTGGCGCTCAGCTTTCTTCACAGTCCAACTCTCACATCCAAACATGACCACTGGAAAAGCCATAGCCTTGACTAGACGAACCTTTGTTGGCAAAGTAATATCTCTGCTTTTAAATATGCTATCTAGGTTGGTCATAACTTTCCTTCCAAGGAGTAAGCTCTTTTAATTTCATGGCTGCAGTCACCATCTGCAGTGATTTTGGACTTAGGCAGCCATAAATTTCAAGTATGGGAAATTAATGAAATGCGTTCCAGTAGAGAAGAGTGAATGATTCTTGTTTCTCTTTTATGATAAGGAATGGAATCTGCTTATCTTGAAATTCATTTGGCCTGCTGGCACTGAATGCCCCTCCCCCACCCACCCATCATGAATGATACTTTGTCCTAGAAGACAGGGCTCCTGGTTGGAGTTCAAGGCCTTCCCCACTCTACTTGCTGATCTAAGAGTTCTGCAAGTTGGGAGAGAGACAAAGTCAGTATCATGTGGAAACAAGAGTCGCCCTTGGAGAAAGGATACTTTGTGCTGCTGACAGAACTGGTACCTGAAAATAGCCAAACTATCCGGAGGATTGGCCAGAATGAGAGTATCTCCCAAAGTAGGTATCTTGCTTTTCAATACCTTTTGAATCTGGATTTCTGCCCCCTGGCTTTTTTTCCCTATAACTTAAAGTCCTCTGGCCTCTCCCAGTCACTGCCTCAAGACAAACTGCCTGGTCTTTCTTTCACCACGTTAGTCTCTAAAAATAACACTTAACCTAAAATCCACTACAGATTGTCATACTGAGAGAAGTAAGTCAGACAGAGAAGGAGAAATAGCATTTGACATCCCTTATATGTGGAATTCAAATGATACAAACGAACTTACAAAACAGAGAACAAATTTTTGGTTGCAAGGAAGTAGGGAAGGATAGGCGGAAGGGATAGTTAGGGAGTTTGGGAAGGTCATACACACACTGATATATTTTAAATGGATAATCAAAAAGGACGTACTGTATAGGACGTGGAACTCTGCTCAATGTTATGCAGCAGTCTGGATGGGAGGAGGGTTTAGGGGAAAATGGAAACGTGTATATATGGCTGAAGCCCTTCACTGTTCACCTGAAAATATCACAACATTGTTAATTGGTTAACTCCAATACAAAATAAAAAGTTTAAAAAAGAAAAAAGAACCTAAAAGTCCAAACTCCTTGATCAGGCTTTGAGGCACAACACAATCAAGCCCAACTTTATCCTCCTCCACTCCTCAGTGTCACCTTTTGGCACACATGTAGTCACCCACACCCAGCCCGCCATTTGCTCACCCCACATGCTCTGCCTGAAACACCTCCAGCCCCCACCCCTAATTATTTATTTATAGTAGGTCACATTTTTTTTCCAAGTGGATGAATTAAAGACCTAGTCATAGTCAAGGCTCAGTTCAAATTTTAAAAGTGAAAGTGAAGTCTCTCTGTCGTGTCCGACTCTTTGTGACCCCATGGACTGTAGCCTACAATGCTCCTCCATCCGTGGGATTCTCCAGGCAAGAATATTGGAGTGGGTTGCCATTTCCTTCTCTAGGAGATCTTCCCAACCCAGGGATCAAACCCTGGTCTCCCGCATTGCAGGCGGACGCTTTACCATCTGCGCCACCAGGGAAGCTCAAATTATAGGTCATATACAAATCTTTGCCTGACCACTACGGTCTGAAGGAATCACTCCAGACTCTAAATTTCAACTAGAAAAAAAAATTGTTATACACATTTATTGAGCTCCTACTAGGCTCCAAGCACCAGCCTAGGTTACATTTTATGAGTTCTCACTTAATCTTTTTTTTTTAACTTTACAATACTGTATTGGTTTTGCCATACATTGACATGAATCCGGCACAGGTGTACATGAGTTCTCAACCCTGAACCCCCTCCCACCACCCTCCCCATATCATCTCTCTGGGTTATCCCAGCACCAGCCCCAAGCATCCTGTATCCTGTATCGAACCTAGACTAGCGATTCATTTCTTACATGATAGTATACATGTTTCAATGCAATTTTCCCAAATCATCGCACCCTCTCCCTCTCCCACAGAGTCCAAAAGTCTGTTCTTTACATCTGTGTCTCTTTTGCTGTCTTGCATACAGGGTTATCATTACCATCTTTCTAAATTCTATATATATATGCGTTAGTATACTGTATTGGTGTTTTTCTTTCTGGCTTACTTCATCTGTGTAATAGGCTCCAGTTTCATCCACCTCATTAGAACTGATTCAAATGTATTCTTTTTAATGGCTGCATAATATTCCATTGTGTGTATGTACCACAGCTTTCTTATCCATTCATCTGCTGATGGACATTTAGGTTGCTTCCATGTCCTGGCTATTATAAACAGTGCTGCGATGAACATTGGGGTACATGTGTCTCTTTCAATTCTGGTTTCCTCGGTGTGTATGCCCAGCAGTGGAATTGCTGGGTCATAAGGCAGTTCTATTTGCAGTTTTTAAGGAATCTCCACACTGTTCTCCATAGTGGCTGTACTACCTTGCATTCCCAGCAACAGTGTAAGAGGGTTCCCTTTTCTCCACATCCTCTCCAGCATTTATTGCTTGCAGACTTTTGGATCGCAGCCATTCTGACTGGTGTGAAATGGTACCTCACTGTGGCCTTGATTTGCATTTCTCTGATAATGAGTGATGTTGAGCATCTTTTCATGTATTTGTTAGCCATCTGTATGTCTTATTTGAAGAAATGTCTATTTAGTTCTTTGGCCTATTTTTTGATTGGGTCATTTATTTTTCTGGAATTGAGCTGCAAGAGTTGCTTGTATATTCTTGAGATAGTTGTTTGTCAATTGCTTCCTTTGCTATTATTTTCTCCCATTCTGAAGGCTGTCTTTTCACCTTGCTTATAGTTTCCTTTGTTGTGCAGAAGCTTTTAATTTTAATTAGATCCCATCTGTTTATTTTTGCTTTTATTTCCAGTATTCTGGGAAGTGGATCATAGAGGATCCTGCTGTGATTTATGTTGGAGAGTGTTTTGCCTATGTTCTCCTCTAGGAGTTTTATAGTTTCTGGTCTTACATTTAGATCTTTAATCCATTTTGAGTTTATTTTTGTGTATGGCATTAGAAAGTGTTCTAGTTTCATTCTTTTACACGTGGTTGACCAGTGTTCCCAGCACCACTTGTTAAAGAGATTGTCTTTAATTCATTGTATATTCTTGCCTCCTTTGTCAATAAAGCCCAGAGATAAACTCAATCTTAATGGTCCGCTTCACAAGAGAAAAGTCGCTGAAAATGTAAGCTGGTTTTCCATGGCTATTTGGATAAGCAGCAGAATCTGGATTTAAACTCAGTTGAATCTGGGTTCTTCCCACCATCTGCCCAGCCTCCCAACCATGAGGGCTGTGTTAAGGAACCCAAGTAGTTAGATTGGAAGGAGGAAGGCATTCCAGGCAAAAGGAATAGCAGAGGCATGTTCACGAATCGGGTTGGCGGGGGCGGGGTGGGGGGGGTTCTTCCTTGGTAGCTCAGCAGTAAAGAATCTGCCTGCCAATGCAGGAGATGTGAGTTCGATCCCTGGGCAGGGAAGATCCCCTGGAGGAGGAATGGGCAACCCACTCCAGTATTCTTGCCTAGGAAATCCTATGGACAGAGGAGCCCCGAGGGCTACAGTCCATAGGGTAGCAAAAAGAGCTGGACACGGTTTAGTGACTAAGCAAGCACACATGTTCATGAATGGTGAATCTCGGACCACAGCTGCCATGGAGTTGAGTAGGAGCTCTCTTTCATATTTATCAAAACTCCTCCCCACTGCCTGGGTTCCTTCCTTCCTTGAGGTCATGCCTATCATAAAACTGTCTGATGATCATCAGAATAGTAGAGCTTAAGGTGCAAGAGGCACTATGTGCTTCTCCAGTCTCATTCTCATAACATTAGGAACTAGGTTCTATTACACCCATTTGACGGATGAGGAAATAAGCAATTTCCTCATGACAGTAAGAACACATCTGTTCTGTAATTCAGGTTTCTAATACTTAATCCTTTTGTGATGATGCTTACCAGGCAAAGAGATTATCATGAAGGGCCAAGGAAAGGAGATGCTGAACTCTTTAGGAAAATATGTCTAGTTTTGGCTCTAGCTTGCCACTCTCATCAAATTCCTGTGCAACAAATGTGAAAATCATTTAACCAAGATGTCCAGAGACGTCCATTCCCATTCCATCAGACTTAGGACCTTAAGGGCTTCCCAAGTGGCACTAGTGGTAAAGAACCCGCCTGCCAATTCAAGAGCCACAGGAGTCACAGTTTCGATCCCTGGGTCAGGAAGATCCTCTGGAGGAGGGCATGGCAACCCACACCAGCATTCTTGCCTGGAGAATCCCATGGGCAGAGGAGCCTGGCAGGCTACGGTCCATGGGTCACACAGCATTGGATATGACTGAAGTGACTTGGCACACATGCAGGTGAGGACCTTAGGTGCCTGAGAGAGTATCAGAATTCTTCAGCCTCCTCCTTGATAAGAGCATTATCCAAACATACTGACTCCATTCTTGCAGCTCTCTCCCTGACACACTAACTTCCATTTATCCATGAAGCTGAGCATCTGCTATATGCCAAGTATTGTTCTAAGAGCAGGTAAACAAAGTCAAGACCCCTGCTCTCTAGAGCTTAACATCTGCCAAAGGTGACAAAAAGTAAACAAGATGATTTCTGATGATAAAAGCTACAAATGATGAGACCTGGTGGTGAGGTGGAAGGAGGAAGCTGAATTTAAAAGCCATTCCTGGGAAGGTAACATTTCCATTCATACCCAAATGACGAGCAGGAGCCAGCCTTCAAAGCTCCAGTATCTATCATATTTTGGGGGCTGAAAACAACACCAGCAATCATCTAGTCTCAGCCCCTTACTGATAGATGAGTAAACAGAGACTCAATGAGATGATATGCAAATTCGTTCCACATTTCTTAAGGACTTCCCTGTTGGCTCAGACGGTAAAGAATCTGAGACCCGGGTTTGATCCCTGGGTTGGAAAGATCCCCCGGAGAAGGAAATGGAAACCCTCTCCAGTATTCTTGCCTGGAGAATCCCATGGACAGAGGAACCTGGTAGGCTACAGTTCATGGGTTCGCAAAGAGTCAGACACACTGAGCGACTAACACTTTCAACAAGATTAAAACACAAGATCTCCCAGCTGACAGCAAGGCTGCCCTACTGCTCCACAGGGCCTTTGGAGACACATATTTGAAATGTAAGCACATTTGTGGTTATTCTTGAACACATATTTCTAATTTTATTTTCAATACACCCTTGGGGAAAAGATGAGAGGCTTTGATAGGCAATAAATTTGAGGCTCCAGTTGGCAAAGGGACTTGTCTAACGGCCTGTCACTAACAACTGAATCAAAGCCCAAGTTGTTTGTATTCCAGTCCCGTGTTCCTTCCCTGGGATGAGAAAGAATTGTCTAACCAGTGGTCTATGAAAGTAAGACATCATTACTAGCAACTTCATAGTTTATGGTGCAAAGAACAAACAAAAGAGTCAAAGATAAGAACAATTTACTTTGTCATAACACAGAGACTCAAAGTCCCTGAGTTATTTGCTGCAGGGAAGAACATGTGACTCCAGGTGACTAGACAACTATGGCCTGAGACAAAGAGCCTCTGTGCCTTTTGGAAACGGGACTGAGAGTTCACTCATGGGTGCGTTGCAGCAACTGTAACTGAGGGGGTGTGTGTTCGTGCAGAGCCAGCCCAGACTAGGAATCTCCTCTGCTGGGGAGCCCTGAGACGACAGTCACACTTAAGTCCCTTGACCACTTCCGCTTAGGAAATAAGTTACTAAGCAGTGGCTCCCAAATGCCCCTTCCCACAAGAATCATCTGAAGGGATGTTGCAGAAGGAAAAAAAAAAAGATTTTTCATGGCCTCACAAGATCCAAAGAACTAGACACTCCAGAGGGTAAAGTCTGGGGATCTGTTTTAAAATTCGGTCAGCCTAAAAATCCACTGACTTTTCTTATTTCTCAGAGCTATAATGTGATAAAAAGCATTTTTATTATCCAGTGAGAAAGTTGTTAGGTTGTATCTTTTAACGGCTGCTTCCAAAAGAAAATCTCTACTACCCAAAGCCCTTGAACAGTGGGAAGGTCTGTGAGAGAAAGAATCTCCCTGGAAATCTGTGAAGCTTGTTGTCTCCCTCCCTCTGGCTACACATCAAATGCCCGTGCAACCCTGGGAAACCTTGCTCTGAGGGTCAGATTACCTATTTTCTTGTGAAGCAGACCCCGGCATGTGAGGGTCCGGTTGTCTCATGCACAGAGATCCTCAGAGTGTAGAGAATCCCTCATCCCCCAGTCCCACCATCACCAGTGGGGCCTGCCTGGCTTCTTCCCCACCAGGCTCTCTTCTGCCCTTGGACAGCCAGCTACTGCATAGAAATGAAAAAGAAAAAGAAAGAAGGGGGTCTGGGCCTAGGTGGTCAGGGCCCTCAGTCACAGGGACCCCCGAGTCAGTTCTTACCTAGGTCCTGGAGGAAGAAGAGCCGCTGGCCTCACCTGGCGGGGGTCTCTCTGCTGGTGAGCTCTAGTTGGAACTCACTGGACTTTGAACAAAGGTTGATTTAAAAGCTGATATATTTAACAGGGATCTGTGGTCTGAGTTCAAATGACCTCTGTCCAGCTTGCTGTCAGCTGGCTGTGCTCTGAGCTGGGCAAACCTGGAAAACCCTCAGCAAACCCAAGGCTCAGGCCCACCTGCCTAGAGAGGGGTGCAGAGCGGGGAGGGGAAGCTAGGTAAGGGGAGGGGCCTTCCGCGCAGCAGATGCCTCAGTCACACCCAAGCAATACCCAAGCCTCAGAGCCACCGCTGTCCCCCAGGCCAAGGGCAGCGCTGGTCGCCAGCACCTGAGCACCCTGAGGTCTTCCTGGGGAGCAGTGCCTGTGCCACCTCACCCACAGGAGGCCACAGGCCAAGAAGTCCCGGTAAAAGGAGCAAAGCTCCGTGTACGCCCATCCTGCCTCCTCTCCACCTGGCGTTCTTTTGCAGGCTCGCTAGAAGCTGAGCCAGTAAAGCCCCTGCTCTTATTTCTCAACTCCTTTGCTCTCCTCATACACTCTCTCCTCTCTCTCTTTCCTTTCTCTGTCTCACCTGAGGGTGCTCTGTTTCTCTTCTCTGACAACTGGTTTCCCCGTCCCCGCTCAGAACCTATCAGGCAAGCCCTGCTGGGCAGGTGGAGGCGCTTCCACAGCTCCTGGGCCAGCGCCTGGGAAGCACAGTGGCATCCTGAGCTCAGCCCCTAGCCCCGAGCAGCTGATCCCTATCAGCAGCACCCACACAAGCAGACCTAGTGCTGGGCTTCTCACTGACCTGGATCCTCAGCCCACACTGGAAATCAGGGCAAGAGATTGCTCCGAGCAGTGAAGCAAAGAGAACCACAGGCTGAGGACAGGGTGGCCTCGCCCTCCTCCACCTACATTCCAAAAGCGCCTCTTGTCTTTGCTGGGCCTTGGCTGCTCTCGGGTGAAGGCATGGCAGGAGCCAGAGGGTAAACGGTCAACAATGACAGACATCTGAGTAGCTAGTTCATATCAGGTCATCTCCACCTTCACATCTACCTGGACCTCCTACATGTCTACCAAATGGGACAGTAGAAGGAGAAAGATCTGGATGTAAGATCAGAACACCTGAATTCAGATTCTGACTCCATCACTTACCAAGTGTTTGATCTAGAGGAATTTATTTATTTTGACTGTCCTGGGCCTTGGTTGCTGCAGTCAGACTTCTTCTAGTTGCAGTGATCAGGGGCTACTCTCTAGTTGTGATACATGGGCTTCTCATTGAGGTGGCTTCTCTTCTCTTGTTATGGAATTCAGGCTCTAGGATGTGAGGACTTCAGTAGTTGTGGCACACGGGTTTAGTTGCCCTGCAGCGTGTGGGATCTTCCTGGACTAAGGATTGAACCCATGTCCCCTGCATTAGCAGGTGGATTCTTAACCACTGGACCACCAAGAAAACTTGAGGAATTCATTTTAACTCGGAGTCTCACTTACTTTCATCAGGTAAATGGTTGTTATAACATTGTGTTTAGAAGTTTTTTTTATATTGAATCAAAACATCTCTCATTTCTGCCCCTGAGTCCTCACGGCTCCCTCTGAGCTACACACTAAGTGTACTCTATTCTGCACAGCAGCTCTTCAAATATTTGAAGGCTGATGTATTTCCCATGTCTGTGTTAGTCGCTCAGTCGTGTCCAACTCTTTGCAACCCTATGGAATATAGTCCGCCAGGCCCCTCTGTCCATGGGATTCTCCAGGCAAGAACACTGGAGTGGGTTGCCATTTCTTTCTCCAGGGGATCTTCCCGACCTAGGGATCGAATCCCGGTCTGCTGAATTAGACAGATTCTTTACCACTGAGCCACCAGGGAAGCCAAATCCCCCGTAAGCCTTCATTCCTCTGGGAGTCAAGGGATCCCTTCATTCCTTCAGGTGGTCTGCCTTTGCCATGACTTCAGTACTTCTTGCCCTGGATCCCAGCCTGTCAACATCCCTCTTAAAATCAAAGGCCTGAAGGGGAAACTTGGAGGTGAGGGAATTAGTTCTTCATCTCGAGTGTGGGTTTTGTCTACAATGACCAACCAAACTATACACCTACAAGTGGATGAATTGTGTTGTACTGAAATAGTTACTTAATTTTTAAAGTAGCCAAAGTCAGCAGAATTATTCTTGAAATTTCTAAAATGAAAAAAAAATTGAATGATTAAAAGAAAAGGCAACTTCACAATGCAGTTTACCCTCGGTCTGTATTCAGAGACCGAGGACTTACTCTTCACCCCAGGCCAGATGGGATAGATAGCAATAGCCTAGAAACTGGAAATAGAAGAGGCCTTGATATACAGAGACACTATTGGTTCAAAATTAAATAGAAATGAGCAATTGTTTGTTTTAATGACAAAAGTCTTCCCCACTGTTACATGGAACTGATGAGATTTTCCCTCACTAAAATTTGGATTTAAAAAAATCTCATGGCAATAAGTGGCTATGATCTGATTAATGCGAAGCAGAGTAGGTCTTTTGCTGATTATTTAAATCAGTTACTTAGATCTAGACATTAAAGACAAGAGAAAATAACATTGTCTATTGTATGTGCCTGGTAAGCCTTTATATCCATTATTCTGTTAACCCTCAGCATAATCTTATGAGACAATATCCCCATTTTACAGATAAGTGAAGTGAAGTTGCTTAGTCGTGTCTGACTCTTTGCAATCCCGTGGACTGTAGCCTACCAGGCTCCTCTGTCCATGGAATTCTCCAGGCAAGAATACTGGAGTGGGTTGCTGTCTCCTTCTCCAGGGGATCTTCCCAACCCAGGGATCAAACCCAGGTCTCCTGCATCGCAGGCAGATGCTTTACCGTCTAAGCTACCAGGGAAGCCCCAGGATAAGCCCCTTATCTTAATTTACAGATAGAAAGAGAGAAGTCGCTCAGTCATGCCTGACTCTTTGTGACCCCGTGGACAGTAGCCTGCACCAAGCTCCTCCATCCATGGGATTTTCTAGGCAAGAGTACCAGAGTGGGTTACTATTTCCTTCTCCAATTCTTATTTTATTTCTTCTCTTATTTTACAGATAAGAAGCCTTTAAATCCATCTGGTTAATTATCTTGTCAGATCTCCTGGCTCAGAAGGCTTACAGAGCCTGTCTGTCTCCTTAGGTAGAATTGTTTTTCCTCTACAATAAGGCCTCCCACTATCCAAGGAATGTGCTCTCCTTCCCTAGAGGTACTCAAGAAGAGGCTGACAATAACCTGTGTCATGTTACAGAAAGAAGTCCTGCATTGTTAGGGGATTGGAGTAGGTGATTTCTTGGGTTGCTTCCAACTCTAAGATTCTGTGAACCTAAATGCTGTGGGTCCTGCCCTGGTGTGTGTAGGGGCAAGAGTTATGAGCATGGAATTTGGCATCAAATAGATGCTGAATTGAATCTTAAATCTGCCATTAACAGTTTTATGTTTTTTATGGTGAGCTTAAATTTGCCTGGGCTTTATCTATGGAACACCTGGCAGCTTGGGTGGAGGGTTTTCTGTTTTGTTTTTGTCAATCAGATCTTCTCCATACACATAGAATGGTGAAGAAAGACACGAAAAACCTTGAGTCAATTTATGTTGGTTACTTGCTGTAGTGCTTCTAGATCATGCAAAAAATGAACGTCAGTTACAGCACCAGCACCTCCTGAAAGCAGATCCATGGTCAGGAACTTGCAAGAGAAGATTCTTTTTCTTCTCAGAGTCCAGGCCAAGACAGGTGGTTTCCTTCTTATTCCTGATCCATTTTGCCCTGTTCTGTTTTTTCCATAAACCTATCTCCTTTCATCATGTTTATATAATGTTTATTAATTATACTCTGTCTCTTCGCCACCAGAATATTATCTCCCGGGGATAGAGATTTGTAATTGTTTTGTCACTGTATTCCAAGAGCCTAGAATATAAGTCTGTCTAGCTTATAGCAAGCTTTCCAAAAATGAATGAGCGAGTGAATAAATGAATCAATCAATCTCCTTTTGCCAACAGGATTGGTTTTTACCCCACCCTTTCACTGAGATTGTAGCCTTCTGAGATTCTGGGCTCCCTGCAGGGTCTCAGTTCCTAGGTCTTAAGTCCTGTCCCAAAGTGACCCTGGGAAAATAGACTATTTGGTTACTGGTTTTCAGCTTTCTCCTCACTTTCTTTCACTTCACTTCTGGACCTTAGCAATTTCTTTCCTTTTTTCCAAGTTCAACTATGTAGTTGAAAACATTTTTTTTAAATATATTTTACCCAGTATTTCTGTGAACTTTGTAGAGAAAGGGATTTCAGATTTTCTAGTCTGCCACGTTTCCAGAAATGATTCTATCACTTAGCATTACTTTGCCTCTCAAAACTTCAGCTTTAGACAATGCTGCAAACATACAACGGAGAAGGCAATGGCACCCCACTCCAGTACTCTTGCCTGGAAAAATTCCATGGACGGAGGTGCCTGGTGGGCTACAGTCCATGGGGTCGCTAAGAGTCGGACACGACTGAGCGACTTCACTTTCACTTTCATGCATTGGAGAAGGAAATGCATGAAACACCCACTCTAGTGTTCTTGCCTGGAGAATCCCAGGGATGGGGGAGTTTTGTGGGCTGCCATCTATGGGGTCGCACAGAGTTGGACACGACTGAAGTGACTTAGCAGCAGCAGCAGCAAACATACAATAATCAAAACAGTGTGGTATTGGCACAAAAACATATATGGACCAAAGGAACTGCCTAGAGAGCCCAGAAATAACCCACACACTGATGGTTAATTAGTCTTTAACAAAGAAGGCAAGACTATACAATGGAGAAAAGACAGTCTGTTCAGCAAGTGGTGTTTGGAAAGCCAGGCAGCTGAATCAATAAAGTTAGAACACTTCTTCACACCATACACAAAAATAAACTCAAAATGGCTTAAAGACTGCAATATAAGATATGATATCATAAAACTCCTAGAAGACAACACAGGCAAAATATTCTTGGACATAAATCATAGCAATGTTTCCTCAGGTCAGTCTCCCAAGGCAAAAGAAATAAAAGTAAAAATAAACAAATAGGACCTAATCAAACTTATAAACTTTTGCACAGCAAGGGAAACCATAAACAAAGTGAAAAAACCTACGGACTGGGAGAAAATAATTGCAAAGAATGTAAACAACAAGGGCTTAATCTTCAAAATATACAAACAGCTTATTTAGCTCAATAAAAAAAGGGGGGAGACCTAAATAGACATTTCTCCAAAGAAGAAATAAAGATAGCTAAAAGCACATGAAAAGATGCTCAACATCACTAATTATTAGCGAAATGCAAATCAAAACTACAATGAGGTTTCACCTCATACTAATCAGAATGGCCATCATCAAAAAGTCTACAAATCATAAAAGCTGAAGAGGGTGAGGAGAATAGGGAACCCTTCTACACTGTTGGGAGGAATGTAAATTGGTACAGCCACTGTGGAGAACATTATGAAGGTTCCTTGAAAAACTAAAAATAGGACTTCCCTGCTACTCCAGTGGTTAGGAATCTGCCTGCCATGCAGGGGACATGGGTTTGATCTCTGGTCCAGGAAGATGCCACGTGCCACGGGGTAAATAAGTCCACGCTCTAGAGCCCACGTGCCACAGCCACTGAAGCCCGTACTCTGCAACAAGAGCCGCCACCACAGTGAGAAACCCACACACCACAACCAGCGAGTAGCCGCCTTTTGCCGCAGCTAGAGAAAGCTTACAAGCAACAACAAGGACTCAGTGCTGTCAGAAAGAAACTGAAAATATAGTTACCATATGATCCAGCAATCCCACTCCTGGGCATTGACTCCAGAAAAGACAAAAACTCTAATTAAAAAAGATACATACACCTCCTCCCCCTCCAAGAACATACATATACCCCAATATTCACAGCAGCACTACTTACAATAGCCAAGACATGAAAGCAATCTAAATATCCATCAACAGATGGATGGATAAAGATGTAGTACATATATACCCAATAGAATATTACTCAGTCATAAAGTAAAAATGAAATAATGTCACGTGCAGCAACAAGGACGGACCTAGAGATGATCATACTAAGTGAAGTAAGTCAGACAAAGACAGATATCGTATATGACTTGTATGTGAAACCTAAAAAAATGATGCAGATGAAATTATTTAAAAAACAAAAACAGACCCACAGACATAGAAAACAAATTTATAGTTGCCAAAAGGGAAAGGGGGAAGGATAAATTAAGAGGTTGGGAGTACACTACTATATATAAAATTAACAACAAGGTCCTCCTGTATAGCACAGGGAATTATAATCAATATCTTATAATAACCTATAAGGAAAAAGAATGTTAAATTATATATGTATAACTATATAGAGATAGAGATATATAACTGAATCACTGTATACCAGAAACTGAAACAGCATTGTAAATTAACTATACTTCAGTTCTTTAAAACTCATTAAAAAAAAAAAAAACTCCATTTTTTATTCTATGAAGTACAGATACTAACAACATTAGAGTATTTCTTGGAGACATAAAAAGACATTTGTAGATCACCCAGGACCTGACAGAACCCTCAATAGAAAATAACATTATTGTGTTTTTGCAAGAACAAGACCTCTTAATTTATGGGCACATGTTGTACAAGCAAGCTCATGGAAATAAACGAGCTAGACGTACACAGTGGGCTACTCTGTTCAGGAGTTCAGAATGTTTGGGGCATCATGGATGGCATTTTTGCCCACACACAACACAACATTTTGTGCAAGTGGTCAGGAACAGAAAAGTAAAAGACATCCCAATGCTTTCCATTTTTTCCCTATCATGTCATATGGAGAAATTGGTAACAGTTGCATAGCTCATTGCTAGAGTAAACAGATGAGGCTTTTTAAGGCTGGAGTGACCTGCCTAGGGCAAGTGTCCCAAGCTCTGCCCAGACTCCCCAGAGGGTGAGGGGATCAATATTTGTGTATGCTTGTAGAAAACAAGAAAACATCATTGAGGGCTTCCCTGGTTGCTCAGTGGTAAAGAATCTGCCTGCCTATGTAGGAAACACAGGTTTGATCCCTGATCTGGGAAGATCCCATGTGGCATAGAGCACTAAGCCATGTGCCACAATTGTTGAGCCTACACTCTAGAGCCCAGGAACTGCAACAACTGAGCCCACATGCCACAGCTACTGAAGCCCACACCTTCTAGAACCTGAGCTCTGCAGCAAGAAAAGCCACAGCAGTCAGAAGTCTGTGCACCACATCTAAAGACCAGCCCTGCACTCTGCAAACGAGAAAAGCCCAGGCAGTAATGAAGACCCAGAACAGCCAAAAAACAAATAAAAATACTTTAAAAATCATTGAGAGCAACTAAATAAAATTAAGCAAATGGAGATTTTACCATATCCATTGATTGAAACTTCAGCACTAAGATAGTTCTCCAAACTGATCTACAGATTATTGTATTTCTAATCAAATTTCCCACAGGGATTGTTTGGTTTTTGGTGAAACTTGACAAACTGATTCTGAAAAATAAGAATAAGGAAGGAGTTGTTCTCCTGGGTAGATACTAGAGAGACAATAATTACTACAATATGGCATGGCCGCAAGGTAAACTGGAACACTGGAACAGACTAAAAGCCCCCCAAACAGACCCATACAAACAGAAGCAATATGACAAAAACAGAGGAAAAGGCAGGTCTTTTTTCAACAAATTGCTCTGGTGTATTCCTTTCGGGTCTGGTTTATTTCATTCATTCAATATGATATTTGTGAGATTCATCCATGTTGTGGTGTGTAGTTGTAGTTCATTTGTCTTCATCTTGGGCTTCTGTTATGTAATGTCCAAACAGCAGTCAGAATCTGGGGTGATGCCTGCCCAGGTGGCAACCCAGTATCCACAATTGGAAGGGATCTACATCTTGGCATTGGCATACTTCAAGAATCTTGGATCTCTCCACCTCAATTGTTTTTATTGTGGTAAAAGTATACATAACATAAAATTTACCATTTTAACCATTTTTTAGTGTCAGAGGCATTATGTACTTTCACATTATTGTGCAACAATTACCACCATTCATCTCCAGAACCTCTTTATCTTCCCAAACTGAAACTACACGTCTATTAAACAACTGTCCCTTGTCATCCCTGGCGCTCTGGCAACCAACATTCTCCTCTTTGTCTTTATGAATTTGACTACTCTAGGTACCTTGTACAAGTGGAATCACACGGTATTTGTCTTTTTGTGACCGGCCTATTCCATTTAGCAAATATCTTCAAGGTTTATCCATGTTTAGCATGTATTAGAATTTTCCTTTTCAAGACTGAATAATATTCCATTGTGTGTATACACCATATTTTATGTACTCATTCACTCAGTGTTGAGTGGATTACTTTTGGCTATTGTGAATAGTGCTGCTATGAACATGAGTGTACAGACATCTGTTTGAGTTCCTGCTTTCAGTGCTTTTGAGTATATACCCAGAAGTGTAATTGCTGGATTATATGGCAATCTTATGTTTAATTTTTTGAGGAACTGCCATACTGTGTTTACACAGCAGCTGCTCTATTTGCATTATCATCAACAATGCACAAAACTTCCAATTTCTCTGTATCTTCAATGACACTTGATATTTTCTGTATTTTTAAATAATAGTCATCCTAATGGGTGTGAAATGACATCTCATTATGGTTTTGATCTGTATTTCCCAAAAGATTAGAAATGTGCTTATCAAACTTTTGTATATCTTCTTTGGAGAAATGTGTATTCAAGTCTTTTGCCCATTTTTTAATCAGATTGCTTGATTTTCTGTTATTGAGTTGTACCAATTCAATTTTTTTTTACTGTGCAAAAGACTCAAAGAGATGAAGTGACTTAACCAAGTCACTTAACCCCAAGTTCAGAGCAGAGCCATGGATAAAAAACTTGGGATTTTAGGGATACAAAGATGGTTTAATATCTACAAATCAATCAGTGTGATAAAACACATTAACAAAAGGAAGGATAAAAATCACATGATCATCTCAATTGACACAGAAGAAATGACAAAATTCAACATCCATTCATTTTAAAGTCTCATCAAAGTTGGTACAGAGGGAATATATCTCAACATAATAAAGGATATTTATGACAGACCCACAACTAACATCATACTGAATGGTGAAAAGCTGAAAGACTTTCCTCTAAGATCAAGAGTAAGACAAGGATGCTCACTCTCACGACTTCTATTTAACATAGTATTGGAAGTCCTAGCTACAGCAATCAGAAAAGAAAAAGAAATAAAAGGCATCCAAATTGGAAGGGAAGAAGTAGAATTCACTATTTGCAGATGACATTACACTTAGATAATTCTTTGACAATACTTTGGCTACCTGACGTGAAGAGCCAACTCACTGGAAAAGACCCTGATGCTGGGAAAGACTGAGGGCAGGAGGAGAAGGAGGTCACAGAGGATGAGACATTTGGACGGCATCAGCGACTCAATGGACATAAGTTTGAGCAACCTCCAGGAGATAGTGAAGGACAGGGAAACCTGGCGTGCTGCCGTCCATGGGGCTGCAAAGAGTGGTACATGACTGAGAGACTGAACAACAATAACAACAAATGACACTAGAAAACCCTAAAGTTTCCACAGGAAGTTGTTAGAACTAATAAATGAATTCAGTAAAGTTGCAGGATACAAGGTAAATATGTAGAAATTTGCTATTTTTCTATATACTAATAATGAACTATTTGAAAGAGAAAATAAGAAAACAATCTTGTTCAAAATTGCATCAAAAAACATGAAGTACCAAGGAGTAAACTTAAGGAAGGAGGTGAAATAACTGGAAACTACAAAACACTGATGAAGGAAATTAATGATACAAATAAATAGAAAGTTATCTCATGCTCTTACACTGGAAGAATTAATATTGTTGAAATGTCCATAACTACCCAAAGTAATCTACACATTTAATGCAATCCATATCAAAATACCCGTGATCTTTTTCATAGAACTAGAACAAATAATCCTAAAATATATATGGAACCACAGAGGACACTGAATTGCCAAAGCAATCTTGAGAAAAAGAACAATGCTGAAAGTATCACTCCCTAACTTCAGACTATAGACTATACTACAAAGCTACAGTAATCAAAACAGTATGGTCCTGGCACAAGGCATACACTAGAACAGAACATAGAACCCAGGAGTAAATCCACACACAAGGGCAATTAATTAATCTAGGACATACAATGAGGAAAGGACAGTCTCCACATTAAGCAGTGCTAGGAAAACTGGAGAGCTACATGCAAAAGAATGAGATTATAACATTTTCTCATACCTTATATAAAAATAAACTCAAAATGAATTAGAGACCTAATTGTAAGACCTGAAACCATAAAACTTGTAGAAGATAACATAGGCAGAATCCTATTAGACATAAATTGTAGGAATATTTTTTTATCTATCTCCTAAAGTAAAAGAAAAGAAAAAAATTTTTTAATGAGACCTAACTCATCTCACATGCTAATAAAGTAATGCTCAAAATTCTCCAAGCCAGGCTTCAGCAATATGTGAACTGTGAACTTCCAGATGTTCAAGCTGGTTTTAGAAAAAGCAGAGGAACCAGAGATCAAATTGCCAACATCCGCTGGACCATGGAAAAGCAAGAGAGTTCCAGAAAAACATCTATTTCTGCTTTATTGACTACGCCAAAGCCTTTGACTGTGTGGGTCACAATGAACTGTGGAAAATTCTGAAAGAGATGGGCATACCAGACCCCCTGACCTCCCTCTTGAGAAACCTATATGCAGGTCAGGAAGCAACAGTTAGAACTGAACATGGAACAACAGACTGGTTCCAAATAGGAAAAGGAGTACGTCAAGGCTGTATATTGTCACTCTGCTTATTTAACTTCTATGTAGAGTAACATCATGAGAAACGCTGGGCTGGAAGAAGCACAAGCTGGAATCAAGATTGCCAGGAGAAATATAAATAACTTCAGATATGCAGATGACACCAGTCTTATGGCAGAAAGTGAAGAGGAACTCAAAAGCCTCTTGATGAAAGTGAAAGAGGAGAGTGAAAAAGTTGGCTTAAAGCTCAACATTCAGAAAACGAAGATCATGGCATCCGGTCCCATCACTTCATGGGAATTAGAAGGGGAAGCAGTGGAAACAGTGTCAGACTTCATTGTTTTGGGCTCCAAAATCACTGCAGATGGTGACTGCAGCCATGAAATTGAAAGACGCTTACTCCTTGGAAGGAATGTTATGACCAACCTAGATAGCATATTGAAAACCACAGACATTACTTTGCAACAAAGGTCCATCTAGTCAAGGCTATGGTTTTCCAGTGGTCATATATGGATGTGAGAGTTGGACTGTGAAGAAAGCTGACAGCCAAAGAATTGATGCTTTTGAACTGTGGTGTTGGAGAAGACTCCTGAGAGTCCTGGACTGCAGGAGATCCAACCAGTCCATTCTAAAGGAGATCAGTCCTGGGTGTTCTTTGGAAGGGATGATGCTAAAGCTGAAACTCCAATACTTTGGCCACCTCATGTGAAGAGTTTACTCACTGGGAAAAACTCTGATGCTGGGAGGGATTGGTGGCAGGAGGAAAAGTGGATGACCGAGGATGAGATGGCTGGATGGCATCACCGACTCAATGGACGTGAGTTTGAGTGAACTCCGGGAGTTGGTGATGGACAGGGAGGCCTGGTGTGCTGCGATTCATGGGGTCGCAAAGAGTCTGACACTACTGAACTGAACTGAACTGAATAAAGCTTGAAAGCTAAAGGAAACCATCAACAAAATGAAAAAATAATCTATTGAATGGGAGAAAGTATTTGTAAATGATATGACTGATAAGGGATTAATATCCAAAATAGATAAACAGCTCATACAACTCAACATCAAAATAAACAACCTGATTCAAAAATGGGCAAAAGACCTGAATAGACATTTTTCAAAAAGAAGAAATATGGATGGCCAACAGGAATATGAAAATGTACTCAACATCACTAACCATCAGAGAAATGTAAATCAAAACAATAATGACATCCCATCTTACACCTGTCAAAATGATTATCATCAGAAATTCTACAAATAATAAATGTTGGAAAAGGTGTTAAGAAAGGAGACCCTTCAGCTGTTGGTGGGAATGTAAACTGGTGCAGCCACTATGGAGAACAATAGGCAGTTCCTCCAAAAACTAAAACTAGAACTACCATATGATACAGCAATTCTCCTGTTAGGCAAACATTTGGAAAAAGTGAAAACATTAATTTGAAAAAATACATGTACCCCAATGTTCATAACAGCATTGTTTATAATAACCAAGATATGGAATCAACTTGAGTATCCATCAACAGATGAATAAATGAAGAAAATGTGGTATATAAAATGAAATACTAGCCATAAAAATGAATGAAATTCTGCCATTTGCAACAGTGCAGATGGACCTAGAGAGCATTATGCTTAGTGTAATAAATCAGACAGAGAAAGACAAATTGTGTATGTTATCACTTGTATATGGAAGCTAAAAACCAAAACAAATAAATAAATATAATAAAACAGAAACAGACTCACAGATGTAGAAATGAACTAGTGGTTACAGGTGGGAGAGGAAGGGGGGGCAAGATAGGGTATGGGATTAAAAGTTTAAAAGTACTATGTATAAAATAAGTAAGCAATAAGAATATATTATATAGCACAGGGGAATATAGCCATTATTTTGCAATAATTTTAAATAGCATATAATCTATAAACATATTGAATCACTATGTTGTATACCTGAAACTAATATTGCAAATCAACTATAGTTCAATAAAAAATAAATCCAAGGCCAATGTCCCTCTGCTATACCTGTCTGCCTGGTTTAGTACAAGATTCTAGCCTCCACCCTTTACATTTCAGATAAACCCCTGATATGTTCATATTTTTACCCCAACTTCAGATCTGATTATCCTTGTCTTTTTAGTAGCTCATTAACTTCCGTGGAGCCTGATATTTTAAGCCCCAGCGGTTTTCTGCCCCTGACTGAGTCAATGTTTATGACAATCTCCTCTGTTACTCCCTAGATTACTCTGGCCTCATCCAACACCTGAAGAAGTATTCTGTTTAGTCTGCATACCTTTGGAGGAATTTATTGGGCTAGGGTCCAGATACAGAGTTGAGATAAATGTTTTTACAGCAGTACCAGGCAATGGGCAGGAGGAAGGGCAAAGTCATGGTCCTCAGCTGGTTCATACACAGTGGCTCCACATGATTGCTGAGTTAAACTTTCTAGTGTTTTTTCAGCAACCAGGTAGCAGGTCAAGGCAGGTCTGAGGACCCCTAGAGAGCTATGACTTATTAATACTTGGAAGTTGGCTACAAAGGATACTTTAGTAGTTATTCCCTCCCTCTTCCTTTTCCCAGCTGAGGGGTCAGAATACACAGTACTTTTCCACTGGTGGGGGCGGGGGCAGGAAATAGGTGCCGAGCAAGAGCAGGCCATGTCCTTGGTTCCTGAATGCATCGAAGTCTGGGTACTCTTGGAATACCGACTAGGGTCTGTCTTTACCTCTTTCTGAAAGACACAAAAATGGAGGATCAATGGTCTTTGGGGAGTTTCCAGCTTCTCAGGGGCCCCAAAGGGACAAGCTTAGGGGCAGGTAAATAAGAAAAGTGCCAGAGACTTCAAGGCCACAGCCTCAGCCTGACTCCAGCCCTCACAGGGAGACTGAGGACCATCCCATTCAGAAGTGAAAGGCCAGTGAGAGAGAATCAAGACAAGGAACAGTAATGGACCCAAGTCTGTGGCATGATTTAAAAGACACCCCTGCCTCAAAGAACTGCCTCCTTCAGGATGGTCTCAGGACTTCTTGACACTCTAGTTAAGAGAACAAACTAATTCATGTGCATGCTATTTCCCCCATTGCTTAGAATTTTAACATGCCAGAAACACACACACACATACAATACTCACCTTCATTATCCACTGAAGAAAGTACCTCTACGATCCCAAATGATATGCCATAAGGTGGTATACAGCCTCTATGCCCCCAGCTACAGGAGTGCTACAGTGGATCCCTTGCTAAACAGTATCTTTTTCCTTTCCCCTAGATCAGCCTGGAAATATTCCAGAGGACAAAATGTTAAGTCCCTGATTCAAAGACTTGGGCATCAAGAGGCCTGGGATTCCTAGGGGTTGTAGGAAGGCTGAAGAAGTGCAGATGTCACAAAATGCAGGAGGCTAGTTTCTTCAACCCCTTTGGCCAAAGACAGAACTCAGCAGGAGCCTTACAGCAGAGCTCAGGACTGGAACTCACACCTGCCACTTGTGGGGCAGCTGTCAAGAGGCCATAAGCAGAGAAAGATGGGGATCTGTAGCTTCAAAGCCACGTGCTGTGTGACTCTGCTGTCTAAAATGCAGTGAACTGCAGAAAGGAGCAGTCTTCCTATCTGCTCACATGGCACAGTGTGGCTTTGTGGTGGCAGTGAGGGGGCACCCCAGCCCAGAAGACACACAGAGTTGTGACTGCAGCCATTTCCGCCACCAGGCTGCTGTATCCTGAAAAAAACCTGGTATATCGCCATATGGATCAGCACGTGGAGCAGGTGGCAGTGTTCAGGCTGCCGAGCCAGCAGTTCTGCAGGAGGGAGGCCTGGCTGCAAAGGAACTGGTGTCCTCTGTGACCAGGAAGAGGCAAGATACTCTCATGTACACCAGTGACTTGGGCAGATTTTTCTGCCTTCAGTTTAAAACTTGAGGTCATTATTCCCAGTAAGCCATTCACCACAGACTGGAAATTGGGATTGAAACTGTGAGAGGCATTGCTCCCAGAGCCTGCCTTGTCACCCTAATACCTACACCCCTGAAGCTGCCACGCCATCCCCATAAAAACAGCCCTGACTCTCTCCTCATGATGTTACCAAGGACTCTGGGCAAGAGGCCAGTAGAGACAGTGGCAGGGGGTGGGGATTGAAATGCCTACACAGCTTTGCTCTAAATGTCCTCTGGCCCTGAAGTCTGTTTTCCTTCCAGAAAACTATTGGCTGTACCAAAGGGGTCAGTTCACCCTTCCCCAGGGGAGACACTGGGTCTCCCACCAGGCCCATGGAGCCAGGAGAGGCAGAGGCCAAGACAGAGAAAAGAAGTAGATTCCTTTTCTCTGTCAGCCTCTGACATGCTTCTTCACTTGGCCTGTTGTCCGGGTTGCTCTCACAGCAGTCACAAAGCAAGTGTAAGCCCCAGGTCAGACCCAGGAGCAGAGTGATCTCCCCAGCCAACACCCCCCACACAGTAAGAGCCCCATGTGGAGGCAGCCAGGGGGAGCTTCCAGGGAAATGTGACAGAATAACAAATTTTTCCTTATGTACAGATGTGGCCTCAGGCATTTCATCGCCTAAAAGTCTGATGGGCTTAAGTGAAATGTGGAAATTAGCCACAAAAACTAAAGTGATCTTTGGCGGCAGTGAGTATGCTAGGCTCCAACTATGCTGAGGCAAGTGGCAGGTCTGAGCCCCATGCACACTTGACAAGGGAACTTTACAAACCAGACTCTGTTTGGAGCAGAGTAACAAAAATGAAGGAAATATTGACACTGTGCCATAAGGAATAGGTGAAGAAACTAAGGATATATATCCCAGAAAGAAGAAATGTTAGCTAAAATGATTAACTTTCTTCAGTGATTGGATGAGATCCCACATAGAGAAGGGTTTCCCTGGTGGCTCAGACAGTAAAGAATCCACCTGAGATGTGGGAAACCTGAGTTCAATCCCTGGGTTGGGAGGATACCCTGGAGAAGGAAATGGCAATCCACTCCAGTATTCTTGCCTGGAGAATCCCATGGACAGAGGAGCCTGGCGGGCTACAGTCTATTGGGGTGCAAAGAGTCAGACACGACTGAGAGACTAAGCACACACACACACATAGAGAAGGAAATCCGGGTCGTGCTAAAACTCAACATTTATTGAGTACTTAATATGTGCCAAAAAAACAAGCTAATTATTTTATACACACTTTCTCATTTAATCTAAACATCTTATTTAGATATTTTAGAAACATATTATTTCCATTCTACATATCAGGAAAATTCAGAAAAGCTGAGAGACTTGTCCAAGGTCACATACCTAGTGGGCGAGTAAGGAGATGAGCCGGGCCTGTAACTCAGCCACCATCCACAGACATGTTCTGTGTGGCACTCTCAGCAGAATTAGGAGCAATGGTTGGGTGGAAGTAAAAGGAAGGCAGTTATGAAGGCAACAGGAGGGAGAATTTTCAAACAACTGGAGGGTTCAACAAAGAATAGTGGGTGGATGCTGTGAGTGGTCATGAGCCACACACAACTAGAGATGGAGGCTGAGGATTCAAGAAGTATTAAATAACACAGTTGTCAAGAATTACAGCAACAGCAGCACCTGGGAACTTATTAGGATCCCAGATCCTTGGACCCCACCACAACCCTACTGAATCAGAAACTCTGTGGCTGGGCCTAGACATGTGTATTTTAACCAAACTGTCCAGGTGATTCTGATACACACTCAATTTTGAGAACCACTGACAAGGAGGCTTCTACACTCTGCCAGGGACTGGACTAGATGACTGTGTTTGTCCCTTCCATCTCTAAGACATCGCAATTCTACAGAAGTGAGATACAAGTATGATTTAACAACTAACCAGATATTCTTTTAACACAGAGCACTTTAGAGTAATATCTTAGAAACAATCTATCAGCTGTTAAATTGTGTTATTGGACTCAGGTATCTCAGACACATGAAGGCTGACAAGATAAATATCTGGGAGACTGTGGACAATGGGGCTGCCCCTCCAGCCAGCAAGCAACCTACATTCTAGCCACCTCAGCCACTTCACTGGTTTCCGAACAAGCCCCGAGTGTCCCCACTCCTTGTTCATTCCTATTGTTCTTCTATCTGAAAAGCACTTACCTTTTGAAATTCTCTCTTCTTTAAAAGCTCAATTCAAATGTCACCCTTCATGAAAGTGCCCAACAGTGTCTGGCGCACGGGTTAATCTCTCTTCCCGCTTTCCTTCCTGGGTGTCCTCTCACTTCTGGGTGACTTGCAGCACCTGGTGCAGTCGGTCGGCTCTGGCTCACAGGGGTGGGGCCTCAGCAGAGCGTGTTCTCCTGAGAGGAGGCCGGCACTCAGGCACGTCAACCCCCCAGTGCCTACCATACAATGATGCTCAGTGAGGAGGGATCAGAAGCGACATCTTAGGGAAAATGATTTAGGCAACTGTTTACAAGATGCACAGATGCTGCCTCACTGTGAGAAAGAAGCCCTCTATTCTAGCCCTGAGGTCTTTGCAGAACTCTGAGGTTTATGCAGTAACCAGTGTGAATATATATCTATGCCGTTGGGGCTCAGGGGGCCCACCTTCGTGCATCTACAGCCCTGTTATGTTCAACTCCTCTTCATGTTCATAACAATCTTTGTTATATAATCTCTGGATGATGAGAAATGCTGAATGCCCTCACAGCCAACCTTCTAAGCACCCCACAGAGACAAGCATAGACAAATCTCCTTTTTAGGGAACAAGGAGGTCATAAATTTGACCACTATTGTATGGACAGCAAAGAAGGATACTGGGTTACCAGATGCCAGGTCCAATTTAAGAGTTCATGTCAGCAGGGCCAGGTGTCCTGTGGGCTGTGGTGGGCTGGCCTTGTGACCAGGATGCTGGTGAGAGACATGGAAAGGGGATGAAAGACTCCCCCTTCTCAACAAGGGTTTCTATACCACAGGCTCCTGGAATTGACTCATTCTGAATACTGAAAGCTGAATACTTCAATGGAATAACAAGATGTTCCTGATGTATGTCTCGCCTGACAACGCCCAGACAATGGTTTCCTTGTCCACTGAAAGGACCTCAAACTCCAGAAATCCTGTTACTATTTGGGGGTGGGGCACAGAGTACTAAAAACAGGAATTCCCTGTCCACACAAGTGGAGAGGGACTCTAGTCATGAAAAATGTCACCCAACCCAATTAGGGCTCCTGGGTAGCCCAGCACTGGTTGACAATCATGGTAGAGTTTGCTGCAGAACCAGGGAATTCCTGTTGTGTGCTGAGTCTCCACTGACACAGGGCCTGGCCCAGCCTTGCAGAGGTTAGAGCCCAGAGTTTCTCATTCTCAGACCAATGCTTTCTACCAAAGTATACAATCTCGAGTTTAGGAATAATCATCACAGTCTCCCCAGCCATCAACAACCAAGGAGGAATAGAACAGAATAGAAATGGGTGAGGAGGTCACGAGTGAAGAAATAAGGTCAGTCACCCACCCCCCTCACCTCTACGTATAGGGCCATTTTGACTGCCACCACCCCTCATCTCCCTTGCTCCCCCTGCCTCCCTGCATCACTCCGGGCCCATCTTCCCCTTCACCCTGAAGCAGCTCTGTTCTCTGTCCTGTGCTGTGCTTAGTCGCTTAGTCATGTTGGACTCTTTGCAATCCTATGGACCGTAGCCCACCAGGCTCCTCTGTCCATGGAATTCTCCAGGCAAGAATACTGGAGTGGGTTGCCATGCCCTCCTCCAGGGGATCTTCCCAACCCAGGGATTGAACCCAGGTCTCCCACATTGCAGGTGGTTTCTTTACCATCCCAGCCAAGACCCAGTAATTAGACTGATTATGGAATGTGGTTTAGGAATGAGCCCAGGACAGGAGAGGCATTGTCTAGAGAGTCAAATGGCAGACTCAGGATATTTGGAATCAGCAGAAGCAGGCCCACATAGATTAACAGGCCCATCTGGAAAGTAAAAGTAAAAGCATAAAGACATAAAAATGCCATCACTTAGTCTGGGTCAGGGTGCACCCACAAATCAATTTTTGGCACTTTCACAGCTGAGGGAGAAGAAAGAATAATCTGGTAAGGGCCTTCCCAGAGGAGACTGATCCCAGATCCCAATGTCTTTATCAGGACCTCGGTGTCCTACTCCTAAGCCAAATCTTCTCTCAAGAAAAGACTAGGTGCCTTACTTTATACTTGAGGGCACATTCTGCCCTTATAGCATCAAAATATTAAGATATTCTAATTTCAGTCTTATCCTTATAGTGAGCTACCAAGTGAAAAATCTTTGTCCCTCAAGGTGAAGAAAACAAAGAGTGGTCTTTCTCAGCCTTTTCAGCACCTTAGTCTATTTCTAACACACACACATACACACACACACACACACACACACACACAAAAGAGGAAAAAGAGAAAGTGGTAGAGAAGGAGGTAGAGGAGACAGAGAATAAAAGATTTCACAGTGGGGGTGGAGGAGGAGAAAAGTATAAAGACCCGTGGCTGCTAATAAAGAACTCATTCTCTGGCATTAAAAGACCATATATACTAGTAATGAGGGCACCAGCAATGACAGAAGAGGGGAATGGGGTTCCAACAAAAATGAAGAGCAAGTTGAGAGCTGAGAGCTCATTCACAGAGCTTTCACCAGAGCCCCCCAGCCTGAGAGCAGGAAAGAACTTCTGTCCTGAGGTAAAGAGGCCCACTGGGGACCTGGGGCCTGGGAGTGGGGATGGGACAGTCGACAGGACTGGTCAGGCAAGGACAGGCTTCCAGTGAGGTCCCTGGGAAGCCCCATGTCTTAAAATGTTCTTTGCCCTCAAGAGCCTGGGAAGAGAAGTGTTCCTCAGGCCCACGAAGCCGGCGTGCTCAGTCTTCTCCAGGAGGCCTTCGGGGGCACATCCTGTCCTGACTTCCTCAAGTGGGAAAGAACCATGCTGTGTGTTCATGGGAGGAAAAGCCAGGTGAAGCCCGTGAAGTGACTCCCTGACAAGGTCTGAACTGCTTATGCACTTCTAAGTCCTCCAGGCTCCTTTCTTCTGTTCAGTCTTGAGGAGTGAATGACAAAGGATCATGCTTATCAATAAAAAGGAGACAGCAGAGGAAAGTTAGCAAGGCTTGAATCAATTCTCTGGATCCCAAGCCTAGCCTGGGAAAAGACACTAGGCTCCACGGAGCTTGGAGCTGGCCCTGTGAGGTGCCTTAAGGGGAGCTCACATCCCAGATGTAAGCTCTGGGGATGATGCAAACAGGGGAGGCTTCGGCCACTGGCATGTTTCTGGCAGAGTAAACCTGGAAATTCCAGGGTGAAGATATTGGTTTGGAGATAGTTCTCCCCAAGCTCCAGAGTTATGCACTTCAGTGGGAAGACCCTTCACCTAGGAATGGGGAGAACTGGTTGCCTCAGTTTTCCCCACAGGCAAAATAAGGAGCCTGTCCTGCAGGACCTCTTAACGGGGAGTGCAGGCATTCACTTATGAGATTGTGAATTAGGGAGAAATGTTACATCTTTATCTTCACCAGTCTCTAGTTGAAAGTTAGCATTTGCTTCCATTATGAATGTAGGCAACAAACCACATTAGAATTTGCCATCAATAGAAATTACAGTTATTTACAAATCTCTTTAGAGTTGTCACAGATATTTTAATATGTCATATATGCTCATCACTTCTGTGAAATTACAATTGTTTATTTAGACTGATGCTACTTCTAAAGAAGCCCATACACCACTCTTTCACACATTCTTCTAATATTTGAACAACTGTTTTTATATAATTTGTTTCCTTTGTTATTCTATATATATTATTTTATGAATTTTTAAATGTTATTTTGAGAAGATGATCCACAGGCTTTACCAGACAACAAAAGTGTTCATAGTGCATTTATGTTAACGTTGAGAAGGCCTGCTCTACTGTGTTGAGAGGGGTCAGAGTGGGAGGCCTGAGAAAGCAGACAAGTGATCCAAGGGTCTCCTGACTGAACTTTGGCTGACTTACAACTCTGCCTCTACTCTAAGGAAGCTGTGGTGACTGATGAAATCCTGTTTCTCATGTGTGCCCCAATGTTCATCGCAGCACTGTTTATAATAGCCAGGACATGGAAGCAACCTAGATGTCCATCAGCAGATGAATGGATAAGAAAGTTGTGGTACATATACACAATGGAGTATTACTCAGCCATTAAAAAGAATACATTTGAATCAGTTCTAATGAGGTGGATGAAACTGGAGCCAATTATACGAGTGAAGTAAGCCAGAAGAAAAACACCAATACAGTATACTAATGCATGTATATGGAATTTAGAAAGATGGTAATGATAACCCTGTATGCGAGACAGCAAAAGAGACACAGATGTATAGAACAGTCTTTTGGACTCTGTGGGAGAGGGAGAGGGTGGGATGATTTGGGAGAATGGCATTGAAACATGTATAATATCATATAAGAAACGAATCGCCAGTCCAGGTTCGATGCAGAATACTGGATGCTTGGGGCTGGTGCACTGGGATGACCCAGAGGGATGGTATGGGGAGGGAGGAGGAAGGGGGGTTCAGGATGGGGAACACCTGTATACCTGTGGCAGATTCATGTTGATGTATGGCAAAACCAAAACAATATTGTAAAGTAATTAGCCTCCAATTAAAATAAGTAAATTTTAATTAAAAAAAAAAAAATCCTGTCTCTGGGCCTCAAGAATTTTTTTCGTGGGAGATCTGCAAACAGAGGTGTTTGTGAAATGGATTGCTAACCTTCCAGCGCCTCTGAGAGGCTAGGTCTGGGTTTTGGTAGAGGAGAGAATTTAGGATCTTCCTTACAATTTTGTCCCCACTGGTAATAGTCCACATATCCCAGAAAACCCTGGGTACAGCTTCACATGCCATTTAATCATCACATTCCCATGATGCAGCTTGAAACACAAGAGGAATGTGAGCCTGATTTAGGAACGTGCCTTCCATCACAGGAAGCTTGCATCTGAATCCAAGACTCAGCGGTCTCCCATTTGAAAGGTCAGGGAAAGGAGACCATGCCCTGCTGGCTGTGGCTGAGGTCACTCCATACTGTGAGTCCACAGGCCCTAGGCAGCCAAGGGAGTCCAGGAAACCTCAGAAAAGGCCAAAAGGTGAGAGTGCCAGTCTGGTGCCAACCTAGTCAGCATCCATGTCTTTGCCCACTCTGCTCTATGAGGGAGATAAGACTTGTCCCACACACGTGGTGGACCCAGAATGTCCCTACTTTCCGCCCCACCACTTCTTTTCCTGCTATTTAGTGCCAGCTGCAATTGTAGAACAGGCTGTGACCCCAGGACCCATCAGGCCCGGAATTGCATATCCCTACCCTAGACCTCCGCCTCTAGTTTAGCTTTTCTTGGGTGAACCCGCAAGCTCCACCCCACGCCCGGCTCAGGGGGCCAAAGCTTGGGCTCAGGAAGACTTCAACTGGAAGGCAGCGCCCTCTAACGATCAGAGTGCAGAACCAGCAGGGCTCTGCCTGCATTACACCGAGATGCTCACAAGCACCAAGGTGACTTACTCCATGAGCATCCTTGTCCAACAGACCCCGCCTACCCATAGCCCTCCATAACGGCCCATTACAGACTTACACGCTCTGCTCACGCTCTGCTCCAGCTCGGCCTTAGGCACCACAAAGCCCGGTGGCTCTTGTATCAGCTCCTGCAAGCTTGCCAGACTTGTCTGCTGCTCTCTTCTTAGCAGTCCCTACACTGACCCCTCCTGTCCCCCTAAGGGACCAATCCCTTAGGAAACGCGCCTGGAAAAGGGATATGACCTCAGTATCTCACAGCTAGCCAGTGCAGAGCCAGGTGTTTATTCATTAAGTCCTGTCGGACTCTTTTGCGACCTCATGGACGGTAGCCTCCCAGGCTCCCCTGTCCGTGGGAGGGGAGGGGCAGTATTCTCCCTCTCCCAGGCGAGAATACTGCAGTAGGTTGCCATTGTCTTCTCCAGGGGATCTTCCCAACCCAGGGATCGAACCTCTGTCTCCTGCATTCTCAGGCAAGTTCATTACCACTGAGCGATCAGGAAAGCCAGGTCTGGAAGCCAAATCTCCCCCAGTCCACTCACCATGTACCCATAAGTGAAATGAAGTGAAGTCGCTCAGTTGTGTCCAACTCTTTGCAACCCCACGGACCGTAACCTACCAGGCTCCTCTGTCCATGGGATTTTCCAGGCAGTAGTACTGGAGTGGATTGCCATTTCCTTCTCCAGGGGATCTTCCCAACCCAGGGATCAAACCCGGGTCTCCTGCATTGTAGATAGACGCTTTACCGTCTGAGCCACCAGGGAAGTCCTATGTACCCATAAGGCACCAGCAAACATCTATGAAGCCCCAATTCCACTGTCACCTTGAAGTCTTTCCAGATCCCTCATCTAGAATTTCTCCTTCCTTATTCCTTGATACACTTTACAATCTTATTATTGTTATCAGAGTCCCTTGTGTTACAGATGTTCCTGAATGGCTGGATGGGTGGGAGAAAAGAGGCAAAGAAAATTCCGAAAGAAAGACCTCATAACTTAGGAGTTAGAATTCTTGCTCCCCTGTTTAGAAGCTGTGATTTTAAAGTGGTCACAATGCCTCTCTAAGCCTCCATGTGCTTTAGCTCAAATGACAAATTTTAAGTAAACATAATACCTCAGTGTTTGATAAGAACCAAACACAAGACTTCCCTGGTGGTCTAAGAGGTTAAGAATCCACCTGCCAATTCATGGGGCATGGGTTCAACTTCTGGTTCAAGAAGATTGTAGAGCAACTAAGGTTGCTCCACAGGTTATAGAGCAACTAAGCCCCTTCACCACAACTACCAAAGCCTGTACACCCTAGAGCCAGTGCTCAGCAACAAGAGAAGCCACCACAATGAGAAGCCCACACATCACAACTAGAGAAAACCCGCATAAAGCAACGAAGACCCAGTGCAGCCAAAAATTTTAAAAAATTTTAATGTAAAGTTAACAAAAAGAACTAAACACAGTTATGTATGTGTATGTGCTTGAGACAATGTAAATTGTCTCAAATGTGAGGAGCCAATGAAAACATAATCATGATTAATATTTTTTGAGCCCTTACTCTATGCCAGGTGCTATATAATATATAGTTTACACAGGTTGCTTTGTTTAACCCACACAACAAATCTGGGAAGAGAATATTATTTTCACCATTTTATAGATCAATAAAATGATTTTCAGAAAGGTTTAAAAACTTGCCCAGCATTATACAGCTAATAATTGTTCAAGCTAGATCACAAACCTGTCATGATTCTACAGACTGCATTTAACCACTAAAATAGTCTGTCTCTGCATTTTAGTTATCTTTCTGTGTCCTGTATTGCCTGACATATCATGGGTGTTCAGGTTTGTCAAAGATATTCATTAAGGACTTAGCTACGTAATGCCTGTCCCAGGAGCCTAAGAAACTTACTTGTCACACAAGCAAATTTGGGGATCAAGAGTTGGACACAAGCTGCTGGACTTAACCACATCCTCTGGTGGAAAGAATCACTGCAGTTCTCTCTATCTTTCTTTTCCAATCAGATAATGCTTGGCAATGAGACACAACGGGCTTCCCTTGTGGCTCAGTAGTAAAGAATCCACCTGCAGGCCCAGCTTTGATCCCTGGGTTCAGGAAGATCCTCTGAAGAAGGGAATGGCCTCCCCACTCCAGTATTCTTATCTGGAGAATTCCATGGACAGAGGAGCCTGGTGGGCTATAGTCCATAGGGTCCCAAAGAGTCATAACTGAATGACTAACAATATTACATTTTTAATATCCTACTGAATTGGTTTGTTATTTTTTTCTTTTGTATTTCCAGGTGAATATTTAGTACTTTCACATAAACAAGTGAGGTGGGTCTGTGGACCTTTATATGATTTCTTTTAGGATTAGAAAATGAAAAGTGAAAGTGTTAGTCACTCAATTGTGTCCAGCTCTTTGCAATCCCATGGATTGTAGCCTCCCAGGCTCCTCTGTCCATGGAGTCCTCCAGGCAAGCGAATGGGTTGCCATTTCCTTCTCCAGGGGATATTCCCGACCCAGGAATCAAACTCAGGTCTCCTGCATTACAGGTGGATTCTTTACCATCTGAGCCACCAAGGAAGGTATTAGTAAAAAGAAATGAGATTTCTTCCTTCTTCTATGCTGCCAATTTGAATAGCATCAGAATCCAGAGTAGTGCTTTCTAAAAAGACAGTTCAGTTCAGTTGCTCAGTCGTGTCCGACTCTTTGCAACCCCATGAATCGCAGCACGCCAGGCCTCCCTGTCCATCACCATCTCCTGGAGTTCACTCAAACTCACGTCCATCAAGTCGGTGATGCCATCCAGCTATCTCATCCTCGGTCATCCACTTCTCCTCCTGCCTTCAATCCTTCCCAGCATCAGAGTCTTTTCCAATGAGTCAACTCTTCGCATGAGGTGGCCAGAGTACTGGAGTTTCAGCTTTAGCATCATTCCTTCCAAAGAACACCCGGGACTGATCTTCTTTAGAATGGACTGGTTGGATCTCCTTGTAGTCCAAGGGACTCTCAGGAGTCTTCTCCAACACCACAGTTCAAAAGCATCAATTCTTCGTCTGTCAGCTTTCTTCACAGTCCAACTCTCACATCCATACGTGACCACTGGAAAACCATAGCCTTGACTAGACGGACCTTTGTTGGCAAAGTAATGTCTCTGCTTTTCAACAGGCTATCTAGGTTGGTCATAACTTTCCTTCCAAGGAGTAAGCGTCTTTCAATTTCATGGATGCAGTCAACATCTGCAGTGATTTTGGAGCCCCCAAAAATAAAGTCTGACACTGTTTCCACTGTTTTCCCATCTAATTCCCATGAAGTGATGGGACCAGATGCCATGATCTTCATTTTCTGAATGTTGAGATTTAAGCCAACTTTTTCACTCTCCTCTTTCACTTTCATCAAGAGGCTTTTGAGTTCCTCTTCACTTCTGCCATAAGGGTGGTGTCAGCTGCATATCTGAGGTTATTGATATTTCCCCTGGCAATCTTGATTCCAGCTTGTGCTTCTTCCAGCCCAGCGTTTCTCATGATGTACTCTGCATAGAAGTTAAATAAGTAGGGTAACAATATACAGCCTTGACGTACTCCTTTTCCTATTTGGAACCAGTCTGTTGTTCCATGTTCAGTTCTAACTGTTGCTTCCTGATCTGCATATAGGTTTCTCAAGAGGCAGGTCAGGTGGTCTGGTATGCCCATCTCTTTCAGAATTTTCCACAGTTTATTGTGATCCACACAGTCAAAGGCTTTGGCATAGTCAATAAAGCAAAAGTACCAAATAATATTCTCATTTTTTCCCATGGTTATTTGGCCTTTTAGGTTTTTCCTTCTTTTTGACTCAGTTTTGGTTATTTGTATTTTATAGAAATTTATTTCTGTTTTCTAACTTGTCAGCATAGAATGCTAGAAAAATACCCTTTATAATTTTTAATTCCTTTGATATTTATGATTATTTTTATTCTTAATTTTTACTTTCTTTCTTTTATTCAACTAGTTTTATTTTATTGTGTTCCCCCACCCCCAGAGGACCATGAGCTGAAATTTAAAGGATAATTAAGAGTTTACAGGCAAAGAAAGAAAGGAAAGTATCTCTGGAGAAGTAAATATCATGGACAGAAATAGGCAGCTGTAAAATAGCTTTGGGGTATTGAAGGGGATGACAGAGAATGAAATGGTTGGATGGCATCACTGACTCAATGGACATGAGTTTGGGTAAACTCCAGGAGTTGGTGATGGACAGGGAGGCCTGGTATGCTGCAGTCCATGGGGTTGCCAAGAGTCAGACATGACTGAGTGACTGAACTGAACTGAACTTGGCTACATCATGATAAGGGTAGGACAGTGAGCAGGTACTAGACTTTGAAGAAATCTCACCAGTGAGTATTATTCCACTGTCACCTCATTTTTACCGCATACCCTCAAGAGCCAAAGGCCTGATGGGAACATCCCATTAGTCCAATTCCATCTTTCAGAGGGTGGGAAAAAGGTATATCTGGTCTTTGGGGCTCCTGGAAGGAAATTGGGGCTCTGCCTTCTACCAACACTCCCAGGGAGATAATGAGGGGAGAAAGGAGGATGCAGCTGGTTCCATCAAAAGATACTATTGAGTAGCCAGAAGAATGACAAATATTCTGGAGAGCAGAAATGAGACACTGTAGGCTCAAGGAAAAACTGGTCTTCCTAACTATTTAACAGATAGAAGAAAGTAGGGAAAACCCTAGACCATTCAGGTATGACCTGAATCAAATCCCCTTGTGACTATACAGTGGAAGTGAGAAATAGATTTAAGGGACTAGATCTGATAGACAGAGTGCCTGATGAACTACGGACTAAGGTTCGTGACATTGTACAGGAGACATGGATCAAGACCATCCCCATGGAAAAGAAATGCAAAAAACCAAAATCCACTACATGGAATCACTGAAATCTTTCAACTGGGGAGAAACCCAGGTTCAAATCTGTGTGTTTGTTTTTTCAATATTTAGAAGTAGGCAGTCTCCTCACTTACAAATGAGGAAATAAAGTTCAGGGGAGGACCTGAGACAAGCCTAGGAAACAGTCATCAAGAGTTAAAATCAGGAAACCATAAACAAAATAAAAAGACAATGTATAGAATGAAAGAAAATATTTGTAAATGATGTGACTGACAAGGGATTTATCTCCAAAATATACAACTCACATAGCTCAATATAAAAACAAACAAAACACCCAATCAAAAAATGGATGGAAAATCTAAATAGACATTTCTCCAAGGAAGACATACAGATGGCCAAAAGGCACATGAAAAGATGTTGAGTGTTACTAATTAGTAGAGAAATGCAAATCAAAACCACAATGATGTATTACCCACACCAGTCAGAATGGCCATCCTGAAAAAAATCTACAAAAATAAGTGCTGGGAGGGTGTGGAGTAAAGGGAACCCTCCTACACTGTTGGTGGGAATATAAATTGGTACAATTGTTATGGACAACAGTATGAAAAGTCCTTAAAACATTAAATACTGAGCTACCATATGATCCAGTAATCCCACTCCCAGGCATATATCTGGAGAAAAACATACTTCAAAAAGACACATGAAACTCAATGTTCATGGCAGCTATTTGCAAAAGCCAAGACATGGAAGCAACTTAAGTGTCCACTGAAGAGGAGTGGATAGATGTGGTACATGTTTACAGTGAAATATTACAGTAATTTAAAAAAACAATGCCATCTGCAGCAGTGCCGATGAATCTGGGGATTGTCATACTGAATGAAGTAAATCAGACAGATGTCAACTACAAATTGGCACTTGCCATCTAGCTCTACAAGGATTAAATCATGTGCTGCTGCAGCTGCTGATTTTCAACACCCCCTGAAAGGGGTTCATGGAGAGCAGAAATGAGACACTGTAGGCTCAAGGAAAAACTGGTCTTCCTAACTATTTAACAGATAGAAGAAAGTAGGGAAAACCCCTAGACCATTCAGGTATGACCTGAATCAAATCCCTTGTGACTATACAGTGGAAGTGAGAAATAGATTTAAGGGACTAGATCTGATAGACAGAGTGCCTGATGAACTACGGACTAAGGTTCGTGACATTGTACAGGAGACATGGATCAAGACCATCCCCATGGAAAAGAAATGCAAAAAACCAAAATGCCTGTCTGGGGAGGCCTTACAAATAGCTGTGAAAGAAGAGAAGCAAAAAGCAAAGGAGAAAAGGAAAGATATAAGTATCTGAATGCAGAGTTCCAAAGACTAGCCAGAAGAGATAAGAAAGCCTTCCTCAGCAATCAATGCAAAGAAATAAAGGACAACAAAGAAAATAGAATGGGGAAGACTAGAGATCTCTTCAAGAAAATTAGAGATACCAAGGGAACATTTCATGCAAAGATGGGCTGGATAAAGGACAGAAATGGTATGGACCTAACAGAAGCAGAAGATATTAAGAAGAGGTGGCAAGAATACACAGAAGAACTGTACAAAAAAGATCTTCAAGACCAAGATAATCACGATGGTGTGATTATCTAGAGCCAGACATCCTGGAATGTGAAATTAAGTGGGCCTTAGAAAGTATCACTATGAACAAAGCTGGTGGAGGTGATAGAATTCTAATTGAGCTATTTCACACCCTAAAAGATGATGCTGTGAAAGTGCTGCACTCAATATGTAAGCAAATTTGGAAAACTCAGCAGTGGCCACAGGACTGGAAAAGGTCAGTTTTCATTCCAATCCCAAAGAAAGGCAATGCCAAAGAATGCTCAAACTACCACACAATTGCACTCATCTCACATGCTAGTAAAGTAATGCTCAAAATTCTCCAAGCAAGGCTTCAGCAATACATGAACCATGAACTTCCAGAGGTTCAAGCTGGTTTTAGAAAAGGCAGAGGAATCAGAGATCAAATTGCCAACATCCACTGGGTCATTGCAAAAGCAAGAGAGTTCCAGAAAAACATCTATTTCTGCTTTATTGACTATGCCAAAGCCTTTGACTGTGTGGATCACAATGAACTGTGGAAAATTCTGAAAGAGATGGGCATACCAGACCACCTGACCTGCCTCTTGAGAAATCTGTATGCAGGTCAGGAAGCAACGGTTAGAACTGGACATGGAACAACAGACTGGTTCCAAATAGGAAAAGGAGGACATCAAGGCTGTATATTGTTACCCTGCTTATTTAACTTCTATGCAGAGTACATCATGAGAAATGCTGGGCTGGAAGAAGCACAAGCTGGAATCAAGATTGCCAGGAGAAACATCAATAATCTCAGATATGCAGCTGACACCACCGTTATGGCAGAAAGTGAAGAGGAACTAAAAAGCCTCTTGATGAAAGTGAAAGAGGAAAGTGAAAAAGGTGGCTTAAATCTCAACATTCAGAAAACGAAGATCATGGCATCCGGTCCCATCACTTCATGGGAAAAGATGGGGAAACAGTGGAAATAGTGTTAGACTTTATTTCGGGGGCTCCAAAATCACTGCAGATGGTGATTGCAGCCATGAAATTAAAAGGCGCTTACTCCTTGGAAGAAAAGTTATGACCAACCTAGATAGCATATTGAAAACCACAGACATTACTTTGCCAACAAAGGTCCGTCTAGTCAAGGCTATGGTTTTTCCAGTGGTCACGTATGGATGTGAGAGTTGGACTGTGAAGAAAGCTGACAGCCGAAGAACTGATGCTTTTGAACTGTGGTGTTGGAGAAGACTCTTGAGAGTCCCTTGGACTACAAGGAAATCCAACCAGTCCATTCTAAAGGAGATCAATCCCGGGTGTTCTTTGGAAGGACTGATGCTAAAGCTGAAACTCCAGTACTTTGGCCACCTCATGCAAAGAGTTGACTCATTGGAAAAGACTCTGATGCTGGGAGGGATTGGGGGCAGGCGGAGAAGGGGATGACAGAGGACGAGATGGCTGGATGGCATCACCGACTCAATAGACCTGAGTTTGAGTGAACTCTGGGAGTTGGTGATGGACAGGGAGGCCTGGCGTGCTGCGATTCATGGGGTCACAAAGAGTCGGACACGAGTGAGCGACTGAACTGAACTGAACTGAAGATATTTTCAGGAGTCGATTTTATGAGTCCAATTCTTATATCTCCTCAGATCTAGGAAAGCACTAAAATCCTTCATGGTGACAGCTTTTCTTCATGACTAGCAGAAAGCTTCACGAGACAAGCAGAAATCTTCTGGAAAAACATGTGCTTGATTGCATGTATTCTCTTCACCAAAATAACTTATTTTCCCTGCCTCTTCCCCCTTGCCTCTTTATCTCAGAGCTATCTGAGGTGCAATTTCCTCGGCTGCAGTCCTCATTTTGCCCCCAATAAAATAAACTCACAACTCTCACAACTGTGCATTTTTTTAAGTCAACACAGAGAAAGACAAATACCATATGATATCACTTGTATGAGGAATTTAAAAATAAAAATGGTACAAATGAACTTTTTTGATGGTTAAAGGCAACTAATAAAGCATTCAATATTTATTCTTGATATATTAAAAATTCAATAAAATAGAAATAAACATATATTCCTTAACATAATAAAATACTTAGCACAATACTTAATAAGGAAACAATTGAAGAATCCCCCATTAAACTAAGGAAAAAGACAGAGTCATTATCACCACCATTTAATATTTTCTGAAGATATTAGCCAACACAATTAGATAGGAAAAAGAAATCAGAAATATAAAAATAGAAAATGAAGTCATTATCACTTTAAAAATAAGATGATTTTATGACTAGAAAATCCAAGAGAATCAACTGAAAAATGATTAAAAACAATTATAGAATTGAGTAAGAGACAGTAACTAGGTATGAAATTAATACATAATCATCAATAGTCTTTCAGGTGTGAAAAACATTGAAGAGATAAAAGATATAATGAATGATAAGATTAAAATGACAAACATACAGGATACAATGGGGAAAAGACAATATTTTCAATAGTGAGATAAAATATAAAATACTAAGAAATAAACTTAAGAAATGGACAAGATTTTTATTTTAAAAACTTCTAAAAATGCCTGAGAGACACACATATCAAAACACAAGACTTTTTAAAATGGTAAGGAACATCATGCTCTTGGATGAAATAAAATCAATGTCACTGGAAGCAACCTAGATGTCCAATGACAGAGGAATGGATAAAGATGTCGTATGTATACACAATGGGATATTATTCAGGCATTAAAAAGGATGAAATAATGCCATTTACAGCAACATGGATGGACCAAGGACATCAACCCTATAGGAGATGAGCAATTTCACAGAAAGGGATAAACAAATGTCTCCTGAATATATAAAATGTGCTTAACCTAGGTCATGATAACTGTAAATTAAAACTGTATGAAGACCATTTTTCACTTCTCAAATTATCACTATGTTGTTGGCAAGGGTTTGAGGAAGCATTTCATATGTTGTTGGTGGAAAGGTATGCTGGTGCAAGCTCTGTGGAGGACAATATGGCAACTTTCTCAAAATTGCAAACGCATATACCCTTAGACCAGCAATGCCATTTCTAGAGATTCATCATTAACAAAATATTGCACATACAAGGTAGGGTTTAGGAAACCTCCATCAAACTAACCAAGTGAGGTTGCTGCCAGAAACAGGGAGATGGTCTTAGATTTCTGTCAGGCCTTGTGTAGGAGATCCCCTTGTGCTTTCAGGAAAAGTGAGGCCAAGGACACCAGCAGAGCCAACATCTGCTATTCTTGGGGCTGCTGACAACATACAAGATGCAGATGGAGAGACTGCTGTGCTCTACCCATTTTTCTGGCAATTGTGGACATCCAGCTTTGTGGTGAGCACAGCCCATCCAAAGATCCCCAGAGCAGAGACAGTCATCAGGGAGAATCCTGGGTTCATGAGGGATGGAACCCATGTTTTGTGTTTTTTTCCCTGGTGGGGAAGAAAAGGATCCATTTTTCCTGACACTAATGAAAGGGTGAAAAATATAGTTTATTTTTCTTTTTAAGAACTAATACTATTGCCCTTCCCATCAGACATCTGCCTCTACTATATGTTGCAAAAAGCCTGGTAATCTGACCTTTAGGCTCTTACATACTATAAATTTATAAAATCCAGGTTTGATATCCAAATACTCCAGTATCTGTCAACTTAGCAACGACTTAATCACTCTGTGCCTCAGTTTACCTGTAAATTGGGAAACATAATACCTGTCTCTAGGACTATACCATAAATGTATACAAAAGAACTTTTTAATAGTTATAGGGCCTATAGAAGTTCCAGTTGAAGAATAAAATATAAACCACTTCAGAATTAATAAAGAACTGGGATTGCAGACCTCCCTCAGATACAGGTATAGTCTGTAGGTTACAGGTGGTATTCAGTGTCTATGGAGCAGCCCCATCTCTGCCTCAACATTTTTATGTGAGTGGATTTAGTTAACCATGTATATACCTGTCTTCCATGGCTAACACTTTCCTTCCTATTCCAGAATGAATGCACACCCTCAGCTCAACTTCCCAGGAGGGAAAGCAACTGTATGGCTTAAGAAAGAAGAGACTGAGGCAGGAATCATGTTTTTGTGCAAGGACAAGTTTTGAGATTGTTCCCCTGAGACAAGCTTGAAGCAACTGAGAGTTAAATAGGATCCTGGAAGAGATGGTATCAGTGAAACATCATCTCAGTTGGTGCTCACCGTAAACCAAGCCATTCCATTGGAAAGGGAGACCTACCAATGTTGTGCCAGAAGCCGGAAGCTGGATATCCACCGTCAGGGCCATTTTTGTCTATGTGAGTCATAGCTGAGCTTCTGATATCATCCCAATGCTACCAGGTGGGATAGTAAGCAGGGTCACAGCTAGAGACAGAAGTAGTTATTTCAGATCCTGGATAGGCAGTAACCTTGGAAAAAGAATCCTTCCCATTACTTAGATCCTTTGCCATCACTCCCATTGGCAAATGCTGCCTTTCCTCAAAGCATGGATACAAAGGTATCTCATTTTGTCTTTAATTTATAAATGGATAGGTGTCTTGAAGAGCATTTAGTCATAAGTAATAGAAACCTGGACTTGCCTAGTGGCAGAGTGGCTAGGAATCCACCTGCCAATGCAGGGGACATGGGTTTGATCCTTGGTCCAGGCAGATCCTACATGCTGCAGAGCAACTAAGTCCATGTGCATCAACTACTGAGCCCACAATCTAGAGCCTGCAAGCTGCAACTACTGACCTGTGTGCTGCAGCTACTGAAGCTGGTGTGCCAAGAGTCTGTGCTTTGCAACGAGAAGCCACAACAATGAGAAGCCTGTGCACCGCAATCAAGAGTAGCCCTGCTCACCACAGCTAAGGAAAGCCTAGTAGCAACGAAGACCCAGCACAATGAAAAATCTTTTTTTTTTAAGAGTAAATCTTAAGAACTTTCATCAGAAAAAAAAAAATCTATTAAAAAAAAAAGAAACAGAAACCCACTCAAACTGTCATAGATTTGGGGGATGGGGAATAATAATAAGTAGCCCTCATGAGTTCTGGAATCAGAAACCAGAAAACCAACAGAACACCAGTTACTGTCTCAGTCTCTCTGGGGCAGGAAGCCCTCTCATCGCTGCACATCTTCGTGTATGTTCCCCCGCTTTGTCACTACTCTGTGTGCATGTGCTCAGTTGTTTCAGTCGTGTCCTACTCTTTGCAACCTCGCAGATCATAGCCAGCCAGGCTTCTCTGTTCATAGATTTTTCCCAGCAAGAATACTGGAGTGGGTTGCCAGGCCCTCCTCCAAGGGATCATCCCAACCCAGGGATGGAACTCCTGTCTTTTGCACTACAGGCAGATTCTTTACCACTGAGTCACCAGGCTTTAGCACAGCCTAAGTATGGTCACTCCAACTTCAATTTTATATATGACTTCCTCCTATTCCCAGACAAGGGAGCAAGTCTTCAAAACTAAACTATGTTCTAGCTAGTATTCTATACCCAACCAAACTACCAGTTAAACACGAGAAAAGAATGAAGACAGTTTGACACACAATGACTCCAAAAAAAAAAAGTGTCCCAGTAAACCAAGAAAATGAATCAGTACAGTGGATAAAATGAGATCCAGGAAATGAGAAAACTAATAGGGGGAAGGGGATAAAGAAATTCTAGAATGAAAAAGGGCCCCAAAGGGTAATTAGTTGTGAAGAAAGCAAAGGATAAGAGGACTCGGAAAGATCTCTAAGGGTGAAATGGAATTGACAGATCATCTTTCTGAAGGTCTATGACAGATCTGATAAAGGATTAAAGATGTGGATATGGAAAACTCTGCCTATTTAAGATGACCATCATCTCCAGAGAACACACTAAATTTCACAAAAGGAAGCACAATGGTAGCTCACAGTTTGGCTCTGTAATAAGTAACATTTACAGAATCCAAATTATGTACAAATAAACTAAAATTTGTGATATAATGATTTTTGAAAGATGCAGAGAAGGGTAGAGGTTTAAGAGATCTATATCTTCATTTTCTATAACACAAAGTCAGTAGACAATGTCTAAACTTTATCATCAAGAAGTGGCAGGCTTTGTGTAGGAATATGGTAAAATACCTCAAAGAGTTATAATGGATAAAAGGACACTATTATTTTTTATGAACTTTCACATACTATCTTTTTGACTTTAAGAAAAATAGATCTAAGTACACCTGCTGCTGCTACTAAGTCGCTTCAGTCGTGTCCGACTCTGTGAGACCCCATAGATGGCAGCCCATCAGGCTTCCCCATCCCTGGGATTCTCCAGGCAAGAACACTGGAGTGGGTTGCCATTTCCTTCTCCAATGCATGAAAGTGAAAAGTGAAAGTGAAGTCGCTCAGTCATGTCCGACTCTTAGCGACCCCATGGACTGCAGCCTACCAGGCCCCTCCATCCATGGGATTTTCCAGGCAAGAGTACTGGAGTGGGGTGCCATTGCCTTCTCCTACCCACCCCCAAATAATAGAATCTACTTACAATGAAGAAGACCTGGGTTTGATCCCTTGGTCAGAAAGATCCCTGGAGAAAGGAATGGCAACCCACTTCAGTATCCTTGCCTGGAGAATTCCATGGACAGAGGAGCCTGGTGGGCTACAGTCCATGGGGTCACAGAGTCAGACACGACTGGTTGACTAACCCTGCACCCCCTAAATAAAAACCTATCCCAGAGCCTTTTAACAAATATTTTCATGATCACCTACAGTTACTAGTTAATCCAAATTTTCTCTTTCAGCCTAAGGGAATTTGTTTTCCTCCTGGTGTCTTCCCATCTGACCTAACTAGCTTAACATTCAGCACTTTCATTCTCTTCCTTATCAAACTTTCATCTCACTGGCTTCTGTTGAGTGTTTTCTGGTTTTTCTACCTTTCTGGCTGTCCTTTTCTTTCCTCTGCCTGTTTCTTCCTCCTGCCTCTCAAAAATGAAAATTCATTCAAGGCTCACTCCCCACTCCTTCAATCTTTTCTCTCTTCCAATTTCTCATCCACCCTCATGATTTAAACCTGCAACTCCTTTCAACTGACCCACAAATCAACTCTAACCGCTTTCCTAAGTTTCAATTAAAAAATCTACCCCGACGACTGACTCCTTGCTCTTGAATGCCCTACCATTTCCTCACTCAAAAGCAAATCTGAGACCACATTTTTGTCCATGATTCACAGTCATAACCTTGGTTCCTTTTCCGCTTCCCCTATCTGGTAAGTACTACTAGTTCTTTCCCATATTCATTCCTTTCTTTCCAAAGGTGTTTTCCAGGTCTTCAACATCTCACAGTATAGTCTCCTAAGTGGTAAACCCCAGATCTCAAATCTGTCTTTTTCAATATTTAACATCCCACACCGACCTCAGGGCCTGGCACTGAGCTAATGCCTAATAAATGGTCCATCGTCCCTAAATATGATCTCTACCTCTCATCCATACTGCCACCAGACATCTAAAACGGAAATTTGTACAAACTACACCCCATTCAGAGTTTTGATGTCTTTTCATTGTCACGCGGCAGTGAATTAGTTTAGCCTGGCCCTGGAGGTACTCTATGAAATTTCATTCTACTACTTATGTGAATACTGTTCTGGTTAATCTCCCTAATGGAAACTCTTTTATTCATCTGAACAGACTGATTGCATATCCCAGGCACAGGGCTAAGCCTTGGAGAAGAGAATGAGAGTATAAGGAAGCCACTGTCCTTATAATCCAGTATTTGTGTTCTCCTAATACCCCTTAAATATTTCTATTAGTACTTGTGATGGTTCTCCTTAAGACAGAAAGCCTTTCTCATCCTCTCAGCATACTTAAGTACTACAGTCAGTAAATATGGATGCTCACCAAATGTGGAAATAAGGTTCTTTTGGAAGGTGAAATAAGGCCAAAGAGGTAACAGATAATATCAATAAACAAAGTCTACCATTTACTGAGTATTTACTGTGTGCCAGGCATTGTGCTAAGTGATATATTATTTTGGAGAGGGCAATGGCAACCCACTCCAGTATTCTTGCCTGGAAAATCCCATGGATGAAGGAGCCTGGTAGGCTGCAGTCCATGGGGTCGCAAAGAGTTGGACACGATTGAGCCAACTTCACTTCCACTTTTCACTTTCATGCATTGGAGATGGAAATGGCAACCCACTCAAGTGTTCTTGCCTGGAGAATCCCAGGGAGGGAAGAGCCTGATGGGCTGCGGTCTATGGGGTCACACAGATCGGACACGACTGAAGCGACTGAGCAGCAGCAGCAAACTGCTTGATTCACTCCAGAAGATGGTTTTGAAATAAGATTTGGGGTCACTCAAATCTAAGGTAACTAAGCTATTTTAGCTGTCTCTCTGGCCTTTAGAGTTCCTTCAAGGTAGGCCGATTTGCATCCCCACTGTGACACACATAGATTCTATATTTATGTACTGTTGCTTAAGTACGTCATCATCACCACCCACAAACGTTAAAAAATACTTATGTGGGCAACTAATTATACTGAGAGGTATCCTTGGAGATCACGAAAAAGATGTCCTGAGATTATGCAAGAGGAGGTGTTAATTTGCAATGATTTACCATTTCATGTCTGCACAATTGGTAACTGATACAGGTTTTTGCCTCTCCTTGACATCCTTAATTTCGAGCCCATTGAGGCCTTCCTCAAATCAGTAATACTTTCCAAGAGCTTCCAGAATGCAAGCTCTATAAATATGGTAAGGACTTTGTTTTTTTTTTATCCCAACAAAAAAACAGTATCAGGCACATAGCAGGCTCTTAATAAATTTGTTTAAAGAATTTGTATGATGAGCTACAAGGTGCTTCTAACCTCACAACCCTTCCAGGCAAATATTCCCTGATTATTCACCAGTAAATAGGTATAAAGAGGTTAAAGGTTGCCCCAGTGCACAGGAATTATCTGTGCTCTCAGTGATAACCTACTACATGCTAAGCAACTTCTCTCTCAACTCCATCACCACTTTCCCCATTCTGAGACTGCCTCCTCCCATTTCCAGAAACAGGATCACCTAACACTCTTACTTCAGCCCTTAACTTAAACTATCAAAAGAAAACAAAGACCTAATCTGTGCTCCTTGGCAAGCATCTGCCAAATGTAAGCCTATGCCAGCTTTCAGGAGGAAACTGGTGAACATCAAGCAGTCTGACCCTTCAGACATAATTCTTTATTGAACCCAAATCCTCTCAGACGGCTATTTCATTGACAAAGTTAATTTTAATTATTCATACAGATTAAAAACTTTAAAGAGGAAATTTGTTTTAGCCATACAACCTATTACCATTTATTACTACCTCTGACTCCCAAGTTATGCTAGAGGAGAAAAAAATCTCTAAGTGCTTTTCCTTTTTCTAGTCAGGTGAAGAGAATGAACTTTGATAGTTCATTCCTTTCATCCCCTCTCTCCCAACTCAAGACTCAGCAGAATTATGGATGTGGAACTGTTCAGTAAAACAAAACACACATTTTCTCAGACCCAGAGAAATGACATAGGTCAAGTTACCATGCATACATGTGACAAAAATGAGGGAACTTTCCTGGATCTCTATGCCTCCCTCAGTTCATGAAGCTAATTTCAGTAAGTGTCTCTGTCCTTTCACTGTGCCAGGCATTCACTGCTATACATGGAAAACCTACCTTGAAATTGAATGGCTCCTATTTCTTCTTTGATTGTCCTACCTTCTAGCAAGGAGAGATCAAAGGTAGGCTTCTTCTCCACTTCCATCAGGATCATGCAGATTTCATAAGATCACAATTGCAACTTTAAGCAGTAAGACACAACACATGTAAGACTTTCTTCCCTCCTTTCCTTGTCCATTCCCTCCAGTCATAAGGGTCTATCAAACAGGATGAAGTACATTATGTATTTTGTTGCTATTCTTAAGTTTGTAGCATAATACAAATCTTCCTTTTTCTTTCTACAGCTTTGTAAGCTTTGTGCCAAAAGAAATTTTAAAAAAAGCTACAGCAAGAGAAAACGGACTTTCTTTAGCTTGGTATCTTTCACATCACAGGATGCAGAGAAGGAAATAATAGGGAACAGGTGAAGAGAGGCTAAATATGCCCAAGAATATGGGAAATATAAGATGGGCAAGTAAATGTATTCTTTCACCTCCCCTCCTCACTGCCAGAGCAAACCTAACTTTTTTCCTATCTCAGTCACCAGTAAACAGTGCAGTTCTCACAAAAGCAGTTGGTATATAGTTCTCACTCAAATACTGGCTAAGTATGTTGTGTTTTTGTACCCTGGAAGAACTTTTCCTCTATGCCCTCCGAACAAAGTCAAATAAACAAGCAAGTCAAACAAAATGAGAACACCAATGTTTTTGGAAGAAATTTTATTTGACACTGTTAAGGGAAAGTAGATGAAACAAGCAAACACAGTTAGGATAGAGAAGAATACCAGACCCAGTAACTGACTTGGCAGAAAATGAGGAAACAAAGAGACCTTGGTGTTGAATAGCATCCACATAGTGGCGCTGGAGGAAGAGGAAGATTTATTTGTGTAGGCCAGGTGCACCACAGATTCTAATTGTCCAGCTTCAGTGAAGTACTTGTCAACCTCTCTAATCATTTCTCTCTTTTTAAATAAACATCAAAGCAGTATTTGCAGCCTTTTCTTTTCTCCCTAAGTTCACAGATCCTCTTGTCTCTCTTTGGACAGATAACTTCTTATCATAGTTAAGCAGAGAGGTGGGGGCAGGATATTCCTGATAGGAGAAACTATATGAATAAAGAGGTGGGAACACAATTCAACCAGGGCTAAATGGCAAACCATCAAAGGGAAACAAAACACCTTAGGTAACATAGATTTCACTTCTGGGGACACCTTAAGTGTAATTTGGAAAAACACAAAGTTTATATGTAAAAAATTTGAAACTTGAGTGCCTATAATTCCACTTATCTGGCAGGTATATAAGAGATCAAAACCTCAATAATGTCCACTGGATAAGACATTTTGATCCTCTCTTGATCCTTGGCCAGGACCTGCAAAATGTGGGAGCTAAAGTTTATAGGAATAGAGGGAGAAAGGCTGAAAAGAGATGGGTTAAGACCTTTATTAGTGATAGCATTGAACCTCAAACTAAGGATTTTGGATTTTGTTGTCTTATGGAGGTAAAAAGACTACACATGAAGTCAAAAGCCTGAATTCAAATTCTGACTCTGCAACATATAAGCTACGTGTCTACGTGTCCTTGGGCAAATGAAGTTTTGAGAAACTACTTCTATCTATTTCTATCTACTTATTTATAAAATGGCAATATTTCCTACTTTATCTTCTGTTTCCATAGGATTCCTCTGAGAATCAAATGATATTTTCGATTTTAAACCCAGAACCACTGGAATTCTGACTCTGAAATCTCCAAAGCTTTCTCTACTATAGTACACTTACTTTAATCTTTATCAACCTGTTTTATATACTAGTGTTGTTCTTTTAACTAAATTTTAAGTTTACATGAGTGGAGATGTCTTTTACTTTTTACTATTCAAAGACTCTTCTGAAACTACTCCATATTATACAATCACTGGAAGTCTCACAAAGAAGTCATATCCAACTATAGAAAAAGTTTTTATCCATTGTGCTGTGCTAATTATAGCCTACATTAAAAAAAAAAAAGTATGCAGAAAGGACACATGATTACTGGCCAAGTTTATCAAGACATTCAAGAGCATTAGACTACTAACTCTGACTTGAACTAAGCTAAATAAACAAAGCCAACAGTAAGTCAGGGGTCCCACTTCTAAAGAATTTATTTATTCTGCTTATTTCAAGACAGTTAAATAGAAATTTGAGACACTTACGTCTTGATTTTCAAATGCATGAATAAGTACTCTTCTGGACACACATCTAAACTTCAATCTACATGAGTTATTCATAACCCAAGGAATTTGAACCTCTGTAAGGCCATGCAGTTACATAAGAAATCTGTTTAAGTATTATCTCTAATATATCTTACAAATAAGTAATACTTCTTCAACTGGATGTAGATTCTTGTGTGACTAATAAAGACAACTTGATTTAAAAGCATTACTGAAAGCATAGCAGCTTTTTGCTGTGTGTTTGTTCCAGCAAAAGATACTAAAACTACAATTATAATCTTGTTGGGAGGGAATCTAATAATTTTTGGACCTCAAAAATGATACATCTTATTAGAAAAAGAATCATAAGCTCACATTCCATGATTTATAGATATTAAGTGTTTCAGGTGAAAGAGGAAAGGTAACATATACACTTCACTTCTGGGGACACCTTAAGTGTAATTCAGCAAAACACAAAGTTTATATGTAAAAATTTGAAACTTGAGTGCCTATAATTCCACTTATCTGGCAGGTATATAAGAGATCAAAACTTCAATAATGTCCACTGGATAAGACATTTTGATCCTCTCTTGATCCTGGAAAAGATCTCTGGTTGTATACTTTGTATTCTACACATTCTATTTTAAAACCCATGGCACAGCCTGCTGGGATGCTGACATTACTGCAACCCACAATAGGATGGACAACTGTGATATGTTTACCTCAGTGTTCCCCAACCTTTTTGGCACAAGGCACTAGTTTCATGGAAGATAATTTTTCTACAGATAAGGGTAGGGAGATGGTTTCAGGATGATTCAAGAGTGGTACAATTTATTATGCCACCAATGATCTGACAGGAGGCGGAGCTCAAATGGTTATGTGAGGGGGACTGGTTGTAAATACAAAGCTTCACTTGTTTGCCTGACACTCACCTCCTGCTGTGTGGCATAGTTCCTAACAGGCCACCGACCAGTACTGGTCCATGGCCCGGGGTTGACAACCCCTGGTTTATCCCACCAAATCTTTCCCTCAACTCTCTACATCAGAAAGTATGCTAGATTCATTTTGGAAACTTTCAGTAAGAGTACTCTCTCCTGCTGGTACCCTCAAACTCCCAAATCCCCACTGGTAAATTTTTGCAAACAGCACCTTTATCTTGCTACTTCTTACCAGAGACGAGTGGGATTTCCCCTAACAATCAAATATCTATTCATCAGCCCCACTCCTTCTCCTAAATCTGTCTTTCTTCACAGATGTCAGTGGCCTTCCTAGATCAGCTCTAAAAATCAACTCTGAGGTGGTGTCTCTCACTTCTCCAAACCCCAGAGGCTGTTTTGTTGTTGTTTAAAACAGACAAACTACAATCCCCTCCTGATTAGTTTTTGTTAAGTTCTGATAAACTTGTATTCCTTGAGAAATAGTACTTGGACACCAAGAAGAATGAAACTGAAGCACACAGAAGGTCATGTGAGAAGTCAATTTGTCACCAATAATTTATCAAGAAAGAAATTTTAAAAACAATAGACCAAAAAAATAAATAAAAAATAAAAACAACAGACAATTGTGTTAGAGTTCACCTAATTATAATACAGGAAAAACATAATGAACACCCTTTCCTCAAAGCCATTTATTCTCAATCTTCAAAAATGATAACCAGACTTTTAGCTCCAGTGAAACCCTTTGCCACACACCACATAACAGGATGCCTGCCCAAGCCAGCAGTGCCTCATAACAGAGGAGTATAGACACATGAGCCTACGGCAGGTACAATGAGGGAATCAGACTGTGAGGCTCCCGCTCTCTGCTGTACCCCTGCTCACTTTATCTATTTCAACTCAGTTCAGTTCAGTCGCTCAGTCGTGTCGACTCTGCGACCCCATGAATTGCAGCACGCCAGGCCTCCGTCTGCCCACCAAATCCCTTCTTCCTCCAGAGTGAAATATGCATATATGCATGTGCCTATGGACACACACACACACACACACACAAATGTTTAGTATAAAGACATAAAGAAGGAATTTTTCTAATGATTATTTAATACAAGTGAGACTTGTTGGGGGAAAATTCTTCTCACTAAATCTTCCTTCTAACTTGAGAAATAACTATCGGACCAGACAGAGTACTGCTTAAGGAAAACATTTAACAAGTATTTGCTCATTTGTTATGTAGCAAATGTTCACAACTAAGGAAGCTATTTGGACTCTCCAGGTTTCCCAACTCTTCAGAGAACTGGCAATAAGAGGAATTTTGAGGGAAAATTAATTGTTAATACGGGGTTATTCCTTCTCTCTGTTGAAGATAACAGTTAAACGTTCATCACATTGCCCTGCCCACCCAACTGCCCAGTTCTAATTCATCTGGAAACTACCCAAGAAGCAATAATCACTCGGAGGTCAGCATGGAGCTGACCTACATAACCTCTCAACTTTCAAGTCTACCAATCTCTAGGAAGTCTTTCCTACTTATGTGCTAACAAAGTTTTATTTCCTCTTATTTCAAATTATAGTGAAAAAGATTAGAGAAAAAAAGATATTTATGAATGAGAAAACAATCTGCTTATCTCTGCATGGAACTCAAAGGGTAGGCCATTTAGTACAAATGTAAAGGCCTCAAGTCTAATGCCTAAGATTTGAAATTGCAACTTTCTTCTATTAGTTTTGATAATGAGGGAAAGCTGAATCATCTCTCCTAGTAAGGCTGACTCCTAGTAAGACTCCAATTTCCTGAGTCTGTAAACCTTCAGGCTGTACAGGAATGAACACCTGAAAAATTTGGGTTATGGAGACTTCTGCTTTGGGCACTGTATCAAACTGTGTTTGGATCCATAATCATGTGGCCCAACTCTTTATAATAAATCTCTATACACATGTACACACACAACCTTATGGTTCAGCTTCTCTGTAGAACCCTAAAACACTCCTTACCTAAATTAACCTGGAAGTCTGAGACATTTCCTATTCTTTGAAGAAACATTACAGATTCGTTAAGTAGAGGGGTCTTGGAAACAGCAAAAGATTTATCTCCTTTATCTAAAAGAATAAAAAAAAAAGTGACGGAAATTTCAGGTAAGTTAGATTGATGCTATTCTTATATTGAAAAGTTAAAGCCCTATCCAGCACTTTGTTTGCATACCTTTGTAAAGCCACTCAAGAGTCTTTCTGGTTGTCTAGTTTAGATTACTTCCATCACTCAGTCATGTCTGACTTTTTGCAACCCCATGCACTGCAGCACACCAGGCTCCCCTGTCCATCACCAATTCCTGGAGCTTGCCCAAACTCATGTCCATCGAGTCGGTGATGCCATCCAACCATCTCATCCTCTGTTGTCCCCTTCTCTTCCTGCCTTCAATTTTTCCCAGCATCAGGTCTCTTCCAATGAGTCAGTTCTTCGCATCAGATGGCCAAAGTATTGGAGCTTCAGCTTCAGCCCTTCCAATGAATATTCAGGACTGATTTCCTTGAGGACTGACTGACTGGATCTCCTTGCAGACCAAGGGACTCTCAAGAGTCTTCTCCAGCACCACAGTTTAAAAGTATCAATTCTTTGGCACTCAGCTTTCTTTGTAGTCCAACTCTCACATCCATACATGACCACTGGAAAAACCATAACTCTAATGAGACAGACCTTTGTTGGCAAAGTAATGTCTCTGCTTTTTAATATGCTCTCTAGGTTGGTCATAGCTTTTCTTCCAAGGAGCAAGCAACTTTTAATTTCATGGCTGCAGTCCCCATCTACAGGGATTTTGGAGCCTAGGAAAATAAAGTCTCTCACTGTTTCCACAGTTTCCCCATCTATTTGCCATGAAGTGACGGGACTGGATGTCATGATCATAAGTTTTCTGAATGTTGAGTTTTAAGCCACCTTTTTCACTCTCCTCTTTCACTTTCATCAAAAGGCTCTTTAGTTCTTCACTTTCTCCCATAAGGGTGGTGTCATGTGCATACCTGAGGCTACTGATATTTCTCCCAGCAATCTTGATTCCAGCTTGTGCTTCATCCAGCCTGGCATGTCACATGATGTACTCTGCCTATAAGGTAATAGCAGGGTGACAATATACAGCCTTGAAGTACTCCTTTGTTAATTTGGAACCAGTCTGTTGTGCCATGTCTGGTTCTAACTCTTGCTTCTTGACCTGCATACAGACTTCTCAGGAGGCAGGTAAGGTGGTCTGGTAATCCCATCTCTTGAAGAATTTTCCACACTTTGTTGTGATCCACACAGTAAAAGGCTTTGGCATAGTCAATAAACAGAAGTAAATGTTTTTCTGGAACTCTCTTGCTTTTTCTGTGATCCAAAAGATGTTGGCAACTTGATCTCTGGTTCCTTTGCCTTTTCTAAATCCAGCTTGAACATCTGGAAGTTCATGGGTCACGTACTGTTGAAGTCTGGCTTGGAGAATTTTGAGCATTACTTTGCTAACGTGTGAGGTGAGTGCAATTGTGTGGTAGTTTGAACATTCTTTGATTGTGCAGTAGTTTGAACATTCTTTGGCATTGCCTTTCTTTGGGTTGGAATGAAAACTGACCTTTTCCAGTCCTGTGGCCACTGCTGAGTTTTCCAAACCTGCTGGCATATTGAGTGTAGCACCTTAATAGCATCATCATTTAACTGGCATCATTCTAGTTCTCTAGTTGTAAATAAAATTACACCTGCCAGTCCTGGCACCAGTTCAGTTCAGTTGTCTCCGACTCTTTGCGACCCTATGAACCGCAGCACGCCAGGCCTCCTTGTCCATCACCAATTCCCGGGGTCCACCCAGACCTATGTCTACTATGTTGGTGATGCCATCCAACCATCTCATCCTCTGTCGTCCCTCTTCTCCTCCTGCCCTCTATCTTTCCCAGCATCAGGGTCTTTTCAAATGAGTTAGCTCTCCACATCAGATGGCCAAAGTATTGGAGTTTCAGCTTCATTGTCAGTCCCTCCAAGGAACACCCAGGACTGATTTCCTTTAGGATGGACTGGTTGGATCTCCTTGCAGTCCAAGGGACTCTCAAGAGTCTTCTCCAACACCACAGTTCAAAAGCATCAATTCTTCGGCGCTCAGCTTTCTTTATAGTCCAACTATCACATCCATCTTGGCATCTTTGATTACTGGAAAAACCATAGCCTTGACTAGATGGACCTTTGTTGTAAAGTAATGTCTCTGCTTTTGAATATGCTGTCTAGGTTGGTCATAACTTTCCTTCCAAGCTGCAAGCATCTTTTAATTTCATGGCTGCAATTACCATCTGCAGTGATTTTTGAGCCCCCCAAATTAAATCTGACACTGTTTCCCCATCTATTTCCCATGAAGTGATGGGACCAGATGCCATGATCTTCGTTTTCTGAATGTTGAGCTTTAAGCCACCTTTTTCACTTTCCTCTTTCACTTTCATCAAGAGGCTTTTTAGTTCCTCTTCACTTTCTGCCATAAGGGTGGTGTCAGCTGCATATCTGAGGTTATTGATGTTTCTCCTGGCAATCTTGATTCCAGCTTATGCTTCTTCCAGCCCAGCGTTTCTCATGATGTACTCTGCATAGAAGTTAAATAAGCAGGGTAACAACATACAGCCTTGACGTCCTCCTTTTCCTATTTGGAACCAGTCTGTTGTTCCATGTCTAGTTCTAACCGTTGCTTCCTGACCTGCATACAGGTTTCTCAAGAGGCAGGTCAGGTGGTCTGGTATGCCCATCTCTTTCAGAATTTTCCACAGTTCATTGTGATCCACACAGTCAAAGGCTTTGGCATAGTCAATAAAGCAGAAATAGATGTTTTTCTGGAACTCTCTTGCTTTTGCAATGACCCAGTGGATGTTGGCAATTTGATCTCTGGTTCCTCTGCCTTTTCTAAAACGAACTTGAACATCTGGAAGTTCATGGTTCATGTATTGCTGAAGCCTGGCTTGGAGAATTTTGAGCATTACTTTACTAGTGTGTGAGATGAGTGCAATTTTGCAATAGTTTGAGCATTCTTTGCCATTACCTTTCTTTGGGATTGGAATGAAAACTGACCTTTTCCAGTCCTGTGGCCACTGCTGAGTTTTCCAAATTTGCTTACATATTGAGTGCAGCACTTTCACAGCATCATCTTTTAGGGTTTGAAATAGCTCCACTGGAATTCCATCACCTCCACTAGCTTTGTTCGTAGTGATGCTTCCTAAGGTCCATTTGGCTTCACATTCCAGGATGTCCAGCTCTAGATGAGTGTGAGTGATCACACCTTCGTGATTATCTTGGTCGTGAAGATCTTTTTGTACAGTTCTTCTGTGTATTCTTGCTACCTCTTCTTAATATCTTCTGCTTCTGTTAGGTCCCTACCATTTCTGTCCTGGCATATCCAGATAATAAAAAAGTTCCAAGCTAACATCATTTTTCTGAGACAGCTGATATTGTCAATATTGTTTTGCTTGAAAACCGCAATATAATACAACTTCAGTCGAGCCCATCTCAACGTAAGCAATGACTGAGTTCACAATATACCTCTTATGTCCCCTCAGACTAATCACCTCTCCCCATTCAAAGCCAATGTATATCTCTGGGTTACATTTCAATAACCATAGTAAACAATTCACATTCTCTAACAACACTCTCTCTACAGAGGTATAACATAAGAGGCATATGAGAAAACATATCATTCTCTCTGGGCTCAACCTGAATCATACTTTATGGTCACAACTTTTAGAGACAGGCTATTAATTCAGCATTAAAATCTCCCACTTTCTCTCTTCCCTCCCCTACTCCTCTATCCTCTACTAAATTACAAAGATCTTTCTAACCCCACCCCTCATGCCCAAAACCAGTGTGTGACAGACTCCTAACCAAGAAAGAGACTCAACAAAGGCTCACTTTCTTGTTTTGATCATTCCAACCATGAAGGGCTGATAAGACCACACCCATGGTGCCACTCTTGTCACCCTTCTTGGTGGACCAACTGTGGTTACATGTTCCCATCATTTATTTTTAAGACTTGAAGTTCCAACAACATTCTTAAGCTTCTTCATTTATTCAACTTTAAACACTTAAATGCACCAAGAGCATGTGCATGTACATGGGACACAGGCTGAAGAAAGAAGGCCTATCTCTCCTAGGCCAAGTTGTTTCGGCATGATCACAAAAATCAATATGACTCCAAGTACAGCCAGAACCAAGCAAACAAAGAGGTTTCAGAGATGATAAATGGACTTTAAAAATTAAAATGAAACAACATAAAGTCTCAATTCCTGAAGACCAATGAATTATTAAAAAAACATGAATCAGCTGTAGAAGCAGTAATAAAATAATCCTATTTCTGTGAGGGAAATTACTTTAAGGTCCCCAGGATAAACAATGAGTTGAGAATCACTAAAAACCTTAGAACCAGAGATTTCAAACATCTGTATTTCTGTGCCTTTATCTTGCCCAACTTATTCCCAAATATGAACCAGAATCAGATTCCTACCAATGTAAGACTCTTAAGACGTGTCATTTGTCATGTTGGCTTCTGCAGAAGCTGCATCTTACCAAGTAGTCTTTAAAAATAAAAATGAGAAAACCAAAGAGTACAATTAGAAGCCTTCCCACTGTAACTTTGTTTTGATTTGCTCTCTAAAGATTTAAGAAAAAAAAATCATTAGTCTCAGATTCCTGATTTAATATGACCTCACTCCATGGCTAACGTGGCCAAGAGTAGATGCTTTTGTACAATTAAAACAGAAGCACTTTATCAGCAGGGCTTTATGGCTCTGGTTCCACTGTATTTTCTATAAAGTACACTAACGACAGTGGAGGTTGAAGAAAGAGGTGGAAACAACCGTCACAAGGTTACATGACAGACAGCAAGACCCTAGGTAGACTTTAAGGAACCAATTCTATTCTGGCAGGGGAAACCCACATAATTAACCAATTCTATTCTGGCAGGGGAAACCCATATTAATTAAGTTTCACACTTACAAAATTATCACTCTGAATTCAGGAATAAGAGGCATTTGGTTTTAGATACAATTCCATCTGTAGACACTAACTTTAAATTTAGAGAAGAAAAACACTCAGTGAATTAGTATTATGAGTTGGGGTTTCTTAAGTGATTCCTAAATCCACCTACTATTTTTTTTGCATTGATACAAATAATAGCTGTGATAGGAGGTCTACCATAGCCCTGGCTCAGACGTGGTCTTTAGTTTCAGAAAGTCCATCGGTCATGTAGCTGGCTGTCGATGTTAAATCTGTTGCTTGCAGAAGTCCCGGATCTCTGTGTTTGCTGAGTAGAGTCCTCACCATTTAAGCTCTTCCTACATACAGGACACGCATCATGCTGAAACAGAAAGATATGAATCCACGTGACACCCTGACCCGAGAAGCTGGAAGAACTATCTAAACACTTAAGAAACCCTGACAGTTAGCAGGTAGATAAACAAAAAGGGCATGCATTCTCACAGAGTACCTGCTGGGCTTCAAGTGTAACCCCAGGACATCTCCCAAATAGAACTTTTAACAGAACTGACAAAGAATTCAAGGCAGCAACTTAACAATAGTGAACACATACTATCAAACAGAACTAACTAGAAACAATGACCTGAGATGGACTCAAGCAGGGGTCAGCAAACTTGCTCTATTAAAGAAAAAAATAGTAACTATTTCAGTCTCTGCAGGCCATACCACCAATGTTGCAACTACTTAACTCTGCTGAGGGAGCACAAAAGTAGCCATAGACCATCTGTAAACAAATTAGCATAGCTGTGTTCCAATGAAACTTCATTTACAAAAATAGGTGCCAGGCCAGAGACCTATAGGCTATAATTTGCTAACCCCTGGTCAGAGAAGTTCTGAACAGATTAACAATCTAAAACACAGTAATGGTGCTACTAGGAGTTAGCCAGAAACTAAAATCTGATTTGCTTGGCTCTCCACTGTTAATTATGCCTTTATTGATCCCCCAAGACATAACTGGCACAGGGCCCTATCACAGATGAGAGCTGGCTGTACTTACCAGTTCTAACCACGGCACAATACAACTGCTGTGAAAGTAGTGGTTGCAGGGTAACTGCCGGACTTCCTCCTCAACTGTGTAATCCTCTTTGCATACTGGACACTCTAAGCCCTTATCTGTCAGAGGAGGAAATACCTTTTAAAATAAGCAAAAAGAAGGAAAAAAACCTATCCTAATGTCTTTAACAACCAAAGGGATACAAAGAAAAAAACAAAGTGCATCTAGGGTGGAGGCAGAGAAGCAGAATTTTACTTCAAAATGGGGAGAGAGGTGGTAATAGCCAGGGATATGAAAAGGACTGATGAATGGGCCCATTCCAATAAGGTACAGACAGCAACTCTATGAGGTCTATTTTTCAACATAAAGAGTTGGAAGAACTGGGGCTTAGATTATCTGTTAAGTAAAACAGGAAAAACATCTTCTCAAATGTGTGAAAGCTTTCTGGCAGTTTCTACTTAGGAAACACTGGCAATCTGTCCACCACAACCAAAGGACTCATCTCAACAATCTTAGCAGTTCTCATTCAGTGTGTCAAGCCACTTTCACTCTACTACTTTCAACATTACACAACCTATTTCATCATGGTTACCCTAAAGCCCTTTTTACAAGGTGTTTATTAAAAGCTGTACCAAGAGGTGCTGCTACAGAACTGCAAGGCCCAAGGGTAACTCGGGCTCCAAGTCCAAAGACAGGAAACCTTCTTCTGAGAGAAAATGGCTACAAACTGAACTAGGATTACCAAGGAGCAAATTCCAAGTTTCCCAAGTTTGGCTAATAACACCACCTAGTCTCTCTCTCCAGCAGCTGGGGTATGTATGCTACATGCTCCACAGTATTCATAGCGTTTGGAGTAAAAATACCACTTAAAAGATTCACTCCCTCCTCTCTACTCCCACGATGTCTGCCCTAATTTCAGCTTTTACTTCTCATGCCTAGTTTACTGCAATAGCCTCTTAGGTAACAACCCTGACTCCAGGCCTGCCAAATATATCCTATACTTTGCTATCAGTTAGTTTTCCCTAATACCAGCTCCACAGCAATTCCCAGCTCATCTTTTCTTGGATTTTCAGTTGGGATCCCCAAAAGCAACAGATTCAAAATTAAAAACATCACATCACCTCCTTATCCAAACCAGGGCCTGCTCACAATTCTTCCATCCCTGATGATGTCAGCACCACCTCTGTAGTTACAGAGTTGCAAAACTTTAGAATCATCTTCCCCCTTTCCTCTCCTTATCTTATGCAATCAATGATGAAAGCGATTCTTCAAAAATTATGAGTCTACCCTTTCCTCTGTAGCACTGCCACCATCACCTGAACCCCATCAGAATGCTGCAACAGCCCATTAAGAATATGAACTCCTTCCCTCTTCCAACCTATTTTAGATACTACCCTCCAAACTAATCTTGCCCAAAGATCAGTCAGATTCCCTCATTCCTCCAGTTAAGGACCTACAAAATTTACCTACTACCTAAAACATCCAGCCCTGACTCCTCTCCCAGTTTCAGGGTCCTCTGCAACAAGGACTTATCCGGTCATACCTATCCAATTACACCTCCAATTCAAACATACCTCCCATCACTCCACAAATTAGATTCTATTTCAGATCTAATGGGGTTACACTCCTTATACCTAATTCAGACTCCATGTTCATACTGACATTCTTCATTGGTTCATACTTTGCCATAAACAGAATAATCTAAGATGGCCCATTCTGTCTTTTAAAATCTTCTGACTCTCTAGAGTAGAATTCATGGGGAAAGAAACTCCAAGTCCAAACTAATGTCCTTCATCACTAAGTTTTCTTCATGCTTATAAATAAAATAATATCTATCTAATGTACCTAAGTATAGGGTAGATGTGAAACAAATTCCTAGCCTCCTATCCTATTTTTCTCTTCCTTTTCTCCTAGAGTATCATTTGCTCAAGTACTTTTTACCTAATAATGTCTAATTTGGTGAGTTTTGCTTCCTCTAGTAAGTTCTTCAAGAAATCAAGCTTTTATATACCTTTGCACTTCTCTATTTCCTGCATGGCAGCTAGAAAAATAGCATGGTAATTGCTCAGGAATTACCTGTTGACTAACCCTAATGAAGGGATAGGTGCCTTTCATATCTGGCACACAGATAGGAACTTCAGGAATGCTACAGTTTCACAGAAGATTTTTAATAAAGTACATGGCTCGGATTCTGAACAGAGATAATAAAACGATAACACACACAGGAAAAGGAACCTACCAACTTGTTCCTGAGTTACTGTCACTGTTGGAAGAGATGTGATCTTTTCCTTGTCAGCTGGGGGAGGCCCTGTATTTTCCAGCTGTCCTAAAAGCTACAAAAAAAAAGGAAAAGAAGAAGTGGTAGACATCAAACTATCCCTAGGAGGGAGCAGCTGCTCCATCTGAGAACAGTACAGACATTAGAAATGTTAGTTGCTTTTGCTTCCACAAGGCTCTGAGAGGCTTTGGTTTGCCCTTTCCTGCTGCCAGAATAATTGTTTTACAATTTCAGACTGACATTAGTATAAGCCTACAGACAGATCCATCATTGCAAGGCTCACCTCTGGGCATAAAGCAACTTTGGAGGCAGCAAAAGGTTGTGATGTCACAAATAAAACTACACCTTAACAGAAACTGATACTTAACCAGTTCAAAAACTTCATTTTTCTGAAAGAAAGAAAAAGGTGAGAGTATGGAAAGTAGCATAAGGTAAGCCAAGAAATAGGTAAATTATTTCCTACAAGAAGACCTGGATATAAATGACATGCTTACTAGTCTCAGCAATCCACAAGGGAAATGAAAAACCAATTAAATTAAAATAAATATAAACAAGTGGAAGCAATTATACACGGCATGGGAATACCTTTTTCTCTGCTTCCTTCCCCTACTTTGCTCCCTCCAGCAGAAATCCCTGCTTCAACATGTGAGGAGACCTTTCTTTTTGTGAAGTACTTGTCAATAGAATCCTCATAGGAATGAACAAGAGGCCAAAACAAAAAATATTGTTTGTTACAGAAGTTTTTTCCTTTGGAGTTGAAGCTATCTTCTAGAAAGTCCCTAGGACCAAGAAAGTACATGGATGCTGAGCTAAACCCATAAACCATTTATCTCTTTAGTAAAACAGAAACCCAAAAGCTCAAAATATTAGGGAAAGCAGAGTGACTGCCATTTCAGAAAGTAGCAGAAGGAAAGCAGGAAGCCTGTGGAACCATGAGACACACTGAACAGACACCCTCAAAGGCAGCTCCTCACCTGGGTTACAATGGCATCAAGCCCTGTCTGACCCCAGGCATAGTCCCCAGGGTTGGAGTGCAGCATCCCGGCTCCCTATACATGAGATGAGACAGACAGCATTAGATGGAGTGAACAGGTTCTGCCTTACACCACAGAAAAAGTTGGCAGAGGAATCCTGCTCTCTCTCAGAGCTGGCAAGTCACTAGTTTTCTAGAACCAAGTGGCAAAGGATTTCTCAGTGATTTCAAGGTCAAACAGATTATCCAGAGGCAGTCTCTCATTCTCCAGGAATTTCTGCTTAACTGTATGGAACATAAAATGTGAAGCCACCTAAAATACCACCTGACAAACCAGAGCAAAAAGAGTGACTCATCGCCTGTTGGGTAAAAGTTTGTCTCCTCTGTGTCCATTTAAATGAAGCTGCTTTTTAAGGAGATTTTTCCCTTCCTAAGTGGCCAAAATTGACAGCAAAGTTCCCTCATTCTAAGGGGCAGCCTGTGGCCTTACACAATGAGCAGCTTTCAAGTAGAGAAGCAGCCATAGCAGTGTCTCTGAATCACAACTTAGAGCAGTTACAAAGGGATTTGGCAGCACCTCTTTCTGGAGCTGTTAGTGTACTACCCTGCATGACAGATATCCAGACTCTGGCTGGAACATGCTTAAAGAAACTAGAGGCTGGAAAACAGGGTAACTGTGTGGAAGGACCAAGGTCCCTCTGAGTAAAGAAGCCTTCTGGGGTAGAGTCAGAAGTGGCAAATAATTGTCCAGACAAGAAGAGATTCCATCTTTAACCTGTACAGTAAGTAACTGTCACTCTGTTACTGAATTTAAGCCTTTTGTTTCTTCTGAAAAAAACCTTCTTACTTTGAGAAAAGGAAGTGAAGCAATGTTTTCAATTTCAGAAATTCTTCAGGAATAAAATCTTCCCATATAATCTCCAAGAGAAACTCACAAATCAGACACCAAACCTGGTAGGGACCACCTCACTCCCTACCTCAGCACAACCCTCAGACCTAAGTATGAATGGAATCAGACACCCTGCAGGACCAGGATGGCCCTCATCAGCCTGAAATTATATAAAAATAAGTTCTGATTAAGTTTGGGCTCAGCAGACAACAGCAGTCTTTTAACAGCTTGCCAATCACATCTATATACTCACCTGTGCAGCTCCTTTTGTCTCTCATTATGGCACAGACACTACAGTAATGAAAATTATGCTACTCCAGGAGACTGAGACAGAAGGCAACTAGTTACTTACCAAGAAAATGGGGATCCAGGAATGAATCCTGCAATGATCTGCTGTAGTACTCTGTTGAAGAAAAAAAAAATAGGTAAGACAACAGACTCATGAAAGTACTCTATAGATATCCATGGCTGACTCATCACCAACCCCTTCTCCATAACACAATGGCTTTTCACTCTATACAATAGCACCAGAAATCAGTCTACTATCTGGTAGACTGCTACTTTGCTATTATGGCTATCTTCCTTAGATTTTTATGAATTAAGCAGGAAAGGACTCTGACTGTATGGTTAGTGTTCAAACTATGATTTCTGGATCCGTGGCGGCAACATGAGAGGCTTAAAGAGATGCTAGGCCAGTGGGATTCTGGACCCACCTCCCTGCAACAAGAGTAGTTCCATTTTTATGTATTATATACATTGTGCAAAATACTATTTAAAGGTACGGCACCCCCACCCATCCCTTCCCTTTATTTGGCCGTGCTGGGTTGTCTTTGCTGCTCGGGGTGTTTTCTAGTTGTGGTACTGTGTCTAGATGTTTTTCATTCTTGTGGCTTCTCTTATTGCACAGCACAGGCTCTAGGACATGTGGGCTTCAGCAGTGGCAGCTCCAGGGCTCTAGAACACAGGCTCGACAGTTGTGACATACGGGCTTGTTCCTCCATGGCATGTGGGATCTTCCCAAACCAGGGACTGAACCCATATCTCCTGTACTGGCAGGCAGATTCTTTACCACTGAGCTACCAGGGAAGCCCTAAAGAGCCTTAAAAAAAAAAAAAATTCCATTATAGCTAACTAAGACATTCACAAGTTATTTTATACTCCTCTTTTGGGTATAGGTTGGACTTATTGACTTCTCTTTTTTTTCTGATGTACAACTGACATAAAACATTGTATTTTTTCTTTTCAGGTGCAACATGATTTGATGTTTGTATATATCGCAAATGATCATCATAATAAAACTAATTCACATTCATTACCATACATAGTTATAAATTTTTACTTTCTTATGATCTACTCTCTTAGCAACTTTCAAATATGCAATACAGTATTAAAATAACTCTATAATGTAATTAATAGTAATGAACTATAATCTACCTCATTGTGAGTTTCATTTACATTTCCCTGATAATATAGTCATTGTGCTATACATTATACCCCCGATATTTATTTTATAGCTGGAAATTTGTATCTTTTGACCCCCTTCACTGATTTTACTTATCCCCCAACCCCTGCCTATGGCAACCGACCAATATGGTCTCTTCTATCTATGAACCTGGATGCTGAATTCTTTTTTTTAAGATTCCACTTATAAGATTATATAGTATTTGTCTTTCTCTCTCTGATTTATTTCACTTAGCATGTCCTCAGGGTCGGACATGACTGAAGTGACTTAGCAGCAGCAGCAGTGTCCATTCATGTTGCTGCAAATGGCAAGATGTCAGTCTATTTTAGAGCTGAATAATATTCCACTGTATATGTGTACCACTATTTCTTTATCCATTCGTCCATCAGTGGATCCTTAGGTTGTTTCCATGTCTTGGCTATGGTAAACAACGCTGCAATGATCATGGGATGCATGTATCTTTTCAAATTTGTGCTTCTGTTTTCTTCAGATGAATATCCAGAAGAGGAATTGCTGGATCATAAGGTAGTTCTATTTTTTTTTTTTAGGAAACTCTATATTGTTTTCCACATTGGCTATACCAATTTACATTCCCAACAATAGTGTATAGGGGGCTCATTCCCTTTTCTTGACAACCTCATCAACACTTGTTATTTCTTACCTTTTGATTATAGCCATTCTAACGGGTGTGAGGTGATAGCTCACTGTGGCTTTGATTTGTATTTCTCTGATGATTAGTGATGGCAGAGCATGTTTTCACGTGCCTGTTGGCCACCTATATGTCTATATGTCTTCTTCAGAAAAATGTCTATTCAAGTCCTCTGCACGTTTTTAATTCGGATGTTTGTTTTTACTGTTGCTGAGTTGCATGAGTTCTTTGTATTATTTTGGATATTAGTCTCCTGTTGCATATATCATTTGCAAATACTTTCTCCAATTCAGTTGGTTTCCTTTGCATTCTGTTGATTTCCTTAGCCATGCAGAAGTTTTTCACAGTCTGATGTAGTTCCACCTGTTTATTTTTGTCTTCGTTGCCTCTGCTTTTGGAGTCATCCAAAAAATCATGGAATGTAAAGCCAAGTGGGCCTTAGAAAGCATCACTACGAACAAAGCTAGTAGAAGTGATGGAATTCCAGTGGAGCTATTTCAAATCCTGAAAGATGATGCTGTCAAAGTGCTGCACTCAATATGTAAGCAAATTTGGAAACTCAGCAGTGGCCACAGGACTGGAAAAGGTCGGTTTTCATCCCAATTCCAAAGAAAGGCAATGCCAAAGAATGCTCAAACTACCGCACAGTTGCACTCATCTCACACGCTAGTAAAGTAATGCTCAAAATTTTCCAAGCCAGGCTTCAGCAATACATGAACTGTGAACTTCCAGATGGTCAAGTTGGTTTTAGAAAAGGCAGAGGAACCAGAGGTCAAATTGCCAACATCCGCTGGGTCATTGAAAAGCAAGAAAGTTCCAGAAAAACATCTATTTCTGCTTTATTGACTATGCCAAAGCCTTTGACTGTGTGGATCACAATAAACTGTGGAAAATTCTGAAAGAGATGGGAATACCAGACCACCTGACTTGCCTCTTGAGAAACCTATATGCAGATCAGGAAGCAACAGTTAGAACTGGACATGGAACAACAGACTGGTTCCAAATAGGAGGAGTACATCAAGGCTGTATGTTGTTACCCTGCTTATTTAACTTCTATGCAGAGTACATCATGAGGAACGCTGGGCTGGAAGAAGCACAAGCTGGAATCAAGACTGCCGGGAAAAATATCAATAACTTCAGATATGCAGATGACACCACCCTTATGGCACAAAGTGAAGAGGAACTAAAAAGCCTCCTGATGAAAGTGAAAGAGGAGAGTGAAAAAGGTGGCTTAAAGCTCAACATTCAGAAAACGAAGATCATGGCAACCGGTCCCATCACTTCATGGGAATTAAGATGGGGAAACTGTGGAAACAGTGTCAGACTTCATTTTCTTAGGCTCCAAAATCACTGCAGATGGTGATTGCAGCCATGAAATTAAAAGATGCTTACTCCTTGGAAGAAAAGCTATGACCAACTTAGATAGCATATTCAAAAGCAGAGACATTACTTTGCTGACTAAGGTCCGTCTAGTCAAGGCTATGGTTTTTCCAGTGGTCATGAATGGACATGAAAGTTGGACTGCGAAGAAAGCTGAGTGCCGAAGAATTGATGCTTTTGAACTGTGGTGTTGGAGAAGACTTTTGAGAGTCCCTGGATTGCAAGGAGATCCATCCAGTCCATTCTAAAGAAGATCAGTCCTGGGTGTTCTTTGGAAGGAATGATGCCAAAGCTGAAACTCCAGTACTTTGGCCACCTCATGTGAAGAGCTGACTCACTGGAAAAGCCTCTGATGCTGGGAGGGATTGGGGGCAGGAGGAGAAGGGGATGACAGAGGATGAGGTGGCTGGATGGCATCACTGACTCAATGGACGTGAGTTTGAGTGAACTCCAGGAGATAGTGATGGACAGGGAGACCTGGCGTGCTGCAATTCATGGGGTCGCAGAGTCGGACACGACTGAGCAACTGAACTGAAAAAAATCATCACCAAGACTGATGTCAAGGAGTTTCCTGCCTGTTTTCTCATAGGCATTTTACAGTTTCAGGTCATATGTACCAGTCTTTAATCCATTTTGAGTTAACTTTTGTATGGTATAAGACACCAATCCAATTTCATTCTTTCCCTTGTGGCTATCCAGTTTTTCCAACACCAGTTATTAAACAGACTGTTCTTTCTCCACTGTATATTCTTGGCTCCTCTGTCATAAACTAATAGACCATATATGCATAGATTTATTTCTGGCCCTCTGTTACCTTGATTTAGATATCTATTTTCATGCCAATACCACACTCTGACTTACTTCTTTTATTATTAAAAATTAAATTTCTTTCATTATCAAAGTTAAGGAAGTCAAATAAGACACAAAGATTTAAACAGATTCTCTTGTCTTATCCAACCCCTGTTCCTGCTCCTGGGAGGGAGTCACTTTCTGTGGTTGCTTCTGGCATTCTTAAATATTCATATTCCTAAGTACTATCATGATTCATTTGTCTCTTTAGCAATCAGTTGTAGTCATTCACTTATTGATTTACTGATTTCCTCTTGGAGTAGATGAGCATTTAGCTCTATGAGCTAATTACTCCAATCTCATCTTATCCTCCAACTACTCTGCTTTCCTGTTCCAGACAGAGCCTGGTCAGTGATTCTGGCTATATCAGTATCAGTTGTGACTTACTTCTTAACAATAGAATATGGCAGGAAAACTGTGACTTCCAAAAGTGAAAGTGGAAATGGAAGTGAAGTCGCTCAGTTGTGTCCAACTCTTTGCGACCCCATGGACTGTAGCCTACCAGGCTCCTCCGTCCATGTGATTTTCCAGGCAAGAATACTGGAGTGGGTTGCCATTTCCTTTTCCAAGGATAGGTCATAAAGGCATTGTGGCTTCTTCCTTGCACCCTCTCATGGATTACTTTCTCTGGGAAAGTGCCATATCAAGCAATCCTGTGGAAATGCCCACATGATAAAGAACTAAGGCTTCCTGGCAATACCCAGAACAAACTTGACAAAATCTGAGTAATTCCCAATTGATTCTTCAGATAACTACAGCAACGGCCAACAAACTGACTGTAAGCTCTTGAGATCCTGAGCCAGAACCACCCAGCTAAGCTGCTCTCAAATTCCTGACCCACTGAACCTATGAGATAATAAATGTTTGTTGTTTAAGCCTCTAAGCTCTGGGTAATTGTTATACAGCAACAGATACCTAATACAGATTTTGATACCCAGAAGTGAGTGCACACATGCTAAGTTGTGTCCGACTCTTTGAAATTCCATGGACTGTAGCCTGACAGGCTCCTCTGCCCATGGAGTTTTCCAGGCAAGAATACTGCAAGAGGGTTGCCATTTCCCACTCCAGGGATCTACCAGACCCAGGGGTCAAACATATGTCTCTTTTGTCTCTTGCACTGGCAGGTGGATTCCTTACCACTGGGCCACCTGGGAAGCTTGCTGTAAAAAAATAAAAAATAAAAACTAAAGCGTGGGAATAGCTCTGAAATATAGCAAAGGGCAGAGCTGGAAGGATTTTGAGGACAGTGAGTAAAAGTTTGAAAAGCCCTGAAGAAATAGTAGGTGCATGATGGCTTCTGAGGAAGAGTGAGTACTTAAGGGAAAGTGAGGAAAACAGGAGGGAAAGAGATCCTTGTTATGCAGTGGAAAAAGCCTGCCATCATATGGGAAGTAGAGGTTATGGCTCATGAACGGGATGATAATCTAGCTAAATAGATTTCCAGACAGGAATGTTGAAGGTCCCTTTGGTTTCATCTTGATGCATTAAAATGCAAAAGAAGAGGAATACATTAAAGGAACAATACTTAGAAAGGAGTTAGGATTGGATCATTCTGAAAATTCCCAGACTCTCCAGATGGCAAATGATACTAAAATTAATGGCTTAAAAAAAAAATAAGAAAGAAAGAAATGGTTTTCAAGCAAAGATAAAATCATGGGCATTGCCAAAAGAAAACAGTTAAAGCAGCCAAGAGTGTGGCTATAAAAATTCTTTGTGAAGACCTCAGAAAGATAGTGCCTAGAGAACTATTCAATTAAACAACTGTGGATGTCGTGTTATTAATAGTTTCCTGGGGCTGCCATAACATATTCCCACAAACTGGGTAGCTACAACAACAGGAGTTTATTCTCTCATAATTTTGGAAGTCAGAAATCTGAAATCAAGATGCTGTCAGGGGCTTCCCTGGTGACTCCATGGTAAAGAATCCACCTGTCAATGCAGGAGACATAACAGACATGGATTTGATCCCTGAGTTAGAAAGACTCCCCTGGGAGAGGGCATGGCAACCCAGTATTCTTGCCTAGAGAATTCCAAGGACAGAAGAGCCTGGCAGGCTATAGTCCATAAGGTTGCAAACAGTCAGACAAAACTAAAGCATCTGAGCGCACACACACATAAAAGACATTATTTCCAAATAAGATCATATTCACAGTAAGTTAGGAAGTTAGGACTTGAACATTGGTGGAGTATACAGGTCTACCCACAACAAGTATTGTCCTTCAGCAATCCCAGCAGATGTCCATGGTAAAAAAGAGAGTATCTAAAAAGACTTGTGAGCGTAGCTTTTGTTAACGGCATGAACTTTATTAATACTCACAGGAGACTCAAAGTTTTAAAAAGAAACACTACCAGCTTAAATTGAAAAGTACAAAGGTAGTACAAAATGAAAAGAGATCTTTTAGGCCCTCAAAATTCTACTGGCAAGCTAAAAAAACTATGGGGCTGCAAATCTGGACTACTTTTCATGGAAAAGAATGACTCATAGGGTGGAATCAAGAGCCAAGAAGGAGGAAACAAGAGCCACAGAGAAGCATTCCTGGGCAGAAGTAGAACGAAGTCCTAATCAAGGACCGTCCAACATTTATCCAGACAAACACCAAAATTGCTATGAATCAGTAACTTCTGTGTGCCTTACATCTTCTCCCTTTCTAAAGAAAGGGAGAAATCTCTATACCTGTTTATTATATGCCTGTCCCATCACTATATATTGTATATGTGAGGGTAAAAACTTGTATCTTTGGTTTCTAGATCTCCACATCAAAAGGAATTCTGTCTATAACCCAAAAGCCTCATCCATACTCAGACCTAAGTAAATGACACCTGGATTTCAAGTTGATGCTATAAAGGGACAAGACTTCTGGTGGGTCTTGGGAGGAGGTGAATGTATTTCTCACATGGGAGAAATTCTGGCCAAAGGTTAAATTGTGGTAGTTTAAAAAATATATATCCAGGGCTTCTCTGGCAGTCCAGTGGTTAAGACTCTGCTTGCACTGCAGGGAGCACAGATTCCATCCCTGGTCAGAGAACTAAGACCCCCACATGCCATGCAGCATGGCCAAAAACTTAAGGAAAAAAATTTTTTTAATTTTGTAAATAAAAACATGTACACAAATTCTTTAATCTTCTTCCTCATGAATGTGGACTAGACTTGGTGACTCACTCCTTACAGATAAAATATGGCTGAAGTGACAGTGTTTGTCTTTTAATATCAGGATATAAAAGGCATTATGGTTTTCCCTTCTTCCTTTTTCTCTCTTGGATCACTTACTCTAGGGGAAGCCAGCTGCCAAGTCATGAAGACACCAAAGAGTCCTATGGAGACGTCCACACAGTGAGGAATTGAGGCCTCCTGCCAACAGTGAATGTTAGTTCACCCATCTTGAAGTGGATCTTACCAGTCCCAGGTAAGTATTTAGATTACTGCTGCCACTGCACACATTTTGATTACAACATCATGAAAAACTACCAAAAACACCTAGCTAAGCTGCTCCCAAATTCCTGTCCTTCAGAAACTGTGAGATGATAAATGTCTGTTAAAAGCTGCCATGCGGTTCCCTGATAGCTCAGTTGGTAAAGAATCCCCCTGCAATGCAGGAGACCCTGCTTCAATTCCTGGGTCAGGAAGACCCACTGGAGAAGGGATAGGCTACCCACTCCAATACTCTTGGGCTTCCCTTGTGGCTCAGCTGATGAAGAATCCGCCCACAATGTGGAGACCTGGGTTGAATCCCTGGGTTGGGAAGATCCCCTGGAGAAGGGAGAGGCTACACACTCCAGTATTCTGGCCTGGAGAATTCCATGGACTTTATAGTCCATGGAGTTTGCAGAGTCGGACACAATTGAACAATAACTCTATCATAAACTGCTAAATTCTGGTATAATCTGTTTACCCAGCAACAAATGACTAGTATATCCTCACTTGCTAGTAAAGGCATATCTCAGCAATATCACAGGTGTAGTTCCAGACCACTGCAATGAAGCAAATGTTGCAATAAAATCACTCATATGAATTTTTTGGTTTCCCACTACATATAAAAATTATTCTTACACTTTATTGTTGTCTACTAAGTATGTGATAACATTATGTCTAAAACAATGTACACACCTTAATTTTAAAATATTTTATTGTTTAAAAATACTAACCATCATCTGAACCTTCAGCAAGTTAGCAGTAACACCAAAGACCACTGATCAAAGGTCACCACAGAAAATACAGTAATGAAAAAGTTTAAAATATTATGAGAATTAGGAAAATGTGACACAAAGACATGAAGTGAGCAAATGCAATTGAAAAAAATGGCACCGACAGATTTGTTGGATACAGCGTTGCCAAAAACCTTCGATTTGTGAAAAAACACAGTATCTGCTAAGCGCAATAAAGCAAAGTGCAATGAAAATTGAGGAGCTGTTCAGTTGGCCCTCTGTACCCACAGGTTCTGCATGTGCAAACTACTGAGGGGAGGGGGTAAACTCAAGAAAGCTCCAAAAAGCAAAACTTAAATTTGCAATTCACCACCAACTATTTATATAGCATTTACTTTGTTTCAAGTGTTGCTATTTATATAGCATTGTATTAAGTGTTACAGTAACCTAAAGATGACTTAAAGTATACAGAAGGATGTACTATAAGTTATTTGCAAATACTGTTTTATATCAGAGATGAGAATTCTCAGAGTTGGGTACCAGCAGGGTGGGGGGTGGGGGGGCGGAGGGGGCAGGCAGGGTGTCCTGGAACCAATCCCTCCAACAGATACTGAGGGATGACTAACTAGAACAGATAATCACATACTTGAACTAACCTGTAAGTAATAAGTAAGGGTAATAAGTATGAGAGAGAGACAGAGAGAAAGACTCTAGTTTCCCCGAAGCTCTAAAGCAGACCCTATATAAATACTTGGAATTGCCAGGGACACCTCAGGTGATCAGCTGCTGATTTCGCCTTTATCGGCTGCTTACTCTACAGAAGTGAGATGCAGGTTCCACGTCAGCAGCTCAAGGTGACCTCAGTAAGTGTATGAGCTGATGTCAGGAAATTATCTTCAATAGATACATACACAGTACTTACAGTGAACTTTTTTAAACAAACACTTTCTTGTTAAAGTAATAGGAGCTAAAAGGGGGTGGGGGAAGAGGTTTATGTATTTAATTTTAGCAACCCACAGAAGAGAGAAATAAATCCACAGGGTCTGGAAGGGAAGATATAGGCTAAAATCAGATAAGAGTAGTCACTTAGTCTCCAGAGCTGTATTCTCTCTAAATTTTCCTCCTAGCTCCCTTCTCAGTCTCCTCTACTTATTCTTCCTACCTTCCAAACTTCTAATCAAGGAGGGCTCAGAGCTCAATTCCCTGAGCTCTTCTATCTTGATTCTTTTGGCAATTTCATCCAGTTTTATATTTAAGTACCATATATAGGAGATCAGTCCTGGGTGTTCTTTGGAAGGACTGATGCTAAAGCTGAAACTCCAGTATTTTGGCCACCACATGCGAAGAGCTGACTCATTGGAAAAGCCTCTGATGCTGGGAGGGATTGGGGGCAGGAGGAAAAGGGACGACAGAGGATGAGATGGCTGGATGGCATCACCGACTCGATGGACGTGAGTTTGAGTAAACTCCAGGAGATGGTGATGGACAGAGAGGCCTGGTGAGCTGCGATTCATGGGGTCGCAAAGAGTCGGACACGACTGAGCGACTGAACTGAACTGAACCATATATAGGCAACAACTTCCAGGTTTTATATCCAGCCGAGACCTCTCCCTACTCAACATCATCACTTGAATGTGTAGTAAGCACCTCAAACTTATTAAGTCCAAAAGTGAACTCTTAGATCTTCTCCCCCAAACCCATCCCTTCTAGCATTCCCCATCTTAGCTGATGGTGGCTCCATTTTTCTAGTTGTTCAGACAAAAACCTTTATGTCATCCTTAACTCTTCTTTCTGTTACACCTCATATCCAATCCACCAGCAAATCCTATCATGCCCAAAGTCAATCTTTACCTAGAATCCAACTAAAAAAAAAAAAAAAAAAACTAACCCTCATCCAAGCCACTGGCATCTCTAACTTTAACCCAACAGCCTCCTAACTGGTTTCTCTGCTTCTGTCTTTGCCCCTGTGCCCCTTGTACACACAAATACCACTCACCATTCTATTATCAACACAGCAGTGACAATGATCATTTAAAGGTGTAAGTTAGACCATGTCATTCTTCTACCCTAAAATTCCTACTGGACTTCCACTGCACTCAGAATAAAAGCCTTTATAATAGCCTACCAGTCTCTACATGATCTCAGACTCACCTCCTGATCTCCAGCCCCAACAAGTTCTCTGTGACCTCTCCTACTATTCCCCTCATTTATTCCACTCTCTCCACATTAGACTCTCCTGTTGGCACATTCCTGGCTCATTCCCTCACTACTTTTATATCTATTCAAATATCTATTCAAATATCTTCTCAATAAGGCCTTTGCTGACTATACTTTTTGAAGCTCCCTCCCGTCTTTTTTTTCCATATTATTTACTGCTGTTTAACACTCTATTGGGAGAAGGCAATGGCACCCCACTCCAGCACTCTTGCCTGGAAAATCCCATGGACAGAGGAGCCTGGTGGGCCGCAGTCCATGGGGTCGCCAAGAGTCGGATAAGACTCAGCAACTTCCTTTCACTTTTCACTTTCATGCATTGGAGAAGGAAATGGCAACCCACTCCAGTGTTCTTGCTTGGAGAATCCCAGGGATGGGGGAGCCTGGTGGGCTGCCACCTATGGGGTCGCACAGAGTCGGACACGACTGAAGCGACTTAGCAGCAGCAGCAGCAGCAACACTCTATTGAATAGGTTTATTTTGCTTGTCTGTCATCCTCCATTAGTATTTAAATTCCACAAGGGCAATCTTTTTTTTTTTTTTTTTTTACTGTTTTGTCCACTAATGTATGCCCAACATCCTGAATAGCACTTGGCAGTAATATACAAATGCTTACTGAATGACTTCAAAGACCTCAAGATGGGGCCCAATCAGATAGTCATTGAAAGATACATTCAATCTATGAAGATTAAAAAAGATATTATAAAATAGGTATAGTAGGATTCCTTTTCAACTCTAAAGATGTAGGTATCTCATATACATGTATGTAAAAGGTCTAAGTGATTATGTACCAAGAAACAACTGTGGCTAATTTCTAGGTAATGCTATTTTTTCAATCCAAGACAAAAAAACAAAACAAAGTAAACTTACTATTTTTAAATAACAAAAAAGTCAATTCTCAAAATTTGAGTTGTGAGTAGTGGTCAGTAAACAATGGTCCCATAACCTAGGGTTAACTTCAGGAGAACATATTCTAGGTTGAAAACCTGCTGCTGCTGCTGCTGCTGCTGCTGCTGCTGCTGCTGCTGCTAAGTTGCTTCAGTCATGTCTGACTCTGTGCGACCCCCATACACAGCAGCCCACCAGGCTCCCTTATCCCTGGGATTCTCCAGGCAAGAACACTGGAGTGGGTTGCCATTTCTTTCTCCAATGCATGAAAGTAAAAGTGAAAGTGAAGTCGCTCAGTCATGTCCAACTCTTAGCAACCCCATGGACTGCAGCCTACCAGGCTCTTCCATCCATGGGATTTTCCAGGCAAGAGTACCAGAGTGGGTTGCCATTGCCTTCTCTGGAAAACTTGATAAGCAGGATAAAAAGTTATACTACTTCTCAAATCAACAGGACAAACTATTATCAGGAAGAAGCCAAGCCAAAATTTAATCAATAAAAACTTAAAAAATATGAAATTGTATAGCACTTTCAAAACACTGGGTAACATTGTAATGATAACTACTGTAAAGTAATATCATGTGGAACAATCTGAGTTGACCTGCTAAGAAGGCAGAGCAATACACCCCAAAGATGTGCTCATTTACACTTACATGAACGAAAAGAAAAAATAAATTGAACTTAAAACTTCCTAAGTTTTACTTACTGACTGACACACTGATATGTGTTCCTTAGAAGGAAAATTTTTGAGAAAGTTAGGCAAATGCTTAATTCTTTTTTTTCCTAATTGTGAAGACTATAAAACACTATTAAAATTTCTTTAAGTATTTTGAAACATTCATAATCCCACCAACTACAAATATCATCATTTTTGCCATATCCTGGCTCCAATATTTAACTGGCTTCATATCTTCAGGCAATTTACCTAACCTCTCTGTGCCTCAGTTTCTACTGTAAAATGGAATATTCATAGTAACCTTTCCAGAATTATAATGAAGATTAAACAAATAATTGTAAAGCACTCAAACTACTATCTGGCACAAACTCTTAGCTATTACTCCTACTAATTCATATGTTCCATGTACCTCTTAGAAACATAATTACAATTATTCATTCATTCAACACAAATACATAGTGTGTGTATTATATGTTTGTGCTCAGTGGTGTCTGACTTTGTGAATTCATAGACTGGAGTATGTCAGGCTCCTCTGTCCATGGAATTTCCCAGGAAAGAATGTTGGAGTGGGTTACCATTTCTTTCTCCAGAAGATTCATTCAACACAAATATATACAGTATTCACTATAAAACAGACACTAACTAGAAGCTGGGAATACAAAAATGAATAAAATGCCACCCTAAACCACTGATCCCAGAAGTAACTGAAAAGGTTGTAACGGATCTGGTCCCCCAAAAGATGCTAGGCTCAGACAAAAATTATAGGTAACTTTTATCAAACCTTTAAAAATATATAATTCCTGATTTAAACTATTCCCAATCATAAAAACAAAGCAAGATTTCCCAGTTTATTTTACCATACTAAAATAACCCTGATACCAAAACCTGATAAAGATTATACAAGAAAATTACCAGCTTCCGTATGAATTGATGCAAAAATCCTAAAAAGATTAGGAAGAAATCAACTCCAACAATGCATTAAAAGATCAATGCTTCTTTGACAAAGTAGTTTTTAATCAAAGTCTGATGAATTCATATTAGTTAATAAAATGCACTAATTGTTTAAAGGAGAAAAACTATAAGGGCCATCTTCATAGGAATGCAAAGAGCATTTGATAAAACCACTCTCCATCCTCAATTAAAAGCCCATAATAAATCAAGAATAAAATAAATGTGATAGTGCATGTATTAGGAACCAAAAGCAAATGTGCTTAATAAAGAAACACTAATTCACTTTTACTGAAGTCAGAAAGAAGACAAAGATAACTATTAGGTAACTCTGTTTTGATAATAAAGTCAATGCAACAGATAAGAGAAATAACGAGGCATAAACACAGGAAAAAATACAATCAATATTTGTAAATGATACACCTGTTAATCTAGAAAACTTAGAAAATAAAATGAATAACTATTAGAGCTAATAAGACAACTAAATTAAGGAGCAAAGTATTGGGTAGCAATCTATCTAACAATCAGCTTAAAAATTAAGTGAAACTATAAAATTTTACTGAATATATCAAAGAAGAACTACACAAATTGAGACATGAGACGAGGGTCCAGATGAGAAGTTTCAATACTATAAAAGTACCAACTGTCCCCAAATAAATGAAATTCCAGTCAAAATTCCAATGGGATAAGAGAGGTCAGAGATTGACAAATTACATTTAAAATTCATTTGAAAGAGTAAATGTAAGAGAAGCACTCAGCAGTTTTTAAGAAGGAATAATGAAATAGACTTTCACTACTAGGTATCAAATCATACTATAAAATTATAGAAAGTAAATCAGGAAGACATAGGCTTAGGAGCATACAAAAAAATATCAGATCATAATACAGAATCCAGAGATGAATATGAAATTGTATACATAACAAAGGTAACATTTCAAGTCAGATGGATTATTCAATAAATGATAATGCAAAATAACTATATATTCATATTCAGAGGGGACATATTAACTCAAAAAATGCATAAGAATAATACCACTCGGTACCAGAAGTGTGTGCACAAAACACAGAAATCCTCCCTGGAAGTGGATGGAGGTACATATCCACTGGGATGAATGCTCTAATGTTCTTATAAACTTGGAACTACCATTAGCTGTCTTTCATTTTATATAGGAGAGCTATCTAATAATGATGCCAACAAAGAGAGGTCAGAGACAGACAGATAATGATAACATACTGACCAACCACCTAGATCCATCTAAGAACATCTAATTTACATCAGTGGTCAATACTGTCCCCACACAGCAACTGAGAAATCCAAAGAGATGGCTTTGCTAGATACAATAAATGGGGTAGTACCATTCATACTCAACAGATAGGAAGGAGCAGTACTAGTCATCCTGCCAAGAAATGGGAAGACAGCCAGGACCAACATGGAACTGTCTTCCAACATGTGTAATTTGTGAACATCCTGCCTGGACATCCATTTGGGGCATGTCTGTTTAGAATTAGCTGAATTTCCTAGTGACCCATCTACTATGAAAATCAAGGGAAAATTATACATTCCCGCCACCAGCACTTTCCCAGGAAGTCTTCACCACTTTAGAAAATCCTAACACTAGCAAGGATCCCTGGGTAGGGAAGATCTCTTGGAGTAGGAAACAGTAACCCACTCCAGTATTCTTGCCTGGGAAATCCCATGGACAGAGGAGTCTGCCAGGCTACAGTCCAGGAGGTCACAGAGTCAGACACGACTGAGCACGTACAGATGCACACAACTCTAGCAATGCTGTTTGTGGTAGACGGAGATGGCAGATATTACACTCTCATACCATCTGCCTACCATATTCTTTTTTAAAAAATTACAGACATTTATTCTTTAGTTGAAAAATCCATACACATAATCAGAATATACAATTTAAAAATTCTTTTTAGTAGAAACGAATCCAAGGTCTCAAGAGCTTTGATGAGCCTGTAACATGTTTTCTGGAAATCACTTAACTGAGCCTTTTGAGACTCTGGACCAAAACAGAAGAAAAATTGGTTCAAGAAAATCAGCACTTAGATTTTGAAATCAAACTACATATTCTTAATTCTATACATCCAGAACTAGAAAGAACTGGGACAATTCTCTTCTATATTTCCGACATACTCAGATTTACCCTAGCAAAGAGATGCCTGCTCTACTGGAAGACATAATGCAAACAGAATAAACTCAAAAGAAGATGGTGGTATGCTTTTTTTTGGCCACACATGTGGCTTGTGGGATTTCAGCTCACCGACCAAGGATGGAACCCAGGCCACAGCAGTGAAAGCCCAGAATCCTAACCATTAGGCCACCAGGGAACTCCTGGTGGTATGCTTTTAAGGAGGACACAATTGATGGCCTGTGGCAAGTTTATGGAATGGTAAGGATTTTCAGAGCAGGGATGAGAAAAATAGCTACAGAAAAGGTAATGTAAGACTGCAAATAAGAACTTATATCAATAACTGAACTGAGCAATGATATACTTTTAAACAAAGGAGGACCTCATTTACCTGATGTTCAATTTCCATCAGTTTCAATACATACCACTGTGAATACCACTACTGACTACTTTGTATATAATTCAGGATTCCATAGACCCCATGGAGACATGGAATTCAATGAGAAGCCTTCATCTTTTATGTGAAATTCAAAGGCACTGTGAAGACTGAGGTCAACTGAGCTAACCAGGTTAACTAGGATTTGTGTCATTTGTTAAGAGAACCCTCCTCCAAGAGTTCTGTTTAATTCTCCTAAAAATGGTGGCCTTTTAAACTTTTCTCCTTTCAGAAACAGCAGTTATATAAATGGGATGCTGGATTAAATCTAAATATAGGGGCACTGGTCAACTTTCATTATTTTTCTACATATAATCATGGCAAAAGGTTAGGAGATCCCTCTTCCCACTCTACATATTTATAATCAAAATATAATTTGAAAGTTTGTCCTTGCCAAACTATAAAACAGTTACCTGAGAATAAACCAGCAGAGCACTGCATCACTTCAATAAAGCTGTAGGTTTCATCATATGCACCAACAAATCTACAGGGGTAGTTTCTACACCCCTCTTTTGAAGACTTTATCTCACACCTCTCATACCACACAGCATTTTAAACACTGACACATAACTCCCTAATAAGATAAAGCAAAGATGAAAGTGTTTATAAAGCCAGGGATGAGCAGCTTCCACATGATTTTAATTCTTTACAATCTCAGGATTAAGCTGTCAGTCAGGCTTTGCTTCATGTTACATAGTGTACGGATGATGTTAATGTCAACCCCAGGCCCCATTTCCTGGCCTACTCCTTAAAACTATTTCCATGAAAATGTATTTTAAAATAAATAAGTAAAGGGGTGTAAAAGATAAAACTGCTTATCTTATTAAACACACTATCACTTAAGAGTCTTCTAACATTATTGCACTTTAATTTTCATAATTTCCCAATGCATTCATGAAGGAATTTGCAGAAAATGTTTTAATTAAACAGCTTTTATTCTGATCTTTGTATGTATTTGTGAAATGATTATCACATAAGTCCAGTTAATATTTGTCACCACAGTTTAAAATTTTTTAACATGAGAACTTTTAAGACTTACTCTCTTAGCAATTTTCAAATATGCAATAACATTATTAACTATAGCAGCCACATTATAAATTATATTCCCACGACTTACTTATAACTGGAAATCTGTCCTTTCTGACACTCTTCACCCATTTCACCCATCTCCCACTCTAAAACCCCTCTGGCAACCACCAATCCGTTCTCTGTATCCATGAACTTGATTAATGAATTTTTTTTAATTCCATCTATAAGATCATACAGTATTTGCTGTTCTTTGTCTGATTTATTTCATGTAGCATAATGCCTTTAAGGTCCATCCCTGTTGTTGCAAATGGCAAAATTTCATCCTTTTTCATGGCTGAATAACACACACACACACACATATATGTGCATCACAATTTTTTTTAATCTATTCATCCATTAATGGATCCTTAGGTTGTTTCCATGTCTTGGCTATGGAAAACAATGCTGCAACAAATATGGGATGCCATTTATCTTTTCATATTTGTGTTTTTGTTTTCTTCAGATAAATACCCAGCAATGGAATAGCTGGATCATAAGAAAGTAGAGATACCAAGGGAACATTTCATGCAAAGATAGGCTCAATAAAGGACAGAAATGATATGGAACTAACAGAACCAAAAGATATTAAGAAGAGGTGGCAAGAACGCACAGAACTGTACAAAAAGATCTTTGTGACCCAGATAATCACCATGGTGTAATCACTCACCTAGAGCCAGACATCCTAGAATGTGAAGTCAAGTGGGCCTTAGAAAGCATCACTACGAACAAAGCTAGTGGAGGTGATGGAATTCCAGTGGAGCTACTTCAAATCCTGAAAGATGATGCTGTCAAAGTGCTGCACTCAGTATGCCAGCAAATTTGGGAAACTCAGCAGTGGCCACAGGACTGGAAAAGGTCAGTTTTCATTCCAATTCCAAAGAAAGGCAATGCCAAAGAATGCTCAAACTACCGCACAATTGCACTCATCTCACACGCTAGTAAAAGTAATACTCAAAATTCTCCAAGCCAGGCTTCAGCAATACGTGGACCATGAACTTCCAGATGTTCAAGCTGGTTTTAGAAAAGGCAGAGGAACCAGAGATCAAATTGCCAATATCCGCTGGATCGTGGAAACAGAAAGAGAGTTCCAGAAAAACATCTATTTCTGCTTTATTGACTATGCTAAAGCCTTTGACTGTGTGGATCACAATAAACTGTGGAAAATTCTGAAAGAGATGGGAATACCAGACCATCTGACTTGCCTCTTGAGAAACCTATATGCAGGTCAGGAAGCAAGTTAGAACTGGACATGGAACAACAGACTGGTTCCAAATAGGAAAAGGAGTACATCGAGGCTGTATATTGTCACCCTGCTTAACTGTTATGCAGAGTACATCATGAGATACGCTGGGCTGGAAGAAGCACAAGCTGGAATCAAGACTACCGGGAGAAATATCAATAACCTCAGATATGCAGATGATACCACCCTTATGGCACAAAGTGAAGAGGAACTCAAACGCCTCTTGATGAAAGTGAAAGAGGAGGGTGAAAAAGGTGGCTTAAAGCTCAACATTCAGAAAACAAAGATCATGGCATCTGGTCCCATCATTTCATGGGAATTAGATGGGGAAACTGTGGAAACAGTGTCAGACTTTATTTTCTTAGGCTCCAAAATCACTGCAGATGGTGATTGTGGCCATGAAACTGAAAGACGCTTAGTCCTTGGAAGGAAAGTTATGACCAATCTAGATAGCATATTCAAAAGCAGAGACATTACTTTGCCAACAAAGGTCCGTCTAGTCAAGGTTATGGTTTTTCCAGTGGTTATGTATGGGTGTGAGAGTTGCACTGTGAAGAAAGCTGAGTGCCGAAGAATTGATGCTTTTGAACTGCGGTGTTGGAGAAGACTCTTGAGAGTCCCTTGGACTGCAAGGTCCATCCAGTCCATTCTAAAGGAGATCAGTCCTGGATGTTCATTGGAAGGACTGATGCTAAAGCTGAAACTCCAGTACTCTGGCCACCTCATGTGAAGAGCTGACTCACTGGAAATGACCCTGATGCTGGGAGGGATTAGGGGCAGGAGGAGAAAGGGATGACCGAGGATGAGATGGCTGGATGGCATCACCGACTCGATGGACATGAGTTTGGCTGAACTCTGGGAGTTGGTAATGGACAGGGAGGCCTGGCGTGACGCAATTCATGGGGTCGCAGAGTCGGACAGAACTGAGCAACTGAACTGAACTGAAGGTTGTCCTATTTTTAATTTTTTGGAAACCTCCATACTGTTTCCCACAGTGGCTACACCAATTTACATTCCTACCAACAGTGTAAAGGGTTTTGTTCCCTTTTCTCCACAACCTCATCAACACTTATTATTATTTCTTGTCTTTTTGAAAACAGCCATTCTAACAGATGTAAGGTGATATTTCATTGCAGTTTTGATTTGTATCCCTCTTATAATTAGTGATGCTTCGCATTCTTTCATGTCCTTTCTGGCCATTTGTATGTCTTCCTTGGGAAAATGTTTATTCTGCCCATTTTTTAAACAGACTGTTAGACTATTTGCCTTTCATTTTGTCGATGATTTCCTTTGCCGTGCAGAAGCTTTTTATCTTTTGATGTAGTTCCACTGTTCATTTTTGCTTTTGGAGTCAGAGCCAAAAATCATCACCAAGATCAATGTCAAGGAGCTTACTGCCTATGTAATCTCATAAGGATTTTATGGTTTCAAGTCTTATGTACAAGTCTTTAATCTATCTTGAGTTAATTTCTGTGGATGGTATAAGACAGTTTCATTCTTTTGCACGTGGTGACTCTCAAAGCCCCACAATGGCATCTAGCTTTCTCCTCGGCAATAGACTGAAGGCTTTGGGCAAATTTTCACTGCTTAACATCCTGATGGACAGGACTGCCATAGGATGCATCCTTAAGAAATGTGCATTTACAGCCACTAAACTACACACAAATCCAACATACAACATAATCTCGCTTGGCCTTGTATCCCAGTCTATGCACTTTATCAAGCCAAGTGGGGCTGGCAGTCTTACAGAGCTCTGTGAGCTGGCAGTACTGTACCCTGAGAAGAAAGTGCATTAGGTTGACTGCTTCTTCCTCTATAGCTCCTGGATGTATTAATACTTGTACCAATACAAGTACCTATCTTGGCTTACCTAATGGCTGCTGCCAGAGAGAAAGGCACCATCAGTTTCTTAGTGATTCTCCACACATAAGCAAGCATCTGGTATTTCACAGTCTCCCAAATCAGTCATAGCCAAGTATTTATAAATTTTAAAACATATTTTTATGTATTACTTTTAGTACTCTTTTATATTAGTTGGGAGAATAATATAGGCATAGATATTTTAATTATATTTTATAGATTATAAATAAATTCCAAATCAGGATAATAAGAAGTGATAACATATTTGCTAAAAAAGGAGAGATGTTGGGTCTGATACAGCCAAGAACCACTTGAGTTATATGAACCAACACATTCTAATTTTCTCAAGTTATATTAAATTTCTATTGCTTGTAACAAAAGAGTTCTGACCATTATAAAAAAAAGCACTAGATAAGAAAATACTGGGAGAAAATATGAGAATATTTTAAAATCATGAAATAAGGAGATAGACTTTCTAAGTATGGTATGAAATCTAAAATATGTAATATATAAACAATATATAAAAGATTAAGATCTTTGCTATATAGAGAGAACTCCTATAAAACAATTTTTAATTCCATAATAGGAAAACCAAGCAAAGGATATTAATAAACAATTCATAAAAGAAAAAATATAAATATCTAATAATTATACAAAAGAAGCTTAATCAAATGAAAAAAATTAAAGAGACATAAAAAGTAATATTTAGAATATTACTAGCATATTTTGTCTATCAGATCATGAAAGATAAAGACTGGTAACAGTTTGATAAGGATGTTCCATACATTTCAAATACTATTGGTGAGAATATAATGTTATAGCCTTTCAGAAGGGCAATTGGACACTATGAATTTTCAAATGGTCATATCCTTTGACCCAGCTCTTGCTCTCTTAGAATTTTATACTCCAGCAAAAGAATTTCAGAAAAATATCCACTTCTGCTTCACTGACTACGTGAAAGCCTTTGATTGCATGGATCACAACAAACTAGAAAATTCTTAAAGAGACTAGAATACCAGACCATCTTACATGTTTCCTGAGAAACCTGTATGCAGGTCTAGAAGTAATAGTTAGAACCAGACATGGAAAAACAGATTGGTTCAAAAATAGAGAAAGGAGTACATCCAGGCTGTGTACAGTCATCATGCTTACTTAACTTATATGCAGAGTACATTATGTGAAATGCTGAGCTGGATGAATCACAAGCTAGAATCAAGATTGCTGGGAGAAATATCAACAGACTCAGATATGCAGATAATACCACCTTAATGGCAGAAAATGAAGAGGAACTAAAGAGCCTCTTGATGAAGGTGAAAGAGGACAGTTGGCTTAAAAACTGTCTTTTTCTGGCTTTAAGCCAAAAAAAGGTGGCTTAAAACTCAACATTAAAAAAACTAAAATCATGGCGTCTGGTCCCATCACTTCATGGCAAATAGATGGAGGAAAAGTGGAAACAGTGAACAGTGACAGATTTTATTTTCTTGGGCTCCGAAATCACTGTGGACGGTGACTGCAGCCAAGAAATTAAAAGACGCTCCCTGGAAGAAAAGTTATGACAAACCTAGACAGCATATTAAAAAGCAAAGACATCACTTAGATGACAAGGTCTGTATAGTCAAAGCTATTGTTTTTCCAGTAGTCATGTATGGATATGAGAACTGGACCATAAAGAAGGCTGAGTGCCAAAGAATTGATGCTTTTGAATTGTGGTGTTGGAGAAGACTCTTGAGAGTGTCTTGGACAGCAAGGAGATCAAACCAGTCAATCCTAAAGGAAATCAATCATGAATATTCACTGCAAGGACTGATGCTGAAGTTGAAGCTCCAACACATGGCCACCTGATACGAAGAGCCAACTCTGGGAAAGATCCTGATGCTGGGAAAGACTGAGGGCAGGAGAAGGGGGGTGACAGAGAATGAGACGGTTGGATGTCATTACAGACTCAATGGACCTGAGTTTGAGCAAACTCCAGGAGACAGTGAAGGACAGAGAAGCCTGGCATGCTATAGTTCATGGGGTTGCAATGAGTCGAACATGATTTAGCAACCGAACAATAACAAAATGAGAACAGCAACAACACCTACCATTTTACATGGATTAAATGAGATAAGTAGAAAAAGCACAAAGCACAATCCTATGCATATGGCAAACACTTAAAAATTTAGTGTTTATCATTCCTACTAAATGGTATCCATGAGATCAAGGACCACAGTCTGTTCTGCTCACACTACCAGTATCCAGTAGTGTCCCAACATAAAAGACACTCAATACATATTTGTTGAATGAACGTTTTGCAGTCACAAGACTCTATATTCTTATTAAATTTCATATTAACTCCATCACTCCAATCTATTGAGGTCTTTTGAATCCTAATGTCATCCAATATATCTGCTATCTCTTTCAGTATCTCCTGAAACTTTGATAAACATATCACCTAGATATTTATCTGAAATATTAATAAAAATGTTAACTAGAGACCTATGTCATTAGTTTTATCATCCTTCAGTTTATCATCATTGGTAAACTGGTACTAGTTGAGTACAGACATTCAGTTTGGCTTCATTTTCATTCTGCATATATATTCTCAACTTGTCCACAAAGATAGTAAGTATGAAAATCTTATTATGTCAATTAGATTATATCAATATGTCCTTCACTGCAACTACCCTTAAAAAGAATTTAAATAACAACTTAGCACTCACCTTTCAAAAGCTGGAGATCTCTCCAGGACGAGTACTTCCTCGAGATCTGTATCTCTGAGTCATAGGCAGCCGTGGAGGCCGACTTGGTCCCCAGAAGTCAGTGTGAGTTTGATGACTCCTCTCATTGGCTCTGTTATCTTGGTCCAGTAGACTGCTACTTAGAAAGGGTCTAAAATCTTGGAAAAACATCGTGGGGTCCAAACGGTCCCAGAACTAGCAAAAACCAGAAATAAACAACATGTTACTTGTTTCAAGAAAAGACGACAGAGGAAACAGGATGAAAAAATACTGAGAAAAAGAGAGGATTAACTTTTAAGACTTCAAAATTCAGCAGTTCCAAATTTTAAAAATGTATGCTTCCCAATTTCATGGAGGAAAAAAGAGAAGTCTTTCAAGTGTATGCACAGGGGGAAAATTTTGTATACCAAGAAATAATTCCCTTTATATAGAAAGAAGCCAATGGCCAGACCTTAATACTGAGCTCATAGCCACACAGCTCTGACCAGTTTCCCACACTAAAATTAAAAACATGAACCAAAGGTTGATCATGAACTTCTGCCCTAGGTACAATCAATCATCTAGATCGACATTATAACCTTGTGCATTGTAACAAAGACATCCATATGTCTACCATAGAATAGCCTAAGATTAAATAAAATGGATGTACACACTTGTGGGGGGAAAAAGCATCACTACAAAGTGAAGACAGATGTCTATAAAATACTTAACTTATAGAAGGTGCATGAGAAAGCTGTGTCAAAGCTGTGCCAAAGCAGTGCAACAATGTCTGATAAGGCCATTCTATTGTACACACTTTTACTAAAAGTGTATTGCCATGGGACAAGCATGTCTAGAGGCGAGGGGGAAGGAGAGTGTTTGTTGGGTTTTGCCAAGAAATCACTAAACAAAGAGTAAGCGGAAAAAAATCCAAGTTACCTCTAAAATAATTTAAATTTTATTTATTTGGGCATCAGATATTTCAAGAGTTCCACAGAACACAACTTACTTCACTCCATCCAACTAAGTACATAACTCTGGTCACATTCTGGTCTTTTCATGTTGTTTTACAGTTTTAAATCAAGTTAAAAAAAAACTCATTATTTACTGTATTTTAGCATGTTACTAAAATATTAAACTACTCAGTACATGACCTTAGATCCTAAAATCCTCATAGCTCCTCCACCCCAGACTGATCTTTCTTCCAGAGACCCATACTAGCAACAGCCTCCTTTAGAAATACTCAGAGAAGGGTTAGCAGCTCAGTTGCATATTAAGCTAAGCTGATTCTCAATCTACCTTCCAATAATTTGTCACATCAATTCTTGAAGTTAAGGGGTTTGTCTAGGTTTTTCGATAATGTTATTTTTTGCTAATTTTTCCAATTTATAATTTCTGCTTTATTTTCAAAGATGCGTTCTCCCTTTTAGTTAAAAATATACAATAAATATAAATTATAAAAATACAAGTAAAGAATATAAAATATAAAGTACAATATAGCTTCCATTCTCTCAGCTGTGACCAAACCCTACCCCTAATTCCAAAGAACTACTTAGAGGTTAATCTGGTTTGCAGAATTCCAGATTTTTTTTTTTCTTGAGAGGGAATTGTTAAAATTTTATCTTTTGTTTTCCTCTTTATATTTTATGACTTTGTTGTTGTTTGCTATGGTTCTAGAACATAGGCACCATTCCACCAATAGAAACTGACAGAACATAGAATCAAAACTATCTGATGAATATGCACAATGACTAAAAGAGAAATATAAAGAGACTTAGTTTATGGAAAGACTACCTTAGTTTATGAAAAGACTTAGTTTACCTCTGAGAAATCATCCCCCAAAATAGGTCCTATAGTAACAACTGCAAAAACTAAACAAACCCAAATGAAATTGTTAGGTAGGCACAATAGGGAAAAGGAGTCCAAAATGGCGGTAGCTAAAAAAAAAACAAGGAAGGTCTGAGGACCAGAGTGAAGACTTCAGGTAGAACAAACAGCTCTCTCGGCTAAGCCCAATTTGCATAGGGCAGGCCCAGGTGGAGGCAAAAACATATAAAAGGAGGCGCCAACGTGCTTTCTCTCTCTCTTCCTCTCCCCGTGCCCTCTTTCTGCTCTTTCTCTCTCTCCCTCTCTCTCTCCCTCCCCATCGTGCTCCTCCACTCTTTTCCCTTCAAGTCTTTGGGTTGGCATGCCCTCACACTTTGAGGGTGGATTCTCCTGCTATCTTCTAAATAAAACAGAGCGGTTAACACTGATTTGCCTAAGAGCTATAACACGGTTTGTCCAAGACCTGAGAGCTATGGCATGCCGAGGGCTTTAATGTCCGTTGCTCCAAATCTTTGTTGTGAAGAGACAAAGAACCAAACATACACTTATATGACAAAATGAAAGCAAATAAAACTTCAAAACATTAAAATACAATGCAAAAAAATGGTAATACAAATTTAAGTCACTTTCCAGCCTTTTAGTCAATAAAAGGCTGTGATTGTGTCTTTGTTTGGATTCAGGTCCTCCTTTTTAAATTATGCCCTAAAGTCCATGCCCCAAGTGATGGGGGTGGGGGGTGTGGGGGGTGTTGAGGGTGTGGTTAAGCAGGGCAGTGGAAAACCCAGCCTGTGACATCTGACAGCATGCCAGCTTTCATGTGGGCCAGCACAGTAATGGTGACACTCCCCTATTCTCACTGGTAGAGCTTTAGAATTCCAGATCTTTAATTATCTATCTGTACATACATTCATCAGGTTTTATAAACAAACACACACATTTATTCAACAAATACTTATTGAGCATGTACTATGTCCCAATCACTTTCTGGAAATGATTAGAATACAGCAGTTAAAAAAACAATGCCATGAAAGGAAAAAAAGGCTTGCAAGGAATAACTCAGAACAAAGGCATATCATTCTTTTCAACAATAGCACAGTATGGATGTTTTATGTTTTATATAGTTTTTAACATTTCTTGTTATAATATATAGTATTTGACACATGTAAAATAATACAAGAAAGAAGGTGTAAGAAAATAAAACAGGACTTCCCTAGTGGCAGAGAAGATAAGAATCGACCTGCCAGTGCAGGGAACATGGGTTCCATCCCTGGTCTGAGAAGATCCCACATGCTGTGGACCAACAAGGTCCCTGCGCCACAACCACTGAAGCCCACACGCCCTAGAGCCTGTGCTCCACAAGAAAAGCCAACACAGTGAGAAGCCTGTGCACTGCAACAAAGAGTAGCCCCAATTCTCCATCAACTAGAGAAAGCCTGCACACAGCAATGAAGGCCCAGCACAAATGAAAAAAGTAAAAATAATTTTTAAAAAAGAAAATATATGGTCATGTAACTATCTCTTAGCTCATATGACCAAAACCACTGAAACCCTATGTCCCTCCCTCCTCCAACCTCCAGGGATAACCACTACCCTCAATTTTTTCTTTATCATTCCTTAAACAGTTTTACCACAAATATACACATTCATAAATAAAATGTGCCTTATGAATTAATATGAAAGTGTCTAATGAAAGCACTTGCTTTTCTGTCTCCACATGTTGATATATTTATTTTCACACACACTTTATGCCACACTTTTTAAAATCTTTTCTTCCCTCAATAAACGTACAGACATACCGTTTCCAGTTTTTTGCCGTTGCAAACAGCCAGTGCAAACATTCTTATATATGTTTTCTGCTATAGAGATAGGAAGTTTCTGTTAGTGGTCTATACAACTTTATATATGGTCTATATTAATGCCAAATTGTTTTCCAAAGTGGTTGAACCAATTTACATATCCACCATGAGTACTGAAGGGTTTCCACTGTATTAAATCCTGGCGAACACTTGATAATAGGGCTTTTTTAAAAAATAGTTTTTACCAGTCTTCAAGAAAGAAAACACTTATATCACCTAGGTTTCTCTTTTTGTTTTCTGTGTATAAGAATCTATAGGAGGTTGATTTTTTAAATGTATACTTTTCTGTCCTACTGCAGAAAGTGTGCTCAACAGGTCTACAGTAAGCCTGAAAAACTCCCTTCTTCATTTCTTGTATAGATGGTATAAAGCATACAGTATTGAACTCCCTCAGCTACTGCTTATCTGCTGCTGCTGCTGCTAAGTCGCTTCAGTCGTGTCTGACTCTGTGTGACCCCACAGATGGCAGCCCACCAGGCTCCCGGGTCCCTGGGATTCTCCAGGCAAGAACACTGGAGTGGGCTGCCATTTCCTTCTCCAATGCATGAGAGTGAAAAGTGAAAGTGAAGTCACTCAGTCACGTCCTACTGTTTGCGACCCCACAGACTGCAGTCTACCAGGCTCCGCTGTCCAAGGGATTTTTCAGGCAAGCGTACTGGAGTGGTGTGCCATCGCCTTCTCCAATTGTTTATCTGGGAATGTCTTAATTTATCCTTCATTCTTGAAGACAGTTTTACTGGATTTAGAATTTCAAGATGGCCATTTTTTCCTTTCAGCACTTTAAATATGTTATCTCACTGCCTTCTCAGTGCAATTCAGTTCAGTCACTCAGTCGTGTCTCTTGCGACCCCATGCACTGCAGCACGCCAGGCCTCCCTGTCCATCACCAACTCTGAGAGTTTACTCAAACGTGTGTCCTTTGAGTCGGCAATGTCATCCAATCATCTCATTCTCTGTAGTACCCTTCTCCTTCTGCCTTCAATCTTTCCCAGCATCAGGGTCTTTTCAAATGAGTCAGTTCTTCACATCAGGTGGCCAAAGTATAGTTTCACCTTCAGCAACAGTCCTTCCAATGAATATTCAAGACTGGTTTCCTTTAGGATGGACTTCAGTCCTTCCAATGAATATTCAGGAGTGATTTCCTACGATGGACTGGTAGGATTTCCTTGCAGTCCAAGGGACTCTCAAGAGTTTTCTCCAACACCACAGTTCAAATGCATCAATTCTTCGGCACTCAGCTTTTTTTATAGTCCGTCTATATTATACTGTCCTCTCATATCCATACATGACCACTGGAAAAATCACAGCTCTGACAAGACGGACCTTTGTTGGCAAAGTAATGTTGCTACTTTTTAATATGCTGTCTAGGTTGGTCATAACTTTCCTTCCAAGGAGTAAGCATCTTTTAATTTCATGACTGCAGTCACCATCTGCAGTGATTTTGGAGCCCAAAAAACAAAGTCTGACACTGTTTCCACTGGTTCCCCATCTATTCGCCATAAAGTGATGGGACCGGATGCCATGATCTTCGCTTTCCTGAATGCTGAGCTTTAAGCCAACTTTTTCACTCTCCTCCTTCACCTTCATCAATAGGCTCTTTAGTTCTTCTTCACTTTCTGCCATAAGGGTAGTGTCATCTGCATATCTGTCTTTCTCTGTCTGACTTACTTCACTTAGTGTGAAAACTTCCAGGTCCATCCATGTTGGTACAAATGGCATTATTATTTTTAATGGCTGGGTAATATTCTACATTGTGCATATGTATACGTGTGTGTGTATCTCACATCTTTATCCTTTCATCTGTCAGTGGATATTTAGGTTGCTTTCATGTCTTGGTTTCCCTGGTGGCTCAGATGGTAAAGCATCTGTCTACAATGCAGGAGACCCAGGTTCGAGCCCTGGGTCGGGAAGATTCCCTGGAGAAGGAAATGGCACCCCACTCCAGTACTATTGCCTGGAAAATCCCATGGACAGAGGAGCCTGGTAGGCTACAGTCTATGGGATCACAAAGAGTCAGACATGACTGAGCCACTTCACATATCTTGGCTACTGTAAATAGTGCTGCTGTGAACACTGGAGTGCATATATCTTTTCTAATTTTCAAATTAGAAAAGATATATGCACTTTTGTCTTTTCCAGATATATGCCCAGGAATGAGATTGCTGGATCATATGGTAATTCTATTTTTTTGTCTTTTGGGTTTTTTTTTTTAAGATTATTTATTTTTGGTTGTGCTGGGCCTTCGTTGCTTGTAGTACATGGGCTCGTCATTATGGAGGCTTCTCCTGTTGAGGAGCACAGGCTCCAGGGTACGCAGGTTTCAGTAGTTATGAAGCATGGGCCCAGTAGTTGTGGCTCACAGGGTCTAGAGGGCTGGCTTAGTAGTCGTGGCGCACGGGCTTACTCGGCCCCACAGCATGTGGGATCTTCCTGGACCAGGGATCAAACCCATGTCCCCTGCACTGGCAGGCAGATTCTTAACACCTAGACCACCAGGGAAGCCCTACTTTTAGTTTTTAAGGAATCTCCATATTGTTCTCTAAAGTGGCTGCACTGATTTACATTCCCATCAACAGTGTGGAAGTGTTCCCTTTTCTCTGCACCCTTTTCAGCATTTATTATTTGTAGACTTGTTTGTGATAGCTACCACTGTGGTTTTGATTTGCATTTCTGTAATAATTAGTAATGCTGAGCATCTTTTCATGTGCCTATTGGTCATCTATATGTATGTCTTCTTTGGATAAATATTTGAAATTTTTGATTAGAAGAAAAATTAAGCACCAAACTCATAATATCAATAATCTGCATTGATAATTACACATGAATTATTGCATCTAACATTTGTAAAAATTCTGAAGGAACCCAAGCTTAGAAGCAGCTTCAACATCAGCATAAGGCATTTTCTACTTGTTTGGAAACTGCAAATTAGTGCAAACAGACAGCAGTAGTCAATGTACTTGTCCCAAGATATTACTGTATGTTGACCATATAGCACCTGATAAAAAGAGCACACCACACAAATTTATCGGAGAAGGCGATGGCACCCCACTCCAGTACTCTTGCCTGAAAATCCCATGGACACAGGAGCCTGGTGGGCTGCAGTCCATGGAGTCACTAAGAGTCGGACACAACTGAGCAACTTCACTTTCACTTTCATGCACTGGAGAAGGAAATGGCAACCCACTCCAGTGTTCTTGCCTGGAGAATTCCAGGGAGGGGGGAGCCTGGTGGACTGCCGTCTATAGAGTCAGACACGACTGAAGCGACTTAGCAGCAGCAGCAGCACACAAACTTATACTAAATCAACATTAAGCATAAGAATAGCTTCAGGTCATTTGCCTCTGAGCAGTCTTAAGATAGCCTAAGAGAAAAAAATAATTCATACAACAAAACTGGGTATTCAAGACAAGTTAAAAACAGATATTCAGTTTATTTTAGATTCTTTTCTCACATAGGTTATCACAAGAATACCATTATAAAATTTTGGTGAAACATTCAAAAGATTCACAGAAACAGCCTACTTGACAAGCTCTATCTTGAAAAACTGAAAATGTTACTCTGCATTGGAGGTAAAAAGATGATGTTTCAAAAAATATGTGGGCTGAAATACTTACAAGTTTTAATATAAAAAAGATGGAGTGACTTCCCTGGTGGTCCAGTGACTAAGACTGTGCTCCCAACACAGGGGGCCTGAGTTGGCTCCCTGGTCAGGGAACTAGATCCCACATGCAACTAAGAGTGCCTGCATGCTGCAACTAAGACCTAGTGCAGCGAAATAAATAAATGATATGGACAATTAGCAAAATGCTATAAGCTAAACAGAGAACTATACAAAAAAGATGTTAATGACCCAGATAACCATGATGGTGTGATCATTCACCTAGAGCCAGACATCTTGGAGTCCGCAGTCAAGTGGACCTTAGGAAGCATCACTACAAACAAAGCTAGTGGAGGTAATGAAATTCCAGCTGAGCTATTTCAAGTCCTAAAAGATGAGGCTATGAAAGTGCTGTACTCAATATGCCAGCAAATTTGGAAAACTCAGTGGCCACAGGACTGAAAAAGGTCAGTTTTCATTCCAATCCTAAAGAAAGGCAATGCTAAAGAATGTTCAAACTACAGAAGTTGCACTACCTCACATGCTAGCAAAGTAATGCTCAAAATTCTCCAAGCAAGGATGCATGCTGCATGTGGGATCTAGTTCCCTGACCAGGGATCCAACTCAGGCCCCCTGAATTGGGAGCACAGTCTTAGTCACTGGACCACTGGGGAAGTCACACCATCTTTTTTATATTAAAACATGTAAGTATTTCAGCCCACATATTTTTTGAAGGGTCTTTTTACCTCCAATGCAGAGTAACATTTTCAGTTTTTCAAGACAGAACTTGTCAAGTAGGCGCTAGCAAAGCAATGTTCAAAATTCTCCAGGCAAGACTTGAACCAAGACTTAAACAGTACATGAACTTCCATATGTTCAAGCTGGATTTAGGAAAGGCAGAGGAACCAGAGATCAAATTGCCAACATCTTTTGGATCATCGAAAAAGCAAGAAAATTCCTGAAAAATATCTACTTCTGCTTTATTGACTATGCCAAAGCCTTTGACTGTGTGGATCACCACAAACTGTGCAACATTCTTAAAGAGATGGGAATACCAGACCACCTTATCTGCCTCCTGAGAAATCTGTATGCAGGTCAAGAAGCAACAGTTAGAACCGAACATGGAACAACAGATTGGTTCCAAATTAGGAAAGGAGTACGTCAAGGCTGTATATATTATCACCTTGCTTATTTAACTTATATGCAGAGTACATCATGCAAAATGCCAGGCTGGATGAAGCACAAGCCTGAATCAAGACTGCAGGGAGAAATATCAATAACTTCAGATACGCATATGACACCACCCTTATGGCAGAAAGTGAAGAGGAACTAAAGAGCCTCCTGATGAAAGTGAAAGATAAGAGTGAATAAGCTGGCTTAAAACTCAACATTCAAAAAATTATCATCATGGCACGCATCCAGTCCCATCACTTTATGTCAAATAGATGGGGAAACAATGGAAACAGTAACAGACTTTATTCTCTTGGGCTTCAATATCACTGCAGGTGGTAACTGCAGCCATGAAATTAAGAGACGCTTGTTCCTTGGAAGAAAAGCTAGACCAATCTAGACATAAACAGCATATTAAAAAGCAGAGACATTACTTTGCCAACAAAGGTCTGGCTAGTCAAACTATGGATTTTCCAGTAGTCATGTATGGATGTGAGAGTTGGGACCATAAAGGAAGCTGAGCTCCGAAGAACTGATATTTTTGAACTGTGGTGTTGGAGAAGACTCTTGAGAGTTCCTTGGACAGCAAGCAGATCAAACCAGTCAATCGTAAAGGAAATCAGTCCTAAATATTCATTGGAAGGACTGATGCTGAAGCTGAGGCTCCAATACTTTGGCCACCTGTCGTGCAGCCTACCAGGCTCCTCTGTCCATGGCATTTCCCAGGCAAGAGTACTGGAGTGGGGTGCCATTGCCTTCTCTGATATTCACAGCAATGCTATCCAAAACAGTTAAGTGTAAATAATGGAAATGTCCATCAACTGATGAGCAGATAAACAAAATGTAGTATATCCATACAGCAGATCATGCAGCAATAAAAAAGAATTAAATACTGATTCATGCTATAAAACATAGATATGTCAAGAAAACATTATGTTAAGGGAGTCAGTCACAAAGGTCACATTCTTTACCATTCATTCCATTTATATCAAATGTCCTAAACAGGCAAAACCACAGAAACAGAAGATCAACTGATGGTTTCCTAGAGCTGGGGGAATTGGGGAAAAAAAGGAGTGACTACTAATGGATATAGGGTTTCTTCCAGGGGTGATGAAAAAGTCTTAGAATTAGACAGTGGAAAAAAAAAAAACCCATTATGATCTACAGAGATGAATCAGCTTAGGGTGATTTCAAAATTACTAATTTAAGAAATGCAATTTTGAAAAAAGTTCACAATTTTACGGAAAGCACTAAATCAAGATACAGGACATTTTCATCACCTCCAAATGTTTCCTAATGAATCTTGGTAATCCCCTCCTCCTGCCCCTCCTTGCCCTGAAGCAGCCACTGATCACTCTGTGATTTGCATTTTCTCGAATTTTATACTTTCTAGGAGTTCATGTAAAGGGAATCATATTATATGCATTCTTTCACTCAGCTTAATTACTTTGAGATTCATTCTAATTTTTACATGAATCAAGGGTTTATGTTGAGTCACATTCCACATACTTTATATTGCTGAGTAGTATTTCCATACTGTGGATATACCACAATTTGTTTATCCATCCACCTGTTGATGGGCTCTTGGAATGTTTCTAATTTTTATTTTTACAATAGTTGCTATGCACAATTATGTACATATCTTAGGGGAATACAATGGTTAAATCATATGGCTGATCTAAAAAAAAAAAAAGTCTGTTTGCTAAAGTGGTTGGACCATTTTTACCAACAATTTCAGTTGCTCCACAGCCTTACCAAAAGTTAATATCATCAGTCTTTTAAAGTTTAGCCATCCTAATAACTATGTAGTAGTTAACTTTGGTGAGTTGTTTTTTTGTTTTTAGCCATACCACGCAGCCTGAGGATCTTAGTTTCTCACCCAGGGATTGAACCGTGCCCTCTCCATTCCTAACGACTGGACCGCCAGGGAATTCCCTCATTGTGGTTTTAATGGGCATTTTCCTAACTACTCAATGGACATGAATTTGATCAAGCTCCAGGAGGTAGTGAGGGACAGAGGAGCCTGGCATGCTGCAGTCCATGCAGTCACAAAGAATCAGACACAACTAAACAACAACAACAAACAACAATGTTGAGATTTATTTTGCCATCTATACACCTTCTTTGGTAAATGAGATTGTTTAAATCTTTTGCAGTTTTCTAAAAATGGGTTGTTTTCTCATTATTCCATTTTAAGGTCTCTACATAGCCTGGATACAAGTTTTCAATCAAATATAAAATTTCTAAAGTTTATAAAAATACAGAGTATTCAAATACTATTCACAAAGAAAAAAATATGATGTCCAGTACCCACCCACCCCTTAAAATGTAAACACTGGGCCATAAATTATCTCCTGAAAAGCACCTTTTTCAAAATGAGTTTAAGCTTACAGGCTATAGGTGTGGTCGACTGGCAGTCACTGAACAAAAAACTGGCAAGGCTGACACCAAAACTATTTTCTGTTTCATTCTTCTTCCTTCAGTTACCATTGAGTTTACATTACATTCTTTGCTTGGCAACAGAATTACTGGTGTGAACTTAGCACTGAATTAGAGAAACACAGTTATTCTCTGAACAACTGCTCAAGAGTTCTGCAGTTGATATTTCCAAATGGACTGGATGTGAAGTAGGCAGCACTGTGAAATGAGCTCTTTTAACTCTTTATACTAAAAAGTGAGACAGATGAAAGATTTGGTTGAATTAATTCAACCTTTAAGATCACATCCAGGGTGCAGCTGCTCAAAAAATCCAAACTCTACCTGGCATTTGAGTACAAGCCCTCTGGCTAAGACTGAGAAGAAAAGCAAACAGCTAAAAGGAAGACTTGGGAAAAGAAAGTTAAAGATTTGAAATCTTTAACTTTTTTTTTACTAGGTTTAATCATTTAAAATTACCATCTTTGTAGATAAAGAACAATAGAGTATCAACAATTTAATTTAGCTCAGCTTAATTTAATGTTGTTCTTGATTACTTCAGAGCCTTCTCCACAGGTCCCAGGAGCATACACAAAAGAGCACAGTTGGTACTGGAGAGAGACTTCATGAAGGAAGACATAACATTGCCCTCCCAGACTACTCATCTCCTTGCCCAATTGCCAGAGGTACTAGTCCCAGATCCTTGCTAACTACAGACTTCAATTACTAAACTCAAAGGTGGGAAGGGAAGACTCAAGAGCTTTCACGTCCACTTCTAACCTCTTTATTCGTTCCTCATTACTCTTTCCTACCAGAGGAATGATGCTCTGATTGGCTAAGTAGCAAAAACCTAACATCTGCTAAGTTACATTTCTCCAGTTGATGGAGTTCATGTATAAGGACTCTACAAAGGCCAAAGAAGTGGTTCTGAGTATTTGTGCCTGCTCTGCTGCCTCTAATTCTCAGGAGGGGCATCCTGTGCAGACTTAGGATGTCCATTTGGCCATAGATCAAATGTGGTTTCCAATTTCACTGAATAAAAATTAAAGCTTTATTTCTATCTCCCTGGCATCTGTGCTTTACTTCTCAACATGTTCTAGACTCTAAGATGAAGTGAAGAGGTATGATCAATGATCAATCATCATGTATAGCCTGACATGTTTTAATATAGGATAACAGGTTTAATATAGAGAATGCATGAAAGAATATGAAGTCATAAAATATATAACTCTTATAATTATGAAGAGATAAGAAAAAAATTTATGCTATAATCGTAAGTAAATTTTAAAAATCATAAGTACAACATAGCATATTCTATGATTATATCTGAAAATAGTTATGAAGCATTAAGTGTGAGAAATGGAAAGTATGAGAAAGGAAGAAAAAAATGAGAAAGGGAGGGAAGGAAAGGGTGAAATAAAAATAAGGTAATGATAATATGGAAGACTTTTTAAAAATCTTCTTAATGTTGTTATAATATCTTTCAGTATCTATGCCTCAGAACAAAACCTGAAAGGAAATATATAAAGAAAGGGGGCTCTTAGAATAGTGGAACTCCAGATGTATTTTAATCCCTTTTTATTGCCCAATGCAATGCTGCATATGTACCAAAACAAATTTTATTTAAATAAATATAAATCAGGCTGCTCAGAGTACCTTGCCTTCTTGCACACCTGGGAGTCCTTTTTCTAGAAAACCATCTATCTCATCTTCTGCTAATATGAAGCAGAAGCCATAGCCACTCTTGCACTGAAGTGATATACTCAGGAAAGCTGAGACTTTCAGATCAGATGTCTCACTGGCACCAGGTCATGTTCAGAAGCTTTCAAGTAATCAATGAAACGCTCAGATAACATGGGCTCAATTCCCCAGATTATCAGGACCTCAGTATAGCTATGTCCTCTCTCTCTACAATCTGTTAGCAACATTTCTAAATTTACTCTCCACCAACCCTCACACATTACTCAAACATAGTTCCCATTTCACTGGCAACTCTTCTCTATCCTCATCTACTCTTCCTGTTTCTCCCACCCCAGATCTCATTCAGAAAAAAAAAAAAAAAAAAAACACACACACACACACACACACACACACACACACACACACATGCTTGGACTAAGCCTCTTCTAATATATCTAGTGTTTTAAGAATCCAGCATTAATAAATACTAATTAAGAAAATAATCTCTTCATTGTACAAGCAACTGTAGAGAAAAATAGAGCAAAACTGAGCATAAGCATTTGCTGGAATTATCAACTGAAATATAGAAAAGAAAAACAACTCTTGTTTCCAAACATAATTTTCTTTCTAGGCTTTTCCTCTAGGGATATGGGTATAATTATGAACTTAAAGCCTATGAACACTGTCTAGAGGAAAACTGTTTGTGTTTTCTCATCTCTTTGCTTATCTAAATTCCACCTACCCTTTAAGGCTCTAGTACTTGAAGCCTTGTTTTACCTTCACCATGAATTAATAACAGCTAAAATTTATTAAGCACTCACTGCTTAATTAAGCAGTGCTTTATTAAGCATTCACTCATTCAGCAGGCACACTGGCCCACACACCTGGCATGTATCAACTCAATCCTCACAACAACCCTCTGAGGTATAGGTATTATTATTTTCCCCAATTTACAAAGGAGGAAACAGAGGCACTGAAAAATTCTAAGTAATTTTGCCCAATTTACATAGTCAGTAAGCAGTAGACCCAGGATTTAAACTCAGGCAATCTGGATCTGGGCATATCACTATGTCATTTGACCTCTTTTCCTAAACATCTTAGTCTTTTCAAAGACTGCAGCACACCTAATCTGTCCTTTCTACTGTCTGTCACATACACCCCACAATAAGTTTATTATACCCTCTGTACATTCTTTCTTGTATTCACACTTGTTTCATATGTTTGCACTTGCTCCCCAACTAAATTATAAGTTCCTGGCACTCAAGGCAACTGTAACATTTGTTTCTTGCCCCAACTTCTAGCAGAGTGCTGGAAGTCCACTCAACATATACTTCTTAGCTGAATTTTTTAATCCTTGACAACTTTTACAATATTAAAAGACAGGGTTTTTTCTATATAAGTGCAAAATATTTTAAAAGGAGAAAACTGAAATAGTCCCTTTGATGACAAGGGAAAACTGGGTGTAATCATGCCCTTGCTACAAATCCTGAAGAACATGATGTCACAGGCTATAACTAGGCAAAATTACTTTAACACCTGAAGGATAACTCATGCAGTGTCAGATATAGCATTACTAAAGTTAGGAAACTGACTAAATATATATATTTATTTTTCTTCTGAATGCATCTTCTCCTAGTGAGTCATAACTATAAAACTTGTATTTCCATCTCCTAAAAAGAACTAACACTTAAGGAAAATCAGATGAAGTTTTTCCTCTGCATATGTATAACCAGTAAGTGACAATCTGTGTTATCAGGAATAGCACACACAAGGGAAAAAACATACTAAAACTGGAAAGGCTTTCAGGCCTGGTGAGCATAATCAATTTTAAGTAATGTTTTTTCATTCATCAAAATAAGAAAATGGGAGTTTAAAGACACAATCTATCTTGAATCACACTAACCAACCCACATACCAAGTCAGTTCAGAGTTAAATAAAAAGCTTAATACCGGATATTGGGAAGTACCACAGACCATATAAAAGAAAATACCCTTAATAAAACAGGATTGTTACCCAAACATTAACTTTCTTGACTATGTATCTAATAACATAAAATATCTGGGGAGCTGAGAATTCCCTGGTGGCCCAGTGGTTAGGACTTGGTGTTTTCACTACTGGGGCCTGGGTTCAATCCCTGGTCAAGGAACTAAGGAACAAACTAGGTTGGGAACTAAGATCCTACAAGCTGCACGGTGTGGCAAAAACAAAAAGTCTGAGCGCTCCAAGTCTTAAAATAATTTTCAGAGGATAAAGGAGAGAAGCTTAGGGTTTTATGGGCTTCTTACTGAATACCAGTTTTCAGACACACCTGCAAATACAGTTTTAATTTATACACAAATAAATACTAAGGCATTTTGCTTGTTCTCAAAACTTGAACTATTTCCAAAGAAGGTTAATGTGATCCTGAAATACAAAGAAATTCCGATTATGGGATTTAACATTTTTTTCTTTCAGCATGTTAGCTTTCTAGGGCTAAACCAAACTATATGGCAGTAGGAGCAAAAGCAAACCAGTGTTTCTGTAGGCAGAGGTGGTCTACCCTTGTGAGATATAATCTCTTAATGCTTATAAACAAAAAGTACTTAATGTCACTTAAAACTGTACACCTTAGGGCTCCCCTGGTGGCTCCAGGGTAAGGAATCCACCTGCCAATGCAGGAGAAATGGGTTTACTCACTGATTCAGAAAGATCACACATGTCACATGGCAACTAAGCTTGTGCACCACAACTACCGAGCGCATGCTCCAGAGCCCGAGAGCCACATCCACTGAGTCCACCTGTCACAACTACTGAAGCCCACATGCCCCAGAGTTTGTGCTTCGCAGTAAGAGAACCCACGTTATATAAAGAACTGGAAATTAACTATAGGTGCTATCGCGAGACCTGGAAGGCAAGTAAATATCTTAATCTGGCGCCCAAATTCCAATACATATACCAAATTACCATATTTATTAAAGGTAATCTCTAGAAACCAGTACCTCTGTGTAAAACTGTAGACTGTGCCTCAATGTGACTTCAATTGTAACTCATCCCCTGCTCTTTATTTGACTGTCACACCACTAAGAGTCTGCAACACAGTTATTAAAACACACACACACAAGCTTTACATTCTCACACTATATACACAATATAGAAGCAGAAAATAACTGAAACACCACCTAATCAAAGGTTTACTAAAAATAACATGCCAAAGCTCCAACTACTGAACACAAATCCTTCTAAGACTACTCTTGCCTACATTTTCCTTAAACATTCTGAGGTTTTGTTGCACTGGCAAGTGAAAATCTGTCACCGATTTAGCACAAGGCCACTACCTAAAGAATCCATAGAGCCAAAGGGAAACTTACCTCTGAAAACTGTGTTGAGGTGCTGCTGCCACCACCTAAAAAACTGAAGAGAAAAAGCAATGAGAAGTGATTCTAGTTTCTATTCCCAGGAGTAAGCTTCCCTCCCAGAACCTAAATATAGAATGGTACAATGAGAACAAATCCCAATAAGGAAAAATAACTCATTCCAATGTGACACCTACAAAGGAAACTATAAAGAACTTGCACGTGGATTAATTTATGAAAAATACTATAACAAACTATAAAATCAAGGCTAAACCAAGTGAAAAAAATTAGAGAGAGAGGCCATCACAGAGAAGGAAGAGGACCCACAGCCAGCAATGCAACTCAAATCTGAGTAAAGGAAGAAAAATACTTATTCTCAGAAACTAAAAAATAAAACTAGATTCTCCAAATAATATTTCACTAAAAACCACTAACCATCAGATGAACACACAACATTTGAAACTACTAGAAATGATTAAAAATTAGTAATGCAAGAGGTCTGGTACAATATTTAGCATCTTATAAAAGGGCTAAATATTTTTTCTTCTGATGATGATTATCTTACCCACCTCTCAGAGCCATCCTCCATTAAGACTTTACTAAACTCACCAAATAAGACTCTTTCAAAACCCTCTGCACTCTTGACTTTGATTCTAAATTTGACCTTGTATTATACGTATCTAGAACTTGTTTCATCCATTTCTACTTCTTACCCTTCTTTCAGAAACATAAAATTCAGAGGGTAAAGACTGTATTTTATTAATACCACAAATATATGTATTTATTATGTATCAGCCATTATACAGAGCACTCAGCACTTTTGATAACACTGCTTTACTATATCCTGCATTGATAACCCAAAAGAAAACATTACTGAATTAATATTGCATGTGTAAACCAACTCCCAAAGACCAGGAAAAAATATTAGATCCCACTGTCTCCATGAAATTTGCAAAGACAGAAAACTGGCTAAAACACTTTGACAGAAAGGGGATGGAAAGAACCACAAGAATTGCTGGATATCACTTTTACTTCAAGACACATACAATGGCACAAAAGTACACACATTAGCACACAAGCATGCACACACTCACCCCAATTATATAAAGGCCACAAATTACTAGAGCAGGCTTTCATTTTCAGAATTACAATAGCAATCTAGGCACTGCACTCAGCTCATTGAGAAAACACACACACCCTGGTTAGTCTGGAACCAAAAGTGAAAACGAAAGCTAATGCCATTCTCTATCTATGGCATCATTCTCAAGCCTTATTCTCTGATTAGAAACCATTTGACAACTGTTATTTGTTTCAAAAGTTTAAATGTTTTTGTAAAAACACTTCCTATGTAGAACAAGCCCCAAATTGCAGTACCTCTATGCTAGATAAATAATTAAATTACCACTGTGTATCCATTTTATTGCTCAAGCCTAGACAGGCTTCCAGGGCTCTTACTGCCTTTACCATATATTGATAGCTTCAAGGATTCAGGTATCTTTGGTAATTAAAGCTATCAACTCTTTCTTTTAGGGTTCTTCTATCCCTGCAACTCCCCCAGCCTTCCCTTTCCTTAAAATTCCTTTGTATAGTAAGAATGACAGAGCTGGGGTTCCTTGGTGGCTCAGTGGTGAAGAATCCACTTGTCAATGCAGGAGACATGGGTTTGATCCCCGATCAGGAAGATCCCACATGCAGCATGGCAACCAAGTCTGTACACCACAACCCCTGAGCCCGTGCTGTAGAGCCTGGGAGCTGCAACTACTGAGCCCACTACTGAGCCCCACTCTAGAGCCAATGGGCCACAACTATTGAAGCCCACAGGCCATAGAGCCCTTGGTCCACAAGAGAAGCCACCACAATGAGAAGCCTGAGCACCACAACTAGAGAGTAGCCCCTGCTCGACCACCCAGTAAAAAGCCTATGCACAGCATAGCAACAAAGGGCCAGCACAGTTCAGTTCAGTTCAGTCACTCAGTCGTGTCCGACTCTTTGCAACCTCATGAACTGCAGCACGCCAGGCCTCCCTGTCCATCACCAACTCCCAGAGTTCACTCAAACTCATGTCCATCGAGTCAGTGATGCCATCCAGCCATCTCATCCTCTGTCGTCCCCTTCTCCTCCTGCCCCTACTCCCTCTCAGCATCAGAGCCCAGCACAGCCAAAAATAAATAAATAAATAATTTAAAAAAAGAATGATAGGGCTAATCATAGAGAAGGGATAATAAAAACAATTACATTTTTCTGAGAAATGTTACAAAGCTTAAGAAAATTTACAAGATGCTCCTTCAGATGAATGTCTAACAGCAAATGGAACCCATTATCCAATGTCCACATAAGGACTTGCTCTCATTAATTTTTACCGTCCACTACTTAACACTGTAATTGCTAAGTATTCAAATCAGCAAATGTTCATAAACTTTATAGAAGGGAATAAATACCCTGCTACCTCTAAGAAACTGATCCTAAGCAAAGATTTCAACTATTTAAAACACTGATCTTTCAAAAGACATCACCTTTGCATTTGAATATCTACTACCAATAGCACCTGTACAAGACAACCTTTGACTCACAAATGCACAAATAAAAGATTAAGTCAAGTGACAGCAGGACTCATAGAATTCAGTTTTCTTCTAGGAAAGATTCATCTTGTAGTTAATCTCCAACCTCATGGCTAAAGAAACCAGGATTAGTATTTAAAACCTTTGAAAAAAATGCTTCCCCAAAAAAACAACTAACATGCTCTATAACACATGCAGAGCATTGAAACAAGTATATAATGCAATTATAACAGCACAAATAAAAAGCTATCCAAAGTTAGCATGCCATCCACACAAAATTGCTAATTTTGCCATCATGCTAATCTTACAGATTGAGCTGGTATTGTGTTATTTAAAACCAAGGTTATTACATCAACTGTTTGTAGCAAACTAGATCTTCATGCCATGTTGCCCCAGAAGCTCCAGGTCAGATTATACATATAATACTGATCATTAATAAAGTTAAACTAATTGTACATACTGTAAAATGTGTAGTTTTTCCTGGTTGTGGAAGGGAACTTCAACTTTATATTCTGCCAACAGCAACAGTAAAGGAATTATTTACTGCCATTAAACCCCCAAAGTCACTCCAATATTAAAAGAAGCCCTCCTATCAGCACTATTTTACTTTTTATTACGCTTTCATAGCTTTACTCATATTAACCAAGAAGGAATATGTAATATTGTCATTTTCAGAAATAACTTTCCCCTTTTACAGGTTTTATACCATCAGTAAGAGCAAGAGCCAGTTTCAAGCATTACCAACACACTAATACTACAGTGGCAAAATGGTACGTTTGACCACAATTAGCACAAGGGACCCAAGGCTTCCTCAAGAATCACAACTCAGTTTCCTGGCTAGAACAGCCTGTTTATCTTACTAGGTAATCTTTGTCAGAAGTTGCTCCCCAGCCCACCAAAGGGGTATAAGAGCAATCTACCTTCAGGCAACAGAGTAGTCACTAAAAACCAACCAATAATCCAAGAGAAACCCCAAAGTCTCAGAAAATATATGAAAACTCACCAAATTTACTCTGATAGGGATACAGAGGTTTCCCAGGAATGCCACAGTAGATCTCAAGACACCTACTATCATAGGCAATGGCAACCCACTCCAGTACTCTTGCCTGGAAAATCCCATGGACAGAGGAGTCTGGTAGGCTGCAGTCCATGGGGTCGCAAACAGTCAGACACTATTGAGGGACTTCACTTTCACGCACTGGAGAAGGAAATGGCAACCCACTCCAGTATTCTTACCTGGAGAATCCCAGGGACAGGGGACCCTGGTAAGCTGCAGTCTATGGGGTTGCACAGAGTTGGACATGACTGAATTGACTTAGCACTATCACAACATTTTCCTAATTCTCCCATTTTTCTTCCCCTTTGCTCTGCTACTTCTCTCTCTCTCAGCAGACAGTGTAAGTTATGAAACAAATTTCTATTCATTCAGTTGATGCTAAAAAACATAATTTTGATAACAGAATGCTTGATTTATTCATGGGCTTGTACTATACCTGGAATCATCTGTCACTTCTTCAATAAAACCTGATTCACATCTGGGACAAGTATATTCCTATAAAAGAAAGGAAGATATAAATGAGAATTTTTCACCAGAAAGCTAAGTAAAATAGTTACAGAACAATATGCAGTACACAAGCTGTTGTTGTGAAATGTTGTTTGTACTTGCTGACTCCCAGGATAGTTTTTTCTGTTACACTCTGGCAAGTAATGAATTCCACATGATAATTATAGAATGGCTTCATAAGTGATTCCCAATGAAAGCTAAACGGGATGAAAGTCAAAGTTTGTTTTTTTTAACTTGAACTTTTTTTAACTGTAATGAGTTAATTATCTAATTTTCTCTTCAAATCTAGTGAAAAACCTCCAAGAGATGTATCAGAGCAGTAAAAGATTATAATACTCAGTGGGTACAGAAATTGCTATTTTTTCCTGCTATGCTATTTTTTCCCTTTATCTACTCCTTGCTTTTTTGCCCCACTATCATAACCCAAGCTAGCACTGGCTCTAAACAATGATAGGAGACATAAACTGAATCACAGAATAGATCAATTTGTAGACTAGGAATTTACAGTGAAGTTTTACAACACTTCTAACCTGTTTTTTGATTATCAATGGTTCCAAATAAAACTTAAATATTCTCAGGTATTCTACAAACCTGTTAATTCAAATAACCAGAATAATTCCATTAGATCAGCTTCTATTTCCTTCACTACCAGGAATCTTTCAATTAAATATCAAGCTTTTGAGCCAATTATGTTTCTGGAACTTCTGGGTTATCTTGATGGATTTCTCCACTCCAAGGATCTAATTGGATGGCTCAGACAGTAAAGAATCTGCCTGCAATGCAGGGGACCAGGGTTCGATCCCTGGTCAGGAAGATCCCCTGGAGAAGGGAATGGCTACCCACTCCAGAATTCTTGTCTGGAGAATCCCACGGACAGAAGAGCCTGGCAGGCTACAGTCCATGAGGTCACAGAGAGTTGGATGTGACTGAACAACACTGGGGCTGATAAGAATATACTTCTAAGGTTGCATTACCACAATTTTAAAAAGTATATTTTCACTATTAATACCTATTAAAATAGATCCGGGAAAGACATCTTCAACTATTTTCTTGCTCGCTACATTTTCTAAACCCCAAAGTTTGTCTTATCAGAAGGAAATGTAAGCTGTATTTGCCTACTCAAACAAAGTAAGAAATGTAACTCGAACATTCAAATGCTTTCTTAAAAGAGGCATAAAGAAAAAAATCAATCCCTTCTGTCAAGAAGACTAGCTTGGTGAGCAGTCAATGCAAGAAAAACATTTAAATTTAATAAAACAATTGCTTTAAGCAATGCACACTGGGAATATAAACAAAATACCAAAGTTCTCCTAAAGGAATCGGGGAAAGCTTTATCTGAAACAGAGACTTAAAATATTAGTCTATCTGCTCAATAAAAAAGGAAATTATGAGTTAAAAATCATAACAATAGAATACAGCATGCATGATGGTTGGAGGGGAATGGTATGATGAGTGTGAATAGGCAGGCTGAAACCAGAATATGGAAAACTTCAGATTGCCATGAAATTTATCCTGTAGAGCAGAAACTCTCAACCTTTTTTCTTTTCTACACACATGAAAGAGGAGAAACACTAATAATGGGCATACTGTGAATTTCTCCAGGCAGGAAACAAACTGGAGAACATATAAATTCCTGAGCCCCTCCCTCTGCTCCTCATCCCCCATCCTCCCAGGTAGTAGTAACTACTTTCCTTTCTCTCCCACAAGGAAAGTTACCTGAAAGCAAGTGAGATGGCCTTTAGAAGGCTAACCTTAAATTTATTTTAATGTTTAAAGTTACAAAGAAAAAAATCAATTAAAAAACACAATTCTCAAGTCTACTCCTTGCCTTTTGCCACACCATCATAACCCAAGCCAGCACTGGCTCTAAACAATGAATAAGTTCCCTCATAAGTGCTGTCCTGCTTCTCTTCCAGCCTCTTCCCATCTGTTCTGCATGATAAAGTCAGAATGATCTTTCTAAAACATAAAACAGACCATATCATCCCATCTTAAAACCTTTCAACTATTTCCAGAAACACTCAGAATAAAATCAAACTCTTAAACATGACTTGCAAGGGATTCATTCAGCCGGTCCCTGTTTAACTTGCCAACCTCATTTCAGGTTACTTGCCTCAGTGAATTCCAGTCACAAAGACCTTTCAATTATTCTAACTCATCAAGCTGATCCCTGCCTCAAGCTTTCACACATTCTGTTCCTACAACTGAACACACTATTCCCCTAACTCTTTGCATGGCAAGGGACTTCCAGTCTTTTAGGTCTCCATTTTGAGGTCACGTTGGAAGGCCTCTCATTCACTATTCAGTCTAAAGTGCTTTCCTCCTCTTTTTAAAAAGAATTTATTTATTTTTGGTTGCACTGAGTCTTCACTGCTGTGTGTGAGCTTTCTCTAGTTGCAGCAAGCAGGGGCAACTTATCATTGCAGTGCATGGGCTTCCCATCACAGTGGCTTCTCTTGTTGCGGAGTGCAGGCTCTAGGCACACAGGCTTCAGTAGTTGTGGTGCACAAGGCTTAGCTACTCTGTAGCATGTGGAATTCTCCTGGACCAGGGATTGAACCTGTGTCCCCTGCATTGGCAGGCAGATTCCTATCCACTTGTAACACCAGGGAAGTCCCCTCCTCTTATTTTCTCCTTATGGCTCCTAATTCATTCCTTTATAGCACTTATCACAGTTTGTAATTATATATTTGTTTAATGCTTTCTTATTGCATTTCTTAACCATTCAGAAAGCTTTAAGTTTCATAAAGGCAGGGTTCAGATCAATTTTATTTACCATTATATCCCTAAGACAGTCAGGTATTCAATAAATATTTACTGAATAAACAAACATGAAATTTCTTGCCACACACCTCACAACTAGAAGTCAAAGTAGCAGAATCTAATACAACCAGAGAATGGTTAGAGTGAAAGTAAACAACTAAAAGAACTGGAAGTTTAAGAAGTTGGGGCCTGCCCATGGGATAGTGAAGCCTAAGATTCCAAAAGAAGCAATGTTCTGGATGATCACGAAGTCCAAGATATAGCTATGAGAGTAGGTGGTGTAATGATTATACAATTATTACTGTATGCTAAAGCTGAAACATGAAATTAAAAGACGGTTACTCCTTGGAAGAAAAGTTGTGACCAACCTAGATACCATATTCAAAACCAGAGACATTACTTTGCCAACAAAGGTCCGTCTCGTCAAGGCTATGGTTTTTCCTGTGGTCACGTATGGATGTGAGAGTTGGACTGTGAAGAAGGCTGAGCGCTGAAGAATTGATGATTTTGAACTGTGGTGTTGGAGAAGACTCTTGAGAGTCCCTTGGACTGCAAGGAGATCCAACCAGTCCATTCTAAAGGAGATCAGCCCTGGGATTTCTTTGGAAGGAATGATGCTAAAGCTGAAACTCCAGTACTTTGGCCACCTCATGCGAAGAGTTGACTCATTGGAAAAGACTTTGATGCTGGGAGGGATTGGGGGCAGGAGGAGAAGGGGATGACAGAGGATGAGATGGTGGGATGGCATCACTGACTCGATGAACGTGAATCTGAGTGAACTCCGGGAGTTGGTGATGGAGAGGGAGGCCTGGCGTGCTGCAATTCACGGGGTCACAAAGAGTCAGACACGACTGAGTGACTGAACTGAACTGAAAGCTGAAACTCCAGTACTTTGGCCACCTCATGAGAAAAGTTGACTCATTGGAAAAGATTCTGATGCTGGGAGGGATTGAAGGCAGGAGGAGAAGGGGATGACAGAGACGAGATGGCTGGATGGCATTACCAACTTGATGGACCTGAGTTTGAGTGAACTCTGGGAGCTGGTGATGGACAGGGAGGCCTGGCGTGCTGCGATTCATGGGGTCACAAAGAGTCAGACACAATGAGCGACCGAACTGAACTGTATCACATTTATTTCATAATCAACATTAAGCATATATAGAAATATTATACATGTATTTTTAAAATTTTTAATTGGAGGATAATTGCTTTACAATATTGAGATGGTTTCTACCATAGACCAACATCAATCAGCCATAGGTACACATATGTCCCCTCCCTCTCAAATCTCCCTCCCACCTCCTACCCCATCCCACCCCCTAGGTGGTCACAGAGCACCTGATTTGAGCTCAGTGCATCATACAACAAATTTTCACTATCTAATTTACATATGGTGTTATGTTTCCATGCTATGCTCTCAATTGGCCCCACCCACTTCTTCCCTCACTGTGTCCACAAGTCTGTTCTTTATGTCTGCGTCTCCACTGCTGCCCTGCAAACAGGCTCCTAGATTCCATATATATGTGTTAATACATGCTATTTGTTTTTCTCTTTCTGACTTACTTTACTCTGTATAACAGGCTCTAGATTCATCCACCTCAATAGGACTGAATGTAGTCTTTTTATGGCTGAGTAATATTCTATTGTAACATTCTATTGTATGTATGTACCACAACTTTTTATTAATTCATCTGTCGATGGACCTCTAGGTTGCTTCCATGTCCCATCTATTATAAATAGTGCTGCAATGAAAGCTGGGGTACATATGGCTCTTTCAATTATGGTTTTCTCAGGGTATATGCCCAATGGTGGGACTGTTGTATCATATGGCAATTCTACTCCTAGTTTTTAAGCACTATCCATAATGTTCTCCATAGTGACAGTTATCAACTTACATTCCCACCATGGAATAAGTAAGGCCTTTAAAGGGTCATCTACACTGATCCTGAACTTTCAATGATGTTTAGAACTGTGATAAAAGAAAATAATTTCAGAAGGTAGATATCATAATTGGGAAGACAGAAGAGAGACGTGAAGCAAGAATCACACTGATTTAGAGTAGAGAAATGTGCAAGTTCTCTCTTCGTGATCCCAGATATAGTTCTAAGAACCAGATCACTGAATCTGGAGAGCCCTGTGACTTCTTTACCTATAGAATACTGAGCTAATTCCAGACAATGTTTTTAACTGCCTAACAGTTTCTGCTTTCTGAGTCTTAAAGCCCAGAGTAGTCACACAAGTCTGGGCTACTCTGCTGGACACCAAGCAAAGAGGAACTAAAGAACTTCTTGATGAGGGTGAAAGAAGAGAGTGAAAAGCCTGGCTTAAAACTCAATATTCAAAAAAAAAGACCATCATAACATCCAGTCCCATCACTTCATTGCAAAGAGAAAAGGAAAAAAGTAGAAACAGTGACAGATTTTACTTTCTTGGGCTCCAAAATCACTAAAATCAATGACTGCAGCCAAGAAATTAAAAGATACTAGCTCCCTGAAGAAAAGCTGTGACAAACCTAGACAGCGTATTAAAAAGCAGAGACATTAACTTTGCCGACAAAAGTCTGTATAGTCAAAGCTATGGTTTTCCAGTAATCATATAAGGATGTAAGAGTTGGATCACAAAGTTGAGTGCCAAAGAATTGATGCTTTTGAATTATGGTGCTGGAGAAGAGTCTTGAGAGTCCCTTGGACAGCAAGGAGATCAAACCAGTCAATCCTAATGGAAATCAACCCTGAATATTCATTGGAAGGACTGATGCTGAAGCTGCAATACTTTGGCCACCTGAAGCAAAGAGTCGACTCACTGGAAAAGCCCCTGATGCGGAGAAAGATTGACAGCAGGAGGAGAAAGGGGCGACAGAAGATGAGATGGTTGGATGGCATCATCAACTCAACAGACATGAGTTTAGCAAGCTCTGAGAGACAGTGAAGGACAGGGAAGCCTGACATGCTGCAGTCAATGGGGTCACAAAGAGTCAGACATGACTTAGCAATTAAACAACAACTCTGCTGGACAGAGAGGTCACATAGATGAGCACTGAGACATCACTGAAGGACTGGATTGTAAAAGGGAAAAACTACCTTGGAGGTCCATCCCAGTAGGCCCTTCAGACGGCTCCCTCAAACTCCCTCGACTACAAACAGATGAAAGATCTCAAGTGAAAACGGATCAGCTGAACTCTATAAATCCACAAGAACATGAAAGATAATATAATAACTGTTTCAAGTCACTAAAGTTTGGGGTAACTTTTTAGGCAGTAACAGAAAACCAGAATATTGACCAAGGGATGAAGAGTTTTGAATCCTGGTCTTTTTGAATTCAAAACTCAATATACTTTTCATTACACCTCATTGACTAACAATAATTACTCTTTTAAAGAAAGGAATAGGAACTATAATTAGCTGATGATTGAATGGAAAAGTTTATGTCAAGGCCAAATGAGGACTTGGGAGATTCAGCAACCTTCCAGACCCCTCCTCCCCTTAACAGGAGAGCATTACCCTGATGAACATACAATCCAGGGTCTGAAACCTTCTATCTTACAAGATCAGAAATCTAATCTAGCACCCAGAGAAGACCTATCTCTTAAGAGGAAGATTCACATAAAACCAAATTCAGAAGCCATGTATATAAAAACCAGAATGTCAATTTAATTTCAACAAAAAGAGTTACTGAGTGGCTTATTTACTTTTACAATATTCAGCACAGTCTTCCTCAATAAATAATTCTAGCTGAAAGGAAAGACACATGAGTAGAGGAATCAAAGACCTGAATTCTAAACTCAAATCTCTATTTATTGGTTGTATTATTATAAACGTTACGTTGTTTGCAAATTACCTAATTCAATGATTGCCACATTAGACATATAATATAGCCACTGTAGTTATTCCATATTATAATCACCTGTGTCATCAGGCTAAGATAGCCTAATATATCCATTTCCAATATCAGCATAAGCCAGATTCTCAAAATCAATGATCTGTGATTCTTCTCCCTCCGGGCAGGAAGAAAACAGCATATGTTCCCCTCTGACTCTCTTTTCTATTATTTCACTGGTGATCTACAATTTCCACACCTTCTTCTAATAGATACATTCTTGCTCCTGTTAGAATATAATACAATTACTTGGCTGTATTTTCTTACTTACAATCACAATTTAGTCCTGCCCTACACTGAGATTACAACCAGACTAGATTTTAAGTATTTATCTCTTGGGTCATTTCTAAAGATGGCTAACTTGGCATTTTAATTTTTCCTAATTTTTTTCAGAGGTAATGTTAAGTTCACTTTGGGGGAACATCCATGAATTAAGGAGAATTTCTAAGAAGATCAAACAAGAACCAAACACAGTCTCTGACTCTACACTCCTCCCACACTCAAGCCTTGGTCTTAGTATATCATCCTGATATATCCAGATTACAGAGTTTTAAATTTTAAGCATAATAGGTTTTGGAGGGGAGGGCGGATAAAAGTGAATTAAAGGCTCACTATAGGTCTGGCACTATGCATGTCTCCAAACTAAACTGCTTTCCTCCAGGGCCTGAACTACATGAAACTCCAGAGAAGACACTCAGTAGCAGGTACACTCAAATGAACTACTTTGGATGATCCACTGCCTGTTTCACCTAAAAATATCCACAAGGAGAAGTATTTTTCACCATTAATAGTCTGAATCCGGGACAACTCCCTAAGTGCAGCTTAGCCCTGATGTTTACTCACTGAGAAGAACAGTCCTAGAAGACACAAAGCACTCAAAATGTAAGTGAAAAAGGACTTTGGGGGTTTTTCTTTTTGTGTCTGTGGTTTTTAGGAGGAAAGGACAGTTTTAATAGATTATTTTATTTTCCTTCTTATATTTCATGTGCTAACATCACAAAATGTGAGGTCTTGGTAAAACAATAACCTACAAGCCAAGATTTATTTATATTAAATCCCATACTGTGAAATTTATATACCCTTTAACTTTATACAAATTTATATCCAATGTTTATTCATAATATGAAATATAATATAAAAACTATTTACTTTCTAATTCCACAGCTTTGTTGTTCTATGTGTTCACAAAGTCTGTTTTTTACTTTAGCTAAAAGAAAAGCCTATTTTCCATGTCATTTGACAGAATCCAAATCTAAGATCACAATATTAAGTCAGTCATGTTCTATTCTTCATATTCTCTGCTGCTGCTGCTAAGTAGCTTCAGTCGTGTCCGACTCTGGGCAAACCCCATAGACGGCAGCCCACCAGGCTCCCCGTCCCTGGGATTCTCCAGGCAAGAACACTGGAGTGGGTTGCCATTTCCTTCTCCAATGCGTGAAAGTGAAGTCGTTCAGCCTTATCAGACTCTTCGCAACCACATGTACTGCAGCCTACCAGGCTCCTCTGTCCATGGGATTTTCCAGGCAAAAGTACTGGAGCAGGGTGCCATCGCCTTCTCCGTCATATTCTCTAGAGTATCAGAAGGCAAATTATTGAGAAACTCCTAATTAGAAGGATTAGAAACACAAACTGTTTGAAACACACCACAGTTCCTGCCTAGGCTAGAACCCACAACACCATGAATTTCATGTCAACTTACATCTCTAACATCAACCACACAGCTTTTCTCATAGAGAAAGTGAAAGTCGCTTAGTCGTGTGTGACCCCATGTACTATATATAGTCCATGGAATTCTTCAGGCTACAACTGGAGTTAATAGCCATTCCCTTCTACAGGGGATCTTTCCAATCCAGGGATCAAACCCAGGTCTCCCTCACTGCAGGCATATTCTTTACCATCTGAGCCACCAGGAAAGCCCAAGAATACTGGAGTGGGTAGCCTAACCCTTTTCCAGCACATCTTCCCTGACCCAGGAATCAAAATAAGGTCTCCTGAACAGCAGGCAGATTCTTTACCAGCTGAACTACTGGGGAAGCCGTTAAGTTTTCTATAATCTCCTATGATTATTCTTTTACATTCCAGGTTACACTTTCTGCCTTTTTAAAGCATCATTTCAGTTCAGTTCAGTCTCTCAGTCGTGTCCGACTCTTTGCAACCCCGTGAACCACAGCACACCAGGCCTCTCTGTCCATTACCAACTCCCGCAGTTTCCCCAAACTCATGCCCATTGAGTCGGTGATGCCATCCAGCCATCTCATCCTTGGTCATCCACTTCTCCTCCTGCCTTCAATCCTTCCCAGCATCAGAGTCTTTTCCAATGAGTCAACTCTTCGCATGAGGTGGCCAAAGTACTGGAGTTTCAGCTTTAGCATCATTCCTTCCAAAGAACACCCGGGACTGACCTCCTTCAGAATGGACTGGTTGGATCTCTTTGCAGTCCAAGGGACTCTCAAGAGTCTTCTCCAACACCACAGTTCAAAAGCATCAATTCTTTGGCTGTCAGCTTTCTCCACAGTCCAACATCCATACGTGACCACTGGAAAAACCATGGCCTTGACTAGACAGACCTTTGTTGGCAAAGTAATGTCTCTGCTTTTTAATATGCTGTCTAGGTTGGTCATAGCTTTTCTTCCAAGGGGCAAGTGTCTTTTAATTTCATGGCTGCAATCACCATTTGCAGTGATTTTGGAGCCCCCAAAAATAAAGTCTGACACTGTTTCCACTGTTTCCTCATCTATTTGCCATGAAGTGATGGGACCAGATGCCATGATCTTCGTTTTCTGAATGTTGAGCTTTAAGCCAACTTTTTCACTCTCCTCTTTCACTTTCATCAACAGGCTTTCTACTTCCTCTTCACTTTCTGCCATACAGGTGGTATCATCTGCATATCTGAGGTTATTGATATTTCTCCTGGCAACCTTGATTCCAGCTTGTGCTTCTTTCAGCCCAGCATTTCTCATGATGTACTCTGCATAGAAGTTAAATAAACAGGGTGACAATATATAGCCTTGATGTACTCCTTCTCCTATTTGGAACCAGTCTGTTGTTCCATGTCCAGTTCTAAGTGTTGCTTCCTGACATGCACATAGGTTTCTCAAGAGGCAGGTCAGGTGGTCTGGTATTCCCATCTCTTTCAGAATTTTCCACAGTTCATTGTGATCCACACAGTCAAAGGCTTTGGCATAGTCAATAAAGCAGAAATAGATGTTTTTCTGGAACTCTCTTCCTGTCTCCACGATCCAGCGGATGTTGGCAATTTGATCTCTGGTTCCTCTGCCTTTTCTAAAACCAGCTTGAACATCTGGAAGTCCACGGTTCACATATTCCTGAAGCCTGGCTTGGAAAATTTTGAGCATTACTTTACTAGTGTGTGAGATGAGTGCAATTGTGCGGTAGTTTGAACATTCTTTGGCATTGCCTTTCTTTGGGATTGGAATGAAAGCTGACCTTTTCCAGTCCTGTGGCTACTGCTGAGTTTTCCAAATTTGCTAGCATATTGAGTGCAGCACTTTGACAGCATCATCTTTCAGGATTTGAAATAGCTCCACTGGAATTCCGTTACCTCCACTAGCTTTGTTCGTAGTGATGCTTCCTAAGGCCCACTTGATTTCACATTCCAGAATGTCTGGCTCTAGGTGAGTGATCACACCATCGTTGACTATCTGGGTCATGAAGATCATTTTTGTACAGTTCTTCTGTGTATTCTTGCCACCTCTTCTTAATATCCTCTGTTTCTGTTAGGTCCGTACCATTTCTGTCCTTTATCGAGCCCATCTTTGCATGAAATGTTTGCTTGGTATCTCTAATTTTCTTGAAGAGATCTCTAGTCTTTCCCATTCTATTGTTTTCCTCTATTCTTTTGCATTCAGAAGGCTTTCTTATCTCTCCATGCTATTCTTTGGAATTCTGCATTCATATGCTAATATCTTTCCTTTTCTCCTTTGCTTTTGCTTCTTTTTCACAGCTATTTGTAAGGCCTCCCCATAGAGCCATTTTGCTTTTTGTGCCTTTCTTTTCCATGGGGATGGTTTTGATCCCTGTCTCCTGTACAATGTCACGAACCTCCATCCATAGTTCATCAGGCACTCTATCTATCAGATCTAGTCCCTTAAATCTACTTCTCACTTCCACTATATAATCATAAGGGATTTCATCTAGGTCATACCTGAATGGTCTAGTGGTTTTCCCTACTTTCTACAATTTAAGTCTGCATTTGGCAATAAGGAGTTCATGATCTGAGCCACAGTCAGCTCTCGGTCTTGGTTTTGCATCTAGTTAACCCCCAAAACAAAGTTAATAGATCTGAAATAGGCTGGGACTTGGGACCCTTTACTGGAGTGCTTGCACCTGGACAAACTAAGGAACTAAAAGCAAGAGTTTCAGAAAAACATCTCCTTTACTGATTACATCAAAACCTTTGACTGTGTGGATCACAACAAACTGGAAAATTTTTCAAGAGATGGGAATACCAGATCACCTTACCTGTCTCCTGAGAAATCTTTATGCAGGTCAAGAAGCAACAGTTAGAACTGGACAGGGAACAACAGACCGGTTCCAAATTAGGAAAGGAGTATGTCAATGCTGTATATTGTCACTCTGCTTATTTAACTTCTATGCAGAAATTATTACGTGAAATAGCGACCTAGATGAAGCCCAAGCTGGAATCAAGATTGCCAGGAGAAATATCAGTAACCTCAGATATGCAGATGACATCACTCTTATGGCAGAAAGTAAAGAGGAACTGAAGAGCTTCTTGATGAAAGTGAAAGAGAAGAGTGAAAAAGCTGGCTTAAAACTCAACATTCAAAAAACTATCATCATGACATCTGGTCTCATCACTTCATGGCAAATAGATGGGGAAACAATGGAAACAGTAAGAGACTTTATTTTCTTAGGCTCCAAAGTCACTGCAGATGGTGACTGCAACCATGAAATTAAAAGACGCTTGTTCCTTGGAAGAGGAGTTATGACCAACCTAGAGAGCATATTAAAAAGCAGAGACATTACTTTGCTGACAAAGGTTTGTGTCGTCAAAGCTACGGTTTTTCGGTTTTTCCAACAGTCGTGTATGGATGTGAGAGTTGGACTATAAAGAAAGCTGAGCAATTGAAGCTGAGCTGAAGAACTGATGCTTTTGAACCGTGGAGTTGGCAAAGACTCTTGAGAGTCCGTTGGACTGCAAGAAATCCAACCAGTCCATCCTAAAGGAAATCGGTCCTGAACATTCACTGGAAGGACTGGTGCTGAAACTGAAGCTCTACCACTTTGGCCACCTAATGCGAAAGAACTGACTCTTTGGAAAAGACCCTGATGCTGGGGAAGATTGAAGGCAGGAGGAGAAGGGGACGACAGAGGATGAGGTGCTTGGATGGCATCACCAACTCAATGGACAGGAGTTTGAGCAAGCTCTGGGAGTTGGTGATGGACAGGAAGGCCTGGAGTGCTGCAGTCCATGGGGTCACAAAGAGTCAGATGCAACTAAGCAACTGAGCTGAACTGAAAAGTAATTCCATAAACGCACAGCTGGGGCAATTATGAACAGTAAGATACAAAAAGGCACACACTGACTGACTTTTCGGAGATGTAGGCGGTGTTGGGAACAAAAGCACATGGTTCCTGCACACAGCATCACCTGAGGTGGGGAGGCCACCTAAACTATGCTTCCTGCCCAACCCACCCATCCACCCATACCCTTACCTCATTTAAGGAACCACTAGCTCACCTCACCTCAGAAAACGAGCAAGGGCATCTGTTTCTTGCTTGAAGCACAAGTCCCAATAAAGCCTTGCCTGAACTTCTCATCTGGCCTCTTTATCTATTTCTACTGATTAATGAGTCCACAGACCCAGGTCAGTAACAGAACTTCTGGGTTCTATTCCCAGTTCTACCAGTTCATGTCTTTGGGAAGACCTGTTTCTCCATCTGTAAAATTGGAACACAGATGTTGTCTCCATTTACTTGTCTCTTTTAACTCTCCTTCAGGAAAACAAGAAGTCTCATTCATTCAATTCTTATATTGAGGTTAATACTGAAGATTTGGGGGCTTCCCAGGTGGCTCAGTGGTAAAGAATCCACCTGCCAAGCAGGAGATGCCAGTTTTATCCCTGGGTCGGGAAGATCCCCTCAAGAAGGAAATGGCAACCACGCCAGTGTTCCTGCCTCAGAAATCCCACGGACAGAGAAGCCTTGCTGGCTACAGACCAAGGGGCTGTGAAACATAACACAACCTAGCGACAAAACAACAACCATACTTAAAATTAGGACATTCACAGAAGTTTGTTTTATATGTCTTTACTTCCGTAAGTGGAATTTTATTATTAGAACAAAAACTTTGTACATGATTTCAGTGACTTTTAATCCCAGGTTATTTTTCTTTCCCCACCAAGTATGCTTTTCTTTCTGCACAATGCTTAGCATGTAGAGCTTACAATATAATTGCTGAATGAATGAAGGTTGTCAATTTAAGTAAGACGAGTCTATCAGCCTAAACTGAATGTAAGACGACAAACTTCTCCCTCAGACTATGATGATACATGACAGAATTAAGGGCAAACTTTTTGGATCATTTATCATTTTATATCTATGCCACTGAGTTGTTCTCCGTCTTGCTGCCTTTACTGTAAGCAAGCAAAGAACACTATAACTAAACCCTTTCTGGCTACACTGTATTAACTTTATCTCTGATAATTCTTGTAGTTTAGTCAATTTTTTTTCCTTAGAAAATCTGGCTTCTTGTCCATCCATCTGATCAAATTATATCAAGTAACACTTTGTCTCCTGACCTGATTTTCTGCCTTGTTACACAATAAACCAAAGAAAGTTGGTTGATTATACATTCCTGTTTGGAATCCCTGATAATGTTAACCTTTCAGGTCTGGAATGAAGGAAAAAAATGATGAAGGTTGTGAATGTTACTATTCTTAGGGAATAAGACCATAAATAAAGGCAGTTCTAATGGCCTGGAACTCAATCACAGCTCTCCAAATATTTAAATTGTATAGGTATCTTTGTATAACACTAAAAAGCTGTGGCCTGATGGTGGATTTTTGTTTTTGTAAACTGGTTTTCTTTCTGAATAACAGCCAGGAGGACAATCACTTAATACTTAAGTTCAGAGCTAATTTACACTCAGTAACAGATTTCTGGAATCCTTTTATAGCACTAGTGTTGCAAGATGAGAAAGACCAATGTTACATTGCTAACCTTATTAAAAACCTTGGGAACTCTGAATCTGCTCATCAAATACAGATTGTATCCTAAAACAGAATGCTAGTAAGGAACAGTTCTCAAAGCTTTCTAAGAGGCTGTTCCAGGGTTAAAATCCTCAGTTTGGCCCAAATAAAATTTTCCATTTCAAAAACAAACAAAAAGAAACAAAATGCTAGTATATTATTAAAACAAGTCTCCTTAACTGAATTAGCACCTACATTTGGCACAGAATAATAATAAGCCAATAATTTTAGTGATCAGCAAAATAAGGCTGAAAAATTTAGGGAATTAAACACTTTCATTATTCTTATTTGCGAATGTTACTTCCAAACATTTTAAATCATAAATATGCAAATTAAAAACAGCAATAAAAGCTTATTTGCTGAATTTACCTTTACTAAACAAAAAGTAAATGTACAATTATAGTTTTCACACTATATCAGCAATCAAAATTGCTGATAGTAGTTTAGTTCAGATCTGCACAGCATCAAACTGAGTGGCAAGTAGGTGAATACAGGATACTTTGCCTACTTCCTGTGATATCTGTTGAACTCATCAAGTAAAGAGATTACTACCTTAACAGATTTTCAAGGAAAACAAAACTAACCGGTCTGTTTTGGGGAAAGAGGCTGGGCAATCTATTTAACATACAAGAAAAGTGTGCCTGTTTAAAATCACCAGTCACTTCTATTTATTATACACGTATCTGTATACCTCTAAGGAACTCTGAAATAACAAACTGAACTTAAAAAAAAGATTTCAAAAAAACCTTTCAGAATCTAACCTAAACTTCTTTATGTGAAACTATAAGAACCACCTAAAATGTTTCTACTATGGTAAAGGCCTCATTTCTCTACAAATAAGGACTGCTCATTCCTATACAACCTTTCAATCAAAGATTACATAGCTCATTTCTCTGAATGTCCACTCAAGCTTTCAATAGGCACACCTCAGGATTATTTTACAGTGGGATACACCAAGACAAACAGAGGGTCAGATGACTCAACTTCAGTCCTATGAACAAACTCAGAACAAGGCTTGATAACTTCAATTCACCAACTCGACCAAGAATTTGGGGAAACTAAAATTTTAAGCACAAAATCTCCTAAGCTCATGAAAACTTTCAAGAACATTAAAAGAAACAGAGAAAGTAATGCTTAATTAATGCAAAGATGAGCTATAGAAAAACTATAAAAGTTAGACTTGGTGTCTGCTTTCTACTTTGTCTTCAAACTGGAATTTCCAGATGTCTTACTAAGTTACATGTTGTGTTACTACTTCAATTAATTTCCAACTGACAAAAAAATCTGGATACTTTTAGAAGTTGCCCTACAGTGTGTAACTTGAGAAGCATGATCCAATCCCTCTGGTCTCAGTAACCACAAGGAGAGAAAGTGACCCCAAGAGATACTGCTATAATAGAATGCCACTTAACTACCTTCTAAGCAATCCCTCCTATCAGGGCTTTGGTTAAAATTATCTCAATTTTATCTCACTGAAAATTCTCAATAGGATTCCAAAATTAGAAATCAAAGCTACCCCAGGACAAAACCTTCAGCACCAGTGACACAAGACAATGACTATCCTTTTATCCTTCTACACTTGGGTTCCTGAACCACAGTGCTCTTAACATTTTGGGCCCAATAACTTTTTGCTGTGGGGGCTGTCCTGTTCCTTGAAGCAGATTTAGCGGCATCCCTAGCCTCTATCCACTAGATGCCAGCAACAACCCTCCCTTTCCCACAGTTTTGACAACAATCCTGCTGTAGAAAAGATCTACAGACATTGCCAAATTTCCTCCTAAAAGCAAAACTGCCCCCAGGTGAGAACCACTGCTCTACATTATATCCTTTGTTAATCAATTAAGGTGTGGAGAGATGAAAAGAAGTCAGTATTCACAGGCTTCTTATTCTCAGACCCCTTTAATTTGACTAGAGAGAATAAAAAAAAATCCACATGGTTTTCCTCTTCTGATATGATGGCAGTCTGAGAGACCTCAGCATCCTGTCCCTTAATGTAAGAAAAGGTCATAAAAAGCCAAGTAAACATAAAGAAACAAAAAGTATTAGCAACCAAAAAGTGTTACTTCCCCTTAAAAATATAAGGAATTTCACCTGTGGTGAGTTTAACTTTAAGGTTTTGTTCTTCCTCATACCGAAAAAAATCCCAAGATTTCCCCAAGATAGACATAAAAGTCAATTTATCAGCAGCATATCAAGACTAGAACTAGTCTTCTACACATAAGAACACACATGTCTTTCTTCTAGCTCCTTGCAGAGAATATAATTACTGACACTGTTATGTTCAAACTTGGCACGGCAGCGCTTGCATTTTGTTCCACCAAAGCCTTTTAGATAAAGATCTCATACCATTAAAACCACTACTTTTTAAAAAAACTATTGGGTATTCAACTCAAAGGCTTGCTTCCTGATGGCTGAGCTTGGTGGTTCAGCAGTAAAGAATCTGCCTGTTGATGCAGAAGATGCAGGTTCAATCCTTGGGTCGGGAAGATCCCCTTGAGAAGAAAATGGCAACCTACGTCAGTATTCTTGCCTGGGAAATCCCATGGACAGAGGAGCCTGGCAGGCTGTCTGTGGGGTCGCAAAAGAGTCAGACACAACTTAGCAGCTAAACAACAATTCAACTCAGAATATTTCAAAAGACATTTAATAAGCAACTGCTATAAAGCACAGAAAGATGCTAGATAATCAAGCAGACTTTTTAGATGGTAAGTCACCAATAGCAGAATTTGAGAAATCTAAATAATTAAAACCTATAAAATCCAGCTCAAATCACTAATTCCTTCCTCCAGTTCAACAAAACTACTAACACTACTTAAGACACTATTCTAGGATGTTCCTAAGAATCATGCACTTTTAAAACTCTAGGTCAGACTTCTCTGGTGGTACAGTGGATAGGAATTTGCCTGTCAAGGCAGGGGACACAAGTTGGATCCCTGGTCCAAGAAGATTCCATGTCACAGAGCAACAAAAGTCCATTCGCAACAACTACTGAGCCCCTGGGCCACAATTACCAGGCCCATATGCCTAGAGCCTGTGCTCTGCAACAAGCCACCAGAATGAGAAGCCCACCCACCCCAATGAAGAGTAGGCCCTGCTCACCACAACTAAAGAATGCCCACACACAGCAACAAAGACCATTGCAACCAAAAATAAATAAGTAAATTTTAAAAAGATATAGAGCAAGGACAGGGAACTTAAGAGTTTTAAGAATCACAAGAGTCTTTAAGAAGTCTACTTTTTAGCTTCTCTTACGGGGTGGTTAGAAAGTTTTCCTGTATTAGAGTCATTACAAGTATAGCACAAAAACAATGATCTGTATAGTACCCGGTAAACAAACAAACTAGGTAATATTACTGATTGATAAGGATGACATTTTATTAGTCCAAAGCTGATATAATAAGGAGACGGAAGAGGGAGAGAAGTTGGCTCCTTTCTTCAGGCAAAGCCTCAGAGGTGAGTAATACACTTGCAGACCTTAATGAGACTGGTCTCTCTGGGTTTGGATACTCTGATCTCCATAAAACACTTAGAAACCACCCTAGTTTCAATAATACTAAAAGTTGTTTACTCTGCAATGATTTATCTCACCTGTTCAATGACTCTACAGAGTTTAATCTCATAAGGTAATATCCCTGACCTTGATTTAAAAATGGGAGAGGATAGTATGGAGTATAATTGCATGACATAGTCCTCTGCCGCACCACCCAGTCATCCCTCAGGGGCATCTCTCAAGTGCTGCATACTTAACTCCGTCAGTCTTGGCTTCACAGTGTCTCTCAATGTATAGACAGGTGAGGCAGAAGCTTCTGCTATATGTTGAAAATAACTTTAAGTTACTTAAGTATTTCCTCTATCATCTAATGATCAAAAATACAATACCAAATTATTTATTTTATTAACAATGATATTTAATATAAACTTGAAATACGAGGGCTTCAGACCATATAATCAAAATCCTTTATTTTAAAATCCAAGTTTAGAGGAGGACTCACCTTTTCCCTCCCTAACTCATCTGGGGCCAGCAAAGAAGACAGCTGTAAGGCTCGACTCACCCAATGCCAATCAGAGGAAAAATGGCAAGAGGAAGCAGACCTGAATGAAGAAGGATAGAGCGCATGAATCGCTCTGCTTTTGCCTAAGCGCCAACCATGCTAGCCACTTGGAATATGCTGACCCATCTTTGTCCTTTTGTCTTGACTCTTCTAGGCTGGAATGCCTCCAAGAAACCTTCCCTGACTCAGACCCCAGCCTAAGTGCTCTGTCTCTCCTTTCCTCCTAAGCTATCAGTGGCTTCCTGGATGCACTTGTTCATAGGCCTCTGGACCCTTCTCTGTTCACTCTCAGCTTGATGCCAAGCAGGGTCCTGTGGGGCTCCTGCACATGGAGGCTGTTTTGTGCCCAATTTCTTATAGGCAAGACTCCAGCCTCCATGACCTTCTCTGAGTTCCACACGGCAAAACAATTGCTAATCAAAGGAGGAGCAGCCAATGAACCACCTTCGGCAAGATTAAGGGGCCAGAGAGGCTCATCAAGATTAGGAAACCCGAGCACTTACCACCTAAGACCCTGCACACAAACCCACCCTCTTGAAACCTTGCAGAAGAATGCAAGACTGTTACTGCCTTGATCCTTATCATATACCCCTGCCTAACTATATAACGGAGAAGGCAATGGCAACTCACTCCAGTACTCTTGCCTGGAAAATCCCATGGATGGAGGAGCCTGGTAGGCTGCAGTCCTTGCGGTCGCTAAGAGTCAGACACGGCTGAGTGACTTCACTTTCACTTTTCACTTTCATGCACTGGAGAAGGAAATGGCAACCCACTCCAGTGTTCTTGCCTGGAGAATCCCAGGGACGGAGGAGCCTGGTGGGCTGCCGTCTATGGAGTTGCACATACGTCTATGGAGTCCGATATGACTGAAGCAACATAGCAGCAGCAGCAGCAGCAGCAACTACATAACCTCTCCCTACTCACCAGGGAAAAAGCGGGCTTGAAACTCAATATTCAAAAAACGAAGATCAAGGCATCCAGTCCCATCATTTCATGGCAAATAGATGGGAAAAAATGGATACAGTGACAGACTTTATTTTCTTGGGCTCCAAAATCACTACAGATGGTGACTTCAGCCATGAAATTAAAAGACAGTTGCTCCTTAGAAGAAAAGCTGTGACAGAAGAAAGACTTCTGTCTTTAATACAGAAGAAACACATAGTGTATTAAAAAGCAGAGAAATCACTTTGCCGACTAAGGTCCGTATGATTAAAGCTACGGTTTTTCCAGTAGTCATGTACAGATGTGAGAGTTGGACCATAAAGAAGGCTAAGAGAGGAAGAACTGATGCTTTCAAACTGTGGTGCTAGAGAAGACGCTTTAGAATCCCCTGGACAGCAAGATCAAACCAGTCAATCCTAAAGGAAATCAACCCTGAATATCCTTGGAAGAACTGATGCTGAAACTGACACTCCAATACTTTGGCCACCTGATGAAAACAGCAACTCACTGGAAAAGACCCTGATGCTAGGAAAAACTGAGGGTAAGACGAGAAGGGGGCAACAGAGCATGAGATGGTAGGATGGCATCACTGACTCAATGGACCTGAATTTGAGCAAACTCCAGGAAATGGTAAAGGACAGGGAAGCCTGGAGTGCTGCAGTCCACAGGGTCACAGTCACAGGACTTAGTGACTGAACAACAACTCACCAGGGAGAAAGGCACAGTTCTTGAGGCTCTAGCCTACTATCCCCTTTGCCTGGTAAAGTAATAAAGCCACTCTTTCCTTCTCCAAAAGTTTAATTTAAAAATAAAATCCAAGTTTAGTATTCATTAAATTTTACTAAAACCATTTTCACTGTAAACAGGGAATCATTTTTAATAAAAAAACAAAATTCCTAAATCATTATTCACTTCTAGAATGAAGACTTTTTTGAAATCTAACAATACCACTGAATAATATTTTCATTCTAAAATCTCAAGAAAACTGAGTAGCCATTGCCCTTTTGTGAAGAACACTTACAACATCTGTAAGGGTTTGTCCCTCTCTGCACCAGAAATAGAAGTATAATGAAATCTCAATTCTTATCAATGGAGAAGTCCTGACTTAAATCTGCAAACAATCACGCTTGTTTACCGTGTTTTGCATGATAATCTGCCAAAACTGGTTTCCCCTCTTCCCCAAAGTCTTCTGTTTCTAGGGATGGCTTAACAGTCATTTCAAGGAGAGATTCAGTTTTCCCTGGCATCTCCCCTGTATATAGGAGATATACATGTCATTAAACTTCTTTCTCCAGGAAAAAATAAAAAATAAAATTCCCTTCATGATTTCCCCCTCATTTCTTAGTATCTCCTTTCTAAAAGAAATTTGTCTTCTTATCTGAGAGGATCCAAATCAAAATTACACAAAGTTGAGGTAGATAGATCGAGATTAGCAGTATGGAGCAGTATGGCAAAAAGTTGCTACTGCTACTGCTAAGTCGCTTCACTCGTGTCCAACTATGTGCGACCCCATAGACGGCAGCCCACCAGGCTCCCCTGTCCCTGGGATTCTCCAGGCAAGAACACTGGAGTGGGTTGCCATTTCCTTCTCCAATGCATGAAAGTGAAAAGTGAAAGGGAAGTCACTGAGTCGTGTCCAACTCTCAGCGACCCCATGGACTGCACCAGGCTCCTCCATCCATGGCAAAAAGTAGTCACAGCCAAAAAGGAGCAAACAAAACTAAAATACCATGTAGATGAAACTATGACTACAAAATTGGGGGTGGGGCAAATAGTGAAGAAAGAAAATGCTGTAAGAGCCTGAAAAAGCACAACCTTTAGGCAAAAGGCTATATATCTTTAGGCACTTTTTCCCTGGCCTCCATTGGTGTTTCTAAGAAATAAGATATACAGACACACTTTAGTAGGCTTTCTTACAGATTTTATCAGAGACGCTGTAAACACTGAGGGAAGCTGTTAGGCACTCTGACTTAAGGCTGAACACAGATACTTCTAAGGAGAAAAACAATCATAACTAGCTAAAGATGACTGACCAAAGGCAGGCTTAACATTCATCCTGGTGGGTCTCCTTGTGGTAGATATAGCCCAAGCCAAAAAGCCTGTGTGGTTTGGGTGTTTAGCTGGCGAGCTTGCTGCAGAAGCACTTTTTTTCACAGCCATAGCACTACCTCTCTAGGGACTAACAAAATCTGGCAGAGAGTAGTGAAAACCAATTTTACATTAGATGATGCAGTCCCCAGCATTCTGTCCTAGATCTTTTTATTAAGCGAAGAGAGAGAGAACCAGAGGAGGAAGGGTGAGTAAGGCAGGTGGTGCTAAAGACACTGGCAGCATGACAATCAAAATATGCAAGTTGAAACAATATGTTCTGCCTTCTTCCTAAAGCCATTTCCTTCAATAGTGATAGGGAGCTCAGGCAGTCTGCAAGTCATTAGCACACTGCTGTTTTCACTTTCAGAAGAATACTGGAAACCCCTGAAGAGCAAAACCCCCTCTCCATCCCAGTTACCTTCCAACCCTCTCTTTCTCTCCGTGTTTTCTTGCTTCCTTTCCTAGGGACGACCGAATAAGGACAATTCTCAGCAATCCGCTATTTTGCTTTAATGAGAGAGGGAAGGAGGAGGATCTGGTAAAAAGTGGAAAAGGAATAAAGGTGAGAGGCAACAGCGGAAAGAGTATCGAATGCAGGAAAAGAGAGGTCATCGTGGGAAGGAGACAAGGTGAAGAAGAGTGCATGAAAACAGGGGACGTGTCAGAAGAGAACTTGCTAAATAAAGAAGGCAAAAAAAATTAAAAATGGAGCGCGGGGGGCGCGGGGGGATGGGAGGAGCTGTTCAAGAAGAGAGAGAAAGTGAGGGGCAGGTGGAACATCCGAGCGAGAGTCGCGGAGCCTGGGCCGAGACGCCCGGGCAGCAGGCTACTTGAGAGACCGATGTCAGGTGAATCGGGGTTGTGTGGGAAGCTTAACCCCCACTCCAGGCCATCTGGGCGAGGAACCCGGGCCGATGCCTGAGGGCAGAGGAACCGGGCTCTTACCGGTAGTTTGGGGCTGACCTCGCCCTTGCAAAAGTGGCAGAAAAACCGGTGCGCGGCAACCGCAGAGCCCGCGCCGGCCCCGGCCGCGGAAGCCTCCGCCATTTTTCTCTTTCGCCACCGCTGTCCGAGAGGGCAGCCGGCCGGTCTTTCGCCAGGCCGCTGGCTCCCGGCTGCTGTCGCCTCCTCTGCCGCCGCCGCCGCTTCCTCAGTGCTGCCAGCCTCTCCAGAGCCCGCGCGAGTCACGTGAGTCCGCCCGGCCCACAGAACCAAAGAGGAGCAGGAAGGAGAGTCCGCCCGCCGCCGCCCGGCGGCCGGCTTTTCAAACAGCCCCTCGCCGGTCCTCCAAACTCCCAGCGAGAAGAAGGAAAGAGCGTCCCCGGAAACCACCGAAACGCTGGGGTAGATCGGCACACGTTTTTCCTCTTCGCCGGTCCTCCTCGGTGGCCGTGCTCCTGCGCGAAAGAACCTTGGGCTCCCCCTCTGCCCGGGCGGTCAGCGGGAACCTCACAAAGCAGTCGTGGGGAACTCAGCGGCGTTACGTTGCATTGACCCAGAGGTTAGTGAAAATGCTGTCTGAACGAAGCAGCCCTGTCTCTGGACCTGGGCATCCACTCCCGGAACCGGAACCAGCGGGAAGGGAGTGAAGAGCCAGGAGCCAGGCTCCCTAGAAATCCTTTTCGAGGATGGCAGAGGGTCTGGGGATGTGTCCCCAAAGATCTGTGGGTGGGAATAGTGAAGCTGAAAGGCATAGTCTTGGTTGGCTTCTGAGGGACTGGGAGAAAAAAATGAACAAACCAGTGTTTGATAGCACTTGTGATTATATAGTCAACCATGTCTGTTTCTTTTTGTGTCTACTTAGTCAAGAAATCGAAATTTCAAAATTAAATATTGCCTTGCTAACAACATACTTCATCTCCTATCTGAAACACCCTGTTGAAAAGCTATCATTTACCTCCTAACTTACTTTGCAAAGTTGTCATTGCCTGTTCACTCCCAATAGGAGTGAAACAATGAAGTATAGAATCTATGAACTAATCTATGAAGTAACTATGATAGATGACAAAACCATCTACACCCAGTCTTTGAAGAAAATTAGAATCATACATGATCCCATAAAGATAAATCTCATATACATAGGTTTCCAGTTCTTTTTCGATGCATGCATGTGGGGGTTTTTTCACAATAATTGAACTTTCCTCTATATTTTGCTTTGTAACCTGCATCTTTCACTTAAAGAGTAATTTCCTACACTAATACATATTGTATTGTGAATGTTGGCATAGAATTCCATTGTATGCATATACCATAATTTATTGAAATAATCACTTATTAGGTTCCCAGAATATCAGTATTCTGACGTGACATATTTTTATCATTCCCTTGGAACAGAATATCTAAAACAAAAGAATTAGGTCAAAGAGATGCAAGATTTTAACGCTTTTGGTATATCTAATGTCAAATTGCCATGTAGAAAGAATATGAATTTACATTCAGCAATTCTGCTCCCAACATAAAAGAAAAACTTCCCATCATACCGTCTTTTATTTTTTTCCTAGCTCTGAGACTCCTCAGCATAATGACTCAAGCAGAAATTAAACTGTGTTCTTTGTTGCTGCAAGAGCATTTTGGAGAGATTGTAGAAAAAATTGGAGTCCACCTAATCAGAACTGGCAGCCAGCCCCTAAGAGTTATTGCCCATGACACAGGAACATCACTAGATCAGGTACGTTTGGATCACATCAATTTGCTTTCATTTCATTAATTTCTTTTACCTACCCTTTAATATTGTTACTGCCTGCCCCACAAGGACAGAGGAGCCTGGTGTGCTGCAGTCCATAGGGTTGCAAAGAGTCAGACATGAGTAAGAGACCGGATAACCCCACAAAATGGAAAAGAGCAAAGTCTGCCCTAGGATCAGAATGGTGTTATTTGAGAAGAGAGAGAGAATGAGACATAGAGCCCGAGGTTCTGCTTCTCAAAGTGTTCTGGCTTCTTGTGGCTTCATAGGCAAATCTTTGCTCCTCCTATCTCATACTGCATTTATTCATAATGAGTCTATTAATCTCAGTACTACATTTTAGGAATGAGAATAATATAGGGAAAGTAAACTGTACTTTGAAAGATAAAGATTAGAGGAAATATGAACATCATAGTAAGGAATCGTCCTGATTTTTTCCACTAACGTTCGTTCTTACTAACTATTCCAGTGGAGAGAGGGAGCAATTTGCAGCTGTCTCTTGATGATTAGGAAACTGTTGGACAAAACTTGCCAGCAATAATGAATGGCATCTTCAGATTTTTCTTCTTTTTCTTTTATATCCTCTCTAGGTAAAAAAGCCCTTTGTGTCCTCATCCAGCACAACTTGGTGATATATCAAGTGCACAAACGTGGCGTGGTGGAGTATGAAGCCCAGTGCAACCGGGTGTTGCGAATGCTTAGGTATCCCCGGTACATCTATACCGCCAAAACACTATACAGTGACACTGGAGAGCTGATTGTTGAGGAGCTGTTGTTGAATGGCAAAATGACAATGTCAGCTGTTGTGAAGAAAGTAGCAGATAGGCTCACAGAGACTATGGAGGGTCAGTACTATATCCACAGCTATTAACAAAAGCATAGGTTGACTGGATGCAGGAGTGAACCCTTAGCTACCTGAGGCTGTCTCATTTGCCCGTTTCCTCCTGTTATACAGATGGCAAAACCATGGATTATGCCGAGGTATCAAACACATTTGTGCGACTAGTGGACACACACTTTGTGCAGCGTTGCCCCTTGGTGCCTGCCACTGAGAATTCAGATACTAGGCCGCCACTACCTGCCCCCACTCTTGTCATCAATGAAAAGGACATGTACCTGGTTCCTAAACTGAGCTTGATAGGTAAGGAATTTTGACCCGAGATCTGTGACTTGCCCTAATTGTAGATTCTTTCATGAACGTTTCATAGTGATTGTTAAATGAAATGACTTAACCAGTTAAACAGTTACCAAGGATTTGCTCTGTGACAGAAACTATGGTATAAAGTGATGAAAAAAACATTATGGTCCCTGCCCTTATGGCGCTTGAGTCTAGTATAGGAAGCTTACATTAATCAGATAGACTCATGGATATATAACTAACAAACTGTGATTAGTACTGTGAAGGAAAAGTATGAAAAGTGTGTTAGGAGTGTTATGAAAATATATAACAGGGGACCAGATTTACCTGGGAGTTTAGGGCACATGCTTCTTTGAGAAAATGACATTTGAACCAAGATTTGAAGCAGAAGTAGGAGCCAGTCAGTGAGGTAAGGTGTGAAGAGGTACAGAAGATAAGCATTTTTGGCAAAAGGAATTGTTTGTAGTGAGGGAAAAAACAGTACATTTGAGGAATTAAAAGAAGATCAGTGTAGTTAAAGCACAGAGAGCAAAGGAAAGAGAACCATACGATAAGGTTAGAGAGATAGGCAAGGAATAGATCATGCAAGATCTCATAGAGCACTTGTTCTTTATGCTAGATGCGAAAGAAAACTACTAAAGGATTTTAGAGGAAGTAACATGATCTAATTTGCATTTTAAAAATATGTTTCTGTCTGCAGAATGTAGACACACCAGTGAATAATTAGGCATAGAAGGGATGAGGAAAACAGAAATCAAGAATGACAACTGGCTGGCGTAATGGAAGGATGAGCATACCATTCACTGTGAAAGGAAGCCTTGGAACAGGAACAGTTTGAGGGAGACAGACTATGAGTTTCTTTTTGAACATGTTGACTTTCAGATGACTTTATCATTAACATGAATTTCTTGTAGTTCCTCCGTCTCCTCAACATCTCTTGCCTAGAGGCCACTACAGATGTCTTTGGGATAGCAACACCTGCTGTCACCTTCCACAGTTTCCTGTCATCATAGGAGATGTAGCCTATCAGTGCAACTGTTCTGTTTGGCAGGGAAAGGTAAAAGGAGGAGATCGTCTGACGAAGATGCTACTGGGGAGCCCAAGGCCAAGAGACCAAAACAGAGCACAGATAACAAAGAGGTAATGATGCTTCTGGACTTGGAGTCCTCACTCTGAGGCCAGCCAGGAAGAGCACTGAGATACCAAACCCCAAAGAGCTTCAAGGTTCTTGGGTTGAGAATTGGTGGGATTATGAATTTCATCAAATGTTGGCCAGGGACAGACTAACAAAGAGGGCACTCCATTATTGTCTCTATACTGCCCATTACTGTCTCCCTTCTGAGGCTTAACCTCACTGGACAGAGGCAGTAGCTTATGCACAAATAAAGGGCCTAGAAAAAGTTTAATTTGATCATTGTGGCTGGACTGTAGAGACCCACAGGGATGCGTGGTCACAAATGAGTCTAGAAAGATGTGTGTAGGCCTGAGCTCTTACATTCAAATGCCTTCTCAGCATCCCTATAAGATGTCTAATAACCATCCCAAAAGTAGTATGACTAAAACAGAGTAATTGATTTCTCATTCCTAGCTATCTACTCCTTCCTAAGCTTTTCTCATCTTAGGAACATCACCAAGACCAACCACCTAGGATACCATTTGCTTAGACCAAAGTCCTGGGAGCCATCTGACCTCACAGAAAAACCTGTCAACCCAATTTCTAAAATCCATTCAAATCTGACTGTTTCTTACCATTCCCAGTCACCTTAGTCCAAACTACTATCACTGTAGTCAAGAATTCACCAACACTCTCCTAAGTGGTCTCCTTCCTACATTCATACCTACGTAAGGGCCAAAATGACTTGCTAAATTGTTCTTTTAAAAAAAAACCCATCACTGATTTTTGACTCCTTTAATAACTTCCCATTACTCTTAGAAGCAATCCAGATCTTTACCATGGATTATTATCCCTTACATGAACTAAGTCTTTGCATGATCTGCTGGAGACAAGGTTCTCCAATCTCAGCTTTTCCTTCCATCCCTCAAATATGTCATACGTGCTCTTTCTAGTCTTATGGCTTTCATCCCTAGGATTTCTTTTGCTTCAGATACTTTCCCTCAGATCTTCATGTAGTTGCCTCTTTTTCATCATTCCGATCTCAGTTAAAATGCTGTTTTTAAGAGCTCGAGCACCATTACCCACTCTCTACTCCATTCTCTACTGCATTTTCCCATTTCATCTTCACAGCATTTAAAGGTAGATGAAATTATTTATTATTTGAACTCCCAATAGACTATAACTCTTTGAGGACAATATCTTGACCCTGGTACCTGGAATACTAGCATAACATCAATAAATATTTTTGATTGACTAAGAGGTTTACACTTCACCCTGAAGATAAGGGGAGTCGTTGATGAGTTTTAGGTGAATGAAGAAGCTAGATTTACGTTTTAGAAATGTTACTATAGTACAGTGCTTCATAACTTGTACAACTTCATGGATGCCTTTCAGAGAGCCTACCTGTACTTGTTCATCTGTACATTTTTCTATAGAGTACTCAGAGCTTTTTTCAGATTCTTCAGGGGGACTGTACCCCAAAAGCTGGAAAAGCACAGCTCTATGAGAAACGGGGAGAACAGTGTTAAAAGAAGAAGATTAAAAACAGAAAACCAAATTATCCTCTTTTATAGTGTTCATTTGTTTAAAATGAAAATTAGTTAGGAGGCTACTTATAGTCATTCAGGTGAGTCAAGATTAGAGCCTAAAATAAGGTAATGACAGGATAAAGAAAAGTAGACCTCTGATTGGGCTTCTTTTGTGGCTCAGCTGGTAAAGAATCCGCCTGCAGTTGAGAGACCTTGGTTTGATCCCTGGGTTGGGAACATCCCCTGGAGAAGGGAAAGGCTACCCACTGCAGTATTCTGGCCTGGAGAATTCCATGGACTATATAATACATGGGGTCGCAGAGTCAGACACGACTGAGCGGCCTTCACTTGACTAAATCCACACAATTGAATTTTTTTTTCTCCAACCAATTTAGTCACTACTGTATAGGAAAAGGAACAGTGAAATCCAAACTCCTCCCTAGAAAACTTCATTGTATCTAAATGTTTCTTTCTAATACTTTTCTCCTCTTCAGCCTATTCCAGATGATGGGATTTATTGGCAGGCCAACCTTGACAGATTCCATCAGCACTTCCGTGACCAAGCCATTGTCAGTGCAGTTGCCAATAGGATGGACCAGGTGATATCTAAGTGGGTGGGACAGTGGCTATCAGCAACATTACACTGTTACCAGATGTGGCCACTGGCATATAGCCAGAACCCACGCAGCAGAGTGAATTCTGAATTCCAGTTCACTGTTCAAACCTAGACCAGTAGTGAGATCGTGAGGACCATGCTCCGGATGAGTGAGGTCACCACTCCTTCTGGTGCCCCCTTCACCCAGCCATTGTCTTCCAACGAGGTGAGCTTCATGCTTCTTATACTAGTTTTCTGACAGAATGTTGGATGTTATAATTATTATATGTAGAGCCTGGGATTAGGTTAAGGTCTAGACCTCGAAAGAAAGGGTTTTTGCCCTTTGAGGTGGGACAGTGATTATCCCCAGGTGGTAAGTACTGAAATATTTGGTCTCTTGGGAATTCAACCTTTAAAAACCTACAGCACTATTTCAGTCAAAGTACAAGTAATTTTCTTTTTTTTTTTTCATTTTGAATATATTTTATTGAAGTGCAGTTGATTTATAATGTTGCATTTCTGCTATACAGCAAAGTGATTCAGTTATATATATATATATGTACACACACACACACTTTGCTTTTTCATGTTCTTTTCCTTACTGGTTTATCACAGGATATTGAGTATAGTTCCCTGTGCTATACAGCAAACCTTGTTGTTCATTCATTCTATATGTAATAGTTTGCATCTGCTTATCCCAAACTCCAAGCCAAACCCTCCCTACCCACCTCCCTCTTGGCAACTACAAGTCTGTTCTCTGTAAGTCTGTTTCTGTTTTGTAGATAAGTTCATTTGTGTCATATTTTAGATTCCACATATAAATGATACTGTGTAGTATTTGTCTTTCTGATTTACTGTACTTGGTATGATAACCTCTAGGTTAATCCATGGCTGAGTAGTATTTCGTTGTATATGTATATGGTATAGATTACTCTTAATTGTTCTAAGTATTCACTGTTTGGAATCTGAGCCTTAGTGCTCAGGATATTATTTGGCTGCTTGTATTTGTTTTTTCATTATATTATATTTATTTTAATTTTTTAATGTTTTGTTTATTTAGTTAAAAAAATTTAGTTTTGATTGAAAAAATATTTAATATATCAAATACTTTATATTGTTACTTTTTAACCATACCAGTATTTATCCATTTTAAATATAGTTGTATTTTTACAGTGTTTAAATTTTAAGTTATTATATAACAAAAATTTAAATGCAAATGTTTTTCTGATGACAAAAATAATTATATGACCTGTATTTAGAGATTATAGTTCTTTTTAATATTTATTTATTTAGCTGCACCAGGTCTTAGTTGCTACACATGGGATCTTTGATCTTTGTTGCAGCATGCAAGATCTTTTACTGCAGAATGCAAACTCTTAGTTGCAGCATGTGGGATCTAGTTCCCTGTCCAGGGATTGAACATGGGCACCTTGCTTTGGGAGCACAGAGTCTCAGCCACTGGACCACCAGAGAAGTCCCTAGAAATGTATAGTTTTTCAAAGTTGTGGTTCCCCAAACTTTCAGAAATGGCAAGCAAGTGCTGTATCTTGTAGATGGTAGTTACATGGGTATATAAAATTATCAACACTCATCAAACTGAATCCTTACAATCTGTCCTTCTTGTATGTAACATACTCTAGTTTAAATACATATGTAGTTTAGGATAATCCCAACCCCAGAGATCTTTGTCAGTAGTTTGATACATATCTTTATTCAGACTTCTTAGATATAGTCTCACTTAAATGTATATGTATATATATATATATTAAAGGTATATGTATATTTTTTAACAAAAATTTTAAAAGGGATTATACTCTGCATACTGTTGTAAACTTGCTTCTCTCATATGACAGTATATAGAAACTTCCTTTTCATGATCTGTCTCATTCTTTATAATGGCCATATCACATTCCACTTAATGTGGCCATGCTGTACTTAATGAGTTCCTTATTATTGGACATGTGAATTCTTTCCAGTTTTTACTCTTACCAACAATGCTGCTGTGCTTTGGGACATTTTTATACTTGTGATATCTAAAATTAAAACAGCTTTATTTCAGCAATGTCACCAGTTCTAAGTTCCCAAACTCATTTTCACTGTGTCTTTTTGCTCCATAGATCTTCAGATCCCTCCCTGTTGGCTATAACATCTCTAAGCAAGTCCTTGATCAGTATCTCACCCTGCTGGCAGATGATCCAGTAAGTTTTTTTTTCTTTTTCCTATTGTGTTTAGAATTAATTTCTGCCACTGATAACTGGCAGCAGTCTTTGCAGCTTCATTCTCTTCCTAGCCAGCTCAGACAATTTCTCTACCATCACCTGATGGGAGAGCTTCCTCCCTACCAACTCGACCAGATTTGCTCTTCTGGAAATCATTGGACTTTCCATTCAGATAACACAAGTTCTCTCTCTCTTTTTCAATAGCTAGAGTTTGTTGGAAAGTCTGGCGACAGTGGTGGAGGAATGTATGTCATCAGTATCCTTATTGGTGGTTATTTCCTTAACAGTCAGGCAGCCTGAACTATGAAACAGAAGGGTGACTTTAGGAAAGATTTGATGATAATTAGTATACTAAGTGGGGAAGGGAATGGAAACCCACTCTAGTATTCTTGCCTGGAGAATTCCACAGTCAGAAGAGCCTGGCAGGCTACAGTCCATGGGGTTGCAAAGAGTTGGACACGACTGAGCGACTAACACACACATATAGTATACTAAGTAAGTTAGAAAATTAAACTAAAACACTGATGATAAAGAAGTAAAACAGACTTTTAACCAACTAAATTTTAGTTAAGCAAAAACCCTGACTTAAGCACCTTTAGTTAATTAAGGTTTTGAAATGCTTACATAACATAAATGAGACTAATGTGAAAAACAAAACAGTATTTAAATTTTAAATTAAATACTGGAATAAAACTAAGAGCACAGTATCCAGGCCAAAACATTATGGAGTGACCTTTACCCTCTACATAAAGACCTGCATAAGGCTCTAGGATCTCTAGCCATGGCCACTCTGGAGTCCGTCGTACAAGAGAGGTAAGGTGGTTACCCTGAAAGGGTTGGGGGTCAGGTAGTTCCTTTCCACACCCCATTTGAACAAGTGATTTGATCATTAGGTAACCAACCAGTATAGGCACACCTTGGCACATCTTGCCCCATTTTCCATTGGACTACTATGGATCCCATCTATTTCTGCTCTTTACCCTAAATACCCTGCTGCTCAATTCCCAGGGATGCCAATTCATCAGCCTTCCTAACACCTTTCCTTACAAATGCAGGAACTGAGGCATTCGAGTCAGCAGTTGGTGACTCTCTTATGATTAGCAGTATTGTCATTGATTTATGGAATTAGGAAGGATTCTCTGATTGCTGTTCCTCTCAGGTCCTTGCTCCACATGTAGACACTAAACAACCCTCTGTGACTAAGAACTAAAGCTAATTTATGTTGGAATGCCATTTGCTTTCTTTATTCCTTTCCAGATTTGGATCTCGCTGTGCCAGAATATTCCGTCTAGTTTTACAAAAGAAACACCTGGAGCAGAAGCAGGTAGAAGACTTTGCAATGATTCCAGCAAAGGAGGCAAAGGATATGCTTTATAAGATGCTCTCAGAAAATTTCATATCACTGCAGGTAACAATAATTGCCAACCAGCAGAGGTGATGGATGAGAGAAATTGCTGAAGCAAATATTCTGAACCTCAAACAAACTCTGTATCTGTCTTTGAGACAAAAAGAAAAAAAAAAAAAGATTGACAAAGACACAGCAAGCACTTGCAAGATAACTGTGGAGCTTTATCCAGCCTTGTAAAAAGAGGCAGAGCCAAGAAATCACCCCAGAATCACTGTACCTTTTTTTCTTTAGCTCCTTGTTCCTATGATTTATCCTTTCCTCAAGTCTTAAGTTTATTACCGGTCAGTCTATCAATAGCATCTGTTGCGTCCTCACTGCATGCAGAGCTATGTACTCTACCCTAAAAGGAAGTAAGATAGAATGGATTTTGGAATCAGAATCACAGCTCTGCCTATCACCTAGTTACGCTAAGCAAATTACCTACCATCCTTTTTCCCACCTACAAAATGGTGATAGATGGAGGTAACAGAAATAATACAGCTTGTTGTAAAAATCAAATACAATCTACTTAGCACATAAGAGTTGCTCAGTAAATGTTAAGTGCCTTCTCTTTCCTCCCCACTCAGGAGGTTGACAATCAAAGGAAAAACAGGACATCCCAGCCCTCCATATGGCTGATTATGCTATAAACACAGATGCTATATGACTGGGGAAGAGGGAATAAAAGTGAAAGAGAAGGCTTACTAACTCTAGATGGCACAGGTATTTACTTTGCCAGTTCTGAAGGAAAGTATAATGTCTCTTATTTTTCTTTCTGCGGACAAATAGGAAATTCCCAAAACACCAGACCATGCCCCATCCCGGACCTTCTATTTATATACTGTGAACATCCTGTCAGCTGCTCGAATGTTGCTGCATAGGTGCTACAAGGTAACTCCTCCGCATTCCCTCTACAGAGATGTCTCCCCCTCACGCCCCCTTTAGTTGTTTTGCCTGAGCTACTTATGTAGAACTATGTGTATTTCTTCTCTCTCCTCAGAGTGTAGCCAACTTAATAGAAAGGAGACAATTTGAAACCAAAGAAAACAAGTGAGTAACATTTTCAACTGAGTAATTATATATTTCAAGGCCAAAAAGCTTATGGGGAAATTTCCTATAGAAATGGAAACCAATAGAGATAATAACCTGTCTGGTTACACTGAATTATTGGCCTAGGTTGGCATAATCATGCAGTCATACACACTTTTGTCAGATAAACTTGTAGAAAACATCCTTAGAGAGTGACATTGTCACTTTGACCAGGAACATGGTAAAGGGGGAGATATGCCCCAGGTCTATGGGATAAAGAATCTCCAAGGCTAGGGGCATGCCTCAGAGTTGTGTTTTTCTGACAGGCGTCTACTAGAAAAGTCTCAGAGGGTAGAAGCCATCATTGCATCTATGCAGGCTACAGGCGCAGAGGAGTCGCAACTACAAGAAATAGAGGAGATGATCACAGCCCCCGAACGCCAGCAGCTAGAGACCCTGAAGCGCAACGTCAACAAGTAAGCCTCACAGACTTCAAAGCTATGTTTCAAAATGCCCTCCAAACAAATCCACTTTGATGTCCTCCCCACCCCTCCAACTTAACATGAGCAAACTGAAACTCACTGTCTTCCTCCTCACCTCAATTAACAGAATTTAATCCACCTATTTCCCTAAACTCAAATTTCTAAAGATATTCTCAGCTTCCCCTCCCTCACCTCTCTCTCCCCTCTCCTCTATTTCCTCTCTCTCTCCTCTCTCTCTGTCTCATGTTCACCACGACTCTTGACGTTACTTCAGCAGCGTGTCCCAAATCTGGCCTTTCATCTTGCTCTCCATGCACACCCTTCTCACCCACCTTTTCTGAGACCTTTGCAGTCACTTCCCACTTCAAACCATTTCTTATAATGCTTTCAAAGTTAGTTTCTTTAAAGGGATTGATAGTAGCACTCTTCTACTTTAAATGCTTTATTGACTTCGTATTTACAGCGTAAAGACCAGCCTCCTGGCGTAACATACAAGTCCTTTCATGGTCTCCTACTAGCCTGTCCCTTCTTATTTCCTTTCACTCCTCACCATAGACCTTCATAGAGATTGCTTTGAATCTGGGGTAGATTGCCATCTTAATGATACTAAATCTTCCAACCCATGAATATGAAAGGTCTTTCCATTTACTTAGTTCTTCCTTAATCTCGTTCAATGATGTTTTCAGTATTCAAGTCTTATTAGTTTTTTTTTGTTAAATTTATTCTTGTTTATTCTTTTTTGATGCTGTTTTAGTGTTTTCTTAAATTTCATTTTTGAATTGTTCATTGCCAGTATATAGAAATAGAACTGATTTTTGTGTTTTGATTTTATATCCTACAATTTTGCCTATTCATTTACTAGATGTGGTAAGTTTTTTTGTGGATCCTTTGAGGTTTTTCTGCCTATAGGATTATGTCATCTGTGAATCAGAAATAGCTTTCCTTCTTCCTTTGCAATCTAGATACCTTTTGTTTGTTTTTCTTGCCTAATTTCCAGACTAGAACTTACAGTGAAATGTTGAATGGGAGTAAAAAGCAGGCATCTTTGTCTTGCTCCTAATCATAGGGGAAAGTTTTCAGTCGTTCTCCACTAAGTATGATGCTCAGTATGGGTTTTTCATAGATGATTTTTATCAGTATTATCAGTAGAAGTGGTATTCTCTTCTATTCCTAATCACTTTCAGCCTCAGCCACTTTCAGCTTCTGTTTTAAAATACACTAGGTCCTTTTACACCTGTGCCTTTACCATGTGCTTGTTCCTCCTTGCAATTAGACTATAACTTCTCCTGGGACAGAGGTGTTGTTTTTTTGAACCCTCAGCAATTTCCACAGTGCCTAGCACATATAAGATGCTTGGTCAATGGGAGAATAAGCTATTAGTTCTCTTGCTTTCTGCCCAGTACTTTTGAGGGTAACCAGTCCAGCCTTTAATCTTAAATGTGCTGATAAATGTTCAGTCTGGACAAATGCTCCATTTTTTTCACTCAGGTTGGATGCCTGTGAGATCCAGGTGGATGAAACCATCTTCCTGCTGGAGTCATATATCGAGAGCACCATGAAGAGACAGTGACCCAAAGAAAAGTCTTCCTCCAAAGATCTGAGGGGATTGGAAGGAAGAATAAAGGAGTAGGAGAAGATCCAGATTCTATGCTGACATTCCCTCTCTCTACCACCCAGAGTACACCAGAAAGAGTGTGACCTGTCTTTTAAGTTTGCTGATCCTGTTTTAGAACCATCTTTATATTCTACCCTCATCAAATCTTGCCAGGAGAAAGAACCTTAAATCAACTAGATTAATCATCTGTTAGATGCATCAGTTCCCACCGAGAAGTCTGCTAAAGCTGTGTTTGAACATCCCTGACAATGAGAAAAACTTCCTAAGCTTTTTATCCCATTTTCAAAAAGCTGCGCCTGTTCTTTACTTTGTTAAACTGTAATATTAAAAACACACACAGTGTAGAGAATGTGAAAGACTATCATGGAGAGGGGGATAAAACCTATTTTTAGGGCTAGCAGGTGGACTGGCCCAAGCAGTCATACTAGAATCTATGGATAAATGTCACATTTGCCAGCTCTGGGCTTCTAACACATCTGAAATTATGTGTGTGCAACTTAGCACAGTGCTTGGCATATGATAAGCACTCAATAAATCACTGCCTTTCTCTTCACCATTATTCCTAAAAACTGGCAATTGTAACTTCCCTCTCGGTACTGTGGATAGATGACTAGTTGGTATAATTTGTCCCAGCAGCTTCATTTCATTTAAAGCAGTTAGGTCTTATTTCATAATCACTTCAGTTTGCTCCTACCAAGTGTTAGTCCTAATTCATTAAACATTGGAATGCCAATTAACTGTAGAGACAATATACAAAGATAACTCTTAATACGATACCATCTCTGCCTTCAAGACAGTTAGCATCATTTTTGAGCACTAGTTAGGTCCCCAGTACTAGAATGCAAAGATGAATACCCTCGAGCACAAACACAATGAAAGGAGACAAATAAGTACAAGAATGTGTTGGGGGGCTGTAGTATAGAAGTAAAGGGGGAAAGGGTCAGGCAAGAAAGGAGGCAAAGAGAAGTGACACAATCTGTATTTTGAAAGAGGGATTTACCAAGTGAAAGGGGGAAAGACCCCAGAGGGAAGCAGAGCCTGTTTCTTAGGGGAACCACAAATAGGATATGACTAGAAAACAGCATAACTCCGGCCAGAATTGACAGGCAGGAGCAAGAACTGGTGGGTCCTTGCTATGCTGTGGTAAGTAACTTAGCTTATCCTGAGAGCACGGAGAAGCAAAATGAGCAGACTTGTATTTTGGAAAGATCACTGAACTGTAGAGAATGAATTGGTGGGGGTGGGACTATTTCAGTACAGTCACTCAGTTGTGTCCGACCCTGTGATCCCATGGATTGCTGCATGCCAGGTTTCCCTGTCCATCACCAATTTCCAGGATTTATTCAAACTCATGTCTATTGAGTTGGTGATGCCATCCAACCATCTCATCCTCTGTCCCTGCCCTTCAATCTTTCTCCTGCCTTCAATCTTTCCCAGCATCAGGGTCTTTCCAAAGAGTCAGTTCTTTGCATCAGGTGGCCAAAGTATTGGGAGTTTCAGCTTCAACATCAGTCCTTCCAATGAATATTCAGGACTGATTTCTCTTAGGATTGACTGTACAGATTTGTAATAATAGCTCAGTCATAATATGAGGAAGAGTTGAACTGGGGCACTGGAAGCTGGAGATTAAGCCACGGATTTGAGAACATTAAGGAGGTAGAATCTGGTGGACTTGGCTGCCATTTGAGTGAAAAAGAAAGAAAAAGGTGTCAAAAATGTTTCCTGAGTGCCTGGCTAAGAGATAGATGTAATTAATCCGAGGTGTTATGTGCTAGCACAGGTGTGCAGAGTGCCCTGAGCGTTGCTTACATAGTTCCACCCATGCCTGGTGGGAAATGACATGAGTCCAGAAATCACTCAGTCTAGGGATCATTTTCCTAAACAGAAGATGGGAGGACTAGAGGAGCTGAGGATCTAGAGGCGTTCCGCTTTGTCATTTATTTATTGCCCTCCTGGATCATCCCCAAGGTTCTTCCCTAAATTTCCCCCTGGGACGTTCCGGAAGCCCGGTTTCCTTCCGAGCCCTCGGAAGGGAAGCGCTGCTGGGCCACCAGAGGGCGCCAAGTGCGCCGGAGCCCGTGATGGCGGCGGCACGGGTGCTGCTACTCCTCTCTGGGCGCCCGGAGGCGGTGAGCTTCGCGCAAAGTGTGTGCGGCCTCCTGGGCGCCGGGTCGGGGCTCGGGCCGTGGCGCACGCACTGCGGCCTTAAGCGGGGACAACTGGTCCTCTCGGACAAGCCTTTCCCGGGCGCGTCGGCCAGGCTTCCGCTCCAGGTGGGGAGAGAAGGGGGACGTGATAGGGCGGCTGAAGGGACCGAAGGAAGGGACCGGGAGAGGGTGGGAGCTGGAGGCGAGAGGCCTGGGCCGGTCACGCCTCGGGCTCCTCCAGTTCCTTGTCTCTTCCGCGATGTTAACCCCAGTGGTTCCCTCCCGCCAGCGACCCCCCTTTCTGCCCTTTTGCGGCCCTGGGCCAACAGCCCAGGGCTCCGGGGGTCGAGCTGCCCCCGAATGGTCGAGGTGTGGATCTGGGTGTGGCGGTGATTCTGCAGTCCAGCGATCAGACTGTCTTGTTGACGCGAAGGACAAGCACCCTCAACATTTCGCCCAACCTCTGGGTACCCCCAGGTGAGTGAACTGAGGACAAGGCCCAATGTCCAGAAAAGAAATCTGCCTCTACCCCACAGCGCTTTTCCGTCTCAGAATGACGGAAGTATGGTAGGTCCCAGAATCACAAGGGGCTACAACTGCACCCGTGTCCACTGGAGGAGGGAGCAAGCGTAAATAGTGAGTGGGGGTCCCTGGACCGGGAACACTACCTTTCACCGACTGGCCCCACTATTGTTGCAGGTGGGCATGTGGAACCTGATGAAGAGGTAACCAATCAACTGAGCCAAACTGCAAAACTGCACCCTCTGCCAAAGGACAGACCCTTTCTGGGACCACATGGGGTGTGGGCTGGGGGAGGGCAAACACAGGACTTGTAGGAGCCAGGCACTGGCCTCTCCTGACCTCCCGTCCTCTCACCCCCAGCTGCTGGATGGGGGGCTTCGAGAGCTTTGGGAGGAGACTGGACTCCAGCTGCCTCAGCGCCAGTTCTCCTGGGTTCCTCTGGGGTTATGGGAGGTGAGACAAGGGCCTGGGAGAGGTTCCTTCCTATCTAACCAAGAGCACTTAGTAACTACTAACCCACCAAAGCCCACAGAACAGCCCTACTTGCCTTGACCACCGGGGAACTGATGGAGTGTGGGTGGAGTCCCCAATCCCATGACTTACCCATGTTCCTCCTGCACCATTTATACTCTCCCCTTCCTCAGCTGCATTTCCAAAGTCTCAAAAAGGAACAGGAAGTTCTCTTTTTTTTCCTTCTTAGTCTGCTTACCCCCTAAGCTGAGCTGGGGTCTCCCAAATACCATCACATCGTTCTCTACCTACTTGTCATCTCCCAGGAGTCACAGCAGCAGCTCCAGGTAGGGCTGGCAGTAGAGGAAGGAAATGGGACTGAGGAGGCCCAGACAGACTGGTTCTAACGATGACTAAGGTGAGGTGAAAGTCAGAGATAACCCCGAAATACAATAGCCTCTCCCTTGCCCCTGCTCCAAGTCTCTCCATTCCACCTGTGGGTAGGCTGTGATCAAGAACAGGTCTTCTGAGAGAGTCCATGACTAAAGGATCAATATGTCTGGCCCCAGGCCCGGATTCAACCAAATGCAGGAGAGGTGAGTGCCTTCATGTGGCTGGGACCAGACATAGCAGCTGCAGTGGCTGCCACAGAGGATGGGACAGAGACCCCCAAGCATCTTCCCCCGCACCTACCATCTTCTGTCCCGTAAGTAGGAACTTCTCCCTGTCCTTCCAACACATAGACATTGAAAAGTTCACTCTGTCTCCTCCTCAGGGGAAGATATGTGTTGTGGGGAGATTTAGGGAGGGAGTTGGTCAACTGATAATGAAGAGAGCACATAGCTCAAAGACACTGCCTATGATACTCCTAAGGGTTCTTGTCTAACAGGCTACCTGGGTTTCAGTCCCACACTCTCACTGGGGCAAGTCATTTTACCCTCCTTTCTGTAAAATGAGGTTAACCCCCACACACCCCTCTCCTGTGGTTGTTGGGAGGATCATATGACCTAATGGATATGGAAGTGGGGCTAAGCCACAAGGCACAGCCCAGACAGGAGCTGTCATTCTGCAGTGCAGTGGAACTAAAAGAGACTGGAGGAGTCCAGCCTCTGGCCTTGCCCACATCCACCCTGCTGCGGACAACCCCAGCCACGGCAGACAGCAGAGAGAGGGTCAGCACTGGTACCAAGTTTGCCCTCAGGCTCTGGCTGCAACATCTGGGCAGGTAAGGATGAGGAAGGACATAAGGGCTCCACGGTGTTGGGGGTGAAGTGGCCAGTATGCTTATGGGCTTGGGGCAAAGAAAGGAAGAAAGAACAACTGCCCTGGCAAGTCCTCAGTGTAACACCCGGAGCTCACTTGGACCCAGGGCCAGCAAGGGAAGAACAGAGTGTGGACCCTCCCTCCCCACCTCCCCACACCAGGGATCTGGAAAGCTGAGTGCTTAATCACCTCCCCAGCCCACCTCCATGACACTCACAGAACATTCACAACCTTTATTATGGGTAAGAACTTTGCTACAACTGTGAAAATAAAAAGTAAAATTACAACATAGATCCTGGGCCCCAGAGGAGCCTGAAAAGGGAGACAGGGAGAGAGCACAAGGATGCTCCCACCTCCCAGGGAAGGTGCAGAATGAACCAGACCTAACCCCAGGACCACCGGCCTTTAGAAGCTCAGGCCCCAGGCTGGTCAGCGTAAGCAACATTGTGAATTTAAATATATAAATAGAGACCCAGGCAGTCAGCCAAGCCCTTCTCCCAAACGCCTGGGGATCCGGGCTAAGGCCTTATCTCCTCAGTCATACTGGGCAGTAGGAGGCAAGGAAGGTCATCTTTGGAATATTCTGGTTTTTCTTGTTTACGCACAAAAATCTGCAACCCAAAATAGAATTCTCCGTCCATGTGTCTGCCTACCTCAGTTACTCCACCTGTCTGTTTGGCCAAAGAAAACGGAATGGACACGAAGAGATGATGGATACAGGGAAGGAGCAGAGCCAGCTGGGAAGAGAGGGCATCTGGAGGTCACGAGAAAAGCCCCTCCCCATGAGGCCCTAGACAGTCAAGGCTGAGGACTACCCAGCCCTTTCCCCAGCTCACATCCCATCCCATCTGCCTCCCACTGCCTAGGTTAACAGACCCAAAGGAATGTGCTGGATGTCAAAGATCGCTTCCAAAAACAGACCCCAAATGTCCTTAAAAAGAGGTTAAATATTAACCCTTTGGGTGCTAGCCTCGTCAGGCAGAGAGAAGGCCAAAAACCGGTGTCCATGAAGGTATTTCTGGCCTTTGACCAAAGTTCCCCTGCCCCCCCGCCCCAAGGGGTCAGGAGCGACCAGGAGTCTAGACTCCACAGCATACTTGTTCAGTGTTGCGAGACTCAGTCCAGGGAGATGATGTCTGACCGACAGCCAGTCAAAGAGGGACCTGAGGGCAGGGGTCCTCCATGCCCTTCCCTTAAGGTCCCCCAGGCGCCACAATGCTACTAACACGGCCAGGAGGGGGTGCCGGCGTGGCGCTGCGGTGAGAGCTCCCCAATGTGGGGGTGAGTGGGCCCAGGAAGTGGGAAGGGGTCCCTCGGTACTGGAAGAAGTGGCCCAGGGCATCCTGTTCATCTAGTGAAGTGATGACGGAGGGACCATAGTGCTGGGAGGGAAGCAAGAGTGTGGTGTAAGATTTTATCCGGACCTTCCTTACCCGCCTCCCTCATCAAATACCATATGGGATAAATCAACCCCTCAGAATCCCGAAGAGTTCTCTGAGAAGCAGGAGAGAGCTCCTCCTCTGACTCCTTCCCCCACACCCCAGCCCTCTTCCCTGCCCTGAGACAGCCCCACCAGCTTGGCCCTGTGGGCGTCTGAAATGTGTGGAATGTCCGGCTAGGGCAGCCACGGCACTCGAGTGCACATGGGTTGGGGGCAGGGGTGGGGGGTGAGCAGACGAGCAGAACTACACCAAAAACTAGAGACAAACAATAACGGGACAGAGGAAGACTCGGGTGAGAATCTGAGGAAGTCCGAGGCGGGGCCTGAGGGAAATAAACTGCCCGTATCGCCCCACCCTTCATAAGAAGCCGATTTAGGTCTCAGGAAAATTGAGGGGCCCCGTCAGTGCCTAGGGAGGAAGCTTCAGAGATCTGAGGTGGAGAAGGGACCACTTACCTGACTCTCAGTCTGAAGGAAAGAAAATAAATCTAAACCTGGTAGGAAAAGAAAAATTAAAATCAACCTCCTATCTAAACACTTCATTACACATAACACACAAACTCAAAGAAGTTCCCTGGATTGCCCTTTGCAAAACAGCCAAAACGCTTTGAAGAGGAGCAGCGTTCTGAACTGGTGTGGGGGAGGACGCGGCAGGCCAGGGCCCCATGCTGTGATCAGTGTCATACCTTGGATATCAGCCCCAAGGGGGAAGGCGGGCGGGTACTCGTGTAGTGGGAGACTGGACAGGAAATCCCCGCCTAGCGTGCCCATAGCAGGGCTCCCGCAGCACCGAAGATGGCTGGTGACCAGATGTCAGGACTCTGTGGGGAAAGAGATGGAATCACAGGTGCCCACAGCCAGTTCAGCATCCCAAGTCCTCTCTGCCCAGGCTTTGCCCATTCCTGATTTTTCCCTCTGTGCCCTGTGCTGTAGATTCAGCCTGTTTCTTCATACCCTTTGCTTCCAGGTAGAGCCGGGATGGCAGCTGAGGTGACAGGACAGTGCTTCTTCGTTGGGGGCAGGTCCTCCTCATCTGACGCCAGCTTTCTACTGTCAAGTCAATAACTTCAACCTTCTTCTTACTCTCCGATGGATTGCCCTCTTGGACTGGGCTATACTGGAGGCCTGTGGGCGGTAAGAAGACTGTGTCTCAGAGAAGAAGCCACACAAGATTTAGCTCAACTGGGGGACAAGGGGTCACTCACCATCCAGCCCATACCCTGGCGGGGGGGCAAACCTCAGATGCCTCCTTCTTGGGTTTCATTGGGCACCAGGATCCATCTTCCATGAACTGGATCTCATCACAATCCGAGCAGGAATTAAGAATCTCCATGAATAAACTGAGGGAGAGGAAAGATGGGAATTCACGTGGCTGGGAGGTGGCTGGAACAGTGGCCACGGAGTTCTGGGACTCACCTTCCTGAACCTGTTTCCTCATCTGTAAATTAGGGCTGTTTATCCACCCTCCTGACCTCTCTGGCTTGTTGGAATCAAAGTAATGTGTACAAAGAAAGTGAAAGTGAAGTTGCTCAGTCATGTCTGACTCTTTGCGACCCCATGGACTATAGAGTCCATGGAATTCTCCAGGCCAGAATACTGGAATGGGTAACCTTTCCCTTCTCCAGGGGATCTTCCAAACCCAGGGATTAAACCCAGATCTCCCACATTGCAGGTGATTCTTGACCAGCGGAGCCACAAGGGAAGCCCAAGAATACTGGAGTGGGTAACCTATCCCTTCTCCAGGGGATCTTCCCAACCCAGGAATCGAACCGGGGTCTCCTGCATTGCAGGCAGATTCTTTACCAACCGAGCTATGAGGAAGCGCAAGGTATATAAAAGAGCTGTGAAAACTTTAAATGCTAAGTTTTAAAATAAATACATGCTAAAAAACCTGTTTCGTGTGGTACTAGGGACAAGACAGAGGAGCAGAGGTACAGAACACAGAAAGCGTCAGTCGCTCAGTCGTGTCCCACTCTCTGCGACCCCGTGGACTGTAGCCCACCAGGCTCCTCTATCCATGGGATTTCCCAGGCAAGAATACTGGGGTGGGTAGCCATTCCCTTCTCCAGGGGATCTCCTCGACCCGGGTGTCCTGCATTGCAGGCAGATTCTTACCACTGAGCCACCAGGAAGCCCTCTATACAGAACTCTATAATGCTGCTGCTATAAACCACCTCAAAAAAGGCACTGGGAACAAGAACCATAACAGAGGATCTGGAAGAGAGTTAAGACTCCTAGATCAGCACATCCAGGCCCTCAAAAGAACCTGACTGCTATGTACAGTAAGAGGTCAGGTAATTGTCCTATGTAACAGTTCATATACTTGGCTCTGCCACTTATTTACAGTATAACTTTGAGCAAGATACTGCATCTTTCTAGGCTTCAGATTCCCTCACCTATAATGACAGTACCCATCTCACAGGGTTATTGGCATCTCACAGGTTTCAATGAGATAAGGCATGCAAAGTTCTCAGCACTATGTGTAGTGAGTCCTCAATGTGGGAAGATAGATAATAGTTATATAAAACAGACAGGTAAGCGGGATGGAGGGGGCCAGTCCTAGCAGATATCCTCAGTAAAAGGAAGTGGAATGCAGAATGGTCCTACCCATCAATGATAAGAGATTCATAGGGAGCTTTCTTGTCACACACAGGACATGTCCACGTTGGCTTCTTCTCGTTCATCTGTAGGTAAAGGGCAGCATCGAAGCTCTGCAGGTGGGCACAGGTGAGGGCGCGGCAAGGGACAGTCAAGCGCATCTTCCCCAGCTGAGGAGAGACAAGTTCTCTGGTCAGAGTCCCCATATCCCAGAAAGCTTTATGCCAACCTCCCTACAAACCCTCATCTGCATCCAGAAGTTCATCCCTCTCCCTCCTCCCCCTTCTCCTCTCCCTGGTACCCACCGGGCACATGAGTGACACCCGGAGACTCGTAGTAGCCACCTCACTGTCCGGGTCAGCGGTCAACTTCTCCTTGACTGAAATAAGAGTGGGGCCAGAGCCACAGGGTCAGCAAGGCTGGAGAGAGGCCCGGGAGATGCTGAAGCCAGAAGCAGATGGCCCTGGCTGAGAGGCAGCTGGGGAGAGGGCCTTTGGGGGCCTATGGGATAGCATATGGGGGTGGCCTGGGACCTGCATTATGAAGACTAAGTGAGGGAAGGGGATCTGCCAGTCCCTAAAGACGCTTAATCTTCAGCATCTTTGGCAGAGACGACCTAGAGGGAACTGAAGCATTGCCAAGACAGTTGGAGTAGACGATACTTAAGACTCTTTCTAGGGACTTCCCTGGTGGTCAGTGGTTAATACTCCATTATTCCATTGCAAGGGGCACAGGTTCAATCCCTGGTCAGGGAACTAAACCTGCATGCCATAAATAAATTAAAATTTTAAGTTTAAAAAGACTCTTTCTGGTCTGGAGAACCCATATTCCAACAGTTAGGGTCTGTGAGGTACAAAGCAGATGTATAACTGGGAATGCAAGAGTGTCACTCATCGCCTGGAGTGGCCCCACTTTTCAATCACAAAGACTGGTAAGAGGGGTACCACAAGGGTTTTAGGGTTCATGTAAAAGGCAACAAGGTAAGTTGTCACAAGAAGGGTATAAGTTTAAAGGCCGGAGGGCCAGGAAGAACTGGATCTGGGTCGAGGGAAGAGGGGCAATATGTTACTCACTCAGTGCCCGGGAATGGTCTGGGTTCCGGATGCCCTTTGCTCTGAGTTTTTGTAGCAGGGTCCCTGCCGTCAGCTGCCTCACCAGGTACACGGACAAGGAGTAATTCTACTTGGAGGTAGGGGAAACAATTAGCTTCTGCATTGCACACCACCACTACCGCCATCTCCACTTTGTCACACGAGGGGCCAGAGGCAGCAAGTTGAGGGAAAGAGACTCACAAAGAGATGGATGTTTCCCCAGCCCAAGACACTTGGTAGTCCCCTCTCATTTTCTGCAGGCTTCTCCAGGCTCCCTGCCTCAACCATGCTCACCCGTCCAAACTCAGACGACCAGTTGACCACGATGGTGTTGGGAACAGTGGCCGAGAGACGAGCCAGGGGTGTGATGTTGATGGGGCGGCTGGGTCTCTTGGGCTCAGCCCCGTTCTTGGTAGGGGGAAGGTAACCCTGGAGGAGGGAGGGGCAGACTGGTCAACACATCTTGTCTTAGGTTACTCACTTTCTGGAGAAAAGGTCAGCTCACTCTCTGACCAAGGAGATGGGGCCCATTCAGTGACTCAAAAAACTGGGGCACTATCTAGGGTTGGGAGTGAGGTTCATTCCTGGGGGAAACGGAGAGCTTATTCACTGACCAAAGATAAAGGAACCTGCTCACTGCCTTCTTAAAAGGAAGAGTAGGGATACCTGATTTCTTCTAACCCTCAACTCTAGGATCATCACTTCTGAGAATCTTCTCTGAGTCTTTGGGTTGAACTAATATTCCTCCTGATGCTGGGAAAGACTGAAGGCAAAAGGAGAAAAGGGCAGCAGAGGATGAGATGGTTGGATGGCAACACTGACTCAATGGACATGAACTTGGGTGAACTCCGGGAGATGGTAAAGGACACAGAGGACTGCCATGCTGCAGTCCATGGGGTCGCGAAGAGTTAGATACAACTTAGTGACTGAACAACAACAATGTCCCTCCCTCTGGGTTCTAAGAGAACCTTTGTTCAGCTCTATCCTAGTTCTTGCTAGACTATATCAATTCAGGCAGTAAACTGAGCACCTACTATGTGTCAGGCACTGTGCTAGGCACATCTCTTTCATAACAGATGTGTAGCTAACATTGAAGAACTCAAACAAGGAAAGGGTGACTGTCAGAAGAAGAAGAGCATTTACCGGCAGGGGGCATAGTTTCCCATTGACCTTGACAAAGAGGTTGGGGGAAGTAATCTTCCTGGGGGCAGCTGGTCTCACAGAGACAGAACCTGGTAACAGATAAGAGAAGATGAAAGTGTGGGAGGCAGTTTCTGTAACAAAATCTGACAAAGAGAGGTAGGCAATCTCAGAAAATCGGTCAAGGGTATCTGTAGCCTTTAGCTTCCAAACAAGAACCCAGGGCTAGGGCAGGTGTGATGGAGCAGGGGTTTCTCCTAATAGGAGCACTCACACCCTCACTTCGTTCCCACCCTCAGTGGGAGTCCTGCTGGGAGACAGCATCAACTCACCTTAACTGCACCTGTATGGTATAATCGCATTTGGCTCCTGGCAGAACCTCTCTGAAACAGGGAGGGAGAAGGAGAGATGTCAGTATGTGGCCCCTGGCGGGTAGCGCAGGGGTGAACAGAGAAACAGAGAGTTAGATGTCCAGGGGATAGAGACGAGACACACAAGAGAATGAGGGACAGAGCAGGTGCAGGAGGATGGTGAGAATGGGGCAAAAAAGAAAAGAAGAAAGTCAGAGAGCGGAGTCTCAGGGTAACCACCCAAGGATGAGGCAGGAGGACTCAAAGAGACAAACCTGGAAGTAAGAATCTGCTGTACTTGCTGGGGGTGAGGGCAAAGGTGAAGTGCGCTTCCTCGAACCGCTGGCTAGAAGTGGATGCTGAAGACACAAAGGGGCAGTTATTCCCAAGCCCATGCCCAGGGGGCCACAGAAGTGGCCCCTATTCCTGTGTGCAGAGCCCACAGGACGAAAGCCTAAGAAAGGCTTGAGGAAGAGGCAGGGAGCCCAGGAAGACCCAGGGACCACAAAGAGCCATACCGAGGGTGGTGGGCCGGATGAGCTCCCGTAGATTTCATAGAAGGGCAATGGTTTCATGGTAACGTCAGGGTGCACAGGCTGGGGCAGAGGAGGGTGCATGTCCACTTCACGCTTGGGGCCCAGTAGGGTGCCAGGGGCCAAGAGGGCCGGGGGGATGGGAGCCAGAGGACCAGGAGAGCCTACAGGAGGGGTTCCAGGGGGCAAGGAGAGCAGAGAAAGATCAGAGGGCCCCAGGGTCTTGTGGGAAAGCGTCGGCGGTAAAGCTCTTTGATCTTCATCTGGACGCTGGGGGCACAGCTGGACTTGAGGAGGTGTAGGGCCTTGGCCAGGAGCTCGTGCTTCCGTCCACTCTTGTTCCGGCCAGCAAAGCCGAGGAGCACCTGGAGCTCAGACACCCGGAAACTCATCACCATGTGCTGTGGAGATCAGAGAAGCCTGAGGATCCTACCTTGCACAGACCTGTCCTGCCAAAGACACTGGGGCTGAGCTATTAGGTGGGCAGTGCGCTTTCCCTCCAGCATTGATCTGAAAGATGCTTTGCAGCCAGTGGATTACTGCCAAACTGCCTACCTAGCCAAAAGGACATCTAAGTCCTATCCTAGCAACCCTCAGATCACCTCTCCATTACCCCCCAGGCTTGAGCAATCCTGTCTCCCCATCCCGTCAGTTGACCATGTTGGGGCAGGGTGCATGCCACCCTACAGCACACCTCTGAGTCCACTACAGCCTCCTCCCACCACCCTGCCTTGAGCCTGGACCCTCCTTTAAGCTGCTTATCTCCTCTCCTGCTCTTTCGCAGACTCTCAGACCCATCCTAGCCTCCTGGGAACAGGACAGGAGACGAGGAGGAGAGCGAGAAGAGGATTCAGGCCAGACAGCCCCACAGGGAAGAAAGGGGCCAGGTGGTTGGAGGACTGTGCCTCAAAACTCCTTTCCACTCCTCAATCTACCTCAGCTATTTTCCCCAAGCTTTTGTGGCCAGGTCAGGGTTCAATGCTCATAACTTCCCAAACCTTTCCTTAGTGTTATTTACATAACCACTCAACCCTCAGTCCTATTTTTCTGGGAGAGAAACAGGAGCAAAACTTGGGGTGAGGGGTTAACAGTGAATTGTGGAGTCCAGGTATCCTTCCTGTCTACCTGTTTACTCCATCTGCCAGGAACTAATAACCTGCTTCTCTCCTACCCAGAGAAAGTAAGTGATTCTTCCCTTCCTCCACAGAGGTGGGAGAAACAAGGGAGAGCTCTAAAGAGAGCCCCTGGAAGAATGGGGAGGTGATCAGCCCCTGAGCCAGACTGCAGAACTGCACGCTCTCCTAGGAAGCTGGAACCAGCGACTAGACCTCAGGCCTTCCCATGACTCTGGTTCCATTTCAAAAGGCAGAATAAAGCCAGGAGGCAAGGGGGTGAACCCCATGGTTTTTAAAGGTTCTGCGCGGGTGAACCCCATGGTTTTTAAAGGTTCTGCGAGATGGTTATTTATCCTCAAGATTCTGGTAGTGGTAAGCTCTCTGCTTAAAGGACTCACTTCTGTGAATCTCCAGGAGACCCTGCCAAGGGCCGATCTAGCTAATCACCTGCAATTCTTAAGGAGGCATTATGGCTTTGGGCCCCTTTTGAGGAATATAATTAAAAACTTGCTCCTCTACCTTTATCCTCATCCTTATCTCCTCGGTCCTGTCTTTATTTCTCCATTAGCTTTGTCAAGAAATTTTTTTTTCAATCCCATAGTCTCACACTTCTCTCTCTGCCCAGAGATACCGACTCACTAAGGCAGGACCTTCCTCTCAGCCTCCAGGATGCTTCTGCCCCACCCCTTCGATCTATCCCCGTACAGCCCCGCCCCCTAGATCTCAGCCACCTACTGGTACTTCCCAAGGCTCAGATCCCAACAGCAGCCCCAAAGTCTCTATCCTCTCAGCGCCTTTCCCCCAGGAGCCTCCCGGTAATCGGCCCCTCCGCCTCACTCCCATCATCTGCCCCCTACTGTCACCTCTCTAGGCCTCGATCGACTCGCCCGCTTTGCCTCTACAGCAGCTTTTCCTCCCCGTCCTAACCCTACATCTGCCCCTACTACCAAATTCGACTTCTACCCCACGTCCCCGCCCCCTGAGCCTCGGCCCCCAACAGCTGCAATTCCCCTCGGCCCCACCCCTACATCTGCCCCGCGGCCCCGCCCCCGGAGCCCCGCGCAGCCCCTTCCTCGCCCACAGCCACTTCTCTCCATCCCCAGCAGCCAGTCCCCACCACGTCTCCGGCCCCCACCCGAGCCCTCAGCACCCAGTCTCGGTCGCTTCCCAGACTCGGCGTACAGCCCGGCTCAGTCCAGATGGGGATGGGGGAGGGGGCCGGTACCTTTAATTCGCCCAGCTCCGCCATCTTGAGACATCGCAGGCGCCCGAGCCCGAGCCGGAGCTCAGGCCCAGGGACCGGCGCACAACTCTCCACCCCGGCGCCGGCCGCAAATGCCGCCTGCTCCGCCCCCGTCCGGCCCCCTACACCTCCCCTTCCCGGCCCCGCCCGCCGGGTTTCGGACGAACCCCAGCCTCAGCCCCTCCCTCCACAGCCGGACCCAGCCGCTGCACGTCTTTGGCCGCGGTGCCAGACCCGTAGACCCGGAGGGCAGGTGTGCCGCCCGAAGGATCTCGGGGTCCACGGTGGCATGGGAGAGGAGGTGAACCCGAAGTACCTGGGGGAGGGGGGCCTTGCCACGCCGGAGTCGGGAAGGGATGAGCTTTGAGAAAGCCAAAGATACTTGGGATATGGAGGGAAAAGTCTCGAGAAGGGCTTAATCTCAGAGAAATGGGGGGGGGGAAGCGAAGTTGGAGCAAACCCCCTCATCTCCCTATCTACAAGTTTAACCAGCCAAATTCAAGAGTTCCACCACCTCGGGAAATGGGTGAGACCTGATCCATTTTAGGGACGCTAAGGAGTCGTGAATAGTTTATTTCAAGACGGCTATTCTCAATTCTTCACCCCTCCACCCCCACCCCCCCGGTTACATTGTATCTCATGGTCCCGCGGCAGGGCTCAAATTCGCCAGCAAAAAGTTTCTTGCGGAGAGTGGGACTTACCAGCACAGTTGCAGGGAGCGGGGAGGGGACTCGGGGCGCTCAGAGGGTGGGCTGGAGAGATGGCGGGGAGGGGGCCCGGCGCTGCTCCCAAGGTCTGCACGGCCGGAGGTCGGTCCGGCAGCTGGACGTTGCTGCCGCAGCTCCGCCCGGACGGGAGCTCAGCCCGGCCCAGCGCTAGGGCTGGGGCCGCCCCCTCCTGGATGAGCCCGCCAGGACAGCGGAGAAGTGGGGAGGGGCGGAGTCTGAGACGGGAGAGGGCGGGACTCTGAGCCTGCGGAGGAGAAATTAACTCCTCTAGGGAGTGGATGGGAGAGACGTTCTTTGATTTCACCATTCTCACTACTGTTCTGACTCCCTGCAAGCAAACCCTTCTATGTGTTTTGAGTGGAAGTAGGCTGCAAATAAGACGGTGTGGCCCAGAAATCCGATCGCTTAAAGAGGTAGCTACTTACAGTGAGTCTCTCCCTACGGGAAAGAAAACATGAGCTGCTAAAAGCCGAAGTGTACCTAAACCCTTCTTCCACCTGTGGTCCCCTACTCCCTACCTCAAATACACAGACTGTCACCAGAGACTTAAGAGGCTTAATGTAGTTGAAGGTGAATAGAGGGGAGGTTTTCTCACCGAGAAAGGGCACTTTTTCTGCCTCCCTCTGAACTGCCTACTCTCTTTCCTCCAAAGCCATAGACCTTCTCAGCTAAGCTAATCACTCGCAGACAGTTCCCTTGAAAATACCAACTTGAGAGCAGTTTACCCAAACTAGGTATTGGAAAAATACACAGCATTTTGTACTTGGTTGGGACCTAAGTGATAATGTCATTTGTTCAATAAATATTTGATTACTGTTCAAAGATTGTTAGGTGGTGAGGGCATAAAATCCTTGCAGGAGTTTCCAGTCTAGCAGCAGCCAGATGGTTAAACCAATAATTGGCATACAGAAAGAGTACTTTAGTAAATAATATGAATAATCTTCTTATTTTGCATACTTTCAATATAACCCTTCCCATGAGACCCCAAAACTGTTAAGATTGAAGGTGCCAGCCTACCAACACCCCCAGGTACCTGCTGAATTGGACCATGCCCAACTACTTTGGGTTTTGTCCCTAGGGAGGATGTCTACCCTCTCCAGACATTCAGGTTCTTTCCTTGCTGTTCTGCTGCCAGAAGTAGTGGAAACTCAAGTTCAAATAATTGGTTCTAAATCCCAGCTGCTCCCTCCAACACTTGAGCCTTCATCAGGCCCTGAGCTCATTTTTTTGTTAAGTCCTCTATATCAAAGGAGGAGAAGAGGACAACAGGGGATGAGATGGTTGGATGGCATCACCGACTCAATGGACATGAGTTTTAGCAAGCACCAGGAGATGGTGCAGGACATGGAAACCTGGCCTGCTGCAGTCCATGGGGTCGCAAAGAGTTGGATAGGACTGGGCAACTGAACAACAGCAACAAATCAAAAGTTACTATGGACTAGTTTATATCATCTAGAATTTTCAGTGGTTTCAGTGGAAGGAGAATAGGAAAGATTAAAAAAGAGAGAGATGGGGTAGGTCTCTTTGAAAGTCTTGATGGGTATGTTCATCATCTTGGTGTGATGGTTTTATGGGTGTATGTGTTGTGCTTAGTCACTCAGTTGTGTCCAACTCTTTATGACACCATGGACTATAGCCCACCAGGCTCCTCTGTCTATGGGGGTTCTCTAGGCAAGAATACTGGAGTGGGTTGCCATGCCCTTCAGGGGATCTTCCCAACCAAGGGATCAAACCCAGGTCTCCTGAATTGCAGGTAGATTCTTTACTGTCTGAGCCACCAGAGAAGCCCAAGAATACTGGAGTGGGTAGCCTATCCCTTCTCCAGGGCATCCTCCTGACCTAGGAATTGAGCTGGGGTCTCCAGCGTTGCAGGCGAATTCATTACTGGCTGAGCTACCAGGGAAGCCCCTTAATGGGTATATAAATATGTCAAAATTGATCAAACTGTACACTTTACATGCAGCTTCTTGTATGTCAGTTATACCTCAGTAATGCTGTAAAAATATAAAGGAAAAAGTCAACCTCACCTTGATTGCTAGGATTTTTTTTTAACTGATCTAAAGATATGATTTTTTTTAAAGGTAACAGCAACATCAAAAGGACATCTTAAAAGAAGTATATATAAATGGAGACATGAGAAGAAGGAAGGAGAACTGAAAATGTCCAAGAGTAGGGAAAAGAGCAATAGAAAAGAGCTGGGGTTTAAGATTCTGATCTTGGAATTTCCTTTGGTCCTGGGGGCTTCTTTCTTTCCTTGTATCTCTGTCATGAGCCTCCAGTTTCCCATCTAATTTAGTCTTGAAATATCTGTCTCTCTTGGGCCTTCTGTCTTATATAGATAGGTTTGAGTCCTGGGTCTTTATGTGTGCTAGGACACTTCCATCTTTTGGGTCACAGGTCTTCAAGACAAGGTTTTTAACCCCATCCTGGGTCTTTGGCCTTCTGTCTCACTGAGACTTGAGTCTTCTCTCCAATCCCAGTCTAGACCCTTGAACCTTCTGTTGGTTTTGGATCATCTCACAGGGCGGCCTGGCATAAGGAACAGCTCTGCAATGCTTATTTTGATAGCTGACACTGCACCTACTGGAAGGGGTTAGGAGGCGCCTTTACAAACACACAAAAGAGCACACACACACACTTTCACAAAAATATGCAAGGAGAGAGAATTGCATGAAATCAAAGATGGGGAGACATAGTCTCAAGAAATACTCAAAAGTGAATAGAAAGGCAAAAGGAGAGAAGAACCAAGAGAACAGAGATGAATGCTGAAACTGAAAACCACAAAGAACAAAGAGACACTGGGGCACACAAAGCATAGGGGAAAAAAAGAGAAAATCGTCAAAGAAAGGTACAAAGAATATGTAGAAAAGAGAAATATGCAAGATAAGAGTAGAAACAGCAGAAGGGTAGCCAGTATCAGAAAAGGTGAAATGTCAAACCAACAAGGGGAATGGGTGACAGAGTTCACAAAGAGAAAAAGAAGAGAGGCAGGCATAGCAAGAAATGAGCACAAGGCATACATAACTCAAGAGGCTCAAAGAGAACAGTGAAAGAAGAGCTAGATCTAGCAGAGCAAGGAGAATCAGATCGCTAGTAATTTAATAAAGGCGGGATCTCCTATAATAGTTAATTTGAATCCCCAAAAAGAGGAAACGCTCTTCCAAGAAGAAGCTGCTCAGCAATGGACTTGAAGAGGTTGCTGGTAGTGTTGCAAGGAGAAGTCAGTTCTGACTCCATGTTGGAACTGTTTCTTTGACTTGCTTTCCATTGTTTTTGTTATTATAATCATACATAAACCCCTACTTCAGAGAATTCTGCCCCTTACCTCACTGTTAAGGGAAAGTGCCTTTGTTCATAACCCTGTCCACCTGTAGATTGCAGGAAGAAAGAAAGTAACACATCCCCTTGCCTGAGGCTTGCCATTCTAGGAGATAATTTGCAAGATTAATGGCGTTTTTACTTTGTTTCCTCACCTACCACTGGCCACCCCCCACCCCGCACCCCCATCTCTGATTCATAAGAACCTTGTATCCAGACCCAGGACAAGATGTTATTTTGAGATGTTGCCATCTTCTGGATCAACCAGCTTTCCAAATAAAATTCCTTGCCTCAACATCTTGTCTCAGAGTCCTTGGCCTGTCATGCGGGAGAGTGAACTTGGACTCCGTAACAGTAGCAAGAGCAGCAGCTCCAAGAAAATGTTCCAAAAGCTATCCCAAGGAGATTAGAATGGACATTTCCCTGATGGGGCATAACTCATGGAGAAATTCCCCATCCCATCCCCTATATCTCAAGAAAAACAAATTCACAAGGGGGAAAAAAAAAAGTTCACTGCAGTTTTAAGTTCTAGCATCCCTATAGGATAACATAGAACTAGGAACAAGGGCTCCTGGGTCTGATCTTGCCTGCAAGCTCTCTCTATCCCCAGTGCCTGGCACTTAGTAGACCCTCTTCACATCAGTGTGACCAGACAAAGGAGGTGAACTGCACAACAGAACCAAGTTTCAGATCAAGGGCATTCAAAAACATGGTGTGGGTTTCAAACTCCATCAGGGCTCACCAAGCTTCACCTCCTCTCATGTGTACACCCCATCTGGAGAAGGAGAGAGAAGTGAAGCAGGAATAGTTAAGTCAATACTGAAGCTCTACTAAGAGACAATCCAGGAGGAAAGATGGGGACATTAAGACTAGGGTTACTTTGAGAAAGATAGATTTATTTATGAAATCAAGGAAAATTTCAGGGCTTGAGTTGTTGGGGTAACAGTTTATGGGGTTGTGCAAAGGGAGACTGCTTAGGAAGACCCATGGCTGGAGAAGTTTCTACTTCTGTGTTTTAACATCATTGATCATTCCCACAGCTCAGCCATCCAGGGACCAGCTTCCAGGAACCCCAGAGGAAGCCAAAGGCGTGACTTCCATTACCGGAACTGTTTCCTGACTCGAACTTAGCAAAATGATTTCCCGGTCTCTGGACCCTTCTCTCAGCAGTCTCTTCATTCTTCCCACCCCACACTGCATATACAATAAGAAATGTAATATTCCTTTTCTATTCTGTGGTAACTGGAAGGGCAGGAAGGAAAAGAGAAGTTCTGTCCTCTTAATAGAAATGACTTTGACCTTCTGATGCTCTTTTGGCAACTGCACCCTTCTTTTTCCCCATTAATTCCTCCTCTCTTCATTCTCCCAAGCTTAAAGCAGCCCTGTGCCCATCCGCATAAACCCTGAAACTGACTTCATTTTCTCTAGGACCTAATCTACATAGCTGCCCTTTTCCTGGCCAAACGCTGGAGACAAGCTCTGCAGCCCTGCGTGGGCCCCTGTCTTCCACGACAGCCCCTCCCCACCCTTCTCTCAGCCCAGTCAGTCTCTTTACTGCCAAACCGCTGCTGCCTGACCCAGCGTAACCCAGCAGGGGGCGGGCTGAGAGAAGGAATTGGGAGGATCAATGTGGGGGCCACCAAACCGCAGTTCCCGATATTTGAGTAACTGACCGCCTCCCTCTCACCTAGTGGTCTGACTGGTGGAGGGATGGGAAGGGGCGGAGACCCAGGGGAAGTGACCCAGAGATACATTTTTATCAGTCTGAGGACAGAACTGGAGGGAAGAAGCCAAAGCTGAGTATCTTTTCATCTCTGTTCCAGGAATCAGACTTTTCAACCCTCTGTGCACCTGGGGCAAAGAACAGTGACTTCATGAGACCAGGTACATCAAATCTAGACACCTAGTTTAACATATGGTAGAATATTTTAGACTGTACATACTGAAGAAAATCTAGGCCTCTCAATCTCTTCTTCTTAAAAAGATAGTGAACTGAGGAGTCCCAAAGTAGAGAGAAAGATTAGAGCTGTTCAGTCAGTAAGAAACAGATGTTAGAGAAAGGAGGAGTGTCAATATCCATTTTTACAGAGGGCTGTTTTTCCAACTGTGAGAATGCTGTTTTTCATACTGGGTCTTGACTCATTAGTGAATGTAACCAAAATGTTTTGATGGAATATAGAATAGAATAGAAATAATAAGGGTAAATATTATTTCAGGTAGGTACACACAGGATGTAAAATGTATTTCTTACTTTGGATCATGAAGTTTGAAAGCAGCTAATTTACAGGGCCATTTGTGATCAAAAAAGAATGAAAAGATTCCTTCCCCATGCTCCTTTAGAAGAAACAATGACACCCAACACCATCCTGCCTCCCGCTTTATTCTTCATAGAGCTGGCTTCCACCCACACCTCCTCTGATCTCATCCATGCTGATTCCAGGGTCCAGGTTTTCAGGTCTGGAGTCCATAATGTCAGGTGAAGCTCCACCCACACCACCCCCAGTGGTCGAACCACCACCCACCACAGCCTGATGGAGCCTCCGCCAACCAGGATGCTCTGTTCCCTGAAAGAGGAAATTCAAGGATGAAACGCACACACTTCTATATCCTCAGTCTCCTCCCACCCATGCCAAGAGGCTAATGATCCTCACCTATCCGTACTGGAGAAGATAGCCAGCTGCCTGGGGGTCAGGAGAAAAAGAGAGGATGACTACACTTTGAATGAGGGCAGGGAGGGAAGGAGATTCCGGAATCTGCAGAATCCCACTCTAGGAAACAACTGTGCATCGCTGGCCCACCATCACTCATCTTTCACTGGCTTCTCTCCACCCTAGACCCTCAGAAAATCACTCAACTCCTCTTTCCCATCTCTTACCCTGTAAGTCAGGCCCCTTCAGTCTATCTGCTCGCTGACTCCTGACTCCACCCAGGCATTCCCCATATCATGTCTTCTCAAGTGACCTCACCTCAAACAGTCTATGCCCCCACAAGATATGTCCCACTCTATCTCCCTAGTGTCAGCTATCACCTGGGGCAAAAGGAGACTCTAGTTCCTATCCTTAAGCCCCCTTTCTCCCAAGCTCCTTCCCTCATCAACCTGAGCCCATAACTCACAACAGAGAGATCCCATATTCTTTAGGGCACAGGTTGCCTCACTCCTGTATGCTGAGGATTCGCAGGAGGATATTATACACGTCCTGTTCCATGTAGCCCTGTAGGTGGCAGGAAAGAAACAAAAAGAGATGAACAGAACATGAAAGGGAGAGTTTCTGCGGTAGAATGCAACTTACTATGTGTCCATAGCTGTTTCCTAATCTTTACAAGGAAGATAATGACATCAACTTTTCAGGACTGCTGTGAGGGTTACAATTGTGAATATGGCGGAGCAAAGCACTAGGTACAAAAATAAGAGTTTGATTCTTTGTAGATATTATTGTTCCTAATAAAGGAGCAAGCCACCCACTTCTTCTTCCTTGGTGAGATATAAGCTGGCTTGCGAGGAAACTGAAAGGGCATGTTCTGTGTACCAAGTTGCTTCAGCCGTGTCTGACTCTTGTGACCCCATGGACTGTAGCCCACCGGGCTCCTCTGTCCATGGGATTCTCCAGGCAAGAATACTGGAGTGGGTTGCTATATCCTCCTCCAGGGGATCCTCCCAACCCAGGGGTCAAGCCCTCATCTCTTACATCTTCTGCATTGCCAGGCAGCTTCTTTACCACTAGCGCCATCTGGGAAACTCCCCAAGAAAGGGCATAGGGACAGGAAAAAGCCTTTCAGTCAGTCAGGGAATTGCAAACACCTCTTCCCTTCACATTCATACTCTTGATCTGCCTCATGAGGTCCAGAAACCTGATACTGGAACATTTAAAGTCCAGCTTTCTGAGAGATGACGTCTTTGCAGTTAAGAGAAGAGGCACCAAATGCAATGCCCCCTGCCCAGCTCTCTGCCTCTACCTCCCCCAGGCTCACCTGAGCAGCATTCAGCAGATGCTTCCTATAGGTAGAGATGATCTCTTCATGGTTCTTCTGGGAATCCTAGGAGTGAGCATCAGTGGGAGGTCATGTGACTCACCCTCCTCCCCCAAGCATGAGGAACAACAAAGGGAAGTGGTCGGCTGTGGCAGGTGGGCTCCCTTGGCCCCTGAGCACCTCAGCCTAGACCACTGCCTGGCCGGGCCTCTGGATCCCCAGAATCTCTCCCACAAATACATCACTGCTACTCTGCACGCTCCTCTCTAGCAGTGCCAATCTCCCGAGGACCAAATATACCTGCAGCTGTAGAGCAAGGCGAGCATTATCTCCCGAACAGCTAGAACCTCCTCTGAAAGCTGCTCCAGCTTCTTCAACAATTCCTTGATCTGAGGCCAAAAGGAAATGAAGGGACTCAATGAGGCCCTGGTCATTTCCCCACCCCAGCACCACTCAAAGTCAAGGTCAGTTGCCATTTATTGGTTATTTAATATCTGCCATGTGCTTTTACACCATTGTCTCATTTAATCCTCAAAACAACTCTTCTGTTCTAAGAAAAACAATACTTCTCTGAGGGAAGTATTATCATTCACGTTTTGTAGATAAGGAGCCAGAGTTAAGTAATTTGTCAAAATCACACAGCTGATAAGTGATGAAATCAAGATTTGATTTTGAATCAAGATTTCTCTGAATTCATGGTCCACACTCTTAGCTCCTTACTGAATCCTGACCAACTTCTGGCTGCTGACCACTGAAGGAAATGGAGATGAGTTTTTGTGGTTCGTGAGGTTGAGACACAAATGCAGTTAATGATAACCAGCTGTAATAGGAATAGTGGCAGGAATGGCAGGAGTAGCTAACTTTTACTGGGTATTAGCCATTTGCCAATTTTTTTTCTGAGTATTTTAAATGTAATATCTCATTTAATGTAATCCTCATAACTGTTACTATCTTCATTTTATATATGAGAAAACTGAGGCTTAGATAACTCACCCGAGGTCAATCAGTTCGGGTTTTTGTTTGTTTGGCCGCTCATGGCATACAGGATCCTAGTTCCTAGACTAGGGGTTGAACCTGGGCCCCTTGCAGTGGAAGCTCCAGTTCTTAACCACTGGCCTGCCAGGGAAGCCTCTCAATCAGTTAGTTTTGAAATTGAAATTCAAATGCAGACAATCTCAATTAAGAGCCCACTACACTATTTTCTTTTGCTCATTTATCTAATCATCTTCAACACCAACATAAAATTCCTTCTTTAATTAGCCCCACCCCACACTGATTCCTATCCTATATAACATTCCTTCTACATTTGTATATGTTATATTCAGTCAAATGTAACTCCCTATAGTTTTTAATCTTTCTAAATTTGATCATGTACACAAATTTTAATGTCTGAACTCACTCATTGCACAAGTAGTTCTAGAATTACTAAATTCATTTGTAAATTGATTTTTTTAGAATTAATAAAACATCTCTTTTTAGAAATATATAGGTTTATATTCATTTTTGGAGCAATCATTAGGAAACTCGAGTATCTAACACAATGGTTTTCAAATTTTTTCCTCTGCATGAAACTCTTTTGTAGAACCTACTCTGATTGAAGTGAGAGGGGAGCTTCCGAACCCTGAGTCCCAAATTTTAATACCTAAGCTCCCTTCTCTTTTGAATTTATACCTTATTTCCAATTTTCAACCCCAAACCCCCTCAGACCCAGGAGAACACTGTGTGGTCCTTGCAATTGACTGGTTCTGCTTGGGCTATTAATCTGATAGTTTCTGGTTGTGCGTGCCTGCCAAGTCGCTTCAGTCGTGTCCGACTCCGCGACCCGTGGACTGTAGCTCACCAGGCTCCTCTGTCCATGGAATTCTCCAGGCAAGACTACTGGAGTGGGTTGCCATGCCTACCTCAAGGTGACCTTCCTGACCCAGGGATTGAACCCGTGTCTCCTCCGGCTCCTGAACTGCCCGCGGATTCGTTACCACTGAGCCACCGGGGAAGTCCCAGTTTCAGGGCCACAGACCCTAAGCACGCAGTAAACCGTCCCTGATACTCCCTTCGGCTGGCTGGCTGGCCTGCTCACCTTGGCCTCCTTGTCCCGGCAAGCCCCGATGAGATGCTCCACCTTCTCCTTGAGCAGCTCCGCCGTCTTCTCGAATTGTTCGGAGCGTCCGCGCAGATCTCGCTGGCCTGGCGCTCGTGCTCCGCTGCGCGCGGCCAGGTCCCCACTCCGGCGCCGCTCCTCGGCCGCCGCCTCCCGCAGCCTACCCATCTCCCGGCAGGCCGTGTTGTACTTTTCCAGCAGAGCCTTCAGCTCCTGGCCCCAAGCCTGGGCCTGGGCCACCAGGGAGCCCCGAGTTTTCTCGTGCTGCCGCAGGCTGGCTGCCTCCCGGGCCCTCAGCTCCTCCACTTCCTCAGTGGCTTGGTAGAGCAGCTGCTTCAGCTTCCCGATCTCCTGGCTCTTCCCGCTCATCGTGGCCTGAACTGCCCGCAGCTCTTCCTCCAGCTTCCCCAGGTCTTGCCCAGAGCCGCCACCTGAGGGGAGGCCGAGCCCTCCGAGGAGCCGCCTGGCTCCCCACGGCGGGAAGGGGAGCCCCGTAGCTGCTGATTTTCCTCTTCCAGCCGAGCCAGCCCCCTGCTGGGCCTCGCGGTGCCTGGCCACCAAAGCACTAATGCAGGCCTGCAGGTCTTCGAGGGGCTCGGCTGTGCCCCGTGCACTCCCCTGGCCTACCAGGTCTGGGGGCAGGCAGTCCCACAGCCCCTGGAGGCCTCTGTTCTGGGAGGCCAGGGCGCTTCCGCAGCTTCTCGGTGGCCTCCTTCTCCAGGGCCAGTTCATCTGTCAGCAGCCCCACACTCCTCCGCAACTGCTGTAGCTGGACTTGAGCCTCCGGCCTGGGCACAAACTCCCGCTGTAGCCGCTGGCTCAGGGACTGCAGCTCCCCCTGCAACCGCTGCCGCCTCCCGGCCCAGCTGCCCCAGCTCCTCCAGCAAGTTACTGTTGCTCAGTCTCAGGGCAGACACCTCCTTCTCCAGCTGTCCCCTGGCCTGGCCTCCTCCTGCCATCTGGTCCCCTCCAGGAGCCCCTAGAGGTTCTCCCTGGGCCCCGGGGACCCTTTTCTCCTTTTCTTCATCCTCTTGGGTGATGGTCCCTGGCAGTGCCTTGGGTGCTTCCTCTCTGGGCTCCTGGGCAGGGGCCTGGGGTTTCATCTGCAGTCCTGCTTTTGCTCGATCCAGTCTCACCAGCACCTGCTCCAACCTGGCCTCCATCTTCTCCCAGGCAGCTGCTGCAGCCTCAGCCCGGGGTGTCCCCAGAGCTCCCTCCAAGACGGGTCTTGATAAAGCCCCCCGGGCTGCATCCTTTCTCGCCACACCGCAGCCAGCTCCTCCCTCAGCTGTAGCAGGAGCTGATTCATGGCTGCTGTGCCCACTGGCTCAGCCACTGTGCTTGTGGGTTCAGACCCTGGAGCCTGGGGCCTCTCCTTCCGGCGAGCAAACAGCTGGTCAGTATGATCAAGGCGAAGGGCCTGCCCATCACTGTTGGTCAGTTGCTGTCCCGTGGTTTCCCCTACAGTCTCAGACTCTGGGCTCTGGGGTGGCTCCTGTTCTGGTTGGGACCTTCCCTGGGCTTCATACTGGATCTCCCTGGGACTGAATCCTCAGCCTTCTTGGAAGCTAATACTGGGTTGGCTGCCGCTGCAGCTGTGGCCTGCTGATGCTTCTTCAGCTCTTGTATGTGCTTAGCCAGCAGGCTGAGAGCACAACCCTGTTCCATGCCATCTCCTCCGGGCCGGGAGACTAGAGCCCTGGTCCCCTGGAGCTCTGGGCTCTTGGGACAGGAGAAGCCCCCAGCTCCCGCACCTGTTCTTGAATCTGATTCTCCAAGCCCAGGTAAGCTGTAGCCTGAGCCTTGCACTCTTCCGTCTTTCGCAGCAATTCCTGCTCCAACTGAGAAACTTTTCTCTTTTCCTCTTCATACTTCCACTTCCACTCCTCTGAACATGGATCCTCATCCTCTTCTTCCTCCTGCTCCTCTTCAGGCTCTGCCCTCCATGGGCTCTTAGGTGGAGCACCCACCTGAGGATCAGAGGGAGAGGCCTATGTAGAAAAAGGAACAGTGACGTCAACCCAGGCAGCTAGCCTTTCTTCTCTTAGACTGTCTTGATGCCCCAATGATCCCTGCCTGGGAGACATCCCAGCGGGAAAGACTGGGGTGGGTCAGAAGCAAAAGGAGGAGGTACTTAGGGTCTTACCTGGGATGCAGGATTCAGGTGTTGAACTGGCGCCTGACCTACATGAAAAGACATGGGGGAAATAAGAGAGGAGACAGGGCCCACACTCTGGCTTCAGACTTTCTCTGAAAGGAGTGGCCCCTCAGTGTTCATCCTTAACCACACATGTCTTTCTGGTGCCAGAAGCCACCTCTATTTGATGGATCCCTAAGTAGCCAGCAATGTTGGTTCCCTGTCCCAGAGATACGTTGGCTCAGTTATTTCTTTCACTCACTTATGTATTGGACACTGTGCCAATAAGCACTGTTATACGTAGAAACCAGGAGCCAATGGTGAGCAAAACAGAGGAGGTTATTTGAGGGGGTTACAGTATAGTAGGGGCAAGAGACAGATTGACCATCGAATCACACAAATAGATGTACAATTACAACTATAAATGCTAGCAACAGTGCTAGCCAGAGTTGCCTTCAGGGAGAGACAAGGCTGCATTAAAGAATTTTGTGAACTTGCTTTTGGGAAGTGGGAGTCATCTCATAGCAGAAGCAATAAATAAGTAAATTCTCCACTAAAGTGACAGTTATTTATCACATGGATTGTTTCCATGGAAACAAATGGGATTCTAAGAAGCTTCTTGGATTCTAAGGCTGTCAAGGAGCATCTTGGAGTCACAAAAGCGGATTGGCTTTACCCCCTCGGCCCTGCCGGTTCAGGGCCTGCCGCAGCAGCCTCCACAGTGTCCTGTCTTGTGTGCGTAGGGCATAATGCAAAGCATCATGCCCCGTGCTGTCCACTGCCCCCGCATCTGCTCCATGGCTCAGGAGCAGTTCAGCCACCTCAGCACTGCCTTTTTCACAGGCCAGGATCAGAGCCGATCTGTGGGGTGAGACAAACCTGAGCATAGGCTTTTCTCATGACATCCTGGAGTCCTGGTTTCAAAAAAAAAAAAAAAAAACACCCACTTGCAAGGTCAGCTCTCACTCAGTATGGTCAGGAGAACCACAGATCATCACCAGTCAGTGACAAAGCATTAGGCCAGACCAGACCTGTTCAGATGTCACTCCAGGAGCTGTGACATCAGAAAGTGGGGAGCCCATTTGAGGGGCTCCATTTTCATCTGCTTTATATGTTGAGGTTCTATATAACTTCTTTACTGGGTAAACAGATTCTGTGTCTTAGAACATAGTTTGAAAGCCAGTCAATTAAAATAGTAGTTCCAGGAGTATTAATTCTACTTCCAGAGTCATCTATGCTAGAAGGACGGCACTGGCAGCAGCAGAATAAGAAAGTATAAGGCAAACATTGTTAACTCAGCAAGAGGAAAACAGTGAAGCCCAAGCAGGGCTCTTCTGAACCACCACTGGGAAGGAAGGAGGTTCCCAAGAAAACAGGGACCAATCTCCCCATCTCACACACACACACACTTTGCCCAGTGGCTCCTTTTTAGATTGTCAGGGTCGGGATATGGGATGGGATGATAGAGGGCTCACTTGTCATTCTTGTCGGTGACATTGACCCGGGCACCTCTCTGCAGTAGCTGTGAGCAGATAGCTGCATGACCGCCCAGTGAGGCAATCATCAGGGGTGTACGTCCATCCTGCACAGATTGTGGGAACAGGGTTCGTGAGGAGACAATGGAACCAGGGCTTCGGCATGTCCTACCAACTCCCCTGTTGCCACACCTCTCCAGGAAAAAGCGCCAATCCTGGAGCTAAATACTCCTTCTCAGAGGGTTGGAAACTCTCCAGAAGATAAGCCTTAACCTCTCTGTGTGGCAAAGGAGGAGGGGCAGAGGGAGAAGGAAGAAGAGGTGGTGCCCCACAACCCCTGGTCATGGAACTTGGCTAATTAACCTCAAGGAAAGCAGCAGCCTCCCCATATAGGGCCCTGCCAACACTCACATTATCCAGGACGTCCAGGAAGGCTTCATGATCACACAAGAGGAGCACACTTGAGGCACAGCCAGAGGAGGCTTGGAGGGTTACAGGATGATTGGGTTAAGCAGAAGCCTGAAGGACACCTCTCAGACCATGATGCAGGATCCTCTCTAACCCTTTCAGCAGTCAACTCTGGCCTACCCTTCCCCACCAAACGTTATCCTCCCCTCCCTCCCCACCTTCTCGTCCCAGCAGCCCCCTTTCCCACTAGTACCCTGGCACACACCTGCCCAGTGCAATGGACTACGATTTTCTGCATCTACAGCGTCTTCATTGGCACCATGCTGCAAAGAGTCACAAAGGGAAGCAGCATGGAGCATGGTGTTAACACTGTCATCTCCCACCCTGTTGTATCTGTTGTGTAACCAGCTTTCATCGTACTATAGAGAGGGGCAGAGGGATCATGGCTATGGCCAGCTACTAGGCAAATCCAGTTTATTCCTTGCAGACTATAGGCAGCCTTGAATTTCAGCCCTGGTTGATAAACCTAGGGCCTAAGAAAAAATCAGATTATAGGTAAATAAACACATTAAGGACAATAACGTCTGAGTCCATGTCTGGTACTTTAGGATCCTAAATGAGAATCTTGGAAAGAGCTAGGAAGAACAAAGCAGAATATCCATTGGCACAATGGCCTGGTTGAACTGGGCCTTTTGAACTTTGAGAAGGTTATCTCTGAACTGTCCACATGTCATTTCACATGTATATTTCTCTTTGTGCTCCTAGACTACAAACTCCTCAAGAACAGACAGCAGATTTGGGGTTTAACATGAACACCTCTGCCATCCTTCCACCCACCCATCATCACAGCAGTCAGTCTCCACAGTGGCTCTGCCAATGGTGAAACTCGATACACGCATATTGACTGACTGGGTGTCAGTCCCTGGCAATGCTGCTTTTTGATTGCCCTGGAGGGCAACATTAAGCTGGGTGCCTACACATAGCAGATATTAAATAAATACTGACAAATTAATGAATGAGAGATTACCAGCTCTCTTACTGGGGATGTGAGGGGTACATTTGACCAAATGTTACTGGTGACTACAAGACAAAGTTAGGAGTCTCTGGGTCCACTTCTTCCTTTCACAGGAGTAGTATCAAGGGTCTCTCTTACCTGCAGCAGGACCTTGACACATTGTGGCTGGCAAGAAATGGTGGCCAAGTGCAGGGCGGTGCTTCCTAGAAACAGAAAGAAGCAGGGAAAGCGGGTAGGTGGCCCCATGGATGCTGATGACTCACAGGGAGGGAAGGCGAGAGACGCACAGATAATCAGAGGGAGATTAGAGAGAGAAACTCTCAGCCACATGGGGCCAGAAATTCCTGTTCCCCAAGTGCCTGGTACCCACAGTGGAGGTGGGAGTGAGAGTGAGGTAGGCCCAGCTTGCAAGGAGGGGAACCCCTGAAAGCAGGCTGGCTGGGACTTACAAGGAAAGAAGCAGGGGGACTACAGTTTGAATGCCCAGCAGGGCCCAGCACTGCCACATCCCAGCCCTTCACTGCTGCTATAAAGGGAAAAGCAAGCAGCATGACCCAGTGCTCAGTCTAACTCACCGTCCTCATTCTTGCTGTTGATGTCAGCCCCATTGGCAAGTAGTATAGTCAGACATTCTGTCAGGCCTTTGGAGGCGGCCAGATGAAACCTGCCAGAGTCAAGGCCAGGAGGCAGAAAGATAAAGGGACCTCATAAAGATGAGGAATAGTTTTAATCAGTCAGTCATGTCCAATTCTTTGTGACCCCATGTACTGTAGCCTGTCAGCTCCTCTGTCCATGGGATACCCAGGCACGAATACTGGAGTGGGTTGCCATTCGTTTTTCCAGGGGATCTTTCCCACCTGGGATAATCTTCTAAGCCCTGCCTGCTATGCTCCATCAACCCAGAGCCAATTCCAAAGGCATAAAGGAAAGCTCCCTTAGCCTGACTTTCTGAGAAAGAGAAGCCTATGTAAATGGCCTACTGTTATAACATCAGAGGAGGCTAGAAGCAAAGGTAGAAAGAAGAGCTATGGGTCTTAAGCAATCTGAGTATCTCAGGGTGTCCAGGGAACACATAATTATCTGTTACTCTGAGCCCAATACCCTTAGCAGACTGGAAGTGTCACAGAAAGAGTTGGCCAGAGCAGAGGGCTGGACATTTGCAAGCTGACTTGGGCAGAGACAAGGAATACTATCCCTCTTGTACTAATCACCTCTTCCAGCCACATGATGCTCATGGCCACCACTGTACTCCTAGTATCTCAAGCATACATACCCTCCAACTTGTGCAATGAAGAATACCCTACTTAGTGTATGTTTCAGTTTTCCATTTATTTCATGGCTTTGTTCCTTTCTTGGTCAGTTTTGCTGATATGGGTCATGTGGTGTAAGGACCTCAAGGACAATCTCTTCTCTCACTTTGTGCAGCACTTGAGAAGTAGTGAAGATTTATTGATATACTTGCTAATTAAGACAAAAAGGGCTCTGAAGTTATAGATGTTTCCTAGTCTTACATCGTATTCAGGTTTGAGGTTTTTAAAGATAACCGCATACCAAGGGGGAGAAAGCAATGGCAACCCACTCCAATATTCTTCCCTGGGAAATCCTATGGACAGAGGAGCTTGGAGGGCTACAGTCAATGGGGTCGCAAAGGGATAGACATGACTTAGCAACTGAACATGACACACATACCAAGGTGGGGATCAGGAGGACTTACGGGGACTGGCCGTTCGAGTCTAGCTTAGTGGGTCGGGCAGATTTCCTGGAGGCCAGGGCAGCCACACGTCCCACGTCCCCCCGCTGCACCGCCTCCAGCAGCTTCTGATCACGGCGGTTCCATCTCTCCACCTGGACCAGAGCAACACATTGTGAGAATCTAAGAGGTGGGGGGTAGAGCCAAGGAAAAAAAAAGATGGTCAGGAGGCCAAGTAAGGGAAAAGGGACATCCCTGAGGTCCTTTCACAAGTCACTCACCCTAGGTCACTGACTGCTTCATAGTTGGGCCAGTTCAATATTCACCAACTCACATGCCGCTGGGGACTACTGCCAGTTACTGCCTGCTCTGGACCAAAAGGGGCTTGGAGTACTGAATTAAAAATCATTGTTTGAGTCCTGAATGCTAGTATTTTAAATGTTTTTTTTTTTTTAAATCGGCATTTTGATTATTTTTAGATACGCAACCTCCGAGCAGTCCTAGCCTTGACTCCTTCCCTTTTGGTGGTTAGGTCTTGCTGGAGCAAACTGAACCAAATCGACCATTCCAGACTTGGGTTCACTTTGCCTCTCAATCCCCTGTGCTGCTCTGTTTTTTGTTCTCAGATATTTGAGAAATCAAGGCACCTAGCTTTGGGTCACAGTTAGGAGTCTAAGTACCTAGCCATACCATCTCTACTCATTGGCTTTGGGGTGCAAAACTTGGAGGAGAAGCACAAAGTTTCCATTTTCCCTTCTCATACCCAGGCCCTTTGGCTAGTCCCTCTTCCCCTTCCCTGGCAACACCAACCAAAAGGCCAAGATAGGTCTCCAGCTATGGAGGAGGCAGAAGAGACAGTTGCCCTCCTCCACCCTGCCGTCCCTCCTCATTTTCCTGGCAGAGAGCAGCTGTTCCAGACAACAGCCACACCTGGGCATACATTGTTCTACTATGCCGGCTTGACTCTTTCAGGTGGCGGGGTAATTACAATAATTGAAGTATTACAGAGCATGAAAGAGCTGTGTAAAAGTACCCAGAGCCGAAAGCCTAGAAAAGCCTTGTTTGCTCTGGAGAAGAGAAGGAAAGGAGGAAAGGATATAGAAATCTATGGAATGGTGAAAAGAGCCCTAGGCGAATATTTGTCAGCAGGCCTAAGTTCAGGGCCTGGTTCGACCACTTCCTCAGCTATGTGACCTAGAGTAAGCCAATGAACCCCTCTAACCTGTTTCCTCATCTATAAAATGCGGAAATTAATTACTGCTTCATCATGTTGTATGACATGAGCTAATGTATATAAAATCTGTTTGTAAACTGTAAAAGCCTTACAAGTATATGGCATCCTTATTAAAAAAAAACAGGAAGTGGTAGGGGATTGATGGTGGCACATTGCATTTTACGAGGTGTGATCGAAACAAGAAAGAAGCTATAGGAGGCGGTGGGGAAAAAGAGAGTGTCTGGAAGCCAGCTCATTTTCAAATACTGTTTACATAGCCAGGGCAAATTATTAATCAAGAACAGGAAAGATTTTAAATGCTGACACCATAAAATTATCTAAGGTAAGTGGCTCCTGAGGAAACACTCCTGAGGTAATTCTTCGTAGCCCTTTTAAGTGCTATTTCAATTAGCCTCTCAATGTTCCTGGAAAGTAGTTAGGGCTGATATTATTTTATCTAGTTGACAGAAAAGAAACTGAAGTGCACTGAGGTTAGATAACTGTCCGGGGGCACACTACAGAATAGTGGTAGAATTGAGATTAGAACCCAGGCCACCGGACGCTCTATCTTAGTTCTCACCACCAGGTCATATTAATACAGAGCTATGGAAGGGTTATTTATTTTCAAATAAACAGTCTAAGACTGCCTCCAGGATAAAGCCACCCACGTTCAGACACTAATCCTTGCAAGAGGAAGAGTCTCCAAACAGGTTAATTCTCAAAGGACAAAATAAGCAAAATGACTGCTCAACAGACTGAGATGTAATAACACATTATCCAACATCCCCTGGGGGATATGGCACTCTCAAAAAGGCAGAGAGCTAGAACTTCACCTCCACCACAGGACACCACCATTAGCTGACCTCAATCTGAAGTTCTCTGTTTAAAATTATGATTCTAACACTTTCTATCCTTGTGAACTAAGGCATGTAACAACTTCTCTGAACCACAGTTTCCTAATAAAATAACACTATATAAAGCTCTGTCTGTCACATAGGAGGTACACAATAAACATTAGTTCTAATCACTATCCTTCTCAAACTTGCTGGGCACATTTTGGATATTCCCGGGCTCAGAATTTTCCTTCCAGGGGAGTGGGAGGAAAGGCTCTTGCTCCTACTGGCCAATAGTCAAGCTGTAGAGATGGTAATGGCATTTCTTAGCAATGTAGATAATTCTCTTTCCAGCCAGATAGCTTTAAAATCTACCCCCATTTACTTTCTATAATCTTGTTATACCAAGAGAATTTAAAATAGGCAGAAATTCTTCATGGCCAAACCTCTGCAGAGCTAGGGTGAAGAAGAACAGAGAGGGACCTCCCTGGCTGTCCAGTGGTTAAGACTCAGCATTTCCGATGCAGGGGGCATGGGTTCAATCCCTGGATGGGGAAGCAAGATCCCATATGGCTGCATGGTGTGGCCAAAACACACACACAAACACACACACACACAAAGATGCCTCTGAATCTGAATTCCAAGATCTAGTCTATTTTTCACCCCAGCACCTTGGGAAAGAGGCACTGAATAACCATCACGGCCTCAAGGGAGCAATCATCAAATTAATTAGTAGACTTGAAAACAAGGATAAGCTTTGTATTTCTGTAGCCAAGACTAGGGGTGCCTTTGTAGAAGTAATTGCAGCCTCTTCTTATCTCTGGCTGTGTGCCCATGAGCATACTATGAAGATGAAACACACCAACAGTAAAGAGAATGGCTACCGCTGTGTAGGATGGGTGAAAGGAAATGATTTTGCTGCCCTGTAGAAACCAGGAGTTGACCCTCAATTTTTAAAATGCAATTGAGGGACTTCCATGGTGGTCCAGTGGCTGAGACTCTGTGCTCCCAATGCAGGGGGCCCAGGTTTGATCCTTGGTCAGGGAACTAGATCCCACATGACAACGAAGAGTTCACATGCCACAACTAAGAACCTGCACACCTCAACAAAGATCAAAGACTCCATATGCTGCAACAAAGGCTCGAGGCAGCCAAATAAGTAAATAAATAGTTTTTTAAAAATAAAATGCAACTGACATTTCTCTAACCTGATTCAGTGCCTACGGTTTAAAGCTATTTTCTGGTTTACATCCTACAACAGCAGAGTAAGCTAACATGGAAGATACTCCTTGGGACTAAAACAAAATGAGATCATAGGAGTTAAGTTTTTGTTTGTTTCTTGAACTTCCTATATGTATTCTGGATGACTTAGATTACTTTTTAAATGAGCATTGATCCTTCAGTTCTCATTTCAGTCTGAGGGTACAATGAACTCAGGGGTTGGAGAGAGGATGGAAAGGGGCAATCTTCTGCCATGACTAGGAAGCTAGGCTTTGGGAGTGGTCAGGAAGGCTGTGATACTACTTCTCTGACAAACTGGTTCGGAGTGGTTAGCCACCCAGGGAGTGGAGGAATTTATCATGAGAAGTGTGGGGAAGTTTCATGAGGAAACAATTTACAGCTTAAACTAGTCTATTTTCAATCTTATTGGATCGCTATCCTGACTGAGGAAACAGTTTTCTTTTCAGCTAAGTAGTTCTAAATCCATCTAATTTGCTACCTATAATCTTGTTGTACTAAGAAGCGTTTAGAATGGGTAGAAATTCTTCATGGCCAAACCTCTGTAGAGCTGGGATGAAGAAGGACAGAGGGATGCTTTCCAATTTCAATATTCACCCCATTGTTCACCCCCAGCTTCCTGAAAAGGAGGCACGGACCAACAACTGGAGAATCAGGAAGAATGAAAGTTTCCCCATTCCTAAGGAGAGGCAGACTCCACAAACCTGAAAGGGAAGGGTGATGTGGAGGACTTTCAGTAACTAAAGAAGAGTCCATCTGAATAAGAAAATCATCATGAGTTAAGACACTCTGGGTTGCCTCAGTTTCTGGTACCTTTAATAGTCATTCAATAATGCCTTTTGATTGGTTGATTAATGCATGGAAACTAATGGGGAAGCAAACATAAGTGGGATGAGAACAGGCCTCAACAGAGGACCCACTCTTGCCTCATAGCTTGCTTTCAGATTTCTGTGACCTGCTCATGCAGAAGAAGCTGAGCATTTCTCATGTTTGCTCAATGAATGACAACACTAAGTCAAGTTAGGCTAAGCAATGTTACTACAGGTAGTTGGCCACATTACTTCTAAATGAGCGACCATCTCAGTGTCCACAGAAAATTTCATCCCCTGATAGGAGGTCTGTCTGTAAGAGATCTTCAGAAAAGAAGCACCTATACCCTCCCTTAGCCACTCCCTTCTGTAGACTTTCTCCCTGTGTCCTGTTCTGGGAGAACCTTTGTTCTCGGAGTCAAGGGAGGGGATTGACTTCTAGGAATTCTCAGAGTGAATCCACTTTATCCTCTTCTCTTACCATCACCATTCCCCAGCTGAGTCAAAGGAAGCAGAATACGAGCCCTAAACAACTGGGTGAGGGTTTAGAATGAAGGAAGATTCTGGGGAGAAGCAGGCAAAGGCCTTGACTGACCCAAGAACCCGTCTGATGACCAGGCACTGCAGTGAACTGGCTAGAGTGGAATCTGCGGACAATTTACCCATTCCTTGGAGAGCAGCCAGGCAACTGTGCCTCCTCTGGCAGTGCCTGTCAGCGTGGCCAGACTGGACTGCAAGATGAACCCACAGAGAGCAGGTAGAAAGAGATCGGGAGCTGAACCACCACTGGACAGAGCTGGGCAGAGGTTGAAGGGGGGAGAACAGGAGAAGGCTGCTGCTGTGGGAGTCCCAACTGGAAAGAGGTTTGGAGTATCGTTGTCTGAGAGCCAGTGGTGGCGATGAGAGAATGGGAATGGAAGTGGTTATGGGGTAAGATGGGGACAAGGACTAGGGAAGGCACGGGGCTGCAAGTACTTGCTGGACTGAGAGCAAGGATAGGACCATAGAGGAGAGCAGGGTTGTGAGGGGAGATAGAAAGGAGCTTGGGGCTGAGCCCAGGCTGGGGATAGGACAGACGCCTGATTGCAGTTCAGTACTGGGAAACAGGGTAGAAGTAGAAAACAGCGCCTTACGAGAGAACCAGGGGCTGCAGGGAACATATCAGAAGTTGGGGCGTAGATTCTAGGAGGGCAAGAAAGGGTCAAGGGAAAGAACCTTGGGGAGGGCAGAAGTTAGGAAGGCAAATCAGAGGTTAAGGGACAGGGTCTTGAGGAAGGCAGGACTGGAGGGCTGCACTATGGGAGTGGAAGAGCTAGAAAGACGGATAGAGATAAAAGGCCATGATGCGTGGAGTCGGGACTCAGGACTCTGTCACCACAGGGCTTGGACCCCAGCCCCATGCCCAGCCTCCGAGACATTTTAGCACATACCGCCACCTGTGAGCTGGAGCAGGAGAAGATGCGCTTCATGGCCGGGGCCGGGGCCACGCGGGGGAACGGGGACGCGCGGAGAGCCGGGCCACAGGTTCCTGAACCCACAGGACTCTGCTGCTGCTGTGTTAGAGAGCTGTCAAATGCAGAATGGGATCCGCCCCAGACCCGCCCCAAGACCTACCGCCTTCAATCAGAGACTAGAACCCGAGGGCTGGGCTTAAACTCCGCCCCTCGCCCAGCCCTGCTCGGCTTTTGCGGAGGCCGAAGTCCTGCAGTCTCCGCCGGAGAAGTGGGCTTGGTCTCAAACCTCGCTCTCCCAAGCCGAACCCGCTCCCAGCTATGACTTGCTCAATCCCAAAAGAGACGCCACCGGCTCCAGCTAAAACTCCTCCCCTGGCTACGCCCCTCCCCGCAGTTCCACGCTGCGGGCCCGCCCTCAAGCCCTGCCTTGGGCCCGGCCTTCCGAGCACCGGTGCACGGTTCTCCGCGTCTTTTCGGATCTTAGCAATTGTCGCATTTAACCGCTCGCGACGACGATTTGATTCTATCCAGAGACCTTCGCCAACTTAGTTACCTTTGCTTCCTCCCTCCATTCCTCGGCCCAAAACCCAGGCACAAAAAAGGGTTTGAAGAGAGCGTTTTGGAAACGGCAGGAGATTGTGGTACGAGCCAAGGACTGAGCAGGATGACCCACTGCAACCTGGAAGACGGGGGGACCAGGCTTAATATTCTAACACATCTCTAAATTAGAAAAAGGCATAGGGAGAGGAAGGGTTTTTTGTTTTGTTTTGGCATCCCGTTCCACAAAAATACTCACAAAACTGCCTTCACTGTTTCCACTGCCCTTTAAATTCAGATTCTCAGCAGTCTGTGCTTGGTCAGTTGCAACCAGTCTACCTGTCTCTTCTCCTTCATCCAAAGAAAGCACACTCAAGTGCATAGGAAAGCCTACAGAATAAAGCTGAGTTCTCAGTGTGATTTACAAGGTTTATTAGGAGCCTCACCCTACCTTTTCAAGTCTCATCTCTCACTACTTTCACAAATAGCCTAATGTTGAGGCTGTTATCCTCCCTGGATTATCTCCTCTCACACTTGGTGGCCCTTCACATTTGGTGGCCCCTCAAGACACAAAAATTTTTTTCTGTGAACTTTAAAGTCCTGCCAACCCCACCTAAAAAAAGTATGCCTCTTGTTGTGACACACTCCTTGTGTATGACTATTGTCTAGCAACAAGCTCTCTGTATTTGCCATTATTTGTTTACATGCTTGTTTTCCCCTAATAGACTGGGCTCTTTGATGGTAGAGATTGCATTTTATATTATTCCCATTGCCTAGCACATATTAGGTGCTTAACGTCTTATGAGTGAATAAACAAAGTAATGAATGAACAAAGGAGCAACAATGAGAAAAAAGCAACACCTTTCTGTGTGTCTGAGGCAAGCCTGTTGTTCTACAGTTGCTTCTCAAACTGGCTGTGCTTCAAAGGAAGAGGTAACAGGCTTATAGAACAATAGATTGGAGTTAGAAAAGTCCCATCCTGGAGCTGAGCAGTAGAGAGGAGAGGGATCTCTAGGTGGAGAAAAATATTAATCATGTGGAGAGAGAATGAGATGAACCAGTCTTTGAGGATATCCAACCCCCTTTGTGGACTGACTCAGGATAAGGAGGGGGAATCTGTCAACATAACCATGGCCTCAGTCCCTGACCATAAAGTGTGCTCCATAAAGGTTGATGAAATGATAGCCTACACACCGAGGGCCACCGTGGATCCTCCAGCTACAAAAATAACACAAGCTTGCCACAGAATGGTTGTCCCTGCCTAATAAGCTAGAATGGCCACTATTCTCAGGGTTAGGCAACAAAGACAGAGACATGGTCTCTAGAAGCCCATTGCTGAAGCACCTATGTACCTTGAGGATAACAGAAGAACGCTGGGTGTCTAAAGAAATCTAATCAATTGCATTTCTACCTTTAGAACCTTAAGTTAATCACCTAATTATCATCTTTCTGGACCTGAGGGCTTATTTCAAAGGGGATGAGGCATAGGGTAAGATTTAGTGGCAGGAGATAGTAACACATAGGAAAACAAATCTTGAGTCTGTGAAAAGCATGCAAGTCACCAGATCATGAGCATCACTTAGTGCTTCAATATACCTCCTCAGTCCTCACAATGCAGGTTATGTAGGGTACGTTATCTTATAACAAATTATTTTTATAACAGTAGTTACCATTTATTGAATTCAGTTCAGTTGCTCAGTAGTGTCCAACTCTTTGCGACCCCATGAATCACAGCACACAGGCCTCCCTGTCCATCACCATCTCCCGGAGTTCACTCAGACTCACGTTCATCCAGTCCGTGATGCCATCCAGCCATCTCATCCTCTGTCATCCCCTTCTCCTCCTGCCCCCAATCCCTCCCAGCATCAGAGTCTTTTCCAATGAGTCAACTCTTCGCATGAGGTGGCCAAAGTACTGGAGTTTCAGCTTTAGCATCATTCCTTCCAAAGAAATCCCAGGGCTGATCTCCTTCAGAATGGACTGGTTGGAACTCCTTGCAGTCCAAGGGACTCTCAAGAGTCTTCTCCAACATCACAGTTCAAAAGCATCAATTCTTCGGCACTCAGCCTTCTTCACAGTCCAACTCTCACATCCATACATGACCACTGGAAAAACCATAGCCTTGACTAGACGGGCCTTAGTCAGCAAAGTGATGTCTCTGCTTTTGAATATACTTTCTAGGTTGGTCATAACTTTTCTTCCAAGGAGTAAGCGGCTTTTAATTTCATGGCTGCAGTCACCATCTGCAGTGATTTTGGAGCCCCCAAAATAAAGTCTGACACTGCTTCCACTGTTTCCCCATCTATTTTCCATGAAGTGATGGGACTGGATGCCACGATCTTCGTTTTCTGAATGTTGAGCTTTAAGCCAACTTTTTTGCTTTCCTCTTTCACTTTCATCAAGAGGCTTTTTAGTTCCTCTTCACTTTCTGCCATAAGGGTGATGTCATCTGCATATTTGAGGTTATTGATATTTCTCCCAGCAATCTTGATTCCAGCTTGTGTTTGTTCCAGTCCAGCATTTCTCACGATGTACCTGCATATAAGTTAAATAAGCAGGGTGACAGTATACAGCTTTGATGTACTCCTTTTCCTATTTGGAACCAGTCTGTTGTTCCATGTCCAGTTCTAACTGTTGATTCCTGACCTGCATACAGATTTCTCAAGAGGCAGATTAGGTGGTCTGGTATTCCCATCTCTTTCAGAATTTTCTACAGTTGATTGTGATCCACACAGTCAAAGGCTTTGGCATAGTCAATAAAGCAGAAATAGATGTTTTTCTGGAACTCTCTAGCTTTTTCCATGATCCAGCAGATCACTACTGTGGGCAGGAATCCCTCAGAAGAAATGGAGTAGCCATCATGGTCAACAAAAGAGTCCGAAATGCAATACTTGGATACAATCTCAAAAACGACAGAATGATCTCTGTTCGTCTCCAAGGCAAACCATTCAATATCACAGTTATCCAAGTCTATGCCCCAACCAGTAACGCTGAAGAAGCTGAAGCTGAACGGTTCTATGAAGACCTACAAGACCTTTTAGAACTAACACCCAAAAAGATGTCCTTTTCATTATAGGGGACTGGAATGCTAAAGTAGGAAGTCAAGAAACACCTGGAGTAACAGGCAAATTTGGCCTTGGAATGCGGAATGAAGCAGAGCAAAGACTAATAGAGTTTTGCCAAGAAAATGCACTGGTCATAGCAAACACCCTCTTCCAACAACACAAGAGAAGACTCTACACATGGACATCACCAGATGGTCAACACCGAAATCAGACTGATTATATTCTTTGCAGCCAAAGATGGAGAAGCTCTATACAGTCAACAAAAACAAGACCAGGAGCTGACTGTGGCTCAGATCATGAACTCCTTACTGCCAAATTCAGACTCAAATTGAAGAAAGTAGGGAAAACCGCTAGACCATTCAGGTGTGACCTAAATTAAATACCTTATGATTATACAGTGGAAGTGAGAAATAGATTTAAGGGCCTAGATCTGATAGATAGAGTGCCTGATGAACTATAGAATGAGGTTCGTGGACATTGTACAGGAGACAGGGATCAAGACAATCCCCATGGAAAAGAAATGCAAAAAGCAAAATGGCTGTCTGGGGAAGCCTTACAAATAGCTGTTAAAAGAAGAGAGGCGAAAAGCAAAGGAGAAAAGGAAAGATATAGGCATCTGAATGCAGAGTTCCAAAGAATAGCAGGAAGAGATAAGAAAGCCTTCTTCAGCGATTAATGTAAAGAAATAGAGGAAAAGAACAGAATGGGAAAGACTAGAGATCTCTCCAAGAAAATTAGAGATACCAAGGGAACATTTCATGCAAAGATGGGCTCGATAAAGGACAGAAATGGTCTGGACCTAACAGAAGCAGAAGATATTAAGAAGAGGTGGCAAGAATACATGGAAGAATTGTACAAAAAAGATCTTCACGACCCAGATAATCATGATGATGTGATCATTCATCTAGAGCCAGACATCTTGGAATGTGAAGTCAAGTGGGCCTTGGGAGGCATCACTACGAACAAAGCTAGTGGAGGTGACGGAATTCCAGTGGAGCTGTTTCAAATCCTGGAAGATGATGCTGTGAAAGTGCTGCACTCAATATGCCAGCAAATTTGGAAAACTCAGCAGTGGCCACAGGACTGGAAAAGGTCAGTTTTCATTACAATCCCAAAGAAAGGCAATGCCAAAGAATGCTCAAACTACTGCACAATTGCACTCATCTCACATGCTAGTAAAGTAATGCTCAAAATTCTCCAAACCAGGCTTCAGCAATATGTGAACCATGAACTCCCTGATGTTCAAGCTGGTTTTAGAAAAGGCAGAGGAACCAGAGATCAAATTGCCAACATTTATTGAGTACTTACTATATATGTTCACTTTACTTGAATTACCTCATTTAGTTCTCACAATCCTAATACATTTATTTTAAAATATTTGTTTGGCTGAGCCATGTCTTAACTGACTTGCGGGATCTTCAATCCTCATAGCAGCATGTGGGATCTTTCTTGTAGCATTTGGGATCTAGTTCCCTAGCCAGCGATTGAACCCTGGCTCCCTGCAATGGGAGTATGGAGTCTTAGCCACTGGACCACCAGGAAAGTCTGAACCTTAATAAGTTTAAAGTCAAGAAAGTCAAGACTTAGAGAAGTTAAATCTGTTCAATGTCCAGTAGGTTTTATGTGATATGTTGTTTAGTCGATAAATCATGTCCAACTCTTTGCAACCCCATGTACTGTAGTAGCCCTCCAGGCTCCTCTATCCATGAGATTTCTCGGGCAAGAATACTGGAGCAGGTTACCATTTCCTTCTGCAGGGGATCATCCTGGACCAGGGATCGAGCCTGCATCTCCTGCATTCGCAGATGAGTTCTTTGCCACTGAGCCACCAGGGAAGCCTTTCAAGTGGTATAGCTTAAACTCAACTCTGTCTTCATTCTTAACTACTGTTCTATACAGCCTCTTATCTGAACCTCAGGGTAGTCATGGCTTGCTCAAGCCATATAGCTCATAAATGGCAGACCTGTAATTTCAATCTAGGCCTATGTGCTTACCAAACCAAACCTACACATTTTACACTGTATGCTCACATAAGCAGGTGAGGATTGCAGGAGGCTAGGGCACATCTCCAGTAGGAGAGTCACAGAAATCACTTCAAATCCTTCATAACTTCATCTTCCAGGGACTCTACTGTATAGGGTCTCAGGTGAATCAAGGCTCCACCTCTCACAATTTGTGAGCAGTCTATATTCCAGGGAACTCAAGAAGAACCAAGTCATTTGATACTGAACTTTATTTGTTCTGACCATCTAATAAACTGTCCACCTTATTAGGAAACAGAGACAATGCTATCTGTAAAAGGTCAGAGATAAGTCAAAATAAACCCTCTTACCAGATCTCAAGAATAGCCCTGGAGGAGAATCTGTGGCTGCTAGTCAATTGCCCAGTCAGGTCCCCCTCTCCTGGGCTGTAAATGGGTGTTGATTCTTCAAGTGGCTGTCAGCTGCTCTCTGGAAACCAATATCTGACTTTGGTATCCAGAGTCTTGGTTACAAAGAACTGCAAGTTACCCAGTTGTCAAGGAGAATCCACTTCTCTTTACTGGCCATGACCAAAAAGTGAGAGTTGGTGGGGGGGCGGGTGGAGAGTGGGGGGTTGTTCAGAGATAGAAATTAACGGGAATTTCCAGTAAACATCAAGCAAGAGCTGGTAGCTGATGCCACTAGAGAAGCCTCACAAGGTATGGCTGTAGATGCCCCAGAAATATTTCCTAGGAGCTATTTGTGCTATATAACCAGTGCCAAACAAGTAAGGGCTTGCTTCCCAGAGACCTCTTGCCACCTTCTTCAGCTTCTTCCTTAATTCAGACCCCACTTGTTCAGATCCCTTGGTGCTGCTGCTTCCCAAATCTAGTAAGGTGAAAGGGTTTCCTACCATCAAGCAGCAATCCTGTCCCTTCTCTCTAGTTTCTATAAGGAGGCTCCAAGGAGGGCTCAAGAAGGTGTGCGGCCTGAGAATAAAAAAACTGCCTGGGACATCCAGTCTTCTTGTTATTCCAGCTCTAGCCACATGGGGGCCCCTGGCTCCAGAGAATGCAGCACCCAGCCCTGGCTTTGCTCCCAGGGAAGGCTGCAGAGCTGGGAAACCCTTGCCCAGCAGGCCTGGAGCAGTTCTCCTTCACCAGCACCTGAGGGCGGGCAAGCGCGGGCGAGTGCACCATGAAAGTCTCGGGTTTCAGGGGAAATGGCAGTTGCCTGTCTAAAGGCTTCTCTGTTTCTTGGAATTGTACAGAATGTCTCTTGTGGCTTTTCCTCCTCCCTCCTTTTTTCCTGTTGACTCTCCCCATCCGGACCTCTGAATCACCAGACTCCACAGGAAAGCAGCAGATGTTGACTTTACTTCGTGCAAGCCAACGTCAGCGCTCTCCTGTGGAGTGGGGAGAAGGCAGGAAGGTGAGAGGTAGGGGAATGGTGGAAGATAACCTGTGAGGGAAGATGTAGTGGGGGAATCTGAAAGAAGTCAGGGACCTAGGCAAAACAAGGCTGATTCCCAGGGACAGGGGGGAAAAGGGGCCTTACACTGAGGCCCCAGTGTAAGCTCTGGAGCCAGGATCACAAGCTGGGAAGCACAGGGTGGGAATGTTCCTGGTTTTAGTGCCAGCCTTTCTTGCCTGAGGTGAGGCCTCATCTCTTGCCAGCAGCATCCTCATGACTCAAAAGTCAAGTCAGGCTGCAGGTCTGGGAAGACAGTCCAGAGGCTTTCTTCCTCTTGCACCATCTGAGCCCCCAAACTTCTGCTCTTAGGCAAGTCTTTTGGAGAAGCTGCAAGAGAGGTCTTTATGGACTTTATTCTACGTTCATTGCTCCAATTTCTCTTCTCTCTTTTCTTCTTCAGGGATTTTCTTCCGGGCAAAGAAGCCAAGCTGTAGGGAAAGAGATAAGAGTCATCACCAAATGCCCTGCCTGGAGACACTACCAAAGGCCCTTAGAGGTATCTGAAGCCTTCAGTTTTGTTCTGCTTCCAAAAATGAGATTCAAATTTATTTTATTTGGCTTTGGTTTAATTCAACTAAGATTCCTGGAAGACAGTGAAGGAGATCTGGAGACACCCACAGCCTGCTTAGTTGCCCAGCACAAACCCAATTTTCCCTGCTGTAATGAAGGCTACCTTAACTCATGGGCACCATGCCCCATAGTGTCCACTTCAGCAGTGCTTACCTTCCAAAGGCAGAAAACAAGGAGAGCAAGCAGGAGCAGCCCTCCCAGGACACTGCCAATGAGGATCCACAGAGAGATGAGCACAGGGCGGGACTGAATCACCTCCAGGAGGCTCTGCATAGAGAGGATAGCTGGTTTTTACTTGCACCCTTTTGCCCAGTTAGCTTCATCCCACACTGTAGCAAACTCAGCCCCCAAACAGAAGAATAAAAGGAAAGAAACTGAGGTCAGAATGGAGGCAGGGGATCCACCATTCTGATTGATCACTTCTGACTCCCTGAATGCTGCCTAATGAAGACACCCCTGTTGTGAACAAGTTCACAGGTGCCCTGATGCTATCACCACCCTTGCTAGTTTCACAGCTCTCAAACTCATTCTCCAGCCCCACCTCGCTCCACCGGGAGGCTTCAGGGAGCAGTAGGACGCTGCCCTCCTCGGTGCTCAGTTCGAAGGTGCTGACCACTGTCAGAGACTTGAATTTGGCCTGTGGAATGGAAAGAGATTTAAAGTGAGCCATGATTGGGCTTCCCTGGGGCTCAATGGTAAAGAATCCGCCTGCCAATGCAGGAGAGTGAGGTTCGATCCCTGGTTCAGGAAGATCCCCTAGAGAAGAAAATGGTAACCCATTCTAGTAGTCTTGCCTGGGAAATCCCATGAAAAGAGGAGCCTGATGGGCTATAGTCCATGGGGTTGCAAAAATGTCAGACACGACTTAGCGACTAACAACTACAACATCATCAGGTGGAACGGGTCTCAGGACCCTAATGGCAAAGATGAGGCTAGGGGCATAACTTCCAGGACCCTCAAGACCAGAGGAAACAGTTGGAGAGCAGTAGGGAAAGAGAAGAAGGGTAACAGATGGAAAGCCTGTGGCCCTTCATGGACTCTGCATGCTCTACTCCTCCTGAAATGCATTCAACCCCCTCTTTTTTGGCTAACCCCTACCCTTCCTTCAGGTTGAAGTTTAGATGTCATCCCCTCTGTGAAGTAGGAAAGTGTTTCCTCCTAATCCCCATCACTCTGGACTAGGTTATAATATTCTGTTTATTCTCTCTTCACCTCTGTTGAACTATAAAATCCTTGAGGTCAAGTGTTAGTAACTTATGTGTCCCTAGTGCCTAGCACTTTTCAATAAACCTTTGTTAAAAGAGTAAATAAATGAATGAAAAAAGGATACCAAAGAGAGATAAAGAGACAACCGGACTTAGGGAAGGATGGTCTGTCAGACTTAATTTTCCTGAAAATGCCTACATCCCAGGGATCTTTTATTATTCAAAGTAGATGGCACACAGGAAAGTACAATATAAACCCCTAGTACTAAATAGCTGTTATAATTAAGATGTCATTGCCCTGCTAAGGAACTCACACTGACTCCTGACTGCTTATCATGTTAAATTCAACTCCTCAGCTTTAAAGAATTTTCATAATTTAGATTCCTTTCACTATACAATATCACTTCCCATTACCCTCCATGCATATTCTACATGTAATATCAACTCTTTACTGGTTCATTTAATAAAAATATATTAAATCACTATAATGAGTTAACTAGACATGCTCAGTCATGTCTGACTCTTTGCAACTCCATGGACTGTAGCCTACCAGGCTCCTCTGTCCGTGGAATTTTCCAGGCAAGGATACTGGAATGGGTTGCCATTTCATTTTCCAGGAGATCTCCTCAACCCAGGGATCAAACCCACATATATTACATCTCCTGCACTGGCAGGCAGGTTCTTTACCTGGGAATCTTTCACTGGTGTCATCTAGGAAGCCATGATGCTAAATGTTGGGGATATCCTCCTTAGTCACAGGGGAATTTATATATAACACAGGGCCTTTTATATAGTAGACATTTGATGGGTTGATTGAATTTAAGTATCCTATATACCTTAGTGATAATAACACTAAGAGATGATAAATGGAGGAAAATACAAAAATAGTAACTAGCTTTGAATGAGTGCATCTCATTAGTTTATTCTTTACAACAACCTCATGAAGTAGATATTTTCTTCCTTATTTTAGAGATGAGGAGAAAGAAGCTTAGAAAAATCAAATAACTTTGCTAGTAGGAGGCGAAGCTCAAACCTGAACATGAGTCTGTCTCTGAAATGCCTACGCTAAAGTCCCAGATAGCAGCAGCAAGGGAGAGTAGAAGAAAAGGAAAGGTTTACCCTCCGGAAAAATTCATTGTGAACCAGCCTCAGTAGTCCAACAGAGATCTCGGTCCCCTTTGCCAGCCGCCCAAGGTGGCACCTCACAACCTGGCAGTGGGTATTGCTCTCATTCTATTGGAAGATAGAGAAAGATCAGGACCCTGGAGGGGGAACAATCCCCATGCCTCACTCCGGGCTCTACCTTCCACCCAAAGCTCTGAACTCCACTGTTTCTCCCTGCATTCCTGCTCTGGACACCTTCTTCACCCCACTGTGACTCATACCAGCCTGCTTGTGTGCTGAAGCTCCTCTGGATGCACAGGGGGCCCTGGGGGTTTGGTCAGGTTCTGCACTGTGCAGCTTGCCCAGAGGAAGAGCCAACTTGAGGGATCCCCTGGATGGTGAGAGGCCGGCCTCTCCAGGCTGAGCAGGAGCACACCATCCACACTCTTGAAGTTCTTCCCTGGGTAATCCCTTTCTTTCTTCTCAAAGAAGGTACATATGGAAAAGAAAGCCCCCACCCCCGAGAGGGAGGATCCCTGACAGCAGAGACCCAGCAGATGAGGAGCTGGGTGAGTCTGCCAGATCAAGGTGGCAGGATTCCATAGGCCCCCAGGGCAGACTCACATTGTTAGTGATGACTTGAGACAGTGACAGGAAGTAATGGCCCCCATAGGCCACAGCTGGAAGGAGGGCTGAGATGATGAGGCCGCTGACCACATAGCAGCCAAGATTCTGAACCTAAAAGGAGGATTAGAAAAGGAAGAGGTGAGAGACAGAGAAAGACCCTTCCTCACCTGTTCCGCTTTACCCTCAATGCCACTGAAATCTAAGAGAGACCCTTCCCATCCTTTTCCCAGGACTCCTCTCCATCCCTCTGCTCATGCCAAGGCCCTCTGGCTTCTCACCCTAAGAGTGGTTTTGAATTCGGGGCCAGGGCCCACTGGGAGGGTTCCATATGGGTGGACCTCATAGCGGTGCAGAGTGGACTCACTGCGTGGACACCAAATCAGGAAGTGCATGGTCACAGCCATGACACAGAAACACGGGCACACGTTCAGCACACGGACAGATTCGTGGTAGGAAGGGGCAGCACATGGATAAAGATATGGGGGTACACAGCAAAGACAGAAATGAAATATGACACAGACGTGGCATAAACTTTATGGCCACATCCCACCACCCCAGCTCCAACCCCCAGGGCCCAGCAAAGCCCTATAACCAGGATGTATTTCCTAGGTATACGCATACCTAGGAAAGAGAAATACTTAAAAGAGAAGGTTTATCATGAGTGGGATTAAGGCCAAAAGATGGGGCAACCCCAGGGGTTTGGTGTTCGGAAACACTGAAGCACATGGAGGGGGAGAGGGAGCGAACATAAAGAGGACGAGTCTGGGGTCTGAATGGGGTCCCAGTGAGGAGATGAGTCATACCTAGAGAATAGGAGGTGAGGCTCATACTGAATGTAGGCTGAGGTCTGGGCTGTGTTATCGCGAAGCGTTCCATTTCTCTCCAGGCTACTGCTGTAGGGTCAAGGGGAGGCTCACATCCCAGCCCTGTCTCAGACCCCTTTCTCTAGAGGGAGGGAATCACGCTGCTTCCACCGCCACCCTCACTCCCACACCACCCCTATCAAGACATAACAGGAGAGGGCTGAGAGGAGATGCCCACTCCTCTCACCTGGTGGCCGTCAGCCTCACAAGGACCTGGCTCAGGAGGAAGGAGCAGCTAAACTCAAACTCTAGCAGGAAGGTCACCTAGGGGCAAGGGACATGGGGACATGGTAGGTTTCTCTTCATGGGACAACTACAGAGGAATGGGAGCCCATCTGTGAGCCTCCTTCCCTAAACTCCCAGGCCTCACAGATTCTAGCCCCTGATCTCTCAAAGCCCCCTTCTCATCCTGGGCCCTGACTCACCCTGGCTCCCATCTGGAAGACAGGATGCCCCACGCTGCAGAGCCGGGCATGTGGGGCAGGGGCTGCACACTCCACCTTCACTGGGCTGTTGCTCTGAGAACAGAGAAAGCAGGGTGAAGGCTGTGCTGGGCTGCGACTGCCCTCTTGCCTGCAGCCTCTAAACACAGCCTTTCCCAAGAGGCCCTCATAGCAAGCACTCCAGTTGTCTTCCTCCTTCCTGATTCTCCTGAACTCCCTTCCCCAAGGGCACCTGAGGAGTGAAACTGGACAGGTGGAGGTTTCTGGAGAAGCTGAGACTCAGGCTAGTGTTGTAGGCGTTCTCCTTCTTGTTCTCCAGAGTTGCTGACACCAGCACTTTCCGCCGACCCCCTCGAACCACGAACGGGTCCTTCCTAGGAGTGGTGGATAAAGGGAAGCCCAGAGTTGAAGGAGAGCCAGAAGCCTCATTTCTGTTTTCCAGGGCAAGAAACAGCCCTCCATCTCCCTTCAAGTCCCTTCTGGTCTGTCTCAAGTCAGCCCAGTTTGGCCCGTTCATGTCCATCCCACCTGGAGCCTCTGATGTCCATATTAGCTTGAAGTACTAAATCTGTAAGACATTCATTGTCAGGGCCACAGTCCTTGGAGAAGGGGACCTAGAGGGAGAGAGAAGGGTCTGAGGACTGAGAGGAAGGCACGAGGAAAAGGAATGGGATTGGAGGACAAGTGAAAAGAGAAGAGTGGGTGCCTAGGTCAGATCCCACTGTGATCTCATGTCTGCCCCCACCCCTTTCTCTTGAATTCACTGAGAAGCCCAGTGTGGCAATGTGGGGGCAGGGCAGGGCTTGGCATTGCTGACCAGCTTTCGGACGGAGGTGGGTGAGCCCTCATCCAGCACAGGCCCTGGCTTTGTGGTGTTGTCCAAAGCAAAGGTCACAGTCAAGGACACTGGCCGGAGGTAATCTGACGTATCCTGAGAGAAACCAGAGTGAAGGCTCCTGGGGAACCAGGGTAAGGGAGATGACCCAGGGATCTTGGTAGAATGTGATAATTACACTGATCATTTACTGAGCACTTCCTGTGTGCTAAGTACTATCCTAAGGTTTTATCAATACTATTACACTTAATTCTAAGACAACTCCTATAATGTTGTTATTATTAATCTCCCCTTATCAGGCAAGGAAACTAAGGTTTGTAGGTGATGTGACTTGCCAGAATGCACAGGTGCTAAATGGCAGAGCAGGATTCAAACCCATATCAGCCTGCCTCCAAAGTCTGAACTCTCTCACTTATCCCACTTCAGATTTCTTGCTGATCCAACAGAATCTCCTCCTCTGATGCATCCTTCCTCTCACTCCCAGGCCCTGATGCCAAGTAGTTCCTGCCCTCTCCTCACCAGCACATGGAAGTGCAGTTGCTCACAAGTGATGTTCCCCACACTGAGCCGGAGCCGCCGAGGGGACAGCCTCTGGCCAGAGCCATCAAATGCTGCCCGGGCTGCGGTTGTCCACTCGTCCAGCGATGCTGTGAACCGCACATCTGAATGGGGTGGGCAAGAGTGCAGGTGGAGAGGGGTCCCAAGACTAGGGCAGGGAGGGGTTGGACTGCTGCCCAGTCACTCACGGAATCGGCGATCCCAGCGGCCAGGAGTGCGAGAGGTCACTTGGAAGCAAAGGGCTGCAGACAGGCAGGTTGCCTCCTGGCCTCGCCGTTTACAGTCCCTCTGAACCACGCTGATGGCCGGCGGGGTCACATCTAGTGAAGGCGCCAGGCGGACAATGGGCCGGGAGCTAGGAACAGGGTGGGAAAGAAAGTCTAGCCGTGGGAGGAAAGCCCTTAGGCGATCCCCAGTATTTGCCTCCCTGAAGTCAAAGGAAAGAATACAAAGCTGGGTGACACACGAGCCAGCCTCCCTGAACATTTGGACACAAGTAAACTAATAGCTGATATTCAATAAGCACTTGCCATGTGCTCTAGGCATGGTGTTTAGATCTTTGTACGGATTATCACATTTAATCCTTACCATAAGCCTATAAGGCAGGTATAGGTATTAGTCCCATTTTATAAACTAGGAGAATGGAGGGGCAGAGTAAGTTGATCAAGAAGCCAAATATAAGTCTGTGACTCCAAAGCCCTTGCTTTTAACAGCTGTGCCATGTTGTCCACTGCTGCCTGAGCTGCAACTGCTCACCTGAGCAGGATGGCTGCCCCTTGGGCACCCACAGCCACATCGACCAGGTCATCACCATCTAGATCCAGCCGGCCATCCAGACTTCGGCCAAAGTAGCTGAGGGCCTGCGGCATGGAGACAGCAGCAATCCGCTGAGAGGGAGAGAGGAGAGACTGAACAGGGACTCACATACCTGGTTTCTGAGGCCTCCCATCTGGCTTTTTCTAATTCTCCCCCTCAAGCATGAGGAAGAAGAAAAATTTGTGTGTGTTCAGGAGTCTGTACTGTAGCGATGTTTCCTGCCCCCATCGCCTCACCTTTTTGACTACTGATTAAAAAAAAACAACAAAGGCACTTGTTGGACTTCCCAGGTGGTTAAGACTCCACCTGCCAATGCAGGGGACACGGGTTCAATCCCTAGTCCGGGAAGATTCCACATGCTGCAGCGCAACTAACCCCATGTGCCACAGCTACTGAGCCTACGCTCTAGAGCTCGAGAGTCACAAGTACTGAGCCCTTGTGCTGCAACTACTGAAGCCTGAACACTCGGACCTGTGAGCCACAGCTACTGAGCCTGCGGGCCACAACTACTGGAGCCTGAGAGCCTAGGAGCCCGTGCTCCGCAACAAGAGAAGCCACTGCAGCCAGATGGCCGAGCACCTAAACAAAGAGTAGCCCCCACTCACCATAACTAGAGAAAGCCCTTACAAAAGCAACAAAGACTCAGCCCAGCCAAAAATAAATAAATAAAAATAAACAATCAAAAAAGGCACTTGTTCAGCTTGGGTCTCAAGCCCAGGAGAACAATGATAAGAAAAGGGTGTGTATCTCCTTCCCCTCACCATGCCCCTGCTTCTTCGGGGCTCTTCTGACCTGTGCAGGACGCGGCCTGACTCCTCTCTGGGCCCCGTGATAGACGTACAGAGCTCCACGGTGCCCATCCTCCAGCGGCGCCCCCACAGCCACATCAGCAAAACCATCTTGGTTCAAATCAGGAAGAGCACCCATGGCAAAGCCAAACCGAGCATCCTGGGGGATTCTGGCTGAAGTGTTCTCTGGAGTGTCAGCAAGGACGGCTGGTGGCAGTGAGGAGAAGACTGAAGGTGCTGAACAGAGAGTCCTGACCTGTCGGCCAACCCTCAAATGTGTGTACCTCCCCTCCCCCTTCTACCCCCTACAGATAAGTTCTAGGGCATCCCAGCAAGTCTCACCTGGCCCACCAGATACACATAAACACGTCCTGTCTCCTTGTTCTGGGGCCCCAGGAACATGGGGGCAGCCACAAGTAAGATATCAGTTGTTCCATCCCCATCAATGTCCAATGGGCAGAGTTCGCTGCCAAAGTACGAGCCAATCTGGAGAGTGGTGGGCAGTGGTGATCCCAGGGGAAAGGGAAGGCAAGATTATGGACAAGTGGGAAGTACCTGCTGATCTGGTCCTCACACCCCTGACAACCAGAATTCATCACACATTTCTAAGGCCCCTCTCTTGCCCCCTTCACCATCTTCCCCCACAGCCTGGAGTCCCTCCCCCAACAGCCTGGAGTCCCTGGGGACCCACAGGCCTCATCCCCCACCTTGGATGCCCTACCTGTTCCCCCTGGAGGCTCTGGGCGACCCTCACAGCCCCATCTTTCTTAAGTTGGAAGGCGATGACCTTTCCTCGATGACTAAACCGAGGAGCCCCTGAGAGAAAGAGGCGGCGACCACCTCGCAAAAACATGGAGGAAACAGAGTAACCTAGAGGTGGACAAGGAATTAGGGGTGAAAGGGAAAGAAAATGGGGTCAGAGTAGGAGGGTTCCCTAAAGGCACAGAAGGGGGTCCCAGGAAAGTAGCAGATCAGTGAGAAACTGCATGAGTTAGCAGTAAGTACCTGATACCTCTCACTGGGGAAGCATTTTCCCCTCCCCCGCCACCCTCTAATTCTTTGCAGCTCTCTGCTACTCACCCAGGTAGGCTGCATGGTTCTGCAATGAAGGGGGGAATTCATCTTCCAGGGCTGTCCGTGGTGGGAAGAGGCGGCGACCTTCTTCAAGCCATAACACTGAGCCCCCCAGTCATAAGCCCCCACCATTCCAAAGAGAATCCCATCCTGTAGGGCAGAACCAGATGGGGTCACTGAAAAGACAGTGGGGAATAAGAAGAAAAACTCTCCAGGAGTGAGAGGGTCACTGAGGGCAGACTGTGGTCAGTTGGAAAGGCATGGGAAGGTCAGCATGGACATTAGTTAAAGGCACCGTGTAGAAGAGCACTGGGATTGAAGTTGTCTGCGTTAGAGGCTGGAAGGAGTCAGATGTTGAGAGGGGTCATGGGTGGGTGAGTTCAGAGTCTGTCCAACCTTTAGCTGATGAGTAGAGAAACCAATCTGAGACATTTCCAGCCCAAAGGAGCTTTCATTTTCTCCATGGGACCCTTGAGTGTAAGAAAACATGGAGGCAATATAAGGGAAGAGTTCCCTTTGACCTAATAAACTTTTTCCAGAACCCCGCCTATACCCCCAGAACTCCCCTGCCCTGTCCTCTTTTCCTCTAGGGTAATCATTACCCTCAAGGCCAAAAATCCGGTCCCCTAACGCATCCACAATGTCAGTCAGTGCCGCTTCATCTGTGACATTGAAGAAGAATTTCTCGTCTGGATCACTGGCAATAGCTCTGATTTCTCGCAGGAAAGAACTGGGGTCTCGCTGCCGCCGGAGGTAGTGACCAAGGACCTGGGGTCAGGAGATCAAGGTAGAGTCTGTTAGTTGTACGTTGTCAGTGGTCTGGAAAGTTATCAATATCTGTTTTCCTTAAGTTCCCAGTCCTCAGCGTCACCATCCCCACCCCCTTCCATCCTTCCAGATCCAGAGTTGATTCTCACAGCAATCCCATAGCGTGTCACTCTTCCAGCCTCACAGGCCTGTAGTGCTGTGGGAAGCTCTTCTCCATCATGGGACTCTCCATCAGTGACAACCACCAGTAGCCTGGCAGCCTCTGGTCGGCCCCCCACGGGACTGACTGAATCCTTCTGTGCTAAGAAGAGAAACAAGGAGTGAGCTGTGATCATATGTGTGCAGATCGATACACATATCCAGTACTTAACACTGTCAGCCGTTCACTGAGGTCAGACCTTTGCCTTTTAGCTCATTTCCCCACCTGTCTAGCATAGACTGGCACACAGTAATAAGAGCTCAAGTGTCGGGGTGTCCTATAACATACAGAGCAGCATCATCATCAGTGCACATAAGTATAAAATCCATCCTCTCACAGATTCATTCAGCAAATATTGTATTTAGGGGGTAAATATTAAGGGTGAGGGGAAAAAAGTGAAAGTGTTAGTAGCAACCAAATCTTTGGACCCCATGGAACATGTAGCCTGCCTGCCAGGCTCCTCTGTCCATGGAATTCTCCAAGCAAGAATACTGGAGTGGGTTGCCATTCCCTTCTCCAGGGGATCTTCCCAACCCAGGGAATGAGCCCAGGTCTCCTGCACTGCAGGCAGATTCTTTACCAGCTGAGCCACCAGTACGTAGAATAAAGAATGGTCAGGTCAGGGAGTCTTCCCAGAGATGAGTTTTGGCGAGTTTGGAAAATGGGTGAGGACATGAGAGGTGGAGAACCCAAGGGCCAACATTAAAGTGGGAGTGAAGGGGTGTCCCTGGTGGCTCAGTGGTTGAGAATCCACCTGCCAATGCAAGGGACACAGGTTTGATTCCTGGTCCAGGAAGGTTCCACATGCCACAAAGCAGCTAAGCCCATGAGCCACAACTACTGAGCCTGCACTCCAGAGCTCTTGAGCTGCAACTACCAAAGCTCAAAAGCCCTACAGCCCATGCTCCACAAGAGAAGTAACCACAGTGAGAAGCCTGTGCACTGCAACGAAGAGTAGCGCCTGCTCGCTGCAATTAGAGAAAGTCTGCATGTGGCAACGAAGACCCAGAACAGTCAAAAATCAATCAATAAATAAACAAATAACAAATAAATCTTTTTTTAAAAAAGGGAGAGTGGAGGTATACAGACAGAATTCCATCTGCAGACGGAAAGCAGAAACATGGAGAGACACAGACAGACACTTTGTAGAAAGGCAATGAGGAATGCAATGATGGGAAATTTAGACTCATCCCACCTACCATTAGCATGCAGACAAACATAAGCAAGCAACACACGTCGGTATGTACACACTGCACTCCAAACCTTCCCCTACCCCTTCTGGCCGCCCAAACTCCCCTTCCCAGTGTCTCACCACGCCATCATTATTGCTTGAGCAGTCTTTGTTTCTCGTCCCTCTCGACGGCTCAGGTTCCTTGCTGCTCTCACCACTTCTTCCTTGGTTCGGAAATCTCCCAGGGACCACTCGTGGACAGAGCTCTCTCCATACTGTACCAGCCCCACCTGAGAATAAAGTGTGCACTCTAAGGAAGTGTGTGTAATGGGCAGGAGGAGGGAGAAGAAAGCATGTGAGGGAGGGGAGGTGAGCACCTGGATACTACTGAAGATACTGCCTACATTTATCTTCTCTCTCCCCAGTTCTTCCCTCCATGCCCATCCATCCTGCCTTCTCTTACCTGTATCTGTTCCGGGTCAATAAACAATCTCCCTACCAGTCTTCGTAGGAAGGTCTGAACTTCAGACCAAGGGTAGATGCTGTTGGAGCCATCCAAGACAATGACGACATCCATGTATGTGGGGCAGCCTAGGAGAAGGGGTAATGGTGATGGGAAACAGAGGGGCAAAGGATATTGGGCATAGGGGCAACAAGGAAAGAGGTCACAGGAAAGTGTTAATTGTTCAATCGTGTCTGACTCTTTATGACCCCATAGACTATAGCCCACCAGGCTTCTTTGTCCATGGGATTTCCCAGGCAAGAATACCAGAATGGGTTGCCATTTCCTTTTCCAGGGGATCTTCCTGACCCAGGGATTGAACCCACGTCTCCTGCACTGGCAAGGTTCTTTACCACTGTGTCACAGGAGGGCACATTTAATTCAAACTATTAGGTACTTCTTACATACAAGGAAGATTACCCAGTCCTAGGTAATAAATATAGAACTGAATAAAGGGGAAGATGGGAATACATACAACTGACTCAAAAACAACGAAGATGGAATTAAGCGCAAGTAGAAACTTAGCATCATTTTATGTTGTGAGAGAACAATAGAGGATCAGTTCTGATGGTGGGGAATAAAAGGAGGCAGCAGCTGAGAAGATATTGAAAACTAGAGATGTTTGAGGAGAATATAAGAAAAGGCATTTGGGTGGAGAACACTTTAAATAAAAGGAGATGGAGGTATAAAAACATGACATATACAAGAAAAGTGAAGTGAAGGCTATAGCTAAGGTGTAGGGTATGGAGGAATATAGTGAAAGTTGAGTTCTGAAGTTGGTTAAATCAGTTTGGACACAACTGAGTGACTGAACTAAATCAGTTCATGGAGTCTTGATACCCTGGTAAAAAGACTGAATTCTAATCTGTTAGGAAACATGGAGCCTTCACACACACGTTAGGTCGCAGTGAGGACAGCCATGCAGGTCCCTGGTCAAGCATCATACACTGAGGCCCCATCTTTTTCCCACCCTGCACCCCCTATTCTGGGGACTTGGGCCGTTCTCTTGGCTCACGTTGTGCGGTGGGTGCCAGGATTCCCTGGGGCCGGAACGAAGCATCTACACGGGCACATATTCCAGAACTGAAGACAGATGAGCCGCAAGCACGAGACCAGAGAGGGGCGCAAGCCTGGGGATTGGGAAGGAAATAGTTACTCCCAGGCTTGCGAGGGCACCCTCAGAATATGCTCCTCGTCAAAGGAAGCAGTGAGACCACTCCCCGAGATTTCCCTTCTCGCTTTCTAGGTTTTTAACTCCTTGACCTCTCCCCATAGACCAGTTTCCCTTGCCAGACTGCCCTTTTCTCTACCACGAACCTTCAGAGACTCTACCACCTCTCTTTCCTTAGCTTACCATGAATCCCCCATTGCCATCTGTCTCTAACAGAGACATCCCCAGGTGCATATTCACAGCAGGACGAGATGAATTTCCCAGTGGATGGTCACCTGGTTGAAGGGGGAGTGGAAGAACATGAGGTCACGAGGTCACAAATGGGGTGACTGAGTTCAAGGTGATTTTGGAAGAGGATGAGCAGGGGTCAGAATTAAGTCAGGAATGAGGAGTGTGTGGGATATGGAGGTGAATAAGTGAGGTGTGATATTACTCATATGTGGAATCTAATTTTTTTAACTATATAAATGAACTTGTTTACAAAACAGAAACAGACTTACAGACTTAGAAAATACATTTATGGTTACCAAAGGGGAAATGTAGGGTGGGGGATAAATTAGGAGCTTGAGATTAACATACAAACACTATTAATATAAAATAGATAACCAACAAGGATCTACTGTATAGCACAGGGAACTCTACTCAACATTCTGTAATAACCTATATGAGAAAAAAAAATCTGAAAAAGAATGGATATGTGTGTATGTATAACTGAACCATTTTGCTGTACACTTGAAAATAACACAACATTGTAAATTAATTATAATCCAAAAAATTTATTTTAAAAAGAAGTGAGATGTAAGGGATCAAAGCCACTAGTATATTAAGTTAGGGGTTAGAAGAGTGAGGAATCTTCTTACCCAAGTGGCCCTTGGCACATGGGGCACTGTGGGAGCCCCCTACAAGGCAGCGATAAACGTCCCCCTTCGGTCACCTGAAGGCCCATCCCAGGGGGCACCCACCAGCATCCTGGGGAGAATAAATGAATACAAGCACAGTGTGAATATGACACTTAAGATAGGCAAGAGGGAAGGGGCGTGGTGATGGCAAGTCTAGAGCCCCAGTCACTTCCAAAGAACTAGGTTAGTTTATATTTCCAGCCACCTTGCCTCCCCTTTAACAGCTCTACTCCAGTCCCAATCCCTCGGCCCTCTAGTTTCTTCCTCACCATTGTCGTCCACCCCCAACATGTTGTAAGACACTGTATCCAAATTCAGCCTCCGGTGGGCCTAGAAATAGGCGTGGGCGATGCACATCCAGGTTAAAGGGGGGAGCAGAGACCTGGGGGGGCCAGGATCATACGGTTAGCAGGAAGCAGTCAGAAAGGCTAATGAGTACACAGAGGAAAAGCTAGAGAGAAGCCGCAAAGGGAACATACTGATCTCAGCCTAACTCCCTTCGTCTTACAAGCTGCCCTGGACTCCATCAATGTCATGCACTCAGAGCTCCAAGCAAGGATGATTTCCTTCCTGTGTTTGGGTAGAGATGTCTAAGTTGTGGCCCTCTGCCATACTGTTGCACAGCTGTATTTCCATTCCTATCCTTGAAATCTCATTCACAGACATGCCTGGAAGAAACAACTTCCTCTTTTCTACATCATTCCTCCTACACATCCTCCTCTCCAGGCCAAGTGAGGGTTGCCTTTCTGCAGCCCCAGAAAAACTATTCTTTCCAAATTCTACCCAAATCTGGGACCATAGGGAGAACAAGACAAAGTTAGAGAGCACTGCATGTTTGGGTCTTGTTTCTTCTTGACTCCCAGTATCATTGTTACTCTCTCACGCTCTTTCTCCAGTGTTTAGGTCTCTGGTTGATTCCAGCCCTGGAAAACCTCAGTGGCAATTAACTGGGTGGAGCCACTTGCCTGTCTACACACATGGTTTGCCATCCATCCTTTCCAAGGGTCCCATCACTCCCAAAGTTTCTCACCATCTGCTTCCTAACTCATCCCCCTCCTGACACCCCCTGCCTGCTTGCATTTTCTTCCTTAACTCTCAGCCCACTCTGAAGACCCCCGCAGTCATGTCCTGGCTGACTCTTCCCTCCCAACCCCAACCCGCTTAAAATCAGAGCTAGTATTTTAGGAAACAAAATTACAGGGCACTGATGAGGAAAAATTCCAGGCCTCTTGTCCCTCCCATGCTTCTTTCCCTGCAACTTGCGCCTTCAAGTAGCCCCTCTCAGGCCGCCCCACCACTACTTTCACCGATGGCAATTGCTGTCTCAAACATGCTCATTTTCAGAAAGATGTTTTGTATGTGAGTCTTATTGCATCTGGGAAGCTCATTCGTTAGATAAACCCAGAGTTCTGACCACACTGCTAGTTAGTTATGCCTCAGGAGCCCAGAGACCACCAAGGACAGAGAGAATTAGGGAGGGGGTGGGGGCGGGTAATAGTAATCAGACTAGCCACGTGGAAGTTCACATCTCACATCATGTTTCTTTTGGTCGACTCTCAGGTTAAGGACAAAGTTTTATATAATTGGACACAAATATTACACAAGGCAGTGGACAGCTTCAGCCTTTGCCAGGCAGTCATATGTGTGGGCATAAGAACGCAAACCCATGCATGCATGCGCACACATGTACACACGTACACACACACACACACATACCATAGAACCAGTTAACCTCACCACCTAACTCCCAAAGAATTTTAACCGTAAAGGTCCCAAGGCCAAAAATCTGTGTATCTTCCATTCCCACCAGAAACCAAGAAGTTAACCTCCCTCACCTGTCAGGAACGTCAGGGGCAAGAACAGGTGAGGGATGAGGGGGAATTCCATGCCTTGATGTTCTCTGTCCGTGTGAGAAGTCCTCTATGCCTCTGTCCCTCTCCTTCTCTGTTTTCTTTACTTTCCCTCCCATCCTGCCCCCTCCCACTGGCAGCTAAAAATAAAGTTGGAAGGAATGGGAGGAGTGATGGTGGGGAACTGTGGGGAGCCCTAGCCCAAGGAAAGGAGGAATAAGAAATTTTAGTGTATTTCTCTGCCTTGGTGCTGCCCCCTGGAGGCATCATCTCAGTTTCTAAAGAGAACATAACTCTTTCTGTCATCTCTTTCTATTCCTTTTTTTCCTGTCCTTTGTTGTTGGAAGCAATAATGCTTTCCTCAAGTTTGGAATAGAAGATAGGACTGGGAAATAGATTCTTTTACTCCCTAACCTTACTTATCTCAGTCTGGAATATGGAAAATGAAAGAGTTGATAACAGTGATACCATTTCCCCACCTACTCAAAGAGTTCGAACAAGTGAAGATACAGCCCACCCACAAACCAAGACTCACCCACTCCACTTAGTTCTGCTTGTGACTCTTAGCCTATGTTACCTATGGTATTATAGCTTTTGGAGGAAATATAAACCATAAATTGGTATGGGGTATGTTTTGTGGAACCAGTATAATTACTTTACCATTACACCCTCATCTCTTCAGCTAGGTTATAAACTTCTGCAGTTGGGACCACGGTGCCTCTTAGCTTTTTATATCTCTACCACTTAGTATTATGGCCTACATACTGTAGACACTCAATAAAAGTCTGCAGGCAATGATTCCAGTGGCTAATCCCATGGAAAACCCAAACCAAAGTAACAGAAATAGGGGCCTCAGATGACCAGAACACACAGGACCAGACCAAATATCAATGAGCAAATTGATCTTTAATCCGCTAACCTGGAAGGCTTGCTGTCCATCATGGGCTTAGGCCTCAGCTATTTACACAGAATCATTGTACAATATTTACAAGATGCTAGACATAGCATCATTCTGGATAGGCAATGAAGGGGTATGGAAAGGCTAGAACAAAGCCATGAAATCAAAGTGTAAGCAGAAACTTGCAGTGTGAGTAGAAAGAAGGGGAATGGCAAATCATGAGGGAAGGTAGTGAGGTAGACATGAGCGAGGAAAAGGAAGCATGAAACTACTTCTGGTGTAGGTGGGAAGAGCCCACTGGGACGCAAAGCCTTTAAAATTATGATCTGGAGTCTGGAGGCAAAAATAATTGCCACAAGTCACTTTTGTGAGGAAAAGGAAGAAGGCTATTAGAAACTTACAGACCATAACTTCTACTTCCCATACCAAAAAGTAACTGCTGATTAAATTCCTATGACAGGGGGCTGAGAAGGTACAAAAGGGATACAGAGACAGAATCTTAAACAGACTTAAGAGACAGTAAGAAAAGTCAGGAGAGACACAGACAATGCAATGAAGGAGGAAAAGAACAAAAGCTGGAGCAGATCTGAACATCTGAATCATCCAGTTGATTTCACAATTCACCTTTTCTCATCTCATCTTCCCCAAAGCTCCTTCCTTTTATTCCCAAATCTCTGGATTTTTAACTTTAACCAAGGAGTGGAGTTAGACTGACGGTGGGACACAGGGAATCTATAAAATTCCATCTCACCAATTCAGGTCCCCTCCTTATCCTGTACCAGCATATCAGGGCTTGAGTCGTAGCCAAGGGCAGATTAGGGTGAGAATAGACAAGATGGAGGACACGAGGCCACAAAGCCCCACAATCCCAGGGCCACAGCGCCAGAGGCCTAGTTTGTCCAGTGGGATGAAGAGATCACAGGCATTTCTGACCACATCCAGCAGAAGAGGGGGATGACCCCGAAGGACCCGAGCCAGCAGCAGGACCCGGAGCCGAAGCTTCAGAGCCACCTGGGGCAGGCCTCCTCCTGGAACCCCTGGACCCCCAGGTCCTCCAGTTTCAATTCCTCCTGGGACTCCTCCAGAACCCTTTAGTCGCCGGCTACAAGCTGAAGACTCTTGTTCCATCAGTAGGCGGATCTCATAAGCATCACGGCTCAAATTCATGATGAGGGAAAACAGATAGTACCTGGGATACACAGGGAAGAAGGGTCAGGACGGGTACATATACCCACCTAGCAAATCCAACAGAACACTTAAACTTTTTTTCCTCATAGTGCAAATAGATTATACATTAGAATATCACAAGTAAATGTTATCACCCACTATTAGAAATGTCCTTCCACCTTTCTGTAACTAATGTGTTTATGTATGTGTACCTTAAGATCCTGGTTTAAAAGTAATGAAGATCATGAAATAGTTCAAGATTAACCTCAGATTTCACTTTTCCACTTGGCAGCCCATCAGCACACATGCATTCAACCTGAACTACAATAATGCAACATTTTTTTTTAAAGGGACAGCTTCAGTTGTTTCAAAGATTCACACACATAATTTAAATCCAATCCTTTTGTTAAAAGGGGGAAAAAAAAAGAAGTCAAGCTTGCCAAATGTTTTAGATTATAAATTCCTTAAGAACAGCCTACATTAAAAATTTTTTAAATCCATTCTGAAAATAGTGGTCTGTATTCAGTATAACTGTCCTACTTCTAATACAGACCCTGAATCCAATCACATCTATCTATTATACTTAGACCATAGTCTAAGCCAGGGGTCCCCAGTCCTTGGAACCGGGCAGTACAGCAGGAGGTGAGTGGCAGGTAAGCCAGCGAAGCTTTATCTGTATTTACAGCCTCTCTCTATTGCTTGCACCCCTTGGTCTGTGGAAAAATTTTCCACAAAACGGATTCCTGATGCCAAGAAGATTGGGGACCACTAGTCTAACCATCACCTCTTGCTTGAACTACTACTTTAGTCTTTTAACTGGTTTCCCCATGGTCTCTCTTGCCCACCACACCGAACAATCTAGTTTCGCCTAGCAGCTGACATAAATGTAAATCACATTATATAAAACTCTCGATGGTTTCCTTCCTATCACATTTACAATAAAATACTACAGAACTCAACAAGGGACTCTGCCTTTCTAACTCTATCTTGTACCATTCTTTTCCTCAACCACTAGACTCCAACCACACTGGTTTCTTTTTATATTTTGATCCCATTCATCTGATTCTTGCTTTAGGACCTTTACATTACCTAGTCCTTCAATCTGGAATATTCTCCCTCAAAAACCTTCACATGGCTGGCTCTTCCTTGCACTTCATGTCTGAGCTTAAATGTCACCTCTTCAGAAAGGTCTTCTCTGACCGCCCATTCTAAAGTAGCAAGCCATTTACCATCTTATCACTTGACCCTACTTTAATTTCCTGCACAGCATTTACCACGCTCTTATATTTTTCTTATTTACTGTGTCTTTGTCCCTTCCAATTATAATGTAAGCTCCATAGGAGCAAGGATCTTGTTTGTCTTTACCACTGCATCCTTGTGTCTAGACTTATGCCTAGCACATAGTAAGAGCTAAAGAAATATTTCTGGAATGAAAGAGTAGACAGGGCATAGAAACTCTTCTAGAGAGTTGCTTTTTCATACCATTCTATCCATGCCTCTGCCCCCATCCCTCATATACCATAAGCCTTGTTATAATTGTAAATCACTGAGAAAGATGAAAAGCAGGACATAAGCAGAGATGGAAAGAAGCAATCATAGGGAATCATAGGGAAGCAAAAACAAATATAGGTGATATACAGACAGAAAATTTTATTCTCAAATCATAATCCTTTCCACCTTCACTACCAGCCTGCTTTTTAATCCAAGCCAACATCATTTCATGGTCACATTAAAGAATCTTCTCCTCTTTAGTTCTACTGCAATCCAGTTTCCACAATACAGAAAGACACAATTTGAATCATGTCACATCCCTGCTCAGAACCACTGGACTTAGGATAAAATTTAAAGAAAACTAAATGAAAAAAAAATCCTACCGTTACCTAGACGACCTTGCATGAATGATCTGGCCCTGGTCTACCTCTCCAGTTTGAACTTAAGCCCTTCCTCAGTACTGTCAACCACACTGGCTTTCTTTCCACTGCTCTAATTCCAAGAAGTCTTTCTTGCCTCAAGGCCTTAGAATGAGTTATTTTCTGTTTCTTCTTTATACTGCTTGCTTTGTATAACTTCTACTCAGACTTCAGGTCTGAAATAAAATTTCATTTTCTCAAAGGGTTCTTTTACCCTGACCTTTGTATCTAGATTAGCTCCCCCTGTTATAAAGCTCTAACATGTATGTGCTAAGTCACTTCAGTTGTGTCCAACTCTGACCCTATGGACTGTATCTCTCCAGGCTCCTCTGTCCATGGAATCCTCCAGGCAAGAATACTGGAGTGGGTTGCCATGCCCTTCTTCAGGGGCTAACATCCTATACTTTCCCATAAATATTCGGTTTGGTGATTATTTGTTTTAATATCAGACGCCCCTACTAAACTAGAAGCTTCATGAGAGCAGGAACCATATCTACTTAGCTCTTTGCTTTTTTTCCCTGGCTCACAGTAAACAGCTACTAAGTATTTTTAGAATGAATGAATGTGTAGACAGTGAGGGGCATAAATCTGTGGTATAGACAGAAGAATTATTGAAGCAATATAATTAATATCTAGTCTTGTCTAATCTTAGTCATTCACCATGAAAGAGCATCCATCCTCCATCTGCCCCCATTCATTATTCTCTTATGGTTTAAGATCTAAATGAAGATTAGAAGCCAAGTGATTCAGATGTGTATATTCTGGGAAGACCCTAAAAGATTGTTCTCTCATGAAAGGCAAGGTAGGCAGTATGAAGAATAGATAGACCTTGTAGGATAAAAGAATATCAAACCTGAAAGAACGCTGGGCCCACTTCTCCTGATCCACACGGGGAGCGAGTCCAGACTTCCCAGCCCATAGGACATTGTCACAGGCGAAGTACAAGGCTCTATTGAGATGACTAACAGTGATGCAGAATCTCAGGACAACATCTGATAGATGCACAGCCCGTTTGGCTGACTCAAGGGCATCTGCTGAGTTACCGAGGCGTAGAACTTGTGGAGATTAGCAATGGAAAGCAAGGATTTGAAAGTAGAAAGGCAGACAGAGAACAAGATACAGAGAAAGGGAGAAAGCAAGAGAATGAAAGTCAGGCAAGTGATAGAAAAATAATAAACAATTTTTTAAAAAACAGCAGAAAGTTCAATCATTTTTAGTTCTAATTTTTTATTAATTTGTGTCCCAGTTTAGCTTTCTCAAATCTGCCTCATTCTCTCCAATCTCTCACTGACCTTATTTCTGCTCTCTTATCTCAGCTGGGAGGCCTGCACAGGATAAGTACAGAGGCAAACCACAATGCATTGGCACTGGTCAAAAATAGGAAGGAGGGACTAAGGAATAATGGCTGGGGATGGAAGAAGCGCTGGAGTAATAAAAGGAAAGGCCTAGTTACTTACGCTTTCTTCCTAGGCTCAGGTGACCTTCCAGTTGTCGAATCTGTTTCTGTAACTCAGGACTGGCCCCATGTTTCTGCAGTGCATGGCCAAGAAGGGAGCAAGCATATTGGGCAGCCCTGGAGGAGAGAGAGGTAAGGCAGAGACCTCCTTTATCTCCCCCTCAAAAATGTCCTCCAAAAGGCAACCATGGATCACCCCCTTCCCAGTTTGAGACGATTCCCTTTCCTCCTCTTCAGGCCTATATCTTAGTTTCTCCCCCAGGCCAAGGGAAGAGAAAGGCATTGAGGATAAAACGGAGCCTAGTAGCGGCTGGGAAACACTACTTCGAATTGAGGAAATGAGATTTAACAATGATGCAGCCTCAAGAGGAGAGTGAAGAAGGCAGGAGGACCATCGCAAGACCACAAGCACCTCAGTGTGAGTGTGTAATGTTCTGTGAAGGGGCGAGAGATGGCTGAAGAACAGGTTAGTCTTCAAAATACGTGAACTAAGAGATCTTCAAGGCCCTTGAGATGAATGAAGACTAGAAGGCAGGGCGGAGGTGGAGGAGCTCGTGGGTGACAGCAGGGTAAAGGGGATAACAGGAACTCAGGAGTGCCTCCTTAGCTCTGAGGACACAGTCCAGATCGCTATCTGTCACGGGGAGAACGCTCCTCGTCCCACCATCGCCCAGAGAGGAAAGTATTGGTCTTATGTTAACACACAACCCTGAGCCGCCTCCCCGCTGGCCCACTCGTGCCTCAGTTTCCCCATCTTTCTCACGAGCAGGAATGAATCAAGGCCTCGGGGCCGGCTCAAATCAGCCCCTCGCGGTCCGTCCGGGCTCCCGTAGCCTGAGTTGACCCTTTTGACCCCCGTAGTGTGAACTGACCTCGCTGCACGAGGCTCTTCCTCTGCCCGCCCGCCCGGCCCCCTTTCCTATTCGGGCCGCACCTACACAGTCGCTCCCGGGCCTGGCTCTGGGCGCTGAAGCGGACCCAGGCGTCCATGACAGCGGCGGCACCCGTTCTGCAGCCCCGCTCCCGCCTCGCTTCCCGCCCCTAGTCACGCCTCCCGGACGACCCAACGGTGCCGCACGAGGGACAAACATCATCAGAAAATAAAGCGAGTGGAGCCGGCCTCTGAAACGGAATTTCAGAACGAGAAGCACTTGTCTCTGGTCCTACATCTGTATGGTTTGTGTGTTTGGCAGGGGGATTGGGGGAGGTGGAGGGTGTGTGTGTGTGTGCGTGGTCTCCGTCGTCTCGTTCTCTAATCAGAAGATCTCTATTTCCTGAGCAAGCCTCCAGAGGCACAGTCTTCTTTAAATATTTTGGACCAAGGGCGAGGCTTGCAGGAGTCGGGGCGGAGCGAGAAGGCGCCGCAGTGCTCTCCCAGGACCATTAGGGTGGGGTTGCCCCTAACCCAGGGGGTGCTTACAGAGAGGAACACTCGCAGCACACACACACACTCACTCTCACGCTTCTATCGAATTCAGGGCTCCAGGGGGCTAAAGGAGTCTGCGGAAGTAGAAGCCAGCACCAGATTCCTAGTCCCTACAAGCCCCTGACAGTTGGACAGGTGACCTCCAGATTACAGACGGAGTCTCCAGAGATAGAGGCTTTAGTGGACGAAATTCGCAAAATAACCATCTCAGATCCTGAGAAGGAGGGAGAAGGAACTGGACGCAGCTCACCTCTTCAGACCCACATTTCATCGCCCCGCCCCTTTTCTTTCCAGGTCACCGTGTCTGCAGGCTAAGTCACCCCTTGGGGGTCATCAGCGACGGGGTAGGAGGTCTGGGTAGGATCAGGAGTAGAAATGGAGGGCGCAGAGCTGCCCACCTTCTCAGTTGCCGCCAAGGTGCGAGTGGTAGTGACTGTTGTGCTGTTTGTTTCTTTGGCTGGAGGGAACCTGGCCGTGCTGTGGTCAGGGACACGGCGGCAACCCAGCCAGCTCCGTCCCTCTCCGGTACGACGACTGTTCGCCCATTTAGCTGTTGCCGACTTACTGGTCACTTTTGTGGTTATGCCCCTAGATGCGACCTGGAATATCACTGTTCAATGGCTGGCCGGGGACACTGCATGTCGTACACTCACGTTCCTGAAACTAGTGGCCATGTATGCCGCAGCTTTCCTGCCAGTAGTTATTGGGCTCGACCACCAGGCAGCCGTACTCCACTGGTTTGGACCGAGCTCAGCTGGAAGGAAACTTCTTGGGGTAGCCTGGAGACTCAGCTTCCTGCTCGCCTTGCCCCAGGTGAGTGACTTGGGACTCAGGGCTAGACTGGACAAGAATTTGAGTACACAACATGAGCCTTCCGATTCAAGGGGTGTGCTTGGCCATGGTCAACATTAATCCTCAAGGTAGGAGCCTCTGCTCTTTGCAACTTAAGATCATTGCAAGTTAAGATCATCGCATGTTAATTTGTATTTCTATTGAGTCTTTGCTTTTACTACACTTGGCTTCCAACTCTTTGCATCATCGTAGTCCCACCTTCTTCAGATTATTGCAGGAAAGCTTCAGAGCATGGAGTTTCCTCCACGGGAAGACATTAAGAAGACAGTGACAAGAAAACTTAAAAAAAAAAAAGTGAAATCCAGGACTTTGGATAAAACTTTGTGATACCTTCATTCATCAATTAAAAAAAAATAATGCAGTTCCCCAGGTGCATTAAATGCTCTACTAAGGATAGAGCAACAAAGTTCTGCCTTCAAGAAATTTATAGACAAGTGCAGAGTCAAATAAGTAGACAATTACAATATAATGTCCAGTTAAGTGTTATGCTAAAGCTAAGCATAAGGAGCCAAGGAACAATGAGGGGTTTCTGACCCACTTTTGGTCATTCAGGGAAAGCTTCCTGACTTCCCAGAGATATCAAAATTTCATTCTTGAAAGATAGGTGTTAACACAAAGCAGGAGGAATGCTGGAGAAGGTGGAGAGTAGAAAATCTCAAAAGTAATCACAGTTAAAATTGAGGGCTAGAAAATGGCAAGTAATGAGCCTGGAGGGGAAGGAAGAACCAACTTCACAAATACTAAGCTTGTACTTTATCCTAAGGGCAGTGGGGAAACACTAAAGTAAAAGGCAGAGAGTAGCATAATCAGATTTGTATTTTTACTCTAGCTTTATTGTGTCAAAACTGAAACAAAAGGTGCATCTGAACTTGAGTACCAATTAATCAAATCTCAGTACTGAAAACAAAGTATAAATCTAGAAGAAGAAAAAAAGCTAAATATGGAGCAAGTCCTTCAAAACAAAACCACTAACACCATCCGGGAAAAGGGAGTAAAGCAGCATCTCTGAGCCTATGGTTGGGATTATGTCAGGGAGAGGGGTAACATTCAGTCTCTGGAATAATGCATTGTAGTCACATTTAAGATTGAATTCTTACATCCTCAAATATTAGAAATGTAACTACCAAAAGTTAAGTCTGACTGCAGTTCTAAGACAAAAATACTGCTTCCAACGGTATGTTGTAAACAGGACCCCTTTGCCTGTTGCCTCAGTGCAAAAGAAATTAATTGGGTTTATATGAAATTAATTTTAGAAGTGGACTGGGAATTAGGACTGTTTTTGTTGCTTGTATTAATTTGCTCTGTTTTTTTCTGAGTCTAGGCTCTACCACTAACTAGCTGGATAACTTTGGCTAAATCACTTGAAATGTATAGACCACAAGATTATGGAATAGATGATCTTCATCCTTCCTTGGAGCCTGACAGTCCAACAATGCAATTGCTATTTGCTTTAATAGCAAACTGATGATAACATGATGCAGGTGCAAAAGGTGTTATTTTGGGTTCCAAATTATCAACCTCTTTTAAAAAAATTATCAACCTCTTGTATAAATTCTGCAATGCCCATATGTTGCATTTAAAATATGTCAATTAAAAATTGTTAGCATGGTCAAGGGAATATTGGTGTAGTTAGAAATTATTTTCGTAGACTCATTTCCAAGTGTCAGAAGTAAAGGTTTCTATAGTAGGTGGTAAAATATAAAATGCATATTAAATAGTGAGAGGCTGGACTAAAATGAGTCCCTGAACCTTGCCTATTTTTAAAACTTCTCACAAGTCAGATGTTTCTAGGCATAGTGCCAAGCCATGCACACACACCACCCTCACCACAGCACTCTCCCCTGGCCCCCACCAAAAGGGAAAAAAAAAAAACCCACCCAGGAATATATGGACTCAAGAGAGGGGTAAAGGAAAGACCACCCCCAACTAGAATAGCCTGGTCATAACTCCAAGCAGTTCATAAAATCATGTCTGTGACTACTACTATTCACTTTTCCTAAAAGTCCCTCATGCCAGCTGAAAATCCCTTTCTGAAAGGCCTCATATCTAGGAATTTGATACATACTAAGTTTGCCTTTTATCAAACTAATACTGACTCAATCTACCTAACCTGAACTAAGGTACAAACCCTGAAGCTCTCAATTAAAAAATGCTCTTTACTGATTCAAACCAAAAACTAGTTTCCAAAAAAAAGGAGGGGCAGCCAACAGCATTTGGAAAATGTTAAATTTTATTAATGTTATTTCACCATTATAATTACTGTACATGGACTATTACTAAAGTCACTTTGGAGAGTGACTGCAAAATAGCCTGCAACTCTAGCACCTCCTATTTTATAGAAGATTTATTTTTCCCACAGAATTAATCACAGACACATCAGGAAAATTATTTCAGCTAAAAATGGTGAGGGGAAAAAATGTTGGTGAGGTGGTAGAGATATCCTCTTATAAAATAGTAGATAGTACTCAAAAGACAGGATTCTTTTAAGTTCTGGATTTAATAAGCATAGCCTAAGAGGAAAATAGGGATTTTCAAGATACATTTCTAGCCTTTTAAATATGGCACCATGGATTACCATTACTCAGCACTGAAGGGAATTAAGAATGGATTGAGATTATGCACTGTATTAGTTCCCAAATTTCTTAACAATCACACACACAAAAAGAATGAATTAATTGGGAGGAGATAGTGTTGAATTGGTAGGCAGCAGGGGAGAAGGGAGACCAGTTCTAATAGTCCTTGACTCCAACCTAGCTGTTCCTGTTCCATACCATCTGACATGCTGGTCCAGTTCCCTTCACTCAGGGTGTCACCAAACGCAGCTTCAAGGCTCGATGGCAAGAGATCATCTATAACCTCTTCACCTTCTGCTGCCTCTTTCTGCTGCCACTGACTGCAATGAGCATCTGCTATAGCCGCATTGTCTGCAGTGTCCACTCCTCAGACAAGGAAGGGGGAACCGTGGTGAGACTCCAACCCCCAGGCCCTAACCCATACCCTAAAACTATTGTCTAGCCTCATTAATATGATAGCTATCTATCAAACCAACAGGCTTGCCCAGTGGCTTAGTGGTAAATAATCTGCCTGCACTGCAGAACATTCGAGTTCAATCCCTGGGTTGGGAAGATCCCCTGAAGGAAATGGCAGCCCATTCCAGTATTCTTGACTGGGAAATCCCATGGACAGAGGAGCCTGGTGGGTTTTAGCCTGTGGGGTCACAAAAGAATTGGATGCAACTTAGTGACTAACAACAAACTGTATCTCCTAGCAGCTAATGCCACATTAATTTCATTGAATGCCTTCAGTTCTAACCAGCCACTAGCCATCATTCTCTGAAGTTGAGTTAGCTAGGCAAGAATTAAGAAGGGAGATCAGTATTTTCCTTTGCTCTTGGACACCAACAACACTTCAAACAGACTTTGTAGCTTCATGTACCACAGCACCTCAATTGAAACCTTTTTTCCAGCATGTCTGTCATAATCTCTGATGGGAAGTGAGCATATAGTCCCAGATTGGGAAGGTGAGAAGGGCTTGCAGCATTCTCTTATAGAGGGAAGAGCTTTATCTCACAATTTCTGCCTATCAATTTAGAAGCTCTTCCTATATCTGAGATGGGGTGGGTGGGAAGGAAGGGAAGCTGAGTGGTTCTGAATTTGAGTGTATTTTCTAAATTCCCAGCCCCTGCAGGTGAATTTGCCCTCTGCCACTCCTCAGACAATCACTCCCGTGTTCATCATCAGGCCCTACGACTGGCCCTACTTGTCCTGCTGACCTTCATCTTCTGCTGGACACCTTATTACCTTCTGGGTCTTTGGTACTGGTTCTCTCCCACCATGCTAAGTGAAGTGTCTCCTAGCTTCAACCACATCCTTTTCCTCTTTGGCCTCCTCAATGCTCCTCTGGATCCTCTCCTCTATGGGGCCTTCACCTTTGGGTGCTGAAGAGGGCATCAAGAACATCGTATAGACTCATCCAGGGAAGGTTCTGGAAGAGTGCCCCAACAGGAGATTCAAGTTCTTACCAGACAGATGGAAGTACAAACAAATATAGCAGCAAGAAATGCAGGAGAGAAAAAAAGAGACATTTCTTTGATACCACTTGCTCAGGACACCATACATAGGAACAGAATGATTATTCCTTACTGTCATGAGAACATCTTACTTCTACCCTTGCTCTCTTAGCTTCGAAGAAAAAGAAATACTGAGCAGTGTCTCTACTTGACCCTAGCTGACACTGGAGACTGTATCTAACGTAGAAACTCACACAGAATTCAGTCCCTGGGAGAAATATCTTCACAGTGACCATACTGCCTCACTGTAAACAGTACTCCAGAGCTTGCAATATTAGAAAAGGAAAGTAATTAGAAAACAAAAATTGTACATTTATTCATAATTCAAAAGAAACACTAAACAGGGTAAGAGATTAAATATAAACATAGTAAGTTCCACCCCAGCCATATTTCTCCAAGGTTGCATGGTCAAATGGAATCTCTGGAGAGAACATCTGAACAACAGAGGATGGGTCAGCGACGTCTCCGGTCTGGACTCCTGCTGCGTCTTCGACCACCTCTAGAAAGAAGGAAAAGGGGCAGGGTCCATGAGAGGAACATAACACTATGTCCTTATTCTGCTTTGCTCATATTCCTTCCACTAAGATAATGTTTTGCCCTCTGCACTTTACCTCCTCTTGCCCTTGGGTGGACCTCGAACAAAACACCAGTCCACGCTGATTGGCTGTCCCATCAAATCCTGGCCATTGAGTCCCTCCATAGCAGCCTGGGCCTCCTTATATGTTTCATACTCAACTAGAGTATACCCCTGGAACAAGAAAAAGATAGATCATCAAAACTCCATCAAGCTCTTTTCTACTCAACTAGAAAAATCTATTAACCTTAAACAACAAATGCATGTCACATCCCCATTATACATACAACTTGTCTGTCTGTTTCTGCCTCTTTGCTATGTCTAACAATCAATTCCCAATCTCATTTTATTTCAACTCTTGGCCAACTACAGCCAACGTGGGAGAACTACCAATGCTGTCTAAGGGTTATGGATGAAAAGAAGCAATGGAGTATGGCTCAGGATACCTTTAGATATCCTGTACGTCTGTCCAGATTGAGGTGGATATTTTTTATTTCTCCATACTCTGCAAATTTATCATGGATGTCTTCTTCCGTGGCTTCCTCATGGACTCCAGTGACGAAGAGAATCCAACCTTCAACAGCTGTCGGTAAGGGAACGGACGAAAGTTGTTTGAGCACAACAAACACTTCAGCAAGATCACAGAAGTAGAGTGTGTGCAGGCTCCACAGAGATTGGTTAAGCGACCTCTGACTCCATTCCTACTGAGTTTTACTTCACTGGTCCCTAACTCTGTACAGAAAGATCCCTACAGGTTCCATTTACTTACAGCGTTGTGGTCCGGGTTCATCGCCATCCTGCTCCACGCTGTCATAATCCTCACGCATCCGTGCTCGTGACCCTTCTTCTATTAGAAACATACAGCAGATCACCGGAAATCCCCCCTTCTCCCACTGTTCACCGTAGGTCTGAATGGGGATTCCAAAACTCGTAGCTCTCTCCATTCGACCCCATTCCACCCACAAACACTCACCGGAGCCAAAGCCACGGCCTTTCCGTTTCTTCGCTTTTTCTTTCAGTTTGTGGATGCTCTCTGGAGCCCCAGAAGAAAAGGAATAAGTGAGAAAGGTAACAGTTTTTTACAACAATATTCTCTCTGCAAGACATTATCTGAAAGCAAACCCCACCACCCTTCCCGGCCCGCCCCCTCTTCCTCCCAAAGGGGGCGGAGTCTCCAACCAACAGAACCCGGTTCCCTGGCTCGTATCCTTCCTACTGGGGAGAAAGATTATATTTTCCTAAAACGTCCTTCTCTCGCACCTTCCCCGCTTCCCGCAGCCGCCTCCACTGTCCTCACCGTCCCCATCCTCATCCATGGCGAAATCCTCGCCCCCAGCCTCATGAAGATCAAGTACGTCCGCCATCTTTCCTTCCCTCCAACTCTCGTCCGTGCCGCTCAGGCACTTGGCTCCTCGGGAAACTGTCGCGGAGGGAAAAGGTCATCAATCAAGTTGACCAATTAAAAACTAACACTAGGTCCCGCCCTCGGCGCGATAAAAATACGCAATGGAGGCGGGCCTAGTTTGGGAAGATAACGGAAGTGTTACTGTAGCCATCTTGAGCGGGTCAAGAGCTGAGTGCGGCACCCTGTGCGGCGAAGTAGGGGTGGGCGGGGCTAGTGAGTTCCTCTTAACCAGAGCTTCGGACGGGACTGAGCGCCTAACACTAAGCAACGAAAAGTAACTACTGACTGTGAAAAGTGAAAGTGTTAGTCGCTAAGTCGGGACAGTTCTTTACGATCCCATGGGCTGTAGCCCGCCAGGCTCCTCTGTCCGTGGAGTTCTCCAGGCAAGATTACTGGGGGGGGTTGCCATTTCCTTGTGAAGCCCAGCCGAATTTTTATTAGCGGGTTGCTTTTCGTCTTTTCATTCCATACCAGGAAATGGAAACTGAAGAAAGTTTTTTTCTCTAAAACCTTGCAGGCCTATACTGTACCGAGGAGCAGCCGGATCTGTGATGGAAGCATTAAAAAAAAAAAAAGTTCAGTCAGCAATGCTACTTCAAAAAGCTGCTTCTGGAAAGTACTGTTCAGTTCAGTTCAGTTCAGTTCAGTCTCTCAGTCGTGTCCGACTCTTTGCGACCCCATGAATCGCAGCACGCCAGGCCTCCCTGTCCATCACCAACTCCCGGAGTTCACTCAGACTCACGTCCATCGAGTCGGTGATGCCATCCAGCCATCTCCTCCTCGGTCGTCCCCTTCTCCTGCCTCCAATCCCTCCCAGCATCGGCTTTCTCTCAAGAAAATCAGCCGACCTGGTTTCCCGTGAAATACTATTGATGAGACACATATCAACTTTTTTTTTATTTAATAATGTCTCAGGAAATTCCCTGGCGGCTCCACATTTTTACTTCGGGGGCCCAGTTCAGTTTATGGTGAGGGAACTAAAATCCCGCAAACCCGGGGTCACGCACCCGCCCCCAAATTAAAAACAGTCTCTTAAATTCTACCCACCACTTCTGGGAATTGAAAAAGTCGTGATTTTAAATAAAACAGAGGCTTTAGCTTCTTTGAGGATAGTACAGATATTTCACGTTTAAAAACCCGGGAGTTGAGGAAAAGAATATTGCCCCCACATTCTGGAATTCGACGTAGGCCTTAAAAAACAGTAGTGGATAAGTAGTCATTTATTAATTTTTAAATCAGTTGTGAATGCCTATATGTGTGTCTAATATTAGAAGAGGTGCTAGCAATACAAGGGGAAGTACAGCATCAACAATCACTTTATAATAATATGAAAGTGATCATTGCTATTACAACGTACTACAGCAATACAAGTTTCTAACAGGACTGGAATTAAGGAGAGTACATTTAAGGGAGGGCTTCCATTTAAACTGTGCTTATAAGGCTGTTTTGCTTCCCAGGCAAAACAGTTGTATTGAAACTAAGATACATTAATCCATTTTCTACAGTATATAGTATGATCTTTAAAAAAAGTCACATCTCTACTGAAATCCCTCTTATTTTTGCACTTAATATTCATATGCACAGCCTGATCTGCCTATGTCTCCAAACTGTTTCACCACCATTCTTCCCTCTCACCTATTACTTTACTATACTCTTCTCAAACATGTTTACTCCCTATACTCAGTTATGTTGTACACTTTCCCATCTCTGGACTTTTGTAACTTTCTGTCCCTGATGAGCTTCCTCCAGCTTTTCACATGGCTGGTTGAATCCATCCTGTAGGTCTCCCTGAAATACTGCTGTCACTCAAAGGAGTCTTCTCTATTCTATCCTTCACTCTTATTTCCTTCACGGAACTTAAAATCAAATCTTGAATTACTTTGTTTACTTTCTAGTTTGTTTACTGTCTTTCACATTGGCAGAGATTCTTATTAACAACTATATTCTCAAAGTTCAGACTAGTGCCTGATCCATAACAGACAATTGCTAAATTCATATCCAATGAATATCAGGAGGGCAAGAAATTTTTATGTCTGATGCTGTCTAATTAGGAAACAAAGTTGGAAATATAGTTTAGGGTCAAACTGTATGTCATGCTAAAAATTTGGAATTTACCCTATAGGCAAGAAATTTTTCTAATTCAATATTTTAGTATTCATAATTTTTAACATTTGCAAGCAGCCCCCATACTATTTTTGACTTGTATTTTTCCTTAAATAGACTGGCATTTTAAATTTATGTGCTGTGCTGTGCTGAGTTGCTCAGTCATGTCCACCTCTTTGCAACCCCATGGACTGTAGCCTGCCAGGCTCCTCTGTCCATAGAATTCCAGGCAAGAGCACTGGAGTGGGTGGCCATGCCCTCCTCCAGGGGATCTTCCCAACCCAGGAACTGAACCTGGGTCTTCCACATTGCAGGTAGGATTCTTTACCATTGAGCTATCAGGGAAGCCCCAAACAAATTTATACTGTTTAAATATCACTGCCATCAGTGGAGACCATATTTTTCTATGACAAATTCAGGTAAAAGCATAACTAGTAAAAATGAAAAATGTTTGGCCATCTACGACCTAAAATCTTGTCCGATAATGCCAAGGGTTCGCATATAAAACTTTGGGAAGTGCTGCTAAAGGTAAAGATAGCTAGATGATAGTTTAAGCAAGGGAGTGGTACAGTGATAAGTATTTTAGAAAGAAATCTGATAGTAATGTAGAGGATATGAAGAATGAAGGTAGAGATAATTAGGAAGCTGTTGCAGTGGTCTAGCCCTGAGATGCTAAAGGAATGAACCAATTCGGTAGATATGGACAAAACAGATTAGGAAGTTTATATAGGGGTAAACTCAACCGTAAGTGATTGGCTAGATGATGGCAAAGAGGAATTGAAGGATCTCAAGGAGAATTGAAATTCTAGCTTAGATTGCTGAGCAGTAATTTCAGTAATGTGGGGAGTCAAAGAGGAGCATGTATGGAGAAATGGGTTTTATTTTAGATAAGTAAGTTCAAAGAGCTTGTGTCATTCAGGTGGTAATGTGCACTGTGTGGAAATACAGATGTAAAAGCTCAAAAGAGGTTGGGGTGGAAGGAACAGGTTTGAGAACTGTGTGTATGATAGAGTTTAAGCCACTACCGTGGTGTGACTGCTAGTAGAAAAGGGCAGAACTTGAGGAGAAAGGGTCAAGAACCAAATTCAGGCTCCTCAAATATCTGGAGAAGGGGAGGCAGATGCCTTCTCCCAGCAGTACAATCTTATTTCTTCCACCCTAAAATACTAAGAAAAGTTCTTTTTGAACTTTTTTAAGAGGGTTATTTTAGAACTTCTCTGATACATGGGTCTCAAGAAAGAGTCAATATGGCTCACTAGACAAAAATCTATTTTTAATTATATAAAATTATACATATAAAATACATAGAGAGTACTAAAAAGGTAAGTAAAAATTTAACACCAAAAGTGGACATATCAGGGAACAATTTTTCTCCAAGTTCTTTGGGATCTTACTGGTTGGTATTTGAGAAAAATAATCAAGGAGATGCAAAGACAAGTTCTTTCCATAACTCACACCCCTTCCCAGAGAAAACAGCAAAGGAGAAATGAGGGTTTGTGATTTCTGGATTATAAACATAAATACAAACTGAATAGACACACCTATTATTTAAAAGTAGGGAGCCTCTGCTCCAGCCTTATATGTGTTTCATGGAATACAGAGATGGGGCTTGGAGAATTCAAGGAAATCCCTTTCAAGTACTAATATAACGGTTGTTAGGTTCCTTACCTCTGATTCCATATATACTGGTCACTAAGATGATTTCAAAAGCAAGAAAGCTGACTTTCATCTTTTCCCTATCTGATCCAAATGTGCAAATTGTAGCCTGTTTCCTAACCTATTTCTAAAAGCAAAGTGTATAATTGTTAAACGGAAAGTGTAATTACAGGAATATTAAATTTCCCAAACTCAGTTTAGGAAGTGCACTGAGCTATAATATAATATAAAGGTGATTACAGAAACAAGAAGAAAATATATCTTAGAGAGATGTACAAAAACTCTCCCAAAGGGGAATGCTTTAGCTCTACTCCAGATCATCTTTCTCCTATTTTACCCAGGAAAGAGGTAAGGGAAGAGAATAGTATTCATATTAAAAACATAAGTAGCTGATCATTGATTCTCTTTCCCCTCCTGGAGTTTCTCATGGTTCCTATTAGGAAGTGCCATAATGCCAAAGTATCTTCTAATTTTCCTGAGCTCATGCTCTAATAACCACTGTGGAGGAAGAGGAAAGAAAAGAGGAACACCAATGTGAATCTAGTTATATACATCTAAGATCATAAACAGTAGCCACTTCATGGGAGTAGGAGGAACATAGCCCTCACCAAATTGGACAGATGTTCCAAAACCAAAATGATGGGAGGAGGTTTTTAAGAAAGGGAAATATGTTTTACTTTCTACCGATCTTTGCAGCAGAAAGATCTATAGAGAAGGCTTAACTAAGCTTGGTGAGCAGGGGAGGAGCAGTGAAAAGAGAATATTGAAAGATAAGTAACTTCAACCCTTACCCATTCTATAGAGTCTGGTATGGTATGGTGTCTATGCCCCAGAAGCAAAACAGGTGATTAAACCCCTGCAGGCTGTGTTTATAATTCCTCTCTTCTTCCTGGGAAGTTTCTCAGCAATGATTTTAAAATTAAAAACCCACCAGCTCTCCACTTCCCTTTCAAATAATAAAAAGTGAGGAAGCCCTAAAATGAAGTACCATTTGGAGGCAGAAGAGCAGTAAGGTGGTAGTGTGGTGTGGTGTAGGTTATGAAATAAACCTAGTTACTGAGGGAACTACTTGGTACCAAGTAGGCCCAGCTTAAGATAAAACCAATGCCAAAGTTTTCATTTTCATGCTCTGTTTGGTCCAAGAGAAAGCAGGAATGAGGGTAAGGGTGGGGCTCACAGTCCTTATTCAAGCTCCTTGTTATTTTAAAAGGAGACATGAACACCTAGTAAGTCATTTTGTGCTACTGAAATGACTACACAGAGTTACTGGCAGTGTAAGAGCCCACAAAGCTCTGAAGACAGCCTGCTCTTCTTGTAAAGCAGTGTGGATATGTTTCAAAAGCAACTACATCCAAAAACTAGAAGGAAGAAAAGGGATATCTCAGCAAATAGGAGTCTAGGTGTAGAATTTATACATACACACATATATATATCTATATTTTAAAGTATAAAATTGAGAAAGTATGTACAGAAATCACACTACGTCTTAGAAAGGACATATAATAAACGGGCCTGGAGATGATGCGAGCACGTGGGTAGATGCCTAGCAGTTGGAGGAATGCATATTGCCCAATTGCCCAGCAGCCAGCATGAGAATATCTTTCTTCTCCTTGTGGAAGCGCAGCTCCTTGCCTGCCAGCCGGGCTTCATCCAGCTCCCGCTCAGTAGAGGCCAGCTCTCTAGACAGTGCCCCTGGCACACTCTGCTCCCGGCTCACCCAGTCCAATGCCATTTGGTGGCGAATATCATCATCTAGGGCTCGGTGTGAATAATGAGCCAACACTTCCTGGAGGGGGAGAGGAATGTGAAAGTCACGGACAAAGTAAAGGTTCATTCCTCATTAACCCACCTGGGACTAGGAACTCTCAGCCTTCGAGTCCTAACCATATTCAGCACTGGTGTCCTCTGAGGAGAGTCTTATGGGAAAACCTCCTGGTGGGAGAAGCAAGGCAGGTAAAAGAATCACAGTTAAGATTATAGGACTGAAGTGGGCACTTCATGTAAGCCTTTCAAGACTCACAACCTGGTAGGCCTGCTTATTTATAACACAACAGCCACCTCAAAACAGCCCTTCTGCCAGACTCCCTCATCCACAGGAACTCTTACCTGCCGAGAGCACTGTCTTTCCCTCATGGCCTTAAGGCTGCCATTCCAGTGCAGCAGCTGAAAAACCGTCATTAGCTCCTGGAGGAAGAAAATATGAAGTGCCAGGACAGTGGTATATGGAGGTTGCATAAGAATTAAATATGGGGGGGGCGGGGCGGGGGAGTACTTCCCTGGTGGTCCAGTGGTTAAGAATCTGCCTTGCAATGCCGGAGATGCAGGTTCAGTCCCTGGTCAGGGAACTAAGATCCCACATGCAACAGAGCAACTAAGCCTGATTGCCACAACTAGAGAGTCCGTGTACCCCAACAAAAGATCCCACATGACACAGTGAACATCCGGCATGGTGCAACTAAGACCTGAGGCGCCCAAATACACAATTAAATGTTGAGTTTTTAAAAAAATAATTAAATGGGGAAACTTTCACAAAATGTATTTGTGGGAGCATGCCTTATACCAACTCTGATATGTCCTTGGGGCCTTGGGGGAAGGAAGATATTTATATTTTGAAAAATATTCTATAACCTTTTCTCCTTTCCTTTCCAACTGAGTCTTAGTACGAGGCGTGTGTGTGTATACAGTCTAATCCATGTTATTAGAGCTAGGGAAGTAGGTGGAATAGTATAGTATAGTACCTGAAATTCCAACATTGACTTGCCCTTGTTGGATTCCAACATAAATCGAAAAGCACCAATCCCTGTATTGGGGTTGTCAGCTTCCTCCCTGTTGCCCTGGTAACAGAGGAAAAGAAAAGACAATAGATTTTCAGTCAGGATTATCACCTTGAGCAGCACTGTCCAGGAGAAACATAATGCAAGTCATGTGTTTAATTTAGTTGCCATATTACAGTAAAAACAAATAGTATTAATTTTAATGTCATATTTTATTTAACCTAATATACTTAAAATATTATTTCAACTATAATTAGTATAAAATTTATTAATGAAACATTGTTTTCCTTATACTAAGTTTTCAAAATCTGGTGTCTGTTTCACTTACAGCGTATCTCAATTCAAGTGCTCAATAGCTACATGTGGCTAGTGGCTATTCTGCTGCTCAGCGCAATCCTAGAGGCCTCTAGAGCCATCACACATTTTAACTTAGGTGATAGAGACAAGTCAATCTGATTTTCCCTATTTTAGAAAAGGGAGAGCACTGAAACATAGAGGAGAGTCTAGATTTAGCTAAAAAACCAGAGTGAGTTCAGCATATAAGACTTGACTAACCTAGAGGGCAATTAGCAAATGCATTTTAAAGAGTGACTGTAAAAGTCATAAGCATGGCAAATTCTGGGTAGCAGTTTGGCCTCCTGGACATTTGCCTCGTGTGTCTTCTACTGGCAATATGACCCTGCCAGGGTCGAGTTAAGATACAGTGACCTACCTGTAAGCCTAGACTGAATGAAAAACAATACAGTATAGAAGTTAAGAGCATGGACTGGACTACTCTTATGTTCTTGGTGAAGTCATTTAACCTCTCTGTTCCCCAGCTACCTTATTTGTAAAATGACAATAATCATAGATCTATCTTACAGGATTATTTTAAGGATTACAGATATTCTTTTAAAATTTTAAATTAAAAAGATAAATTTAGTCTAACAATTCTAAGCATAATGTAGGTACATTATCATATTAGACCTGGTATCCAGTTACACAATCCAGATCCATTCTGGTACAGGCTCTGGTTTGTGCTATTTGGTTGGTGGTTTCATATTATTGAAGATAATTCTAGGTCCAGGGTCTTGCAGGGACTTCCAAAATGAGGGCATCGCCTGGTTTACTAGTGATCCTTTTTGTCAACCTGATCTAGAAACATTAGGCCAGGAGACTACTGGGAACACAGGGATCCAGCTTTCTCCTCTTGCTTCCTAAGAGGTTTCCTGCTCTTTCTAGCCAGTTCCACACACACACCCCCAAACCCCAAGATATGAACTTTATTCTGCTCTTTTTGAGCAAAGGGATCAGGTAGAGGTCAGGAGCCAATTAAGTTATATCCAAATTCAGTTTATTGTGGGATACTTTATCACAGGGTTTTACTGTATATGTATCACACCTTAAATAATGTCAGGCACTTAGTAAGCATACCATAAGTGCTAGTTTATTATCATTCTTTGCCTTCACTGTGCTAGAATCAACAAGAAGTCAGAACTACTCAAAATCAACCCACTTTGTTTTGTGGCTCATGAGAAATAATCATGCCATGGGTGGTTAAGTCTTTGTGGTGAAACAAAGATCATAAAATTTGGATTTAGAAGTGAAAATCTAGAGAAAGGGAGGGAAAAGGTGGTGATTTTCATTATTAGCATTTAGGGCTCTGAAGCAAGTGTCTTCATTCTTATCTAGAATTGTTCACTGCGATACCTTATTCAATGCCTCCATGATACAGCACAGAACAGCTGCCAGCAGAGGCTGTGGGGCAGAGGAGTCCATCCGCCCCACACCTTTCTCAGTTCCCTTGAGAGTCAAGGGGATCAGTATCATGGCACATCTGTAAACTATCTGGAGTATACCAAATGGCACAATCCAACACTGGCAAGTTCCGTCTCATAGAATACTTCTATACCTAACAAGGTTATAAATGAACTCCATTTATTCAATAAACATTTAATCACAGAACACTTGATTAGTGATAGGAACATTAGAATATAATTGGAAAGGAATTAGAATTAATTTAATTTAACCTACTTATTTTACAAATGAGGAAATTCAGAACCACAGAGGATAGGTGATTTGTCAAAAGACAGAATGTAGTGTCAGATTCAGGACTTTTAAAGGACAAAAGTTAAAAGCAAAAAATGTGGACATCACTCTTTACCCATGGCTAAGACCAAATGAAAATCATTTTTTTTTTGGAGAAGGGGAATTCCCTGGTATATTAATGAGACATCCACTAAGTTCTCAATTTGAGAGGTTAATAAAAAAAAGAGAGTGGCACAAAAATAATAATAGTTCACATTTCTTAAACGCTTTGTAGCAGACACTGCAGGTTACCTACCCAATGTCTATTTCCTTCTTCCATTTTACAGGGCCTACTCATCTCCCAATTACCTCAGGGAAAAGTGATTTTATCCTAACTCCAAGTGGGTAAACCCTAATCTCCTTTGCCTGTAACTGATTTTAAGGTGAGAAGTCTGGGCATGGGTGGTAGACGGAAGGTCTGTTGGAGAACTTCTGGGAATAGTCCTTATTACTAAGGAGATACTAGAAAAGATGGTCTCTTTCTGTCACTGAATGTAGTTTTCTCTGTATTTGACAAATGGAACTCTGTCTCTGTCCTGTACCCTGAGGGGAGTCAGCCCAAGGGCAAAGCCAATATCTAGAGAATGGCTGAGTGGAAAGGTGGAAAGAATTTTGGCCAGTAGATGACACTCTTTTCTTTTTTTTTTTCCTCCAGGTTAGAAGTCTGTTTTGATGCCTCCCTTGTGGCTCAGCGCTAAAGAATTCACCTGCCAATACAGAAGACACAGGTTTGATCCCTGATCCAGGACAATCCCACATGCCACAAAGCAACAAAGCACAACTATTGAGACTGTGCTCTAGAGCCTGGGAGCTGCAGCTACTGAAGCCCAGCACTCCCTAGAGACTGGATTCTGCAACAAGAGAAACCACCCCAGTGGGGAGCCCACATACCATAACCAGAGAGTAGCCCCCACTCACTGCAACTAGAGAAAAGCCTGTGTAGCAACAAAGAGCCAGCACAGCCTAAAGTAAATAAATAAGTAAATAAAATGGCTTTAAAGCCTGCTTTGGACTTCCCTGGTGGTCCAGGGGTTGAGAATCCACTAGCCAATGCAGGGGGGCTCAGTTGGATCACTGATCCAGGAAGATCCCACATGCCAAGGAGCAACTAAGCCTGTGCTCCATGACCACTGAGGCCCATATGCTCCAGGGCCCATGTACCATAACTACTGTGCTAACCTGCCAAGAGCCCACACGCCACTAGAGAGTAGCCCACACTCACCACAGCTACAGAAAGCCTGTGTAGCCCACACTCGCCACAAATACAGAAAGCCTGTGCACAACAATGAAGACCCAGTACAGACCAAAAAAACCGTCCGCTCTGTTCAGATCTGGTAACCAAGACTCCCAGACAGCCGATTTAGCAGGAAATTTTGCACCTGAGTGTCTCCCCGCTTCAACCTCCCAAGAGTGTTGCTCCTGCAGATGGGACAACAGAACTCATCCTTTATGTCAAAATGGGACTGGTCTTCAGGCTGGAAGTCCAGTTTGGAGCTGCTGTCCTAAATGATGACATTCTTAATCCATGGAATCATCCAGTCCTGAAATCTGCCCTACTTCTAGACTTCTTATCATGTTAGGTAATAAATTTCCTTCCTTTATTTATTAAGTCAATTTGAAGTGAGATTTTCTATTACTTGCATCCAAAGGCACCTAAACAGATAACATGTGCTAAATGCTGGAACATAATCTCTTTTATCCAAGAATCCTATGTGATAGGTATAACTGTTATCCTATTTTACAGATGAGGGAACTGGAAAAAACTAACTTGTTCAAAGTCACATAACAAGTAGAAGCAAAATTTCAAAATAAATTCAGAGCCCATGCTCATAAGCACTGTTTTCTATAATCCAAACTAATGTTTCATTTTATAATGTCACTACATTAGATGATTTAAGACTGAAAAATGTGCTTTTAAAATTTTAACTGATTTGATTAATATAAAATGTTTTATTCCCTGCAGACACTGCTTGATAGGGTAATAGAAAAACAGATGGGTCCTAGGTAACAGAAGGATTATGAGTCAAAGTGTTCAACACTAATCTCCGAAACAGATAAGTGAAACAGTTTAGTATATGTAATTACATCTTAAATGTAAAGAAAACAGAAACAGAAAATTGATCTGACTTTATCTCCCTATCAATGGTCTTTTGAGAGGAAGGACAAAAGCAGTGCTACTTTTTTAAGATGTACCTCTAAGCTAGAAAAGTTTGTAAGCTGACTTGGGTTCTAGTCTTGGTTCTACCATCTAGAAGCTATATTACTTTAGGCAAAACTTCACTTCTATGTTTATAATTTCCTTACCTGTAAAAGAGGGGTATCAGTAGTACTCATACCTCATAGGGAGGGCTTCCCTCATAGCTCAGTTGGTAAAGAATCTGCCTGCAATGCAGGAGATCCAGGTTCATTTCTTGGGTTGGGAAGATGCCTTGGGAGAAGGAAATGGCAACCCATTCCAATATTCTTGCCTGGAGGATCCCATGGGCAGAGGAGCCTGGCAGGCTACAGTCCACCAGGTCACAAGAGTCAGACACGACTTAGAGATTAAACCACCACCACCACCATACCTCATAGGACTGTTGTGAAGATGAAATGAGATAACTACATATAAATCCCCTAGAATAGTCCCTGGTACAAAATAAATACTCAGTTAGGATTTGCTATGGTTATCATCATTGTCATTATCATTTGAAAGAAGAGATGTTCTTTTTAAAGAGAGTAAATAAATTATCCTCCACATTCCTAGAAACATGAAAAGACAAGACACTTATATTATAACATGTTCTTTATTAATAAGATGAAGTAATGGAGGCAGGAAACAAGTGACAATAAAAACAGTTGTATAAAAAAGAGTGAAGGAAAAAGGGAGTAAGGTCTTAAACCAAAATTGGGAAAAGTGAAATTCCGGTTCAATTTTTATTTTATAATATCCCTAAAAGTCCATAAATCTTGAAATAAAGATTTTTAGATACCAGAGGCATAATGAAAGAGACAAAATAACAAAAACATACACAGATTTAGAGACTGAAGCATTTGGAGCATGTAATACAAAAGACTGACAGAAAATAAACAGAACAGAAATTTAGACAGGAAAGAAAACCAAGAATTCAAGCGCTGTTTCCTAGTAATACACAAGATTTCACAATCAGCCAATTATCCCATCCCCCACTCTCCTCCTTTCCAACTCCAAGTAACTTACATTGAAAGATGCAAGGGCCTCAGAGACACTCTTCTCAATGAACTCATCAGTGATTCTTCTGGAAGGATGTTCATTAAACACAGAGTTCATTAGTGCAATCTTTGCAGCACTCCGCCGGGCTTCAGCTTTTGTGGGACAAAACTAGGCAGTAAACAGAGAAAATATGTGTATATGTGTATCTGCGAGAGAGGAAGGAAGAAGTGGAGGGAAACACTTGGCACAGACAACACTTGGATACTCTTTAGAAAAGTCAGTTTGTTCTACACACCCTCCAAAGTTTTTATTGTAAAATTGTCGGGGCACTTAGAAGCATAAGTTTGATTCAACATCCTGGAGTCATTAAGGAGCTGGAGACAGCTGTAGCTCATACCAAATTGAAGGCAGGATGGAGAAGATTGCTGAAGTCAGCATATAATCACTGGATACAAAAAGTACCTCTGTTTAAACTGTCAACAGAACTAATTACTCAAAAGCCAGATTCTGGCCAGTCTGTTAGAAATCTGTATCTTGTTCTTTTATTCTGTAGACTAGATGGGCAAGATTTTTTTTTAATCCCTCTAGATAACCTAAGATTAGAACAAGCTGTATCTAGGCTGCTTCTGCAGAGGAGCCGCTAGTCTCTATCTGAAGCACCCATTTAGGATTCTTGGACTTTACCCTTAGCTATGTGCAAGCAGTGTCCCCAGTAATGCAATGAGCCAGGGAACTATCCCTGAATGGAGTCTAAGGTCTGAGGAAGGATTTTATAGTCTCTCCCCCACCCCTTCCGAGTGGAGGCAAAGAGAAGAGAGGTAGCTGGGGAAAGGAAAGCTGACTCGAGGAAAACAAGAATAAATTAAAAATTAACTCATGTTTTACACTCTATCCAACATATGTATCAAAAAGAAAGTCTGATTTTAAAAAGTCTTGAATTACTCAACTTCAGATCTCTGCTGCTGCTGCTAAGTCGCTTCAGTCGTGTCCGACTCTGTGCGACCCCATAGACGGCAGCCCACCAGGCTCCCCTGTCCCTGGGATTCTCCAGGCAAGAATACTGGAGTGGGTTGCCATCCCTAACCACCTTTAAAATTCATTTTTACTGGCTGTTTCAAAGGCCTCTGTGGCCTTTGTCATTTATGATTAGGATTAGAGAAAAGAACGTGATGTAATTTTTAAAAGTAGACCAGATTATGTTTGCTACTTAGCCATCTTTAATTTCAGTAATTCCCAATTTCCTTTAGCTGACAGGTCTCTCTGAGACAACATACGGAGTCTGGTACATTAACCCTACAGCTTCCTGCTTATTCAGTTTCTGTTTCCGCTTCTCTCACTATTTATTAGCCTGCTGCCCATGCTACTGTATGGTGCTCTTTCCAAAAATCATCTATGAAGAAAACCAGCAGGAGAAATCTCACCTGCCAAAGTGGATATAAAAGATATAAGCTAAAAGAGGCCAAGAGAGATAATTCTACTCTTTCAGGAAATAACAGAAATTGAATGCCCCACTTTGGGGCATCCTGGAGAAGGGAAAGGCTACCCACTTCAGTATTCTGCCCTGGAGAATTCCATGGACTGTATAGTCCATGGGGTCTCAAAGAGCTGGACACGACTGAGCAACTTCCACTCACTTGGGGCATCACAATAAGATTATTAAATCTTTATTCAATGGTATGATGAGGTAGGAGAAGGAAGGAAAGATTTATTTTCTAGAAGCAAAAGATAAACATTAGTTATCTTGGGCACATATTTATTTCTCTGAAATGCTGGGGTTCTGAGAGAAACATTTAGTCACCAGATTTGAAATGAAGCTCCCTTTGGACAGTTTCTATTTGAAACTGCAGCTGAGCTACAATGGCACTCATTCATGCAACAGATTTATCAAATGTCTATTCTGTGCTGGGCACTGAGTTGGATGGTAGAGATTTAAAACTAAATAAGAAAGAAGATTGACACTATCTCTGCCACCATAGAGCATAGTCCACTAGGAGAGAGAAACACTCAATAATGATATGTTGTGGTAAGTGATTTAACAGGGGAAGTTCAAGGTGCTATGGAAGCACATAGCAGAGGGTATAACTTTGTCTAAGGGTTATTCAAGCCATATGGAAAACAAAACAAAAGTGTCTAGTCTCCTCCCTAAATTCCTAATCAGGCTCTAAGTTGACATTTCAGGAAGCTACTTTCCTGTCTACAATGTGAAAAATTCATCTTTGATGACAATATTCACACTGGTCAAATTTCTTGTTACCCTACAATAGCATCAACTCTTTTCATTATCATATACAAGTCTTTTATATAACTGTAGAATGCTAATACCAGAAATACTGGCTAGAAATAATCTACTCTGTCTCCTTCATGTTATAGATGGAGAAACCGAGGCCCACAGGAATTACTTGACTTGCCCTGCTAGCAGTCAGGAGAATGAGAATTTGGATCTGCTAACTCTTAGATGAGTACTATTTCCACCATACACAGTCTTTCTCCTTTGATTTCTTAGAGAACTCAAACACTGCTTTCCTTGGCCACAGCCTATGAAGAAGTAGTGCGGGCAATGGATATTATCCTATGTCCTCAAAAAGAGACAGCAGGAACCTGGAAGCCAGATCAGAATACGAGTTAGGTGCCAGTAGTTTGCTTCCCTTTCAGCTTTCAAAACTCAAACCCATTTGATGAAAACAACAAAATCCTGTAAAGCAATTATCTTTCAATTAAAAAATAGATAAATTAAAAAAAAACTCAAACCCAGTGGAGGAGGGCATGACAACCCACTCCAGTATTCTTCTCTGGAGAATCCCATGAATAGCGGAGTTTGGCAGGCTCCATAGGATCTCAAAGAGTCAGGCACGACTGACATGACTTAGCGCACACACTACAAAGAAAAGCATGCTACCACGGTTGTTTTTCTGGTCAAATGAGCCTCAGATGCTCATTAGAATGATTTACCCAGAACTGGTCCAAGTCCTCAAATAGGTGACTTTGGACCGAGATTTAATGACCAAAGTGATACAGAAAGCCACTACTAGCACCTACGGATTTATCTCTGCTACATTTGCCTCCCAGCTCTTACCTGGAAACTCCCAAAGCAACTTCCCCAGGCAGGGTGACATAACAGACATAGGGAGGACTGTTGGCGGGAACCATCTCATAAACCACTAGGGCCCCATTCTTCAAGTCAGCCCCTCGTGACTGTTTCATCTGCCAGAATTCCTGAAGCGCCTCCACCACATTCACTATAAAAAGAGAATTCAGTTCAGTTCAGCAATAAGAATGCTTCCACATGGTGCTCTGCTACAATACACTATCTGTAACCCATACTTACGTTAAGAGACTACTCCTTCCTAGATCCCCACCTATCACCATTTAAAAGTATTTAAATTAATAAGCCAAGGCTGTAATTAAGTTCATTTGCATAGGAAGACCAGAATATACTTCCCTCACCTTTCTAGTTCACATTTTGGTTAGCTTTTTAGACACCAAAAGAGAATAGCATAAATATTGGAGGCCAGAGTTTCCAAGGTCAGCATACCATTGTTACTACCTGACAAAGTACAAGTAGATTATTCCACATTTAGTCAGCTGGTCAAGAATAGTAATAACCATCATGATCATAAGTGCTAACATTTACCAAACTTACTGTATGTCATATTTTCTCAGAGAGCTTTACCCATACAATCATGAGGCAGGTACTTTTATTATCCCCATATTACAGATGAGGGAAATGAGGAATAGAGAGGTTAAATAACTTGCCCAAGAATATAACAGAAAGCAGAAGAGCAAGAATTCCAACCCAGGCATTCTTGGTTCCCAGGTGGTTTCCCAGGTGGCACAGTGGTAAATATTTTGCCTGCCAATGCTGGAGATGCATGATATGCAGATATGCGGGTTCAATCCCTGAGTCAGGAAGATCCCCTGGAGGAGGAAATGGCAACCCACTCCAATATTCTTGCCTGGAAAATTCCATGGACAGAGGAGCCTGGTGGGCTACAGTCCATGGGGTTGCAGAGTCAGACATAACTGAGCACGCATGTATGTCAGGTTATTCTTGGTTCCAGAGTCAATGTTCTTAATCATTAAGTAATACTGTCACTCAAGGACATATGGCCCTATTAGCCATTTTCGAGGCTGTGCTTCTGGTGAGCAAACCCCTGGCTAGATTCCTTTTCTACCCTGAAATACTATATGTATATGAGAGAGACAGAGAGATAGGGAGAGAGAAAGAGAGGGAGAAGGAAAGAAAATGAAATCTGAGGCTTTCCCTAGCATAAATGATTTTAGAAAGGACTGCATATTGGGAAACATTCCTCCACAAGTCTCTAGCACTACTCTCCATCTTGCTAGGTATGCCGAGATTTCAAGGTCCTGACTACTCTTTCCTTGGATAATTTCTCAGGATTGAGTTTGCAGCAAGAAACCTTGAGGAATAATGTCTCTGACTAGGATAAGGGACAAGTTTGCTTACTATTACTATAAAATGGCAGGTTCCCCAGGCTCAGTGTTCCTTTCCTGTAAGACAGCCCATGGCCTGTGCAAGCATCTACCTGAACCCTCCTTGTCAGACAGGGGAGGCAAGGGAAACCAGTGCAGGCAAACAGGAGGCTTGTGCTACATGCTGTGCTGTGAGTAATAAAGGCCTTTGTCTCTGACCCAGAGTCTCTTGGCTTCTGCCAGCATCCATGAAATAGTAACCATCTACATAACAAGTTGTTGTTATTCAGTCGCTCAATTGTGTCCCATTCTTTGCGACCCATGGACTGCAACATACCAGGCCTCCCTGTCCCTCACCATCTCCCAAAGTTTGCCCAAGTTCATGTCCATTGCATTGGTGATGCCATCCAGCCATCTCATCCTCTGACACCCTCTTTTCCTTCTTTGCCTTCCCTCTTTTCCTCAGTCTTTCCACCATCAGGGTCTTTTCCAATGAGTTGGCTCTTCACATCAAGTGGCCAAAGTATTGGAGCTTCAGCTTTAGCATCAGTCGTTCCAATTAATATTCAGGGTCAATTTCCTTTATGATTGACTGGTTTGGTCTCTGCGCTGTCCAGAGGACTTTCAGGAGTCTTCTCCAGCACCACATTTGGAGGGCATCAATTCTTGGCGTTCTGCCTTCTTTACGGTCCAGCTCTCACAAATAGTAATTAGTCGTAAATAGGGTAAAATCAAACTCCAGACTTGACACTGTATTCCAGGACAGTTCCCCTCATCCTCTAACACCTAGATTCAATTATTCCACAAAAATTATCAAATACCTACTCTGTGCTAGACTGTGTGCTGGTGCTAGGCTGTGTGCTGGTGCTAGGCTACAATCATGAGCAAAACCCTGTTCCTTTTCCCTTGCAGCTTACAGTCTAAACAGGGAGAGAGAAATTAACCAAATAATCTCAAACAAATCAAAAACTACAACTGAGGTAAATGCTATAAAGGAGTGGTAAATGGTGGGAAATGTAGGAACATGTGACCTAATTAAGAAGGTCAAAGAAAGCTACCCTGACAAGGTAATATTTAAGCTCGGATATAAGTATCACTAGGCGAAAAGCTGAGAGAAAAGTGCTCTGAACAGAAGAAATAGCATGGAAAATGGCTCTGTAGCAGCAAGAAGTACAATGAATAAGGGGACTAGTGTGGCCAGAAAAGAGACAGTGAGGGGTAATATAATGCAAAATGAGGTTGCAAGAGAAAAAAAAAGCCAGGACCAGATCCGGTCAAATGTGTTGGGTCATGTTAGAATACTGGCTTTATCCTGGAGCAATGGGAAGCTACTGAAGGGTTTTTAAATGGATGGCAGGATAAAATCAGTTTGCCTTTGGAAAGGATCTCTTTGACTCTAGGGTTCCAAAATTTCAAATGGCTTTAACTAAAAGCCTCATAAGAATAAATGATCACACACATTCACCAATATCTTCCATGACCACTCTCCACCCTTTGTTACAACAAGGACTTGTTAATTCTACTATATTATGTGAGTTAAGGTCTGACAAGGAGAAGACATCAAGATGGGTCAGACATGCAAGAAATTCGTTGGGGAGGAAGAAGGAGAAGGGAGAGCCTTCAGACCAGATTCAAGGTCTGACACCTGTGGAAGAAGAGAGGCAAGGCAGGAAGTGTGGATATGAGAGTCTCAGACTGCAGCACAGTTCCAAGAAAGGTTTGGCCAGGTGCTCAAACCAAAGGAATCCCACATCTCAGGATGTGCATGAGTTAGCTCCCCTGCTGTGCTCAGTCACTGACAGAGCAGCCGACAGGATGTATGGCCTCCATGCAAACTTGGTGATGAACTCAGAGGGGACAGCAGTTTAAGGCTGTCAGCCAATTATGTTCCTGCAGCACCAGATATTAACCAGCACATTTTCACGGCTGCCACATACACACTAAGCAAAATGTTGAGCACTCAATAGATGCACAGCTGTATTCCAGACATTAGAGATGCCAAGACAAGTAACATACATTTCCTGCCATGAAGGTGTTCAAAATGGATAATAGTAATTTATCTTACTGCTCTACAACTGAAGCAAGCACTCCACGTACCAACCAGGGTTTGAAAAGCAGCATAAGTTCTTAACTAATACCCTATATTTAACTGACTTTTTAAAATGTTCATTCTTCCATTAAAACACAGCATGAAAAGGAAACGTTCTCTTTCCCACCCTTAGTTTTAGGAGGGACTCTTCAAAGGTCATTGCTGCCCAGAAAGCTTAGCCACCTTTGTTCTTTTCATTGAGATCTTTTCAGGCTCAGTTCCCTCTTTGAGGCAATCTAGCACAACGTGCTGGGTGACAGGTCCCATGACATGCAAACAACAAGGAGAATACTGAAATAAATAGAGAGGGGAGAAGACTGCTATAATGGGGTCCTATTAAAAGCACATGACCATTCTATATCCAGTTAAATCCCTTTTGGCATAGAGTATAGGGCTTTTAAAAAAAAAAAAAATTACTCAAAGCCAAATGAAATATGGAGTCTTATTTCAGAAATGTGAGTATGAAATGAGAAATTGGGCAAATGATTAGGGAAAAAGGCAATGAATTGTGATCTGCTTTTGAAAATGCTCGTAAGTGTTAGTTGTTCAGTTGTGTCCAGCCCTTTGCAATCCCATGGACTGTAGCCAACCAGGCTCCTCTGTCCATGAAATTCTCCAAGCAAGAATATTGAATCTTCCCTGCCATTTCCTTTTCTAGGACATCTTCCCTGGCTAGGAATCAAACCTGGGTCTCCAGCATTGCAAGCAGATTCTTTACCATCTGAACCACCAGGGAAGCCCATGAGGCCCATTCATTTCTAGAGCTAAAAGGGACTTGAGAGATTATCTAGTCTATCTCAGGCTAAGGAAGGGTAAGTGACTTGGTTGAGGTCACACAGCTGTAGCAGACCCTGATGCCAATGTTTTTTCTAACTTGAGAATCTTAACCCAGGGTCCAAAGTCCACTCGGTAGTTGAACTTCACAGAGGTTCACAAGACCTTTAAAACTCTAAGTAAAATCAAGCATGTCTGTGTGTTGCGTGTGTGTGCATGTGCATGTATAGGAGAATGCTCATAGTTTTTATCAGATTTTCAGTGACAAACCATGGATATAATGGCTTACATAAGGATGGCTAAAGGACAGTGAGGTAGAAGGGTAGCAATTACTGAGACATATACATCTGACAGCTACAAGTGTTTTTGGACATCACTGATAGATTCTAGGCTGAAAGGGAGAGGAAAGACCAAGGTAGTGAGGAATATTTAAATGCTTGTACCATAATTTTGAACAAAACATGAAAGAGAATACTTTTGGTTTTTCCCTTAGGAGATAAAATATTAGATGAATGTCTAAGTGGTAAGAGAGACAGAGTGCACACACACCAGAGTAAAAATACTAAACACATGAAACTATAATAAAAAATTTTATAAAATTAAACAATTTTATAGTGGGGCAGCATGGATAAATAGATAATGAAATTAAATGAGTGAGAAGGTTCTCTCTGATCACGCAAGATGGTAAGAATAGTGTCAGTCAGTTAGTTAGTTCAGTCGCTCAGTCGTGTCCAACTCTTTGCGATCCCATGAATCACAGCACACCATGCCTCCCTGTCCGTTACCAATTCCTGGAATTCACTCAAACTCATGTCCATTGAGTCGGTGATGCCATCCAGCCATCTCATCCTCTGTCGTCCCCTTCGTCTTCTGCCCCCAACCCCTCTCAGCATCAAAGTCTTTTCCAATGAGTCAACTCTTCGCATGAGGTGGCCAAAGTATTGGAGTTTCAGCTATAGCATCAGTCCTTCCAATGAACATCCAGGACTGAGCTCCTTTAGGATGGACTGGTTGGATCTCCTTGCAGTCCAAGGGACTCTCAAGAGCCTTCTCCAACACCACAGTTCAAAAGCATCAATTCTTCGGTGCTCAGCTTTCTTCACAGTCCAACTCTCACATCCATACATGACCACAGGAAAAACCATAGCCTTGACTAGACGGACTTTTGTTGGCAAAGTGATGTCTCTGCTTTTGAATATGCTATCTAGTTTGGTCATAACTTTTCTTCCAAGGAGTAAGCATCTTTTAATTTCATGGCTACAATCACCATCTGCAGTGATTTTGGAGCCCCCCAAAATAAAGTATGACACTGCTTCCACTGTTTCCCCATCTATTTCCCATGAAGTGATGGGACCAGATGACATGATCTTTGTTTTCTGAATGTTGAGCTTTAAGCCAACCTTTTCCCTCTCCTCTTTCACTTTCATCAAGAGGCTCTTTAGCTCCTCTGCACTTTCTGCCATAATGGTGGTGTCATCTGCATATCTGAGGTTATTGATATTTCTCCCAGCAATCTTGATTCCAGTTTGTGCTTCCTCCAGCCCAGCGTTTTCTCATGATGTAATCTGCATAGAAGTTAAATAAGCAGGGTGACAATATACAGCCTTGACGTACTCCTTTTCCTATTTGGAACCAGTCTGTTGTTCCATGTCTAGTTCTAACTGTTGCTTCCTGACCTGCATATAGGTTTCTCAAGAGGCAGGTCAGGTGGTCTGGTATTCCGATCGCTTGAAGAATTTTCCACAGTTTATTGTGATCCACACAGTCAAAGGCTTTGGCATAGTCAATAAAGCAGAATAGATGTTTTCTGGAACTCTCTTGCTTTTTTGATGACCCAGCAGATGTTGGCAATTTGATCTCTGGTTCCTCTGCCTTTTCTAAAACCAGCTTGAACATCTGGAAGTTCACGGTTCACTTCCATGGTGAAGCCTGGCTCGGAGAATTTTGAGCATTACTTTACTAGCATGTGAGATGAGTGCAATTGTGCAGTAGTTTGAGCATTCTTTGGCACTGCCTTTCTTTGGGATTGGAATGAAAACAGACCTTTTCCAGTCCTGTGGCCACTGCTGAGTTTCCCAAATTTGCTGGCATACTGAGTGCAGCACTTTTACAGCATCATCTTTCAGGATTTGAAATAGCTCCACTGGAATTCCATCACCTCTACTAGCTTTGTTTGTAGTGATGCTTTCTAAGGCCCACTTGACTTCACATTCCAGGATGTCTGGCTCTAGGTGAGTGATCACACCATCATGATTATCTTGATCGTGAAGATCTTTTTTGTACAGTTCTTCTGTGTATTCTTGCCACCTCGTCTTAATATCCTCTGCTTCTGTTAGGCCCATACCATTTCTGTCCTTTATCGAGCCCATCTTTGCATGAAATGTTCCCTTGGTATCTCTAATTTTTTGAAGAGATCTTTAGTCTTTCCCATTCTGTTGTTTTCCTCTATTTCTTTGCATTGATCGCTGAGGAAGGCTTTCTTAACTCTTCTTGCTATTCTTTGGAACTCTGCATTCAGATGCTTATATCTTTCCTTTTCTCCTTTGCTTTTCGCTTCTCTTCTTTTCACAGCTGTTTGTAAGAATAGTGTGACCTGGCTTAATTAATGTTACTATGAAGATAGGGAAACTGGTTAACAATATTTCACTTGACTTCCTATTTCAGTTTGTAGAAGGTACCCCTGAATAACCCACAGTGCACAGTCTCCAGAAGGGAGGGACTGAAAAGTGACAGTGACTTTGGGAGAGGACTATGGTAAGCGGAATTATGCGCCCTGCCAAGAGGTTCGTGTCCTAATCCTTGGAACCTGTGAATGTTACCTTATATGGCAAAGATTTTGCAGATGTGATTAAGTTAGGGATCTGAGATGGAGAAATTATCATGGATTATCTTGGGGGTCCTAAATGTAATCCCAGAGGTCCTTAGGGAAGGAGACTTCATGAAAAACAGAAGAGAAGAAAGCAGCAGGAACATGGAGGCAGAGATTAGAATGATGCTGTCACAAACCAGGGAATTCTGGTAGCACCAGAAGCTGGAAGAGGCAAAGAAACACATTTTCCCCTAGAGCCTCTGGAGGAAATACAGGCCTGCTGTGACACCTTGACTGTGGCCCAGTGATACTGATTTTTAACTTCTGGGCTTTAGAACTATGAGAGAATAAATTTCTTGTGTTTTAAGCTAAGTGTGTGATAATCTGTTAGAGCAGCCACAGGAAACAAATACAGGGTCTAATCCTACATTTCAAACATTGGAAATATCCAGACCAACCATTTTATTGATAACTACATTGCCACTTAGAACAAAGAAGCTGTCTGTGATTCTGAGGAGAAGGAACAACTAAACAGAAAATACCACATAAGATTCATTTGTTCAACCTAGTGGAATAGCTGGGCTGAATTTCCAGTCATGTAACCATAAGTGATATAAAAGGATAGCAATAATTTTATTTGGCTGCAGAGGATCTTTATTGCAGCATGTGGGAATCTAGTTCCCTGACCAGGGATCAAAACCTGGTTCCTTGCATTGGAAGTGAGAATTCTTAGCCACTGGACCACCAGGAAAGCCCCATGGGACAGCAATAATTTTTTAAAAGATAGGTTTGAAGAGGGTAACACAGAAGTTACAGAACAAGGAAAGCAACTTGGTTGTTCAGGCAATTGTGCCAGCTTAGAGATTTCCGGCTATGAGTCATTAGAAGAAGGGGTTTACATGCCATGTGGAAAGGGGGTAAATGAAATGGTAATGCTACCAGTACCTATCAAATGCACAGCTTTCAAAGCATTTCCACATGCATAATAATAGCAACCACCCATTGAGTACTAACTAGCTGCTGCATGCATTCATTTAATCCACACAGAACAATTAAGATAGGTATTGTAATACCCACTGAACAAATGGTGAACAAGTTAGGAAACAGACCACAGTGACAGAACCAGAATTTAGAACCAATGTTTGTTTGCCTCCCAAACCAATCCTGTTTCTGCTGTATTGTCCTGTTCTATTGCATCATTAATTCTCACAAATGCTCTATAAAACTGTGAGCTCCATGAAGATAGGGACTGAGCTTCTTGTTCACCCCTGGTGATCAATAAATATTCAATTAACTGAATGAATGGAACAGGTGAGGCCTAGAGAGAGAAAGTAATTTATCCAAGATTAAAAGTAAAGTGAAGTCGCTCAGTCATGTCCAACTCTTCGCGACTCCATGGACTGTAGCCCAACAGGCTCCTCCATCCATGTAATTTTCTAGGCAAGAGTACTGGAGTGGGTTATCATATCCAAGATTACATAGCCACTATTTGACAGGGCCAGATTCTGATTCCAAATCCTGTGCACTAAACTGATTAAGATCCTACAGCATACTGAGCTAGGTGTGCATCTTGAGTGGGGACTGCAGGGAGAGATACAGGACAAATAAGTGAGATAACAGAAGAATCTAGTGCTGAGAGCCTACAGGAAAATCTAAAGACCATGCCTGGAAAAGGTGAATTTGGAGCAGTCAGGAGGAAGATGAAAGATCTGAATTGAAGATAATCCAGTAAAGCATTGCTGGATTGAGGACTGGTCTGGGCAAAGACTAAAGTAAATTTTATGCAGGGGAATAGAGCCAGCCCCCAAATATCATGCCATCAGTCACAAGGGTGTGTGGACACAGGCCAGTGGCAGTTTTGCCTATTAATTGAAGCAGAGTAAGTGATTCCATGTGGTGAAAGTCTTCTGAGCCAAATCGGCAGAGATTCTGCTTGCCTGAAGCTGAACTATCTGCCAAACTTTCCCAAAGTACTGGCTGGACACCCAGACTGGAAATGAGAAACTGAAAAATAATGAGAAGGACTGTGGTGGGAGGTAGGCAAGCTGGAGGACTGAACTGCTAGAGAGTCTGAATGCTAACCGGTTGCTCTTTGTCAGTATAATTCCCTTGTACTCTCACCCTCATCCTTTCTAAGGAAAGGAAAAAGTTTTTACAGGATGCTCAGTTTAAACCATAGCCTCTTGAGGTAAAACAGACAAAAAAAAAAAAAAAGTCACTCCTCTACATTTTAATAAACACCTATAAGATTCTAGGAAGAAGGCTTCAGATTTAGGGTTGCTACTCCTATGCTCAGAAGCAAAGACCTTCCCTTGATCTCAATTTAAAGAGGCATGAAGTAACAGGACAATAGCTAATGGCAATTCCATTACAGTGCCCTGTTAAACTGAGGTGTTAAACTAGAAAAAAACAATTAAATTCCCTCATGATGAATTTCAAGATAATATGCATTTGTATTCCCAGCATCTAGGAGAGTGCCAGCTTCTTGGTAGCAGTTTAAAATGTTAAAGAACGAAGGGAAACTGATGGGAAATGTATCATTGTGCAAATAAAGCAAAATGGATCTTAAAATGTTTTCATAGGGATCATTGGTTTTACACTGTTAGGATTTAACAGTGAGAGAAAATATGTATTCTTCCCAAAGAAATGAACCAATAAATTTGAGAGGATATTTATCATTTTTAAAGTACACATTTATATCTGTCAGGTGCAATATATCATTTATTGAGACAATAATTCCAAAGGAAATCAAAGCTCAGTGAAGTTAAGTCTCTTCCACAGAGACATAGCTGGCAAGTGACAGAGATTTAATCTGGGATTTAATCCAGACTTGTCTGACTCCAAAGCCTTTGTGTGTGCTCTTCTCACTGCACTTTCTCAGGAAGAAAAAAAAGTCATTACAAGAAAGCCCTGCAACCTTTCTCTGTCCTAAAGAGACAAACTAGAAAGTTAGAGATAGAGGCACTTTCAAGTCAACCAGGACTTAACCATGCAGAAAGAAGTGATGTCTCAGAAATTTCAGACCTGAATTCTGTACCCCACACCCCTTACTATATATTTCTTTTACACTATAAATCTTGGAACTCAAATGCATGATATCCTGCACTGGTTAAACACAAACAACAAAGAAAATCCTCACATCCCCCTTTTCAGAAACCTGGGAAATTAGACATGTTTAAGATGAAGATTTCTAAAGGAAATAGGTTTTCTGTCTGGCTCATTTCCACTGAATTTAACATTGAGAGAGCCAAGACCTGGGATTTATCCTCAGTTTCTGGGCAAGGGCCAGGAAAACAGAGCCAGACAGACAGAGAGGCTGGAGTTGTGAGGCTCCATACTTAAAAAGACACCGAAGCAGGGCACTAAGTCACAGGAAGCTGGTGAGGGTCCAAATTTAAAAGCACAATTTACAGGTGACTTGTGAAAGCCCTGCCTAATTCCCGAGTAAATCTGAAGTTGCACTGGAAATCTCAGAGTGACATAAGTAAGAAAAGAATTTAAAAGTCAAGGTTAAAGAGATAGAGTAAATTAGCCGGAGCCCAGGAATTGCTGAGATCACAGAAGAAAGACAGAGGATGTGGCTGAGAAATGTCTTGGTTCTAAGATAAAGGATAGCATCCCACACAATGGGGACTGGTCTGTTAAGGCAGAGATATGTTAAAGCACTAAGCTACAGGAGGAAGTCCATTTCTGAAGAGGAAAAGACTGGGAAGAAAAGAAGGCTACATCTGTAAAAACAGGTCCCTGGAGAATATAGTAGTAACTCAATAAAGGGGAAGGGTGAGAGGCTTAAACGTGTGTATGAATATGCGCGTCTGTGCGTGTGCATGTCTGTGTGTGTGTAGCCCTGAAGGAAACTCCCCAAAAGGAAATGCATGTGAGGGCTCTGAGCCAGGAAAAGCGATCTAGAGGACTGTGGGAGCAAAGCTCCGTTACACAGAGGGTGTCCCGGAGGAGGCCAGACCCCGCAGACTCACCTCGGCCATAGCCCTGCGTGTGTTTGGCGAAGCTTCTCACTACGGCCTCCACGGCCTCCCGCAGTACCACAGGGCTGCCTGCGGCGCCAGGGGCAGCGGCAGCCCCGCGGCCCCGGACAGAAGCAGAGGCGGCGGGGGCGGTGCGGGGGCGGCGGGGCCGGCGGGGGCCCGCTGGGGGTGTGGCGGTGGTAGCCGCGGCCCCAGTCACTCCGGGCCGAAGCGCTCGCAGAGTGCCCCTCCCGCTCGTGCCCACTCCAGGCTGCAGTCGCTGCGCTCGCAAGGTCTCCATCCCAGCCGCTAGTGGAGTAGCGGCCCGGAGCCTGCCAGCCTGGCGAGCTAACGGTCCCAGCCGCCCCGCCAGCGAGCGCCCAGGGACTGAAGGAGGTACCGGAGCCCAGCCGTCAGTCAAACGGGGGCGGGGACGAGCCAAGTCCTATGCCAATCACCAGAGATGGGGCGGGAGCTGGCCGGTTGCCCCTCCACCATAGGCAAATTATTGAGGGCGGAGGTTCTGAGCAACCAATTACAAAGAGAAAAAGCGATACCTCTAACCCTGGAGAAGCTTAGCTCCGGCGCATCTTTGTGAGTACTAGAAAGCGGGCCAGACTCCTAGGGCGAGGCTAGAGGGGGAAAAAGGGGGGCCTGGATGCATGACTGGGGAGAACTGTAGACAGAATAAGATTCTTAGTCTTGGTCTGATCACTTCATTTCATACATGTAGGTGAGGAAACTGACTCAGAGAAGTGATATGACTTCTTCAAGATCATATGCAATTGATAGTGGAGCTAAAGGAAGGAAAGATACTGACATTTAATGAGCACATACTTACTGTACGTCAGACACTATACAATGAACTTTAGTGGATTGTCTTATCTAATAATTGCAATCACTAACTAGATTTTATTATTTTATGGATAAGCAAATTGACAGGTTCCTCCAATTACTGTTACTCTTACACACACACTACACACATGCACACACATATACCCACCCTTTGTTCAAAATTAAATAGCCAGGACGTAGCAAAAGTTGGTTTAGACAATAGGTCTTCTGATTGCCAATATTTTAATATTTTTGTTATACCGTACCATTGGGTAATTTTCTGATTTCACTAATTCTACGTTGAAGGAAGAAACAGTAGAATTGCTCCCTTACCTATCATTAGAGTAAGGAAGAGATAGAGTACTAGAAGAAGAAAACCAGCAAGCTGAAAGGTACAAGGGGGCAAATTAAGACAGGTACCTTTGTTCATAGAACCTTTCAGGCTGGGTTCCTCCAATTACTGTTACTCTTACACACACACTACACACATGCACACACATATACCCACCCTTTGTCAGTTGAATATCATACCATTTTTACCTAGGTGGAAATTATACTATTTCTCTTCCTCCCTCTCCACCCAACAGGGCCTCAGAAATCAAGGATGGGGAAACAGAAAAAAAAAATGGATGAAATGCAGTTGGTGACATGAAAGATAGCCCCCACCAAGGAAAAACTATGAGTAGTCAAGAAGCAGGAAGCTTGAAAGAGGGACAGTTAATCTATTATAATATAGCTGCTGATAGTGGAGGGGGCAGATTGTAGGAATCTTAAAGAATTTAAGGATGGACATAGGGGAGACTGAGGGAAATGAAAACCTATCAGATGCCTTAAAATCTTCAAGACATGGGACCCTTGCCTCTTCTTCTACAACCACAGTTGGTTTCCTGGAAAGAAGGTGGATGGAGCCTTGAAATATTACCTGGATCTTTATAGCTAGCTATAGTTAGCATCACCCTCCCTCCCTAGTCCTCATTCCCCCACACCCTCCACTCCCAGCAGAAGTGACAAAACAGAGACTTCTGAACACATTTATTTGATATATCAACTGGAGAGAGGAATGATTTAGGGTTACTCCCCATGTCAACCTGTTGGGGTGTTCATAAGCTCAGATGGACAGAAGAGCAGCTTAAAGCCCATGACCCACCTCCTGGGAAAATGAAACAATCTGGTGTTTTGGTTAGGGGGATGGGCTGGGAAGAAAAAGCTGGAAGCTGAGAAGTAAAGCTGAGAGCAGGGAGGGCAGCAGCAGAACTGAGGCTGGGGATTGCTGCAGGATATTCCCAAGGAGAGTAAAGAAGCTATCCTGAAAAGTGGTTAGGGCTGGAAGCAGGGTGTGAACAAGGAGCCAGGCCTGGATTGAAAAGCAAGACCTGCAGAACGGCGTGGGATATTCACGAAGAGAGTAGCGTGTCCAAAATCATGAGCAGGCTGTGTTGCAGGGCATACATGGAAAGCAAGGGATTACTGTTGCAGGAGGGCAGAGATTGGAGATTACCCATAAGTAGGGGCTCCCTAATGCTTCTGAACAAATGCAAGTTGAGTTTGGGACCCTTTGGGGGCCCTAGCACAAGTGGTCCTGTGTGCGCTGTGTCCATGGGCACGAGAAATTCCCATATGCACTGTGAAGTGACCAGGGCATGAATGCATGAGTCTATATGCCCAATAAATAGAGTACTTACCCTTCTCTGCAAATACGAGTACTGTGCTTGTGGACACATGTTTACTCATGTATGTGTGCACCGTGCCCATGAGCACATGCAAGAGACCTCTATGTCCATAGTGTGTGTGTGTGAACTGGTTTTCCCACCCGTCCCAAGGTGCTGATCCCCACCCATCATGGCTCCTCTCACTCCTCTCAGCGCCCAGGCTCCCCTGGCCCGCCTAGACTCTGAAAGCCCCCTAGCAGGCGGATCTGCTCAGTCTGCATGGAGTGGCGTCTCACCAACTTGCGCTTGGTCCTGGGAGAGCCTGGCGCCCCCGCCTGGGGAGGGGCGGGCAGCGAAGGCGCCCGACCTCCGGGGCGAATGTCGGGGATGGGAGGATGGGGGCTGACATTGAGCGGGGGCAGGAAACCTGGCCGCGTTTGCGAGATGTGGTCCAGGAGCAACGTCCCCGAGCCCCTCCGCTCCAGCAACCCGGGACTCCGCCTCCGCCCGCTCAGCGGAGATACAGCACCAGGAAGACTCTCCTGGGACTGGCGCGGGGAGGAAACCGAGCCCGCTGGAGGGAGGGTCAGCGGGGAGGCGCTGTATCTGCGGCGCTCCAGGGACGGGCGGCTGCACTCCGGGCGAGTCGGGGCAAAGATTTCCGGGGGTATCGAGCTCCACCGACTCCATGCGGCTCAGTTTCTGCCTCAGCCCTGAAGAGGGGCCAGACTCCTGAGCTTCTGGCGCTGTGTTTCTGCGAGAGAGGACCCCCACCCGTCACTTTCTCCGCCCACGGGGGCGGGTCCTCTGGGCCTTCTGTGCTGTGACGTCGGGAAAGACGCGGTCGACCTGTCAGGGTCAGGCCGTTGAATTCCGCGGTCAGGCGCTCGAACCCCGGCCTCCCTTCGGCAGGCGGGACAGGTTGAGGAGGGGCCACTAGGCCCCAGGGCTCGGAGTTGAGCCTTTTGAGGGGTTTTGGAGGATGGCGGGGTGGTTTGGGGAGTGGCTCTGAAGGGGAGGGGTCATCTGGGGGCTTAGGAAGAGGGAATTCAAATACGTCCCTCTTCTCCTCTTCTTCCTGAGCGCGAGGGGATAACAATCCCCGTCCTCCCGCTCCTGCAGTCTGCAGTTGGATTTCCGAAGGCGACGTGCAGACCCCGGGGCTAGGAGGAGCGGGAGCGGGGTCCTCCACCCCCGGGGACGGTGGGGAATTGAGATACTGGCGGGTCTTCTTGGTGCCGGAGGGCGAGGTGTCAGTGGTGATGATGATGACCTCCGTGCCCTTGGCCTTGCAGGCGTCCAGCAGCGTGGCAAGGGTCTCTCGATCCCCGCGGTCCAGGGCGTGGACAAGCGCCGAGGCGCCGGCGTGATCTCGGACTGAGGGGTCCGCGCCATGGGCAAGGAGCAGGGAGGCCACCGCGGCGCCCCCGCCGCCCGCACAAGCGTGCATGAGCGCCGTGCGCCCTAGGCGATCTGCGATGTTGGGGTCCGCGCCTTGCTCCAGAAGGTAGCGTACCATGCGTGCCTTGTTCTGGGGGTCGTCGTACCGGGCCCGACAGGCCGCCATTAGCGCAGTCTCCCCTTGAGCATCACCCTCATTCACGTAGGCGCCCCCCCTCCAGAAGCAAACGGGCCAAGCGTAGCTTACCCTGACCCACGGCCCGAAGAAGAGCGTGGCCCTCGGTGTGCAGCATAGCTGCCGCTGGGGAGAAAGCACCGTTGGAGCCGGGATTGGGACCTGCCGAGGACGCCTAGGGGGTGAGGGTAGTGGCTGGCAGAGGCCTGCGGGCTCAGTGGCGAAGCCAATTCCTGCAAAAAGAGAAAGATCTTATTTACTGATTCAGGCAGGGAAACTGAGGCACAGGTGGAAGGACCCGCGTGGGATGGGGGAGATCTCCACGGCATGGTACACAGTCCTTCTAACTCATGCCTCTGAGCCTCCCTCATCCCCCCAGCGCATGCCTGAGGAGATGAGAAGGGTGCACCCGCACTGAAGGACGAGCACGCGTGCAAACGCGTACGTGCACGCGCAGGGATATCCGCACCCCCACCCTCACCCCACGGCTTATCAGACCTTTCCAACATCCCCCTTTTCTTATCCGCACTTGGAATCCCCCTTTCTAGGATGTTGAATGCCACCCACCCACACACATGCACCCATACATTCACACACACAGTCCCATTCCTAACCTCTTTTAGGTTGCCACAGCCCCACAAACTGAATGGGGGAGGGAGGCAGCTTGCGTTTGGGACCTAAAAGGGTGGGGGAGAATTGGGGGGTTCTTTCGCCCCTGCTATATTCCTCATCACTCCTTGCTCTTTCCCCTCCCAGGTTGTGCACCCAAATAGATACCTGTAAGTCCGCAGAATCTCCTCCGGGCCAGGGCTGAGGCCAGGGCCACGGGGCAGCTGAGGTGGCGGAGCCGGGTTCCTGGGGGCCCACATGGCGTGGGGGGTGGGCACTCGGATTCCCTTGGTGTCAGTATCTGCGCCCAGGCACAGAATCCTGGTCCCTCCTCCCGGTGCGCCCCGGGCACAGCGCCGGCTCCGGAGGAGAGAAGCTGGGGGGGGGCGGAGCTATGCTTCGCTATTTATAGCCTAGTCTCAGCGGGTGGGGGCGTCAGGCACCAAACCATTACCCCACCCATGCACACATAAACCCTCAAAAGCTAGAGGCTCCAATCCTGACTTCCCTTTCTTAGTCCCTCAGTCACAACAAACCTAAATGTTCTTAAGAGACTCCTCCGCGACCCAGACTGGGACCATCCCAATTCTTCGTCTAGCTTCAGCAGATCCCCATTCTCCGCTCTTCGTGCGTTGATGCGCGCCTGTGCGCCAGGTCTGACCGGCCACACTGTACATGGTACACTATATAGAGAGGTGAAGAAAGAGGCAATGGGATCCACAGCTGGAGTCCTTACTGTACAAGAGAGGCAAGAGATCTGGCTGCCTTCTCCTAGTTTAAATGTCAGGGGGAGCTGGAGTCAGACACAGCGATACATCTTCATTACACCTCCCCTGCAACCGGAACATGCATCACAAATAAACTTGGACCTCAGCTCCCTTATACAGACTTAGATAAGTATGCGGAGGTTGGGGTCATTTTTAGATACAGCAAGGGGTTATTCCCAGATGCCTCCTCCCCATATTTTGGAGGGATGGAAGGAAGAGAGAGAGAGAAGGGGCAGAGAAGAGTGAAATTTGTAACACATTCTCTCTCATTGCATCTATTTATTCTCGGTCTTGCTTAGGCTCGGTTTTCCCATCTTGTTTGAAGGTCTCTGTTAGAATCTTTCCTTAAAGTCTTCTTTCTCCCTATCTGTAGCAGTCGGTTTCTCTCAGTGTCTGTCTCTGCCTCTCCTCACCACCTGCCCTGTCTCCATGGTTACCATAGCTTCCATCTGCATATTTTAGGAATGAATTTGTGTCCAGCTGGAAGGCATCAGGGGAAGGGGGGGCAGTGAGGAAAAATCCTAAGGATTTGGAAAACTCACTGGAGATAATTCAGAGGCTGGAGGCCACCAGACACAAGATATAATGTTCCTGAAGAAGGGGAGAGAGAAATATTTGCAGGGAAGCTACCCATTTTTACTAGGTACCATGTTTCGACCCCTGGGTCGGGAAGATCCCCTGGAGAAGGAAATGGCAACCCACCCCAGTATTCTTGCCTGGAGAATCCCATGAACAGAAGAGCCTGGCAGGGTGCAGTCCACAGGGTCACCAAGAGTCAGACACAACTGAAGCAACTTAGCATGCACACACCATTTACTGGAAACCAACTATGTGCCAATTATGTAAGTACTTTACACACATTATCTCCAATCCTCACAACAATGCTATAAGGTAGGAATTATTTTCTTGTTATAAAGAAACTGTGACTTAGTAAAGTTAAGCAGTTCTCCAAAGCTTCACAGCTCTGTTTCTGTCCTATTCCAAAGGCTGAGTGCTTGCCACTCCACCAACAGCCTTCCCAGTCCAGAGGCTTCACTCCCAGGGCCATTTTCTCTGACATCAGGATTATTGTTCTTGACTAACGTCTAGATTCTATCTCTACTCTGATCTCTATCCCTATTGTTTCGTTGTTTTTGTGTGTGTGAGTGAAAGTGGGACCCCTCCTCCCAACCCCACCCTCTTTAACCAAAGGCTAGGAGGAGCTGGAAGGAGGTGGAAAATGGAGTAAACACTGGACTCCTGCCCTATCTCCCCAACTCTGGTTATCTGATTTCCTAATCCTTCCTTTCCCAAAGCCTCTTTCCATCTTCTCAAAGACATGGCAGCAACCTACAGGAAAACATTTTTCTAGGAAAGAAATACTCATGGGTGGTGCTGGGAGAGAGAGAAGCAGCGCAGAACTGAAGGGAAGACTGGAGGAATGGAGGAGAGGCCAAGTGTGAAGCCACAAAAAGAATGATCCCTCAGGTTTCACAGTTTTATTTCTCTGTGGAAGCTCTTTCTATAGAGACCCTCGGTGAAATCTAAGAATCAGCTTCTCTCTGTGAACCGTAGCCAGGCCAAGGGGTCCTCCATCTGAGATGAGGCCTGAAATGACTGACCCCCGAGTTGGTTCTGCAACTCCATCTTTCTACTCACCCGGCTTGTCTAGCCTGAGTTCCGGCTCTCTCCCTCCCACCCCTCCTCAGCTTCAAGTGGGCGGACCTCCTCGGCTTCCCCTAGATTGGCTGGGAGAACTCACCAATGGGGGAGCGCTGGGAGGCGGACCTAGAACGCCACCAGATAGAGGAAGACAAGCAAATTTCAAGTTGGCTGCGGCGTGTTTTCCGCGTGGGGGAGGGGCAGCAGGTAAGGCCCCGACTTGGTGGCTCTGACCTGGTTCCATCCCGCACCTCCGAACTACTTCTCCAGGGACCAGCTGCTAGCTAGAGAGAGAACGCTTTCCGGCAGCCTGTTGGATCTGCCCCCTTCTAGTTCCCACCCTCTCCCTTTGCTGTGTTGATTATACACTGGAGCACTGTAGTTTTCCTTCCCGCAAAGGGGAGATATATTAAAGGAGAAAGTGGAAGACTCTCTCTGGTATCTCTGACTCTTTACTGTGAACCAGCTTCCCCTAAATCTATTAGTACTAAGAGCTTGACAGGCCTCGTTGTCTATCAAAACTCTGATGAAATATTACCTCCTACCTGTAGCTTTCCTGGACGTTTTTTTTTTTTCTTCAGGATTACTTGTTCCTCAGTCTGATGATAGCATTTTATGTGTACTTTATTGGAGCCCTTAGTGCCCTCTCCCTCTTTAATGTTTCAATATAAAGTTTTGCAGGGCAAGTTCTGGTATTTAATACAATGCAATGTATTATGTATTAAATGCCCAGTGCCCAGGAAAAGTTAATTGGTTGGAATTGATTGGAAAGGAAGAATTTAAACTTCTGATATAATTAGGGAGCAATTAATAAAACACAAAGTAAAATACAATACAGTATATCATTATGACCTCTTAAGTTGGTGGTTCGTAATGTAATTGGTCCCAAAGTCCAGAGAAGGGAGAAAGCTAAGAGGACTGGGATGGTGAAGGGAGCCTTTAGGAATCACAAGGTCTCAAGTTTGGAACAGACCTTAGGAGTCAGGTATTCATTCTTTCAGCAAATATTTATTGAGCATCTACTATATGTCAGAAATAATCCTGGAGAATGGGGATCATAGTTAATCCTTTACTTTAGATATGCATCCTTCCTCTGATAAACCATATTTAGTAAATTATTATCCAGCTTCTGTTTAAACTTTTTAGTAAGAGAACTTCCTATCTCACTTTGCTCTTCAATCAATATCCAACAAATACAACAAGAAATATATGGCTCAACAAAATGTATTCCACATTTTCACTGTAAAAGAGACAGAACTGTCCTAATGGTAACATTCTTAAAGAAAATCTTCTCTTTGTTTTCTGTTTATAGAAGTAATATACATTTATCCTAGAAAACCATAAAATGTCTATTACATCATGACAATGAATCCCTTTAATTTATTTCCTGCATGTATACATATGTGTGTATATATATATATGTGTGCATGTGTTTGTGTTTTTGTGTATATATTACACACATAAGGCCATACAACAAATACAACCTTTTATCATGATTTCTCCACTTTATATCATACTGTGAACATTTTTCTGCCTTTAAATATTATTTGAAATTTTTATTATGTCTACATAATAGTCTAAGATAGATATTTGATTTTTTTTTAACCGTTCATCTTTTAAAAAATAAAGTCCACTTATTGAAGTTGGTCATTAGGTCTTTTTTTTGTTTAAGATTTATTTATTTATTGGCTGTGGTGGGTCTTCGTTGCTTCAAGTAGACTTTCTCTAGTTGTGTCTAGTTATGGCAAGTGGGGGCTATTCTTTGTTGCGGTGTGTGGGCTTCTCATTGCGGTGGCTTCTTTTGTTGAGGGGCACAGGATCTAAGCACATGGGTTTCAGAAGTTGCAGTGTCTGGGCTCAGTAGTTGTGGCAGATGGGCTTAGTTTCTCCATTGCATGTGGGATCTTCCAGATGGGCTTAGTTGCTCCATGGCATGTGGGATCTTCCAGGACCAGGGACTGAACCAGTGTCCCTTGTGTTGCAAGGCAGATTCTTAACCACTGGACCACTGAGGAAGCCCCTGCTGCTGCTGCTGCTGCTGCTGCTGCTAAGTCACTTCGGTCATGTCCGTCCCTGTGCGACCCCATAGACAGCAGCCTACCAGGCTCCTCTCTCCCTGGGATTCTCCAGGCAAGAATACTGGAGTGGGTTGCCATTTCCTTCTCCAGTGCATGCATGCTAAGTTGCTTCAGCCGTGTCCGACTCTGTACGACCCCATAGACAGCAGCCCACCAGGCTCCTCTTTCCACGGGATTCTTCAGGCAAGAATACTGGAGTGGGCTGCCATTTCCTTCTCCAGTGAGAAAGCCCCAACCATTCATTTTTTGTTGGACTATTTAGGTTATTTCAGAATTTGTGCTACTATGGATAGCTCTTTGATAAACATGCTTTTATATCTCTGACTATGTATCTGATGATTTCTCTCCTTTTTTGGACATATAATTTTATTATTTATTTATTTTAAAAAAATTTTTTTAACTTTACAATGTTGTATTGGTTTTGCCATACATCAACATGAATCCACCACGGGTGTACATGTGTTCCCCATCCTGAACCCCCTCCCTGATGATTTCTTTTGATAAGTTTTAAAAGTGGGATTACTGGATTAAGGCTGTAGATTAATTTTTAAAAGGCTGTAGATTCAAAGAGTCAAATTGCTCACCCAAAATATTGTATTTATAACTCTTCCAGTGAGGTATGAGAGTGTCCACTTCAAAAAAACTCATGGATTAATTTTTAAATCTTTGCCAATTTTATAGATAAAAAATAGTTTGATTAACCATTCTTTTGTTAATTGCCTATTCATGTTCTTTGCATATTTCTTCTATTGGTATGATTTTTTCATTTCCATGAGTTCTAATATATGAGTGTTAAATCTTTGTCTTATTTATTACAAATTTAGCAAATTCTAAACGTTAGAGTGCTCCAAACCTCAGTCCCTGGGTCTCTTCTTTTCTCTGTTCACATACACTCCTTTAGGAATCTCTCGCAGTCTCATGACTTGAAACATTTGTATACTGAGACCTCCAGTACAATGTAAGCTCCTTTTAAACTCCATGGGTGGGTGCAGCAGTTTTTGTCCATTTTGTTCACTGCTACATCCCTAGCATTTGAAACAGTGCCTGACACTGAATAAGAACTGAGTAAATATTCGTTGAATGAATTAAGATGGTTTTTATTATTATTTCCATTTTACAGATAAGGAAATATCAACCCTCCCTATTATTCACTCTTGACTCCCTTCCCCCACAAACAGCAGGATCTCACATATATTATACTCATTCCCAACTGTGCCAAACTGTGTAATGTAGTAGAAGTTACTAAGAAGCAGTTTCCAAAAAAAAAAAAAAATACAGAAAATCAATAACATCAAATTTAAGAAAGGCTTTTTAGTAACTTCTACCATATTAAAACAGTTATGGCACAGTTGGGAATGAGTATAACATATGTGGGATGTTGTTTGTGGGGGAAGGAGAATACGTGATGTTTAAGGAGGGGTAGTTTGGGACCAGATATAGGAAACCTTGAACATCTTCAAGAATCACAATCACTTCATCACAATCTTACATAGAAGAGCCTTGTAGATTCCTGAGCTGAGTAGGGTACAGATGGATGGTTTACAATTTCCTAACCACCAGTTTAATGCCTTAGTTAAAAATTTGTCTTCTTTTTATCCCACATTTCTTGAGGGTCACTTGGTCAGTATGTGGAAATGGAGTTAGATTTGTCTCACCTCAAAGCTCATGGCCTTTTCTTAACACCTCACTGCTTTGCAATCAAAACAGCTCCTGTCTCCACTGATAGAACTGTATCTATCAGATGGAGGGATACCTAAACTGGCTAGTTAAGAGTGTTTTCCCTTGAAAGGGCCTGAAAACACAATGGCAAATTCTTGCTCCCTCTCTCACATCTATAAGACAGGATCTCTCACCTAATGTGTTCTTTAAATCAGATCACAGTTTAATCTATTAACTAACAGCTGTGTTTTGTTTATTTGTTTATTATTTCTTATTGGACTTTACAATGTGTTAGTTTCTGCTGCACAGCAAAGTCAGTCAACTGTATGTATACATATAGCCTCTCTTTTTAGATTTCCTTCCCATTTAGATCACCATAGAGCACTGAGTAAAGTTCTCTGCTGTACAGTAGGTTCTCATTAGTTATCTATTGTATACATAGTATTAGTAGTGTATATGTGTTGATCCCAGTCTGCCAATTTGTCCCTCCCACCTTCTTACCCCTTGGTATCTACGTTTGTTTTCTATGTCTGTCTCTATTTTTGCTTTGCAAATAAGATCATCTACACCATTTTTCTAGATTGCATGTATATGTGTTAATGATATGATACTGATTTTTCTCTTTCTGACTTACTTCACTCTGTATGGCAGTCTCTAGGTCCATCCAAGTCTCTGCAGATGGCAGAATTTCATTCCTTTTTATGCCTGAGTAATATTCCATTGTATTGTATTGTATGTATCACACTGTCTTTATCCGTTTATCTGTCGATGTACATTTAGGTTGCCTCCATATCATGGCTATCGCAGAAAGTGCTGCAGTGAACACTGGGGTGCATGTATTTTTGAATTATGGTTTTCTCCAAGTATGTCCCTAGGAGTGAGATTTCTGGGTCATATGGTAGTTCTAATTTTAGTTTTTAAAGGAATCTTCATGCTGTTCCCCATAGTGTCTGTACCAGTTTACATTCCCACCAACAGTGTCGGAGGGTTCCCTTTTCTCCACACCCTCTCCAGCATTTATTGTTTGTAGACTTTTTGATGATGGCCATTATGACTAATGTGAGGTGATACCTCATTAACAGCTGTCTTTTCCTCACATTTTTCATGGCAGTTGGACTTGAAGCTTTCCAGATTTCTTAAGCAAACATTTCCCTACCCTCTCCTTCCTGCTACATATTGTTAATCTCATCTACTATTCAGTTACTATATTTTTAATTTTCAAATGAATATTTTCCTTTTATTATAAAAGTAATACCTTTTTGGTACAGAGGAAAAATAATGCTTAAAATATATATTACCAAAAATCTCCAAAACCCATCACCTTAAATTAACCAATGTTAATTCTTGTTGCATACCCTTTAAGAAAAACTTTTCTGTAAAGCAATTATCCTTCAATAAAAAGTAAATTAATTTTTTGAAAAAGAACAACTTTTTACTTATATGTATGGGTATGTGTAAGTCTGACAAAATAGATTACCTTGAATATATTTTTAAATCTTTTTTTCCCTGACTAATCTTTTGTGGAGTGCATTTTGTTGAGTCATATATTTCTTGTTTTATTTGTTTGATTTTGATTAAAGAACAAATATCCCAAAATGGAATGACTTGTAAAGTGAGATAAAAGATTTGCTAAAAGGTTTAAATTGAAGCTGGATAACAGTTTACTAGTTATGGTTTATCAAAGGAAAGCTGAATGTCTAAAGTAAAGGATTCACTATAATCTCAATTGTCTAGCATTATGTCTGGCTTATAGTGGTAGTGGTTGTGGTTTAGTTGCTAAGTCGTGTCTGACTCTTGCGACCCCATGGACTGTAGCCTGCCAGGCTCCTCTGTCTATGGGATTCTCCAGGCAAGAATACTGTAGTGGGTTACCATTTCCTTCTCCAGGGAATCTTCCTGACCCAGGAATCAAACCTGGGTCTCCTGCATTGTAGGCAAATTCTTTACCAACTGAGCTACAAGTTACAGTAGATTACAGTAGATGCTCAATAAATACTTGTTGAAAGAAAGAAAGGAAACATGATTTCTAAGGTCTGATCCAAATCTTGTGATTCCTAAAGCCTCCAGCCCTAGTCCTCTTAGCTTTCTCTCTTCTCTGGACTGTGGGAACAATTTTATTATGAACCACTAATTTGAGAGGTAATGATTATGTATTATATTGTCTCTTATTGTCCCACAACTAACATGTTATTAGTATGTACACTTATATGATGTGATGAAAATGTCACTTTATCTTGTTGGTCATCCTCCTCCAAATCCACAACCCCAGTCTAATCAAGAGAAAAACCTCAGAAAAATTCCAATAGAGGAACATCCTATAATATATTTGACCAGTGATCTTTAATAAAACTGTCACAGTAATGAAAAACAAGGAAGGTCAGAGAACTGTGAATTTTGAATTGATACTCATGTTTCTTTCTTTATTAATAGATTTTATTTCTTAAAACACTTTGAGATTTACAGAAAAACTGAGCAGGTAGTACAAAAAGTTACCATACACCCTGGCACCAGTTTCCGCTATTATTAACATAATATATTAATTAATATGGTATTTTTGTTATAATTAATGAATAAGTATTGATACATTGTAATTATGTAAAGTCTGTACTTGATTTGGCATTCCTTAGTTTTACATAATGCTCTTTTTCTGTTCCAGGATCCTGTCCAGGATGCCACATTACAATTAGTTATCATGGCCTTATTATGTCTATATATATAGCCACTTATAATGCACAAACTGTATGTATAATACAGAAGTGGAATTGAAAGGATGCATATGCAAATATTCGTAATGATTATTACTACATCATGGTTAGTAGATATTTTTCTTTATACCCCATTTGTACCTTTTCAAGTTTTCTGCTGCTGCTGCTAAGTCGCTTCAGTCATGTCCGACTCTGTGCGATCCCATAGACAGCCTCCTGCCCCTGGGATTCTCCAGGCAAGAACACTGGAGTGGGTTGCCATTTCCTTCTGCAATGCATGAAAGTGAAAAGTGAAAGGGAAATCGCTCAGTTGTGTCCGACTCTAAGCGACCCTATGGACTGCAGCCTACCAGGCTCCTCTGTCCATGGGACTTTCCAGGCAAGAGTACTGGAGTGGGGTGCCATTTTTGTCTGCCTACAATGTGAGAGACCTGGGTTCAGTCCCTGAGATGGAAAGATCTCCTGGAGAAGGAAATGGCAACCCACTCCAGTATTCTTGCCTGGAAAATCCCATGGACGGAGAAGCCTGGTAGGCTACAGTCCATAGGGTCACAAAGGGTCAGACAGGACTGAGCGACTTTGCTTACTTTTACTTCTGTAATTAGAAAACAAAAGAAATTTTTTTTTTTTTTTTTAAGAATGCTACCACTAGGACAGCTCTCTTTTACAATGGAAGCGTGAACTTTTCTTGTTTTTGATGACCCTGACAGTTTTGAAGAGTACTGGTCATATATTATAAGATGCTTCTCCATTGGGATTTGTCTGCTTTTTTCCTCCTGTTTACAGACTGGGGTATCAGTTTGGGGGAGGAAGATACCACATCCGATAGTGGTAAAGGATCTGCCTGCCAGTGCAGGAGACGCTAGGGACACGGGTTTGATCTCTGGGTTGGGAAGATCCACTAGAGAAGGAATGGCAACCCACTCCAGTATTCTTGCCTGGAAAATCCCATGGCCAGAGGAGCCTGGTGAACTACAGTCCAAGGGGCCACAAAGAGTTGGACATGACTGAGCACACAAGGGTACATACTAATGATATGATTTAAAGTTGTTCATGTTGACTTTGGTCACTTGACTGAGATAATGCTTGTCCAATTTCTATACCGTAAAGTTACCACCACCCCACCCCTCCACCTTTCCAAAATTGTTTTGGACAAAATTCCCTATGCACAGGCCATACTTAAGCAGTGAGGAATTACACTTTCCCCTTTTGGTGTAATCCCTGGTGGTTCAAATGGTAAAGCATCTGCCTGCAGTGCAGGAGACCTAGGTTTGATCACTTAGTTGGGAAGATCCCTGGAGAAGGGAATGGCAACCTACTCCAGTATTCTTGCCTGAAGAATTCCACGGACAGAGGAGCCTGGTGGGCTATAGTTCACGAGGTTTTAAAGAGTCGGGCACAACTAAACAACTAACACTTTCTTTTTACATAATTTATTTAGAATTCTGCACATGGGATTTTTTTCTCTCCCATGTATGTATTTGTTCAAATGTTTATTTATATCAGTATAGTCTCTTTATATTTATCTTATACTTTGATATCATATTCCAATACTACTTTATTTTATGGTTCAGCTTATTCAGGCTTTGGCCATTGGGAGCTCTTTCATTTGCCTCTTATGTACCTTTGACAGAGCCCCATCAATGTGTGTTTTGTTTTTGAGCACTTTCTTACTTTCTGGTACTGCAAGATACTTCAGTCTCATCTTGTGTATTTCCTGCCCCATTGAAGAAGCTGCATTTCTCCAAGAAGCCCTGGTTCCTTTTGCTGGAGAGTGGTATGAGAAGCCAAGATCTGGGTGCTAGGTATCTTCCCTGATACTGGGATATAATTTCTTTCAAATTTCTTTTTCATTTGATGACTTTCTTTATTTCCCATCCTATCTGACTGGTTTTTCAAAAATGATGGTAAGAGGCAGAGTTCAGTTACAGTAGCAGGAAGAACTTTCAGTTCATCACAGTTGATCACATGGAAGGGGCTGCCTTGGGGGAAAATGGACACCATCTCTTTAGGAAAATGCCACCAGAACCTGATTGACTGACAGTTTACAGAAGACAGTACTGTACTGGGAGGATTATTGAGCTAGAAGACTCCACGTGTCTTTCCAGTTCTAAGATTCTGTGTTTCCAAGTGGTGTTTAAAGAGATCTGTTTGAGTGTAATATTTCTTCTCACACAGGCTCCCCCACTCCCAACCAATTGACAGTGAGACTGATGACTCATTTCTGTTCCCTCACAGTGTCTGGCAAACTACATTTTTCATGGTAGATGCTTAATAAATGTTTTGCTGAAATACATTACATTAGATTGAATTGGGGCCTAGTTGGGTTTCGAAAGTGAGGGAGAGAAAGAATTCAAAAATCATATGTAGATATGCAGCTGATGATAAACATCCAGTTAACTTGGGAACATAGGGAAATTTTATCCAAGTGTCTAGTCACTTTCCTCCTTGTGCTTCAGCTACACCATGTTGCAATTATCTATCCTGTTGGGACCATGTCTCATCCTTATTTATATGTTCAGAAATACCTTGCCTGGCACCATGCCTTCTCAAAATTCATTGAATTAAACTGTCTTTTCAGGTCTCTGGGAGAAACGATTTGAGTGTCTTGTACCCCCCTGGTTTTCTGTCCATTCTACTGTACTTTTTATCTTTGTTTTTGTCTTTGTCAGGGTTTTCCCATTGGATGTCTGAATCTCCAGGCCCCCTCCATCATGGCCAGCCGGGGTGGGGGCCGGGGTTGTGGCCGGGGCCAGCTGACCTTCAACGTGGAGGCTGTGGGCATTGGGAAGGGGGATGCTTTGCCCCCACCCACCCTGCAGCCTTCTCCGCTCTTCCCTGTGAGTGTCTGCCCCTCTTTCCCAAGACTCCCTTATGCCCTTGACTGACTATATGTGATCCTGGATTCCTCCTGGGTCATCAAAATCATCCTCATCTGGCCCCTTCCTGTCTCTGTACTTGCAACTTACATGGGATGTTTTCCAGACTAGGAAGTGTCTGCCCTTACTTTTTATGCTCTCTGGTCCCCAGCTTTCAAAATGCTGTGTTGCTCCCAGCATTTGCCTTTGATCCCCCTGCTCAGGGGGAGCATTGGATAGAAGTGTAGGGAGAGGAGAGGCCCTCCTAGATTTATACTTCAGCATTTTTTTCTCTGAACTGACCTTTGCCTCTACCTTCTTAGCCCTTGGAGTTCCGCCCAGTGCCTCTGCCCTCAGGAGAGGAAGGGGAATATGTCCTGGCGCTGAAGCAGGAGCTCCGAGGTGCCATGCGGCAGCCCCCCTACTTCATCCGGCCTGCTGTCCCCAAGAGAGGTCAGTTGAATGTTCTGAGTGCCTTTCATGAGTAGTGCCAAGTACTTAGCACCACTGGGGCCCCAGAGAGGTCAGAAGAGACACAGAAAGCTCACTGCCTAGCTGGGGAGATCATAGTAATTACCCCTGCATTTGAAATGCATTATGGTATCCATGGTTTGTTTTGAGTTTCACAATAATCTTGGACAGTAAGAGCTTAAGTATTAAGGTGCCCATTTTACAGATATAAATGGGGAGGTGTATTAAAATTTTTTAACAATCTGGATATTACAGGCACTAACCAGTCAGGAATTGAAAAGGGGTCTCTGAGAAGCCCTGCAAATTAAAATATTAGCCCTTTGGTTTGTGGCTCATGGAGAGGTCATGGAGCCAGGAGGGACTGGAGAAGGGGGCATACTTGGGAGGCCTGGGATAGTGGGTATTTACCAGTTGGTGTGGAAGTATAGTATTTCAGTGTATCGACAACTGGTACTTTCCTCCTAAAGCTCTGGAAGCTGAAGTTCAGACAGTTAAAAGACTTGCCCAAGTTAGTCCCGTGAACAAGGAGTAGAGGGAAGACAGAAACCCTATTTTCTTGCTTGAGTATGCTTTCCACTGTAACACACTCCCAGTCAATATAGCCATGCCTTGGGGTTAAGAGAGATAGCAAAAACATTGCAATTTGGGGTGGCAAAAAGACAGGGTTAAAGGTTATTGAAGGTCCTCACTGAAGCTGCCCTCCCTGGGCTCTGGGTTTGGGTTGAGGAAGACAACAATTTCTGAGTTTTGAGAGGGCTAGACCCTCAGGAAGGGTTCTGATAGGATAAAACTTTGACCCTTAACCTCTGATCCCTCAGATGTGGAGCGTTATTCAGACAAATATCAGATGTCAGGGCCGATTGACAATGCCATCGATTGGAACCCTGGTAGGTGATGAGCCCTTTCATTGACTTCTTTTCTTTCAAATGCTTGAGCCACCACCCTATCCACCCTCCTCTGTCCCCAACCTCCTCCCTATTCAGAAGGCTTAGATGTGCTCCAGCATACTCACAGACTCTATCTAAAAACCTGGTAAATGTCCCCCCCTGCTCCTCTGGGGGTATCCAAACCACGGTTCTGTTCCAAGCAACTTTGACCCAACCCTTTCCTTCCTCGCCCTTACTCTGATCCTTATCTCTCCTTTAAAAGAGTCACCATTCATAGGAGACCCCAGGCAGAGTCTGGCTGATTTTTACATTCCCGCTGTTTCTAGATTGGCGACGTCTGCCCCGGGAGCTAAAGATCCGAGTGCGGAAGCTACAGAAGGAACGTGAGTGTATCTGGAAAAAGGAGAGAAAGTAGAGATTTCCTTCATCAACTGGAGGGCCAAGGCTGCGGGTGGTCTTGCCTGCTCTCCCGATGCCTACCTACCCCATCTACCCAGTATGGCTGCTGGGTGCCCTGGTGGCCACGGGAGGGCAGCAAAGTGGCATGGTCTATGCAAGAGGTGACAGAAAGCCAAGAAGGAAGCTTGCTCTCTCATGGTTCACCTTGTGATCCTCTCACCAGGGACCTCCATTATACTCCCCAAGAGACCCCCTAAGACCACAGAAGATAAGGAGGAGACAATACAGAAGCTAGAGGTAAGGAAGAAATATGAATAGAGGCCATCTGGGCCCCAGATTCATTCCTTTGCTTTGGCCCATTCCTCTGCTTTGGTTCTGTGAGCTGAGTCTGGTTTATCTTCCTTTTCATCCTCACATAAGACTCTGGAGAAGAAGGAGGAAGAAGTGACTTCAGAGGAAGATGAGGAGAAAGAAGAAGAAGAAGAGAAGGAAGAGGAAGAAGAAGAGGAGTATGATGAAGAAGAACATGAAGAGGTAAAGGGAACCACCTTTCATTCTCAGACCGCCATCTTTTCCACTCATAAGCTCTAGGGATCTCAACTCTGTCCACCAGGGATGTTCTCTTCAGAGGGGTGGAGGGCCAAAGGAGATACTGCCCACAAAGGATAGTACCCTCTGCTTTATCTGTCCTTTCAGTTCAGTTCAGTTCAGTCGCTCAGTCGTGTCGGACTCTTTGCGACCCCATGAATCGCAGCACGCCAGGCCTCTCTGTCCATCACCACCTCTCAGAGTTCACTCAGACTCTCATCCATCGAGTCAGTGATGCCATCCAGCCATCTCATCCTCTGTCATCCCCTTCTCCTCCTGCCCCCAGTCCCCCAGCATCAGTCTTTTCCAGTGAGTCAATTCTTCACATGAGGTGGCCAAAGTACTGGAGTTTCAGCTTTAGGCTCTTCTTAAGAGTGGACTACAGCTTGCAGGGACCTCCCAAGCCTGGAGTGCTGTGATTGGGAGGGAGGAGACTGGTACCTAGGGAGAAAGGAGGATGCTGAAAGCATGCCTGACCTAACCTTTCTTCCTCCCTTCCTTTTTTCTATTTCAGGAAACTGATTACATCATGTCATATTTTGACAATGGTGAGGACTTTGGGGGTGACAGTGATGACAATATGGATGAGGCTATATACTGAAGGCAGACTCTAAACAATACCCTGGACCTTCATATCTTTCTTGATTTAGGACACAGAGACTAACTGGCCCCTATTATTTGGTTTTGTGGACAAGCAAATCCTTTGCTTAGAATCCAGCTAACCTGTTTGGTCCCTGGAGACGGAAATGGAGCGTGACAGTAGATAGCTCTCTTTTCTGCCCTTACCCTCCCTCTCTCCTGTGGTGTGGTATCTCCTCTGATATCTTGCGGAAAAGGGCAAAGGACCAGTGTCTCAGTTGTATGAAAGAGGAAAAAGGAGGGTCAAAACGAGGACTGGAGTTGTTAGAGCTGAGGCAGCTGTACACATGCCCCTAACAATTTTTTATAGTTCTTTCTGGGTGTGAGCAGTTAAGAGGAATAAGGGCAGTTTTACAGTTTCAATAAAATGTTTTTATCTGTCTCTCTGTCCAGGGTGAGGCCTAGTTGGGAGAGGGCTGGAGGAATGAAGGGGATGCCTAGTAAACCTTTCTTCTCTCCTTACCTGTTGAGAGTCCAGTGTAACGCACTGGGCATTATAGCCTTCCTGTTCTTTGCCCCTTCCCTCCTACCCCAGTGGTGGGACACCTACTCCCAACATAGCTCTGCCAAGGAACATTCGGAACTCATCTGCAAGGCAACACGGAGTGAGCTGTAAATGGCCCATGCCCTGAAGACCAGCTGGTTTCTGAGCTTCTGGTCCTCAGGCAATGGGGACGTGATTGTCTCTGTTCACATGTGTTCATGGGACACAGGCTGTCACGTTCCCACACTTGACCTTGATCTTGTCCTTGTTTACAAGGAATGATTACAGCTATTTTTGTGGAGTCAAGAAAACCAGGTGTGGGGAGGGAGGAGGTGCTGATTGTTCTTTAGCACACTCACTCACCCTCTGCTGGACCCTGGGAACTCCACTTTGAAGGGTGTGTTGTGAAGATGGAGCCTACTGAATATCTTATTCTCCACTTGCAGAAGCTGCTGTGTGGCTGAGTTGCAGTTTCTCTTCTGTGGAATTTAGTTAGCCTTTCTCTCACTCCCTTGGTGTGGAGGGGGATGGGGTAGGCAGTACTACTTTACAGGAAGTAAGGAGGGTGCAGAGGAAGGGAGTGACTTAGGGACACTCAGCTCTAGGAGGAGCTTTCTCGCCCACACAGTCTTCCCGTTGGGTGAGGTCACTTCCCTAGGCTCTGATTGGCTTCTGAGGAAGCCTTAGACGTACTGATTGGTTCCAGCCACTTGACATGCAACAGTCACGGGCGAGCTGCGTGTCCAGAATAGGGACTGGATAAGGAGAGGCACAGAGCCGTGGATGCTGTCATAGCGACCTTACTAAACATTTGAAAGCCATAAAGATGGGAGGCGGGGAGAAACTTCAAGAAAGTCCCTAGCCATATTTAGGCAGGCAGATTGAATTCCCTGCGGCATCAAGTGATAGAGACTGGCAATCTACTCTTAGATATTTTTGACCCCATTGTAAAGAAGAACAGGGGCTGTGACTCCATTGAGGGAAAGCACCTTAAAAGCCAGGTTTGGGTGTAGTTGTAAGTGTTAGGTAGTAAGTGTGATAGGAAGAAGCAGCCACGAGAACAGAGAAGGAAACTGAAATAGAGACAGAACATTCCAGAGTTACTGAGCAATTTGTGATGATTGTTGTGTTTCCTTTTCTAGTTCTCTGAGGTATTGTGTGACTGTGTTGGAGGGAGGGGCCAAGGGACCTGTCTCAGGGGTTTTCCATAGACATACACAACGATTGTGGCTAGGAAGAAATCAGCAAGAAACAAAAATAAAAACCCTGAAAAAAATCTCCTTTGCCTAACTCACTTGCATATACACACACACCGGACCTTATCTGGTTAACTAGATCTGTGTCTATGTAGGGGGCACAGCTGGCCTCCTAAATCCCACCTAATACCAGCATGTGTACTTAAAAAGAGTGGGAACAAAGAAGAATCCTGGATGAGAGACTGAATACACACCTCCGTCTGCCTCTTTACACGTACATCCTTTTCCCATGAAATAGGGGAAAGGATAAAGATTAGAGTGGCCTCTGGGGAATCTGCTGTACTGCTTCAAAGACCAAGTGTCAAGAGAGATCAGTCCATTCTTGGACTCTTTCCTATCTGGCCTCCTGTCCTTCCTGGCAGGTGACCTTGCTGAACAAAGCCAGAGACAAAGGACCCAGCAGCTTCCCCAGATTCAGAACGGTTCCAGGAATGAGCTAGACTGTTTCCATTGACCTTTCCTCTACTTTCCGTAGGCCCTGTTGGGCAGGCTGAAGCTGAAGCCTAAGGCTCAGTACATGGCATGGGGGGCTGCTAGTCCTTTGGAGGACCATCTGAAAGGGCTGAAGTCAAGACTCAGCTTATAAACACTTAGGCCCCACCCTGTTCTTGCTCAGCCCTGTATTACATGTTTGCTTGTGTTGAACAGATTGTTCCCATGCCCATGATCTAGGCCGCTCTGGTCCCAGGCAGGGTAGATTCTTGGGCAAGAATAGTATCCTTCGCTACCCTATGTGCCATAGCCTATTGTTCCCCTCCCACCTTGGGCCGGAAGCTTGAGATTGGGGTCTGCAGGTTTAGGCTCAGGGACTCAGGCGATTTGAAGGAGTGCTGAATGGGAGATGCAACATGCAGTTTAGAAGATAGGGAGTGGAAACTGAAGAAAATTAGAGGCTCAAATATTGGATGCCCAGAACACCCATGATTTGGTGAGAAAAGGACACATATTTTCCTCAATTCATTTTTTAAAGATTTTTTTAATATGGACCTTTTTTTAAAAGTCTTTATTGAATTTGTTACAATATAGCTTCTGTTTTATTTTTTGGCCACCAGGCATCTGAGATCTTAGCTCCCTGACCAGGGATCAAGCCCAGCAACCACCCCCCACACTGGAAGGAGAAGTCTTAACCACTGGCCCGCCAGGGATTTTCCCTCAATTCATTTTTATTGCTGTTGAACTTTGAAAGGAAGGAAGAACGGCTTGTAGGCGTAGGGCTAGATTAAGCACTAAGCCAAGGGGGAAAGCTGCCATTTCAACTGGGCAAAGCACTGATTTGTGGTCCTAGTTTCACCATTTCGTAGCTTTGTGCCCTTGGGGAAGTTGGTTGCCATTTCTTTCTCCACATACTCAGTCTACAAGTCTCAAATTCTTCATGTATGAAGCAGAATTTAGACATCTACAAGGTATCTTTCAAGTCGTTGATATGCTGCAAGAATCCAAATAAATGTTCCTGAGAACAAAGGTGAAGATGTGTCCAACTTTTGCTGAACTCATTCCATCCGCTGGGTTTCCCCACCTCATTTTTAGCTGGACATGCTAAAGATACCTCAGGCATCTAGCAGTCCTTTCCACGAAACTGCTTCAGCCCAAATAACCGGAGGATCAGCAATTCCACTAACTAGCAAGGAAGAAGAGTTCAAGGTCACAACCAGCAAGCCAGGACTCAAGGAGACTCCTAGGAAATTTCTGACTGATGAGGAAGGGGCCTATGGAGCAGGTCTCCTCTATCTCCCTCAAGTAGCATGTCTGGCCAGAGGATAAAAGAGGAGAAATGAGCTAAACAGAAATAGCTCGCTTAGCTAATCCGGCCAGAACAATGGTGACCTCTTCTTCACTGACCTTTCCCCTACTGAGACTTACTTTTTCCCCAAGATCATTTGGGACTAGAAAGCTGGAAATAAGAAGTTCTAGTTTCTTAGAATCACCTCAAAAAGGGCTTTGCCTTATCCCCAACAGGACTTAATTTGCCATTTTGTATTCTGGAGGGAAAGGAGGTTCCCTCTGCAACTCTAATGGGAGTCAGTGGAAAGAGAGTGATCCAACCCTAACTGTAGGACCTGAGAGGCTACGTGTGAGCAGCCTGGACACCAAGACTTTTGGGAAAGGAATCCAGGGATTCCTCAATCCAGTCCTGACCAATGCAGGGGTGATGTGCCCCAGTGACCTCTGACTCTGGGACTGTTCTCCATTCTCAAAATTCTCCTCCTGGGATTCTCAGTTGCGGATTAGGGGTTCCCAAAACTTGGACCCCTGCCTCTCCTTGAATCTTCTCCACCCTGTAATTCCATTTCCCTTAGTATAAAATGGACAAAGAGAAATATCCAAATTGTGTCTCTAGCAGTGTCTATTACACTCAGGGTAGCATTAATAGTGGACTTCCTTGATGGCTCAGAAGTACAGAATCTGACTGCTAACACAGGAGACGTGGGTTCAGTCCCTGGGTCTAGAAGATCCCCCGGGGAAGGAAATGGCAAGCCACTCCAGTGTTCTTACATGGGAAATCCCATGGACAGAGGAGCCTAGCGGGCTACAGTCCATGGGTTCGCAAAGAGTTGGACACGACTTAACGAGTAAACCACAACAACAACAGCATTAATAGTGCTAGAATAGGAGGGAGGTTAGACCTGTCTTTGCCACCAAAGGAGTGGAGGAAACAAGCTAAGCTGAGTCAGGGACACAGATCTGGGGTATTTCCTATCTTGGAGAGAATAGATGACATCCCATGTGAATGGGGAAAGGAGTCCCAGTGCTCATCCTCCTTATATTCTTCTGTGGCCAGAGAAACAGCCATTCTGGAGAAGAAATTCTTGCCTCTAAGGAGGTCAGGGTAACACTTTGCCTCATTTTTTTTCTTGGGAAGAGGTGGTAAGAGGATGTGAAACAAAGATGGGCTCAGTGAGAGAAAGGACAAATGCTGACCAGTCCTTTTCTCAGCCCTCCACTTCCTGTCTGCAAGCCTCTTCCTTGGCCCCTGGACAATGTTTCCTGTCTGACCACACTTGGCTGGTCTTGGCCTCTCACCTCTCCCATGCTTGGCCCCTGTTTTGACACTAGGTTTTCACCCTGAGCCACCACTCTACACCTGTCCAGAGCTATCAGGGATGTCTGCAAACTTCTCAGGAGCTGGGCTGGGCTAGGTCAGGAGGGGTGGCTAAGAGCCAGTAAGCAACTTGTCCCTCCAACTCATTGTCTTTCAGATCCCTTTCCTTTGCTGACTCTCTAGCCACGTCTTTATTTCCATGTCTCTTCTTGCCTCATGTCTCTAGCATCGTGCCACTGCAATTAGTTTAATAATGGATGATATGTTGGATATGTTTGGAGCCACAGACTACACATGGCACATCTTCCAGAATGTCAATTTTACTTTTAAGATTTGGTGGGGGAAAATACACTATTCTTATACTAAAACTACACAAATATATTATGCCATATAAATCAAAACTTGTAGTTTTAAAACATAAAACAGGTACTTCAAAGACATATCTGGCTTGGGACAGGTTACTTTGGATGGTTCTGGACCCCTGGGGGGGCGGGATTCAGTCTCCGTAATCTTAGGGGTCCTTCAGAGGAAATACTAGAGAAGCCCTACTTAGACCAGAGGTAACAACCTAAGACAAACCTTAACACCAGATGGGTATAAAGAAGTGAAGCAGGTGAGTGGAATGCAATAGGGGATGGCGAGAACTGGTAAATATGATCCTGCCTAACTATTTTAGCTCCAGCGGGTTGATGCCATCAAGGAATGTGATCTCAGTGTTACCAAAGATGGTTACTTTTTAAGGGGAGCCAGACAATAGATTTTTACATCTGATTGTTTAATGTTTGTGCTGTGCTTAGTTGCTCAGTCGTATCCCATCTCTTTGCGACCCCATGGACTGTAGCCCACCAGGCTCCTCTGTCCATGGGGATTCTCCAGGCAAGAATACTGGAGTGAGTTGCCATGCCTTTCTCCAGGGTGTTTAATGTTTACAACTAATTCAAATATTTATATTTAAGAAGAAACTGTAGAAATGTCTAAATGCTTACAAGCTGATTCCACCTATGGGCCCATGGTTTGCTGCCTCTGACCTCTACCAACATTTCTTCTACTTTCCAAAGGTATGTGTGGCCCAAACCTGGCGTTCCAAGACCTCCAATTCTGTTCTCAAGAGCTGGGGGCAGTAAGGTTCATGAGGCTGCAAGAGAGAATGGAGCTGTCCTACAGGACAGCTCAGGAGGTAGAACTAAAGAGAAGCCTTTGGGTACCCAGTGGCAGGCAACATTTTCTCCAGCAAAAGCAAAGGAGCCATTGGTCACTACCCAACCACCTTTCTCCTGATCTTCAGGGATATGGAGCTAAAAATATATTGGGATCTGAAACAGAAATCAAAGATTCCTCAGAGCTGGAAGGTGAGGCAAGCATGAAAGATGAAACAGAGAGAGAAATGGGAGAACAGGAGATGAAGGAAGGAAGGAAACTGTAAGCCTGGATAGGCGAAGGAGGAAATTGGAATATAGACAGGTGGACTGGAGAGGGAGGGGCTTTAGCTACAGAACCATACAAGGGAAACACAGTTCTCACAGTCCTGAACCCCACCTCTCCTCCCAGCAACAAAATCCTTCCACTGTCCATCTATCCAAGAGGTTAAAAATATCTGAGCTGGGTACCCAGCCAGACATTTCCAAGAACCTGTTTACTGACTGTTTGATTGACTTGGAGAGGTGGTCAGCAGCTCCATCACTCAACAAGGAATAAGAATGAATCCTGAGTGACATCTCAGGACGCAAAGCCTGTGGGTTTCACAGTTACATTCCCATGTTCTTCCTCTCCTCTTCCTTCTCCCATCACTCTATTACCTGAAGATGACCAACCAATTGGTAATCAGAAAAACCCCAGCCTTCAGAGCCTGTCCATTCTTTTCTCCTTACGTAACAGGCTCCCTAGGGAACACAACAGGGTCACACCAAGGGGAAGGGTCAAGACAAGACAGGAATAGCCTAAATTGGCTAAATTGGGCTTCATCAGTGGAGCTCCCCTCCACTGGTTTTTGTGCTACTCAGTCATGCATTTACCTTAGGGAAATAAATGAAATGCAATGCCTTCAAATGAGTCTGAGAGTTCTTTGTAGTGTCACATTGTATATCCAGCACTCTCTGTTTCTCAGTTGATCACTTCAAATGGTGGGAATCTTTCCCCTGAAATTGTGTACTGAAAAGCTTGTTGTTATTTAGTTACTGAGTCCTGTCCGACTCTGGTAGTCCCATAGTATTGAAAAGTTGAGAGCTCAATTAACTAATTTCTAGAAGGTAGAGTAACAGAGTTACTCCAGAGGCCTGTGAAGCACACAGGAGTATGAAAGTTTATACCATGGGGGTGTGCAGAGGTCCTGTCCTGGCCCAGTGGTCGGGAGTCCCAATAATGGGCCACCTTTCTCCCACCACCAAATTAACTAAGGTGGAGTCAGCTTCTGTACCCTGACCTCTTCTCAGATTACTTTGTTCCCCCAACACAGGAAGGGAATTCAGAGGAACAAAGAGAGAATGGTGTTATTTATGACAGTTCAGAGGAAGACAGTTCTGGGGACATACCTGGGACTGAGCTAATCAAGGTGGTGGTGGTGAATATGCCTTCACGATATCTTAGATAATAAGCACTTGTTTCCAGACTTTACGGGTAGTACAGTGGATAGGAATCCACCTGCCAATGCAGGCGACACAGGTTCAATCTCTGGTGCAGGAAGATTCCACATCTTCCTTAGGGCAGCTAAGCCCATTTGCCACAACCACTGAACCCTAACTCTAGAGCCCACAAGCTGAAACTATGGAAGCCCGTGTGCCTAAAGCTCATGCTCTGCAACAAGAGAAGCCACCACAATGAGAAGCCTGTGCGCCAGAACTAGAGAGTAGGCCCTGCTCTCTGCACTTAGAGAAAGCCCATGGAATAATGAAGACCCAGCACAACCAAAAATAAGTAAATATTTAAAATTTTTAAAAAGCACTTGTTTGCCATTGTTGAAACACTTCCCATAGATTGTTAAAATCCTTACAGCAATCTTCTAAGGTAGGTACAATTATTATTTTCCATTTTATAGATAAACTGTAGCACAGGTTAAACAAATTGCAAGGTCATACAGTTTGTTAAGTGGTGGAAGTAGGATTTGAATTTAGATAGCTTGACTCCAGGGTACATCTTCTTAATTACCACACTATACTGCTAAGTCACTTTAGTCGTGTCCGACTCCGTGCAACCCTATAGACAGCAGCCCACCAGGCTCCCCCATCCCTGGGATTCCCCAGGCAAGAACCCTGGAGTGGGTTGCCATTTCCTTCTCCAATGCATGAAAGTGAAAAGTGAAAGTGAAGTTGCTCAGTCGTGTCTGACTCTTAGCGACCCCATGGACTGCAGCCTACTAGGCTCCTCCGTCCATGGGATTTTCCAGGCAAGAGTACTGGAGTCGGGTGCCATTGCCTTCTCCGACCACACTATACTATTTCTCCTTAATATAAGAAGGCTAATCTTGAACTTCTTTTAGGCTATAGACTCACCTATTGGGCCAGGACCACAGCTCTGGATCTGTAGCTATCTCTGAGAGGGAGTTTTTCAGCTTAGGAAATGGAAGTGGATGTAGGGACAGAACAGAAACTGAGACAAAAGTTGCTTTATTTTTTCTTCCACTCCAGAACTACTGAGTTCAGGATGCTTGAGACAAGGGCTGGGCTACTGGAGGGTCAGCAAAACATTTTCCTTATCCATCTTATACATTCTGTCACCTAGAGATAGTCCATGGAAGGAATTCTAGGAAAAGGTCTATATAGTAGTGAAAAAACTGGGCAAAAGTCACTTCTTCAGCCCACTTCATAACCTTTAGCTCTTGTGTGATTGATTTTTTTTTTAAATTCACCAGGTGCTTGGTCAAATCTCCATACTTTTCCCTCCCAAATTATATCTTTGTTTTTTTCCAGTCTATTCAGAGTTATCAAGATGGTCCAGGATCCTGATTGTAGAAGTATCAGTTCTTTTCTTATTAATTTTACTTTCCCTAACTATTGTCTCTCTTTAGATAGTTTTCTGTCTTCTTTTACATCTTCCTATACCAGATTAGACCTAATGAATAAATGATACTAAGAACTGTATCTCCTTTAATGGGTGTATGTGTAGGTTATAGTTCCTTAAAAATTAATAGACATATGAGAAGAGTATGGGAAAGGAAGACCCTAAATATCCACCCACTTAAATGGAGAAACAGCTGGGCTAGGATCCAAGGAAGACTACTTAAGTGAGCCCATATGCAGATGTCCTGAGTTTAAGTAGGAGTTGTGTATCAAAGTCAAAAGGAAGTCCAGTAGAGACTTTCGTGCTTTAAGGGAGGGATGTATTTCCTCTGGGTGAACAGCTATAGCTGCTTCCTTCCTTCCTCAGATTTTTCTGTGCCAGTCACTAGGCACATGGAGCTAACTAAATTTAAAACAAACAAAAATAAAATTTCAGTTTGTCAGTAAAAGCAGCCACACATTTCAGAGCATTTGTCACGTGTAAATAGTGCCTACTGTATTAGTGCAAATGTACCACCTTTCCATCATTACAGAAGTTCTATTGGACTGTGCTGGATTTGAGCTATTATGCTATCAGGAGGGGGTGCATACGTTCTGGCCCTTCATGGCTCAAGTCTCTATCAGACCTTGGCTGTAAGTTATCTCCCCTCTCCATTCCCTTGTATCACACTCCAGTAGCCAGGCTGTGTACACAACCAGAGTTGTGTGCCCCATGGTCTCCCCTTCTCTTTGTCCTGCCCTCTGGCCAGCTCTTGTCCTTGCCCCACCCCTCCAGTCCCTGGAAAACTAGCTCCAGAAAAACTTTTCCATCAACTTTGACCTGGTTTCAAATCTGGTCACAGATTTGAAAGAGGGAGGAGGCCCTAAATTGGTGAACAGGTAAGAAATGGAGGAGGCAAAGGTGAGAGTGAAGGTGACAGTCACCATGGTAACGGAGCTAGAACCTGCTGCCTTGATAAAAGAAAAACAGAAAGTGCAAAAGAACTACTGAGAATGAAAGCTAGACACAAAGACAACTGGAAAAGAATCTTTTCAATCCCACTTTCTATTCAGTTTACATTGATTTTATGAACCCTGTTGGCTCAGACAGTAAAGAATCTGCCTGCAATGCAGAGCCCAGGTTCGATCCCTGAGTCAGGAAGGGCTACCCACTCCAATATTCTTGCCTAGAGAATTCCAGATAGAGGACCCTGGTGGGCTACAGCCCATGGGGTCATAAAGAGTTAGACACAACTAACAGTTTCATTTTTAATGAACTTTCAGGAGTCTGAAGTTGGGAATTACTATGTGGAGATCCACAGAAAAGCCAACACCCCTCTCCCAATAAAGGCTGACTAAACTTGTCTGCAGAAGTTTAAATGAAACAGAAATCAGAAAAGTATATTAACCTCTGCCATCTCGGGGTTTATCACTGTAAGTCACTCCTTTAGGAATAATAATCATTTCAATTAGAGGTAGAGTTGTGGTATCAATCTGTTATTACTCTACAAAGTAACAGGAACTGTAAAGCATACCCTAAGGAGGAAGGTGGATTTGAATGTTCAGCAAACATTTACTGAGTTATGATCATGTGCCTGGATAGGAATTGTTCTAGGAGATGCAGAGATTTTAAAAAAATGGTAGCTGTCTTCAAAAACTTGGTATTCGTTAACTGTAAAAATCCTTTAGTCCTGTATTATGTCTTCCTACATATAAACCATGTTTTTACTGGCAAGAAACTGATGAAACCAAAATAAGAAATAAAAGTACCATAATACTTTCCTCCCAAATGCCCTTACAAACTTCATTTCTCTGTATTGAAGGAGCTCATTAAGCAAACAAAAAAGCCTTATATACTCCAAAGTTGAAGAAATTTAGTAATGATTAAAGATGTAGAAAACCAGATCAGACCACCAGAAGACCCCACTATTCACTGAAGTTCTTCAGTGAATTGTACAAAAGACAATGTAGCTCAAATTCCTTCCCTCCTCACCCTCCTAACCCCCATTCTGACCATAGTCCTTAGGATCAATAAGAAATGGTTTCTCTATAGGGTTTCCAACAACCTGAGTTGTGAAGTAAGGGGGAAAGCTCCTTTAGGCACATTTTCTTTCTAATAACTTCAATATTATCTTACAGACACGGAGAAACATTTTTTGCCATTAAAAAACTTTATTTTTCTTTTTTTTTTAACAAAGAATACCCCCACCTGGGGTGAAAAATATATCTGGTTAAGTACAAAATATAGTTTTTCTCATACAAAAAGATATACAATTAAAAAACAAAAAAATGAAACCACCTTCAGCCCACATACTTTTTCAGAAAAGGGTAGATAGAGCTCAGAGCTCTGACACAGGACAGTGAACAAAGTGCTAAGGCAGAGAGTGACTGACCAAGTGCTAGAGGCTGCAGTGAGACAGGGGCTGTAAACAACTCTGTCTCCTAACACTGGGCAGGAAGTGAGCCCTTGGGGCTTCTGTGAAGATCTGCCTTCTGGTTTCTCATGGCAACATCCGGATGCTCTCATCACAGTGCTGGGGCATTTTATCTAGGGTTCCTCCTTGGGTTTGGAGAAGTCACAGTGGGCAAGGCTGATAGCAGCAACCCTTCTCACGTGATCAGTGTCAGAACTGCAGAATTCTGTACACTGGGACAAAGTCTCAAAAGCAGTAACACTTTTTTTTTTCCCTGTCATTGTGCTTACCCCTAGAGACATAGTAGACCAGTTTTAGCTCACATCTGAGAAAGGAAAAAACCCCAAATTTGACACAAACTAAAGTGCTAAGGACATCGCCTCAGAATCAATTCCAAGGAGTCACATAAAAAAAAACATTCTCCCACATAAAAATGTTTGCCAACAGGAGAACACAGTGCAACAAGCTCTAAAAATGGCTTTTAAGACCTCTGGTGGGGCACAGTTACTACTGCTTTATGACTGATTGAAACTACTTTCTAAACAATGAAACTTAAAGCTCCTCCCCTTTAATTCACACGGGAAGCTTGCTCCAGAGTCCAAACCCAATCAATTCTGGAGGGCTTTTCTTTTTCTGTAAGTGTACAATGGGGAACAATGATTTTAAGAACATCCTTTTCCCAAAGTTTTGGCCATGACCACTTTTTCTTTTCACTTTCTTAGTTTGCTAAATTGGCTCTCCTCCACATGGCAGAGGTTCAAGATCTATTGTTATAACAATATCTCTATTATATAATCCCCTCCATTTAACCGTGGGAACACCATTCCAGGATGCCATTTCTACCCCTTATTCAAAACTACTGAAAATGCCTCAATTTTCAAAGAGACTCAATAAAATGGGATGGGCCTTAGTTTTTTTTTCTAATGTGTTTTTAAACCCATCTAGCAAAAACTCTGTATCACATCATCTCGCTGGCTGAGGAAGAGTGTGCACCCTTTAAGGCCCAGGAGAGTGCCTGCTGATCACCTCCTAAACTGGAGAGTCAGAAGCTGGGGTGGACCTGTACCCCACTGTGGAGACTGTTGAGTCTCTAAAAAATCAAAGAGTCCAGGAAGAGAGATGAAAAGAAACAGGTAGGTATAACTGCTTCTTTTCTTCCACATGTTCACTGCACATTGTTGTTCAGGATGCAGGGATCAACCTGGGAGAAAGAAAAGAAAGAGTATTTTAGTTTGGGTAAGAAAAAAACACAACAATCCAGTCTGGCAATCCCAAGAAGTTAACTTCCTATAAAAGGCTTAGGACAAATGTAGTGGTAAATCACAATTCTCACCTCAGAATAAGTAGGTGGTGGCATGAACCTGAACTCAGGAGCATACATAAAAATAGGGCTGTCTTGAGAACCATCTGTGTCATCTAGCAGAGGAGTAGTGGGGCTCTCCAACCGGTGATCTTCAGCAATGCTATCCATATAGCAAGGAGGAGCTAGAGAGATAAAGGATAGAGATAAGAAGCCCAGCCAAGAAAAGCCTAACCACAATTTTACAAACCCACCCAGGCCAGAGGAAAAAAAAATGAGATCAGGTGTCTGGCTCACCTTCTGGGGTATCTGGGATGTTCAGGTCTACCCAACTCATCTCGGAGCTGGTTTGGCTGGCCATGCTGGATGTCCGGCTGCTGAGGCCTGACCTGCTGCCAATAACCAGGGGCAGGTCAAGAATGACTTTCTTGGAGCCAGGGACACTAACGTAGATCTAGAAAGTAAGACATCAATTTGTTAGGCTAGAAATCTGGAGAAACACCACTATCATTTAGACAAATGAACAATTTCTCTCTCCAACCCCATCCACACACTCACCAGTAAGGAGTATTCAACTCGCAGGATATTGCAGCCCAAGATAGAAGGCCTGATCTTCTGCACCCGAAGGCTCTTGCCACGCCATGATGCACAGGTTCCGGAGATAATATGATTGCCTCTGACTGATGATAATTTCTGTGTCAGCACCTTGGTCTGGCCATTGGCAAGATAAGTGTGGCGGGCTACAATGGCAGCTTTGGGGATCACGATGCGGGAACACGTATTCTCAAAATCAGCATGGATGTTAATCTCATCACCTGGCAATGAGAAAGATGGAAACTGATGCTCAGTGCAGTCCATGACTTTTAATCTGTCCCTGCCTCTTGCCCTTACTCCCAAACCCACAGTTCCTGTTTTAAGAGTCTCTCATTTTAAGCACTAGATTTTTACCTTCACAGAATCCTTTTCTGTCAATTCGTGCAGAGACAGACACCCGCCCATCAGGTATGAACATGCAGGAAACTTTCTTCTCCTTTTTAGCTGACACAGGCTCCTATATAGAATGAAGTCGAAAAGACGTTTTGAGAATCTCTAGAGATCCTTTCTCATGCTTCTCTTTCCACTGCTTAAAGTAGGTAGCTTTCTATCCCACCCTGATGACTTAAGGACTTGATTCCCTGACGGGCTTCACTTTAATGCCCTAAAAACCTAACTACTTATCTCTGAAACCCAGAAGAAGAGACTTTTAAAATGAATCTTACCAGTAAATCAGGAGTATTGACATCCACTAGATCCATCACTTCAAAATTTTTCTTTGTCTCTTGAGTTGGCTGGCTGGGACGATCAAGAAAAGCCTTCACCCAGTAGTCCACACACCCATATTTTCCTTTGAAAGATGTTCCCAGAGGCCTTTATCAAGAAAAAGGAAACGATTTACAAATGCTCTCCAAGAAGAGTAACTGATCAAAAGAGGGGAAGATTTTTACAGACAGATAAGATCACAGATGCATTTAGTTACCTACCCCTGAGGAAGCTCAAAGCCAAACTTGTATTCATATTTGTTTCCAGGTCTCATGATCACCAACTCATTCTCACCTGAAGGGAGAGAAAAAGGAGAAGCTTCTAGATTTCTTGTTACACTTAAAATGCATCTGTGCAATAAGGAATTCTTGGGCAGCGTGCAAGAGTAATGCAGAACCCCTTATGTTCTTAAATGAGATTCTGATGCATTCGCTGAGCAAAAAGTTGCAAAGCCCTGCAGTGCTGAAAGGCTCAACCTATCATCATCTCAAACAAGAAGCAAAGAACGAGCAATTTATTAAGACATAAAAAGCTTTCAATAGCTAAGTCAACATCCCTCAGAATCACCCGCAGAATACAGCACCCTGAGAAGTTGCACAAATCACCCTTTTTCGGGGTGGAGGTAGGGGTTTGCAAGTTAAAGCTAAACAAGATAAAGAAGCCACACAAAATTCAAACCCCACAACCCAAGCAATTTAGGATCTACAGTGTGGGCTTTATCCGTATCAATTCTCTTCTTGAATCCGTTTTCACCCTCCAGCAAACAGTTGGGTCACTTACCAGCTGGTTGGTCGTCCAGGAGAAGCGTGTCTTCGTAGCGTAAGTAGTCCAACGTCTGCTTGCACTGCTGGGATCCCTGCATCCACAGGACTTTGGCCACTCCGCAAGCCAGGATCCTGACAGCTTTGACTCGAGTGACTTCACACACTTCCACTATCACCCGGCCAGCCACCTTCTCCCCACTGCCGTACACCTTTTCGGGGTCGTTAAAGACTACCTCGAAAGACTTGATCTTCTTGAACATCACCATGTTGGGCTGGGTTTGCTTAAGAGTTAAAGATGAGGACAAAACAAAACTCTCAATCAAAGGACCTTTAACTCTAAGTTAAAACTTTTTCACTTTTCAATTCTCTACTGAATTTTCGGAAAACACGTCCACCCAAAAATATAAGCCACGAGTTGTATCAAGAGATTGCAAGAGAAAAATAAGCTCTTTCTTTCTAACAGCTGGAGGAAAGCTCCTGATCTCGGCGGGAAGGCTTAAAGCGTTCCACCTCAGAAGACGAAACGGTAGTTTGCAACTGAGAGCCGGAAACTGCTTTATATAGTAGCCCGGCAGGCAGGTCCACGCGAGCGCTGGCCTGGAGGCTCGTGCTCCCCTCGTGCACAGCTCTCCCATTGGCTGCCCGTTCCTTGTTTACCAGGAGCCCTACCAATCAGCGAGGTCGCAGCAGCGCGTGGACACAGTGTGCTCCTGGCGGGGAAAATGGTTGTTGTGCATCGCTGCGGGGCTGGGAGGAGGGGGCGGAGAGGGTATGGGGCGGCTTCCATGTGCCCAAGGAAGGAATGCTTCACTGACCCCAAAATCTATCCTTGGCCAGTGGTCTTCGAAGGGCGGGTGTGGATGCTTTAGGAGTGGGAGCTGTATTTTGAGGCAAAAAAGAAAATGTGCTTATGATGGAATTTCGTGCCTAACCTCAGCCAGTGTAATTAATTTAGAGGCGACTGTTTATTCCCGGCTCACAAATCGCAAGTCGTGTGAAAAACAATCCCAGAGCTCCAAGAATACTTGAGGATGGGGCGGAGGACAGGGAGTGCAGTCGTTACTGTTGAGGAAGATTCCCTTTGTCCTTCTCTTGCCCCGCATCTCTCAAAAATCAGCAAACAACCCCCTGCTCCTCCCCGCTCCCCCATAAAAAATCCCGGCTGTATGGGAAGGAAAAGAGAACTTGTCACAAATTTTTAACCCCTCTTCAGCGGTCACAGCAAAGTGAATATGTGGGACTGGTTGGCCATCCCCCATTCCCTTTCTAGCCCCCCTGGGCTGGAGGCTGGGGGCTCCGGTGCGTGTGCCTCTGCCCCTGCGTCCTCCACTCGGTTCTCTCTGTTCTCTGGATCAGTACGGGCGTGTCCACATCCTGCCACTTATCCCGTCATCTCTTCAGTCCCTCTTGCAGTCCCCTTATTCGTCATCTCTGCAGAGTTAGGGAACACTTTATTTATGTTCTCCCAGTTACCTCATTACCTCTTCGTTAAAGTGTGTTCTTTGGGCTCTAAGTATCTCACTCACTCCCTGCTTCTCCAGGAAAGTAATTTAAAAAAAAAAAAAAAAAAAAGAGGCTTCACTCTAGTCATCTTTTTTCCGGAGTTATTTTAACTGTCTCGTCTTCATCCCCTTTCCAACTTACTAAATCAGAAGTACACCTCTAAATCTGCTGCCCACACTCCTCACAGCCTTCAAGTCAGTTAAAAGCAGGAAAGTTGTCAATGTCAGAGGGAAAGTGTCAGAGAAGGATGGCCATATTTCTGTCTGAAGGAACCATTCTTCAATCTTTGGAAAGATTTTCCCTCAACTGTTTAGAAATAGGGAAGAAAGGGAAGAAAAGACAGAAGGATCGTTAGCACATTGTATGTTCAAGCTAAAAGAAACCGTGACTCTTCATCCTGTGTTATTTGGCTCTCTGTCAGATGGGTTTTTCCCTAGCTGGCCGTGAGGTGCCTTAGGAGCTGACTCCTGAGAAATTTTTCAGAGATGCAGTAAGAAAGACTTGTGTGCACAGATACAGGAATTCTTCTCCCTTTTCTTTGATTCCTGAGTTCCTCCCCATGGGTTGGAGAATCAGGAGATTATTACCTCATTTCTTGTGCTAGAAAGAGGAAGACAGTGTTCCCAAGATTGAAATGGGGAAGTAAATAAGAAGCATTCGAATATATAGAGATCCTGCCCTCTTAGCAAGAAGATGGCTATTCACTGCTGTGAAGGATCCTTCTTGCTTGCTCTTGCATACCGTAACTGGGTTGACACCCTAAGGCTAACAAGTTAGAACCCAACTGCAATATTAAGCAAGCTCAAGAATCAGGCATCAAGACTACTGGAAAACACACACCCACAGGACCAACCCCAGAACAAAAGGGGAACATGTTGATCCTTAGGGTGTGTGGTTTTGAGGTGGCACCCTGTTTAAGAAAGTTAACCAATAAGGCCTGAGTTGTTTTTAGTTGGTCAACAATATTGGTTAAGTAGGTAGAGCAGGGGAGGTGAGACTCTTACTAAAGTAATTTTAAATGTTTCATTGTAGCTTCTGAGAGAATTTTTAGGTTGATAGATGTGGAAGTGTATGTAAATCTGAAATACCAAAATGTTGACAAGTAAATACATACATAATGACAATATTATTAAACAGTGTGTGATGTGTAACTGCATAAATGTTGAGGGGCAGGGAGGAGAGGTGAATGTGACAGACCAGGGTGGTATATATTTGGAATATCTTAGAGAAAGGGGAATGCCAATATTCACTTGGTCACAGCTATGGAGTACTGACTTGCTTTTTTTAAAAAAAATCTTAATACCGTTCTCTTTTGCTTTAAGTCCCTTTCTTGGGCTCCAATTTCTTCTTTCTTTCCCGTTTTGCAAAACTTGGTGCAGACCACTTGTTTGTGCTGTTTGGTGCCTGGGTTCCCTTTAAATGCCAGAAAAAGATTTCACTTTGGCAGCTGCTGCCTACCAGGCCTGTAGCCAAGACATGTTCTGAAATGGAGTTGTCCTGGACAGAGTTGTTTACAACCTTTCACCTTATAACCTGGTATTCTGATAAAAACGTGCCTTCTGATTCTTTTTCTCAGTTTCTGTGCCAAAGAAGAAAAAGTCTTACAAACTTCTGTCCTGAAAACAGAGTACAAACATTTGTGGGGTGCAAGGGAGGAAAACAGCGGGTCCAGTAAGGAACAGCAAAGGAGGGCTAAATCCAAGAGTTTTGCAGATTAGATCATCTTTACCTGTTCCTTCCCCACCCTCTTCAATCCCAGTATCAATAGGAAACCAATGGTGATTGTTGTTTGCTTTACAGGAGGTGGTTGAGCAAAGCCAAAGCTTCCAGCGAGAAAAGTGCCCTCTACCCTCAGTTCCAATCAAATACAAGGAGCTGCTTGCATTTCTCTTTTCCTTAACTTATACTCTGATAAACATTTAGGATTCTAAAGACTCAAGTTTCCTAATAGCCCCCTTTTTTGTCCTTTTAATCACTACTTTCATTTCCACTCTGAAAATTTCCCTTTTATTCTTATCTTTCCCATTTTCCTCTAGGGAATATTAATTTAGGACAAATAAAGACAAATAAAGATTTAAAAGAGAGTTGAGGCTGATCAACGTTAGGTATTCCTCCAAGTCACTGAGCACCTGTAATAGACCAGGTCCTTTACATAATTATCTCAGTAATATTTTATTTATAGATTCATCTGTCACCTTGTTCTAGAAGGATTTAAGGTTAGATTATTTCATTTAATTCGCACAATAACTTTGTGACTCAGGGTTAAGTCAGGCTCAGAGGGTTAAGTAATTTGCCTGTAGTCACCGATTTGTAAGTAGAGCAAAATCTTCAACCCAGGTTTGTTTGATCTAAAGTAGGTACTCTCGAGGGCTTCCTTGGCAGCCCAGCCATTAAGTCTCCCTGCTTCCACTGCAGAGAGTATGGGTTTAGACTCTGGTCAGGGACTAAGATGCCTTGAGTGTGGTGCGGCCAAAATAAATAAATTAACTAGGTACTCTTTCTAATGTGTTCTCCTCCTTCTCAATGCTTTAACACATGGTTTCTTGTGTGATCTTCACTGTAAAGGGTTTAGGATAAGACTCATAAAATATTAAAATTAAAGGGACTCTACCAATCATTTTTTTAAAAGAAAGTTACTTCCATAAAATATTAAAGTTAAAGGGGACTCTACCAGTCATTTTTTTTTTTTAGAGAGGTACTTCCTTATTTTAGTTAAGTAGACTTGCTCTTGGAGAAGGAAATGGCAACCCACTCCAGTGTTCTTGCCTGGAGAATCCCAGCGATCGGGGAGCCTGGTAGGCTGCCGTCTATGGGGTCGCACAGAGTTGGACACGACTGAAGTGAGTTAGCAGCAGCAGCAGACTTACTCTAGGACGTAATAGCTAGTAACTGGTGGAGCCACTCTCCAAACTCAGGATTCTTAATACTTAATCTAGAGTCTTGTCTCTAGTTTGTTTTCTGAAGATTCTTGTTTCTCAGTTTAACTTTAATTATTAAAAAAAAAAAAACTTCAATTGAACAGACTGCTGGTTGCCTGGGGTAGGGAGTAGGTGAAGTGGGTGAAGGGAGTCAAAAGGTATAAACTTAACAGTCATAAAATAAATGTCATAGAGATGTAATGCACAGCCTGGTGACTATAGTTAATAATACTATATTGCCTATGTGAAAGTTGCTAAGAGAGTAGATCTTAAAAGTTCTCATCACGAGACAAAAATCCTGTAATTAAATATGATGACAGATGTTAACTAGGCTTAACTAGGCTTGTGATGATCATTTTGCAACATATCTAAATGTCAATCATTAGATTGTAAACTTGAAACTAATATAATGTTGTATGTCAATCATACCTAAATTTAAAAAACACTCATCTTTGGGCTTCCCTGGTGGTTCAGTGGGAAAGAATCAGCCTGCCAATGCTATAGACTCAAGTTCGATCCCTGATCTGAGAAGATGCCACATGCTTTGCAGCAGCTAAGCCTGTGGGCCACTGTTGAGCCTGTGCGCTAGAGCCCAGGAGCTGCAACTACTGAAGCCTGTATTCTGCAACAAAAGAAGCCACTTCACTGAGAAGTTTGAGCACTGCAACGAGCAAGTAGCCCCAACTTGCCTCGACTAACGATAAGCGCCAGCAGTTTAGAAGACCCAGAATAGCCATTAAAGAAAAAGAAACCATCTCATCTTGAAGTCCATATTTTATGTTTATTGGTATCTATTTTTCTACTGTGTTGGGGAAGGAATGAAGATCTGAGAGTTGTCCAATTTCAGGGAAAGATGGAGATAGGAGGTGAATTAATTTGTTCAAAACTACTGCAGACGCCTTTAAGATATTTCTTAAGGTAGCCTTATGATACAAAAGATTTTTTTTCCCTTTTCATGCTATCACCCATGTTTTCTTTTGTTTACTGTTAAATTTCTCAAGAGAGTAACTTATACCAGCTTAATCTGTTGGCTAAACTTGTCCCTTTGTAGCCTGGCTTCTTCTGTCACTGAAATGGTTTTCTTTAAGTTTCTGGAGGAAAGCACGGTGATTTTTAGGCCATATTCCCCTTGACTTCTATATAATTTTAAAACTGCCATCTTTGTAAATTTAAATGTTTTTTTGGACTTTATCCTTTTCTCCCTTGTCAGCAGTTCCTTTTTTCTCTGCCCTACTGAAAGCTTTTCTGCTTGGCTCTCTCCTTTTCTGTCTTCAGACTTTGCTGTTCAGTTTGCCCATCTGTACATCACTCATGGAAACCTCTGGCCTGTCTTGAAAGTTCTAGTTGGCATCAAATTCAACTTGTTTAGTAAAATTCATAATCTTCCCCGTGTGCTCAAATTCACTTCTTACTCTTGTTTCTTTTAATGGGACCATTATATGTTCCCCTAGATATCGAGGCATAAAATCTAAAAACTGTCTTCAATTCCTTCCTTCCTGACATTCCTCACATTCAGTCAATTGCCAAATTCTGGAGGCCATCATTCCATTGTTTTTCTAGAAGCTGTTATTTCTTACTCTACTGCCATCACTCTGATTCATATCCTTGTTATTAATACTTTTGCATAAATTATTTTGATAGTTTTAAACTGATCTTTCTGCTGTAATCCATAAACCGCAACTAGATTAATCTTACACAGTTGAGTTCCTATCTGTTTTGTGATGTTCCCAAACCCTCTGCTTACTGAATCAAATTAAAATACTTCAACCTAGTATTTAAAGATTTCACAAAGTGACCTCAACTAAACTTTCCAGTCTCATTTCCCACTACTTCCTCAGAAATGTACGCTACTCCTCAGCCAAACCTGAGTACACTGTGTTCCCTTAATATATCCTTCTCTGCATTTGCTTATACTTTTCTCTTTACCTGGAATGCCTGACTTTCCTCCCGATCTCTACTTTTTAAATCCTACCCACTCTTCAGTAGACAGCCAAATAACTTTTCCTCTGTGAAACCTTTCCTGATTCCCAAATCCCTTTATCTCTCACCTTATAATCAAATAGAATTCCATTCTCTTTGAATACTCCTTTCCATATTTTAAAAATATTTCTCATATGGAACTTACATGTAAAGTTTCTTTTCTGTCCTATGGAATGAATTCCTAGAGAGCAGGATCTGTGTCCTTTTAAATATTTATTTTTATTCTTCATAGCATCTAGAAGAGTACATTTCATAGAGAAAATATGTTATTAAATATAAATTGAATTAATAGATTGAGATATGTCTGTGCAATAGAATATGCCACTAATTCAGGACCTAGTACTGTTTCTTATCAACAATAAGAAACCTAATCTCAGTTCCTTCTGCTACACTGGAACATAACCAGTCCTCTTCCTCAAAGCCTATGGCCCAGTTATGTATAGAGCAAGTGTGGTGAGGCGGTGAGAGGTGATGGCTTGTTTTCCTATGAGGGAAAGTTGGACTGTACTGATGTTTATAAATATGAGGGAGATGGGACATTTTGTGCTTAACCCAACTTCCCTTTTCTGAGAAGTTCTTTCTTACACAATTCTGTAATCCAGTTGGCTCAGCCCTGCCACCCAGTGGCTAAAGTACTATCGAGATCCTCTGTTTGACTGACTATGCTAAAGTCTTTGACTGTGTATGGATCATGACAAACTGTAGAATTCTTTTTTTTTTTAAATTATTTTAATTTATTTTTTGGCCTTGCTGCGTGGCATGTGGGATCTTAGTTCCCTGACCAGGGATTGAACCTGCATTCCTTGCATTGGAAGCACAGAGTCTTAGCCACTTCACCGACAGGGAAGTTCCACAAACTGTAGGATTCTTAAAAGAGATGGGAATACCAGACCAGCTTACCTGCCTTCTGAGAAACCTGTATGCAGGTCAAGAAGCAACAGTTAAAACCGGACATAGAACAACGGGCTGGTTCCAAATTGAGAAAGGAGTACGTCAAGGCTGTATACTGTCACCCTGCTTCTTTAACTTATACGCGGAGTACCTCATGAGAAATCCCGGGCTGGATGAAGCACAAGCTGGAGTCAAGATTGCTGGGAGAAATATCAACAACCTCAGATATGCAAATGACACCACCCTATGGCAGAAAGCGAAGAGGAACTAAAGAGACTCTTGATGACGGTGAAAGAGGTGAACGAAAACACTGTCTTAAAATTCAGCATTCAAAAAACTAGGATCATGGTATCTGGTCCCATCACTTCATGGCAAATAGATGGGGAAACAGTGGAAACAGTGACAGGCCATTTTCTTGGGCTCCAGAATCACTGCAGATGGTGACTGCAGCCATGAAATTAAGAGGCTTGCTCCTTGGAAGAAAAGCTATGACAAACCTAGGTGGCATAGAATTGAAATGATGCTTTTGAACCGTAGTGTTGGAGAAGACTCTTGAGAGTCCCTTGGACTGCAAGGAGATTAAACCAGTCAATCCTAAAGGAAATCAATCCTGAATATTCATTGGAAGGACTCAAGCTGAAGCTCCAATACTTTGGCTACCTGATGCAAAGAGCTGACTTATTAGAAAAGCCCCTGATGCTGGGAAAAATTGAAGGCAGGAAGAGGAGGGGACGACAGAGGATGAGATGGTTGGGTGGCATCACTGACTCAGTGACATGAGTTTGAGCAAACTCTGGGAGATGGTGAAGGACAGGGAAGCCTGGCGTGCTGCAGTCCATGGCGTTGCAAAGAGTTGGACATGACTGAGCGAACTGAACAACAACAAAATTGAGATCCTTAGTCCACACAGAAGCGTTTCTGAGACCAGAAACTTGACCAGACGGCTCCCTGAGTGAGGAAGATGATTTTTGATCTCGAGAAGAAGGAGCAGAGGAAGGTGTTTATGATTGAAAGGAAGGAATTACATATTAAATCAGTTTTCTGTTTTTCATCCATTTCAGAGAACTTTCTGTGTTAATGCATTTTAAAGTGTACATATAGCTAAATACACATGTGCGCGCTATAAAGCAATTACACAAACATTTGATTCTCAACAGATAGGCAGATATTTTTGCAGAAAGGAATATTGCAATATAGAGAGCTCAAGAGGCTTGCTTAATTCACAGAACTAGGATAAAATTCGTCTAATTTATGGTTTGAAAATCTTGCCACTAGCACATCTCTGATCATTTTAAAAAAAGTCACCTCTTTTGTAAAGATTTCTCTGATTTCTACAAGCAGATTTGTCACTTTCTTTGTATTCTCGATAGCATATTGGATGTATTTCTCTATATTATAAATATTAATCATATATCCGTTTATTTGTTCCTCCCTACTAAACTGAGTTCCCCAAAGATAGGAGCCATGTTGTCTTATGGCCTGGCATAGTTTAGGTGTTCTAAAAATTCTAAATAAGGGTCAAAGTCAATCCATAGGATTATTTTAGCCTGATCAGCTAATATGTCGCATATTTAGCCCATCCCATTGTCTATCCTTCTGGTTTTGGTTTCTTCTCCAGCAATGATGGTATTCTTCCTGTAGGCTTGGTCGTAGTAGATGCAGGGCTGCTGCTGCTGCTAAGTTGCTTCAGTCGTGTCCGACTCTGTGCGACCCCATAGATGGCAGCCCACCAGGCTCCCCCGTCCCTGGGATTTTCCAGGCAAGAACACTGGAGTGGATTGCCATTTCCTTCTCCAATGCTTGAAAGTGAAAAGTGAAAGTGAAATCGCTCAGTCGTATGGGACTCTTAGTGACCCCATGGACTGCAGCCTACCAGGCTCCTCCGTCCATGGGAGTTTCCAGGCAAGAGTACTGGAGTGGGTTGCCATTGCCTTCTCCGAGTTGCAGGGCAGTGACCTCCATAAAGAGAAAATTAAACCATGGCAGAACATTTTCTGTTTCAGGTGCTACACTTTCAGCAAAGGACTTTTTGATTCTTTGCTAGAGTGAGGTGGGGCTGGAAGGCAGGATGAAAGACTGATTAATTTTTTTTTAATTCAACTTAACTAGTTCCTCATAAGTAGAAGTAGAATAAGAGTGCTCTATCAAAGACCAATCACACAGTTTTTATTGGGCCTTTGTTGCTGTGCAAGGGCTTTCTCTAGTTGTGGAAAGCAGGGACCACTCTTCACTCAGTGCACAGGCTTCTCGTTACCTTGGCTTCTCTTGTTTTAGAGTACGGCCTCTAGGCATATGGCTTCAATTGTTGTGGCTTGTGGGCTCTACAGTGCAGACCCACAGGCTTAGTTGCTCCGAGGCTTGTGGAATCTTCCCGGACCAGGGATGGAACCTTTGTCCCCTGCATTGGCAGGTGGATTCTTATCTGCTATACCACCAGGGAAGTCCACAAAACCCTTGATATTCAAAAGATTGGTTCTTTTGGAACCAGTAGCAAAGAATGATTCCACAGTAACCCTGCAGCAGAGGCGGAATCCAATTATATTTCTTGATTTCTCTTTCACTTTCTCAAAGCCCACCCTCCAAGCACACACAGATTATATCTCAGGAAATACATGTGACTTATTTCTTCCTAATAACTATTAGGAGGAGGATGAATAATTTGGTTTGGGAGTAGGCAGAAAAACTGAGGAAGGCCTATTATTTTCTAATGTTCTGCCTTCCTTCCTTTCCTTAGTGCTGCTGATTTGGAGTGGCACTGATTTGGAGAACCTGCAATTACTGGACCATAGAAATTATCTCTGCTTCCTTGAGAAGAAATGTGGGAAGAAACTTTCCATGAAGTATACAAGGTAAGGTGAAGTGGGTAGGAAGGGGGTTGGGTGGGTTTGAAGAATGATAGAGGTGTCCACAAATATAAATTAAGGGGAAATACTCAGGACTGGTCAAGGTAGAAATGTGGTCTCTTTTTAAAATCAAATGTAATATAACTTAGTCAAAAATCCCATAATTTTAATTCTTACACACAAAAAAACAGCAGTTCTCAGTTCACTCTAATTATTTCTCTTTCAATTATTTCAACTTTTTCATGTGGTATATACTTCATATTTCTTTTTATGAATGAATGAATGAATAATTGATTTGTTGATTTTGGCGCTGCTGGATCTTCATTGCTGCAGGGCTTTCTCCAGCTGCAGTGCACCACCTTCTTGTTGCAGTGGCTTCTCTTGTTGAGGAGCACAGGCTTCAGGCGCACGGGGTTTCAGTAATTGTAGTGCACAGGCTTAGTTGTTGCTTGGCATGTGGGATCTTCCCAGACCAGAGGTCGAACCAGTGTCCCTGCATTGCAAGGCAGATTCTTAACCACTGGACCACTAGGGAAGCCTCTCATATTTCTAAATTATATATTTCTTCACTCTGGGAGATAGTGAAGGACAGGGAAGCCTGGAGTGCTGCAGTCCACGGGGTCAGTAGCACAGTCATGTCCCAACTCTTTGCAACCCTTGGTCTGTAGCCCCCAGGCTCCTCAGTCCATAGAATTCTCCAGGCAAGAATACTGGAGTGCATAATCGTTCCCTTCTCCAGGGGATCTTACCCACCCAGGAGAGAACCCGGATCTCCTGCATTGCATGCAGATTCTTCACCATCTGAGTCACCAGGGCAGCCCAATATTAGACATATCATACTGTCTTTTTGCTACAGTATTTGAAATTTTAAGTGTCTTACACCGTACTCCCTATCCCTACCTTCCCAATCCTCCTACCTCATCCTCCTGATAGAGTTATATCACAATTTTGGCCAAGTCAGTAGTCAATATTTACATTATTATCACTATTGTCGTTGTTTAGTCACTAAATGTCCAATTCTTTGTGACCCCACAGACTACAGCACGCCAGGCTTCCCTATCCTTCACTATCTCCCAGAGTTTGCTTAAATTTATGTCCATTGAGTTGGTGATGTTATCTGACTATCTCATCCTCTGCCGCCCTCTTCTCCTTTTGCCTTCAGTCTTTCCCAGCATCAAGATCTTTTCCAGTGAGTTGGTTCTTTGCATCAGGTGGTTGAAGTATTAGGGCTTCACCATCAGTCCTTGCAATAAATATTCAGGGTGGATTTCCTTTAGGATTGACTGGCTTGGTCTCCTTGCAGTCCAAGGGACTCCCAAGAGTCTTCCTCAGTACCACAATTCAATTATGACTATATTAATTATATAGTATCACTATAAGTAACAGCAATTGTGGAGTCAAGTAGTATATTTTGACTGTTTCATGTCTTGAACAACCCTTTATTTGTTATGAACCCATAATTATTTAAGCAATTTATTTAGTTTATTATGCACCTACATTTAGTTTATTTATTTTTTAATTTATTTTTAATTGGAGGGTAATTGCTTTATAGTGTTGTGTTGGTTTCTGCCGCACAGCAACGTGAATCAGCCATAAGTATATACATGTGTCCACTCCCTCTTGAACCTGCCTCCCTTAAGTTTATTTCTGAAATGCAAATTCTGTCAAATATTAATATTTTCTCTCATTTGATCAACATATTAGACAATCTAAGAAATTCATTTTCTTTTTCCTGAAGACTTGCCCCATCCCCACTGGGTAATTCTCTTTAGTCATCAGCGCCATCTGCTGACTATTAGTGGAGTGGAAAGACAGAAATGAAGCACCGGGTTGTTTTTAAACCACAAAATGCCCTTTCCATGATCTCTGACCTTGAGAATCTGGAGGAAGGAATATGGTCCTTATGATAGAAGAGCGAGTATAGAATACTTAAATATTCTCTTTCCTTTTTTTTTTTTCTTTAATGTGAGCCGTTTTTGAAGTCTTTTTGGATTTGTTACAATATTGCTTCTGTTTTATGTTTTAGTGTTTTGGCCCCAAGGGATGTGGAATCTTAGTTCCCAGATCAGGGATCAAACCCACACCCCCTGCACTGGAAGGCGAAGTTGTAACCACTGGACCAGCAGGGAAGTCCCTAAATGCTCTCTTTCTTTGCCTTGTCATACTCTACTTTCCTGTGTTTTCCTACTGCTGCTAAGTCACTTCAGTCGTGTCTGACTCTGTGTGACCCCATAGACGGCAGCTCAACAGGCTCTCCTTCCTGGGATTCTCCAGGCAAGAACACTGGAGTGGGCTGCCATTTCCTTCTCCAATGCGTGAAAGTGAAAAGTGTGTTTTCCTAGAAGGAAATTCTGTTATAATCTTCCTTTTCATACAGTGGTCTTCCCTTTGACTGACCCACCAAAGGAAGAGGGAAAGATCGGCTACCTATTTATTTTACTTACATATTTATTAGATGTACTAATGTTCGATAAACTGCACATGTTTGAAGTGTATAGTTTCATGATTTTTGAAATCATTGCCACAATCAAGATAATGAACATTGTACTCCAATTTCCTCATGGGTCTTTGTAAACCATCCCTCTCTCCCTCCCCTGACCATCCACAGGCAACCACTGATCTTTTTCTGTCAGTATATATTGGTTTACACTTTTTAAAATTTTTACAAATGGAAACATACAGTATACACTCTTTTTGTTGTTGTTTGGCTTCTTTCGCTACATTCTTATTTTGAAATTCATCATATTATTGTGTGTAAGTTTATTTCACTTTATTGCTGAGTGGTATTGTATACAAGTCTTTATCCTTTCTCTTGGATAAATACTTAGAGGTGGACTGTTTAGAGTGTGTGGTAAGTATATGCTTAACTTTTGAAGAAACTGCCAAAAATTTTACAAAGTAGTAGTACTAATTTACATTCTTACCAATAGCATGTCAGAGCTGCACAATTTGCCAACACTTGATATGATCAATCTTTTTAATTTGAACCATTCTAGTGGTTATGTAGTGTTTTCTCCTTTTTTCAAATTCGATTTGCATTTCCATGATAAGTAATGATGTTGAACATCTTTTCATGTGCTTATTTTGAGCTACTTATTTTAAATACTCCATTGATAATAGGGTTAACCCTGAGTTTGGGCAAATGAAGCAAATGACAGGTGCCATAAAAGAATATCCACTCCCCCTTTTGGCTGTGAAATTCTTCTTAACCTACTGGAAATTCCCACAAGGGAATTTTGAGGAATGAAGTTATGTACTCTTTTGAGTTAAGCAATATAAGGAGCAGTTTCTCAAAAGATGTTTTGAATTAAAATGCCTAAGTTATCTGTAAGTGAGAACAGCAATGGATATGTTTCCTCTAATTTTCTTCCATTAGAACAGATTGTTTTCTGGATTAGCTAAGTGTCTTAGTCGCATTCGACTCTCTGTGACCCCATGGACTGTAACCCACCAGGTTCCTCTGTCCATGGAATTCTCCAGGCAAGAATACTGGAGTGGGTTGCCATTTCCTCCTCCAGGGCGTCTTCCTGACCCAGGGATTAAACCCATATCTTACAGGCAGATTCTTTACCATCTGAGCCAGCAGGGAAGCAGGTCATCTTTAAAAGTAAAGAAACTGTGCTTTGAGGGAATGGCAGAGTGGCTGCAGTCTTTAGAGAAGATAGTGAGTCAGGAATAGAAGATAAAGAATTGCAAAAGAAATTTAAAGAGCAGACCAAAGGACGCTCTGTCTGGTAAGCACTGGCTGGTGTATATGTGTGTCCTGGGGAGTTAGGTTAGATGGGTGAAACTGAGAGAAGAGGAGCAGTAAAGCACTGTTACTTTAGAACATTCTGGACTAGAACAGCTTCTATTTTCTTTTTCTTCTACAAATTAGATTCCTTCTATTTGGGGCTTCCCCTACTTTCCAGCTCTCCCTTTGGGGTATCATATGACAAAGAAGGCAGCCACTGCCTGCAGCTCCCTTTCCCTGCCTCGTCCACAACTAAAATCTTCAGTGGCTGTTTCCTTGACAGAACAGTATGGTGTTGAGATTAAGTTAAGTCTCTGAAGCCAAATTCTCTGGGTTCAGTTTCTAGTTCTACCATTTGTAAGCTGCGTTACTGTGGAAAAATTGCTTAGTCTTCCTGTACCTCATTTTCCTTATATAACAATAGAGATAAGAAAGTTACCTTCCTTAGAGAGTTGTATTAGACTAATTAATAATTTTAAATTGTTTAGAAAATGGCCTGGCAGGTTTTAAGCTCTCAATAACTGTTAGCTGTTAACTGAATTTAAACTCCTTGGCTCCACTTTCAAGGCACTTCATAATCTGGTTTCTATCCATCTAGCCCTTACTTCTCATCTACTTCATTTGAGTTTTGCTGGTTTCTTCACTGAATCATGAATCTGTGAATGTCTAGATGGCTTCCCCTGCCTGGAAGATCCTTAATTCAAATCCAATCTTACCCAGTCTTCAAAGATCACTTCATATCTCATCTACTCTATTACCTCTTATTATTTATTATTTCTTGAGTTCTTCTCACTCATCTTCCCATTTGAATTCATAGTATCATGGAATTTAGTGAATAATTACACACTCATCACTCCTTCATGTAAGTCAGTTTGTCTCCCCAATAGCTTGTAAACTTCCTGAAGGCAGAACAATATCTCACGGTTTTGAGCCCTCTTTCGGTGGAGGGAACACATTGACTTTTGCCATCTTAAGCATCTGTAAAGAGATTCAACATAGACAACAATGTAAAGACTCCATAGCTTTAATATCTGATTAGTTAGGGTTGGGGATGATAGCTTCTTTCCTACCTGTGTCATTCTCCAAAGACAGAGACTCCCTTCATCAAAAATCCAAACAACTCCCACTTCATTTATGAACCAAGAAAGCAGAACACATCTTACCCACATTATACTTATCAAATAGATTATTTTTCCTCATCATTTCCTCCTCTTTCTACCTTCCAAGAGAAAATATCATTCGATTTTGAGTTTCTAATGGATAATGATCATGTCTTCCCTCTTTCAGTTCTTCTCTATTAAAAGTCTCAACCCTTAAGTTTTCTACTGATTTTTCTACTGATCCTCAGGACCCCATAACCTCTAAGCTTGTAGGGGTGATCTCAGGAGGAGATGGACTAGAACAATTTGTTTCCTGTTAACAAGACTGGGAAAATTAGTGAAGAGCCCCTACTGAAGTCTGGAATGCAGAAACCTTGCCCAAAATCCTTATTCTGTGATCATTTCAACCTTAGACTGCAGCCTTCTCTCACTCTGGAAAAAAGTTATCGTTTCATGTGTTTCTTTCTCACCCTCATCGTTTCCCTTCAGTGATTCTTAACGTTCTCCCTTGCCAATCTCTATCCGCAAATCACTTCTAGACCCATCATGGTTACTGAATGCTGGCCTGGTTACTGAATGCAAAGCCATAGAACAAAGAGCCCAGAAAGAAGTGGAGCTAGGAGGGTTGCTGAGGAAAGAGGAACCCCAGCATCTGAGGGGAAGAGGTGTAGTTTTTCCAAGTCTGGCAGGAAGGCTCGGGCATCCTCCAGAGCTGCCTGAGCTGCCGCAGTAAAGTTAGGGTCACCGGAGATTAAAACATCAAAAACACAGGAATGAAAGTAAGCGTCTTCAACCGGCAGCCCTTCCTTGCACAGCTGTCTGGCAGTATCCATAGTTATAGTTCCCCGACGACTACGCACTGAGCGTGAGAGTCGCTGACTTGGAGGACATCCCCCAACACAGAGCTGCAGGTCCTGCTCAGCTGAGAAGGCCCTGGCCACATCCTCTGCTACTCTGATGGAGAAGGAGAGCTGCCCAGCTGTCTGCCGAATGATTATAGTTGTGCCAATGTAGGCAGCTCGGATCTCCACATGGCTCCCAGGGTTAGCCGTTCGAATGGACAAACTTGAGCCCCCAGGTCGATCACCTCCATTGATAGACCCATCTTCAAAGGTCAGCGGGGAAGGTTGTCCACCTCAGCCTGGTAGACCTTCTGATCAATGCATTCCTGCATGTTCTTAAATATAATGGTGAGCTGTAAGGGCAAGAGGGAAAACAGTTTATTTGGGGCTCAGTGCAACCCTCCCCCCCCTTCCATCAACCAGGCCTCATTATTGTACATAGTCAGGGATCTGATCCCAGCAGAGATGCAAGACTTATCACTGTCCTCACTCCTTGATCCTGTCTTTATGTTCCAATACTTATTTCATCCCTGCTCCATCTCTTTCCTTCCTGTTTGGGCTCAACCTCACCTGCTCCCATAGGAGAAGGAAGTTTCCTTTCTGTAACTTTTCAACCCAGGGCTTCTCCACTTTCCTCTCCCCGGCTCTTTTCTGCATTGGAGTGAAATTCCCAAGGAGGGAAAGAGATTTACAGGAGCAAGTGTTCGGTAGGAGGGGTGATTCAAGATGTGAGAGTGGTTGAGGAAAGGGACTAGAGCTGCACTGCTGAAAACTAGTGGGGTTGGCATGGGAGTGAACCCTGGGGTGGCCATGGAGGAGCAGTTGAGTCCCTGACCTTCCGCGTAGTGGTGGCGTTGGCCCCCAATGCCACAGGGGGAGCTGGTGGCCTGGACAAAGAGGAAGTCATTATCCAGCAAGGGCCAAGCTCCTTGGACACGGCACGTGTGAAAGTGGTGATGGAAGGTGCGCACGTGAGGGTCCCCGAAGGAGGCGCAGTGCAAGAAGCCTGGGGGTTGTCGGTGCAGCCGGGGAAAACCGGCCTTCATAGTCACAGGGGTCGGGGCTGGGGAGCCAGAGGCGCGCATCGGGCCTGCGCCTGGAAAGACTGGGCCCCGGGGTGGGGGGAGGGCCGTGGGGCCCCTGGCGGGAGCAGTTGTGCTGAATCATCAGGTCTTCGATGCCGTGCACAGCAGAATGGAAGGCGAGGTCCCCGCGGCAGGTGCGGGCTGTGCGCCGAGTGCAGAGTGCGTAGGAGCGGAGGGCTCGGCAGAGGCCGCTGGAGCCCCACCCTCCGCCCCGGCCTCCTCCTCGAAGGGCTCCTGGTGAACCCCCCACCTCTAAGGCTCAGAGTGGAAGATACATACTCAGCATTGCAGCGGAGGATCTTGCATTGAGAATAAGCTGAGGGCGGAAGGGAGAGAGGAGTGTGAGCTGGTCTCCCGATCCCCGCTCAATCTCATCCATAATTCTCCTAGGTCTCATGGGGGGGATAGCAGCAGATCCTAAAACCCAACTGAGAGCCTCCCCCAGTTCCCAGTTCCCAGCCGCCAGTCCCCAGCTTCCCTAGTCTTGTCCTCATTCAGTCTTGCTAAAGATGGGTAAGCCCCGCTAGATCTCTTCTGCCTGTGGATCAAGGGCTTTCCCAGTGCCCTTCCCCAAGTTGAATGGTGAATAAAATATACCTATTTGAGACTGGGGCAAGTGACTGGGACCCCTCAGTACCCATCTCATCTCATTCACCCAAGCTCACATGCCCACCCCTACATAGCAGCCTACCCCCTAGATCCCCCAAAGCCTTACCTAACCCTTCCTTACCATGTCCACAGAGGAGCAGCAGGAGAGTGAGAATGCTTAGAGTTGGGGGACTGCCATGGGGGGACCAGGGGCTAGGGGACTGGCCTGGATCCCCCATACCTATCCAGCCAGGTCCCCCAGGTTCCGGTTCTTTCCAGCTGATGACCCTCCTACCTAGTGAATTTTGACCGGACGTCCTGTAAGGGACTGAAAAAGAAATGTGGCTGGGCATGGGGAAGAGAAGAGTTGAAGATTGTTCAGAATGATGTGAAGAGAATCTGGGAAGATCAAGAAAAGAATGAGCTAACCGGAGTTTAGGGGAAATAGGGCTCCCTGAACTAAACATGAAGCTGTTAAGCCTCTGTGCCCTGCATTTGTGACCACTTTCAGGCCCCTTATGCAATACCCCTAGGTGGGGGTGGAAGAAAGGTTGAGTGGACTTGGAGGGCAGAGTCCACTGTATTGCCCCATTCTGAGCTACCAAACAGCAGAAATGTCAAAAAGAGGAATCATGTGGATAGATCAGATCTCAGTCATACCAGTGGGCTCCCCAACAGAGTTAGGATCTGAAAATACATCAGAGAATACCTCTTATTTGCCCTTCCCCATCAGGAGAGAACACCCTCCAGAGGTCATTCATTGATTTTCCTCCTTTGTGTCAGAATTTTCAGTAAGGAGGAGTAAGGGTGGGATACACATCCTATCTCTGGAATCAGTATTCAAATGAAAAGGGAACCAGTCTCTTTCGACTACTGTAGAGAGCTAAAATTATCCCTCTGTCTCATGGAACAATGGATGCAAACCAAGCATGCAAATCAATATTTGTTTGTTATGAGTCAACATTTCTTCTTCATGAGTCAACTTTTCTTCAAATCTGACTGAAGAGCCACTCTTTCCATTGATCTTACCTTTCCATCGATCTTAACTTTGCAAGTTTGGAAGTCAGTCTTTTGATGAGGATAAGGCTTGGGGAGGGGCTAACTCCCTCTTGCCAAACTACTCTATCTGGAGTTAGGGATATGATTGAGGGAGAGTCATGCAGGAAGGAGAACACGATGATGGGACTAGAGTTGTAGGGAGAAATCATGTACAACGAAGAATAAGCCTCACCCTTGGAAGACCAATGTGAAGGGCACTGATAAACAGGAACAAGATAGAGGGTATCAGTGACTAATCATCTGAAGCTAAATTCGGCCTTGGTGAGAAAACCACAGAATAGGAGGTGTAGGAAACTTCTACTAAAGAAGGAGACTTCATCAGAAGTCTTGAGATAATAGGAGGAGCCAGCTAAGACTCCCAGAGGAGAGATGGAGGTTTAAACTTCTAGTGGCCAGAGGCCAGAAAGCTTAAGACAGAAGGCGAAATGGAGACTGGGGCACGTTGGTATGGAAGAGATCCTAGATTTGCACCAGAGATATCCAAGTTTATGTCATAATTTTATGAGATTCTAACTTCAATTTAGAAGATTTTTAAAGGAATTGCAATTAATTTTGACTTACTGTTTCCAGAGGTCAAACATTAGTCTGATATCCAATTCTCCAGCCATGACTGTCTACTGTATCAGTCAGCTCCAGCCAGGGGATCCCCCGTCTCTTTCTCCATGTCTCCCCTAGGTCCCCAGACAGGCTGCAGTCTCACTGAGGTCAGGGAACCAGAGAAGGTCTGGTGTGGGGGGAAGGGGGACTAGATGGCTGGCCGGAGTACTGGACAGCTGAGCGGCGGAGGGAGGTGGCTACTGAGTTGACTGTTTTAAAAATAGCTAAGTCCAAAATTCCAGGAGTGTTGATGGGGGTAGGGTGTTGGAGTATTGGCTAGAGGGTGGGGAGGGTGGAGAGGGTAGGAGGATTAGAAAGAATATGGAGTATAGGGTGCCTAGTGGCAGAGAAGGGAGAGAAATATGACCAGCAAATCAGTTATCCAGTTTGAGCTTACATGATTCTAGTCACTGCCTACTCCAAGCAGTCCTCCAGCACTGTCAATAATTTAAAAGCCCTCTGGCCTTTAAAAATTAGACTAATTTTTAGTCTAATTAGACTGGATTTTAGACAGTTAGACAATTGTATGCCTTTAGCTCAGGATCCTCATCCCTGCCGTAGTGAATATTGCATTTAGTTTCTACAGAACATATCTAGGAGGTAGCTGACTTTAAATAAGGTCCCTAGCAGAGGTAGTTCACAACCCCTCCCCCATCTTTGTAGAGTATTTCAGAAGGACTTAAAAAAGCCAGCTGTCTAGAGAAGAAATCTGAGCTCTGAGTGGTTTAGGATGAGTGTGTGTTTCAGTCTACCAGCTCAGATCCTCGCAGCTGTCTATTCCCCAACCACCTCCATTTTCATTACCTTATTTATATAGCAGCTCCTCTTTGCAGGTATACACACAAACACACAAGCTTCTGAGTTGCTGAGGGAGGAGGCTAGCAAAGTCAATGAGGGAAAGAAGGAATGGAGATACAATTTTTTGAAGGGGAGAGGAACTTGGAGAGATAAAGTGAGAGAAAAAGAGATTCAGAAAGATACTTTTGTGGAGTAACATAATCTTATGACCTTTTAAGAGATTGCAACCAAGGAATTTAGCCACGTTGTATTTTTGCAGCCATAGGCATCAGGGATCATCATTTCTTAGTACTTGCCAAGTGAAATTAACACAAGGACTGATTTCAAATAGGCACATGCACTAATTTTCTCTACATTTAATTCAGAATCCAGAAGTCCACAGAGTACTCTTTTCTTTTTTATACATACAGATCTGAAAATTTTTTTCTCTCTACCACATAAAGCCATATCACAAGGGTTTTTATTACAGAAATGTAAAATGACTCCACCCAAACTATCCAAGTGATTTAAAAACAATAATTTGACTGTGACTTCCCAAGTGGTATATACTTTTAAGGACAAAAAAAAGTGCAAATATTTTAAGTAGTCATATTATTGGTGGTAAAATTGGTATTGTTATTCTGAAAGTATTCTAGGTATTGTTGTTGTTGTTGTTCAGTCGCTAAGTTGTGTCTGACTCTTTGTGACCGCACGGACTGCAGAATGCCAGGCTTCCCTGTCCTTTGGTATCTCTTGGAGTTTGCTCAAATTCATGTCCATTGAGTCGGTGTTGCTATCTAACCATCTCATCCTCTGCTGCTCACTTCTCCTTTTGCCTTCAATCTTTTCCCAGCAGCAAGGTCTTTTCCAGCGAGTCAGCTCTTCACATCAGGTGGCCAAAGTATTGGAGCTTCAGCTTCAGTATCAGACCTTCCAATGAATATTCAGAGTTGATTTCCTTTAGGATGGGCTGGTTTGATTTCCTTGCAGTCCAGGGGACTTTTAAGAGCCTTCTCCAGCACCACAATTCGAAAGTATATCAATTCTTCACTGCTCAGCTTTCTTTATGGTCCAGTTCTCACATCTGTACATGAATACTGGAAATACCATAGCTTTGACTATAGAGACTTTTGTTGGCAAAGTGATGTCTTTGCTTTTTAATATGCTGTCTAGGTTTGTCATATCTTTCCTTCCAGGAGCAAACATCTTTTAATTTCATGGCTGCGGTTACTGTCCACAGTGATTTTTAGAGCCCAAGAAAATGAAATCTGTCACTGCTTCCACTTTTTCCCCCTTCTATTCCACTATTTTCCATTATTTCCACTTTTTCCCCTTCTTTTTCCCCACTTTTTCACTTCCCATGAAGTGATGGGACTGGATGCCATGATCTTAGTTTTTTGGATGCTGAGTTTTAAGCCAGCTTTTTCACTCTCCTCTTTCACCCTCATCAAGAGTCTCTAGTTCATCTTTGCTTTCTGCCAGTGGCATCATCTCCATATGTGAGGTTGTTGATATTTCTACTGGCAATCTTGATTCCAGCTTGTGATTCATCCAGCTCAGCATTTCGCATGATGTACTCTGCACAGAAGGTAGATATGCAGGGTGACAGTACACAGCTTTGTTGTATTCTTTCCCCAATTTTGAACCAGCCAGTTGTTTCATGTAAGGTTCTAACTGTTGCTTCTTGAGCTGCATACAGATTTTTCAAGACACAGGTAAGGTGGTCAGGTATTTCCTTCCCTTTAAGAATTTCCCACAGTTTGTTGTGATCCACATAAAGACTTTCATGTAGTCAATGAAGCAGAAGATTTTCTGGAATTCCTTTGCTTTCTCTATTATCCACTGAATGCTGACGATCTGATCTCTGGTTCCTCTCCCTTTTCTAAACTCAGCTTGTATATCTGAAAGTTCTCAATTCAAGTACTTCTGAAGCCTAGCTTGAGGGATTTTGAGCATAACCTTACTAGCATGCTAAATGAGTGCAACTGTCTGGTTGTTTGAACATTCTTTGGCACTGCTCTTCTTTGGGATTGGAATGAAAACTGACCTTTCCCAGTTCTGTGGCCACTGCTGAGTTTCTAAATTTGGTGACATATTGAGTACAGCACTTTAATAGCATCATCTTTTCAGATTTAAAATAGCTAAGCTGGAATTCCATCATCTCCACTGGCTATAACAAGAGAAATTAGAAAATACTTGTAATAGAATAAAAATGAAAATAGAATTTGCAAGAATTTGTTGCACTTCCTTAGGCCCACTTGACTTCACACTCCAGGATGTCTGGCTCTAGGTGAGTGATCACACCATCATGGTTATGTGGGTCATAAAGACCTTTTCTGTATAGTTCTTCTGTGTATTCTTGCCATGTCTTCTTAATCTCTTCTGCCTCTGTTAGGTCCTTACCGTTTCCGTCTTTTATCATGTCCATCCTTGCATGAAATGTTCCTTTGATATCTCCAGTTTTCTTGAAGAGATCTTACCCATTTTATTGTTTTCCTCTACTTGGCATTGTTCATTTAAGAAGGTCTTCTTATCTCTCCTTCCTATCTCTGCAACTCTGCATTCAGTTGGGTATATCTTTCCTTTTCTCCCTTGCTTTTCCCTTCTCTTCTTTCCTCAGCTATTTGTAAAACCTCTTCAGACAATCACTTAGCCTTCTTGTATTTCTTTTTCTTTGGGATGGTTTTGGGCACAGCCTCCTGTACAGTATCTTGAGCCTCTGTCCATAGTTCTTCAGGTAGTCTGTCTTCCAGATCTAATCCCTTGAATCTATTTGTCACCTCTACCATATAATCATAAGGGATTGGCCTTATGGCCTAGTAAGTTTTCCCTAGCTTCTTCAGCTTAAGTCTGAATTTTGCAATAAGGAGCTAATGATCTGAGTCACAGTCAGTTCCAAATCTTGTTTTTGCTGACTGTGTAGAGCTTCTCCATCTCTGGCTGCAAAGAATACAATCAATTGGATTTCAGTATTGACCATCTGGCGATGTCCATATGTAGAGTCATCTCTTGTGTTGTTGGAAGGGATATTTGGTATGACCACTGTGTTCTCTTGACAAAACTCTGTTAACCTTTGCCCTGCTTCATTTTGTACTCCAAGACCAAACTTGCCTATTATTCCAGGTATTTCTTGACTTCCTATTTTTGCATTCCAATTCCCTATGATGAAGAAGACATCTTTTTTGGTGTTAGTTCTAGAAGGTCTTGTAGGTCTTCATAGAACTGGTAAACTTCAGTTTCTTTGGCATCAGTGGTTGGGGCATAGACTTGGATTACTATGATGTTGAATTGTTTGCCTTGGAAATGAACCAACATCATTTTGTCATTTTGAGATTGCACTCAAGTACTGCATTTCAGACTGTTGTTGACTATGAGAGCCACTCCATTTCTTCTAAGGGATTTTTGCCCACAGTAGTAGATATAATGGTATCTGAATTAAATTTACCCATTCCTATATATTTTAGTTCACTGATTCCTAAGATGTTAATGTCTACTCTTGCCATCTCCTGCCTGACCATGTCCAATTTATGATGATTCATGGACCTAACATTCCAGGTTCCTGTGTTATATTCTTTGTAGCATCAAACTTTACTTTGACCACCAGACACATGCACAACAGAGCACTGTTTCTGCTTTGGCCCAGTCTCTTCGTTCTGTCTGGAGCTATTAGTAATTGCCCTCTGCTCTTTCCCAGTAGCATATTGGACAACTTCATATCTTTTTGCCTTTTCATATTGTTCATAGTTCTCACAGCAAGAATACCAGACTGGTTTGAGATTCCCTCCTCCAGTGGACCACATTTTGTCAGTGTCCACTATGACCCATCTGTCTTGAGTGGCCTTGCACAGCATGGCCCATAGCTTCATTGAATTATGCAAGCCCCTTTGCTTCAACCAGGATGTGATCCTTAAGGATTGTGGGTATACTATTGGATAAAACAAATGAGTAATGTTAGTGTCTTTGTGAACCAGGATTTTTTTTTTTTTTTAAGAGTTATTTATTTTTGGTTTTGGTGGGTCTTCATTGCTGTGCATAGACTTTGTTGTGACTGGGGGCGGTGGGACTGGGCTGCTCTTCCTTACAGGGTGCGGGCTTATTGCAGTGGCTTCTCTTGTTGCAGAACAGAGGCTTTAGGCACATGGGCTTCAGTAGTCGCAGCTCCTGGGGCTCAGGGATTGTGGCTCACGGGCTCTAGAGCACTGGCTCCGTCGTTGTGGCATTTGGAGCTTAGTTCTTCTGTGGCATGTGGAACTTCCCAGACCATGGATCAAACCTGTGACCCCTGCATTGGCAGGCAGATTCTCAACCACTAGACCACCAGGAAGTCCCATAACCCAGAGTTTCTGATGTAGAACAGAGAGATGTAGGGGCTTCCCCGGGGCTCAGCAGTAAAGAATCCACCTGCAGTGAGCGAGATGTGGGCTTGATCCCTGGGTCAAGAAGATCCCCTGGAGGAGGAAATGGCAACCCACTCCAGTGGGTTTGAGATGTTGCCGTTTTACTCATTTGGTGCTATTATATTAAGACGTATTCTTTGTGCCACGTCCCATTTAATGTTTTTATCAATTCCTGCAAAGGTGAAGAAGGCAGTGTTTGCATTTCCCTGTGTTAAGATGAGAGCTCCAAAAATAAAATGTTGCTGAAATCAAAGACTGCAAGTGAGCAAAAGATAGGTTTTCTTTCGTTGAACTGCTTAGGATGGTGGCCATATGAGATTACTTGGGATTAAGAATTTATAAATCAATAGTTCTTAATTTTTTGGATCACAAACTCTTGAAAATCTAATGAAAGATATGAGCCCCGTGCTCAGAGAATGCTCAAGTATGTCTGTGCTTTTCCTGCTCCAAGAGTATTTTATATTCTTTTTGAAGCAATTCGATTATGGCCATTGTGTGAGTATGCTAAATCCCTTCAGTTGCATCCAACTCTTGGCGACCCTATAGACTGTAGCTGGCCAAGCTCCACTGTCCATGGGATTCTCTAGGCAAAAGTACTGGAGTGGGGTTGCCATTTCCTCCTCCAGGGGATCTTCCTGACCCAAGGATCAATCTGGCATCTTCTCCATTGCATGCAGATTCTTTACCACTGAGCCAGCGGGAAAGCCCCATGGTGGGGGGGTGGGTTGGGGGGGCAGTATGAATGAGTAGTTCTAAAAACCTACCCCAGTTGCCGAAGAAAATCCACTATAGTATATGCCCTCACAGATTGTGTTTTGTTTATTTGGGTTTATATTAATTTCTACCTTGAGGTCTTATAGGGGAGAGAATTAACTAGTTGGATAGAAAATCCTGTCATATTGCCATAAAGTGCTTTTATATTTCATGTTTCTTTTATTGTGTATGCAGCATCTGGATCACTAGCACACTTTTTATTTATTTTATGGTCCAGAGGCTCCTGATCTCCATGGAGACTGTGGATCTTCTAACATCTGAAAAGGATTATCCTCTCAATCATGAAGGTGGATTTGAGAATCTGAGAAGGGTAGAGCAGAGGCAGTGAAAGTAATGAAAAAGGGAGATTAGGGCTCAAAGCATACTGAGGTGTGTCATAGGGGCCTTGAGTATAAAACTGCCTTCAAGGTTTCTTAATGGGGCCTTATTAACATTATGGGGACAATTTTTGTGTGTGTTTGTGTGGAACTGTCCTGCCCAGTGCAGTACATTTAGCATTCTTGTCTCCCCTCCCCTGTCAAGTAAAATTTTAGTAAATGTAAAATTTTAAATGTCAATGTAAAATTGACAGTGTAAAATTTTAAATGCCCCTACATGTTTCCAAAAGCCCCCAGAAGGTGGTACCACTCTGGTTGAAGAATACTGCCAAATATTCTCAATCCTAGGTGGTCTCATACTACCATGACCTAAACTGGTTTAGCAGAAGTCTTTTCTTTATAGGGACTATCCTTGCTTTAGCAAGATACAGGAGATTTCTATCAAAGGATCCCCTGTGTAGCCACATTCACTTCCCTCTTATCTTCATCTCCATCTTAATATCTAGCAACAACTAATCTGACCTCCATTTCTATAAAAATGCTATATAAATAGGTTAGAGTATATAACGTTTGGGGATTGGCATTTATCACACAGCAGAATTCTCTGGAGATTCATCCAAGTTGTGTGTTTATCAATAGTTTGTTCCTTTTTATTGCTGAGTACTGTTCCCTGCTATAGATGTACCACAGTTTTTTAACCATTCACTTGTTAAAGGACATCTGTGCTGTTTCCAGTTTTTGGCTTTTCATTAATAGATTTGCACATAGGTTTTTTGTGTGTGAACATTAGTTTTTATTTTCTGGGATAAATGCCCAGGAGTGTAAACACTGGATCATGTAAAAATTGCATAGTTGGGATTTTTCTTTAAATAAACTTTTTTTTTTTGTAAACAAACTGTTTTCCCCAGTGGTTGTACTGTTCTACATTCCCACAAGCAATGTATGACTGGTCCAGTTTCTCTGCATTGTTCTCACCAGCATTTGAGATTGTCATTTTAAATTTTAGCCATTCTGATAGGTATGTTGTGATATCTAGTTGCGGTATTTCCCTAATGGCTAATGATGCTGAACATCCTTTCATGTGTTTATTTGCTATCTGTATATCCTCTTTGGGGAAATGTTCCATCATGTCTTTTGACCATTTTCTTATTGTATTTTTTTTTGTACTGTTGAGTTAGAGCATTCTTATATATTCTACACAATAATCCTTTCTTGGGTATATGGTTTACACATATTTTTTCCCAGTTAGCTTGTCTTTTTCATTCTCAAAATAGTATCTTTTGCAGAGTAAACATATTTATTTTTGATGACATCTTATTCAACTTTTCCTTTTACAGATAATGTTTTTGGTGTCAAATTTTTGTCTAGCCTTAGATCATGAAGAATTTCTCCTCTGTTTTTTTCTAAAATTTTTATGCTTCACATTTAAACTGTTGATCCACTTTGGTGTTAGTTATTGTATAAAGTATGAGACTTAGGTTGAAAGTTTTGTTTGTTTGCCTATGGATATCCAATTTCTTCAGCAATATATATTGAAAAAACTATTCTTTCTCCATTGAATCGCTTTTTCACCTTTGTTAAAAAAATAAACTGGCATATTTGTTTTGGTCTGCTGCTGAGTTTGCTATTCTGTTTCATTGATCTGATATTTATTTTTCTGCCAATACCATACCATCTTTACTGCTGTAGCTTTTAAACAAACCTTGAAAATGGATGAGCTGATTCTTCCCACTTAATTCTTTTCAAAACATGTTTTAGCTATTCTAGTTCCTTTGCCTTTCCATACAAGTTTTATAATAATTCTGTCTATGGCTACAAAAAAATCTTGCTAGGATTTCCCTATTACTAAGTTTTAAATTGTGGCAAAATACATAAAACATAAAGTTCACAATTTTAACCATTTTAAAGTGTACATTTCTGTGGCATTTAGTACCTTTGAAATGTTATGCAACCATCACCATTATCTAGTTCTAGAACATTTTCATCACCCCAAAAGGAAGTCCTGTTCCCACTCTGAAGTCATTCCCCAACTTCTGGCAATGACTGATTGCTTTCTGTCTCTATGGACTGGTCCATTCTGGACATTTCATATAAATGAAATCATATGTGACCTTCTGTGTCTGGCTTATTCCATTTAGCATGTTTTAGAAGTTCATCAAAGTAATAGCATGTCAGCACTTCATTCTTTCTTTTTTTTTAATGTCTAATGTTTATTCATTTGACTGTGTCAGGTCCCAGCTGTGGCACACAGGGTCCTCGCTGCATCATGCAGATCCTTCATTGCAGTGCACTGGGCTCTCTAGTTGTGGCACCAGGGCTTAGCAGCTGCACGGCATGTGAGATCCCAGCTCCCCCAACCAGCAATCAAACCCACCTATGTCCTCTGCATTGGAAGGCAGACTCAACCACTGGACCACCAGGAAAGTCCCTTCATTCCTTCTTATGTCCAAATAGTATACCATTGTATGTATATACTGCAGTTTGTTTATCCATTTATTCATCAGTGGACACTGGGGCTACTTCTACGTTTTGGCTATTGCTAGTGTCATGCTGCTATGAGTGTGCATGTACAAGTATTTGTTTGAGTACCTGCTCTCAGTTCTTTGGGATCTATACCAAGGAGAGAAATTACTGGATTGTATTCTATGTTTAACATATTGAGGAACTGCCAAACTGTGTTCCACAGCAGCTGCAACATTTTATATTCCTGCCACAAGTGGATTAAGGTTTAAATTTCACCTTATCCTCACCAACACTTGTTATTTTCCATTTTAAAAAATTATAGCCTTTCTGGAAAGTGTGAAGTGGTATTTTACTGTGATATATTTGCATTTCCTTAATGACTAATGGCACTGAGCATCTTTTCATATGCTTGCTGGTTATTTGAATATCTTCTTTGGAGCAATTAAATTCAAATCATTTGCTCATTTTTAAGTTGAATTGTTTGTCTTTTTGTTGTTGAGTGGTAGCCTCTTCATTCTTAAAGGATATTTTTGCTGGATATAGGAATCTGGGTTGACGGTCTTCTTTCAGTGCTTGAAATAAATTGTGACACTTCTTCTGGCCTCCGTGGTCTCTGAAGGGAAATCTGCTGTCATTCAAACTGCTTATCCATTGTAAGCAAGGTGTCATTTTTCACCACTTTCAAGATTTTTTCTGTTTTTAGTTTCCAGCAATTTGATGATGATGTCCTGGCATGAATTTGTTTGGGTTTATATTCTTTAGGGTTTGCACAGCTTCTTGAATCTGTAGGTTTGACTTTTGCTAAATTTGAGGAGTTACTTATTATTTCTTTTAGTACTTTTTTTAGTCCTGTTCTTTTTCTCTGCTCCTTCTGGGAATCTGATGACACAAATGTTAGCTCTTTTGTTATAATCCCACAAGTACCTGCAACCCTGCTTTTTAAAATTCCATTTTCTCTGCTTTTCAGATGGAGTAATTCCTGTTCTTTTGTCTTTCAGTTCACCAGTTCTTTTCTCTGTCCCCTCCACTCTGCTGTTGAGCCCATCCATTGAGAGTTTTTGTTGTATTTTTAGTCATACAATTTCTGTTTAGTTTTTCTTTATATTTTCTATTTCTTTGCTTAAACTTTTCTTTGCCAGAACTTTCTAATTTTTCATTTGTTTTAAGCATGTTCATAATTGCTTATTGAAATATTTTTATGATGACTGCCTTAAAATCTTTGTCAGATAATTCAGCCATCTCAATCATCTAGGTATTGTCTGTTTTCATTCAATTCAAGATCTTTATTATTGATATGATGAATGCTTTTAATTAAAGCCTGAACATTTGGGACCCTGGATCTTATTTAAACCTTGTTTCAGTTGGCTGCTTCTGATACTCATCAGGTAGAGGAAGTGGTGAGTGAGATGTCTTGTGAAAACCACATAGGTATAGAATTCCAGGTTCCCCATTTGGTTTCCATTAACACCTGAGGAGAGGGGTTCCTCATTACTTATGGGCAGGAGTAGGAGTTCCAGCTCCCCACGTGGCCTCCACTGACACTGTAGGATTTGTTATCAGCAAATGTTGGTGAAAGTACCATGAAAGTACCATGTTTCCTCTGATAGCAATCCGGCAAGGAAGAGGAGGAATACTTCCTTACAGGCCTCCTGAGAATGGAAATCTAGGTATCCCACTCAGTCTTTGCTGGTGTGGGTTGATGTGGGCCACAGTTCTTTCTGTGGCATTTGGCTAGAATAGAGCAGTTATTATCTAAGTTTCTTATTTTGCTAGGCTACCTCTTTCCCAGTCCTTTGACTAGAGAGAGCAGGCTTTTGTTGTTGTTATTGTTTTGGTTTTGTTTGTTTTTATTTGGCTGCATCCATTGCATTTCCAGGTTGCCAGCTTCTTCAGCTCCAAGTCTGGGATATATGAGGCACTAAGAAAACACAGGGAAATCAACACTGTGTGGTTCCTTGGGCTCTGAGGCCCCTTGCTAGTCTGCCTCTGTTTTTCAGAGTCTCATATGTTTGTTCTATATGAAATGTACAGGGTTTTTAGTGGTATTAGCAGACAGAACAGAAGAAAGTACAATCCAATCTCCTCCGATCTATTCTCTTTTATTCACTTATTTGGTTTTCCTCTAGATTGTGAACATTTTATGTATATTTTTGTATCTTCAGTACCTACTCTGGTACATAATCTGTAAGTGTTTACAAAAAGGAAAAAGGAAAATAGAACATGGAATGAAGTAAATGAATTGTACTCCCCCTCATTCATCTTTAGGTGTGTGGTGCTAGGAAGGAGGAGGCTTAATCCTATTCTGAATGATGAGATTTCTCCTGGTGCTTTAAGGTTGAGAAAGGAGACTTGCTCCAAGCAAGAGCTATTACTGCAGTACTTCCCAGTTTTTCATGTTACTGAAAATTACCAGCAGGTGGCAGAATAACTGATGAAAGTAGACCTTTGTGACACAGAAAAATAAAATGGATTGCCTTGTACCCACCCTGGGTACAATCCCAAAATGTTGCCCTGAGGGTTAGATATTTTTTTTTTTCCAGCATTTGAATACAGGTAGCTGCCCAGTGGAAACAGAGATGGAGTAAAAGCAAGTGGGCTTTGTTGGGTTCCTTGTTGACTTGTGACACCAGGATTACTTGGGTTTTGTGAAAATAAATGTCTAGTGTTTAGTTACTCTTCTCCCTAGGAAAGTGTGGACTGGATGACCAGAGGATTGACACTTTTCTTACACAACTCTAATATTGACACTTTGAAAGCAAAACGAAGCAATAAACTCCCCATAAACATCTGGCATCCTACCATTCATTTTTTCTATCAGGTCCTGCTGATTTTTGCTTCAATTTTTAGTTCTCTTTTTCACTTATTATCAAAAGTGTTTTCTGATCTTAAATTGTGGAGGTTGTTTTTAAACTTTATATTTGAACTTATGTGCAGAGAATTAATCACAGTGCAGTCTTCTGACCAAAAAATATCTGAGAGGAGACTTGATTGTCTCTTTCATTTTGGTTTTCTCAAATTTTTATTTTGGAAAAATATCAAACGTACAAAAATTTAAAATAATAAAATTTCAATTACCCTTCACCAAGATTCATTGTTAACATTTTGCCATATTTGCTTTCTGTCTCTTATAAAGCTAATTTGCATACATTGAGGGGTATGGGTTTAGGATTCCTTCAGTCTAGGTATGCACTCCAGTTTTCTTTTCTTTCTCTTCTCTCTCTCTCTTCCTTCTTCATATTTGAAATTTCTGAAGCTCCAAAAGTCTTCTCTTAGTCTCCCACAAGCGAATTATGCTCAGATCCTGCTGACAACCAAACACCCATAGGCTGAATCACTTTTACTTGTCTGTAATGTTCGCTTTGGTCAACAGAGTTTGGCCTAAATTCACAAGGGATTAAAACACAAAAAACAAAAAAACTTGCTATAGGACCTCTATATTCCTTAAGGAAAGATTCCTGGGAGAGCCCAGCTAGGGGCTTTACGTTTCCGCTGATCGCAATTCAGGAAATACTGCAAACACGAGAAGCTGAGTTTCCTATTAGTCTTTAGATCTTTTCTCCGGACATTTGTCTTTAATTTTGGAAATTGCGATCGTGTGCATACAATCCTCACTAAGCTCTGGGAGCCAAGCTGGGGCGTTCTTTTCAGGGTTTTCTACTTCAAGAAAAAAAAAAAAAGTTTTTTACGAGGAAAAAGTAGTTTCGGTGGGGGAGGGCCCAGTAGTGAAGAATCTCAAAATCTAGATAGCTGAAAAAACACGTCACAGAATGGGTAAGCAGAGACACACATCGAATTAGCCTCATCTATTTGAATCCGCTAGGGCTTGCTATCGTCCCTGGTGGTCTAGTGGTTAGGATTCGGCGCTCTCACCGCCGCGGCCCGGGTTCGATTCCCGGTCAGGGAAGTGTTTGTTTTCTCTCCTGAACTTTCTACTGAATACTTTTAACGATTAACTTCGTTTCTTCTACTCAGTTCCCCCATGGGTGACCTTAGCTGAAACATAGGAAATACAGAAGAACATAAAAAGTGGCTTCTACCCGTTTTTGAAATACAAAATTCTACCCGATTTTGAAATACAAGATAGAATAATGCTCTACATACTGTTTTATTACAAAGTATTTTTAAAGTTAATATATTTCTAACACTTTTCAGTGGAAATAAATATACTTAAGCAAAATCATATTTTCTTTCAATTTATTTAATTTCTGTAAAGGTAATATAGTCATATGGTTTAGGATTCAAATATGCAAAAGGGCATAACTATTAAACCTAATTTTCACCTCTGCCTTCTAGTTTTCTTCTAATAAGGCAGTCAATAGTAAGTTTTGTAATTATAAGTATACTATAAATATAAAAAAATAAATGCAAATACATGCATACATACATATATCTAAATACATTCCTCTTTCTTACACACATGATAGCAATCCATGCACACTTTTCTGAACTTTGCCTTTTTTTCACTTAACATATATTTTTAAAAAATAGTTCCAGATTACATATGAAGACCTTCCTCATTCTTTTCTATGGTACATAGTATTCCATTGTATTCATATTCCATAATTAATGGAACCAGCTTCTTATTGATGACACTTAGCTGCTGCTGCTGCTAAGTCGATTCAGTCATGTCCGACCCTGTGAGACCCCATAGCCAGCAGCCCACCAGGCTCCCCCGTCCCTGAGATTCTCCAGGCAAGAACACTGGAGTGGGTTGCCATTTCTTTCTCCAATGCATGAAAGTGAAAAGTGAAAGTGAAGTCACTCAGTCTCGTCCGACTCTTAGCGACCCCATGGACTGTAGCCCACCAGGCACCTCCGTCCATGGGATTTTTCCAGGCAAGAGTATTGGAGTGGGGGTGCCATTGCCTTCTCCACTTAGGATGTTATTCTAATCCCTTGAGGCCATAAAAAAATCTACATGTCATTTTGTCCTCATTAGTGGCTAAGTCGTGTCTGACTCTTGCGACCCCATGGACTGAGGCCTAACAGGCTCCTCTGTCCAAAGGGATTCTCTAGGCAAGAATACTGGAGTGAGTTGCCATTTCCTTCTCCAGTCATTTTGTACATGTGTAAAATAAATGTCTAAGAACTGAAGTGCTGGTTCAAAAGATATGTGCATTTATGTATGGGTAGTGCCAATATGCCCTCCTTCGAGGTCCTATCAATTTATACTCCCACCAGCAATGTACAATATAAACATATTATTTTAAAAAAAAACCTCATGTGGGTTTTCATCAAAATGAATTTGATCAATTGTGTTTCTGGACTTTTAGATTTTTGTCCTTAAAATTTTGGCTTTACAAATAACACTTTAATGAACATTTGTGTGAATACATCTTTGTCTGTCCTTGGATACTGCTTTCTGATAAATTCATGGAAGTGGAATTACCATTTCATGTATTATATAGATTAAATAATTAAATATAAGAACTGAAACAAAAATAGTGGATAATTATCTTGTTGGGCTGGAGAAGACTTTGTCAAGATAAAAACAAACATAGAAAGCAAAACTGACAGTTAAAACTACATAAAAACAGACAACTGCCCATCTGAAATCCTATAAAGAATATTAAAAGACAAATGGCAAGCTAGCATGTCAATAATATATATATAATACAAATACCCAATAGAAAAAGTCAACCAAGTGTATGATTTAGTTCTCAAAACTAATACAAATAATTAGTAAAGTTTATGAAAAATGATCAACTTCAGTAGTAGTACAGTAAATACAAGTTAAAATGAGACTCCAAATTTTTATGTTACACTTTCGCAAAAATAGAAAGATGATATCTAATTGGCTGATGTAATTTGGTAATACACTTTGGGTGAGGTTGCGCCACACAGCAATTTGGCAATATGTATCCAAATCCTAAAAATGTAGCTTTTCAATGGCAACTTTACTTCTATGCCTTTGTGCTAAGGAAGCAGTCTGAAATACCTAACAATACATGTACAGAGATAACACTCACATTAAGGCCTGAACTTGTCCACTGGATTTCAGAGGCATGGTTCAAAAGACAAATAAGCTAAATGGATTTTCCTTAAACCTCTGAAACAACTAAAAAACTACCACAAAATTTTTAATATACTCACAGAAGAAATCCTAGAGGTCTTCTTTTACTTTTGGTCCTTTGGCTTTGCGTTGAATATTTCTCAACATAAGTCCCTAAACTTGAAACCGTCAGACCAAAATAATCAACTCGTCATAGTGAAATAAACCGGCTCTGCTTCCTGTGTGCGTTGGTGGTATAGTGGTGAGCATAGCTGCCTTCCAAGCAGTTGACCCGGGTTCGATTCCCGGCCAACGCAAGAAGTGGTTTTTTTTTTATCTGCCCAAACCTTGTGAAGGCCAAACGCAGGGAGAAAGATCTTTTGACCACCCGTTTATCCTCAGACTCTAAGCCTTCAGGGAGATTCTAGCGAAAGTGAAGCTCCAGTTTTCTTGCAGCTACCAAGCCAAGCCTATCTGCTGGGTTTGGCCTCTTCCTTCGCACCAGTTTACGATAATTGTCCTCTGGGGGCCTCTAGGTAATGTCTGTAAAGGAGGCTGGTTTGATTTGTTTTTCTGAATACTCCGAGGTGGCTTAGATTTACTGAAGAGTCAGCCCAAGAGTTTCTGAGAGCGGGCGCCAAGGAACGGTGAGAGAAGCAAGAAAAAAATAAAGGGATCTCAAAGCCTTTCCTTGGAAAAGACTCTGATGCTGGGAGGGATTGGGGGCGGGAGGAGAAGGGGACGACAGAGGATGAGATGGCTGGATGGCATCACTGAATCTATGGACGTGAGTCTTAGTGAACTCCGGGAGTTGGCGATGGACAGGGAGGCCTGGCGTGCTGCGATTCGTGGGGTGGCAGAGTCGGACACGACTGAGCGACTGAACTGAAAGCCTTTCGCAACTCACCAGCTCCGCTTCTCTTTCGGTTCCAACATTCAGGAAACAGAAATATCAGCTCCAGGGTACCAGGTGGAAGTGTAAATAGGCAAATGCTCTGGTTACCTGGGCCGGAACGCCTTGAATACTCGAAGGGGAAAGAACGCGGTCTGAGGACGCGGTCCCCCGGCTGCAGGCGACAGACCTCTCAGATCTCGACGGTGCGCCGCAGTCCAGCAGAGGGGTGATATTGGTGCCGGCACTGCGGGATTCTCCGACCAGCTTCGGGTGTCAGACTTGGCTTCGAAGCTGTGAGTAGAAACATTTGGAATTTTCTGTGCGAACAGCGCCAACTAGGCAAAGAAAGCTACAGTAAGACAATCCTGTTTCAAAGGATATTAAATCCAGCCGCACTGCGCCGCCGCGAAGGTAGCACGCCGTGATCGTATAGTGGTTAGTACTCTGCGTTGTGGCCGCAGCAACCTCGGTTCGAATCCGAGTCACGGCACACAGCTGTAATTAGCGTCAGCAGCCTTCGTTTTTCGGAAACTCCTAGCGATTAAACCAAAAAAAAGTTTGTAATCCACTTTTGCTCAAGACTGCACCACAGAATATGCAGTCTATGAATTAGACGAATAACTGTCTCACTCCGTGGAGCTCACTCTGCGGCTCATCGACCTAAGGGAACCTGACCGGCCCCGGCAGACGCGCTTCAAGGAGATGTGCAGCGCCTTGGAGCTGCGAGAAAAGCCTGCCTTCACCTGAGCAGAGGAGACAGCTTTTCTCGGGTCACTCGGGAACTCAGCACCTCTTCCAGAAGTTGGAGAAATGAACGTTTCGGAGAGTGGAGTGAAATCTCCCGTGAGCGCCCACGCCTGAGGCTCTGAATTCCATCCGACTTGAAAGCTCAGTGGGGCTTTTACACGTAATGAATATGGTCTTTTACTCAGGTCACACGAAGTCTAGTATTTAAAAACAAAATCGTGCCCCAAATGAATAGTGAATTGGACCTATTTTCCCAGAGACGCCTCTGTCAGCTCCACCTCCACCTCACCCCCGGGTCCTAATGGCTGAACCCGGAAAAGGGTTTCGGACCCGGAAGGAAGTAGGAGGCTCAACAGCAAGATTTCGCGAGAGCAGGTTCCCGCGCCCCTCCTAGTCCCTGCGGCAGTTTGCGCCTGACATCCCCGTTCCCTAGCGCTTTTTCGCCTCCTCTTCAGTATTCCGGGTCCCAGACACCGGGTTCTCAAAGGAATTTGCTAGCCAAAGGTCCCCAAATCGGTCTAAAAGGAATCTGAAGAAACGTCGGGGTTTCAGGATTCGTGATTCCTGGGTCCTTGGCAAGCCCCTTGGCCTCGCGCAGTCCCGTCACTATCGAAGCGTCGAGTTTTTTGGTGGCAAAGGCTTCTAGTGCATTTAGAAAATCCTAGAGCCCGAGAATTCTTTCAAATTAAATTGCATATATCTTTGACCGTGCAGGTTAGGCCTTTGAAAGAAACTATACTTCTGTACGAAAGAGTATCTTCACTGGTGCCCGGCTAGCTCAGTCGGTAGAGCATGAGACTCTTAATCTCAGGGTCGTGGGTTCGAGCCCCACGTTGGGCGGCGCAATCTTTTGTTTTCCTACCCACCTTCGGTTTTATTAAATCTTTATTCGCTGCCAACTGAACCAGCAACTTCTAAATAACTATTGTTGTCACTGCTGTTTCAAACTCCAGTAAACTATTTCAGAAATCGCCTCTATTTGCCCTAATTTCAGCAAAAAGAGGAATCTGGGCTACCGGTCCCAGCATCTCAGGTTGAGACCAGGGGTCCCTGATCCACGGCTCCCTGGAACCAGGTTCCTCCGAGGACCGAATCCGGGGCCCGCGGAGCTCCCTCTTTGTTCTGTTTCGACTTGCCCCACCTAGAAGACGGCTTAAGATAGGAGTCCCCAACTCTCGGGTCGTGCCCAACTAGCGGTCCGCTGCCTGTTACGAACCGGGCTGCACAGCAGGAGGTGAGCTGCATCGGCTGTTCCCCATCGCTCCCATCCTTCGTTTTACCTCCCGAACACCATCTCTGCACCCTGCAGCCCCCTCACCCCTCACCCCCAACCCAGCTGTGGAAAAACTGTCTTCCACGAACCTACTTCCTGGTGTCAAAAGTTGGGGCCTGCCCTGTCTTAGGACATGACCAAACGGAAACACTTTCGTTCTCTTTTAGTCAGTGGGAAATTTTGGATGAGGTTTTGAAGTGCCTTCTTACGTAGTTAAAATGTTCGCCGTTAGGTGCTAAGCAACGTGCCTTTGCTTTCTGGGTTTTGAAACGTCCATCAGCCTCAAAGGACTGATCTCCAAAAGAAAAAGAGAGGAGAGGGCCGCGGAAGAGCAAAGAAAAGGGAATGGATCAGGAGCAAGGATGAAGGCCTGGAGCGGGGCAGATGGGCAGATTGCAGTGCTGTCATTGGATGAATATATCTGGTCTCTCTGGAACGCTGCACGCAAGCTTTTTGAATTGGCTATTGATCGGTCATTTTGAGTTAACTATGAATCGAACTTTGCTCTACCCGGAAGGCCCGAAGTTGTTTACATTGTCCCCGTTAAATCTCCCATTCAGTGTTGTGATGGGTGGTGTGAGTGAAGTCCGTGTTTTCAAGGTGAGTGGAAGCCGACTTTGGCACCAGTCATCAGGCTTCTCCACCACAATGTGGAGATTCCCTCTTAATTCGTCATACAGATCTTCCCACTTCTCCAGAAGGATAATCCAGTCCTACTTTTTTTTAAAGTTTGTAAATGAGGATTTGTAAAAACTCCCCATTATATATGGAACCATCTCCAAAATCATCAATACAGTAGCCAGTTCTCAAGGTATTGTGTCAAGACAAGCATCACCAAAATCATCTGGAACTTTTGAGAAATGCAAATCCTCAAGCCCTACCTCAGACCTACAGATTCAGAAACTCTTGAGGTGGGCCCAACAGACAGACTCACCAGGTAAATTGGATAAATGCTCAAGTTCAGAAATAGCTGTATTAGAGCAACTTCCTTTCCTGTCAACCAAGATGTACCATGTTCTTGGGTAGGATACTCAACATCAGAAAGAACACCTCTCCTTAACCTGGTGTCTGAATTTAACAGTTTTCATTAAAATGTCAAGAAATTTTTAAAATTCAAACTGGATAACATATAATCCTAAAGTTTAAATGGAAAAATAATAAGCAGTAACTGTCAGGGAAATTCTTTTTAGAAAGAGGAATGAGGGTGGACTAACCCTATGAAATATTAAAATGCCATAAATTATAATGACTAAAGTTATAAAATATCTTGTATGAATGAAACAGCAATCAATAGGACAGCATAAAGTCCAAAAATAGACCAAAATACATAAAGAAATGTAATATAGTAGAAAGAGGGACTCGAATCAATAATTCTAATGAGCATTGTTTTGATAACTAGGTAGCTGTCTGAGAAAAAAATAATGGTCAATGAATATCATACCCTTTGTGTGTTCAGTCGCTTAGTCTTGTCAGACTTTTTGAGACCGCATGGACTGTACCCTGCCAGGCTCCTCTGTCCATGGAACTCTCCAGGCAAGAATACTGGAGTGGCCCCCTCTAGGGGATCTTCCTGACCCAGGAAGGAAACCGAGTCTCCTGCATCACAGGCAGAGTCTTTACCACTGAGCCACACCAAGGAAGCCCAGTGACATCCTTTACATAAAAGTAAATTCCAAATTGATCAAAGATTTAAAATAAAAATGAAAAGGAACATAAAATTCTTACAAGAAACATGAAAATTATTTTGTTTTCTTGGTGTGTGTGTGGAAAAGGCTGTTCTAACTATTACACAAACTCAGTCCTGAGAGAAAATATTAGTGAATTTCACTATATAAATGAATGGAATCTCCATAAGAAAAGTCGAAAGACAAACGACAATTTGGGGAAGTATTTGCAACTCATATTGTGTTAAAAACCCTCTATTTTGAGTTAATGCTTCGGTGTATCAGCATCCTTCTCACAGGCCCCTTGTGAATGCACACACAAAAACAACTGAAACCCCTTGAAAAGCAACCCAACCGGGATTCTAACTTTCCCCTCTTCCCTCCACTTCCCTGACTCCCTGCTGCTCCCTCTTCCTCTTTCCTTCCTCTCTTTCTCCATCTTGGGTTGCTTTCCTTAGATCCCACTCAGGACCCCAGTGAAGGCTGCAGCCCACAGGCCCTGGCTCTCACTGCTCCCCACTTGTTCAACTGAACACCCTATCGATTGCGCTTCTGCATGGCCCTGCACTTGCCAGCGGTGACCCCACTCTGGGACCTGTGAGTATAATAACCTTCTCTTCTGGTTCTCCTCCCTTCCTGTGGCTGCATCAAATTTATCATACCATGCTGGACATCTGCATTCTTAGAACACACATCATGTACAAAAGACTAATTTCCTTAATATTTACAGAACTATAAGCCAACAAGAAATAAACCAATAATCCAATAAAAATAGCAAACATAAAGAATAGAAAATATAAAAGGCTATTGCCCATATGAGAAGATACTTAACATTCAACATTGCTATTAACAAAAGTAGTGCAATTTAAAACTAACTTGAAATAAATTTTCAGCTATAAGAAATGATAAATTTTTTGAAGTTTAATATGTTGGAGAGTGAATAAACATTGTTAACAAGAGGGTAAATTGGTACAAGTTCTACAGGGTGCTTTTGAGCAATATAAAAACTTTTTTTACTTCAGCAATCCACATTTAGAAGTTTATCCTACAATATACCTATACGAGTGTGAAATTATGTACAAAGTTATTCAAGAAACACTTTTTATTAACTAAAAATTGGAAATTCTCCAAAGGTCCATCAGTTTGGGGGTGACTAAATAAATGGCAATACAACCACACAATTAAATATAGCTGTAGAAAAGAATGAGAAAGTTCTTGAGAGAAGACTTACAGAAATTGGTTATGATTCAATAATAAATACATGGAAAATTAAGCAAATGGAAAAGTAATGTAATTGTTACTGCCAAGGGAAAAATATATTCAAAAAGTGATCACATTAAATTCTCCGTTAATAGTTTGTATAGTAAAAATGATAATCATTAATCTCTCAAAATTATGACATAAGCATACTGATATATTAGGGTTTCCCAGAGAAACAGAACCAATAGAAGATACACACATATGTATATAGAAGTTTAGTTTGTATACAGAGATGTTATTGTGGAGGGTGGTAAATCTAAAACTCTTTAGGGTAGGCCAACAGGCTGGAGACCCAGGGAAGAATTGATGTTGTAACTCTCACCTGAAAACAGAGTCTAGAGGCAGAATTCTTCCTTCCTGTGGGGATCTAAGTCTTTTTCTCTTAGGGCCTTCAATGGCTTGGATGAGGCCTACTCACATTTTGGAGGATAATCTGCTTTACTCAGAGTCTACTGACTTAAATGTTAATCTCATCTAAAAAATACCTTCAAAGGAACATCTGGATTAATATTTGACCCCAGTATCTGGGTACCATGGCGTAGCCAGACTGACACATAAAATTAACCATCACAATTGGGTAAATGGAAAAGTGAAAAATGTATATACGTGTGTGTAGTGCAAAGTGTAGTAGGCGTATGTAAAGGAGAGATAAAGTGCCTAAAACAAGAAAATCAAGAATTAACAATATTTGTTTATAAAAACAGATTAATAACCAATCACTGATTAAAAGAATTTAAAGTAGTTATTTCTAGGGAGCAAGAAATGGCAGAGAGGTTCAGGGGACTGTCGGTTTTCATTACCAGGTTTGTAAGTGTTTGACTTTCTAAACTATGTTCATGTATAAGCTTGCTAAAAATAAATTCTAAATAAAAAAGCTTTTCATATGTTGTAATGTTTCAAGTGTTTTACCAATTTGTTGTCTTTTGAATATTGTAAAGGAACAGTTCTGCTGTGGCATCCAGGTGACCTTCTATGTATTTGCACAAGCCACACAAGCGAAGACTTGAAGTGAAACTATTGTGAAACTTACCACAAGGCAAAGCACCTTGTGATTGTCCCCAGACAGGGAGGATGGAAGGCTTGTAAAGAGCAGCCAGGAGACAGTTTTCATTCCCCTCCCTGTCTACCCTGGGACAGTTTTTCATTGCCTTGCAACTTCTAATCACACTTAAGTCATTCTGCTTACCTCCTCACTCCTTCTCTGAGGACAGCTGCAGACTGTAGAACTGTTAGCTGCAGTCTAGAAGTAACTCCTCAATAACGGGGTATCCCACGAATTGCATTACAGTCACTGACCCTTTTGTTTCAGTGACATCTCTTTGGATGTTGGAGATGAGGAGTCGTGAAGTCTACACCTTCAACTACTCTTCCTTTTGCTGTATATGTAAATAATAAACCATCTGAATCTAAAAGTGGCTTGTCATTGCAATGAGAAGGCCATGTACCTCAACTAGAAAAAAGCCTGTGCAGCAACAAAGACCAAGCATAGTCAAAAATAAAAAAATAATGACAATAATAATAAAAGTGACATATCTTTACAGGCTGAATCACCCAGACCTTGGCTTTGCCAGATGTTGAGTGCTTCATTTACTTTTTTTTTTAAGCTACATATGTACACGTGAAAGTGACTCAGATCTGTCCAACTCAGTCCATGGAATTCTCCAGGCCAGAATACTGAAGTTGGTATCCTTTCCCTTCTCCAGGGGATCTTCCTGACCCAGGAATCAAATTGGGATCTCCTGCATTGCAGCCAGACTCTTTACCTACTGAGCTATCAGGGAAGCCGTTTTTAGCTAAACAAATTCTTAAACCTTTTATGTAGGTAAAGGTATTGGGTTTTTTTTCTTTCCCTAGGGATTTTGAGTTTTATGTCATTCTTAGAAAAAAAAAATTCCCTAAAAGACAGTAGAAGTTTTATTAGGGGTATTTTCTGAAGGAAGAAAGTTGTAATTGTTCTTCTGCTAATGAGCTGAACAGATGAAATGAGCTCTCAGATAACTTTGTGGCATATTCCCTGCTGCTGCTGCTGCTAAGTCACTTCAGTCGTGTTCCACTCTGTGTGACCCCATAGACGGCAGCCCACCAGGCTCCCCTGTCCCTGGGATTCTCCAGGCAAGAACACTGGAGTGGGTTGCCATTTCCTTCTCCAATGCATGAAAGTGAAAAGTAAAAGTGAAGTCGCTCCGTCGTGTCTGACTCTTTGCGACCCCATGGACTGTAGCCCACCAGGCTCCTCTGTCCATGGGATTTTCCAGGCAAGAATACTGGAATGGGGTGGGCATATTCCCTGAGGCCCTCTGAAACCCAGACCTGCTGAGGAGTAAGAGGGTTTCATGGGACCTCCCAGCTCAGGATTCTTGGGTTCTAAGAAGGGGATGCAGTCACTAAATAGATGGTGCAACATCTTAGGGTTAGCTATAGTGAAAAGCAGTTACTAGGCCTGATTGGCTAAGGGGAGAGAGCTGTTTCTAGAACCTGGGAAAGCAATAGTTGTAGGTAAGGCTGTAACTATAGTACAGTGGCACTGAACAGTAACTGTCCTGGGGAGTGGCCAAGAACACAACTACTGCCAACCTGCAGGAAACAATTACACTACTTCATAGTCCTCCCACCCTTTCCATTCCAGTCAGTACATCCCATTGGCTGTAGCCAACAAGAAGCAATGGGCAGTCTTTCTGCACAGTTCAAGAAGACTCTTTCTGGGGTGTATAATAGGGTGGCTAATGATGAGAATATATCTGGAGGAACAAATGCATAATACCCAGCAAATAGAGTCTTTCCATTCTTGAGATTAAAAATAAATAGTCCCATGTGCTCCCTCTCCTCCACCTGCACTGCTTTCCCTATTATTAACTTCTTGCACTGGTGTGGTACATTTGTTACAATTGATGAACCAATATTGATTCATTATTAATAATGTTAATGGTTTCCACTGGGTTCATGCTTTCTGTTGTACAGTTCTAGTCCTGAGAATTTTAATTGTGAAAGTATTTCATTAGCTGCATTTGGTATCAAACAGATTTTTCAAAGAAGTTTTTTTTTTTTTTTTAATTTCCTGAATTCTTTCATTTATTTGAGAATACTTATTTGTTGTTTTTAGACCTGTATGATATCTGGACTGGAGATATGTATGTATGTATACATAAAGTCAACTTTTAACTGGCTGTTTTTCATATCATAGCTAGATTCTCTTTTCCACAAAAATACTGGTAATGCAATTGAAATTTCAAAATGTAGAGATTTTAGATTTTTTTCTTTTCATTTTTATTTGTTAAATTAATTATCTGTGAGCTTCTAGCTCAAATCAGACAAGCAAACAAGGGAGAAAGAAGCAAAAGAAAATTATGTGGAATTTCTAGATCCCAGTGCTTTAAGAAGTCATAGAAATTGGCCAGTCATGGCTGGCCTTGTGGCTTCAGCATCCTATAGTCAAGTATGAGTTACAGGAGGTGAATATAGCCTGGCTTGCCCAAGGTTTTTAATATATATATTTATAAAGTAGGTGACTATTTTGTTATAAAAATCATAAAGTCAAGCTGTTGACTTTATTTAAAATATATTTGTTTATTGATAACCATCAGGTTAGTATTTGGCCTCTGAGAATGAGTAGTGGAGGCGAGAATTTTCTCAGTATATGTACCTTTCTATAATTCCTTGATTTTCTGTGTATAAACACACACACAATCTCTCCAGGAAGAAACAATAAAAAAACTACACAGGACAACTTCTTTCCCACTCATGTGACTATTAAGTCTGTGCAATTAAGTCACTATGAAGGCATTTTAGACACTTGAGGAATGTCTATGTTACCACCTATTCTGCACTGAATGTCCCAAGTTCGTATCTTGAAGCACTGTCCCCAGTGTAACAGTATTAGGAGCTGGAACCTTTGGCAGGTAGTTAGGTTTAGATGAATTCCTGAGGGTGTAGCCCTCACTAATGCTGGGATTAGTATCCTTATAAAAACAGAAGAGACAGCAGTTTCCTCTCTCAGTGTACAGGCCTTCTGCAAGCCTCTGGGAAGAAGACCCTCACCAAGAACTATATCTGTCCTGGACTCTGACCTTGGACTTTGCAGCCTCCAGAACTTTGAGATAACCTGAAGTTGCAAGAAAGGACTTTGAGCAAGTAAAAGGGCACGTCCCTGGGTGGGCTCGAACCACCAACCTTTCGGTTAACAGCCGAACGCGCTAACCGATTGCGCCACAGAGACACAGGAACTTACTGCTCTAAATTTGTATCCTGATCCCAGAAATTGCTTTTCAGCCTCTCGCCGTGATTATCTTCATATTCCCATACTTCCGGAAACCGGAGGTGTGCGCGAGACCTTGAAGCCCAGAGTTGGCGTCGCTGGTCACGTTTGGACATCGATGGAACTTCTGGGAGTCAGCTCAGGGGCGCTGACTGCCGAAGACCAGATCCACAGCCTTCCCACCGGCTCCTCCCCACCTCAACGCCCTCTCTGCGCCAGGTGACTATCGCAGCCTCCCGGGCTGAGGGTGTCCACGTTATCACTCCGTGCCAAGGACACGAACCGGCTGTGCCCCCACTGCGTTGCCCAAGCCCTGTGCCTCTAGCTGTGGACTCCGACTCGCAGGCGCCTCGGAATTGCTCGCGATGCAGCGGGTCCTCCAGGGCCTCGCACCTAGTAGTTCAGTTCAGTTGCTCAGTCATTGTCCGACTCTTTGCGACCCCATGGACTGCAGCACGCCAGGCTTCCCTGTCCATCACCAACTCCCGGAGCCTACTCAAACTCATGTCCATCGCACGTAGTAGGCACTCATAAATGCTGGGTGAAGGATGCATACTACCCCAAGGTCCTAGGGCAACCAAGAATTCCAGTGTGTGCTTGACCCAGGTCTCCCGCATTCCAGGCAGACGCTTTAGCCTCTGAGCCACCAGGGAAGCCCCTTGAGCTTTTGGACCTATGAGGAACTCTGGAAACGGAAGGCGGGAAAGGTTTCTCCAAGCCGAAGGCGCGCTTTTGTTCCCGGAGCTGATTAAGAACAAGGCAAAGGTCCCGACTTTGGACATGTGCGCATTAGGACCGAAGCAAGCTCCCCACCTTGGACTGCGACTCAGCCGCAGTCAGGGTCGTCCGTCCAGAGGGGAGGGGAGGGTCGACCAGGGAAAGTTGAAGAAGAGGACAGTGAGTGGGAGTGGAGCAGCCCGGGGAGGAACGGAGCGCGCGCTGCTAGTGCTCTGGCCATTGAGGGGAAAGGCCAAAGAAAACGGAAAATGCCTATTTTGGTCAGATCGCTTTGATTACCCTTTCTGGCCTCCTTTCTGTCCGCCACCGCGCTGACCACGGTTGTTTACTGTTGTATGCTCTCGATTGGAATGACTGATGTTCCTCTCTGAAATGCTTGGCTAAAGACCACCACGCCCTGAGGAGTCCAAACCTCTAAGCGGGTGGCGGAAGGGCCCGCGGCTCGGAGCGGTAGAGGGAACACACCCCCGGCTCACCACAGGACTGTTGAAAACGCCCCGCAGGGTTCCCCCTCTGCGGCCAGGAGTGGGCGGCGCGCTGCCTTTCCGCTCTCCTTGCCGAGGAATGTTAAATGTTACTAACCTAGCGTACTGTCAAGTAGGTGCACTGTCAGAGAAGGCCTAATTCCTGGAGTAATGCTGATTGGGTAGGATGATGACAACTGCAGCTTTAATCCCACATTAATAGAGCTGGAAGTCCACAATAGTTTTGTAGTCTTGTGTGGGCTACCTGCAAGCAGGAGCTCTGACTTTTTTTCCTCAGTAATAAAATTAGCTAATACTCTATTTATCAATATGCGTGTTTCTTTGAGTCTGGATTTATTTCCCCAACAGCCACCACAGAAGAAGTGGAAGATGCGGCAATGGGGGTGTGTTGAGACACAGAAAGTGCATTTGGTGCTTCGTGAACTCTCCCTTGTGACCTTGGAGAAAAGTACTCAGAATTGTGGAGTGTCAGAAAATTCCAATAACAGGACTAAGAAAGTGGATCTGGTAAATCTCATTCTCGGTATGAATTGGAAAATATCATTCCGTCTTGCATGTCTGAGGTTCCATCTGGGTGGAAATGAGCAGGGAGAGGCCTTTCTACAAGACCTGGAGAGGGTGAAGTTGCTCCCTCAACCCGACCCCACCTCTGGACAGTAGTTTCCACTCACGAGCTCGGTTTCTGCTTGAGCTTAGAAGCAGCACAGTAGTAGGCCTGGTCCGTAACTTACTGCCACGAGCCTCGGGGAGGAAGGAGTCCATTACACTTTTTACAAACCTAGTTCCTCATTAGCAGCTCTCCGAGTTTGCCTTCGGTCTTCGCTAAGCCATTTTACATTTGGGCAACTGATCCCAAACTGGTAGGAAGGAAAGATCATGGTTCTTCATCATCTTGCTAGCTCAATTTGTAGCATGCAAAACTTCTAATTTCAAAGTCTTGAGCATAGCCCACGATCCAGTGCATTTATTTGGTTTTCTTTGGATTAGTAGCCGCAGTTTCAGGGCTGTACTGCTCCCCACAGTGGCCACAAGGGAGCTTGTGGTCCTTCTCATTGGAACTCTGTTCCAGGAACCACTACTTTTTCTCAGTTTGGATAGTAAAAATAGTTATGTACAATAGTTTTAATTCCTCTGAGGCTGGCAGATCCCATGATCTCTTATTTTGCACCACCCCAACTCTAGGGTTATCTTGGGTCTAAGCATGGGAGGTTGATTGTGTAAGCTCAGCCTTCCTGCTCATTCTTTCTATAATGCTGTGGAAGCCCCAGAGACAACTGTATTTGATTCTGTGCATTAAAATTAATTGATCTAAGAAGACTGTGCAGGTTTCAGCAGATCACTAAGGGAAGTTTTTGGTAGAAGAAAGATTAAAAACCCAAACACATAGAGGCATTGGTGGGACCAAGCCCCAGGCTCAGGGTGCAGCCTAATTACAGGTGGGAAAGAAATGGAAAGAAAGACTCAGAAGAAAGAAGGGCAGAACTAGAAGGAAGAATAGGAAAGGAGAGGAAAGAGACAGATTAAAAAGGAGAAATTTAGTCACTGGTCCCCAGTTATATGACAGCTTATCTCTCTGGGCCGCCCCTAGCAACCTTTATCTTAACGCAGATACCCTTCCACTCATCTGATTCTGGGAATTCTAACATTTCCTATTAGGTCTACCAAGCCTACACCAAGTGCCCGCTTTTCCCTTTTAGATAGCTTTTTGCTAATCCTTTCTTTTGTGGTTCTAGGAGAGTTTGCAAGAGAGGCAAACTTCACTTTAAGCCTCTTGGGGTCTCCAGCTAGGCCTGAGAATTAGATTGACATAAGACAGACTAACAGGAGGAAAAGATACTGATTGTCACATGACCATGGGAACTCCAATAGGAAAGTGAAAACCCAAAGAACTGGCTAGACACAAGCATTTATATACTAGGTTGAACAAAGAGAGGTGATGATGGAAAAGTAAAATATATGGGAACTAAAGGAAGATATGAGTTAACAAAATCTGTTTGTGTGGATTTCTCTGGGCCTTGACTTCCTGTCTCTGGTGGTAAGAATGTACTTGCTGTTTCCAAATGCCTTTAGCTCAAAATAATTCTTAGGACAAATTGACATGTTTTGGAGTAGCATGTAGTTGAAGCATTGGAACATAGCCAAAGAACAGGATACTGAGCCGTATCTCCTCGTGGTGCTGTGAGATCACTATGCTGAAAGTGAATTCAGCAGGCCCAGATCAGTCTAAGTAGCACTTGGTAATAAAGTTAAAAAAAAAATTCTTCAGCCAGGTCATTTGTAAATATGGAAAACAATGTCCAAATTATTTATACATCATAATGCTCAAGCCTAAACCTTAATTTCAAAGTAACTGAAAATAAATCAAGACTTCCACTTACAGCCATAGAATAATAATCTCACTAGATTAGACTTCTTGCCTTCAGTTCACTTCAGTTCAATTCAGTTGCTCAGTCGTTTCCGACCCTCTGAGACCCCATGAACTGGAACACGCCAGGCTTGCCTGTCCAGCACGAACACCCGGGGTTTACCCAAACTCATGTCCATTGAGTTGGTGATGCCATCCAATCATCTCATCCTCTGCCGTCCCCTCCTCCTCCTGCCCTCAATCTTTCCCAGCATCAGGGTCTTTTAACATGAGTCAGCTCTTCGCATCAGGTGGCCAAAGCATTGGCGTTTCAGCTTCAGGATCAGTCCTTCCAATGAACACCCAGGACTGATCTCCTTTAGGATGGACTGGTTGGATCTCCTCGCAGTCCAAGGGACTCTCAAGAGTCTTCTCCAACAGCACAGTTCAAAAGCTTCAATTCCTCGGCGCTCAGCTTTCTTTACGGCCCAAGTCTCCCATCTATACATGACTACTGGGGAAACCATAGCCTTGACTAGACAGACCTTTGTTGGCAAAATAATATCTCTGCTTTTTAATATGCTGTCTGGGTTGGTCATAACTTTCCTTCCAAGGAGTAAGCGTTTTTCATTTCATGGCTGCAGTCACCACCTGCAGTGATTTTGGAGCCCCCTAAGATAAAGTCAGCCACTGTTTCCACTGTTCCCCTGGCTATCTGCCATGAAGTGACAGGACCGGATGCCATGATCTTAGTTTTCTGAATGTTGAGCTTTAAGTAACTTTTTCACTCTCCTCTTTCACTTTCATCAAGAGGCTCTTTATTTCTTCTTCACTTTCTGCCATAAGGGTGGTATCATCTGCATACCTGAGGTTATTGATATTTCTCCTGGCAATCTTGATTCCAGCTTGTGCTGCTTCTTGCCTTAAACAACCATAAAAATGGGCAAAATGTGTGAAGCACCTGGTTATACACACTGGACAGAGGCAGTGCAAGACTGTGAGTGCCTGAGAGAGAGCTGTGGAAATGACCTGATGGTGGTACAGCAAGCTGGAATTCCAGCAGAGCGTGGTGCTCACACAAAGCTAAGGCAGAGGTCAGAGGGCAACTGAAACAACTAGAATCTGTAGAGAACCAGAAAGGAGAGAACAGTTTACAGGCTAGTTTTCAAAAGTCCACATTGGGTCTCCTGCCAGTCATTTGCTGAGTGCTAGGCTGCTCATGCGGAGAAGGCAATGGCACCCCCACTCCAGTACTCTTGCCTGGAAAATCCCATGGATGGAGGGGCCTGGTAGGCTGCAGTCCATGGGGTCGCTAGAGTCGGGCACGACTGAGCCGACTTCACTTTGACTTTTCCCTTTCATGCATTGGAGAAGGAAGTGGCAACCCACTCCAGCGTTCTTACCTGGAGAATCCCAGGGACGGGGGAGCCTGGTGCGCTGCCGTCTATGGGGTCGCACGGAGTCGGACACGACTGAAGCGACTTAGCAGCAGCAGCGGCAGGCTGCTCGTGGGTGGAGCGCTTATGCAAGGCTTATGGGACAACAGATGCTATTGGGATGAAAACCAGAACAGAGATTTTAGAAGTCTCTGCTGGCAACACTGGAATTCAGGCCTTGTTAACTCTGTATCACCCTGAGCATTCAATTGATACTTCAGAAAGACTGTTTTAGGAGGAAAGACTATACCCTGGTGTAAGGCCTACTCTTGATCCTCCCCCAAAAGTGTAAAACTAAGACATGACAAGGTTAGCAGTGTTTGGAGGCTGAGTCACATTAAGGAGGGCTTCGGATTTCCACAGATCTACCAACACGATCCATAAATCCAGCCCTACACAAGTTCAAAGTCATTGGCCAGTAATCAAATTGCTTAGTAGAACAAAAAGTTGATACATTTTGGAGAAGATACCAGAATCCAGAGTATCTATACTATATCATTCAAAGAGTCCAGTAAACAAAAGTGAAACATGCAAAGAAACAGAAAAATGCTACCTACTCAACACATAGTTTAAAAAAAAAAGACAACTCCAAGATGTCTCAGATGTTGGATTTAGCAGACTTTAAAGTAGGGTTGTAGATACTAGCTGAGATTTGGAAAGGAGAAATAGAAGTGGTTGTCATATTCATTTGGACCCTGGGAAGAGCTCCGGAGGTCTCCAGCACTGTTACCCCTCACAAAGGTACTTTATCTGCTGGTACAGGCAGACTCACAGCAGTCCTCTTACTGTTTCACAGCTCTTGGACCAGGTAACTGTTTTTGTTCGTTGACACACAGCTATGGAAGGACACTTCTATTTTTAGGGTTGGGAGTTTAAAAGCAATATGAGACTGAGGCAGCTCTTCTTTGTGGGCTTCAGTTCTCCATTAGGACCTCAAAGCGTGGGCTCAGGTGCCCAGCAAAAACTGTTGAATCTAATCTATTGCAAGTCTCAGTTATTAAGAACCCCCAGGGTGCCTCTAGGATGCACCGTTTTAAAAACTCAAACTGTGTAAACTCTAAGGTGACACGGAAAGTGCAATCAAAATAGAAGCAAGAATGGTGGTAAAGTTCAGAGGATGTGTATGAAGAAGTACTTATCACCTGGCAATAACGTAGAGTCGGGAATGACTTAGCGACTAAACCATACCAACATCATATCATATTACTAAGTGAGTACGTGCGCAAAGTCGCTTGCAGCATTAGAACACGACAATCAACAGTAACACCCGTAGCCAAAAAAAAAAAAAAAAAGCACCACTGTCCCGATTACAAGAGAGCAAACCAATCAATCCTAAAGGAAATCAGTCCTGAACATTTGTTGCAGCAACTGATGCTGAAGCGTCAATGGTTTGGCCACCTGATGCGTAGAACTGGTTTATTGGGGAAAAACCCTAATGTTCAGTTCAGTTCAGTCGCTCAGTCGTGTCCGACTCTTTGCGACCCCACGAATTGCAGCACGCCGGGCCTCCGTTGTCCATCACCAACTCCCGGAGTTCACTCAAACTCATGTCCATCGAGTCGATGATGCCATCCAGCCATTTCCTCCTCTGTCGTCCCCTTCTCCTCCTGCCCCCCAATCCCTCCCAGCATCAGTCTTTTCCTATTAGTCGACTCTTCGCATGAGGTGGCCAAAGTACTGGAGTTTCAGCTTTAGCATCCATCAGTCCTTCCAAAGAACACCCAGGGCTGATCTCCTTTAGGATGGACTGGTTGGATCTCCTTGCAGTCCAAGGGACTCTCAAGAGTCTTCTCCAACACCACAGTTCAAAAGCATCACTTCTTCGGCGCTCAGCCTTCTTCACAGTCCAACTCTCACACCCATACATGACCACAGGAAAAACCCATAGCCTTGACCAGACGGACCTTAGTTGGCAAAGTAATGTCTCTGCTTTTCAATATGCTATCTAGATTGGTCATAACTTTCCTTCCAAGGAGCAAGCGTCTTTTAATTTCATGGCTGCAGTCACCATCTGCAGTGATTTTGGAGCGCAGAAAAATAAAGCCTGACCCTATTTCCACTGTTTCCCCACCTATTTCCCATGACGTGATGGGACCAGATGCCATGATCTTCGTTTTCTGGATGTTGTTGAGCTTTAAGCCAACTTTTGCACTCTTCTCTTTCACTTTCACCAAGAGGCTCTTTATTTCCTCTTCACTCTCTGCCATAAGGGTGGTGTCATCTGCGTATCTGAGATTATTGCTACTTCTCCCGGCAGTCTTGATTCCAGCTTCTGCTTCCTCCAGCCCAGCGTTTCTCATGATGTACTCTGCATAGAAGTTAGGTGACGGACAGGGAGGCCTGGCGTGCTGCGATTCATGGGGCCGCAAAGAGTTGGACACGACGACTGAGCGACCGAACTGAAACATACAGTTTCATACCATCACCGATTCAAACACGTGAACTTCACTAACGGAGGCTTCACTAAGAAGCCTAGCGCGCTCCAGGCAGCTCAAACCCGCCGGGAGACCAGACAAATTGGTAATCTGCGGTTTCTCAGTAATCCTGAAGATATTATGTGGAAATCAAGTAGAAAACTGAACGTCCGTCAAAGGCTCATTTTCAGAGCAATGCGGGCCAACCTTCGAGACCTAAACAGCAAACAAAAACAAAAGCAAACCTTCTAGCCACTAGCCAGCCAGCTTTAGGAAAAGAAAAACAATCAAAACACTACCTCGGAAAGTCCGCGAATCTTATTTTGGCTCCAGAAGAGTCAGCTCACGAGCAGAAGTTTCTAACGAAACACTTAACACGCTTAATAAACTCTCCACTGCTTTTAAGTACAGGCGATAAGGGACAGGGGAAAGCGCGAACGCAGTCCCCCACTACCACAAATTATGCAGTCGAGTTTCCCACATTTGGGGAAATCGCAGGGGTCAGCACATCCGGAGTGCAATGGATAAGCCTCGCCCTGGGAAAACCACCTTCGTGATCATGGTATCTCCCCTGCCAGGTAAGTATGAGTTGCCTGCCTGCCGCCCCACCCCAACCTCATACGCCCTACACTGTACACACACGCTCACTTTCCTCCCCGCATTCCCGAGCCGTCTTGGATCTTCCACACAGCGGGTCCACGCACTTTCAAGCAAAAACTCCTCAGGTCTCTCCCACGCCACGGGAGACCGTATCGTGTTTAAGCACCAGATGACGGACCAGCAGCCCCTGCGCTCCGATATCTACATACGACACGCCCTATCCGTGACGTCACGGGAACCCGCGCTTCCCTCCAGCCCACGCGCCGCCCTAGTCCCCGCCTCCCTCCTCCCACGCCGTCCGGCCCGGCCGACCCGCCGGCCGGCGCCCTCTGCGGGAAGCGACGTCCGCCTCCCGCTCCTGTTCTCCCGCCCGCTACGTGTTGGGACCCGGCGCGCTCGGCTGCCTGTCTAATTTTTGTCCTGCCCAGCCCCGATCTGGCGGTCGGCTGAAACCTGTGCATCTTTTTCCAAATAATGGCGTTCAGTGGGGAGAATAGAACATTTAGCAGTCCAGGGAAAACCGGTTCCTTTCAAATCCAGTTGGCTTTGTGATGTAGTATTGTGTGTATGTCTAGTAAAATGCATTAGGCGTCACGACTGGCCGTGAGCTCAGTTCTATTCGTGAAAATTGGGTCATTCATCAGAAATTTCATTCATTTTATTTCCAGCTTCAGGTGTGGTTTTGACACTGAACAGATTTTAACATCTGTCTGTATCCTCTGTCTTATTGAGACAGGCTGGGACTGGGACCCTTTGCTGCAGTGTTTGCACCTGGACACACTGAGGCAGGAATGCAGGTCAGGAAGCAACAGTTAGAACTGGACATGGAACACAGACTGGTTCCAAATAGGAAAAGGAGTACGTCAAGGCTGTATATTGTCACCCTGCTTATTTAACTTCTATGCAGAGTACATCATGAGAAACGCTGGACTGGAAGAAACACAAGCTGGAATCAAGATTGCCGGGAGAAATATCAATAACCTCAGATATGCAGATGACACCACCCTTATGGCAGAAAGTGCAGAGGAACTAAAAAGCCTCTTGATGAAAGTGAAAGAGGAAAGCGAAAAAGTTGGCTTGAAGCTCAACATTCAGAAAACGAAGATCATGGCATCCGGTCCCATCACTTCACGGGAAATAGATGGAAAAACAGTGGAAACAGTGACAGGCTTTATTTTGGGGGCTCCAAAATCACCGCAGATGGTGACTGCAGCCATGAAATTAAAAGACGCTTACTCCTTGGAAGAAAAGTTATGACCAACCTAGATACCATATTCAAAACCAGAGACATTACTTGGCCGACTAAGGTCCGTCTAGTCAAGGCTATGGTTTTTCCAGTGGTCATGTATGGATGTGAGAGTTGGACTGTGAAGAAAGCTGAGCGCCGAAGAACTGATGCTTTTGAACTGTGGTGTTGGAGAAGACTCTTGGGAGCCCCTTGGACTGCAAGGAGATCCAACCAGTCCATTCTGAAGGAGATCAGCCCTGGGATTTCTTTGGAAGGAATGATGCTGAGGCTGAAACTCCAGCACTTTGGCCACCTCATGCGAAGAGTTGACTCGTTGGAAAAGACTCTGATGCTGGGAGGGATTGGGGGCAGGAGGAGAAGGGGACGACCGAGGATGAGATGGCTGGATGGCATCACGGACTGGATGAACGTGAGTCTGAGTGAACTCCGGGAGATGATGATGGACAGGGAGGCCTGGCGTGCTGCGATTCATGGGATCTCAAAGAGTCGGACATGACTGAGCGACTGAACTGAACTGAGGGTGAGCAGCTGCAATCTATCCCCTGTAGACAGTTAACTCCAGGCTAAGAGCAGGGACTTCCCTAGTGATCCAGGGACTAACTCCATACTCCGGTTCAATCTCTGGTCAAGGAACTAGATCCCACATGGGACAACTAACAGTTTACATGCTGCGACTAAAGATCCTTCATGCCTAATAAATAAATATTTTGTATAAAGATAAGATGCTCCAAGATAAGGATATTTAGGAGGAGCAAGGAGGAGCTGAGTCCTTATTGGATAGAAGGTAGAGCCCACCTATTTTGCATTCTTGAGGTCCAGGAGACCTTCACAGACTACACATGCTCAGAAAAGTTCCTCCCAGGTTAAAAGGGAGGGGAGGAGCCACCCCGTGAATGTTGGTGTCCACCTCCCAGGAGGCCTCTGTGCTACAACCCTTCTTAGCAAAAAATTTCACATGCATATCAGGAAGGGCCCCCAGGAGAGGTCAGGTGTGGAGAAAGAGATGAGATAATTGGCCAAAATGGAAGAAATGCTCTATATAAGTGATTTGAATCACCTCTCTGATGCACTGCTCCTCATTAAGGAAGACACCCACACCCTTTCCAAGGGTGCATCTCTGCCTTACTTCTGTCTTAAATAAGCTGTGTATCTACGTGCTCCCTGACTTGTGTTGTGGCTCTAATAATAAACTTTGTACCTACTTTTACAGCTTTTGCCTCTTTGAGTAATTCATTTTTCAGTAGAGGCAAGAGCCGGGCCAAACGGTGCTTCTAGCCCTAGCTCCTGATGGAATGGTGGCTAGGATTCCTGGTTTTCACACAGGCTACCCTGGTTCAATTCCTGGTCAGGGAACAAAGATCTTGCTTCAAGCCACCACTCACTGCTTCAAGCCACCACTCACTGCTTGTGTCCTCGAGATCAAAATGTCTCCTCCAGCAACAAAATACAAAGAAACAATAGGGACTAAAAACAACTGCATGTATGCAGTTGGAGAAAATTATGGACAAGATACAAAAAGACCCAAAATTCAAGTGTCATCTATGAAGAGCTGGTGGCAGAAAGAGGATCAGTTCCGTTCCGTTCAGTCGCTCAGCCGTGTCCAACTCTTTGCGACCCCATGGACTGCAGCACGCCAGGCTTCCCTGTCCATCACCAACTCCCGGAGCTTACTCAGACTCATGACCATTGAGTAGGTGATGCCATCCAACCATATCATCCTTTGTCGCCCCCCTTCTCCACCCGCCTTCAATCATTCCCAGCATCCGGGTCTTTTCAAATGAGTCAGTTCTTCGCATCAGGTGGCCAAAGTATTGGAGCTTCAGCTTCAGCATCAGTCCTTCCAAAGAATATTCAGGGCTGATTTCGTTTAGGATAGACTGGTTGGATCTCCTTGCTGTCCAAGGGACTCTAAAGAGTCATCTCCAACACCACAGTTCAAAAGCTGAGAGCAAAAGCAGAATACTGCACATTGCCCCTGCACACACCACCACCAAACTCATAGGCAAACCACCTAAGTCACCTTTAAAGCCTGACCCCTCTGTAACAGGAGAGAGAGGGGCAGGGCACAACTTTTGAAATAATGACGTAGCCCAAGGACACAACACAAACCGGTGTTAGACTCAAGTGGGACCAAGATGGCAGACAAGACTAGACCTTGGTCCTCAATTGGCAAGTGAAATGACACACCCAGAGGTGCCCTGACAGTTCCAAGGCACTGTTAAAACACCAAGGAGTGGGCAGTGGCCCAAACCCTGGATTATCCCCACCCCCTTCCCTAAAACAGTTGGAATAATCCTCCCACTCATACAAAATTTTAGCATACAAAATTACCCAGCTTATAAAAACTAACCATGCCACACTTCCCGACCCCACTCTTCTTCTGCAATGGCCCACACTCTGTCTGTGGAGTGTGCTTACTTCTCCTGAATCTGAATAAATCTGCTTCTTACCTATCACTTTGTCTCTCACTGAATTCTTTCTGTGGAACAGCAAGAACCTGACCAGGTACCGTGGGTTTTGGCTGGGTTTGAGTCCCAAAGCAAAAACAACACCCAGTTGTGGATGTCACTACTGTTGGAAGTAAAGTCCAGTGCTGTAAAGAGCAATATTGCATAGGAACCTAGAATGTTAGGTCCTTGAATCAAGGCAAATCGGAAGTGGTCAAACAGGAGATGGCAAGAGTGAACAGCAACATTTTAGGAATCAGCAAACTAACATGGACTGGAGTGGGTGAATTTAACTCGGATGAGCATTATATCTACTACTGTGGGCAAGAACTGAGCAACTTCGCTTTCACTTTTCACTTTCATGCATTGAAGAAGGAAATGGCAACCCACTCCAGTGTTCTTGCCTGGAGAATCCCAGGGACGGCGGACCCTGGTGGGCTGCCATCTATGGGGTCGCACAGAGTCGGACACGACTGAAGCGACTTAGCAGTGGGCAAGAATCCCTTAGAAGAAATGGAGTAGCCATCATAGTCACTAAAAGAGTCCAAAATGCAGCACTTGGATGCAGTCTCAGAAAGGACAGAATGATCTCTGTTCCTTTCCGAGGCAAACCACTCAGTATCACAGTAATCCATGTCTGTGCCCCAATCAGTAACGCTGACCCTGCCGTTGTTGGAGAGTAGGATGTTCTGCTTTCACTTTCAGTGACCTAGATCCTCGATCTGCATCCTGTGTGCTTTCCGGTTAGTTTTCTTTGGACCTACCCTTAAGCATCACCCTACTCCCAGTACCGCCTCCGATCTCAGAGGCTTCTTGGGGCTGAGCGGATCTGAGGGGAGTGCCGTCCCCGAGGCAGCCACGAGGGGGGAGGACAGTCCATCCTGCCATGGTCCTGCCTTTTCTGTTTAGCCCACTGGTTTCTATTTGCCAGCAGGACTTTGTGACTCAGAAGTAAGCACAACACATCCTGAGAAAGGGGTTGGCAAATAGCCCACTAAACTGCCGACAACTCGGCCTGGGGTTTTCTTCTAAATTGTAGTTCAGTGTTTTCAGTTAGGAAGAAAAGGAAAACTACTTTTGACCGAAAGGGGAAAAAAAGAAAAAGAAAAAGGTACGAATTCTACTGCCATTTAAGGAGAAGGGATGTTAAGGAGGTTTCCTAGTTTGCCAGACTACTGAAGCATGTCGGGCACCATCGAGGCTGAAACAGAGGTACTGCTTTCTGACTGGGAAGGTAACAGGAGAAGGCCCAGAGAGAAAAGGCGGGGGTGAAGAGAGAACTGGATCCAGAAATGCGAAGAGGCCTGCTTGGGGTGGGAAGGGGTGAGTGGGATGGTATCTAAGCATATCTCCAGCGATGACCAAGGCGTGTAATAAGCAAGCCAGCTAACCACGCCAGAAATGAAGCCTCTGAAAGTAGGACACTGGTGGGAAAATGGCTAGTGGCAGCCTCGTACAAGACAGGCTGACGAGAAGTCCGTCACGGGGCGCCTCCTGCATCCGACTTCGCGTGTTTGGCCCAGGTAAGGTCCTCTCTGGTTGGATCCTGCACCCCCGGCAAGCCTTCCCTCACGCACAAGCTTTTCAAGAAGAGGCTGAGACGAGAGATAAAGTGAAGGCGCTCAGTCGTGTCCGACTCTTTGCGACCCCATGGACTGTAGCCTTGACCAGGCTCCTCCGTCTACGGGATTCTCCAGGCGAGAATACTGGAGTGGGTTGCCATTTCCTTCTCCAGGGGATCTTCCCGACCCAGGGATCGAACCCGGGTCTCCCGTGTTGTAGGCAGACACTTTACCGTCTTAGCCACCAGGGAATGGACGAGATGAGCGAGCCCGGCACGAAATCAGCAGTAAACATACGTCAGCCATCCGCAGCCACGCGTAGCCCTGCCAGGGCTTCTGTTGCCGCCAAGACGGGAAAGCAAGCGCATGTTTCTGAACCGGCGAAGAACGACTGTCGGACTCCTTCTGACGCGTGACTGCGGCCGCTGGCATCACTCTCAACTTTTGCCTCACAGTCGTGCCGGAGTTCCCAGAACTTTCAGAGACGGGCAGTACTCCAGAATATCCCGGAACCCGAGCTCAACAACACCGCCACAGTACTTCCCACCGCTAAGCTGGTTACATACGGCTGACTAGAACACGGCCCCTTTTCTCACCTTCTATCTCTCACGTACAGAAAAACCAGGGGAAAGCGCGAACGCAGTCCCCCACTACCACAAATCATGCAGTCGAGTTTCCCACATTTGGGGAAATCGCAGGGGTCAGCACACCCGGAGTGCAATGGATAAGCCTCGCCCTGGGAAAACCACCTTCGTGATCATGGTATCTCCCCTGCCAGGTAAGTATGAGTTGCCTGCCTGCCGCCCCACCCCAACCTCATACGCCCTACACTGTACACACACGCTCACTTTCTTCCCCGCATCCCCGAGCCGTCTTGGATCTTCCACACAGCGGGTCCACGCACTTTCAAGCAAAATCTCCTCAGTTCTCTCCCACGCCACGGGAGACCGTATCGTGTTTAAGCACCAGATGACGGACCAGCAGCCCCTGCGCTCCGATATCTACATACGACACGCCCCGTCCGTGACGTCACGGGGAGCCTGTGCATCTTTTTTCAAACAACGGCGTTCAGTGGGGAGAACAGAACATTTAGCAGTCCAGGGGAAACCGGTTCCTTTCAAATCCCGTTGTCTTTATGAGGTAGTACTGTGTGTATGTCTAGTAAAACGCATTAGGCGTCATGACTGGCCGTGAGCTCAGTTCTATTCGTGAAAATTGGGTCATTCATCAGAAATTTCATTCATTTCATTTCCAGCTTCAGGTGTGGTTTTGACTCTGAACAGATTTTAACACCTGCCTGTATCCTCTGTCTTACTGAGGCAGGCTGGGACCTGGGACCCTTTGCTGCAAATGTTTGCACCTGGACAAACTGAGGCAGAAATTCCATGCGCCCACGCTGAGCAGCTGGAATCTGTCTCCTGTGGACAGATAACTCCAGACTAAGGACAGGGGCTTCCCTAGTGGTCCACTGGCTAAGATTCCACACTTCCCAATGCCTGGGGCAGGAGCTGGATCCCTGGTCAAGGAACTAGATCCCACCTGGGACAACTAAGAGTTTTCATGCTGCAACTAACTATCTGCTGCTACTGCTGCTACTGCTGCTGAGTCGCTTCAGTCGTGTCCAACTCTGTGCGACCCCATAGACGGCAGCCCACCAGGCTCCCCGGTCCCTGGGATGCTCCAGGCAAGAACACTGGCGTGGGTTGCCATTTCCTTCTCCAATGCATGAAAGTGAAAAGTGAAAGGCAAATCGCTCAGTCGTGTCCGACTCTTCGCGACCCCCTGAACTGCAGCCTACCAGGCTCCTCCATCCATGGGATTTTCAAGGCAAGAGTACTGGAGTGGGTTGCCATTGCCTTCTCCAACTAAATATCCCATGTACCTAAAAAAAAAAAAAAAAAAAAAATTTTTAAAAGCTTCTTAAGATAAGGATATCAAGGAGGAGCAAGGAAGAGCTGAGTCCTGCTTGGATAGAAATAAAGAGACCACATATTTCATATTTTTGAGGTCAAAGAGATCTTTGCAGAGTATCCATGCGTACAAAGCTTTTTCCTGGGTCAAAAGGAGGTAGACGGAGCCACCCCTTAATAGGTGGTGTTACCCTCCCCCTAGGCCTCTGCGCTGTCGGACACGACTGAGCGACTTCACTTTGACTTTTCACTTTCATGCATTGGAGAAGGAAATGGCAACCCACTCCAGTATTCTTGCCTAGAGAATCCCAGGGATGGGGGAGCCCGGTGGGGTCGCACAGAGTCGGACACGACTGAAGCGACTTAGCAGCAGCAGCAGCAGCAGCAGGCCTCCTGTGCTACAATCCTTCTTGGCAAAAAGATGCACGTGCACGTCAGGAAGAGCCCGAGGACAGGTCAGGTGTGGAAAAAGAAACGAGATACTCATCCAAAGGTAAACAAAGACCCGGAAGAAAAGTCCTGTATAAGGGATTTGAATCACCTCTCTGATGCACTCCTTCTCGTTAAGGAGGACACACACACGCTTCCTCTCTGAGTGTATATCTCTGCCTAGCTTCTGTCTTAAATAAACTGTGTATCTGTGTGCTCTCCAACTTGTGCTGTGGCTCTAATAATAAACTTTGTACCTGTCTTTTCAGCTTTTGTCGCTTTAAGAAATTCAGTTTTCAGTGAAGGCACTAGTCAAGCCAACTTTGCGTCTAGCCCTAGCTCTTGATGGACTGGTGGCTAGGATTTCCTGGTTTTCACACAGGCTACCCTGGTCCAATTTTTGGACAGGCAACAAAGATCCTGCTTCAGGCCACCACTCGCTGCTGTGTCCTTGAGATCCAAATGTCTTCTCCAGCAACAAAATACAAAGAAACAATAGGGGACAAAAACCAACTGCATGTATGCCGTTGGTGGAAATTGTGGACAACAAGATACAAAAAGACCAAAATCCCAACTGTCATCTCTGAAGAGCTGGTGCCAAAAACAGGGTCCCCGGAGCAAAAGCAGGGTACTGCACATTCCCCCTGCACACGACACCAGGAAACACACAGGCAAACCACCTGAGCCAGTCCTATAGCCTGACCCCTCCACCCACCCCTATCCTCACCCCTGGAAGGAACCAGCACACCACCCCTGCCCCCACCCCACCCCCAGGGCAAACAAGGGAACCTGTTACTTGTTTTGCTGCAGCAGGGATCCCAATAAAGCCTTACCTGAGTTTCTAGTCTGTCCTCTTATCAATTTCTATTGATTAAGAAGGCTAAGGGGGTGGTTTAGTCACTAAGTCGTGTCTGACCCTTGTGACCCCGTGGACTGTAGCCTGCCAGGCTCCTCTGTCCATGGGATTCTCCAGGCAAGAATACTGGAGAGGGTTGCCATTTCCTTCTCCAGGGATCTTCCCCACCCAGGAATCGAACCCGGGTCTCCTAAGAACCCTTGATAAATAGATAAGCTGAAAGCCATCAAACGGCCAGTCTGGACTGGTTGATCTGGTGAAGATGACTAATCAGGTAAATATTTTTGGCCATGTGTGGATGCTCCAAAACTTCTTGAATGCTTAGTAGTGAAATGAATGTGGCAAATTTCCGTGTGTCATACCTGCCAGAGTCCTCCCTTTGACACCTCTGAGATAGCTAAGCCTAATGGAACTTCTTTCCTCATCAGGATTTCTCAGTTTCACATACCACCCTTTTCCTTGGCTTATAATTATTTTTTTCTTCCGTAATTATCTATTTATTTCATTTTTCACTGCTGGGTCTCGCTGCTGCGCATAGGCGTCTCTCTAGTTGTGGCGATCAGAGGCTACTCTGTAGTTGCAATGCTCCGGCTTCTCTTTGCGGTAACGTCTCTTGCTACAGGGCACGGGCTCTAGGCTAGCGGGCTCCGTAGGTGTGGCACACAACACATGGAACATTCCCTTACAAGAGATGAAACCTGTGTCCCTGCATCGGTCAGCAGATTCTTAAATATAATTAATTATTCTTAAAATAACACTACATTTTCTCTTTGACACAGTATTAACAGCTGAAGGTCAACTTAAGATAATGACTGTGAGCAACATATAAATAAGTAGTCCGCTATCTGATAGTGAACGAAAGCCAAAAGTCTGAGGACAGGAAAAATAGCCCAACAAATATTTCGCGTTTACTTTGCCTCCCAGCCCAGGCCAAAAGAAAAGAATAAGTATCACCATCACATTAGCCATAACCAAGTGGTTTTAAATGTTTGACAAAATGAGGAATAACATGTGTAAAGTTCAAAGAGTATACGCTTCCAAAACGATTACCGGTGTACACCAACCTGAATAACTAGTGAAGCATCACCAAAGATCTAAGGCATGATGAATCACCAGACCACAAAAGGCTTCCTCATGATGTCCATGGAAGAGCTCAGAGTAATCACATACACACACACCCCCTCCGAAGAACTGGGTTTGTTTTTTTGGGAAGGAGGCGTATTGGGCCTGGCTTCTTTCACTCAGCGTAACGTCTATGAGATTTAACCGTAGTTTTCAGGTAGTTCTTTGTCTCTGTGTGTGTTCTTTGGGAGAATATATCTCAGAATACTTATCCAGTTGAGGATATTCTGAAATGGTACGATACGAACATTCTTTCATGACTTTTCAAGGACCTACACATTTCTCTAGGGCAGCCCATTCCAATAAAATAATGCCAGGGTTGACCTTTAGAATAAAAATTTTAGGATTTTCTCCCCAACAAAGTGGGTTGATTCAGAAATAGCAGGGGAATCACAAAGCAAGACAAGCAAACTATGGCAAAAGCATAGGCAAATTGCACACAAAGGAGAAGGAACGTTCTTCGAGAGAGAAAGAGAAAGAAGCTGAGAGGACTTGTTATGAACCAAAGGACACTGGCGAAAAGTGAAAGATCAGGGTGGTGACAGTTTCTCATTGGCCGAGTTGCTGATATCGTGCAGGAGATACAAGGTACATCTTTTTCTGTCCGGGCCTATAGCTGATTGTTCTTTCCTATTGATGAGACTTCTGTGTAGGTCTATGATTGACAATTCTTCCTGTATTTGAACTTGAGTGGTAATCCACGAGAGCTCCCACTTCTGGTCTCTTGACTCAATTTTAGTGAGGTTTCCCTTTATTAGCATTACACCAGTCACCTGGAATTTAAAGTTTTCAATTACAACCTATTTAAAAAGTTTGTGAGATTGACTGCGTTAAAAGGGGGGGAAAAAAAAAAACCTCATCATTACCACGCGTGACACTAGAAACACTACAAGTGTTCAGTAGTTACCTGTGACTTGTACCTGTCGCATTGGACAGCAGAGGTCACATACACAGCAGAGATAAAAGTACGATTTCTGGGCCAGGGCACGTGACAGTGTATGTACGACCCTTAGCTGATGCTGCCAAATTCCTCTCCAACTTTGTTGACCTTACTAACACTCCTTTTAGAAATGAAAAAGAATTTACAGTGCTCTCCGTCCTGTGAAATTTTGGTATTGTTTGCCTTTTACTTTTCTTTCTTGAGTTTATTGAGGTGTGATCTACATGGCAAAACCTGCCAACATTAGACTATCTTACACTCTTTACTATGATATCATATCTCTGCAAAGCTGGATTTTGGTAGTTGCTATGATAGAAAGCAAGTGCCATGCAAAAAAATGGATGCCTAATAAGAAATAAGGTGATGCTTCGAAAAAGTTTGAGAAGCTGTGCAGCGCACAACATTAAGGTTATGATTCTGAAGTGTCAGAGCACTAAAAACAACAAACCACTGCACCGAACTTTCGTCGAGGGAACACGACGAAAGTAATATGCCCGGCATCAGCCATATACGAACAAGATATAGACATATTTGTAAACAACAACAGCATTCCCGAACTAAAGCGGTATTTCTGCTGTCGGCCAATCTACCCGGAAATTAGGGCAAACGGGAAGGACAAAGAGAACAAACTTGCAGCCAACGAAAGATGATTCATTCATTAAATCAATTTAATATAGTCAATGGATTAAAGTTAACTATAGATCATGAATCTGTCATTTAAGCAGACACATGTTGGAACATGAGAATGTTGGAATCATATATTGGTGTATATATGGAATCATGTATTACAGGACACCTAAAAATATTCTCCAAATATTGTAGGGGGAATGATTGAGTCCTCTGGTGTCTAGAATTGCAGCTATTCATTCCCTTTAAAGATATTAGTATATTCAATATACTTCAAGACATAAATTTAAACTTTTAGAAGTTTAAATACTCATTGGCTATGTTGGCTTATCTGAGCAGTACAACCAGCATGGGAAACTTAGGAAGTCCAATGTAATTCAGATTTACAATTTTCAACCTAAATAAACCCAAGACTTAAATACTAAAACATTATACCACCATTATTTTCTACACCTTTATAAGATAATCTGAAAATACATATAGAGTTGGTGTTAGACCAAAGTGAGAAAAACAATGTAATTTTTCTGAGTCGCTTCCATTAAAAAAAAAAAAAAAGAGTAAACGTTTTGAAGGCCATTATGTAAATTATTTAAGTTGTTTAAAAGTATTAAGAATAATCTGTTATCAGTTTCATTCCCTCATGGTTGCTGTTCCAAGTAATCAAGACCATTTACTCAATCTACAGTTAAATCTTTTTTTTTCCCTTGTCACAAATTTAGCAACAAAATTTTCCTTATATAAATACCACATGGAAGCATAAACAGTAGAGTATTTTCCCCAGAAATTCTTCATCTTTTAATTTTACATTTATGGAACTGATTATCACTTTCCTTAAGAGGAGTGGACACCTTTAAATTTTGAGAGGCCTAACTTGTCTGTTCTCCCCAGAGTGAGAGAAAGTGTATTGACTTGTTTCTGAGAAAATGTATTTAAACAGGGGCAAAAAATACATCAAAGCAGTGGGCCTTGCTTGACTTCCCTGGGGGTACGGTGGATAAGAATCTGCCTGCCAGTGGAGGGGAAACAGGTCCGATCCCTGGTCTGGGAAGATTCCACGTACCGCAGAGCAACTAAAACCCTGGAGCCACCGCTACCAAGCCTGTGTGCTGCCACTACTGAAGCCCATGCACCGAGACTCTGTGCTCTGAAACAGGAGAAGCCACCGCAACGAGAAGCCTGCACACTCCAACTAGAGAGAACCCACACAAAGCGACTAATACAGGGCAGCCAAAAATAAATAAAATTTAAAAAAATTAGCGAGCCTTATTTATGGTGAAAGCAGAGTCAATGATGTTTATTAACAACACTTGCCAGTGTGGGAAACAAAATGGAATACAATTAAGTGATATTGGAGGAATCTCACTGAGGAAAATAGGAATTCTGTAATACACTTATGAGTCCCCAGTGTATAAAACTGTGCTTGAAGTCGTTGCCAGTCGTTCCTTTTTCTTGAGGGCTGAACTTGCTTATAGTTCTGGAAGTATTCAATCTTGATTTGCAGGGTTGTCAGAAGTGCTCACGTTGCTGACTTCATTGCTTCTTGCTTCTTTGCAAAGATATAAATGTCTTTTCCTCTGCATTCTGCAGGCTGATTTCTACAATCCTTACCTCACTTGTTGAATGTTTTCAGCTATTTAGAAATTTTCATATACCAGTGAAAGAAACTGTCTGTTCCATGCTAAAAATTCAGTATCCTTCCTGTGTTAATCTCTTTTATTAATCTTCTCGTGAGGGAACGATTCCTTAGTAAGATCATCCTTACTGTAGACACGACACTCGTGCAGTGCTTGACTAGGATAGACTGGGCCCAGGTGGATTTGACCAGACAGTGGAAAGAGGAGAAGTGGACAACTTCTCACTGGGGCCGTGTCACATCCCAGGAAATGCCAGAATCATCAACACAAGCAGCAATGGAAAAAGCCTCATGGTCCAGCGTAACTGTCATCTTCTACCTCACAGGGAACGGACCCCTGTCAACCACCACTCAATGTGGATTATCCCCAGGAGTTTACTTCCTAAAATGAGACCAGATTCCCACACTGATAGGAGAAATTGCGCGTATGCGCGCTGAATTCCTTCAGTCGTGTCCAGACCCTGTGCAACCCTATGGGCGGTATCCTGCCAGACTCCTCTGTCGGATGGGATTCTCCAGGCAAGAATACTGGAGTGGGTTGCCGTGCCCTACTCCAGGGGCTCTTCCTGACCCAGGGATCAAACACCATGTAACTGACATCTTCCGCAATGGCAGGCAGGTTCTTTACCACTAGCGAGCGCCATCTTATCCGTGATGAACAAATCAGAGAGAGAACATTATTTGTCCCCAAACCACACGGTACAAAAACGTCAAAACGCACAGTCTCTGCACATAAGATTTAATAGAAGAACAGTGCAAACTGGAGCCAATAGCTCTAAGGGTCCAGGTCTGAAGCAGGAGCCTGCGAGGGGCAGGATTCCGTGGGCTCACACGACATGGGCTAACTTTTACCAGTTAGTTCAGTTCAGTTCAGTTCAGTCGCTCAGTCGTGTCCGACTCTTCCAAAAAATAACCAAACCAAAAAACTGTCAAGGAATAGAGTAAATGGGGTGTTCCACTTCATGGGAAATAGATGGAGAAACAGTGGAAACAGTGACAGGCTTTATTTTGGGGGCTCCCAAATCACCGCAGATGGTGACTGCAGCCATGAAATTAAAAGACGCTTACTCCTTGGAAGAAAAGTTATGACCAACCTAGACAGTATATTCAAAAGCAGAGACATTACTTGGCCGACTAAGGTCCGTCTAGTCAAGGCTATGGTTTTTCCTGTGGTCATGTATGGATGTGAGAGTTGGACTGTGAAGAAGGCTGAGTGCCGAAGAACTGATGCTTTTGAACTGTGGTGTTGGAGAAGACTCTTGAGAGCCCCTTGGACTGCAAGGAGATCCAACCAGTCCATTCTAAAGGAGATCAGCCCTGGGATTTCTTTGGAAGGAATGATGCTAAAGCTGAAACTCCCGTACTTTGGCCACCTCATGCCAAGAGTTGACTCTGATGCTGGGAAGGATTGGGGGCAGGAGGAGAAGGGGACGACCGAGGATGAGATGGCTGGATGGCATCACGGACTGGATGAACGTGAGTCTGAGTGAACTCCGGGAGATGGTGATGGACAGGGAGGCCTGGTGTGCTGCAGGTCATGGGGTTGCAAAGAGTCGGACACGACTGAGCGACTGAACTGAACTGAACTGATGGTAACACCCCACTTTATAGGAGGAGGGACAGGCATCACATTTTTTTTCCCTCAAGCTAAAAGTGTAACCAAAGTTTGTAAATAAAAGAAGAAAGGGGAGAAGGAAAAAGGCTCTGGGATCAGTGAGCGTTTTCTCTTTGGATAAGTTTCTCCGCAGAAAGAGGTCATCATGGGCGTTCTTCTCTGGACCCGGTTGACCAGGTCACCGGACAAAACAATGGACAGTTACCGGAGGACTTTAAAAGTGGTCAGTGACTAACTCTCTACCATAAGCAGCAGAGTACCTCTGTGTAATGCCACAGCGTCCCTCTATTGTCTTTTTCCCTTAGTTGGGTCAGGAGGCCACTGCTCCCTTTGTTAGTTAAGAGAATCGTAGAGAGATGTATAGAAAGATTGTTGTGTGGCCAAAGTAACTGAAGAAAGGGACACTGAACAACTGGAAAATAATTTGAAATACGACTCAGTCCCACTTCTGTGGAAGGCCAATTTGCAGGACCTACGAACTTAAGAAGCATATAAACACTAAAGGTAGCAATTGCACTTCCAGGTTTCTACACCGTGGAAGTAAATACCTGCACAGATGGTCAGAAGTGTGAGTACAAAAACGATGGTTGCAGCGTATCTGTCATCATAAAACCATGAAACCAAATAATACATGAACCACGTAGGAAATGCCTTTCTAAAACGTAATGCAGAGGCTAATGAGGACGGTGGGTTCCCTGATAACATTATTGACAGAACAATTGCTAAGTGCTGGCCTCCTTTTACAGGTGGAAAACCTGGGGCACATAAAGTATAACTTACTCGTCTGAGTCTACATACTTGGCAGAATAAAGACTTGACCCCACCAGAAACTGGATCCCTTAATCTCTCTCAGGAGGTCCTGCCTTAGGCAAGTATGACATGAGTGAGTAGGAATACACTTGCACTTGCAGAGTATAGGGCTGGAAAGGTGAGGTGGCCCAGACTGGCAGCAGTCCGGAGGTGACTAGGACCCCGAATGCAGGAAAGCACATTTTTGTGTGAGCCAATGTCCAGGTAAGAATCGGCGTGGAACCGCTTGAATGGTCGTCAGCACGGAAAACCTTGAATGGGTTCTAAAACCCCCGACTGCCCGTCCCTGGGTGGGCTCGAACCACCAACCTTCCGGTTAACAGCTGAACGCGCTAACCGATTGCGCCACAGAGACAGCGCCACACGGGGGTCCCTCGACACTTCGTGCTGGAGACAAGAATTCCCAAGACGTGCCTCCTGCTCCGCAGAGAAACGGCGCCGGTTCCAAAGCCTCGGGAAAACGGAAAGATGAGAGCGGTGAATCACATTGGACCTGAGACTGGGTCAAGGCCAGGAGAAGACTACGCAAAACACCATTATCCTAGGACAGCCACCCAAGCAGACAATTCCGGAAAGCTCTCGAGAATACTCCCCCTCCTTTTGATGCAGCTCCCACCTGGTCCACTCATCCTCCCACCACAGGAAAGAAGCCTTCCCCTTTGTGTTCTGGGCACAGAGAGCCAGGCAAGAGCCAAAGGGGCAGCTGCACTTCCCCATGGGTCTTCCCGAGGTAGGTGGTTCTAGCGCTCAGGCTGACCCAAGACCCCACTGTCCACCAAGACGACCCGGAGGAGTCCGGATAGCAGACGGTCCTGGGGCTGGGTGGGGTGGGTGGGGTGGGGTGGTGGGGTATTCCTACAAGCGCAGAGCGTGCCTGGCCTGCACTTCCTGGAGATCCGAACCAAACTCCCTCGGAAGCTTCTCTGCATCCTAAAGAGAATGGATTTCAGGTTTCCATGGAGAGAGTGACAAAGCAAACGTGGGAAAATGTGAACTGTGCAGCTGAGTACAGAATACACGATGTTACTATTCTTGTAACTTGGATGTGTGTTTTGGAGGGTTTGGGGTTTGGTTTTGAATGAATCTTTGGAACTCGGAGTCCCTGATTCTCTGTGGATGAAAACTCTGTAAGGAAGACTCTGGGTTTCTAACAGGCAGAGAGAAAAGAGTGGAGAGGAGAGCTGGGCAGCCCTGGCTGTTCACTGCATCCGGGGAGTCTCCTCCAGCCTGCCTGATGTCAAGGACGCTGAGGCCGGGACTCAGTGCAAACGCTCTTCTGCACTGGACCTTGAAGCAAAACACAATTCTGATCTGGACAGGAAGACTCCAGAAAATGGAGAAAAGAGCCTTCCCTGACCGGGGAATCGAACCCGGGCCGCGGCGGTGAAAGCGCCGAATCCTAGCCACTAGACCACCAGGGAACCGCGCAGGAAAGCGAACTTGGCTGTCCAGGTGAAAACTGAGGGTGGAAAGATGAACCCAGAGATGCAGAGAACAGGAAAGGAAATGTCCCAGCGCCCCCATGGCTGTATGCAGCTGTGCAAGGCTCCAGCCCTTCAAATCCCCGTTCCCGGGCGACGCTTCTCGTTCTGAGACCAGGTCACAAACCATCCGGTTGGGTCCCTCCTGTTCCAGCTCTAGCGCTGTGTGCTGCCGAGCCCAGGTCATGCTCTCATTGTGAACCTCGGTTTTCCCTCGAGTCAGGCGCCGACTTGGCTTTCAGCGAGTGATGAGCGGATCCGTCTACCTCCAGATCTCTGACCTGGCTCCGGGGCCTCTCCTGACGACCGCACGGGTACCGGTTCCTTTGCCTCCGCGACCGGCTCAGTTGGTGGAGCCTTAAATTCTTCACTTCCGTGTCTTTGGCTGGAGCCCACGGTGAGACCTTGGTGCGGTCTCTTTTCTTCTACCAGGGAGATAAAACTGCTCCTCAGGTGTTCCCAAGTGGGGGAAAGCGAGTGAGCGTCAGGGGAATGAACTCCATGGTTTTCAGAGACAATCTGTGAACACGTGGAAGAGACCCAGGGGCCCGACAGGGAGCCGAGGGGGGATCCGGACCTAAGGGTGACTCGAAGTCAGTCTTGTCCTTGCCCGCACCTCCCTCCCCCATCCCCTTCCCCCTCCCCTCCCCTCCCCCCGCCGCCCCCGGCATGAACTGGGCCTGGACTCACAGGGACTCGGAGCAGAGAAAGGAGGGCTGCTTCCTAGTGCTGAGTAGACTTCCAGGTGGTCACCAGCTGCGTCCTCTGCCTCACCCCGAGCCTTTGGAACCTTTTGGTTTTGCCAATCAGAAAACAAATGTCGGTGGGGGAGGGTGGGGTGAGAAGAAAACAAGCGGTCTGTTTCCGCCCGGTTTCGAACCGGGGACCTTTCGCGTGTGAGGCGAACGTGATAACCACTACACTACGGAAACAGGACACCGGGTGTCGCTTAACACTGTATCCATGAAAACCCGAGGTCCCGCCATCAGTATCTAGACCACCAATTTCTAACACTCAAACAGGAACGGTGAAGCCCCGAGCTCTCGCAGGCACGGAGACGGCGGCTCCCGAGGGCTCTGCTTTAGGGTTCTTCATCTCCCCCTCAAGTGAGGACCCTCGGGCCCCCACAGGCTGCCTTCGGGTTCCCGCACCCAGCGCAGAGTCGGCAGACCCTCAGCTCCGCACCCCATCGCAGGGGTCGCCCCTCGCCGACTCCCCAGCTCCTGGAAGCCGCAGGGGGCGGGGGCTGCGCCCGAGGCCCAGGAGACCCCGCGGCTCAGCAGTGTGGTCGCCGCCCCTCCGCCCCTGCGGACCCGCGCCTCGGTGGGCCTTTTCACGGGGGCCGGCGGTCAGCGCTCTGGGCTCTCAGGAATGACCGACGCTTCCAATCCACCCGGGGCCCACCCTCCCCGCTGGTCCTTTGCACCTGACTCCTGTGCGCTTTCTCCGCAAGCCGGCTCGCCGCAGCACTTCTCCGGTGTCCTCTTGGCAAAGGCAGTCTCTTTGGTGGTCTCTAAAATCTCACCCCCACCGTCCCTGGGTGGGCTCGAACCACCAACCTTTCGGTTAACAGCCGAACGCGCTAACCGATTGCGCCACAGAGACAGCAGTACAGGCCTTTTCTGGACTCTGTCTGGAGTAGACACGTACTCATTCCCAGGGTAAGTCCCCTGCCCCCAGGGATACGGCGCCACGTCCTTGCCCCCTACCCGCCACAGATACCAGCGCCCTCAGAGATACCGGGATCCAGGGTTCGGACCCTCCGGGCATGAACCGAACGAGATCCAAGGACAGCTGAACACCCGGTGGGCTCCCATGATGGCTCTTCCCGTATCCTCGCCTACGCTCAATGAATGAGAGTTTGCCCACCCTGGCAAAGGCCTCCGGGGCCGAGGTTGTGCTTCGGTTTCCTGGCGATTTCCACCAGGACAGAGGTCGCGGCGATGGTCGCCCCGCGTCCGCACGCCCAGGACAGGGTCTGGCACTCACCGGGACGCTCTAGGACTTGGATGAATATACATTGTCGTCTTTAGCCCTTCGTCCCATTAAAGCCCCTGAGAATGGAAATACGGGAAAGTTTTCGAAGAGCGAAAAGTTCTTTTTAAATGCCTTTATGCCGGTTGTTAGATTTCGCAGCATCCCGTGAGGCGGGCAACGGAAAGGTCTCGGGTGCTCCGGCTGTGCCCAGCTGGGTAGACTGCGTTCTGTGGGGTCCACGTGGGAGCCGGAAAGGGCGGGAAGTGAAAGCCAAGCGGGGAAGGTGGGTTTGGGGGAAGGCATTGAGACCTGCCAGGATCTTGGGCAGGGATCCCGAGAGAGGAGCATTGTCCCAGTCCGGTAACAGGGTGGGGAAAGAGCTGGTGCCCGCGGGAAAGCAGGAGGCAAGGCGAGGAGGGGAGGGGAAAGCTGGGAGGGGAAGGCCAGGGAGGGGAGGATCAAAGAATTTGTGCTTCCACCGGTCCCTGCTCCTTCTCTTGCCTTCTCTCTTCTTCTTGCTCTTCTTCCCATCCCTCCAACTGAGAAATGTTGACACAGCCACATCTGAGAAGAAAGACCCAACGAATCTGTGCTCAGGAGCACAAGCTCTGGGTTGTAAAAATGGTTCTGTCCTGTGTGGCCTTGAACAAATAGAGAAAACTTTGGGTATCTCCCTACTCTCTTGTGCAAAATGGGAGCAATAAGAGCATTCTTCTTCATGCTGCTGTTGTCAGATGTGCCTCGGTTTAGAAACTACTGGATCAATAATGCTATAGGCAGCAAAATCATAAATACTATTATCATAATCCTCTGAATCTTTCGACAACCACAATCCTTATTTATTTCACCCGAAAGTCGCCTTCTGCCTCTAGAAATTTCTGTAAACTGATTGCTCTTGCGGTTTGCTCCCCTGTGGCCAGGCCACCCCCTTCATCGCCAGTTCTCTGCTTGCTAGACGGGGACCCATGTGCAGGTTGGAGGAAATGGGAAGAGTGCAGGGCGGTGGGGAACACGAGCCTTGCGCGCCCTTTGGAGAGGCCTCTGGGACTGGTGGGGTCCTCCCACTGCCTTCTTTGGTTTCAAGGGAGCTCCAGGAGGGCAGGGATCTGGTGGCGGTCGCTCTTGTGTCCCCTCGCCGAGAACAACTTGAGGGCCTCCTCACTCAGTCTCCCAGAGACCCTCAGAGTGTCCTGCCCAGAGAGCAAGGTATTCGTGCTTCCTGAGATGGTGGGAAATATTCCCGATGCATCCTCCTCCTAGCTGGAAACCGGAGGCGGTGGAGGAGCGCTAGCGACAGAAGAAGGAGGTCCAGAAAGACAGGGCGGAATGGGAGGGGAAGGGGCTGCAAAGGGGGGATGAGGGAGAAAGAGAGTGAGGAAGAAGGGGAGATGAGAGCGAGGTGGAGCCGTACAAAGGGAGGACCAGGATAGAGCGGGAGGATCAGCGAGAGGGAAGCGGCAGTGGAGGAGCGGGGAGGAGGAGGAGTTACGCCCCCAGGGTAGTTCTGTTCACTGGCCCCCAGCACAGGCAGCTCCCACCACATCCCCACCAGCTCCTTAGCTCTCAGATCCAATACCCAGGCTTTCGTCCCTCAAAGACTGTCTCTCCACCCATTGCAGTTCTAACCTCATTTGATTTTTCTCCCTGCCCCTTGTGAGAGCCTGGCCATTCTGTGATCTGTCAATATACCTTCTGTGCATTTCTTCTATATCAGCCAGAGACCATTACTGGTCCTTGCACTCATGAACTTTGACCGACCTTCAAAGGCTCCTGGAGGAGCACTTTGTGTTGTTAGTTACCCTTCAGCTTCTTGATTTTCCAAAAGGAAGTTTCATCTTTTCATCCCGGAGCTGTGAACTTCCTCCTCCTAAGAGGAGCCTCCCCTTTGTCTTCTTCCTCCTGTGTCAGCCTCTGTTCCAGTCTCTGGGAACCAAATACGTGTCTCCAGGCAACACTGGCCACCTTTCCGACTCCTTTCTTTGGGCTGCAGCTCTCTTCTTCGGATGCTGGGTTTTTTTGGTGTGTGTGTGTGTGTGTGTGTGTGTGTGTGTGTGTGTGTGTGTGTGTGTGTGTGTGTTTTCTTCTGTTCTGTGTATTGGATGAGGGAAGAAATGGCTCTGGGATAGAATGAACAAGAAGTAAAGATTATAACTTTGAGACATCATGTGGATGTATACTTATTATACATGTAAATATTTAGTGTGGTGGTATTTTGTGTACATAAATACTGTCTACACTGTAAGACAACTTGGATACATACCTTCTAAATATGTGTACACTTTTCTTTTTTAAATCGTGCAACTTCTGGATATGTTAAGAAACTGGAATGAAACTGACGTGACCAAGCTCTGACAAGAATCTGTGACTGCCTAAGTGTCAGAGCCCTGCCTCGTGGGCTCCACGACACGTGGTTGATTTTGAGCCACCCCAGGTGCTTTTGGCCTGGTTTGTCTGAGGGTTCTGTGTAAATGTTCCTCTTTCCTTATGCTGTAAACCTGACAAATTTTGGGAGAAAAACTTACCCCCAAATCAGAACTGTATGGAGAAGAAAAGGAGAGTTCTCCTGCCTCCACTGCCACTCCACATCCTTTATATATTACACGTAAGAGGCGGTGGTGGTGGCTTTGGAATGTAATTGGTGCTACAAGAAAGCCAAGGGACCCAGGAGATCCCACCTCCTGCCCTGACGATCATCTGCCTTCTCTGAGCTCTGGGGAAAGGGTGAAGGCAAAGGAAAGGAAAATAACACTCTCATTTGCAGAAATTTTACCTCAGCATGGGACACTCTGGCAAACCGAGGCAGAATATGCGGTTGATGAGGGTGACTTAAGGGGCCCTTCCCTGACCGGAAACCCAGAGTGGAACGTTTACTTTATTTTCTGAAGTGCCAGTGAACTGAGTGATGTCAGTCAAAGGAGAGGAGCAGGGGCATGAGTGTTCAAAGAGGCATGAACACCAAAGCGGGTCATCCGTATTCAGATCTTGTCAGGTCCTTGGAAGAACTTCCCTGAGATTATGGGTGGGGAGTATGGAGCCTAAAGAAGCAGGTACCCTTCTCTGGCGATGGAAAGAAGTTGGCTTTCAGAGGGGTTCCATGGTGTAATGGTGAGCACTCTGGACTCTGAATCCAGCGATCCGAGTTCAAATCTCGGTGGGACCTTTCTGTTTAATTACAAGAAGGACACGTTTTACTCCCCTCATAGGACCTGCTTTCCGGCTCCCGCGACCCCCAGCGGCGTGGCTCACACGGACCCTGAGGACAGGTGTGGGACCGACAAGGACCGGGGGAGTTCTCGCTGGGCCCGGGCGGCTCTGCCCGTCCCTGGGCGTCGGAGGGCCGGCGCCTCGGCGCCTCTCCTGCCCGCCTCACCCCCCCACCCCCCCACCCCCGCCCGGCCAGGGGCGCAGCGACCCAGCCAGTGCCGCCCCCTCGTCGGGTACCCCTGGGTCTCGGGGTAAAAGGCGGAGGCTGCGCCCACCGGAGTCCTGCCCCGCGAGGGGGCTTCACACCGCACGCCTTACTGTAACTGCACGGTTGTCCCGGTGCGTAAATGGCGGCGGGGAGGGGCTGCGATGTCGCTGATCAGCCAGGATGGCAGCTTTCGGGTGGAAGGTTCCAGACCTGACTGGGATGAACTCTGTTTTATTCAGGTTCTCTATCATTCCGAATATTAATTGATCTTGTCCCAGTTTATTATGATTTTATTCAGAGTTTCTCGCTCCTAAGTCTCCGCTGGGCACGCAAAGCCGCTGTTCGGCCAAGATTTGAACCTTGATTGACTCTTGGAAATCGCGTCCTCTGGTCCCAACCCCAGGTCCCTGACCCAGGCCGCCCGGGCAGGCTGCTCGGGGGGCCGAAGAGGAGACGAGCCGCTCGGAGTCCGCACCCCCGGCCGGGCCCCCTTCGTCCTGCCGGGACTCTGCTCCACCGAGAAGACACCCCACTTGTGTCCTCTACTGCTCGGGGGAAAAATATGGATGAGGCCCGTGATGGACTTGAAAAGCCAGTGACAGTGCTCCCTTCGCGGTGCTAAGGACCCTCTCTCTGACGCTTATATTTTGGAACTTTCAGCGGTTACAAAGGACTCAATGACGCAGCTGTATTTGGAGGACGGGAAAAGAAAGGTGTGAAGCCGGCGAAAAGATCCGAGGAAGGGCAAGGGCAGGAGAGAAGAGAGGATGAGCCAGAAGGGAGAAAGGGACTGGAAGGGAGAGGAGCGGGCGGGTACCGCGGCGGGGACGGTCGCTGAGTTGGGGCGACCAGAGCGAGCGCCTCACTCTGGAGCAGTTCCCACCCTTTACTGACGTGTCCGGGAACCCGGTTCACCCTCAATCGCAAAGCTACTGGCCTGGCATTTGTCCTGGCCAAGTTTCCTTCGCGGGTTCCGTGCGGAGCGGTGAGGTGGGCTGTGCGAGTCTGCAGGTGAGTGGAAGTCCTGGCGGCTGCCTTGCCTGAGGTGGGAAACTGGAAAATCGGAGCGTCAATATTTATTTAGAGATAAGGAGATAAACAGCCAGACAGTTGGTTACCTGACCTGAAAGTGTTTATTCTTGGAAAAAAGAAATGTGGGATGGGATCAGGGTCCACTTTCTCTCATAACAAGTTTTGGGGCATATGCAACTGACTCTCTCTATATATAACTGTATATAATATATATGTACATATATTACTGCATATAATGTATACATATCTATTATATGAGTAAAACTCACTGCTTGTGTGTCCAACTTAAATTTTTATGTAATTATATGTGCCAAGCTTTTAAAATTCTGGGTCTAGTGTCACGTGTAGGAATGTTTTCCACTGTAAAAACATTAAAAAAAAAGGGGGGGGATGGCATTCTCGAAGCAAGCAAATGGACCATTATTCCCCCTTTGATGGGCTGATCACAGGAGGTAGCAAACAAACTGGCAGATCCTCTCAGCCCTACTGCTTTCGTCTCTCTAGGAAGGTTCATAGTCACTGAAAAGTGTCAGTAACAAATAAAATCACACCCAATCTTTATGCAGTGTTGCTCCCAAAATGCAAGAGCTTACACCCAGTGAAGACGTGCAAAGTGCCAAGTGCCCAGGCATGGTCTACAAGTTTTAAATGGGTTTACTCACTTAATCCTTTCAAAGGCTTGCATCATGTCATCATCCTCATTTCACATATGAGGAACCTGAGACATAGAAAGGTTAAGTAACTTGTCAAGTCAGTCAGTGAGTGGGGATTTGAAAGCAGGAATTTGAACCGAAGCCTTCCTGGCTCCACAGGATATCCTACCAGTCAAAGAGGAACACAAACCGTACAAATGCTTGACAAGAAATTTAAGTCCGTATATTTCTTTTGAAAAACACCCAAGAGGAGTCACGTAACAGGCATTCAGTTCAGTGGCTCAGTCGTGTCCAACTCTTTGCGACCCCATGGGCTGCAGCACGCCAGGCTTCCCTGTCCATCGCCAACTCCCGGAGCTTGCTCAAACTCAAGTCCATCCAGCCACTGATGCCATCCAACCATCTCGTCCTCTGCCGTCCCCTTCTCCTCCTGCCTTCAGTCTTTCCCAGCAACAGGGGCTTCTCCAGCGAGTCAGTTCTTCGCATCGGGTGGCCAAAGTACTGGAGCTTCAGCTTCAGCACCAGTCCTTCCAAAGAATATTTGGGGCTGATTTCCTTTACGATTGACTGGTTGGGTCTCCTTGCAGTCCAAGGGACTCTCAAGAGTCTTCTCCAACACCACAGTTCAAAAGCTTCAATTCTTCGGCGCTCTGCTTTCTTGATGGTCCAACTCTCACACCCATAAACGACTACTGGAAAAACCATAGCTTTGACTAGACAGACCTTTGTTGGCCACTGCTGAGTGTTCCAAATTTGCTGGCAGAATGAGTGTAGCGCTTTCACAGCATCATCTTTTAGGATTTGAAATAGCTCAGCTGGAATTCCATCACCTCCACAAGCTTAGTTCGTAGTGATGCTTCTTCCTAAGGCCCACTTGACTTCATACTCCAGGATGTCTGGCTCTAGGTCAGTGATCACACCATCGTGGTTATCTGGGTCATGAAGATCTCTTTTGTATAGTTCTTCTGTGTATTCTTGCCAGAATACAGGACCGTTTCTGTCCTTTATTGTGTCCGTCCTTGCATGAAATGTTCCCTTGGTAGCTCTAATTTTCTTGAAGAGATCTCTAGTCTTTCCCATTCTATTGTTTCTTTCCCTCTATTTCTTTGCATTGTTCACTGAGGAAGGCTTTCTTATCTCTCCTTGCTATTCTTTGGAACTCTGCATTCAGATGGGTGTATCTTTCCTTTTCTCCTTTGCCTTTCGCTTCCTTTCTTTACTCAGCTATTTGTAAGGCCTCCTCAGACAACCATTTTGCCTTTCTGCATTTCTTTTTCTTGGCGGTGGTTTTGATCACTGCCTCCTGTACAGTGTTACGAACCTCCGCCCACAGTTCTTCAGGCACTCTGTCTAAATATATGTATGTAAGAAAATCAGCTGCCACCCGTAGTCCCAACCCCCGGAATTACCTACTGTTCTTCTAAGTTTTGGCAAAACATATATATGCTTAGTTTATAAAATTCAAATGCTGCAGAAAATACAAATATGTAAAATTTTGAGACATGCTAAATTCAAAAATAACTTCTGTTAAGGTAGTTACATATTGACGGAGTCATTTCGGTATGTCCACAGAGAGGAAAAAAATACATCGTAGCTCAGTTGGTAAAGAATCTGCCTGTAATGCAGGACACCCGGGTTTGATTCTCTGGGTTGGGAAGATCCCCTGGAGAAGGAAATGGCAACCCTCTCCAGTATTCTTGCCTGGAGTATCCCATGGACAGAGGAGCCTGGCAGGCTATACAGTCCATGGGAGTCACAAGAATCGGACACGACTTAGTGACTAAACCACCACCATACTTTTATAAAATAGAGCTCTTATAGATTCTATTTTTGTTTTTAAGCATTCTGAAGAATCTAAGCTAAACTTAAAGTGAAGTCACTCAGTCGTGTCCCACTCTCGCGACCCCACAGATAGTAGCCTACCAGGCGTCTCAGTCCATGGGATTTTCCAGGCAAGAGTACTGGAGTGGGTTGCCATTTCCTTCTCCAAGGGATCTTCCCAACCCAGGGATCGAACCCGGGTCTCCCCATTGGAGGCAGACGCTTTACCCACTCAGCCACCAGGGAAGCCCAGGCTAAACTTAATAGTGCATAAATTTAATGGAAGACAAATAAAGAAATTGTTGAACTTTCAATTAAATTGTTTACACGAGAGATGCTTTTCTGAAAGGATTCCCTAAGGCTTACAATAATGATTTAATTAAGACATTAAATTTGGGAATGATTCTTCTCATTACTTTTAAAAATATCTTAAGGTATCATCTGAAAATAATACAACGCATCCATTTCAAGGTTGATGGCTTTTGACAAACGAACGTACCCATGGAACCACTATCCTGTTCAAGGAAAAGGGATATCTCCGGAACTCCAGACGGTCCTCTGTGCCCCTTTGCAGTCAGTCCCCCTACCGCCGCCGCTCCCTGATGCAGGTCATCAGTGATCTCGGTCCTGTCTCCGTGGATCGATTTTTCAGTTCTCGAAATTCACATAAATGGAACCACAGAGTATGTACTTTATCCCTCACTCAGCATGATGTGTTTGAGAGTTATCCATACTGTTGCCATGTATCAGGTATTTGTACCACTTTAGCGAGGAGTACTATTCCTTGGAATGAATATGTCACAATCATTTGAAATGTTTGCAATTTGGGGACTATTACGAACAAAGCTGCTACAAGCAAGTCCCTTTTGTGGGCTTATGCTTTACAAATTCCATTTACATTTTTAAAATTCTTTAATACGAATTTACTTTGAATGGATGTTACATTCACAAAGACAATTTATTGAAGAGTTACAAGCTCATCTTTGATTGTTTCCTATCAGGACATACGTAATATAAGCCACAGGTGTATTTTTGATTATCCCGTTTAATCTGCACAACAACTTTATGAAGTACTTTATGATTATTACTTTCATATGACACTTGCAAAACTGGCCTAGCAAACGGGAGTCGGCCCAAGGTCAAACCGGAAGGCCGGTCGTGGCAACATGACTGAAAAGGAGGCCCCACCCCGCACCCCCAGAAGCTGCGTTCCTAACTGCAGACCCACTCCCAGTGTCTTCCTAATAACCTCGGTGTGTCTGACAGGCCTGGAAACCAACATCCAAGCCGGTCTTCCTCACGGCATTATTTACTGATCGGCTTCTTTGGGTCAGAAACTCCTCCATCAGGGGTCCAGAACCTAACAGCGTGCACAACCTTGAGGGTGAGGAAATCTGTTAAAAACTCCTAAAACCGGTTTTCTCATCAGTAAGCCACTAAAAATTAACCTTGGTCTTGGTGCAGGTATTTCATATTTGAGCAAAGAAATCTCCGGCTGTTGGGGAGACAGAGTAGGATGTTGTGCTTTCACTTTCAGTGACCTAGATCCTCCATCTGCATCCTGTGTGCTTTCCGGTTAGTTTTCTTTGGACCTACCCGTATGCATCACCCCACTCCCCAGCACCTCCTCCGATCTCAGCGGCTTCTTGGGGCTGAGTGGATCTACGAGTGCCGTCCCCGAGGCAGCCACGAGGGGGAGGACAGCCCTTCCCGCCATGGTCCTGCCTTTTCTGTTTGGCCCAGCGGTTTCTATTTGCCAGCAGGACTTTGTGAATCAGAAGTGAGCACAACACACCCTGAGAAAAGAATTGTCGAATAGCCCACAAAACTGCCGACAACTCGGCCTGCGGTTTTCTTCTAATCTGTAGCTCAATGTTTTCACACAGGAAGAAAAGGAAAACTACTTTTGACCGAAAGAAAAGAAAACAAACAAAACACCCACAAAAAACGTTAGGTACGATTTCTACTGCCACTTAAGAAGGGATGTTAAGGAGGTTTCCTAGTTTGCCAACTACTGAAGCATATATCAGGTGCATAATCGAGGCTGAAACAGAGCTTCTGCTTTCTGACCGGGAAGGTAACAGGAGAAGGTCCAGAGAGAAAAGGCGACAGCAGAAGCGAGAAATGGATCCAGAAATGCAAAGAGGCCTGCTTGAGGTGGGAAGGGGTGAGTGGAAGGATAGTACCTAAGCAGTGTCTCCAGCGATGACTAAGGCAACGCAGCTGACCACGCAAAAAATGAAGCCTCTGGAAGCACGACACCGGTGAGAAAATGGCTGGTGGCAGACCTCCCCCACAGGACAGGCCAGACCGAGAAGAAGCCCGCCACCGGGCGCCTCCTGCTTTTCAGCCGATTTCGCGTGCCCGGCGACCACATTTTCACGGAGAGCTCTTATTTCCTCCCCTCTCGCGCAAGAGACCCAAGAGAGCGATTAAGGTTCTTCACGTGCCTAGTCTGCGTTCATCCCACACGTAGGACACACACTCCCTCTATCTGTTCTTCTACAAAGACAGACCAGGGGAAAGCGCGAACGCAGTCCCCACTACCACAAATTATGCAGTCGAGTTTCCCACATTTGGGGAAATCGCAGGGGTCAGCACATCCGGAGTGCAATGGATAAGCCCTCGCCCTGGGAAAACCACCTTCGTGATCATGGTATCTCCCCTGCCAGGTAAGTATGAGTTGCCTGCCTGCCGCCCCCACCCCAACCTCATACGCCCTACACTGTACACACACGCTCACTTTCCTCCCCGCATTCCCGAGCCGTCTTGGATCTTCCACACAGCGGGTCCACGCACTTTCAAGCAAAAACTCCTCAGGTCTCTCCACGCCACGGGAGACCGTATCGTGTTTAAGCACCAGATGACGGACCAGCAGCCCCTGCGCTCCGATATCTACATACGACGCCCTATCCGTGACGTCACGGGAACCCGCGCTTCCCTCCAGCCCACGCGCCGCCCTAGTCCCCGCCTCCCTCCTCCCACGCCGTCCGGCCCGGCCGACCCGCCGGCCGGCGCCCCTCTGCGGGAAGCGACGTCCGCCTCCCGCTCCTGTTCTCCCGCCCGCTGCGTGTTGGGACCCGGCGCGCTCGGCTGCCCTGCCTATCTTTTGTCCTGACCAGCCTCGGTCTGGCGGAGGGCTGAAGCCTGTGCACCTTTTTCAAATAACGGCGTTCAGTGGGGAGAACGGAACATTTAGCAGTCCAGGAGAAACCGGTTCCTTTCAAATCCAGTTGTCTGTGATGTAGTATTGTGTGAATGTCTAGTAAAACGCACTAAGCGTCGCGGCTGGCCGTGAACTTCTATTCTTCAGAATTCAATGTCATTGACTGAGAATTTCACTTATGTTTACTTCAAACATTTTTATTAGAATTCCTGAATACCTTAGTTTATTCAGTAATTGATGTCTCAGTATCTTATTTTTTTGAAACTACCTAATTAATTTACTTCCATCAGTTAAGTCTCAGCACAACTCTAGGACTTTGCAAATATCTGGAAAGATCATTTGAAGTAGACATCTCTAAACTATAATTTTTTAAAGAGCTTACCCAAAGCTCTTATCTCATTTACATTTACTTTACGCTTTCATCATATCAAGTTATTTTCCTCGCAAAAGATATAACAGGGTCTTATTTATTAAACCTAGGTACAATAAAGTTCAAAATTGGGAAAGGAGTATGTCAAGGCTGTAAAATATTGTCTCCCTGCTTATTTAACTTATATGCAGAGTACATCATGCAAAGTGCCAGGCTGGATGCCTCACAAGATGGAGTCAGGATTATCCAGAGAAACATCAACAACCTCAGATATGCAGATGATACCACTCTGATGGCAGAAAGCAAAGAGGAACTAAAGAGCCTCTTGATGAAAGTGAAAGAGGAGAGTGAAAAAGTTGGCTTAAAGCTCAACATTCAGAAAACGAAGATCGTGGCATCTGGTCCCATCACTTCCTGGCAAATAGATGGGGAAACAGTGACAGATTTTATTTTGGGGGAGGCTCCAAAACCACTGCAGATGGTGACTGCAGCCATGACATTAAAATACGCTTTCTTCTTGGAAGAATTGCTATGACCAACCTAGATAGCATATTGAAAAGCAGAGACATTACTTTGCCAACAAAGCTCCAACTAATCAAGGCTGTGGTTTCCAGTGGTCATGTATGGATGTGAAGTTGGACTGTGAAGAAAGCTGAGCGCTGAAGAATTGATGCTTTTGAACTATGGTGCTGGAGAAGACTTCTTTGAGGTTCCTTGGACTGCAAGGAGATCCAACTAGTCCATCCTAAAGGAGACCAGACCTGGGTGTTCATTGGAAGGACTGATGCTGACTCTGAAACTCCAATACGTTGGCCGCCTCTTGTGAAGAGCTGACTCATTGGAAAAGACCCTGATGCTGGGAGGAATTGGGGGGCAGGAGAAGGGGACGACAGAGGATATGGCTGGATGGTATCACTGACTCGATGGACGTGAGTCTGGTGAACTCTGGGAGTTGGTGATGGACAGGGAGGCCTGGCGTGCTGGGATTCATGGGGTTGCAAGGAGTCGGATACGACTGAGAGACTGAACTGAACTGAATATTTGTTCACATTGCTCAGAAGACAAGTATCCCACATATTTTAATTCTTTTGGATCCATGGGACAGTCACCAAGCCCAACTTCTTGTTCCTTTTGTTCCCAACAGATGGGGCAGGGACGATAAGGTTGAACTTCTTCTGGTGTCATCCAAAAATATTCATCCCATATGTGGTGAAATTGTTCAAATTACCTGATGGATTGGCCCTTCTTACTGGCCATTGAGTTCTCATTCTTTTTATTTTTAACTAAAGATATAGGCTTTGGTTACTTTTGTAAGGCTTGCATTTATCTCAAATGTTACCTAATGGCCTTGATCAATTTGGTTAAAGTCCAGGTCACACCAAGTAAGAAGCAACAGGTTGTGAGTTACCAAGGAAGCAAACGACTCTTTTGCTGTCTCAAAATGAGCAAAGGGAACTAACGTCCCCTCTGCATAGGGGGAGACACCCCCAAGGAAGTCCATCCGTTACTGACAAAGGCATGGCCCCAGAAACCTAACAGGTAAAAGTATTATGGAAGTTTGTATGAGTGGGCCCAGGACCGGAACACATTATCCTGAGTTTGCAGTCCCGGTAGGATCATCGTGCCGATCGGGAACAGCAGAATTATTCACAGCAGCTCCATCCTGACTCTGTGGTCGCTGATGGAAAACGAAACGCGTCTTCAGTGGTTCCTTTGTGTCGGGAAGGAAGGTCCCTTTTTCCTCTGCTGCTGTCTTGAGCCAGGTGTGGTGAATCTAGGGAGTGATACCCACAAATTGAACTGCAGTGAGAGTGGATAGCACAATAGTGTATAGCCCTTTCCAGGAGGGGGACAATGTCTGCCGATTCCTATCCTTTACCCATACTAAGTCTCCTGGTGAGTATGGGCATACAGTAAGTACCTAAAGAAAAGGGAATTCTTTCTTTTTGAATATAAGGGGTGATGTCATGGATTACCTTCCCCAACGGTTCCAGTTGCCAGAGTGTCAGGAAGCATTTAACAGGAGGCTTCCTGTGTGTGCTGTTTTGGATCTGTCAGGAATTCTCTGTTCCTTATTAGTTCCTGAATATTCAGGAATTAAGAGGAGAGGCAAGCCTTTCCCCGGGGGCTGAGAAATCCAGGCATTTCCTTCATTAGTTTTTCTATAGGGTGATAAGTACCCTCTTCTTATGAACCATAAGGTAAAAGTGATTATCTACAACCCTATCTCTTTCATATGGATGACCTCATCTTTTCTTGATAACTTGTAAGTTTTGATTTTATCTCTGCTGAAAATAGCTATCCTGTAAGACAGTATAAATACCTACACAATGATAAAATCAAAACTTACAAGTTAACAAGAAAAGAGGTCAAAATAGCTATCCTGTAAGACAGTATAAATACCTACACAATGATAAAATCAAAACTTACAAGTTAACAAGAAAAGAGGTCAAAATAGCTATCCTGTAAGACAGTATAAATACCTACACAATGATAAAATCAAAACTTACAAGTTAACAAGAAAAGAGGTCAAAATAGCTATCCTGTAAGACAGTATAAATACCTACACAATGATAAAATCAAAACTTACAAGTTAACAAGAAAAGATGAGGTCATCCATATGAAAGAGATAGGGTTGTAGATAATCACTTTTACCTTATGGTTCATAAGAAGAGGGTACTTATCACCCTATAGAAAAACTAATGAAGGAAATGCCTGGATTTCTCAGCCCCGGGAAAGGCTTGCCTCTCCTCTTAATTCCTGAATATTCAGGAACTAATAAGGAACAGAGAATTCCTGACAGATCCAAAACAGCACACACAGGAAGCCTCCTGTTAAATGCTTCCTGACACTCTGGCAACTGGAACCGTTGGGGAAGGTAATCCATGACATCACCCTTATATTCAAAAGAAAGAATTCCCTTTTCTTTAGGTAACTACTGTATGCCCATACTCACCAGGAGACTTAGTATGGGTAAGGATAGGAATCGGCAGACATTGTCCCCCTCCTGGAAAGGGCTATACACTATTGTGCTATCCACTCACTGCAGTTCAGTTTGCGGGTATCACCTCCAGATTCACCACACCTGGCTCAAGACAGCAGCAGAGGAAAAGGGACCTTCCTTCCGACACAAAGGAACCACTGAAGACGCGTTTCGCTTTTCCATCAGCGACCACAGAGTCAGGATGGAGCTGCTGTGAATAATTCTGCTGTTCCCGATCGGCACGATGACCCTACCGGGACCGCAAACTCAGGATAATGTGTTCCGGTCCTGGGCCCACTCATATACAAACTTCCATAATACTTTTACCTGTTGGGTTTCTGGGGCCATGCCTTGTCAGTAACGGATGGACTTCCTTGGGGGTGTCTCCCTATGCAGAGGGGACGTTAGTTCCCTTTGCTCATTTTTGAGACAGCAAAGAGTCGTTTGCTTCCTTGGTAACTCACAACCTGTTGTCTTACTGGTGTGACCTGGACTTAACTAAATTGATCAAGGCCATTAGGTAAATTTGAGATAAATGAAGCCTTACAAAAGTAACCAAAGCCTATATCTTTAGTTAAAAATAAAAGAATGAGAACTCAATGGCCAGTAAGAAGGGGGGCAATCCATCAGGTAATTTGAACAATTTCACCACATATGGGATGAATATTTTGGATGACACCAGAGAAGTCCAACCTATCGTCCCTGCCCCATCTGTTGGGAACAAAAGGAACAAGAAGTTGGGTTTGGTGACTGTCCCATGGATCCAAAAGAACTAAATATGTGGGATACTTGTCTTCTGAGCAATGTGAACAAATATTCAGTTCAGTTCAGTCTCTCAGTAGTATCCGACCCTTGCAACCCCATGAATGCAGAGCACGCCAGGCCTCCTGTCCACCACCAACTCCCAGAGTTCACTCAGACTCACGTCCATCGAGTCAGTGATACCATCCAGCCACATCCTCTGTCGTCCCCTTCTCCTGCCCCCAATTCCTCCCAGCATCGGGGTCTTTTCCAATGAGTCAGCTCTTCCACAAGAAGGCGCCAACGTATTGGAGTTTCAGAGTCAGCATCAGTCCCTTCCAATGAACACCCAGGTCTGGTCTCCTTAGGATGGACTAGTTGATCTCCTTGCAGTCCAAGGAACTCGAAAGAAGTCTTTTCCAGCACCATAGTTCAAAAGCATCAATTCTTCAGCGCTCAGCTTTCTTCACAGTCCAACTTCACATCCATACATGACCACTGGAAAACCACAGCCTTGATTAGTTGGAGCTTTGTTGGCAAAGTAATGTCTCTGCTTTTTCAATATGCTATCTAGGTTGGTCATAGCAATTCTTCCAAGAAGAAAGCGTATTTTAATGTCATGGCTGCAGTCACCATCTGCAGTGGTTTTGACCCTCCCCAAAATA